>CM076849.1:181693507-182945546 GCA_039519185.1 Astragalus membranaceus
TTGTTGCAAACACCTTCTTGAATGAAAATACCCTTCTAGCTTCTTTTCCCTGCTTAAGGGGATTTACAATCATTATGCTTCCATTTTCTCCTATATAATCTACGTGAACGAAGGTGCTTTTACATTAAAACGCGCTGGCAATACAAAAATGCACATAAACTTTGAAGTACCTGATTGCCTTGAGATACAAGCAATGCAGAAAAATCCCGGACTATCTTGCTGACAAGAGCATCAATTACCTACCAAAATTCACCTAATCACAAATAAGATCGCATGTACCTTTATGGAAAAATTTAATTTCCTATAAAAAATAAATATAGACAATAATCTAATTTGACTTTCCTAAAATTCCAGAAGGTTGAACACTTCATGGCATCCAGATGGCATTAGCCAACTAATAATCATACAAGTCAAGCAACAACATTTCTGTACATATAAACAAGAACACATTGGAAAGGATCTTACCGACCATTGCATTGAGTGGCAGATCTTCAACCCCATCAGACTCTCTGAGGAAAGCCTGGAGAAGTTTGAGTCCAAAGTGAACAAACAGGAAAGCCAGAGCATTAGCAGTTCTGGTTTCTTCAGTTGTGACCTCTTGAGACATATGAAAAAACTCAAGTAGCTGTTCATACTGTGAGGACTCTTCAGCACTTCCACTGTCCACTATGGGTGAAGGAAGAGTTCCCTTCGGAAAAGAAGTAATCCTGACAGTTCCTCCATACCTCCAAACCCCAACTCCACCTGATAGCTTCCATTCATAATACCCTTTCAAACAGAGAATGCAGTCCACAACTTTACTTGATGAACCCCCCTATAACCAGCACAAAAAAACTAAACTCCTATTAATAAAAGAACTGGAAATTTACGGCATTATTGGAAGAGCTTATTTTATCACACAAATACATGTATATGTGTTTGGGAGAGTGTAATGAATCTGGCATTTAGCAGTGGGCGAAATGGGAAATTACTAGAGGAAATGAGTGAGCAAAATGGAAATAAGTTGGTTAATAACAAATTTGTCAGCAAGTGCAATGAAGGAGGGAGAAAAACCGTTTTGTGAGTAGCCCTCAAGGATCACGTGGTGGGATATATAATAGAATAGAATAGATGATTTGTCATGATTATGCTGAGAAGTGATTCCCTCTCCCTTCTGGTTGTTCTCTCCCCTCTCCCTGTTTCCTTTTTAGGAATTCTTTTGTCTCTAGTGCATTATTCTTCTCATAGTTCTTGTACTCTGAGAATTGCAATATATACATCCATACAACAATACAATTCCACAATTATCCTCAACTGTATTAATTAGCATCGTTACATTGGTGCTTTCATTGTCACCATGGCAGCCTTACTTGAGAGCTCTCTCCATAGTGTTGAGAACTCAATCATAGATATTCATCTCCTATCTGAATCCAGCCAACAATTTTATTTGTGTATGGAGGAAAATCACCGAGAAAGTCAACGTATATTGGCACGCATGCTCACCTTGTTGGAAGAGGAGATTGCTGAATCTGAATCCGCGCAAGATGCTCTAACTATTTCGATCAGTGAACAGATCTCATCCGAGGACGAATCAGATGCCGGCGAAATTGTTTCGTCCAGCGAACCAGATGGTTTTGATTCTGGCAATGACTCAATTGTGGATGAAATTCTTCTTCCATCAGGACAAACAGATTCACTCAGTGATATGAAATTTTTTGAGGAAGCGGTGACGTTGACAAATGACGTCGAAGACGAAGCGCTCACCACCAAATCGCTGCCAACATCAATTGATTTGCTATATGTTGTTACCATTCCAATTGAGCGACCACCATGGGAGCCACCAGACCGGCGTGAAATTCCTGAATTGCAAGTTCGGAATTCTGAGGTTGATCATCACCCAATCTGGTATATCTGCAAGCTTTCAATGTGGCCACCAGCACCAACCTACGCCTCCACCATTCCCGGAGCTGACCGACGCCAGTCACGGCAAGGTAGTGACCGAGTACGTATCAGTATGCTCTCCTTATCCATTTGACGCACAACATGATATACGTTTTCTGCCTTCTTCTGCTATTAAACAAATTGCCTTCCATGAAAATTGTGCCTACAATATGTTGTTCAGTGTTTTCGAAATTATACCGAAGAAATTACTGGGATGAGTCGCGGACTAGGTCGCTCTCTTTAAGACGTTTCGTGGCACTGCTCGATGGTGCAAGCAGACTATCAACCACGACGCCCCCAGGATAAAACAGTCCAGTTACGATTATGACTGCACAGTCAGTAATCGCTCGAGATATACACCTCTCAGTATGGTTTATAACCACTCAAGAATATGGCTCGTAGGCCACTCTTAGAGAAGAAGAAGAAGAACGAATTTATGAGGGAGAAGAGAACTCGGAACTGCTTCGAGTTTCGGTGTCTCAAATGAATTGGGGGAAGGCCTCTTTTATAGGCTTCAATAACCGGCTTCGTGCGCAAGTCATGGGACTTCGTACGCAAGTTACGAATCATGGATCCTTGGCGCGCAAGTTACGAAGGTTCGTGCGCACGTCTAACTTGGAGCGCAAGTTCGCAACGGTTCGTCGAATCTGGTCGGTTCAATGAATCTGGACAAGCACGTTCCAAAAAATAAAATAAAAGTTTAATTAATTTCGCAAAAAATACTTTACACCTCACAGCCCAAGCCCAAGCCCGAGCCCGAGCCCGGCCCGTGGGACGGCCGGCGGCGCGCGCGTGTGTGGTGGTCAGTTAGAGTGCGTGCTTGCCCGTTCACAAAACTGGGTACCCTTTGGGCCCCAACCCAAAGGTGTGAACTTCCCACTTATAAGCACTCTTCAAGTGCTTAGTCCAAGCAATGTGGGACTTTGTAAATTCACACCAATGTTCCAACAATCCCCCACTTGAATTTAAAACAGTTCCAGAAATAGCGTCAAGCGCCTCCATAAGATTGTGCATAAGTAGAGGTGTCGTACGACTTGAACCTTGCGTAGCGGTTAAGATTTAGATTCAACAAGAGTGACTCGTAGTCTTGAACTCTATCTCTAATCGTCGAAACCACACACAGCCTTTTCCATAGGTGTATTCTCATATGCCCGTGCGTTTATGGCCCTGCACGTCTATCCCAGTTTAGTGAACGCTCTAGGAATTTCTGCCCAAAATGCCATAGGAAGCGGCCCCACTTCCACATTCACAAATGTGAGTCTATCAAGAGTACTCCTGTAGCTAGGTACTCTACTCCACATGGAGTATAGATCTCAGTGATATGGAGTATAGATCTCAATGACTCAATTGTGGATGAAATTCTTCTTCCTTCAGGACAAACAGATTCACTCAGTGATATGAAATTTTTTGAGGAAGCGGTGACGTTGACAAATGACGTCGAAGACGAAGCGCTCACCACCAAATCGCTGCCAACATCAATTGATTTGCTATATGTTGTTACCATTCCAATTGAGCGACCACCATGGGAGCCACCAGACCGGCGTGAAATTCCTGAATTGCAAGTTCGGAATTCTGAGGTTGATCATCACCCAATCTGGTATATCTGCAAGCTTTCAATGTGGCCACCAGCACAAACTACGCCTCCACCATTCCCGGAGCTGGCCGACGCCAGTCACGGCAAGGTTGTTGGTTAGTTGGTTAGAAATCGAGATGATACTGGATAAATCTGAAGTCGTGTATAACAATTTCAGATTGAATCAAATTTCGGGGTTCAACCAAAATTGTTCAATCGGATAAAATCAGAAGATTATAATTCAAGAGTTTTTGTTCTGGTCTTGTATGTTTTTTTTTTCACTTGTTATGCTTTCTGAACCAGAATGATTATTTATGATAAAAAAAAAGGTGGTTTTTGGCGGTTGATGGAAGTTTTATCTTTTAAACTGCCTTTTTCGGTCAAATGGCGCGTAAGTGGCGCACAGTTCGCGCTCCACGCGCAACTGGGCAGAACATTCTGCCAATCCGCGCGTAAGTAGCGCACAGTTCGCGCTCCACGCGCGCTCCGCGCGCCAACGACCTGAAAGTCACTTCCATGTAATTTCCAAAATTTGCCTAAACCGAACATCTCGTTATTACATTAAAACAAGCGTGCACTCTTATTTTAACATAATAAAGAGATCAATTACACTAAAATGTCCAACAAACCTCCCCCATTTTAGTGTAATTACCGATCAAATCACCAAAGTCATAACATACAACAAACTACTGCATAGATGAAATATCGTGACGATTGAATTTCATCTTAGCAAATTACACGTTTCAAATATTCGAATATCAGGGTGTCTCTAAGAATTGAACCCTTTCTATTCATAATGAATACATGAAGATAATCTGCACAATAGTTTATAACATTACTCTTGCTCGACACTAGTTTACTAGCCTGTGTCCCTATCCTTCATAAGCATATCAAAGCCAAGTCCCAGCTTCTTGAAGCGGCTAAACTTCATGCTTATATAGGTAGTCTTTAATTTACAGAACCGAACACATACCTTTTGGGATACTTTCGATAATGTGTTCCAATCTCTACATGTTAAGCTTTCCACATTGAATTCAGCACCTAATGTCATATTAGATGGGAATTGGGTATCTTAACATAAGAGATTTCAGATGGACTTTAATCCTAATCCCACAGCCAACCTTTTCACGAGATCTCTACTTAACCCTTTGGTTAAATGATCGGCCAAATTATGCTGAGTTCTCACAAACTCCACTGATATTACACCATGCATGATTAACTCCCGAACCATGTTGTGTCTAACACCCAAGTGTCTAGACTTCCCATTATACACTTGACTATATGCCTTAGCCAAAGTAGCCTGACTATCGCACCTGATAGACATGGGAGGTATAGGTTTGGGCCACAATGGAATCTCATAGATCAGATTTCTTAGCCACTCAGCTTCTTTACCAGCTGCTGCTAAAGCTACAAACTCAGATTCCATTGTTGAATTTGTAATGCAAGTCTGTTTCTTGGATGCCCAAGAGATAGCACCTCCTCCAAGGAGGAATACCCAACCACTTGTGGATGAATAATCTTCCATAGTGGTTATCCAACTTGCATCAGAGTAACCTTCAATAACCGAAGGAAATCCAGTATATGTCAAACCATAGTCAATGGTTCCCTTTAAGTACTTGAATACTCTATTCATAGCTTGCCAATGATGAGAACTGGGATTACTTGTAAACCTACTAAGTTTAGCAACAGCATAAGCTATATCAGGCCTAGTACTAATCATTGCATACATGAGTGATCCTATCGCCCTTGAGTATTCAAGTTGAGACACTGCTACACCTTTATTAGGTAATAGCTTTAGGTTAGGATCAATGGGAGTACTTACCGGAGAACAATCTTTAAAATTAAATTTCTCCAATATCTTCTCAATATAATGTGATTGAGAGATGGAGATGCCATTGTTTCCACGTTTGATCTTTATTCCTAAGATCACATCCGCCTCCCCCATATCTTTCATATCAAACTTAGAAGACAAAAATGCCTTAGTTTCATCAACTTGATCTTGGTCGGTACCAAAGATCAACATGTCGTCTACATACAAACAAATTATAACTCATTTGCCATGAGTATCAAACTTGCTGTATAGACATTTATCTGCTTGGTTTAGAACAAAACCACTAGACAACACAACCTCATTAAATTTTTGATGCCATTGTTTAGGCGCTTGTTTCAAGCCATAAAGAGATTTCATCAGTTTACACACCTTATTTTCATTTCCTGGCATAACAAACCCTTCAGGTTGTTTCATGTATATCTCTTCATCCAATTCACCATTTAAGAATGCAGTTTTCACATCCATTTGGTGAATCACCAGATTGTGGATAGCAGCAAGTGCTAACAACAGTCTAATAGTGGATATCCTAGCAACAGGAGCATATGTATCGAAAAAATCAATACCCTCCTTTTGCCTAAAGCCTTGGATAACCAATCTGGCTTTGTACTTGTCAACAGTACCATCCACTTTCATCTTTCTCCTAAAGATCATCTTACATCCTAATGGCTTACATCCAGGAGGTAAATCAACCAATTTCCAGGTATTATTTTGCAAGATGGAATCCATCTCACTTTGGATTGCTTCTTTCCAGAATGCAACATCCCTTGAAGCGATTGCTTCACTAAAAGTCTTTGGATCTTCCTCAACATTAAGGCAATATTGATATTAAAATTCAATATCATTCCTTGACCCTTCAACCAAATAAAGTTGAAAGTCATCACCAAATGACTTAGCCTTTCTTACTCTCGTACTCTTCCTAGTTTCATTACTAGTTGAAGGTGTATCCTCATTATTAACTGAGACTTTCGACATGGAATTCATGTCCTGTGGCCTAGGTATAGATGTAAACCTTTGTTCATCAAGGATAGCATCCCGTGACTCTATAACCGAGTTCACAGCAACAGAATCATTAGATTCTAGCACATAGAATCTATATGCTTTAGAATGTTCAGCATACCTAATAAATATGCAATCTATACCTCTTTCACCTATGGTTTTCCTTTTAGGTTCTGTAAGCCTGACTACAGCCCTACATCCCCAAATTTTGAGATAACTCAAATTTGGTGTCTTTTTGAGCCAAAGTTCATATGGGGTAACCTTATTCCTTTTGTTAGGAATTCGGTTCAACAAGTAACAGGCTGTCAACATAGCCTCGCCCCAAAATCCTTCACTTAGACCCGAATAGGATAA
Source organism: Astragalus membranaceus (assembly GCA_039519185.1). Classification (NCBI taxonomy): domain Eukaryota; kingdom Viridiplantae; phylum Streptophyta; class Magnoliopsida; order Fabales; family Fabaceae; genus Astragalus; species Astragalus membranaceus. The sequence continues at coordinate 181,700,182 of CM076849.1, forward strand.
CATAGAATTCACCATTTCTTTCAAGGTTCTATTTTTCCTTTCGGCTACACCATTTTGTCGTGGTGTATAGGGAGCTGCTGTTTGATGTATTATTCCAGTAGATTGAAAATAAACCGGATCATAATACTCACCTCCCCTATCCGTACGAAGAGTTTTGATTAGCCCATTTTGATGAAGTTCTACCTCTTTCTTATAAATTTTAAATTTATCAAGAGCTTCATCTTTTGTAGTTAATAAATATACATAACAGTACCTAGATGCATCATCAATAAAAGTAACAAGATATTTTTTATGACCTAATGATGGAGTAGCATGCAAATCGCACAAATCACTATGAATAAGGTCTAAGATTTTAGTCTCACTTTTAACATCCTTAAAAGGTTTCCTAGTGATCTTGGTCAACATGCAAGTTTTGCATTTTTCAATGTTCATATCAAAAGGAGGAATCATACTTGTTTTTGACATATCTTTTAATCTTTTGTAATGAACATGTCCTAATCTAGCATGCCAAATTTCTGATTTTGTCATATTAGTTATAGAACTACACGAGGCCATACAAACAGATTCATGAACAAAAGGAACATCAATGTTTAATTTAAACATTCCATTACAACGATAACCAAATCCAACAAACGAACCATGTCTTGACAAGATGTACTTGTCACTTTCAAGTACTTGCTTGAAACCACAATTATTTAAAACCATACCAGACAATAAGTTCTTACGAATACCAGGTACAAATAATACATTATCCAAATACAAACTTTTTCCGGAAGTAAAAACTAAATTTACACAACCTAATCCTAGGATTGGTTCAGTCGCAACATTGCCCATCTTCACAATAGAGCCATCATCGATTGGTTTAAATTCCTTGAACCAACGACGATCTTTGCACACATGGCTTGTTGCTCCCGAATCAAACCACCAAGCAACGTCATCATCCTGCACATAGAATGCATCAGATATTAGTGATACATAATTTGAATTCGTATTCGAATTAAAATTATTCACAACAATCTGACCTTGTTGCTTTTCAGGATCATTCGACCCACTTGGACCAGCCTTGTTCTTTTCTTTGAACACCCGGCAATCCCTCTTTAAATGACCAGGTTTCCCACACTTCCAACATGACAATTTTGTCTGTTTGTTTGGACCTTTGTTCTTATTTCCTTGAAATTTTCGTTTCTTACCTTTAGCATTGGAATTTTGCTTAACTGTTCCACTTTCCTCTACCATATTAACGGAAGAGGGACCTGCTACGTTTTTATCACTGACTTTGTCAATTTCCTGAGCCCTCAGCGACTCCTCAATCATGAAATGACTACCGAGTTGAACCAGAGTCAACTCTTCCTTCTTATGTTTCAAGGTATGCTTGAAATCTTTCCAAGAAGAAGGCAGTTTATCAATTATAGATGAAACTGCAATGGATTCATCCATTTTCAAATCATGTTGAGTAAACTGACCCAAAATTCGCAGCAGTTCATTATATTGTTCCATAACAGGCCTCGAATCCACCATTTTGTAATTAAAGAAATTACTAACTAAGAATTTGTTACTTGAGGCATCTTCTGCCATATACTTGGTTTCAAGAGAGTCCCATAATTCCTTAGCAGACTCAACATTTTGATAAATATCAAAGAGAGAGTCAGACATACCGTTCAGAATGTGTCCACGACAGATGTAATCGTCGTTCTCCCATTTCAAACGCTTCCTTGTTTGATCCAGAGATTCGGCTTCCATATACACAGGCATCGGTGTACTCAGCACATACACCACTTTCAATGTTGTCAAGAGAAAGTGCATCTTCTTCTGCCATCTTCTGAAATCCTGCCCTTCAAACTTGTCCAATTTCGCAAACTTGCTTGTCATCTTCGAACTATCATTCGTCATCTCGAAAGAAATTGATTCAATCTTTTGTTGGTTAGTTGGTTAGAAATCGAGATGATACTGGATAAATCTGAAGTCGTGTATAACACTTTCAGATTGAATCAAATTTCGGGGTTCAACCAAAATTGTTCAATCGGATAAAATCAGAAGATTATAATTCAAGAGTTTTTGTTCTGGTCTTGTATGTTTTTTTTTCACTTGTTATGCTTTCTGAACCAGAATGATTATTTATGATAAAAAAAAGGTGGTTTTTGGCGGTTGATGGAAGTTTTATCTTTTAAACTGCCTTTTTCGGTCAAATGGCGCGTAAGTGGCGCACAGTTCGCGCTCCACGCGCAACTGGGCAGAACATTCTGCCAATCCGCGCGTAAGTAGCTCACAGTTCGTGCTCCACGAGCGCTCCACGCGCGCTCCGCGCGCCTACGACCTGAAAGTCACTTCCATGTAATTTCCAAAATTTGCCTAAACCGAACATCTCGTTATTACATTAAAACAAGCGTGCACTCTTATTTTAACATAATAAAGAGATCAATTACACTAAAATGTCCAACAGGTAGTGACCGAGTACGTATCAGTATGCTCTCCTTATCCATTTGACGCCCAACATGATATACGTTTTCGGCCTTCTTCTGACAATGTTTTTAAAACCGGACCGGAGATCGAACCGGCGAGACCTTCAGTTCATGGTTCAATCGGTTCAACCATGGTTGAACCGGATAAGTAATTTATTAAATAAAAAATAAAAAATATTAAATTTTGGAGAAAAAAGTAAATTTAAAAATAAAAAATTGCATTTCGGGCGGTTCAAACCGGTTCAACCCGGTTCGGTTCCCGGTTCTTTCCTGGTTCAAAGCGGTTCTTGGCGGTTCAATCCGGTTCTGGGGCGGTTCTTTGGTCTGCGGTTCAAATGGGGTTGAACCAACCGGCCAGGGGTCCGGTTCCCGGTTCAACCGGTTGAACCGGCCGGTCCGGTCCGGTTTTTAAAACAAATTGCCTTCCATGAAAATTGTGCCTACAATATATATCTGGGAATGGGTGAAAAATTAAATCAGATGCAGTTTCATGTGAATCCTTGTGTTTGTGAACAAATTGGCTTCATTAATTTGTGCTCTATAGATTGTGATGTTGGAATTGCATGGAAACTATTTGATGAAATGGATGTGATTTATGTGAATTCTCTGGTTTGTGGGTATCTTGCAATTGGTTTGATAACAATGAATATAGGGAGCTATGAGCCGTTAATTGTGTGCCATCCTACCGCCCCAAATGTGATTTAGGTTTCCAATGAGTCTGCAAGAATAAATCATGGCCATTCCATATACACACTATCTGTGTGCCATTAGTACAAGCCAAAAATACTCCACACGTGGCCCATTTACATCGCCCCATATGCATTGTACTCCAGCTGTTTGACGTTTTGCTTGCCAGGTGTATACCACATGCGAGATTACAAGGTTGCTCCTTAAATTCTTGGCTGACCCTTGCTCATTCTCCAATACACGACCCATCCTTATGCAATTTCCCCACGCTTTGTTGGAAGTGGCTAATGGATAATATGGCTTATGATAATGAAAGGGAATTTTTTAGTGAAGAGGATGTTGTCCTTTTTCTACATCATACTTTTGGACAAGATTTGATCTCTGTGGTAGCTACTCAGCAACTGGTCAAACAAATTATGAGTGAGTTTGGTAGGATTCTAGCTCTTAATGTATTTGGAGCTTCATTGAGTGCACAAGATGCCATGATATGGGTAAGCATTAAAACTTGGTTCTCTCAGGGTTAAGCAAAGCTTGGCCGATAGCACATGTCTTTCTTTTTTTGTTAATCTATTTTGTGACAGAGGATTTTAATCTTGCAAAGATAAAAGTAGTTTTCAGTTATAAAGTTGGGTTGGTGGGGCCTTCACCCATACTTGTTGGTGCCTTGTCATGTGTGTTATGGTTGATGATTTCTGCACATTGTGGTCGAATACATAATAGGATTATGGGGATTGTCTTAATTGATATACTGGTGGTAATATTCTACCACACAATAATAATTTTTAAGGAGTTTGGCAAGTGCATAGAATCAGGGATGTGTGTATTTCAAAATGAGTTGGTTGAGCTTAACCTTACTAATGGTGGCACAGAAGTGGCTTTGCAACAGTCTGCTAATTGGATGGCTGGAGAGTACTTCAGGTTACGTATTCAGCCTCTTGGAAACAAACTCTTCATGGAAGTCACGCCAGCAGAATTAGTTGAAGCAGCAGAGGCTTTGGTACAAATGCAAAATTGGTTCATATGGGTTTCAACTATATTACAGGCATGGGAAGGCATCAATGGTATTGAATTGGTTCAAGGTGTGCTGGCACAGATGCTTCACAATGAGGGAATTGTTGGTGACATCAAGAATATTTCAACTTGTGACACAATCCATCCTGGTCAATTAGTGGGGTGGGATAGAGAAGGATCAAAACCAGCAATTGTGGTTCATCCACTGAGGGCAGCTCTTATACAGGAGGTTGTGGTGCTCTTCGAGCTTGTCTCATCTTCATGTCAATTAAATCTCTCTCCTTTAGCATTACACAGGGTTGGGAATACCATTGAGGAAAATGCACAACATCCTTTTACTCTCCATATTTCAAATGTGAAATTTGATTATTGGGAAAAGCTATATGAGGTCGCTGAACTAATTACTGGTTACCTAGAAGTCAACCCAGGGATTGATCTTGCGCATATGCATAACGGTGTTGGCCATAAGCATGCCTTAGAGGTTTGTATTTCGAAAACAATGGCCATCAATCCATATTTTGTTTCTTATTGGCATGCACATGATACAATGTTTGAACCCAAAAGACCTTACATTGAAGCTCTATCAGTTGTTTGCAACGAATGGGATAGTGATCATAATCAAGTCCTCAACTTAATATTCACTGCTTCCTTACTTGGATGTTGCAGTCACACCTCAAATCCGATTGTTGGATGCTCTTTCCTAGATGCATCCCACCATGATCAAATCAATGCTTCCGCTTGGTATAATCTTGATGCAGTTCTCCATGACATTGCTAATGAGGAACCACATGTTAGAACTGGGTGTGATGTGAAAGTTATTCACACATACACTTCTTTCATGTTACTTCCAAGGGATGACCATGCATCCATTTTGGTAATTCTAATTTCATGTGGTGTTCAATTCCATCAGTGGGACCCAGGGATACTTCTTCAGGAAGCAAGCTTTTACAACCTTGAGGATAAGGTTGCTTCAAATGGGGATGGTAATGTAATGAATGTGGCATTTAGCAGTGGGCGAAATGGGAAATTACTAGAGGAAATGAGTGAGCAAAATGGAAATAAGTTGGTTAATAACAAACTGGCTAAATTGCTGTTTTGGCCCTTTATCTTTGGGGTTGGTGTCACTTTGGCCCTTTATCGTTTTTTTTTTCTCGTTTTAGACCCTCATGTTTTTTGTGTGTGTCATTTTGGCCCCTTGCCATTAGTTTTTTCTAACGGACGTCACGCTGGCAGTTAACTGCTGACATGGCGTCTTATATGTCAGGGTTGACTTAGACCTGATTTGGTGATGTGGCACATAAGGGACCAAATTGAAACTTAAAAAGAACATGGGGGGGCAAATTGACACAAACACAAAACATTCATCTTCTTCCTCCAAACACCACCTCCATCTTCATCTTCTCCGGCGACCCACCACCACCTCCGGTGAGCCTCCGCCACCACCACCAGAAACAGTGACATTGTCTCTCTCTCTCTCTCTCTCCCCTCCCCCCCCTCTCTCTCTCCCTTCGTCATTGAAAAACCCAAAAAACCGTAAAACGTGAATCTACATTTCCATTTCGTTCTCAATTCTTTATCATTTTTGTTGAAATCTTTTGCTAACAGTCAGTTACTGCACCAATTTCGAGTCTATTGCAAGTGGTTTGGTGAATTTTGGTTGAGTTTTGAAGGTTTCCCCAATTTGCAAAACCCAAAACGCGTTTTCCTCTGAAAATCACGTTTTTGATTAAGTTCTTCCACTTTTTTGTGAGAATTGGTGATGGATTCTAGTTCCTTGTGAAATTTCGCATGAAATGCACTATTTATTTGCTTGATTTGGTGAAGAATTGAGAATTTTGGTGTTCTTGAGGAGAGAGAGGGAGAGAGAGAGAGAGAGAGAGAGAGAGAGAGAGAGAGAAGTGATGTCACTGTTTGTGGTGATGGTGGCGGAGGCTCATCGGAGGTGGTGGTGACTCCCCGGAGAAGATGAAGATGGAGGTGGTGTTTGGAGGAAGAAGATGAATGTTTTGTGTTTGTGTCAATTTGGCCCCCCATGTTCTTTTTGAATTTCAATTTGGTCCCTTATGTGCCACATCACCAAATCAGGTCCAAGTCAACCCTGACATTTAAGACGCCACGTCAGCAGTTAACTGCCAGCGTGGCGTCCGTTAGAAAAAACTAACGGCAAGGGCCAAAATGACACAAAAAAAAACATGAGGGTCTAAAACGAGAAAAAAAAAAGATAAAAGGCCAAAGTGACATCAACCCCAAAGATAAAGTGCCAAAACAGCAATTTAGCCTAACAAACTTGTCAGCAAGTGCAATGAAGGAGGGAGAGAAACCGTTTTGTGAGTAGCCCTCAAGGATCACGTGGTGGGATATATAGAAGAATAGAATAGATGATTGGTCATGATTATGTTGAGAAGTGATTCCCTCTCCCTTCTGGTTGTTCTCTCCCCTCTCCCTGTTTCCTTTTTAGGAATTCTTTTGTCTCTAGTGCATTATTCTTCTCATAGTTCTTGTACTCTGAGGATTACACAATATACATCCATACAACAATACAATTCCACAATTATCCTCTACTGTATTAATTAGCATCGTTACAGAGAGTTTATAAAAATAGCTTATAACATGTTTATAAGTTATTTTTAGTTTATTTCGATAAGCTCCTTGTGATGGCTTAAAATAGCTAACAACTTAAAATAGCTCTTTGATTATCGGAAAAACTTGTGCATAAAGACTTGATGAACACCCAGGCTTTGTTTGGATTAACAGCTTAATTAAGTGCTTATAGCATAAAGCCTTATCATATTTTTTTTATTTGACTATTTCTACACAAAAAGATTAAATAAAATGAAACTATTTTCATCTAAGCTATAAGTTGTTATCATAAGCTATCTTTGAGAGCTTATAAAAATAAGTAGCTTATGGACACGTCATAAGCTATTAACATATGTTGTCTCAAACAGTCTCACAAGTGCTTATACTAGTCTATGAAGCACAGACATATACACGACACTGGCAGGTTGACATCGATATTAATTTGAGAAAATGGAAATAGTCGGTTTTTGACACGACACATGTCGAACACTAGACACGTCTTCAATCTGAAGTAAAATAAGTCAACTCAAACAAACCCTTATTCAATATGGGTTTTTTTTCATCTATTTCCAATAACACACCCTAAATTGGAATTGAGAAAAGGTAGCATGTCTAGTCTAGTAATATAATATCAAATGGGAGAGAGATGACATGGTTATGAACAGAAATTTGGAACCTTTTCTAAAGGGTCATAGCCTTAACGGCATCAAGAAAAATCTTCATGTTCTCGAAATACTGAATGGTAGAGTGAACGACGACGGCGAGGAGGGGAGAGTCGACGGCCTTTAGAACAGCACCGGGATTGACTTTGTTGAGGACGTTGCGGAGAATGAGGTCGTTGCGTAGAGCGTGACAGAATTCTTCTTCGGGGGGTTCTTTTGAGAGTGATGAAGAAGCCACTTCGTCCATTTCCCGAAGCCATTCTGCTGCTTCATTCCTCCTTGAACCTGCTCCAAGTTCAAACCATTATTTTTTTTGTGGAATCAAGGGACTACCAAGAACAAAAGCACTAAAAACCTATGGGAAACCAAGTTCCACAACAATCAGTCTTTACTGCATCAATAGCAAAAGGAGGGACCGAATAAAACAATCTACTGCAAGCTTGAAGGGACAAGCCAAATTTAGCAAAGGAATATGCCACTTGATTTGCTTTCCTGAGAGAGTGGGTGATAGTACCATCTACCACCACGAGAAGCAGCCGCATGATCGGATCAACCAGAGAGAAAATAGGGAGTTGCGAAGAACACCCCGACAGAATTAAGTTAATAGCTGTCCATGAGTTAGACTCAATGACAATATTCGAATAACCATAAAGTTGCGCGATTTGAAGGCCCGTGAGAAAAGCCTTCAACTCAGCAATGACAACAAAAGCTCCCCCCACATTCGAAGCGAAACCAAAGAGAAAGTTTCCAGCACCATCTCTAACACACCCACCAGCCACATCATTAGCTCATCTGCCCGACACCGCACCATCACAGTTCAGCTTCAACTTCCCTTCATCTGGAGGCTTCCACTTCACAGAAGCAGTTTCAGCATTCCGCACCAGACTCATTGAACCACAGCCAAAGTCAATCCAGCTCCTAGAAAACGAATTAGCGCAAGCCACAATACTCCTAACTAACTCTGAACTGTTATGTGCCTTATTTTGAAAAATAACTACATTACGATCCAACCAAATGAGCCTAAGAGCCACACCAAACATCGTTTGCCAATTACCTCTCTCCCTAGAGGAGAGAGGAGAAATATTAGAAATCAGCCAGGCATTTATATCCTCTGTCCAGGAATCCACCACACCTCGATTATTAGTCAGGAAATACCAAACCTCTCGGACTTGCACACACTCCCTTAAGAGGTGAATGATAGACTCGGCCTCATTATTACACACCGGGAACAAGTTGGAATCAGCAAGGCCTCTTCGCTGTCTAGGAATCAGCAAGGCCTCTTCGCTGTCTAGCAACATGAGTTAACAGAGCACCATTACCAACCTTCCAAAGGAAAAGCTTGTAACTCTCAGGACCCTTCCACTGCCACACCACACGGAAAAGATGGTTCAAGGCACCATCAGGCGGCACCAACAGAGATTCATAGGCAGAAGAATAGGGGCTAGGAGAATTCATCATGGCAATTTTGCGGATGACAGGAGCCGGGAGAATATTCTCCAACAAGTCAAGCCGCCAAATCCCATTGATATCAATCATATCGTTCACGCAAACAGACTGAAGATGAGCTTCACAATTCCTCAACATTGAATCCTTAAGACAACCCATATTAGGAACCCACATATCCTCCCAAAAATTCACATTTCTACCATCCCCCACTCTCCAAATAATGGACCTGCTGAAATCATCCCAAGCATTGCAAATACCACGCCACAGATTGGAACTAGGTTTACTATCCTTAATGTAACACCCCTTTTCTACCCGGTAATTGTTTAATAAAATCAGAGTTACAAATTTTTTTTCATATTTCGAAAAGAGATGTCACACATTCATCGATAATCAAAACGTCACATACGATATATAACACTTTGTCAAAAAGGGACAAACCCATAACACCAGTTTAGTTAACCACATCGTCAAAATATATCACCACGCAGCGGAATAGAAATAGGTTTTCAAAACATAAAACATAACGTCCTGAATGGACTCCAAATAAATAAAAATGCAACAGCCAAAGTCTTGGTTCGTTTCCCCCCTTGAGTGTTACATATCAAAGCAAAGGACACCGACTCAGACTAGCGAAGGTAACTAGGCCTTCACTCGCAATCACCTGCACGTTACCGCATAGGGGTAACATTCAAACAGAAGGGGTGAGACATCTTCAATATAATAGCGTAAAATGATAGGCAATATGCTAGAATATGACAACTATATCTACCATTCCACTACACACATATAATCATAAACACAAATCAAATTGTAAACACCACAATCAGTCACCAAATGTCATGATAATGCATGAATGCAACCCACACCAACGGGCATATGCATGTGGTACCAAATCACCAAAAGCTTTGCCCGAAAATAGGGGAGTCACCAAGATTGAGAGCTTTCACACCCGGCTCACCAATTCACAAAAATTGAGCTTTCACACCCGGCTCACTAGTTTTAGAAAATAAATGCACCAATTCACCAAAATAAATGCACATGCTGTATGCGACACCATGAATGCACACAGACAATCATCCAAAATAGTCACAATATGACACACCAAAATTAACCACCGAATATCACCAAAGTTGAGCTTTCACACCTAGCCCAACGACACCGAAACACCAAACTACCCGACACAACGGAACACCAAGATTTGGAACCTTCACACCTAGCTCCAACAACACCAATGTTTGAGCCTTCACACCTAGCTCAAACAACACCAAGACACTAAGATGACAACAAGTTTCCAAAATATTGGGACAACGACAATTTTCCAAAATATTGGGACAACGACAATTTTCCAAAATATTGGGACAACGACAATTTTCCAAAATATTTGATTGCGACAATTTTTCTTTTCCTAAAACAGCAACATTTAACGACTGAGCCAACGTTTAACAATTTCCAGAAAAATAGACTACTGTGCCTCAAATTAGAATATTCAGCTAGGCCTCTGAATAAGCTTTCCAAAACATTTTTAAACGTCTCAATCGGACTCCCGAGTCAAAAGATATTGCAAAAACAAAATAGGAACAAAACTGAGACACATGCTGAAAACGGCACCCAGGCACAGGGCGCCTAGCAGGAACACGCAACACAGAAAACTGGCGCCCAGGAGCAGGGCGCCCAGCAACAGGCAACACAACTGAACCTGGCGCCCAGGAGCAGGGCGCCTAGTAACACTGCAGGAAATGGCGCCCTTGGCGCCCATACCACCTGGAACACAACAGAAACGCAACATGGCACAGGAATTGGCGCCCTTGGCGCCCAGACAGCCTACAGCACAAAACGCAACACAGAACCGAGACATGCACCAGACACGGGAACGGCGCCCATGGCGCCCCTGCGCCAAGACAGCGCGCAACACAACTCAGGAACAGGCGCCCATGGCGCCCCTGCGCCAAGACACAGCAACACACACACCAGCACACACACACTCACACCAGACACGGCGCCCATGCACAGGCCGCCAGAAACAGCAACAGAACATCAAGGCAACAGGACCAGGCACGGCGCCCAGGCACAGGGCGCCAAAAACAGCAACTAGGACAATGGCGCCCATGGCGCCCTTGGGGTACATATTTTCGTTGTTCCACCAATTTAAATCACCAATCCTTAATCACCAATGTCAATCACCATGAATTGTCAATCACAACATAAAACGACAATTAATCGAACACCTAGCATGCAATTAGTAATAACAACAATAAATCACCAATTTTTAGAGTCACAACAATCACCAACGATGCCAAATTTCAATTCAACCTAGTTATAATTCAACTAACCCCAAATCAACATCAAAATCAATCAAAGGGTATTATAGGACCTATCCCCACATAACCCCATCATGAAACCCCATTATAAGGAAGAACCCCACCCTTACCTTATAGTAGGAGAGCACTAATCCTCTTGATCAAGTCACCAACAAAACCTCAGCAACACAGCTCCTTTCTGCTCCCTTGAATTCGCGAACTCCTCCTCCTCCTCCTCTTCTCCCTTGGACGCGCGCCGTCCCTCTTCTCTCTTCCTCTCTTCTATTCGCAACTCTTCTTTCTTTTTCTCAAACAAATCACATAATGAGACCAAACCCTAGCCTAGGCGCTTCACCTATGCGCCTAGCTAGTGGGCTCTTGGATCACGGGCTTTCCTCCAGCTTAAGCTCGATCACTAACACCATCCCCTAATATTCGATTATACACCTCTTAGTCAAATGCTAATATAATTACACCAACTAAAATAAATAAATAAATAATTGGATACCTAAATATTTAATTAAATAATTTAATTAAATATTTGGGCGTTACACTTAACCAAAGGGATAGTCTCATTGCCACACCCATACTTTTCTCTAACAACTTGAACCCAAAGATCTTCTCTCTTCAACACAAGGTCCCAATTAACCTTCATCATGGAAGCTTGGTTAATGTTCCTGGACTCCTTAAGCCCGAGGCCACCCCAAGCTTTAGGCGAGCATATTTCTTGCAATTCACCATATGGATACTACGATGGTTGTCAGAATCACCCCAAATAAACCTCCTGCACATTTTATCAATCTCATCACAGATGAACCTGGGAATATAGGTAACTTGCATGATATGAGATGGGAGAGCTTGAATAGCAGACTTGGTGAGTGTTGATTACGCTATCTTTTATAGGGTAGTTTTGATTCTGTAATTATTATAGAGATTATATATTGATTCTCTTAAAGCCTATATAATAGAATCCCCATAGTGTAATTGAGACACACAGTTTCATCATATGTCTTTCTTTTCCGCTCTTAACATGGTATCTAGAGCCAACTGAGAGACAACCCTAAAAACCGTGCTTACCCATTGGACCCATTGTCCACCGGTGATAAAAACTTTTTTGGCAAACCATGTTTCAACTCTGGTTTATCCTCTTCCGCTGTCGTGTCTCATTCCGGCACTCCGTCAGGCCGTTTTCGTCGCTGTCACCGCCGGATCTCACACCTCCGGTGACGTTTCCGACCAACCAACCCCACCACAAGGTTCGACTCCTCAAAACTGGCCTACCCCTGAAATTGCAGCTATAGAACCACTGTCACGCGCTCCCACGCGCTGTTTTTCCTTCCGGCGAGAAAACCCATCCACCACTGTCGCCGCTGCGCGTCCGACAACGTTTCCGGTCACCGTTTTCTTCACCGAAGTCACCTCTCTCTCCTGGTTCCAGATCTGCCCTTACTTCTCAGTTTCGAGCAATGGTTGGACGTGTTTTGGTACAAACAGCCATTTCTCTCTCCTATTGGCAACGTTTTCTCTCTCTTGTGGTTGACCCATGACTTCTACTGACACCTCTAAGTACGAGACTACTATGTGCACAAATTTTGTGAATTCTCCTCTCTCTAGGGAGTTATTTGATGGTTTCAGTTACTATACCGGGATGTTTGGACTAATTTGTAGTAAGATATCTATGATATTGACAACATTTTTTGCTATGACATCACTATTTTTCAATAAGGTTCTTTTTCTCTTAAGAGTCATCACATTTGAAGACTTTCTCAAGTGGTTTGAGAACAACCAAAATTCTCGACATACTACTTTGGTTGCACACACCGGTAATTCATCTGCTTGCGCAACTAAACCCTCCATTGGTTCTTAGGTCCTTGACTCAGGTGCATTCGACCATATATCTGGTAATAAGTCTCTTTTCTCTTCTCTTTCTACATCTGGTTATTTACCAACTGTAACCTCAGCTAATGGTTCTCAAACACAAGCACAAGAAATAGATAGTGCTCGCATTTCTCCTTCCTTGTCAGTTGATTCTGTCCTTTATATACCCGAGTGTCCATTTAATTTGATTTTTGTTAGTCGTTTAACTCGTTCTCATAAATGCAAAGTTACCTTTACTGAAGATGATTTTACCTTGCAGGGCCAGAATTCGGGAGAGACGATTGGCATCGGATATGAGTCTAATGGCTTGTACCATTTTTCTTCCTCACCTCGAGTGTGCTCTACCACAGATTCCCCTCTCACAATACATGCTCAACTGGGTCATCTTGGTCTTACCAAACTTCAAAAATTGGTACCTAACCTCTCTAAATTATCCACCTTACATTGTGAGTCATGTCAACTAGGTAAACACACTCGTAGTCAGTTCCCAAATCGAGTCAATAAACGAGCTTCATCCCCCTTTGGTTTAGTTCACTATGATGTTTGGGGTCCTTCTCGCACTCCTTCCACTTTAGGGTGCAAATACTTTGTTACCTTTATTGATGATTTTTCTCGTTGCACCTCGTTGTTTCTGATGAAAAATAGGTCTGAGTTATTCTCTATTTTTGAACAATTTTATCAAGAGATCAAAACTCAGTTTGGTGTTTCTATTCGATCTTTGCGTAGTGATAATGCTCGTGAGTATTTGTCCCACCAGTTTCAGAAATTTATGGCGTCTAACGGCATTCTTCACCAAAATTCTTGTGTTCATACACCTCAACAAAATAGGGTCGTTGAACGCAAGAATCGACATCTTATTGAAACAACTAGGACCCTTCTTCTTCACAGTAATGTCCCATCTCGGTTTTGCGGGGATGCTGTATTATCGGCATGTTATCTGATAAATCGCATGCCCTATTCTGTCTTTGATGACAAAATACCTCATTCAGTCCTTTTTCCTGATACTCCTTTACACTCATTTCAGCCACGTATCTTTTGGTCCACCTGTTTTGTCCACAACCTCTCTCCGGGTCTTGACAAACTTTCAGCTCGTTCACTTAAGTGTGTCTTTCTTGGTTATCATAGCTCCCAAAAAGGCTATCATTGTTATTCTTCTACTCTTCAACGTTACCTTATATCGGCCGATGTCACCTTTTTCGAATCTGTCTCGTACTTTGAGTCCAACCACTTACACCCCGAGCATCTTTCTGAAGCTATCCCTCTACCTCCCGTGATTGGTCATCTTGAAAATGTCACACCTGAGACCCCTCCGGTGGTTCCCCCAGCTGCACGACCACTACAAACATATCATCGTCACCAGCAACCCTCTATGGTACATGTCCCTGCCTCTGTTTCTCCTCCAGAGGCCATGCCAGACTCTCCACCGGTGCCATCTCCTTTACCGACTCTGGCCCTGCAACCCGAACCACCTGAACATGACCTCTCCATTGCTCTTCGTAAAGGTATACGGTCTACTCAAAACCCATCCCCTCATTATGTTGCTTTGAGTTATCATTGTCTCTCTCTTTTACATTACACTTGTCTTTTTTCTTTGTCGTCCGTATCTATTCCTAAATCTGCAGGTGAAGCTTTATCCCACCCAGAATGGAGGCAAGTAATGATTGACGAGATGTGTGCTCTTCAGAGTAGTGGTACTTGGGAATTGGTTCCTCTACCTCCTGGAAAGTCTTTGGTTGGTTGTCGTTGGCTTTGTACTATTAAAGTTGGGCCTGATGGTAAGATTGATCGCTTTAAGGCTCGGTTAGTGGCCAAAGGATACACTCAGATATTTAGGTTGGATTACAGTGACACTTTTTCACCTGTGGCTAAAATGACATCTGTTAGACTCCTCCTCTCTATTGCAGCCATCCGACATTGGCCTCTCCATCAGCTTGACATTAAAAATGCGTTTTTGCATGGTGATCTCGAAGAGGAAGTGTATATGGAGCAACCACATGGGTTTGTTGCACAGGGGGAGTCCTCTAATATGGTATGTCGGCTTCACAGGTCTTTTTATGGTCTTAAACAATCTCCAAGAGCTTGGTTTGGCAAGTTCAGCGCTGTAGTACAATAATTTGGTATGATTCGTAGCGAAGCCGACCACTCTGTATTCTATCGACATTCAGCCCAGGGATGCATCTATCTAATTGTTTATGTTGATGATATTGTTATAACTGGTAGTGATCATCAGGGCATACTCCAATTGAAGAAACATCTCTCTAACCAGTTTCAGACAAAAGACCTTGGCCTACTCCGCTACTTCTTGGGTATCAAGGTAGCCCAATCCAAGGATGGTCTAGTAATTTCACAAAGGAAATATGCCATGGATATTCTTGAAGAAACAAGTCTATTGAATGCCAAACCGGTTGACACTCCTATGGATCCAAATGCCAAACTTCTACCCAATCAGGGGGAGCCACTTTCAGATCCTGGAAGATACAGAAGATTGGTTGGGAAGTTAAACTATCTTACCGTCACACGTCCGGATATTTCCTTTGCAGTCAGTGTGGTAAGCCAATTCTTAAATTCTCCTTGTCAAGATCATTGGGATGCCGTGATTCGAATCCTAAAGTATGTTAGTGTATGTTCCTTATAATATACACAATACAATATATATCATACATGTGTATTAGAACAATACACATTGGTATTGGTATTTTTATGTTTGACCAAATATACAAAGTAAATTAAATAAACTATTAACTATTATTTTTGAATATATATTAATATTTTGATTTTTTTAGTAAATGGTAACATATTTTTTTAATAATAATGATAACATTTTATAGGTAATAATAATTTTACTTGGATTTACTTATATTATATATATATATATATATATATATATATAATATCGTATTTAATTTTAATAAATAATAACTAATAATTCGTATTTTAAAAAACTCAAAAATTTCAGATAATTATTATTATACAAATAGTGTAAACACAATCTAATTATTACACAATAAGTTAAATTTATTTTATTTTCGCAAAAAATTTAAGATAATAACATCAAATATCATTTTATAAAAAATAATTTTGTTAACTAATCGGTAGTGAAGAGAAGTCTCTGACTTGAAGCTTTCCAAACTCTTGAACAAAACTTTCAAGCAAACTCCAAACTCCAAACTCCAATCAATTGCAAAACAAATAATAACAAAAAATATTAAACAACTATATTTAAAAACTAAATATTAACTAAAACAATCAAATATCAGTTAAAAAACATATCTTAAATCAAACTAAACAATAATCTTGCAGGTAGAACAGAACAGATTTTGAATGGAGTGGATTGAGAGATTTGAGAAGAGAAGAGTGAGAGTTTCGGAGAAGAGAGTGAAAAGTGAATGAAGAGTGAATGAAGAGTGAGTGAAGAGCGAGTGAAGTGTGAGTTCGTATATATAGAGGAAGGTTGCAACGGCTCATTTTGCAATTCCACCAGAAATGTTATGGCTTACCGACACATTCCAGTAAACGAAACGCACACAACTTCCCATACAGAAATCCGCCGAAAATGAACAATACCGGCGGATTTTTTATTATCGGCGGCTTTTTGAATTTATCGGCGGATTTCTGAATTTACCGGCGAATTTTTGAATTTCGAATTTTAAATATTTTCCGCCGAAAATTCCTCTTACCGGCGGATTTTTTTAAATATTATTTTTTAAATTACGGAAATTATCCGCCGGAAGATGTATTTACCGGCGGATTGTTTTTCAATTTTTTTCGCCAAAATTTCCGCCGGTAAGTTACAGTCGAATTAAAATCCACCGGAAAAAATTGAAAAATCCGCCGGACATTTACTGGGGGATCAAATCCGCCGGTAACGCCAAAAATCCGCAGGTAATGTACTGGAGGATTTATTCTGCCGGAAATAGCCCCCCCCGGGAAATGGGCGAAATTCTTGTAGTGAAACATGTTGGATCATACATGGAAAACCTTTAGAAGCCAAGCATTTTAAAAACAAGGAAGGCCGAGGCAACACAACTTTCAACCATCAAGAAGCTGAGGTAAATGCTAACTCTAATCCATTCAGCAAAGAACAAATGGAGGCTCTTCAAAAACTGCTTCAACAGTCTATGTTAACTGCAGAAAAAAGTAGTACTGCTGTAGTGGCTCAAAGAGGTAATTTTTTACATGCTCTAAACACTAGTAGAGATAGAACAAATTCATGGATTATTGACTCGGGAGCTTCAGATCACATGACTGGAGATTTTACTTTGTTTAGGAGTTATTCTCCTTGTCCATATAACCATACTGTTCGGATAGCTGATGGTACACATTCCAAGGTCATGGGTATAGGATAAATTATTATTTCACAAAATATTACACTTGACTCAGTTCTATATGTGTCTAAACTTGATTGTAATTTGCTGTCCATTAGCAAGATTACAAGAGATTTGAAATGTGTTACTAAATTCTTCCCTAACCTATGTGAATTTCAGATATTGGAGTCTAGGAAGACGATTGGCAATGCTGAAGACTGTGCTGGACTCTACCTCCTTAAAGTTGAAAAACCAGAAGAAGAAATCAAGATACATTCCTATGTAGCAGCAGCAGCTCCAATTAGTGATAATTCTATCATGTTGTGGTACTATAGATTAGGCCACCCAAATTTTAAGTACTTGGAAAAGATGTTCCCTCATTATTCAATAAAAACAAGGAACATTTTCAGTGTGAAATTTGTCAATTGTCTAAACATACCCGAAGCCATTACCCATCCCAACCTTATCAACCATCCAAACCTTTCTCACTAATTCATAGTGATGTATGGGGACCATCACGAGTTCAGAACATTACTGGCTCGAGATGGTTTGTCACCTTTATTGATGATCACACACGCGTCACTTGGGTTTTTCTAATGAAAGAAAAATCCAAAGTGGGGAGGATATTTGAAATCTTTCACAACATGGTACAAACACAATTTCAAAGCAAGATTCAAATACTTAGAACCAACAATGGTCGTGAGTATTACAACCTTGCTCTAAATTCCTATCTTCAAAAGGTTGGCATTGTCCACCAGAGTTCTTGTGAGGACACCCCCCAACAGAACGGAGTTGCGGAACGAAAGAATAGACACCTCCTAAAAGTAACTGGATCAATCATGTTAGCCTCAAATGCTCCAACACAGTTTTGGGGAGAAGCTGTCCTTTCAGCAACTTACCTCATAAATAGAATGCCTTCTCGTATCCTTGACTTTATGACCCCATTCTCTACACTTCAAACCCTCTTCCCAACAAGCAAAATGTTTTCTTCCATTCCATTCAAAGTTTTTGGATGTTCAGCTTTTTGTCCACAACCTCAACCCTCACCGTAGAAAATTGGCCCCAAAATCCATCAAATGCATATTTCTTGGTTACTCTCCTCACCAAAAAGGATACAAGTGTTACTCTCCCAATACTAAAATTTTTTATCACACTATGGATGTAACCTTCTTTGAAAATCATCCCTATTACCCCAAAGTTGGCATTCAGGGGGACCAACCATATCCAACTGAAATTTTAGAATGCCAATCTTTGGTTCTTGAGCTAACCGAACCTGCAGAAGCCGTACCAGACCAGGATCTTGACACTCAAACAACTGAACATGTACCTAAACCAACTGAAAGGACAACAAAAGGTGTTACGCTAAGTGGAGCAGAAACTGAATGGGGTGGAGGTAAAGTTTCAACTACATCTCAACAGAACCATGGCCTAGAAGCACAAGAAGATAACTTGAAGGTTTATAAGAGGAAAAGGAGGAAGGATGTAGAGTCAAGCACAACTCGAATGCAAAACCATGAATCCAACAAGGCTCTAGAAAATGAGGTTCCCACGGGTAATATTCTTCCTAACCCTGAATCTGATGATATAAATACAACAGATATTGATATTCCTATTGCTAAGAGAAAAGGGGTGAGAACTTGTACTAAGCACCCTATTGAGGGATTGTTTCCTATGGAAAATTGTCACAAAGTTACAGGTCTTTTGTAGCAGCTGTTGACAGCATGGAAATTCCAAGAAATATTCAAGAAGCAATGCAGAAACCTGAATGGGCAGCAGCTGTAACAAAAAGTTCAAGCACTTGTAAAAAATGGCACATGGGAAATCACCACTATTCCAGAAGGGAAGAGAACAGTGGGATGCAAGTGGATATTCTCAATTAAATACAACGCTGACGGCAGTATAAATAGGTACAAGGCTCGGTTGGTTGCTAAGGGATTTACACAATCATATGGGGTAGATTATGAAGAGACATTCGCACCTGTAGCCAAGCTCACTTCTGTCCGGGTCATATTATCTCTAGTAGTAAATCTTGATTGGCCTCTACACCAACTAGATATAAAGAATGCTTTTCTTAATGGAGAGTTAGAAGATGAGGTATATATGCAAATACCTCCAGGACTTGAATCATCCAGCACCACAAACATGGTGTCTAGGCTCCGAAAATCTCTATATGGCCTCAAACAATCACCAAGGGCATGGTTTGATAGGCTAACAAAAGTTGTCAAGCAAGATGATTTTGTTCAATGCCAAACTGACGATACTATGTTTGCCAAGCATTCGTTGGGTGGAAAGGTAGCTTTATTTATTGTCTATGTTGATGATATCGTTATTACAGGTGACGATTATGATCAAATCAATCATCTAAAGAGTCTTCTAGCCAAGGAATTTGAAGTCAAGGATCTAGGCCAGCTCAAGTATTTTCTAGGGATGGAAATTGCTCGGACAAAGAATGGTATCTCTGTTTCTCAAAGGAAGTACACTCTGGATTTACTTCAAGAAACAGGGATGCTTGGATGCAAAGCAGCCAATACTCCCATAGAACCAGTCAAAAGGAGTGAAGAGGAGAGTGTACCAGCTGACAAAGATAGATATCAAAGTCTAGTTGGAAAGCTAATCTATCTAACTCATACTAGGCCAGATATCAGCTTTGCTGTGAGCATGGCTAGTCGTTATATGTCAAACCCAACAGAAACCGACATGAGAAATGTGACTAGAATCCTTCATTACCTTAAAGGTACACCAGGCCGAGGGCTTTATTTCCAAAAGAACTCCAACAGAGGTATTGAAGTCTATACTGATTCAGATTGGGCAGAATGTCTATCTGACAGAAAATCAACTACAGCATATTGCACATTCGTATGGGGTAATATGGTAACTTGGAGAAGCAAGAAACAATCTGTTGTGGCTAGGAGTAGTGCAGAAGCAGAATTTAGAGCTATGGCTCATGGTATTTGTGAAGGAATGTGGCTTAAGCGAATGCTGGATGAAATCAGAATTCCTACAACCTACACCATGAGGATATTGTGTGATAACAAGGATGCTATAAGCATTGCGAAGAATCCAGTTCATCATGGTAGAACAAAGCATGTGGAGATTGATAGACTAACGAGAAAATTGATCATAAAATTATAAGTGTCAATCATGTTCCATCATGCCAGCAAACAACAGACATTCTAACAAAAGCCCTACCAAGGAATGTATACGAGAATGTCAGATCCAATCTAGGTATGATAGATGTCTACCATCCCGATTGAGGGGGAGTGTTGAAGATTAGCACAGAATCAGCAAAGATTCAATAAAAAAATGTTCAGTATGTAGAAGGTTTGAAACACAATTTACTTACCATTAGTCAATTATGTGATAGTGGTCATAAAGTATCTTTTAAATCTGATAAATGTTTTATAAAGGAAATCTCTTCTGGAAAAGTTTTATTTACTGCATCTAGGAATAAGAATCTATATAGTCTATGTCTTGATGAACTATCCCAAGAAATTTGTCTTAAGTCTTCTGAAAATGACAAATGGATTTGGCACAGAAGAGCTGGTCACACAAACATGCAAACCATCTCAAAGCTTTCCAAAAAGGAACTAGTCAGAGGGCTACCTAAAATTAATTTTGAAAAAGATAAAGTGTGTGAAGCATGTGTTCATGGAAAACATGCTAAATCCAGTTTTAAACCAAAGAATGTGGTCACCTCTCATCAACCACTGGAGTTATAACGCATTGATTTATTTGGCCCTACTAAAACTGCTAGCCTTAGTGGAAACAGATATGGTTTTGTGATTGTTGACGATCTCTCTAGATTTACTTGGGTCTGAAAAATAAAGATGAAGCCTTTGAATCCTTTAAATTATTTCTAAAGAAAGTTCAAAATTAAAAAGGAACAAATGTCATTTATGTAAGAAGTGATCATGGGGGAGAATTTGAAAATATTTCATTTCAAAACTTTTTTGAAGAACATGGCATTTCTCATAATTTCTCACGCCCTAGAACACCACAGCAAAATGGTGTTGTGGAAAGGAAAAATAGAACCTTGCAAGAAATGGCAAGAACTATTTTGAATGATTCAAGAATTGAAAAATAATTTTGGGCAGAAGCTATAAATACAACATATTATATCTTGAATAGAGTTTCTATTAGGAAAAAGATTGAGAAAACCCCCTATGAACTCTGGAAAAATAGAAAACCAAACATTGCCTATTTTCGTGTATTTGGTTGCACTTGCTTCATTTTGAACAATAAAGACAATTTGGGAAAGTTTGATTCAAAGTCCAACAAAGGAATCTTTCTAGGATATTCAACAACATCTAAGGCTTATAGAGTATATAACCTTAGGACTCAAACTGTAGAAGAAAGCATGCATGTAATTTTTAGTGAAACTAACAGTTCAAATGAAGTAATTGATGTTGATGAAGTCAACAATAGCAAAGAAGATGGTCATGAAAATAAAAACAGGCTTGAGAAGGATGAACCAGGAACACCCTCACAGCCTTCTCAAGATGCAAACAACTTCTCAAATGCCAAGAAGTTGGAGAATGGTATTCCATCATCCACAAGATCAAATCATTGGAAGCACTTCAGATCCTGTTAGAACCAGAACTTCATTCAGAGACAATGCTGCTGGAATGGCTCTCATCTCTCAGATTGAACCTAAGACCATAAATGAAGCTATCCAAGATCAATCATGGATAGAAGCTATAACTGAGGAACTTTCTCAATTTGAAAAGAATGAGGTGTGGAACTTAGTTCCACCTCCACAACATCAGTCAGTCATAGGAACCAAATGGGTGTTCAGAAACAAGCTAGATGAAAATGGTAAGGTGGTGAGAAACAATGCAAGACTTGTTGCTCAAGGGTACAATCAATAGGAAGGTGTTGACTATGATGAAACCTTTGCTCCTGTAGCAAGGTTAGAAGCTATTAGAATTCTACTTGCATTTGATGCTCACAAAAACTTCAAACTATTTCAAATTGATGTGAGAAGTGCTTTTCTAAATGGCTTTTTAAATGAAGAAGTGTAGGTCAGTTATGGCTTTTCTAAATGGCTTTCTAAATGGCTTGGAATAAAGATGTCTTTGGGGACGTTAATCTTAGGGTGCAAGTGGCAACGGCTGCCTTGGATCATGTGCAGGCGCAGATTGATATTGATGGCTACTCGGAGACCCTAATTGAGCAAGAAAAAGTTCACCAGCTTGAGTTACAGCAAGCTTTAGCTTCCCAGGAGGATTTTTGGCTTGAAAAATCTAGGCTAAATTGGCACACTCATGGCGATCGTAACACCTCCTTCTTTCATCAAATGGTCAAGATTAGACAAATTACCAAGCAGATTACTTCCCTGAACCATGGTGACACTCTTCTTACTTCCTCCAATGATATTGAAGCTCATGTTGTTAATTATTTTAAGAATATTTTCTCCTCTAACAACCAGTGTATTGATAATGGTATGGTGGAGGATGTCATTCCTAACCTTGTTACAGGGAATGAGAACTTAATGCTCACCAGCATTCCTAATATGGACGAAATCAAGCTTGCTATTTTTTCTATGAACTCTAACGGCGCCCCTGGCCCGGATGGTTTTGGTGCTTTCTTTTTTCAACACTTCTGGGACATTGTTTCAGAGGATATGGTGAAAGCGGTTCAACAATTCTTCAAAGCCAGCTGGCTGCTCCCTAATTTCAATTCTAATCTGGTGGTGCTTATCCCAAAAATTAACGGGGCTGACAGAATTGAGAAGTTTCGGCCTATTGCCCTTGCGAACTTCAAATTTAAGATTATCACTAAGGTGCTTGCGGACCGTTTGTCCAAAATTGCTCCCCGTATTGTCTCCTCTCAACAATGGGGTTTCATTCAAGGTAGAAACATATCTGACTGCATTTGTTTAACCTCTGAAGCTGTTAATATGCTCCAAAAAAGATCTTATGGTGGTAATATGGCTTTAAAAGTAGATGTTACGAAAGCTTTTGACACTTTAGATTGGCATTTTCTTCTTAGAGTTCTCAAGGCGTTTGGGTTTAATTCCAAGTTTTGTGACTGGGTGAAGGTCCTTTTGCATTCTGCTAAGCTATCTATTTCAATTAATGGCAAGCCCTCTGGTTTCTTTAGCTGCAAGCGTGGTGTGCGCCAAGGTGATCCCCTTTCTCCCTTGCTCTTTTGCCTGGCAGAGGAGGTTCTTAGCAGGGGCATATCCAAACTGGTGAATGATGGGGATCTTCAGTTAATCGATGGTCCAAGAGGCACTCAGGTTCCCTCTCATATTCTTTATGCTGATGATATTATGATTTTTTGCAGAGCTTCCCAGAAAAATCTTCAATCTCTTATCACCTTCTTCACTAAATATGGTGAAGCTTCGGGTCAGATTGTTAACTCTAGCAAATCTACTATTTATTTGGGAGAAGTTCCGCTTAACCGCCGGCGTCGTATTGCTGAGATGCTTGGTTTCTCTATTGGCCAGCTTCCCTTTACCTACTTGGGAATTCCTATTTTCAAAGGGAAACCTAAGCCTGCTTATCTTTTGCCTATTGCTGACAAGATCAAAGCCAAGCTCTCAGCTTGGAAAGCTTCCCTTCTCTCTATCACCGGAAGAGCACAGGCTGGTCAAGTCGGTTATCCAAAGTATGTTAGTTTACAGCTTTATGATTTACAGATGGCCCACTTCTTTGCAAAACATGGTGGACTCTTGGATCAGAAACTTCATTTGGTCTGGGTATGTCAATCAACGTAAAATGGTTACTGTGGCGTGGCAGAAGGTTTGTAGTCCCACTGTGGAGGGGGGTATTGGGATTAGATCTCTCAAAGAGATTAATAAGGCTGCCTGTCTCAAGCTTAGCTGGGAGCTCAGCACTTCCCAGAATAGTTGGGCGGTTTTGTTGAGATCTCGGGTTTTCAGAAATAATCATCCGATCTCTTATCATATTAGCTCTTCTCTTTGGGGTGATTTGTGAGCTAATCTCTCCATCGTTCAAGACAACTGCATTTGGAAAATTGGTAAAGGTGACTGTGTCAATTTTTGGCTTGACCCCTGGATGTCGGATCCTCTGGTTTCCCTTCTAAATATCCCTGAGCATCTTCATCACTTACTCAAAGCCAGAGTTTGCGATTTCATTCAGAATGCATTGGTGTATTCCTTCCTCTTTAGCCAATCAGTTTCCTCAATTGACTCCGCTGCTTCACGCTAAAGACATCCCTACTTTTGATGCTCCGGATCAGTTGCTTTGGAAGAATTCTACTGATGGTTTGCTCAATTTTAAATCTGCTTATCTTTTCTATCGTCCTATTAGTCAGCATATTTATTGGTGCAAGAATATTTGGCGCACAGCTATCCCGCCATCAAAATCTTTTTTGATTTGGCGCATCCTTCACAATCGTATGCCTACTGATGAGAATCTTAGAAGTCGTGGCTGCGGCACGGTTTCCATGTGTAGTCTCTGTGAAGCGAACTATGAATCTACGTTGCATCTTTTCAGTGATTGCTCTTTCGCCAAAAATCTTTGGTCTTGGCTTAGTGGTAAGATCGTTTATAATATTAATATATCCTCCCCTGAAACGATTATCGAGGTGTGTTTGCGTCCTATGTCTGACCAAGTGCAGGATGTTGTGACTGCTGCTGTTATAAATGTCTTTTGGGCTATCTGGCATGCTCGAAATAAGCTTCGCTTTGATAATAAAAAGATAGTGCCCACGCTCCTGAAAAATTTGATTACTGCTAATGTGAATCTTTCGGGTACTCTTAGCAAGGGCTCCACCTCTGCCTCTATGCAGGACTTTGCGGTTCTTAAGGCTTTTTTGGTGGCTGGTAAACCTCGCAAGGCTCCTAACATTATCGAAGTTCTTTGGATGTCTCCTCCCTACCGTTGGGAGAAGTGTAATACTGATGGCGCTGCTAGCTAGGGGCTCTCCTGGTTTAGCTGCTTGTGGGGGCATTTTTCGTGATAATAATGCTGACTCTCTTGGTTGTTTTGCCCTCCCCCTTGGTATTAATTACGCGCTTCATGCGGAATTAGTGGGTGTCATAGTTTCCATTGAGGTGGCCTATAAGAAAGGTTGGCATCGTCTTTGGATTGAAAGTGACTCGCAGCTTGCTATTATGACTTTCTCCTCGGACTCCATTGTTCCTTGGAATCTCCGCATTCACTGGCGTAACTGCATGGACATTCTAAAGTCCATGTCTTTCTTTTGTTCTCATGTTTATAGGGAAGGGAACCATTGTGCTGACAAACTAGTGTCTCATGGGGTCACTTTGGCCGGGTTTCGGTGGTGGAACAGTACTCCCAATTTTATCAGGGATGATTTTCATTGTAATAGGGTTGCTCTTCCTTATTTTTCGTTTTAAGAATTAATTCTGTGCAAGGGTTTTGGTTTATGTCCCCCCTTGCTTTTTGTAATTTTTGTTTTGTTTTAATGAAATCGGGGGGAGTACTCTTTCCTTCTAGATGTTTTTATCCTTAAGGAGGGTTTTGCATCAGAAGGTTTTAACGAGGCTCCTATCCTTTGTTTAAAAAAAAAAAGAAGAAGTGTAGGTCAATCAACCTCCTGGGTTTGTTGATCAAAAACCCAGCCATGTTTTCAAACTTACTAAAGCTCTATATGGGCTCAAGCAAGCTTCTAGAGCTTGGTATGAAAGGTTGAGTAGCTTCTTGATCAAAAAGAACTTTACAAGAGGAAAAATTGATACTACATTGTTCAAAAAATCTCTTGACAAAGAATTGTTGATTGTTCAAATTTATGATGATGATATCATTTTTGGATCGACAAATGAAAAACTAAGCAAAGATTTTGGAAATCTTATGAAAAGTGAGTTTGAAATGAGTATGATGGGTGAGTTAAGATTCTTTCTTGGATTACAAATAAAACAACTTGATGAAGGAATTTTCATTTCTTAAGAAAAATATACTAAAGACCTTCTCAAGAAACATAAAATGAATGAGGCAAAAGCCATGGCAACACCTATGCATCCTTCCGCTCAAGTTAAGAAGGATGAAGAGGGAAAACCAGTATCTGAGAAGGAATACAGAGGTATGATAGGGTCACTATTGTACTTAACTGCCAGTAGAGCGAATATTGTGTTTTCAGTTGGCCTATGTGCTAGATTCCAAGTTTCTCCAAAAGAATCTCATTTTACAGCTGTGAAAAGAATTTTCAGATACTTGGTTGGAACAATTAGCACTCAACTATGGTACAAGAAAAATACTCATTTTGATCTAATTGGTTATTGTGATGTTGATTATGCTGGTGATAAGATTGACAGAAAAAGCACTAGTGGCTCTTGTCAAATTCTGGGAGAATCCTTAATATCTTGGTCTTGTAGAAAACAAAATTCAATTGCTATTTCAACAACTGAAGCAGAATATGTATCTGCTGTTGGGTGTTGCTCACAAGTGCTATGAATCAATAATCAGTTGGAGGACTACTTTTTAAGGTACACATGTAATCCCATTTACTGTGACAATACTAGTGCCATCAATTTATCAAAAAATCTCATTCAACATTCTAGATCCAAACATATTGATATTAAGCATCATTCTATTCGTGATCATGTGCAGAAAAATGATGTGGAATTAATTTTTATTGACACCAAGCATCAATTAGATGATATTTTTACCAAGCCTTTATTAGAAGAAAGTTATGATTTTATTAAAGAGGCTTTGCACATTTCAAAATGTCCCTAAGAATATAGAATTGTCAAAAACCCCAACCTTCTCAAGTAATGAGAAGGTTCACTTCAGAAACTTCATTTGAGTAGGTTGAATATTTTAGAAACGTGATCAGTTTTAATTTAAATTAAAACTGCCACTATAGTTATGTCACTTCACAACTGTAAAACCGTCCATTCCTAACGGCTAGAACTAGCCTTTATTCTTACGCACTCCCTGCGCGCACACTCTTCTATCAAATCAACATCCTTCTTCATCATTTCCAACAACTATTTCTCACCAAATACCCTGTTCCAATCCTACTCCCTCACTTCTCCTTCTTTCCTTCACTCAAAACTCTAAATGGTGAGAACTAAAATCCCAAACGTTCGCTTAAACCCAAATCCTCAATGTGACAAAATGCAACCAGAATCCAAAGAGGGATCCTCTCTTCCTCCTCTCGTTCCTTCGTCAAAACCAACCCCTTCTGAATCCAAATCATCCAAAACCTATCTCACAACCTCACGAAGATCATCAAGGATCAAATCAAGTAAGTTCTTTGAAAACAATGAAGGGGCTGGTTCTAAGAAAGATGAACCCATCGTTGTTAATGAAAATGATTCAGAAACAACCATATCTGAGTTGATGGAAACTTCCAAGCTTGCCTCTGTACGAAAACGCAGCACTGGTGCTCTCGCACAACCCTCTTCAAAGAAACTCAAAATAAAGGTCAAATACAGTGCTAGCAAGGATAAAGGAAAACTGATTGATGTAGAAGCAACCCAAAATGAGGAGAATGATCAAACAGATACGGATGAGAAGCTTGAAGGAATTCAACCTTCTCAAGTATATGATCATGAGAAATGGCAGAAGCGCGACATTTTATCTGGGAGAATCTATCTGCTAGGGGAAATGAAGAACTCTGGTTGGGATTTATTCCCTCACATTGCTAGACAAGGATGGGGCAATCTCTTGTCTCAAGAGGAATTTATCTACACTGATCTGGTAAGGGAATTCTATGGAAGCATGAATGTAAGCAAGGACAAAACAAGCTTCACCACTTAAGTGAAAGGAACAACCATGGTGGTCACCCCTAAGGTGCTGGCTAATGCTCTAAACATCCCTCTTTCCGGTGTACCTGTTTATGGTGATAACTGGTACGATATGATAAACACCAACAAGGAAGATGTTCTGAAGGAATTAATGAAGGATCCAGATCCAAAGGACAAACAAGGATCATTTACAACATGGTAGTTCACTCCCTTGTTCCCAGGGCAGGAAGTTATGAAAGAGTGAAACCTACTGATCTTCTCCTAGCCTATCACATGTACAAGAGGTATGTGATAAACTTGCCCTACATCATTTTCCACTATATGATTGATATAGTCAAAACCTTCAGGTAAACCACATCTCTACCCTATGGAATGTTTCTGACCAAACTTTTCAAAACAAAGAAAATATCTTTTGTTAATGAAAGCTGCATGAAAGAGAAAATTGTTTTCTAGTCAAAGAGTGTTAAACAAATGATGATCAAGCCTTTTAGTGAAAAGATAGAACTCTTTGCTGAACCTTCTCAAACACAAACCAAATCCTCTAGTGAAGAAACCCCTTTAGAAAAAGAAACAGAAATTAACCAAGACCTCAATCTACCCCCCACTAAAGGACCCTCTCCTGAACCTTCTCCAAAACCTTCTCCAGAACCCACTCAAGAACCTTTTCCAAACATCTCAAAAGAACCTTCTGTAGAACCTAACCTAGAATCATTCCCAGAAAATGAGCCAATCATAAACTCCCCACCAACACCAAATGACCAAGAACCAAAGGAAGCTCCTTCTCAGAATGAGCCAATCACAAATGAAGAAAATTCTACCGAACAACCTATCAACACCCCATTGTCTCCAAATAAAGAATTTGTCCAACCATCTCAAGACATGTATGTTGATACTGAACCATCCCAAAGATGGAAAGAAATTTTTGAACATTTGTCTGCTAATGAAGAAGACACTGCTGAGCCTATGGTTGAGGAATCCTATGAAGACATTGGAAACAGTGTGGTTCAAGAACAACCATCTCAACTCAATGTTCAAAATCCATGCACTGACCTAGTCCTCTTCATTGAAAAAGAATCCACAACTGCAAAGGAAACTGAGAATCAACCATCTGAAGTCTCTCCAGCACTAGAAGAACAACCTCCTCAAGAGACTCCTGCACCAGAAGAACAACCTTCTCAAGAAATGCCTGCAACTGAGGAACCTGTTGTTGTTGCAAACTTGCAACTTTCTAATGATGATGTTGCACCTCAACTCTCTCCCAACAGACCATTATTTCCATATGGTTCCTCCCAGGGGGGCAAGAGTCCTCAGAAGGTACAACAGATGGTCAAGCTCAGGGGGAGCTAGACATGAATCAACCTCCATGCATGGAAGAAGAAGAAGAAGAACCTTTTGAACACCTTCTCTCCCATCTCACAAGCTGTGAATGAAGCTGCTTAGGACATTGATGACCTCCAAACACCGGTGAATTCCCATTCCTCTCAAGAAATCAATCCCGAATTCCTTGCCTCTCTAGCATTAACAGAAATGCTCAATACTCCTGCTCCATCCACTACTCCAATTTATCATGATGTTAAAGGATCAACTGGGCACTTTGTGAATCCCTTCTCACAGTGGCAAGAAAACCCTAAGGAATATCCTGGCAACACTCTAGCCCCTGAGAACATCAACAAGTTTTTGTTCTCTCAAACACATATTTATGACTCATATATTCCCAAAATGCTTGAAGCTTCTGGTCCCTCCAAACTTCCTTCTTATATGCCTACCAAATTTGGGTCACTTGGATCCTACTGCCAAACCTTAAATGCCCCACTCTCATCTTCTGAAAAGGAACCCCAGAGTAGCAAGCCCTCAGTAGACAAAGATGACTCAATTGCTTATGTGGATAAGAAGGATGTGATGGAAGCTATGAGAAAGATGAGGGCTCACCATGAGAAATAGATGAAAAAGATGAGAGCTCAGCAGAACAATCTCCTCAGAAGCATTGGGATCTTGCAACAAGAGAACAGGATTGAAGCACAGAGGAACTATGCCTATCAGCAATGGATGCTGCAGAATGTTGTTCCCTCTGCGATTCCACATGTGGCAGTACCTGACTTTCCCCAACCACAGCCTTTTGAAGACATCCCTCAGCCTGCAGCCTCTTCAAACTCCTCAGATGACTCTTCTCCTACAAAGTAGGAACCCAATTTCCTTTTTTCCTCCTTTTTGTTGTTGACAAAAGGGGGAGAATAGAGATTAAGTTTTTAGTATTAGCTACTTAGTTAGATAGTGCACTTGGGGTTTCTAATGACAATTTAAATACTCTTTTGGATATTTTGCTATGTGACTTGTGACACACCTTTTGTCACACCACATGTTAAGTTTTATTTTCAGTTTTGAAGTATGTATGATAATTATCAAACTCCTGTATTCACCATGTTTCACATGATATATGATAATTATCCTTTTGCTATGATTAATCAATTTGTTTGATTAAAACTTTTGAAAAAAATATGTTCAACTTAACTAACAAAATTCTGGAAACATGTTTAAATGCATATGATTGAAAATAGAAAACTCAAAACTTACTACAAGTTTGTCATCACCAAAAAGGGGGAGATTGTTGGAATAAGAAATCTCCTTCTTTGTTTTGATGATACAAACTAAGTAAGATTTAGGTTTTCTAATTTAGTGTGATCTAACATGTTTGCCAAGTGTTTAGAACAGATTTCCCTACATAGAAAAATATGGCTCTACCTTGGGTTAACAAGAATCGTAAAATACAAAGGTAGAAAAGCCTTGAGAAGGTTAAATTATGAGAAGCTTAAAACAAGTCAACAGAAGGTTTGACCAAATTAACAGAGGTTGACCAAAAGTCAACATAAGGTTTGACCCAAAGTCAAATGAATGTTGACCTCTCCAACATCTTAGAAGTATAAGTTAATACTTGAGAATGTTAATGTGTAGGAAGAATGAAGCTTGAGAAGGTTACTGCGAAATGCAACCAACTCAAGGACAAACACATTAACTCCTCATGAATGTTCTTCTGATGCATTAAATGAAGAATCCAAGCAATAAATATGTTGGAATGTCTGGAGCATTAAAGAGGGAATGCATGATTATTCATTTGTTGCATAAAAGGTGTTTGCTTCATACTAGGAAGCTTGAGAAGCTTCGTGCAAGCTAGAACAGTCTGGCCAAACGTACAATGTCAAGTCATAGTAGGTTAGTATGATCATAGGAGAGGACAATGCCAGCTCAAGAAGGTTCAGAGGTTCAGATAAAGTAAAAAGCAAAGCTTGAGAAGCTTCAAAAGTTGTCAACTTTTCCATCTTCCATCATGCCACTCCTAAGGACCGTTGGGCTCTTTCAAACGGCTCTCTTCAACCTTCTAACGGTTATATTCAATCTCCAGGGCTATTTAAAGGCGCCATTCTGAAGTTTCAAAGTATGAGAGTTAATTGAAACCTACACAAGTTCAAGCTTCTCAAAGCAATCAACTTTCTCATCCCACACTCAAAGCTTCTACAAGTTAACTTCTGGGATATCTTTCTTGAGTGTGTGTTAGCTTGTTTAGTATCATTGTATTCAGTGTATCTAACTTTGTTCAAGCTCTTAAACATCCCAAAACCCAAACCTCTTATTGTAAATACTATCTTGTAAGCATCTCATCAAACTACCTAGAGAGAGGTGAGTGTTGGTGGTGATATTACTTGATTGAGGAGACTCTTAGGAAACTAGAAGAGAGTTTCTAAGAGGTGGAAAACAGCTAGGTGCATCTGTGTAAGAGTACACTAGGCTTTTGTGTGTGATCAGAAGCTAGTGTTGTGAAAGTCGTTTGTGTTTAATCAAAAGCAAGTGTAATAGCTATTTGGAAAATAGTGGAAATACTTACAAGGAAGTGAGGAGAGGACATAGCCAAGTTTGAGTGAACCTCTATAACCCTACCGTGTTATTTATTTGCTTTCCATTCTATTTGTTCTATATAAAATGATATTTAAAAAAAACTAATAGAACAAATCGGTTACGTATTCATCCATTTTATATAGGATAAAGTGGTCAATGATGTTTTTGGCAAATGCTATGAACATTTTAGCTACTGTGATAAAGTGATGACCATTTGTTTGAACAAACAACCTTAAAAAGAAAAGATTGCACGAAATGGATCGGATATATATGTACAACGTGTTGTACCAAAAATTTTGTTAGGAAAATAAACATCATGAATAATGTTATGAAGCCAACACTATAAAGCAATTTCACAAACGAAGTAACCATCATCTCCTTTGAGACGAAAGTTTAAAAATCCGTAAAAATACATTATTTGAAGAATTTTAATGGATAACAAAGTTGATACGGAACAAAAACAGAAAATTAAATGTTCAAGTGTATACATGCGCATTATATGAGTCAATTTTGTCAGGTTAACATTCTTCTTAACTAAAAGGAATTCATCAAACAAATGTGCTGAAGATTCCATGGTAGCTTACAAATTAGTAAAAAAAATGGAAGTTAAATCGGGATGAATACAAATTGTTTGAAAATGGGTTTTTCACATAGCTTTTCGTAATTTATATAGAACTCATATCTGTCAAAATGGGTGAGAAATTATTTTTAAATTTGAAATTTCAATTTCGAATTCATAAAAAAAATCTGACATGAAACTTCATTTGAAATTTGAATTTGAGTTTTCGAAATTTAAATTTTACAAATTCCCAGAATTTATTTTGTGATTAATTGTTTTAACAAAAATAGAAAAATAGGTAATATCGAAAGTCAATGCAAATTAGTAGTGGTTTTGTTTGTGGTATTAACATTACTGCACAATTTAAAAAATTGGTTTAATGCCGAATTGCAATAAAAATCTTGTTGAAAACGTTGGTACCGTTTGTGCAATCGCAGCCACAAAATCAGGTTGATGGAATTGCATTAATCATTTCTCAATTATTAATTTCAGAAATTAGAATTAGAACATTATAAACAGTCAATTATTGGGCTTTTTAGCCCTCATTAATACCAAAAAAAAACATTCAATTATTAAGCGCATTTATGTAGAAATATTCGGAATTCCTTTAGGCAGGCCAAACCGATTTCGGAAATGCATTTAACCTCATAGCAAACAATAAGGATAATATAAATTGCCATTTAATGTAAATTTATTATTCTGGTCATATACGTTTTCCTTATATGGTGTATGATTGTTATTTCGAATTTTTCATTTTTAATGCAGGGTGATGTGGCATGTAGGTCGACAGCTGCGCTGATGTGGAATTACTGTCATCAATGATGTCATTTTTCTAACTGATTACATGGACAGTCCATGTGAACTGTTCATGATTGAGTATAACTAGTATGTATGACCCGTGCGCTGCACGGGTATACATCTTTTTTTAATTTAATTTGTAATTATTGTTTTGTTAAAATATTATGTATATGTATCGTCGATGTTTATGATTTGTAAATTTGTAAAGGTGATTAGGGACGAAAATGAGTTGGGCGGGGTCGGGGGAGTACTCCCCCGATCTCCTCCACATAGAGTTTTTCTCCCTCACCCCGTCCCCATAGTCCCCGGGGGGACCTCGTAAAATCATCAAAAATTTACTATGGATGTAAATTAAAATCTAATAAATTGGGAAAAAAATATAATTGCTAAACTAAAAAATCATAGGTTAATAGTTTAATACAAAATTTAGTCCTTTTATTTTTTGAATTGCAAAAAAATAAAATTAAGAATAAAAGATAACAGTTAGCACATTTTTATTTTTTATTAATATTTTTAATTAAAAAACACATATAATGTACTCGGACAGCGAAATGGTCCCCCTTCCCATCCTCGTCCCCAAGTTGACAGTGGGGGAATTATCTCTCTCGTCTCCGTCTCCACGTGGAAAAATTACTCACTCACGGGCCACTGTAGGGCAGTCCCCGTCGAGATCCCCACACACAGGTAGGAATTGTCGCCTCAGAAGTGACTCTCCTTATCCCGAACAACTTAACTAACACTACGTTTTTTATGTATGAGTTCGTAATTTTACTAACTTAGATGCATGTATATACTATCTTGTGGCATTTAAAATAGACATTGTTATCCAATTTGTATCTGTTATTGCTATAATTTTGACTATTATTTTTATATAAAATGAAAGAAAGATTACCAGTGGTTGGTTCACACAGACACCTACTTTAAGTATAAATACGTGAAACATTTTTGTTTAACAAATGCATACGAAAATCCAATTCAATTCTAAAACATAGCAATCTCATGCCAAAGTTAATCACAACGATAAATGACCAAAAAGTAACATAAGCAAGTACCTTGAAATGAACTCTAAGATCGGCGCCTCTAGCCTTGGTGGCTGCAGTTACATAGCACAATGGTGAAATTAGAAAATCTTTTCATAAAATGATGGAAATTAGAAATTCTTTAAATTAGATACAGATGCATCTTATTCTATAGCGTTTTCTAAATACTACACTAAGACCAACAGATGCATGTTATTCTATAACGTTTTCTAAAAAAACATTGGAGCATCTTGATCATATACATTAAAACAATTTAACTCTCGAGGTTGGGTACCAAATTTTTGTTCATTGTATGCCTTCCGGCAATTCCCTTTGCAGCTCAACATCCCTTCTCCATTGGTTCCAAGGTCTTCAGAATTCTACCAAAAATTCACAAAGTTTATTGTTATTGTTTATAAAAAGACAACGAATATTGAGAGTCGGCTACAAAACAAACAATGTGGTGTCAAGCATTTGAATGCAAGACTAATTCTACACATGTGGTGTCATGTACAAATCTAAGCATTTGAGCGCATCAAGCATTTTTTAACGTTTATTATTTGCACCATGATCATATAATACACATTAAAACAATTTAACCTTAAGGATGGATCTGAAATTGGTGTTCGTTGCATACCTGTGTTTCCCCGTGCATTGGCTGAGAGAATGGTTTCCATATTGCTTACAAAGAGCTTTAAAGAAGCATCTGAACAAAATAAGGAAAGGAACAATACCATGAATATGCACCTAAATCAAAATATA
Source organism: Astragalus membranaceus (assembly GCA_039519185.1). NCBI lineage: Eukaryota > Viridiplantae > Streptophyta > Magnoliopsida > Fabales > Fabaceae > Astragalus > Astragalus membranaceus. The sequence continues at coordinate 181,735,213 of CM076849.1, forward strand.
TAGGTGCTATGGTTTATCATAAATAAATGAAGAACAAAAAACAAAAGAAAAATGGAAATGAAGAAGAGAGGAAGATGAGGGAGCCATTGAATTTCATTTTCGCACCTATCAAAACTCAGGAAAAAAGCATATGATGATGAGTTGCTGAAATTGTTTTTCGTAAGAAATAAGGAAGTTTCCACAATATTAGCATTTTGATTCAATTTTGATTTGAATGTTGATTCCTATTCAATCCCTCATTATTACTGTCATTTACTTCCGTTTTTTCCTTATATATATAGCCGCAATTTTAATGATCCTGGACCGTCGAGATTAATCAGAAGACTTAACAATCGTTCTTAGCCGTTGAGATTATATTTGATGTATGTTGACTTCGGTTATTTCTCCTCAATCAGTGGAGCCGCAATTTTGTGGCTTCATGGCATTCTAGATTGTGACTCAGCTTCAACTTCGATTTATAGACGTTAAGATCAGAAAAATCGCTGATGTGGCTGCCACTTATTTTTATTGAGAATTGCGTGGAATTAAATCTGAATGCGCGTTTCCGAATTTCAATTCTAATTTGGTGGTCCTTATTCCTAAAGTCAATGGTGCTGACAGTATTGAGAAGTTCCGGCCTATCGCTCTTGCTAACTTTAAGTTTAAGATTATCACTAAGGTGCTTGCTGACCGTCTCTCCAGAATTGCTCCTCGTATCGTTTCATCTCAGCAACGTGGTTTTATTCAAGGTAGAAATATTTCGGATTGCATCTGCTTAACTTCTGAAGCCATTAATATGATGAATAACAGGTCCTTTGGTGGTAATATGGCTCTTAAGGTTGATGTCACAAAAGCTTTTGACACTTTGGATTGGAATTTCCTTCTGCGAGTTCTCAAGGCTTTTGGTTTTAATAGTAAATTCTGCGATTGGGTTAATGTTCTTTTGCACTCTGCAAAGCTTTCGATCTCAGTCAATGGCAAGCCCTCTGGGTACTTTAGTTGCAAGCGGGGTGTGCGTCAAGGGGATCCCCTCTCCCCCCTTCTTTTCTGCTTGGCTGAGGAGGTTTTGAGCATAGGCATCTCCAAGCTGGTGCAGGATGGGGACCTCCAGTTAATCAATGGTCCTAGAGGTACTCAGGTTCCCTCTCATACCCTTTATGCTGATGACATCATGATTTTTTTGCAGAGCTTCGCAGAGAAATCTTCATAATCTCCTCAACTTCTTTACTAACTATGGTGAAGCTTCTGGTCAGATTGTTAACTCTAGCAAATCTACAGTTCATTTGGGCGCCATTCCCAATACCCGGCATCGTCGCATTGCCGATATCCTGGGCTTCTCTATTGGCCAGTTGCCGTTCACATACTTGGGTATTCCAATTTTCAAAGGTAAGCCAAAAGCTGTTTATTTAATGCCAATCGCTGACAAGATTAAAGTCAAGTTATCAGCGTGGAAAGCTTCCCTCCTCTCTATTGCCGGAAGAGTGCAACTGGTCAAGTCGGTTGTGCAAAGTATGTTAATTTACAGCTTCCTGATTTACAAATGGCCTTCATCTCTGTTGAATACTGTGGATTCTTGGATTAGAAATTTCATTTGGTCTGGTGACGTCAATCAGCGTAAAGTGGTTACTGTGGCTTGGCATAAGGTTTGTAGACCAACCGCTGAGGGGGGTCTTGGGATTAGGTCACTCAAAGACACTAATAAGGCAGCCTGTCTTAAGCTTAGCTGGGAGCTCAGCATTTCCCAGAACAGCTGGGTTGTTCTGTTAAGATCTAGGGTCTTCAGAAATAATACTGCGATCTCTTATCATATCAGTTCTTCTTTGTGGGGTCATTTGCGTGATCATCTTTCCTCCATCCAAGAAAACTGCATTTGGCAAATTGGTAAAGGTGACTGTATCAACTTTTGGCTTGATCCTTGGCTATCGGCCCCTCTTGTAAATCTTCTTAATGTCCCTGAGCATCGCCAGCTCTATCTCAAGGCCCGTGTTTGTGAATTCATTCAGAATGATCAGCTGATTTAGAAAAACTCTACCGATGGTATGCTTACTTTTAAAACCGCTTATCTTTATTTCAGGCCTGTTGGGCAACCTAGTAGGTGGTTCAAGAATATTTGGCGAAGTGTTATTCCTCCATCCAAGTCTCTTCTTATGTGGCGCATCCTCCATCACCGTATGCCAACTGATGAGCAGCTCAGAAGCCGTGGATGTGGTACTGTTTCCATGTGTAGTCTCTGTGAAGCGGACTATGACTCCTCCTTGCACCTTTTCTGTGAGTGTTCTTTCGCTAAGCAGCTTTGGGATTGGCTTAGTGGCAAGCTCTCTCTTAATATTGATGTTTCCTCCCCAGAGACGATTTTTGACGTCTGTCTGCGCCCCTGGTCGGACCAAGTTCAGGATGTTGTTTCCGCTGCGGTTATTAACGTTTTTTGGGCTATTTGGTTCTCTCGGAATCAGATTCGTTTTGACAACAAGAAGATCTTGCCCACTTACCTGAAAAATTTGATTATGGCAAATGTGAACATTTCTGGTAATCTCAGCAAGGGCTCCACGTCTAACTCCATGCAGGACTTTGTGATTCTTAAAGGTTTTTCGGTTGAGTGCAAACCTCGTAAGGCTCCTACAAATATAGAGGTTATCTGGCAGTCTCCTCCTTCCTTTTGGGTTAAGTGTAATACTGATGGCGCTGCGAGGGGGTCTCCTGGTTTAGCTGCCTGTGGGGGTATCTTTCGCGACAGTAATGCTAAGTCTCTTGGTTGTTTTATGCTTCCTCTAGGTACAAATTTCGCGCTTCATGCTGAACTTGTCGGGGTCATGGTCGCCATTAAAGTGGCTTTCCGAAAAGGTTGGCATCGGTTATGGATTGAGAGTGACTCTCAGCTTGCTGTTATGGCTTTCTCGTCTCACTCAATTGTGCCTTGGAATCTCCGCAATCGTTGGCTTAATTGCATGGGTCTGCTCAAATCAATGACTGTCACTTGCACTCATATTTTTCGGGAAGGGAATCACTGCGCTGACAAGCTTGCGTCTCATGGGATCAACCTGTCTGGTTTCCAATGGTGGAATTTGGTTCCCTATTTCATTAAGGATGATTTTATCCGTAATAGGATTGGCCTTCCTTATTTTCGTTTCAGGCAATAATGTTTTATTTTTGTTCGCATGGGTTTTGGTATATGTCCCCCCATGTTTCTTGTATTTTTGTTTTTTGTTTATTAATGAAATAGGAGGGAGTACTCTTTCCTTCTAGATGTTTTTATCCCTAAGGAGGGTTTTGCATCAGAAGGTTTTAACGAGGCTCCTTTCCTTTTTGTTTAAAAAAAAAATCTGAATGCGCGTGGCGCATAGGTGGACTGGTGATGTGGACGATTCTTGATTTTATATAATTATGATAAAGATAAAGATAAATTTACTTAATTGGATCCTATTTGATAATATTGTTTTCAAAATACATACTCACTAATGGAAAAAAGGCATTTCATATCGGTTAAAATTGACATTTCATATCGGTTCCGGAACCGATGCCAAAAAAGGAGATATCAAAAATAGGGACATTCCATATCGGTTCCTGAACCGTTATGAAAAGCTGTTTTGATATCGGTTTCCCCTAGAACCGCTATGAAAAGTCAGTTTTCGCTTATATTTGACATCAATTTTATATGAGAACCGATATGAATACTGATTTTTAACATTGGTTTTCTATCAGAACCGATATGAAATACTGATTTTTAACATCGGTTTTCTATCAGAACCGATATGAAAAGTCGGGTTTTTTTAAATAAAAAAAAAACTGGTTTCTGTTCAGCAAAATACATGGAACAATACACTGTCCATGATTCTTCTAGTTTAAAGGAGGATACCCAGAAATAAAGTAACAAAATATGAAATAAGATAATGTGAGAAGAGTACTACTTAAACAAAAAACAAAGCCATATGTTTGAATTATTGGTAACAGAAAGATCATTTATTCAAGTACAAAGACTCAGGAGAATAAAACAGTTCCTTTCAAGAGGTATCAAACAAGGACATACAATACAACTCATAGTCTTAGGGTATCAACACAACAGATCTAGAGGTCTTGCGATTCTCCAGGTCTTCATGAGCTTTTGCAGCCTCAGACAAAGGGTAAGTATGATTAACTCGCACCTTCAAGACACCAGAAGCAACATTGGCAAACAACTCTCCAACAGCCTCCAATAGCTCATCCAGAGTGACAACATATTGAAATAGGGTAGGCCTAGTCAAGAACAGGGATTTTGCAGCCAGGGAAGACAATGGAACTGGATCAGGTGAACCAAATGACTGCCCAAAACTGACCATGTAGCCTCGAAGCTTCAAGCATGCCAAAGATCCCTGAACATATCATAGAATACTTCCTTAGTGTTTTTTTTCGTCCCAATGGTTTTAAATTTTGAAGAGATTATAGTAATATCAGTGGAAAGTAAGCAAAAATTTGAATTTTAAAACTGAAGTAAAAATCCTAACATACAAAGCTTTCATCAGGCAAAAATCAGCTTGATCATCATCATTGAAGTAAGCTGCGACGTTTCTTCTACCTTTTATTAATCTGACAATTATGCTTGAATTTCAGGCCCCAATCTATTGATTAAAATGTTTGGGTTTACCCATTAGTATTTAAGTATTATAATAACCAGTCTTCACTCTTGACCGATACAAATATCTACTTTCAGATCATCATGTCTTACAAACTCATAGGATCCAAATGTGTGAGCAATATGAATTGATTTCTAAATTAAAAAACAGTTTCTTCAATACTATGCAAGTTCATATGCAGATTAGCATGTAGAGTTCTGTATCTCTGGATCTAATTGGTGTTTTGATGTTAGCTTAACTAATTAATGAACAATATAACTACAACCTAATCTCTATATGCTCAGTTATAATAACAGAAGGTGCGCATAAAGAATCGAAGAAGTAAGCAACTTTTTTATGGACTGCAACGCAAGACAGTATTAATAATTTTACTTCTCCATTCAAGTACCCAACCATCTGATTTTGAAATTTCATTTGGTTTTAGTATAGCATAGAATAAGTACTACCTCAAGGGTATGTTTGGGAGGCGGAGTTGGGAGGGGATGGGAGGGGAAGGGATGGCTTGTAGAGAAAGAACCCATTGTTTGGGAGTTTAAAAAAATTAGGGAAAGTGTTGGGGGATTTTGTCAAACCCTCCTAACCCCTCCTCTTGGTCCAATTTTGCATTCCCCCAAATTGGGGGGTTTTAGGAGGTTTTGGTTATGAAATGACAATTTTGCCCTCACTTAAACTCTAAAATTCCCACCAACCACCACCGGCCACCGCCGCCGGACCACCACCGGTCGCCGGAGCTCCGCCGCCGGACCACCACTGATCGCCGGAGCTCCGCCGCCGGCCGCCACTTACCACCACCACATATATTTATATATATTATATATATATATATATATATATAATTATATTATATATATATAGTTAACAATATTATATATAATTATATTAACAATATTATATATATATATATATATATATATATTAACAATATATATATATATATATATATATATATATATATATATTAACAATATTAGATATATATATATATATATATATTTATAAATCGAAAAAATTGTAAATGGATGGATTGGATTAACTTTTTTGTAATTGGATGTATTGGATTGGATTTTTTTGACACAATTTTAATGGATATAAATTTTTTAGGTATTGAATAACACGATTTAAATTTAGTAGCACTTAAAAATTAAATTTAGAAGAATAATTTAATAGTAGCACTAAAAATTAATTTCAATAAAGAATCGTTGAAGTTAAAAATAAGTAAATAAGTAAATAAATGGTGCAAAAATAATAATAATACTAATTGGATTGGATTATGATAAAAAAATTTCAATAAATAGCTCTCTTTTATAATTTGTGAGGGAGGGTACAAATGTCCATTTACATATTAAGTCTCCACTCCCCTTCTCCTTTTATAATTTGTGACATCCAAACAAGGGTAAGGTTAACCCTCCCCTCCTCCTCCCTTCCCCTCCCCTCCCCTCCCCTCCCCTCCAAAGCCCTCCCCTCCCCTCCCCTCCAAACTCCCAAACAGACCCCAAAGGTATCCTTTCCCACAGAATCATAGACTACTTCAACCCCATTGGCTGATGTAATTTCATTTATACGGGCCACAAAATCCTCTTCTTTATATATGATAACATGATGGCATCCATCCTCCTTGGCTTGAGCCGCTTTCTCTTTATTAGATACAGCTCCTAAGACAGTAGCACCAAGAGCATTTGCCCACTGGCACAATAGGGAACCAACTCCACCAGCTGCTGCATGGACAACATCTTAATCACAAATATTATAAACCATACCCAGTACAAAGCATTACAACGAAAGTTAGGGTACACGTAATAACAGAAAGACAGCCAAAAGAAAAATTATAGAAACTTCCTATAATATCTACTTTAGCACTGAACCAAGACATTAGTGCAAAGTGCAAACATTGTTGGGCTTAGATCTATTTTAGCATACCTGATATTGTTGTTGATGCAAATAGAAACTTTCTTCAATCATTAAGAACCTGAAAAAAAAAAAGTAAACCATCCTTAGAAACAGCTGTAAGCAAATCCATTGAAGCAAATTCCTACCAATTGAGATTTTGAACATATAAGCATATCTTAATCTAGAGTTTAAGATACACGAAGTCATCTTTAATCACAACAATCACGGTGGTGAAAATAAAATAGTTCCAAATGTATGAATATAAATGCAAAAAAGGAACCCTACATGATTACAACAACTTCAAAATCGGTTATATCAACATTATTATACAAATTTCTGAAGGAAAAAAAACAACGTTAAAGTGCATTTATATTACAAATACCAGACTCCATTTTGTAATTCCCAAAATGAGAATCGTTGAATCCCTACACAAAGAAAAGAAACAAAAAGCAAGCATTAAGCAAATGGAGGGAGGAAGATATGAGACTAATAAATCCCTATTTCAGCAAAGCCCTAAATCAAGAAAACCCTAAATCGGTTAAATAAAAATCAAAATACTTAAAAGGTGAATTTGAGAGACAAGTGGTTATGCGATGGTGGTGGTCCACTTTAGAGGCAGGAGGCAACAGCTGCGGCGGAGAGGCGAAGAAACGGGGCGGAGACGAAATGGAGAGGAGAGTCGTGAGGTGAAGGAAAAGGACATGCTATCGTGGTGGCCACTGGAGTAGAAACGAACCTGAAAAGGTGAAATCGAGGGAGAAACGAACTTCAAGTGAAATTAGATTAGGGGTAGAAGCTTCACGATCTATGATTTCGAAGGATCTAAGAAAGAAGAAAACGGTTAGGGTTTTAGATTCTTTGGGAGTGAGAGAGGGAGACTGAGAGAGGATGTTGCAGTGGAAGAGAAGGAGAAGAGAAATGAAGGAGGAACGGTGGTGTTGGGTGGTGGGTGGTGGAGCGGCGGCGTCGCTTCTGATGAGGGTTTTGACGGAGAGAGTGAGCGAGGGAGACTGAAATCAGAGAGAAAGAGTGTGAGGGAAAATAAAGGGTCTCGATGAAGATGAATGATTTTAGTTAAAGAATGCTGTGAATATAATGTCTTTTCTATAACGGGTGAATATGTGACCCGATATGGAAAATGCAAATTAGAATTTTCTATAACGGTTATGGAATGGAACCGATATGAAAAATGCAAAGATTTTGTTTCTATATCGGTTCAAGTGGCAACCGATATAAAAATTGTAATTTTAATTACAAAATTGCCACCGCGTCACTTTTAACATCAGGCCGATTTTAACCGATATGAATGACAGTTATAAAATGCATTTTTTCCACTAGTGACTCCATATTTTTATTTATAGTCAATGACATTTAAACTATTTGCGTTAAAAATGAAAATATAATAATCATAGTTTAATAAAAAATACAAAATTTTAAGAATGTACATGTGAAACAAGTAATTATATCTAAATAATACATGAAAAATAAAAAAAAAATCTTCTTAAAAATCAAGAAATAAAAAGAAATTAAGATAGAATAGATTTCCATAGAATAATTTGTAAAAGGAGAGAATAGAGATCGATGGAATATACAGAAGAAACTAGATAATGGATTTTCATAAAATATTTCAAAAATAAAAAACGAAATTTGCATGAACTATATTAATTATTGTAGGAATGCCATTAAACATTTATAATTTATAACCAATGACATTTAAACCATTTACATTTAAAAATGAATAGATAATAATAGTAGTTTGATCAAAATATTCAGTAAAGAACGAACTTAAAGAATAGATTTTGAATTAAATATTCAGTAAAAAAAGTTTTGCAAAAGAATAGTTTATAGGCTTAAATATGATTTAGGCCCCTGCAAATATAGGGTGTTTTGGTTTAAGCCCCTGCAAATTTTTTTTTTGTTAAAACCCCTTGCAAAATGACATATTTTGTTATAAGCCCTTCTATGACTAAAATGTTAGCCTATAACATGGAATGCTATGATTGCTGGATATGTTGAGAAGGGCTTATAACAAAATATTTCATTTTGCAAGGGGTTTTAACAAAAAAAATTGCAGGGGCTTAAACCAAAACACCTTATATTTGCAGGGGCCTAAAACATATTTAAGCCTAGTTTATATGATTGTTTTGAATAAAAATCACATGACAAGAAGGTAAGAAAATATTTTTTGTTTTGTACCTTGCGGTCGTCCAGGCGGATCTGAGACTGTAGCTGGTAGGTCTCCTGCGGTCCAAGTCGAGTCTCAAAGTGATCCCGGGTGGAGGTACCTGCGATGCCACTCGTTGCCGCTAAGGTTGTTCTTGCAAGCTGACTCGTTGCCGTTGGATGTCTCGAGTTGTCTGTGCAAGTCTTGTCCCTGCCCCAAGGGGTGTTTGATGATTTCCTTGTAGCAATCCATATCTTTACCTCTTGGTATAGTGTTTATGACTTTGATTAGGAAGGTGAATTTTTTATAATTTTTCACCTAGTAGAAATATGGGTGTCTTCTCTTCAATTTGACGTGTCAAATGTTTTTTTGCACCTTCCACACGAGAAAGAAAGAGAGAGAGAGAGAGAGAGAGAGAGAGAGAGAGAGAGAGAGAGAGAGAGGAACTTATTGAGAGAGAGGCAGAAGACATGGCCGAGACTGAGACCGACATAGGTCCCGCCTGACCCTCGAACCAGTGGTCGAGACCGAGACCGACAAACGTCTCGCCCGACGCTCCACCTTCTGGCTGAGACCGATACCAAAGAGGGTCTCGCCCCGGTGCTCTGCTTTCTAGCCGAGACCAACAAGGGTCTCACCCGGTGCTCTGCGTCCTTCCCAGATGATACCGAGACTTCTGAGATCTCGCTCGACGTTCACCCTTCTAGCCGAAACCGAGACCGACAGAGGGTCTCGCCTAGTGCTCCGTGTCGTAGATCCCTTTGTTGCCGAGACCATCACTCCCGCGTCTAAGGCAGTCCAAAAACGAGACAACTCGAGACTGAGACGATAGATCTAAGGAAGAGGGGGCGAGACCGAGATATCTGATTGGAAGGACAACTTCTTTTCGACTTTCAAGGTAACAGACTTGTTCTCTATCTGGTTTTATTTTTATTGTAAGTTGCTTCGTCTTTACGTTTTCTGAACTTTAGTGGAAAGTCTTAGGCAGACAAACTTAGGTAGACGACCTTAGGCAGGTGACCTTTAGGTAGATAAGTTGGACTCGAGGTTTTTTGCTTGTTGATTACGAGGTCCAGGGTGGCGAGATTTGCCACATAGACCCTTGACACAGTTTACCGGGACTCGACCCATATAGAACTCGTCCAAAGGGATTGTGTCATCCTTTAAAGTCACTAAATGCAGGGAGTCATGAGACTCCTGCCTCGGTATATAGGGGGAAACGCAACTGATCGCGGCGCCGACCTCATGACGCCTTTTTTACCGACAGACTTTATTTGTTTCGGCTCGCCATGGCACACTTGATTCCTTTACCAGGATTCAAGGTACACGTCAGCGTCGACCTATTCCATGCGATCATGCCTTCAAGAGATGTATTCTCAAAACCATCATCTCGGGAGGATGGCCTTAGCTTGAAGGCTAGGTAGTCCTTCCCTACAGGATATGTCACCCCTGCAAGCCAAGCAGTCCCTCCCTGCAGGCCAGGCTATGGATTTGGACCCTTTCTCTTTCTTACTTTTAAGGGATTTTGGGAACAAGTGCCCACAATAATTAACTAGAGCAAAAGACTATAATTGCAAAATGATTTGAGCTAGTCATTCATATGGAGCTTTTACATCCTGCATGTGTGTTTATACAATGTATTTTCTCAACTAGGTCGAGTTCCAGGTCCAGGTCCTGGTGATCGGCCCCCTACTCAGAGTCGGGAGTCTCGTGTTCTTCTTTTTTCACGTACTGGGCAAGCTTCCCTTTGTGACTTAGTTCTTCAATGTTGTCCCTTAGGGTGTTGCATTTGTTGGTGTCGTTCCAATAACTTATGTGATAACGACAGTATTTCTTAGAGTTCCAGTCTTACCTTTGCACAAGATGTTCGGGTCGTTTGATGTCCCGAAATTCCGCATTCGGCGCATTCGGCGAGGATCTTCGCTTGAGATCTATTCAACAATGTGCGCTCTGTGAAACGGCCTTAACGGGGTCGGGACTCATTTTAAATAATTCATACCAAAATTATATACTCCCTCCGGTCCCTATTATAAGAAGAAAATACAAAAATAATCTCTACCAAGGAGCTCATTTAGTTCTTGTCTTTTTTAAGTAAAGTCTCCAAAATACACTCAACTACACATGTGAAATAACTCCCCTAAAGTCAAATTTATGTGTACATTTTGAAAACTGAAAAGCCAAAGCATTCAATAAGGGTAAAATTGGTATTTAAGCAATAAATATACAGTTAAAACTGAAAAAATTTCTTATATTTATGACTAAAATTTACTCCAAAAATCTTCTTATAATAGGGACTGCACACACACACAGATATATATATATATATATATATATATATATATATATATATATATATATATATATATATTGATATAAGAAAGTTTAGGTGAGTTGGGATCTGGGGTCAGGCAGGCCTCAAGGCTCTTTGAGCGCTTACAGAGGTACTTACAGATCGTCCACCAAAGGGGCCCTCACGCTGGCAGCAGGAGTTGAACTTGCGCCCTTATGGGGAATGAGCCAAGTCCTTACCAACTGAGCCAACCCTCATTGGCAAAATTATATTTTGTTGCATCATCACATTGTATTTTAATTTCATGTTTCCTTTACAACTTAGTTCCTTTTTAGAAGGTTTCTTGCCTATTGTTATGTGCATTCCCCAAATGGAGTTTTTTAAAAGTCGATTAAAGGTTTCTTTTTTTTATAAGCAAGGTTAGTGGGGGGTGGGGAAATGTTAGTTTCCGGGGTTTGAACTCGGGACCTCCTTCTTGCACTCCTTTGGTGCACTCCTTCAGTATCCCTTAGCTAGCCAACTGAGTTACCTACTTGGGATCGATTAAAGGTTTCTTAAAATCAAGTTAAGTAATGTTGTTTCAGCCTCTTCCATTTAGGTGTTGTAGCCCCTCGCTGGTACAATGATTGCATATAGAGGGCGCCGAAGCCTTTAGCTTCCGGATAAGCTTAATCATAACTAGAGTAGATTTTGGGGGCGTAACTATAAATTACTAGTGGGAAAATTTTGATTTAGAGTTCTTATTAGTATTTAGTTTGGAAGAACATTGATTCATTTATTGCATACCACGGGTTTTTGATTTGAAAGTCAAATAAGAAAATTAGCTAGAATGAGGAAGATCTAAACTAGATTATAGAATTAAAAAATGAATTTAACCCTAAACCTGGTAACTCCGCTAGACCAGATTCAAGGTTTTTGCAAGTCAGGACCCGAAAATCCTCCAAACCATGTTTTAGTACGTCAAGAACTCCCGTGGGTGACCAGTCAAGCCTCTCCTTTTGATAGTACTTTTCATCAATCCGGTCTTCATGTCCTGAAAACCATTTCCACCATTTCTCCGTTTCACTCAAGCTCATTTTTCTTTGTATGTATGCCAAGGGTTTCTCTCGAGAAAGGATGAATGCCTTTTCAATTAATTGTTTTTCGTTATTCGTTACTTCACTGAAGGTTCAAAATTATTTTAGGCTTTTTTTCGGTAAAAAAATTATTTTAGGCTTAAATATCATCAACTCACATTGGGCCTATTTCCCTTGTAATTGGTTGGTTGGGGCTTAGCCCATTTATGGTAATCAACACTCAATTATTTGCCAAAAAAAAATTATTTTAGGCTTAAATATCATATTCCTCCCTGCAAAAATGTTTTTTTAAATCATTTTGGTCCCTACTTTGATTTTAAGCTGATTTGGCACAATTTAACACAACTGGCAACATTGACGTGGATGTTTTAGCACTTGTGGACTATGTCACTTAAAACAAATATTAAATGCCCTATTATACCCACCCAACTTCAATTTAGGGCATAATAGGAATTTAACATTTGTTTTAAGTTACAAGGTAGTCCACGTGTGCTAAAACATCTACATCAACATTGTCAGCTGTGTTAAAATGTTCCAAATCAGATTAAAAATCAAAGTAGGGACCAAATTGAATTAAAAAAACATACCGCAATTATATATGGATTAGAAATTGAGTTTGATCCAATACTGTCGAGTTTCAGAGATATGATTATGAGGAGTAGATATGATAGGTTGAGAATTGTTACTGGGAAATATGGCATTAATGGTGATATTGCTACTGGAGTTGAAAGATTGCAATCTCTTTTGAGCTCTATGGCAGGAGAGGAATAAAATGATTTTTGACGGTGCCGTGGTTCATGGCACGAAAGGGTAGTAAAACAAAAGAATGACTGAACTGCCCGTTGGGATGCTTGATATCTATATAGATGGGGATTGAAGGTGGATGGATGCCGCTTGCTTGAAGTATCAAAAATAACATAATTATGCTAAATATAAGTAACTAATGCAAATAAAGGAAAAATGGTGTAATCTGAGTGTGGAAGGCTTTACATTAATTGGATCGGTGTGATATAAGGGGGCACGAAACTGGTGTTGTTATTGATGGTTATATATGGAGTATAGTACATGGAAATTATATGTTGCAATCACACAACCCGAGACAGTGGAAAGGAGTGGTTGAACGACGAGTTTGGTGTGAAGGCGCAACATAGAACTCATGGTATTGGGGTGATGGCGCAACACAGTAATCATGATATTGGGTGGTTGTGTTATATGTTTTTCCTAGACAAGTCTATGTGCTTTGAAAATGCAGGTGGATCAAGCAGCTACAATCTGGTTCTGATTTATTTATAAGTCGGGGGCATTAAAGAATGCTTAAGATAATCATTATCGCCAAATTCTTTTAGTTTTTATAACAATCAAAAGGGGGAAAACAGACAAAATTAGTGAGGAGAATGAGAATACGCATGCATAGCGACCCCTTTTACTTTTTCCCTTTTTATTAAATAAATCTATCAATCAAAATTAGTGCATACAATGGAAATACGCATCTCCTTTCCCTTTATGTTTTTTCCTTTCGGAGACTTATATGTTACTCTGAGTTTTGTTAGGTAGTGAATAAGCAAAATCAATTCAAAGTTTAACTAATCGAATATAAATACAAATATATATATATATATATATATATATATATATATATATATATATATATTAAGGGTGTGTTTGGTTAAGAAGAGAAGTTGGGATGAGAGAAAAAGATGGGAGAGAGAGAGAGAGAGAGAGAGAGAGAGTAAGCGTGAAAATAGAGTATATTAGGGTCGGTGGCGGAGCTTGTTAATTTTTTATGCAGGACTAAATAATAGAGTAATTTTTTATAGGCAAAATGAATTTCAATAAAAGAGAATAAGAATACTACTCCAATTGTAACAAAATGTAAGAAAAAGTTCTATATTTGGTTTAAATTAAAATCAAATATATACTTTTTTTTGGTTTAAATATTGTTACAATCTATAACTACAGAAAATTTCATCGAATACTAGTTTTATACACTACATGTCGCTTATCGAAACAAAAAACACTACATGCCAAAATAGAAGTGGAAAATTAAATGAGAATAAGCTAAAAAAATAACCAAATTATTATGGTGAGGCCTAGGTTGCCCTTTAATAATTTGTGGGTAATTTACCTATCCAATAAAAATTGGCCATCTGTATTCCACTAACTATCTTAAGTACATAATTCTGTTTTACAACTTTTACATATGATTTTTGTTATTTGCATATCTACCTCATACTCAATTAATGAGTTTTCATGTTCCCAATCCAAAAAATTAATTTTTTTTATTTAATTTTCAAGGACAATCTTCTCTTTTTAAAAGAGGACAGTCTTCTTAACAAACTACACCTGCCAAATACTTAGGCACACCTAGGGGTGCACAAAATAACCATGGTTACAAAACCAATCCATATCCATCAAATGTCAATTTTATATAACCGGTTCCAAAACCAAAGTAGCATAACCGGTTATTAATTTACAAAACCGCTTATACTGGTTATATCCATAACCTCTAACAAGTATTTTAAAAAAAATTAATAATCCTTTTAAATATTTTAGTTTCAAATAGAAAAAAAAATATGTTTTCCAGATTTTGAAGTCCCAAAAAAAAAACAATCCAGAAAATAAATTATTTAAAAAAAAATTAGAAATGAAAATATATATAAAATATAATATATATATCAATATATATATATATATATATATATATATATATATATATATATATATATATATATATATATATATATATATATAACCACCACCGGCTGCCAGGCTTGCCGAAGCACCGCCGCGTCCCCCCACCACCTGCAGCCAGACTGACGCCGTGAACCTCCAACTCACCGCCACCAGTCGCCGGAGTGCCGCCGCCGGCCACCGGAGCGCCGCCGCAACCACCCATATATTAATATAATATTTATATATTTATATATTAATATAATATATTTTTTTATATTAAAGATATTTTTTAAAATATATATTTATTTTTTGACCAAAAAATATATATATTTATAGTATTCAGGAAAAAATAAAAATATATATTTATATTGATGATATAATATATATATATATATATATATATATATTTATATTATATATATATATTTATATTATATATATATATATATTTTTTTTTAAAATTATTTTGGTGGGCTTGTTAAAATTCTTAGCCAAATACCAATTGGATATCCAATGGACGTCCATTAAATAATCGCATAAAAACTATATCCATTATTGGACAAATTGAAATAACCGGTTATAAAAATAACATAAATATCTAGATTTTTTTAACCGAATATAGATATGGATGTGGTTTAACCGTAAAACCAGTTAATTTGTACACACCTGGGCACACCTAATTAAGTGAAAATTTACTTTTTCAAAAAATTATCCTAAGGATCGAACCCACATCAATCCTAGGGAATTAGGAAGCAACGCCTAGCAACTAAGCCAACAAGTTCTTGCGTCAATTGTCAACAAAACAGTCCTATATATTCTAAACAAACAGTTGTATAATTTTAATATATATTTTAGGTTTAATTACTATGTAGGTCGTTGAATTATTTGTGAACTTTAAAATAGCTCTCTAAATTAAAATAAGTTATAATCAAGTCTCTGAATTAATATACTTTTTTCAATTAGGTCATTCCATTACACTACTGTTAGTCAATGTTGACGTGATATTTAAGATTTGTAAATAAGTCCTTGAACAAATTAAAAATTTATAAATAGGTCCCTAAACTAACTTAAACAAATAAAATTGGTTCTTAGAAAAATAATCTAAAAATAATATATTCAAGTCACAACAATGCAAAAATATAACTATCAACCGTTCGATATATTATTTTATTCTCAAGATATTAAAAAAATTAAATTCTTATAACAAAAATACAATCAAAATTAAGTGTTATGTTTATAAATGTTATGGCCGCGACTTGCACCATCGAGCTCTGCTTTGAGTTCCCCATAGAGCTTTTGCACGAAGGAGGAACCGACCACTGTCACAATAGTAAGTGATATGAGCTCTCCAAGAGAGATCAACCTCTGTACAAACGCAATGAGAAACGCTTAAGTGTGAGAATCGGGTTTCGAGCTCTACCCCGAGTAGTCCCTCATGGAACTGAGCTCCTAAACCTGAGGTTGAGGTCAACAATAAACCCTAATTCTGACCTCCCTTTCACAACGTGCCTAAATGCAACGATACAATTAACAGTAGATATCTTGCCACGATCTTAAATTTTAAGAGACCGGATAGTTACTCCGTAATTAGCGGATATCACCGCAACTAGGGTTTGCAACACTACGTCTAGGGTTTGCGTGTCAACACGGCTATAAATGGGGGTCTTCAACCCCATGTTTGCTAATTTCAATTTGACATAATATTTTAAATATATTATTTTATAAAATGTTTTTAAATATTTTGCAAATAACTCTTATTCATTTGGAATGAGTAGACTATGAGAAATGAATAAGAGTTATTTGCAAAAGTTATTTAAGTAGGTGGTGTCTACTCATTCCAAATGAATAAGTAGACTGAGCTCAAGTCAATCCTCAATGTAGTTAATAAGATCAAATGAAAAGTCGAACCTTTGTCGATTCAGAAGAAACTAATAAAATCCAATTAATCACACATAAAAGGGTCACTGTTTTCGTTCGTGGTGATACTTTCACGGTGATGGAGGATAGTTAGGAAGGAGTCCATTGAGAACTTGGTTGATGGGAACTCCATTTCAGAGGGGCGTTTGTGAATATGAAGGGATGTGGATGGAGAGGGTTGGTGTGAAAGAGATAGGAAAAACTGAGAGTCTATTTATAGTGGCCGTCGTCGATTGTTAGTCATTGATTAGAATTTTTGATGATAAATCTACACCGTTGAAATTCTGTCCATTGTGGCGTGTTTTCCAAAGCAAATGTCATCCACTCCTTTTTCAAACACACTTGAATGGGTTGTAGGTCGTTAATCAAAAGTGTCGGTTGTAACACCCCGGAATTTCTAACGAGTAGAAATACCCCAGTGCACCATCCCTAACACATCAGAGATATATTTCCTGTTTAAATACTGAACACCATTCTAAATTTTTCACTGAATAATAACAAGACCGTCTTAAACATAAGTAAGACCATGTCGGTTCTCTGACCATAAACCATCAGTGAACTATAGTGTTCAATATCATACAAGAAAGCGGAAACAAAATACATAACTCAACCATCTGGTAACGACATAAATTTGTGATACAAAGATAACAAGGGAAACATAAACTTAAGCATAAAAGCTAAGTCATCAACAACCATCCGACACCACCTACTCGTGCCTGTTGGATCTCCACTTTTCCTGTTTCTCTGTAAACAACAACATATAAACAATGAGATACAATCTCAGTGAGTTCTACCAAGACCCCTAACAACACTCTCGGTTTAATTATGAAACCATTCGAACACGACACCGACCGCGCGAACGCTAAGCCCGGTGAACCGCATTCTTTAACTTTTGATATAATGCCGACTGCGCGAACGCTAAGCCCGGCTAACATGTTATAACTCAGTACGACACCGACTGCGCGAACGCTAAGCCCGGTGTATCGCACAGTACGATACCGACTGCGCGAACGCTAAGCCCGGTGTATCGCACAACAAACTCTTTAACATAACACCGACTGCGCGTACACTAAGCTCGGCGAACCCCCTTACCAATAGTACTTTCCCTAAAGGCACAGGGCCTAGGGTAAGGGTGTATGATTACCTCGCCTAGTATGTTAGCATCATGGGTCGTCACCCAAACTCGATATAATATATATATATATATATATATATATATATATACTATCATATGAATCCATAGTTCATTTACATTAGACTTTATTTGAACATTTAGTTCGCATCATAAACAAAATCTACGTTTGCCCTCGCATACTAACTTGCCGCTTTTCGAAACAATTTATGACTTCAAAAATAGTTCATTTTAACTTTTAAATTATATATTCAGTTAGGCCTATGAATAAGCTTTCAAACGCATCTTAGAACACCTCAATCGGGTTCCCGAATTAAAAGTTATCGCGAAAACAAAAACAGTGTCGTTTGCTGAAAAACTGCAAAGCGTCGCGACGCGAACTGCTTCCGTCGCGACGCGAGAAGTATCAGAAACATTTCGTTGCAAAATTTTATGAAGGGTTGAGACGCGACGGGACGGGTCGCGACGCAACGGTCTGCTGAGAAATGCAGATTTTGCGTTTTCTCGTGAAATCCGCTTTTCCGCTCAATTCCGATTCTTGTTCCGATTGAAAACAGTTCAAACAACCATAAAAACAGATCCAACCAACATCACACAATCAATCAAATCAATCAAAAACTCAACATAAACGGATTTTATCAAAATACGATATATTTCGAAATAACGGTTTTCGACTCAAAATCTTCCGAAACCAAATCACGAAAAATTCATTTCAAAACGGAACAATCCTAAACGTGTGTAAAACTCACCGATTGTGATGAAAATCACAAATAGCCGAGACTTTCTGCGAAATTTCTTTTCCGTCATAACCACACGAACGCTCCCCGAATCAACTCCACGTTCCAGCCTGCCTTCTCTACTACTCTCCAACTCTATTTATTCTCTAACCTGACCTCTCTACTACTCTTCAACTTTGAACATTCATATTCCCCCATTACTACTTAATTATTAAAGAGACTATCCTTATTCCCTCCACTACTACCTAATTATTTCCTAGATTAATTAGGCCAAGGATCTCATCAATACTTTCCCTTCTTACCCTTCCTAACAAATACTTTCCCAAACCCGTTTGGCCTAGCCACGTTCTTATCAACAATCCCCCCTTCAAAATTCACATTGTCCTCAAGGTGAAATTCAGGAAATTGTTCGTTCATGTCCTGTCAATCCTCCCAAGAGTTCTCAAATTCTGGCAGCTGCTTCCACTTGATGAAGACTTCCAGCAACCCAGCAGAATTCTGTCCGACAGCTAACACATCTTCTGGACAGACCTGCAACTCCCAGTCTTCAACTAAACAAGATGGTAAGGACTGAACATTTACCTCAGCAGAGATGGCTTTCTTCAACAGGGATACATGGAACACAGGATGCACCCTGCTGTCAAGTGGCAGCTTTAATCTATAAGCAACTGCTCCTATCATCTCCATCACCTCATACGGTCCATAGAACCTATGACTCAGTTTCTGATTGATCCTCTTAGCTAGCAGCTTCATTTTGTAGGGTTGTATCTTCAAATACACCAACTCTCCTACCTCAAAACTGACTTCCCTTCTGTTTCTATCAGCATATTGTTTCATCCGGTTCTGAGCTTTCCCAATTGCTCTCTAAGTTCACTTAGCATATCATTCCTTTCTTTAGTTAGCATTTGCACTTCATCCACAGTTGTTGAATTTTCATTTCCTCTTACTAGGACAGGAGGTTTCCTCCCGTAAAGAGCTTCAAATGGTGTCATCTTCAAAGAGGAATGATAATTGGTGTTATACCAATATTCAGCCCAAGAGAGCCATTTGGGCCATTGCTTTGGTTTTCCACCAGTCAGGAACCTTAAGTAAGTCTCCACACATCTATTTACCACCTCAGTTTGACCATCAGTATGAGGATGGTAAGCTGAGCTAAGTTTGAGTTTAGTGTCAGCTAATTTGAATAACGCAGTCCAAAAAGAAGTGATAAATACTTTGTCTCTGTCTGATACAATTGAAGTAGGGAATCCATGCAACTTGACAATGTCTTTCATGAACACAGCAGCTACATCTTTTGTTGTGTAGGGGTGAGTTAGAGTTAAAAAATGGGCATACTTGGACAATCTGTCCACCAAAACCAGAATAGTATCCACCCCCAATGCCTTAGGTAATCCACCCACAAAATCCATAGAAATGTCACTCCAAACCTGTGTAGGGATTGGAAGAGGTTGCAGCAGGCCACCTGGACTCAAAGCCTGGTATTTATTCTTCTGGCAGATCACACAAGACTGCACATATTGCTGGTAGCCAGACTTCAAACCTAATTTAGAAAACACTACAGCAGCACCGATTTCATCCAACAATTCATCTATGATTGGAATGGGGAATTTATCAGCAACGGTATGCTTGTTCAAAGACCTATAATCAATGCAAAATCTCCATCCTCCATATTTTTTCTTAACCAACAAAACAGGACTAGAGAAAGGACTAATACTAGGTATGATAATGCCAGCAGAGAGCATTTCATTAACAAACTTCTCAATCTCATCTTTCTGGTAATGATGATACCTATAGGGCCGAATGTTAGGGATCTGAGCACCTGCTTTCAGAGTGATGGCATGGTCTTGCTCTTTGGGGGGAGGTAGTCCCTGTGGCTGTTGGAAAACATCAGCAAAACTTTCCAATAACTGAGCTATTTCTGCTTGCTCACTGCTGTTGTCCTGCTGTTCAGCAGCAACTTGATAATACTGCAGTATGTAGCATTCTTCCTCCTGTTGAAATGCTTTCACCATAGCTTTGAAAGAAACTTGATGTCTGCCCAAAGAAGGATCTCCACGTACCTTATACTTCTGTCCACCCCCTTTCCATTTAATTACCAAGTTCTTGAAGTTAGCTTTGATTTCCCCAAGACTAGCAAGCCAATCCATCCCCAACACAATCTCAGTTCCTCCTAGAGTCATGAGGAAATAATTTTGGGTGATTTTGATACCCTGCACAAGCATTTTCAGTCCCACACAAACTCCTTTATGGCTCAATTTCTCACCATTTCCAATCTCAGTTGTGTACTCAGCAGTATCATTCAACTCAAGTTGTAACTCTTCTACCAATTTGTATGATATGAAGTTAGTTGAGGCTCCAGAATCGATCAAAACAAGCAATGGTCTCCCCCTAATCTTTCCTCACATTTGAAGCACAAGCCTTTCCTACTCAATTCCCTCAGCTCTTCTTGTGACAATTTTCGACCCGTCGTCGTTTTCTTCTCACCACCACTTGCAGAGGCGCTCTTCGCATCACTGGAGTTCGTTGCTCCTAGACCAGAGTTCGTTTTGGGCTTTGGGACGTAAGTTTTGCTACGACCCGAGTCCCAACTCGACCCACCAGCGCTTGTCTTCCACTTACTCGCTTCGCTTGTCTGCTTCACTAGCTCTTTCCCTTTTCGCATCGCAACGTTCTTTACTTCAATCAACATGGCGCAGTCCATGAGTTCCTGCAAACCCACTGTCGTGTGAAGTTTCAGCTCCGCTTGGATCTCTTCTTGCAAGCCATTCAGAAAGATACTCTCAAGCATTACCCTCTCGTCTCGCTTCAACGGTGCCATGAGCAACTCGAATTGCTCTCTATACTCCATTACGGAACCAGTCTGTTTCACGCTCAAAATCGGGCCAAGCGGGTTGCGCACAAGACCCGGTTGAAAACGACGGATCACAGCTTGTTTGAAGCCTTCCCAGCTACGATCAGTTGATTACTCCTCCCACCACTGGTACCAATTCAGTGCTCTTCCTTCCAGAGCGATCACCACCGCTTCAAGCATGTCGTCTTCCTCAACTCTGTGAATCCTGAAATATCGCTCCACCTTCACCAACCACCCATACGCCTCCTCTCCTTCGAACACTGGAATTTCAAGCTTCCTATACCCTTCAACAAACAACGAGAAGGGTAAACACTCTCATCAATAGATGACTCTGTGGACGTCGTTCAAGCAATCGCCGGAGCTCTTCCATCTGGTTTCGTCCCTCCAACTTCATTTCTTGCAATTTGTAACACCCCGGTATTTTTATTTAGTAAAAATACCCAAGTGTACCATCCCTAGAACATCAGAGATATATTTCCTGCTTAGACACTGAATATCACTATAATTTTTTTTTGCTGAATATAAACCAAACAGTCTTATTTACAAACAAGACAATACGGTTCTCAGACCATAAACCATCAGCAACTATAGTATTCAGTATCATACAAGAAAGCGGAAGAAAGATATAACACTAAAGACATAGTGTTGCAGTACATAGACAACAAAGGGAAATATAAACTTAAGCATAAAGTTAAGTCATCAGCAACCATCCGAGATCAACCTACTCGTGCCTCTGTGGTCCTCTCTTTCCCTGTTTCTCTGTAAAACAACAACATATAAACAATGAGATACAATCTCAGTGAGTTCTACCGAGACCCCTACTAACACTCTCGGTTCAATTATGAGTTCCTTTTTAACTTAACACGGCACCGACTGCAATCCGTTGCTATATACCCGGTGAACCGCATTATTTAACTTTTAACAGATCACCGACTGCGTTACCGCTACATACCCGGTGAACATATTAATCGCACAACAACAAAGTACGGCACCGACTGCAATCTGTTGCTATATACCCGGTGTATCGCACGACAACTTTTTACATAACAAACAAAGTACGACACCGACTGCAATCCGTTGCTATATACCCGGTGTATCGCACAACAACTTTTAACATAACACCTACTGCAATCCGTTGCTATATACCCGGTGAACCCCCTTACCAAAATAGCATTTTTCCTAATGGCACGGGGTCTAGGGTAAGGGATCATGACTGTCCCGCCTTGTATGTTAACATGGGTCGTCACCCAACTCGATATAATATATATATCTACCATCACATGAACTCATAGTTCATTTACATCAAATCAATAGTTGAACGTTTAATTCGCATCATACATATAATCTAAGTTTGCTCTCGGATACTAATTTACCACTTTTCAAAACGATTTATAACTTCAAAAACAGTTCAAACAGCCATAAAAACAGATTCAATACACATCACATAATCAATCAAATTAATCAAAAACTCAATCTAAACGAGTTTTATCAAAATACGACATATTTCCAAATAACGGTTTTCGACTCAAAATTTTCCGAAACCAAATCACGAAAAATTCATTTCAAAACGGAACAATCCTAAACGTGAGTAAAACTCACCGATTGTGATGAAAATCACAAATTGCCGAGACCTTCCGCGAAATTGCTTTTCCATTATAACCACACGAACGCTCCCCGAATCAACTCCACGTTCCGGCGACATCCGTATCCACTCCCAAAGCTTTCCACTCGTTCACGAGACATCTTTTTGACCGAAATACCGAATTCCTCGAAATCCCGCCATTCGAACCCTAACCATCAACCAACTTCTAATTCTCGAAATTGAACTTCGTTCCGCACTCAATACGCTTCGGGTTCGTTCCTAATCATCCCTGAATCATCAAACACTATTCATCATCTTCAACCTCATGAAGCACTATTCACACATAAATCCTCATTTTTGTTTCACTCACCATAACCCAACCAAACTCTAATTTCTTCACTCCAAACTAGTACCCAACCTCTTGTTTGTGTT
Organism: Astragalus membranaceus; assembly: GCA_039519185.1. Lineage (NCBI taxonomy): Eukaryota > Viridiplantae > Streptophyta > Magnoliopsida > Fabales > Fabaceae > Astragalus > Astragalus membranaceus. Next base: position 181,758,540 of record CM076849.1, read on the forward strand.
TCCCAAGCTTCCTAACTTCCCAAAGGAAGTGAACATCACAAAATCCCTCAACTTACTCTAAAATTCGAAAATGGCAATAAGAGGGAGAGTGAGTTGTTTGTGATGAAATTGGTACCAATTTGAAGAGGATAGAACGCTGATTATTTTTCGTGTTGGAAGGAAGAAGTTTCGATGATCCTATCTCTCCCTTGCTCCCCTTCTTCCTTCCATACCCATTCTCTTCTCTTTTCCTCTTTTCTTTCTTTTCTTCTCTCTCTCTCTCTCTCTCTCTCTCTCTCTCTCTCTCTCTCTCTCTCTCTCTCTCTCTCTCTCTCTCTCTCTCTCTCTCTCTCTCTCTCTCTCTCTCTCTCTCGCATGCTTCCTTTCTTTCTTTTCTTTCTTTCATTTAATTCTTTCTTTCTTATATATATATATTAAGTGGGAATGTGGTCAAATGACCACATTACCCTTAATCTCTTATTTCGTTTCTAAATCGTCCTTGCCCCGAATTAATCGGTTAACGATCCTATGACAACCAATAATTAATTTTAGCATCAATAAATTTACCAGTCAAGTACTAAAATAATTCAATTGGGTTAACATCCAAATAATTCTATTAATTATTTTGGAGATGTTACACAATTCCTGCCTGAGTTTCTCCATTCGCTCATCCATGATTGTTTTCTTCACCATTGTTTAGTTCCGGTTATTCCAAGAGCTTTGATACAAATGTTAGAATACCAAACAACAGAAGAGTAGTAAATATGATAAAAGCAATGGAACAGTAACCAAATGATAGAATAGTACGTATATTGCTTGTAATTCAGTGTCAGTTACAGAGCATATGTAATAGAAAAGAAGGAAATAAAGTGCAGTATCACTATAAAGTGTACTGTACTGCCCTACCAGAAAAGCCAACCCAATTCCAGCCTGCCTTCTCTACTACTCTCCCATGGTAGTTAGTACCGCACGAATCGTACGATTCGAATCGCGATACGATTCGAAAACGGAGGAGAATGATGCAAATCGTAGTGTGTCTCGTTTTGTGACCTGAATCGCTACTAGAATCGCATGAATTGTTTATGAATCGCGATTCAGCGGCATCTCGCACGATTCTGAAACAAATTTCAATCGGGTCGGATCTCACTTCTCGTTTCTCTGCAACTTGGGTTTTTAGGTTTTTTTGCGATTTTTTTCACGCGCGTTGGAGAAGACGACTCAAACGCAGTGTTTAGAGGCTGGAAAGTTTAATGAAACACAACGTTTTGGGCCAGCGTTTTTTGGCTAAAAATGAGAAACACGGTTTTCCTTCCGTGTGTGATTTTAAAGGGGCTTTTTCGACTTTTTCTTATCTAAAAGAACTCAGAAGTCAGAACCCTCATTTTATTAATTCCCAAATTAAAAAACTCTCCTTGTGAACGCTGTAGTGTTGGACAAAACCCTTCCCACGTTTTCTTCACCTCCTCTTCTTGCCTTCTTTTTCTCAACTCGTGCTTGCTTCCTGCGTCCATTTATTAGGTAGGTTTTATTTTTTCTTCTCTTCTTACTTTCTTGTCTTCTTCTCTTCTTAGTTTCTTTTTTATCATGTAACTTTTTTTATAAACATAACACTGATATCAGGACAAAACCCTTCTTTATTTTCATTTCTTTCTTTTATTTATATATTATATATTTCTTTGTTTTCTTCACGTTTTGTTTTGTTTTCTTTTTTTATAGACATAACACTGCTTACTTCCCCCCAGTACCCACCATTACTCTGTTTTCTTTTAGATAGTGTTTTTTAGGGGTTGAATTAAACACTTGTTATGCTTATTTATGACTAAAATTATTTTGAAGTTCATGTTTTTTTGCTAATGTTACTTGGATTTACTAAAAAACTAGCGGAATGCCCGTGCGTTGCACGGGTTATTAAAATATTTTTTTCTTAAATTTTATGAAGTTTAAACATATAAAAATACATAAATTATAATATCTCTTATATAACTTTATCGAATATATATCTATATATTTATATGTTTTATTATAGTGGTACTATATTTTTCATTATATTTTCATGTTATTTATATTTTATATAAATTTTCTAAAAATATGTAAATGTGATATAATTTAAATACATGCATAAAAGTTCAGACATAACTAATTTGTTTTGATGGGATTATAATAACTAAATTTAAAAATTATATATATATATATATATATATTTGAAATTAAATAGTATAATTATAATAAACTTTCCTTTCAACTTATAAATTTTAATAAATATATACAGATTATTTTTTGTGTTTTATGACCTAATTATATAAGAAATAATCTATATATACAATTTAAGTTATTTTAGGTTAATTTTTTAATAACTAAATTTAAAAAATATATGTTTGAACTTAAACTTTAAGATTTCAATAAAGTTTGATTTCAACTTATATACATCAACTTTTGTAATTATACTCCATCATAGTTTCCCTTATTAATATATATTTAAAAAATACATATATAAATTATTAATAAATATTAATACAAATAGAAATAATGAGAAGTATTGTGAACTTCCATCCAAGATAATATTCCACTAAATCATCATTCAATAAGTTATAGTGTGTAATTATGTGTTTTCACTATATCTAATTAAAAGCTAAAATTAAAGTCACCTATTTAAATTATAAATATATACTAATATAAATAAAAATTGTGAGAAGCAATGTGGAGGCTCCATTGGGGTCTCCTTTACATATATACTAGGGGAATGCCCGTGCGTTGCACGGGTTGTTCTAATATTGTTATTTAAATATAGAATATAGTATGATATTAATATAATTTTAATTTGTTATATCAAACTTATCTATTTTAGGCAATAATCTTATATAAAGTATGTGTTTTTAAATATAAATATTTTTTAATACTCTTTATCAAATTAATTGTTTTGAAAATAATTTTACAAAAGTGAAGCGAATTTACAAAGTTGAATAAATACTTTAAAATAAGAAATTTGGGATTTAATATGAAAATAAATTATAAAAATAAGGAGCAACCTAAAGGCTCCATTTGAGCTTCCTACACAAAATATTATGTTTACATAATATTTATACAATAAATTGGAAAACGTATATAAAATGTAAATTTTAGTCAAAGACATAAAATTTTAAGAATAAATAGTTTTAATAAATTGTATTCCTTTAATTTCAATTAAACTTATGAGTTTGTAAAATATGGATTGAAGATGTAAAGTTTTAATTAATTGATCTTATATTTAATTCACTTTTTTATAGTAATTATTGCATATTTTGATATTTAAATTCTGTATCTGTTTATATTTATCATTCAAAAAATTAAAAATAATACATACTTGATATAAATCTATCTTTCTGTTAAGCTTTATTAGACTCTATTTTTAATTTTTTTCTCTACCATTATTTTCTCTATCATAAAAGTAATCACTTATGTTTGTGTATTTTTTTTGCTACCATGTTATTGGTGCGCAGTCTCCACTGGCTTTGCTGATGACTAATCTACACCTGAGAATCTGACTGGCCACGTGTATACTCGGCTTTGCCAGTCCGTGTGGTTCTCCCCTCTCAATACTTATGTTTGTGTATTTAATTTGTAACTATAATTATGTCAAAAAAATTTGTAACTATAATAATTACTACTAATCATGATAATAATTTAGAGATACAAAAAGGCAACAAAAAACAAAACATCAAGTAATGAGTTAAAATCTGTCGGAAAAAAAGTAATGAGTTAAGAGTTATCAATAAAGTGTTTTAAAATAAAATTGAAAAATGGAGAAAAACTGACAATTCAAGAGTCAAGCTTCTTTTATTTATTTATTTATTTATTTATTTATAAATATTATATTATATTATATTATATTATAGATAAAAATATTTCTTTCATTTGTATCAAAAAAAATATTATACATAAAAATATTGTTAGTTTGTTATTATCAACTTCTATATTTCCATAAGAAAATATAATTTTCATATAAATATAAAAATAGTTAATCAATATTCTACTAAGAGAATCAATTCTGACTCAAGTTAAGAACAACTCTACATCAGTAAAAAAATGAACAACTCTACATTTCTGTACCAATTCAATTCACACGGTTCTTTCGGTTTCATTGACGTTATGCACAATGTAAGAATAACTTCTGAATAAGTGATAGTTTTTATAATGTCATTTAAATAATATAATAGAAATTAAATAACACGACGTTTTGTAATTGAAGTTTGAAAGACTTATGTTTTATATTGATTTTTATACCTATCACCTAAAAATGTAGGAGGGTGATAACAATAATGAGATCACATGTAAAGAAGATATAGATATTAGTTATCCTTTTCTTTAACTAATGATATTTTCGCATATTTGTAATTGAATGTTACGCTCTTCTTTAACTAACAATTTTGTTGAATATTACGCTCTTGCAAACTATATGTAGTCTATTTAGTAAAATATATATGAATGAATTATTATGATGTGATTTTAAATTTCCTTGAATCATATTTTGTATTATTTAACATTATAATTATGTTCGATGATAACTAATTTTAGTGACTATTTTTGGAAGTCACAAAATTAGAGCAATTTCTTAAAATTGTATTTTAAAATTAGAAACAGAATACAATATTCATAGTTTCTGATCCATGCACTCACTTTAAAAACAAAACAAATGAACTTTCTAATTAGAGACAAAAACGTCTTCTTTTATGCTTGAACATTCGTTTGTGAATGTTCAATATAACAAAAACTTTTAGATATAACACATCATCCAGTTTCATGGAAGCTATTAAAATTAAACATTTTTAAAGCACAATTTTAAAATTAAACATAACTCATACATGTCTATACCTCTACAACAAAATTGTGGCTCAATTGTCTAACTCAATAACTAATCCGAATTTTTCTTTTTGTCCTTTTGACTACATTAGAATTGTCAAGAACATGAACCTCAAATCTTATGATTTGTCTTTTCTATTTCTTCTCTATACATGTAAACTTCATTTTTTCTCCCTTGACTGCACACTCTAATATTTCTCTATGCGCACTCTACCTCTTCTCGTGTTACCGCTCCTTTCTAGTGCTCACATGCACATCCTATTTTTGTTTTAATTCTTTTTGCCAAAACCACTTCCCTCACCATTTAAAATATTCTCCTATAAATAGTTTTGTCATATCATAACTAATTAAAACTACACATCTTGCACTTATCTTTTAGTATCTCATGAATTTATTGGCAACTAAGGAATGATTCATATTAGGGTTAAATATGTTTTTAGTCCCTACAAAATCGGCTCCTTCTAAGTTTAGTCCCTACATTAACGAAATAGGCGTTTTGGTCCTCATCTTATTTTCCCGTTTTCAATTTTAGTCCCTCATGACTTTTAATAGCGCTTCAAAACTTTTAATAGCGCTTTTTTGACCTTTTATAAGCGCTATTAAAAGTTTTGAAGCGCTATTAAAAGTCATGAGGGACTAAAATTGAAAACGAAAAAAATAAGATGAGGACCAAAACGCTTATTTCGTCAATGTAGGGACTAAACTTAGAAGGAGCCGATTTTGTAGGGACTAAAAACATATTTTACCCTTCATATTAATATGAAACTCCACATTCAATGTATAACAGTTACACCAAAAAGAATTTCAAAGACCCACTCATTATTTCTTAGTTAAAAATATTTATACAATGAATTAGAATATGACTATTCATTTCCATTATCATACTAAATTAAATAATTTTTCCAATTGATTATGTAATAAATGAGCTATTAAAATTTATGCAATTTTTGATTAGAACGTAGGGTATGGTTTTTTCAATTTTTTTTGTTTTATCACTTAATTATATTATAAATAATATATATAAGGTTATTTTTAGTTTTTACATTAAACATAAGTTTTAAATTATTCCGATAATTAAAATTAGTTATATACACTACAAGAATTTCGGTGATTTCCGAGGGAAAATTCCCTCGGAAAAGCAGGAAAATCGGTCGCTAATTCACGTTTCCGACGGAATTTCCGACGGACAAAATTCCGTGGGATAAATGGTCCTCGCAAACGATTTCCGAGGGAAATTTCCCTCGGAAACGTTTCCGTCGCAAATCCCTCGCAAATCCCTCGGAAATATCCCTCGCAAAACCCTCGGAAATATCCCTCGGAAACGTCCCTCGCAAATCCCTGGGAAATATCCCTCGTAAATTTCCAAGAAAATTCCGTCGGAAATTCCGTCGGTATGAAGTGATAAATAATTTTCCAGAATCCTTCCATTACATTCAGACAGCTCCATTCTATTTTGCTTTCCTGCCCATTCAGACTCAGCTAACTAGCCTATAATTAATTCAAAGATCTATGAAATCGAAAAAGGTATCATCCTAAACTTAAGAAAATTTCAATAAACCATTTAAACATTTCAAATGTCAAATACCTCGAAAAGTCCAACCGGCCCCAAAGTGAGCACTTAAGATAATCCAATGGGTACAATAAGTAATTGCATCTAACCCACATAAGACTAGATCCAAACAAATTAGCATAATCAATTAGATTAGATTCAACAATGTCAGTAAATTTGCTTGGCATAATACTAGTTAATTTGCTTGAGAGCCAATAAACAGTGTCCACTGTAAAGAACAATACACAATACATAAACAGTGTCCACTGTAAAGAACAATACTTAAGCTGCAAGTAAGATTTTGTTGTTGTATTATCTTGTAGATAAAGTAAACTTATGATATAAACATTGGATAAATAATCATATCAGTTCTTAAATGTGTGAGACCCTAGATGTCTCTAAAATATATAGAACTTATATATTTATCAAAATTTCACTAAATTTCTAACTTGTGAAGTTTAAATACTAATTTGAGAATAATGATCAACTTTCTAAACAGTACATAAAATACAGAAAATCAAACAATTACTAACATGTAAGGGTATAGTATGAAAAGATCATATCGTCTAAGAGAAAGAAAACTAAAGCAAAAATAACTACACATTTCAACCAACAAAACATTTAAAGTAGCTTATATTTCTAATGCAACAGTATCACAATATAGAAACAAAGCACTCCAAATTAACTTATTTATTTATTATGTCTCAATGATGAGAGTTAGTTTGCTTCAAAGATCAAGTAACAGATGGAGTTAAGGCTATGGAAACTTGAAAATGGGGGAATGGAATGGAGTTAAGTTATTTATTACTTTGTTGTAAAAACATCACAATGCAAATTGCAAGAAGCCACAACACTACCACCCGCACAAAACCACAAGACTCCCACCAACTGAAAGTAATCAAAGGTTTACCTGACTTTAAATTGAAAGAAAGACCCAATCTACCTCCCAAACCCTAACATCCAAACACAAACAGTAAAACTCTTTAAAACTAAAAGTAATCAAAGGTTTTAAACATCACCTAACCACAAACCAACAACAGGAGGGGGATAACAAAAAAACATCACAATGCAAATTGCAAGAAGCTACAACACGGACCCGCAACCACAAGACTCCCACACTTTTAGGTTCAATTGGATTTTTGTCATAATCAAGTAAAATAATGCAATTGAGCAGGCACACTTTTAGAACATAGCAACTCCTAGTTCAATCAATTCCCAAATTAAAGCAGGGTCAAGTTCTAGGAAAAGCAAGTACGGGCTAATAAGAACATCTAAATATACCAACATTATGCATATTCCACTAACTTAAGTTTTATCGGTCCACTTGAGGAACTATCAAAAGATATCTTGGGTCGTAAGAAAAGTGCAACATGAACCTAAGTTGACCAAAGACACCAAAATTTTCCAATCCGATAAATCATTTCATTCATCAACAAGATATTTGCGAAACAACCACCCACCCCCTTATATCACTATAAAATCAGTTTCAAAATAAATCGTTAAACCGGATTTAACAAAAGTAGGCATGTGAATCTAAATCAACACATTCTCAACACCTAGCCAAACTTCAAAAATCGGTATGTATATATATATATATATATATATATATATATATATATATATATATATATATATATACATGCTAAGGAGTACCAGTTCCTTAAAACGATTTCTTGATCCAACCCCTAGCTAAAAGCTAAGCATGCGATTCACTTTAATATGGATAAGAAAATTTGTACTTTTAACACCTGAAAACAGCAACAATCAGGGACATATACTTAGAAGTGATACAATCCAACTAAAACATGTAACAATGGTACGTATATGGCATATTAAACAAAAGTCACAAAATGAAATTTATTCGTAAAACCAATTCTTTCACATTTTCTAGCTTATTCAAATAGTTTTATACTGACCCCAACTTTGTTTAATCTTAATCAAAACATAACTCATATAACAAACCAAGGGGTACCTAGTGGTGATGCAAGCAAAATCAAATTTTGAGAAATTTAGTGATTCATAACCACTCATCCGCACTAGCCAAACATTAAGCATGAGGTATTTATTGAAACGTACAAGTCCAAAAACACGATCCACAACTTAAAATCACAACCAATAAACACATAATACCTTGCAAGCCAAATATCTATTTCCGCGGTTGCTAGAACAACAACCTAAACATAGGTTAGATTAAAGTTACTAAACAAAAAAGTTATTTTGTAAGCCCATCATTGCATTAGCACCATCATAGACAATTAATTGGGATGTCCACCCAAAATCAGCAAAGTCTATAATTCATTCATAATCAATCATAACAAATGTCAATACATTCCATTCTCACACTTAGCACCAATTTTCGGTTTGGACAATTTCATGACAATGAGAACAAAGCAATCATACATGCCCTTAACTTCCATGATTGAACACAATTAGGGTCGTCACCATTAAATACAGTCAACAAGGTGAAGAACTTACCCCTTTTACACATACAATTAAAAAACACAAACCAAGGACACAAACCTTCATCAAATCAAAGGTCCAACCAACATGCATCACTTATTAGGCACTCCAAATGCTATTAGAAAATAGAAGTTTGTCATACGCCACATTAGTCATTCAGCACAATAATTCCATGATATATAGATGTCCCTGTGCAGCACCAGAAAACAGAATTCTTTCAAATTTTTTCACAATCCTTTGTTACCAAAACCTTTCCAAACCCTCAATCAATCCAAAAATACATTATTATCACAACAGTTATAATCGATCAAAACAACCCACAAAACAATCAACACAACATAGAACATCACTTGTATGTATTCCAATTAAACCCTAAGCGCTTAGTTTCAGCAAGACTGCATATCACTTTAAAACTAACAAATTAACTACATACACATAGCAAAACCAGAAAGCACGTAGTTTCAGAAAGCACATAGCAAACAGAAAGCACATAGCAAACAGAAAGGGTGAGCAGTAGAGGCACCATGGAGAGAGAGAGAGAGAGAGATTGAAATGCTTACCCCAAAGATGGGAGAGAGATCGTTCACAGTGAGATTCGAAACCGGAGATGGGAGAGAGATCGTTCACAGTGAGATTCGAAACCGGAGATGGGAGAACCTCGCACGAAGGGAGACAGAGAGAGAGAGGGAGAACCTCGCACGAAGTGATGAGAAGAAGGAACGGTGGTGGCCGGTGAGAGTTGCGGTCGCCGGCGACGTGAAGGGGAGAGTGGTGGCTGAGAGTGGAGAAGGTTTAGGGTTACGGTGAGTGTGGCTGAGTGGAGAGTGAGTGGAGAAGGTTCAGAGTGTGATTCGATGAATCTATCTTTTATTTTTAAGGGAGAAAAGTTTCCGACGGAATTTTATGCGTTTCCGAGGGAAATTTCCCTCGGAACTTAGCGAGGGATTTCAAATCCGTCGGAAAGTTAAGCGGGAAAACCCTTAAACACGTAGCGATGGATGTTTCCGTCGGAAACGCAGGTATTAGCGACCGAAAACAATCCCTCGGAAATATCTGGTAGGTAAATCAGCCTATTCTTGTAGTGATATATATATATATATATATATATATATATATATATATATATATATATATATATATATATATATATATTAAACTAATTTTTATTTATTTTATAATAACTAAACAAAAAAATTATGACAATAATTTAGAATGAATCATAAATAATATTTTGATACTTCTTAGTGTATTAGTTACAAAAATGAAAAATTACTTAATAATAGAAAACTATTTTATAGAAAGCTTTTTCTGTTACAACCTTTCATTACATCTACTATATATATATATATATATATATATATATATATATATATATATATATATATATATATATATATATATATATATATATATATATATATATATATATATATATATATATATATATATATATATATATTTGAACTTAAATTTTAAGTTTTCAATAAAGGTTGATTTGAACTTATTAATTTTTATAAATAAATAAACATTATAGTAAATAATATATATATATATATATATATTTCTTTATATTACGTCAATTACATAAAAAAAACAACTTACTAATAGTACAACATAGAATATTGCTATTCATATCTTTTTGGTTAGAATGTGACTAAAGGAAAAAAGTCTCGGCTTTAGAAGGAAGGAAAGAAAAAAGCATCTCCAAAACTGCTTTAGTATACATCATTATCTAATATAACGACAGTCACACAATGAAGCTGGCTGGCGACTTATTTGTTAGTGTTATTTCTTTTAGTATCTGATTTGTTGGATCTATAATATATCTGATCCTTAAAAGTATATGATAATATTTTTCTTCTTAAACTTTATCTACTCACTTTTTGTTAATATTATTCAAAGCACATCATTTAAACTTCTACTCAACCATAGTTCTGAATCTTCTGATATCAAAGTATTTTTAGTATTTTGTATAAAATCACTAATTTTTTATGAAATTCGTGCTTGGATAATGTTGTATTACTAAATATCTTGCGATGAGAGATCTTATGTCATAATTTTTTTTTATGAAACACATCATTCCACTCTCAAATGATTACTTTTGGAGATGTTGCAATTTTATGATCTTATTACTTCTTTTGAGCTGACTCTTTTAAAATATCATCAGCTTTAAAGAAGCCTTGGATCTTGTAAAGGAGGCTATTAGTAGAACTGGTTACAATGAGAAGATAAAGATAGCACTTGATGTTGCCGCTACAAATTTTTGCATGGGTAATTATAATTTTTCGTCCCTTATTTGCTTTTAGGTTCTTGAAAAGATGGAATTTGGTGATTCTTGCATACTCTATTATTGCTTATTGCTCTTGCAATGAGAAACTGTATTCCAGCGGTGTAATGAACTGTTTTACAGCATCATTACGAAAAAATAAAAGCAGTGTATTTCAATAATCTTAGTCTAGCTCATAGTTATAGAAATAGCAATCTTATTTGTCAATAATTACTTCAATAATGATATGAATTTCGAAGTCTATCGAGTTACTTTGGGTTTACATACATATGAAATTGAGAGGTTAAAACTAAGTAGGTTAAAATTGAGAGAGTAGGTTTGGAAGTGTAAATGTGTAATAGATAAGTGGAAGGTTAAAAGTTTAAAGGTCGTAGGATGAAGCACAAAGTGTAATGGTTAGGAGCTGTAATCTTTATAGCTTGTTATTATTGAGGCTTATAATCAAAACCTACTTTAAATTTAAAACATATAGCCGTTGGCTATTAAAAATATAGCCGTTTGCTGTTATCATTTAAACATGAGGTAGTTATGGAAATAACTAACTATAACTACTTCTAGTTTGTTTGTAACAAACTGACTTGGCTGTTCTAACAACCAAGTTGGTGCCTAACAGCTAGTTTTTCATTGTGTCCAGTCATGTATATAAGATACAATCATGTACAGAAAAAATCAATACTAACAGTTTACTTTTCTAAATTTTTTCTAAGTCTACTTTCTACCACTACTTTACAACTTTTCTGAGAACGTTTGCTCCATCCTCATCTCCAATGATCTACCAAATTGTTTGAGAGTTTCTGGTTGTATAATCAAAGTGTGATCATACCTCGCAAGAAATAAGAAAAACAATAGTTAGATCTAGGGTTTCAGTGACAGAAACAATCAAAGAAAGGAACAAGCTAAAGAAAGGTTTCTGACTACCTTTAGAAGGGTGTTCTTGAAGGTTAACGCGTAAGAAGGTATCCTGGGTTGAGTTTCAAGGTGAAACTCAACAAGTTCAGACAACAGAAATAAAGTGATTAGGGTTTTATTCAAGAAAGAGGAACAGAGGGTGAGAAATTACAAGAGAGTGTAATATTACCTTTGTTTGATCTTGTCTCAAACCTGTATCACACTCACACCTGCAAAATCAAAAGATTCAAGTTAGGGTTTCGTGAACAGTGTGTAAATCAAAGGGAAAATTAAAGAAAACGTAAGAGGAGAAGTAGATCTACCTGAAGGAAGGTGGATTGAGAGCTTGATCGAAGAGATCAAGCGTTTCTAAGCAAACTAGGGTTTGCGGTTTGTCGAAGAGTGAGAAGTTGATTTGGTGATCTCAGATCTGGTTGATTCAGTGTAAAACCATAGGGGTTTTTCATCATCATCATCGGCGATCATCATAGACCAGAAACCAAGCTGAAGCGCAGCTTCAATCACCGGTGGTGAGAGCTACGGTGCAGCTAGGGTTCCGATAGAGAAGAAGAGAACGGAGAAACAAGAGAGAGAACTAGGGTTCTTGATTTTCTGAGAAGAGAGAGTGAAGAAACAGCTTAAGTACTTCGGGTCAAGTGGCACGACCCGCGTGTTGTATTTTCAACGGGTTCCGGTGCGCAGCTGGGTTCAAAAATAATTGTTTGATCAAGCGCTGCATCATTGGGTTGGACTACTTGTAAAGCTGGGCTTTACAAGCTGCACCTCCCTCAGTCTTGTAATACACCTTCCTGCAAATACAACATTAAAAGTGAGCAAAAATTTAACAGTTATTGACTAGTTATCACACTTAATCATTTTAGTGTTTTATTTTTAATATTAATATTTTGCTGTTAATTACATTTATGTTGATGCAAAGTAGTGAAATATTTCACTGTTTTCTTTTTTTTCTAATCCTAACACCTTTCTTCTGTGAGGCATCTCTCATCTCTAGTGCTTTTTGGAACCTTTTACGTTTCATCTTTAACTAGTGCATGCCGTTTCCCTGAAATAGGTAAAAGATATGATCTGGACTTTCAATCTCCTCAAAAGTCTGGACAGAATTTTAAGTCAGCAGAGGATATGATAGAGATGTACAAGGAACTATGCGCTGGTTAATCAGTCTATCTTACCCCTTTCCTATTGAGGAGGTTATAAATTATTTAAGCTCTACATGTTTATTTTTGGCCTTTCTTTCTGAATTTGTAGAGTACCCAATTGTATCAATAGAAGATCCATTCGACAAGGAAGATTTGGAACATATCAAGTACTTCTCGAGTCTTGGAATTTGTCAGGTATTATTTGTTGAGAAATTAATGGTTTATTGGAATTTGTTAGGTAATATTTATAAAGTTAATAATTTGTCTAAGTTTATGTGCATTCAATCTCTGTCCTGCTTATGCTGTGATGCCTAAGATTGATGCTCTAAAGTAGTCCTCACTGTTTTAAAGATTATTGGATATATTAATGAAAATTATGACAAACTGATTGTTAGTGTAGCAATGCCACATTGACACATTAGTATGTTAAATGCGAACGGGAAGGAAAAAAGATGTAATACAAAATCTTTTTGTAACCTTATTGCAGTTGAGCATTAGAAAGGTTGTTCATATATGTTACCCCTAAAAATATGTAATACAAAATCTTTTTGTAACCTTATTGCGGTTGAGCATTAGAAAGGTTGTTCATATGTTACCCCTGAGGTGTTTTGTTGATCTACTGGCTACTGATTAGAACTTATGTTTATATGTTTTCCATTCATTTGAATGGTTTTGCAGGTTGTTGGGGATGATCTCTTGATGTCAAATGCAAAACGCATTGAGAGAGCAATAACCGAGTCCCCGTGTAATGCGCTTCTTCTTAAGGTAGCTGAATAGTTTCAATGGACTTTCAAGGGGTTGGTTTGTCTAATAAAGAAGTTAATCTTATTTTTCAATTCGTGTTAACTTGAAGAGGTTTTCCATTTTTTTTTGACAAAAGGTTTTCCATTTTTAATAATGCTAAATCTAGTTGTTGATGGAATGGAAACAATCCCGTTTCATGATTAAGTTGATGCATTTAATATCTTCATATTTCGGAAAAGATTGCTTTTTAGTGCAAATACAAGATCATAACTTAGAAAGCTAGTTTATATGAAAGACAGAAACATAAACATAAACGTGAATTACCTGTAGTTTAGTTTCACCACATTGTTTACTTTATACGCTTTTTCCGTTTCATTTGGGAGGGTATTTTAATCCTCCTCTCTTGTACTTTCCTTCTATTTTGTTGAAGAAAAGAAACACCAAAATCGATTGTGCACTTCCCTTGGAAGCAAGCAATCGATTATATGTATGCTTTCGAAAGAACAAAATCGATTCCCTTTTTTTTCCTAAAGCACATAATCAATCATGGCCTTATTTGTTTTAAAGCACAAAATCGATTATGCTCCTATTTTGATTAAGTACATAATCGTTTTTCAAACTCAGTTTTAGAAGTAAACAATCGATCATTCGCTTATGAAGTTGTTTTTATTCAAAGCACAAAATCGATTGTCATGCTAAGTGGTTTTAAGCAAACAACTGATTTTTCACTTGTTAGAAATTGTCTCAAACGGTCATATTTTTACAATCTCTATAAATAGGCTTAGGGCTTCTCACGTTTTTTTAACAATCATAGAGAACCACCCACAAAACCTAAAAAGAGCAGAACGCGAACTTTCACCGTCACACTCTTCACGTTCTTCATCACTGGTTAGGTTGGGAATCACGCTGATCCAAATCTCTCATCTCTCTCAACTACATCTTTGTCATATGCTTGAGTGATTGGATCCTAGTTCTCAATTGTAAACATCTATATTTGATAGTTGTGAAATCCTGAGAATTGTCTTGGGTAATTCAATCAGGGAGATTGAATTGTAGTGAAATCCTTAGCGGGCAGCTTGGGTTCTCAATTTGGGTAAGTTGAGATTGGTGTGATAGCTATAGGGGATTTGCTTGCTTGTAAGACGTTGAAGAAGTTCTTCTCTTATAGTGGTTATTATCAAGTCCGAAGGTTGCAAAGCCGGAGGC
Organism: Astragalus membranaceus; assembly: GCA_039519185.1. NCBI lineage: Eukaryota > Viridiplantae > Streptophyta > Magnoliopsida > Fabales > Fabaceae > Astragalus > Astragalus membranaceus. Next base: position 181,773,646 of record CM076849.1, read on the forward strand.
AGATGACGTATGACTTTTTATTCTGAATCTCGTAAAAATCAGTGTACTTCTTTCCCTTATCTTTACATTGCATTTTCCTTATAATTGTTAATTGTTATAGCATCTGATATTATTGTGCTTAGATATCAAAATCTCTGTAATTGTTTCTGCCTATTGTTATAGTTTGCATAGTTGTTGCATATAGTTAAATCCTTTTTTCTACATTCGATTTAAACTAGCATATTCAATTCTCAAAAATAAAATATTTCATTTTTAGCATATAACCTTATTCACCCCCTCTAAGGTTATCATATAGTCCAATAGTCCTCTTATCTATTAACCATTTCCTTAAGTATGACTAAGAAAGAAGAGTTAAGGATAGAACAAAAGAGGTCCAACACTCGGAAATCAAAACAAAAAGACTCTAGAGGACGATGTTTTCAGAGTACGTTTATTAAGAATTGAAGTGTGTGTGTGTGCGTGCGCGAGTGTTGCAACTGAATAGGATCATTGTATATCTATCAAGAAAGAAGCTTACAAGAGCCAACTGTGATGAAGCACTAAGTTGAATCTTAAAAAAACACATCGTGTGGGCAATGAATCTTAAAAAAACCTCGCGATGTGTATTTCAAGATGATCTCTCTTTTTTGAGGTGTTCCAATGAAACCACCAAGGCTATGAACAAAAATAGATGCATATTGAAGAAAACAATGAGCGAATGGTTTACCATGCATTAAGGTATGAAACATGAAAACAATGAGGGCACACCGTATATAACGTGATGATGTATTTACCGTCCGACCTGTATTTACATAATTAGTGTACTTGAATAGTATTTTATTAATAAGTCGGAATGATTACAATCAAGTCGGATAGCTTTTTGTCTATCACGATAATGGTGTGTTTGTGTTTGCGTCTGAATGACCATCTCTTTTCTCTCTTGTTCTATTTATAGTCAGGCTCTTGCTCAACTGTCGGGGTGGTTTTTCTTCTGGCTTATCATCGTTGACGTCCTTCACCTCCGCTTCTCTCTTGCTGATGTCGTGTTGATCTTATCTGATCTGTTTAGTCATTTCGCCGGGTATACGTGGCACGTCTTACCGGTCACACCTTCGTTTGGTCTGTGACTCATCAAGCCGAGACCACGTGGCATGCTCTAGGAGCCTTGGTCGGCTTGGACAGTTCAATTAGTAAAGAAATTGGCGCACGACCACAAGCTTTGTAATATACCCTTCGATTTGGGGATAATAAGGTCATGTTTAATGACCCTCACGAGAAGAAATAACCCAAAAACAACTCGGCCAGTATCTTGGCTTATTAAAGAAAACCGAGTATAGAAGCACCACATTGATGATCAACTATTCATCTAAAAACACGTCAAATGAAAGGCAGCGACAATAAGGTCGTCGAAGCTTCTTCGTGCAAATATGGTCAACATAAATCCAACCAATAATCCCTAAGGGAAACAATAATTTTTGAAGGCGGTTAAAGAAAACATATTCATCGAAGGTAATGTGCAAAAGCACCACAAAAGCCCAGAGGCGTACAAAATGTCTGGATCCACACGAAAGTCCGGAGACACAAATAATACGAAAACAATCAGGGGACATATATAACATGACGATGTATTTGCCCTCCGACCTGTATTCACATTATTAGCAAAGAAAATGGCGCAGAACCACAAGCTTTGAAATATACGAAGGTTCCGGAATTATCCTATATACGTGTTTCCGAAAAGAGTACAAATTTGGAGCTCTATTGAGATTTTGGTAAAATGAGAGGGGTATTTTGGGGTTAAAACGTATTATGGGTGTAAATCAAAAATCTATATTTTGGAGGGAGTTTTTTCTAAAATATATTTTGCAGGGAGTTTTTTCTAAAAAAATAAAATGTCTAAGTTAGGTAGCTTTGCTAGCTCTTTTTCTTCACCTACCACTCTTGATGAAGCTACACAAAAAAAACCTCACTTCTTTCTTTCTTTTATCTAATGATTTTTGTTCGATTTTTTCTAAAAGCACATATTTGTGTAAAAATTAAAAACGGATCACATAATTACACACTTATTGAATAAGATCCACTCAACAAAGAAGATGAAAAATCCGCATCCTTTTAATAAAAATGTAAGGAAATTAGTATAAAATTTTTTAATATCACTAATATATAGATTACAATATTTTTAATAATTGTAGCCTAGATCATTATTTGTAACTATAATTTATAAATATTTAACATACAAACATCTAATATATAAAAGTTATTTTTTTGTAGAGATAAATAACACAACAATGGGTCATAATAAAATGTTTTTGAATTAATAGATGCATAAAAGCTAATTTTTATTAATTCTATAATTGAGCACACATTTTTTGGATAAGATGGTTATGTGTATTGGGTAGGTTGCGTCGGGGAGAAGGTCCCGAAGCTTGAGTGTCGAATTGAGGAGCTCGGCAGTGAATTGGCATCGGCGGTGGCAGCCCGGGATGAGGCAGTTCGCTTCAAGCAAGAGTATGCTCTGCAGGCGGTAGGACTAGCGGTAAGATGGCTCAGATGGCTCTGATCTATCCTGACCTCGACCACGGCCTGGTGCAACCTTTGCATGAGATGCGTGAGAGGAAGATCGTCAAGGCGAGTTATTGTAGAAGTCATCGTGGAAGCTAACACACGGGTTGTGTTTATGTGGATTGAAATTTTTATGTGTATGGGACATTGTAAGGGAGTGTAGGAATTGAGGTGAAAATGGGGTTGATAAGCATAGGACAATAGTGTAATAAAAAATGTGCACTATGATCATGTGATATATGTCATCTTATAAATTAATGTGCTCTATGAATTTGAGATGAAGATGAAATAATAAAAAAAAGACTAAAACGCAATTAGTATGATCATGTACTTTTGAATAGTATTTCTTCCTAAGATGACACTCTTGATGATGCATCAAAAGAAGGATAAATAAATAAATAAAATAATAATACTTGTTTTGGAAAAAAATTATTAGGGAGTGAAGTCTTGCCCTATAACACCTAGATCTTTAAATAATTCTAAGAAAATAAGTCCGCGCACAACTAAATGGTAAGGAGTTTAAGAAAACAATGTTACTATTTGGTACGATAAGAATCGTACGAAAGTTACTTGGTTAACCTCAGGCCTGAATCACACAACACCAGTCGGGCTTGTCATTTAACGTTTCTAACATTTTGTCTTCGTACTTTTAAGTATCATCTTTAAGAAAACATCGCTACTATTTGGTACGATAATAATCGCACAAAAGTTACTTTATAAACCTCGGGCCTGAATCACACCACATCAATCGGGCTTGTCATTTAACGTTTCTGCATTTCATCTTCGCACTTTTAAGTATTATCCTTAAGAAAACAGCGCTTGTAATACCCTAATATTTCAACCGCCGAAGAAATACCAGAATACACTTTAAGGCATACATCAGAGTAAAATCCATGTATTTAGATATTGAACAAAACTAAAACTTGATAGAACTCATCAAGTGATCAATCATATTCCCTAAGATTCAATATCCAAAAACAGTAATAGCGTAAACGATTTACAACTTATCACGTGTACAAGTCATAACATCGGAATTTCATTAAAACCAGGGATTAACATTGAAATAAACTAAGACTCCACGATCTTCATGGGCTCCAACACGTGCACTGCCTAACTGTGCTTCTTGACTTTTGCTTTTCCCTGTTTCTCTGAAAAACAACAACATTTAAAGGGTGAGATTACAAATTTCAGTGAGTTCTATCGAGACTCCTTACTACTCTCGGTTCATTATGCTTGTCTTTTAACTCGTAGCCCTAATAAGCGACTACGTGAAAATATTTTCTTTTAACTCGTAGCCCTAATAAGCGACTACGTGAAACACTTTTTCTTTTAACTCGTAGCCCTAATAAGCGACTACGTATCATGTCCTGTCCTCTTCTTAGCACATCACTTTGAACCATTTTTCTTTTCTTCGGTTCTCGGTGCACCCAATCCCGCTGACCATGGAAAGCGGGCTACATGGAAGGGGCCTAGGTTCGGGCTCATGATTTCCCTGCCCTAGTATGCTAATAACTTAGGGTCGTCACCCTATCCTCGATGTATATATGAATTTTATACTTTACATATCATGGATAAATGTTTGAACTTTAACTTGACTTGGCATTACATGACTGGAAAATTAACATGGCTTGTACGGACTTATAGTCCCTTAACTTAACATGGCTTGTGTGCACTCGCTTATACTAACTATGACTCAAGAAAATTTCAAATTAATCTTATCTCAATCATAATCAAAATCATGACATTATAATCATAACAATCATTGGGATTCCTTTGACCTCAACCTCATGGGACACATGGTCCATTTTATCATGAAACATAAGCAAGAAAAATTTTAACCAATCTATCAAGGAAAACATCACTTATTTACTTTGATTTAACCAACCTATTTTCACATAAATCGTGGCTCAGGGAAAACCTTTTTACTTCAACCAAACATAAGCAATTCCAATGAACTACGGTTATTTTATCATTACATAACGTTGGGGAATGGATTAGGATGGGTTTGGAATCAATTAGGAAGGCGTTGGACACATTCTTAAAATTGGAACAGAAACATACGCACGACCCGTGCGCGAAATGAGACTTTTGCAGGCAGGTAACCGAAGGAAGCGCACGACCTGTGCACTGAGGGAGCACGGTCCGTGCCGGTTACACTGGCTTGCAAAAATGTCATTTCGTGTAAATTTTGATTTCGTTTCGTGTCCAAACTTCGTTTCGATCGATACCTAACTCATCAACCTTCAATAATAGCACAACAACCAATCCAAACAATCCACAAAACAACATTCATTTATCATTAATCAATCATCACATTCGAACATCAAAATGCATAAGTTCGTAAATACGGTTTTTGACTCGATTCTTTTTGAAACAAAACGCGAAGCACATTGATTCAGGAACATGCAAACTCAATATCGAAAAACATTCCTAAGCGAGTATAGAACTCACCAATCGTGATGAAAATCACGAACAATCGAGACTCCACGAAATGAAAGCGACACTCTAACCAATCGAACTATCCCCGAATGTTCGCCTACGCTCCAACGAACACGAAATTGATCCCGAACGAACCCCAAACGTGTCCAGCTACTGAAGCTTATCCAAATACACCTCAATCCTCAATGCAAGTTCAGTTCTATCCCGATCTAACCCCGACTCTTAGAAACGCGGCAACTAACTCCAAAATTGGTTTGGCAACATCTGTAAGTTGTTTTACAGCAGGCATAACTAACTCAATTATTAACCAAAACCATTCAAACCAGTTCCTAATGTGTAGATAATTTTGTCTACTTTCATATGATTCAAGTCCCGAACTGATATGACGAGTATTCAGGGAATTACGGCGAAAATACAAAGACTGGTTCGAAACTGTTACTGTGACAAAAGTGAAATTTTCACTTATATTTTCTCCCTCAATACTCAGTCAAATCAATTGGTTATTGTGCCTATGTTGAAGAATTTTGTGTCTAGTTTCTGAATAATCAAAAATGAACTTTAAAGGAGGTCTGTACAGTGGGTTACGAAGGAAATACCAGAGGGTGTCAAAACTGTTTTCTGCAGAACTTGTTGTGAGTTGATTTCTTCAACTCCACCACCAAGGATCACGAATATAAATCCCAAAAATGTTCCAATCACGACCCCCAGCTCCTAAGCTTTACTTCCAGGTTCTGAAACTACAATGTGGTTACCCAAGTGCCCTAATGTTGCTCTAGGATTAACATGCAAGGCTTTGGGACTCCATTTCTAGCATTTTGAGCTTGGAGGTTCATCAATGGTGTTTTGAGGAGGAGGAAGGGATAGGTAACAAAATCAGTATCAATAGAAAGAGGATAAAAGGCTGATCACAATGGTACCAAGAAGTTACACATGCATCATGGTTTGGCCTCTCTCCTTCTCTTCTCCCTCCCTCTTAAGTTCTCCCTCTCCTTCTCTCAAACTCTCTTTTTCTTAACTTTCTAAAAAATTTGTTTCTGAAACAAATGTTGAATGTTTTATAAAAGTGAGGGGTGTATGTTTATGGGATGAGTGGAGAAATAAGTGGCTTTCAGCTGAGGTGTTTAAAACAACAGTAAAAGACTGTTTTGCCCTTTAAACTATTGTTCCCGCTTAGACCCCAATTTCAAACAAAATCGATTAATTAACTCAACCATGCATCCAATTCTCATACTTAGGAAAATTTAATTATTGCTTTCATGATACCAACATCTCTATGACTCGGCTTATTACTTAATTGAATAAACAATCGTTTTGTTAATTTCGTCATTCGAAATTAACCGAAATTGGGGATGTTACAGCGCTACTGTTTGGTACGATAAGAATCGAACGAAAATTACTTTGTTAACCTCGGCCCTGAATCACACAACACCAGTCGGGCTTGTCATTTAATATTTCAGACATTAGTTCTTCGTACTTTTAAAAGAAGGATAAATAAATTAATAAAATAATAATAATAATTTTGAAAAAAATTATCAGGGAGCGAAGTCTTGCCCTAAAACACCTATATCTTTAAGTAAGTCTAATAAAATAAGTCCATGCACAACTAAATGGTAAAGAGTTTAAGAAAATAGCGCTACTATTTGTACGATAAGAATTGTACGAAAAGTTACTTTATTAACCTCGGGACTGAATCACACAACACCATTCGGGCTTCTCATTTAATGTTTCTGCATTTCGTCTTCGTACTTTTAAGTATTATCCTTAAGAAAACATCGCTACTATTTTACTGGTTTTTGGGTATAGCCTGGTACTGCTCAGTAAAGATTTAGTAGTGAACTTTGTGAGCTAAAGATAGCCGGTGTAATTATGAGCTCAATGTTCCGTGGCCTTATATTTGACATCTTATTACTGATCTTAGGACTTTCATTTATTTGTGTCAGATTATGCGAATTGGCTCCTATGAGATTGTCAAATTGGATATGCCACCTTATGTCGTTGTAGATCCCCTTGGAATATCAGCAGCACGTTTAGATATAGTTAAAGGTGGTTCAATTCCAATCCATACTCATCCTGTTGTTAATTATCGGTTCTTAATCATCATTGGGATGTTTCGAAGTAATTATGGTTACATCTATTATTGGTGCTTATTCATTCTTTGCATAGTTTATACACGGTTACCTGAGAACTTGATCCGTTGCCATAATCTCACTTGTTCATGTTACTGCTGCTTGTCAATACATCCCTTAATACTTTGTGTCAACTTGAAATTTAACTTTATTTTCTAATTGTTTACTTGCACTGCAGCTTACTGAAGAATTGTCAAAGGTTTATGGGAAGCTGAAGTTAACACAATCTCTTTTAGGAAGCAAAGTATTGCTCGGAGCCACCATCAACCTTAGAGATTTTCAGGTCATGATATGTTTACTGAACTGGGTATTTCTTGCAGAAAATTGAAATAAAGAAAATCAATCACCTCAGTTGATCCACCAAGGTCCACATAAATTGGATAAGGCCAAAGTCTACCTTCAACAGTCAGCAAAGTAGGCTAATTCAACCTCAGCAAAACAACAAACGGGGCCCATTGTGAAACATGCCCCAGCGTGAAACATTGGTTTAAAAAGTGGGATACCCCATTCCCCAATACTAAGTCCTATACTTACTTTCTATTGCTAATTATTTTCTTTGTGAGTTTGTGAAACAAGGTATTGACATTGAGGTCCGGTTTAATCCATCCCACAAACGACATCACGGACGTCCTGATTTCATAAGCTATGTGTTAACTAATGTGTTGGACCGACATCAATTGCTAATCCGACCTCCGCACAACATCCTACATCCAACATCCGACCTTGCGGATGCACCTCAGCCCCTCGCTTCAGTCCGACCCGAAGGAGATGCCAGCCTTAAAGTTCGGGCTCGAGTCACATTAGATCATAATTTTAAATCATAATTTTAAATTTATAAAATTTAATGATTCTATTAACATCAATTTATTATTAAATATAAATTAGTCATACACTTATTGTATAGCCTTTCCATAACTTGTCCTATTTTTAACCGGGTTCATCAGCAACTGCCGGGGTGATTTCCACATGATTCTTCCATGCCGAGCTCAGTCACCTCAGTTTATATATCGTTGACGTCGTCGTGTACTTATCCGATCTGATGAACCACCAAGCCGAGTACACTTATCGGTTCTTAAGGATTGAGTCTCATAATTCGTCCACGAATAAAAAAAAAGGAAACACTATTCTTATGGATATTTTTCATAATAATTTAATAAACGTTAAACCTTTAACTAAATTATTAAAGAGAACATGTTTCCTTTAATTTCTTTTTTATTTTTTGTTGGATAGAGAGCAAAGAAGCCAAAAGATGACATTACACGACGTTGAAAGAAAAGTCAATACATAGGTTGATAACACATTCAAGCACCGTAAATTGAAAGAGCATTATATATTTTATTTTATTTAGAAAGTAAGTGTAAAACTTAATTATCTCAATATATATGTTGATGTCACATTTAAGCTGCGTAAGTTGAAATAGCAATTTCATTATTTTCCTATTTAGAAATTAAGAGTGAAACTTAACTATATAATGGAGCATAAGTGTTAATATTTTTTTATAAACAAAAGGAAAATAAGATGCATCACCTTACATCATTATTTCGAAATTTTAAATTTTTTAATAATGAAGAAATTAATAATATCTTTTTATAAAACAATAAAAAAAATAGTCTCATCCCATAAATGTGTGAGAATTAACGAATAAAACATAATTTTTTTAATTTTTATAGATGCATGACATCATCCTATGTCATAAAACTGAGTTTGTAATATTTGTGAAATTAATAATATGTTTTTATAAAACAATAAAACAAAAAAAAAATTAGTCCAATCCCATAATTGCTTGAGTATTAATCAATAAAACTTTATTTTTTATTTTTTTATAGATGCATGACATCATCCTACGTCAAAATCTTGAGTTTACAATATTTTGTGAAACTAATAATTATTGATACGTTTTTATAAAACAAAAACAAAATTAGTCGCATCCCTTATATGTGTGAAAATTAATGAATAAAATTGTTTTTAAATTTTTTATAAACACATGACATCACCGTATGTCAAAATATTTAGTCTACAATATTTTTAATAAATTATAAATGATAATAAAGTGAATCACATTAGATCATAATTTTAAATTAATAAAATTGAATGACTCTATTAACATCAATTTATTATTAAATATAAATTAATCATACACTTATTGTATAGCCTTTCCATAACTTGTCCTATTTTTAACTGGGTTCATCAGCAACTGTCGGGGTGATTTTCCACATGATTCTTCCATGCCGAGTACACCTGCCGTGTTTCACACACTTCCTCTGAAATCATAGTGGTAGCCTTCTTAAGGATTGAGTCTCATAATTCGTCCACGAATAATAAAAAGGAAACACTATTCTTATGGATATCTTTAATAAGTTACAAATGATAATAAACTGATTCACGTTAGATCACAATCTACTAAATGATGCTACTAACCCCAATTTATTATTAAATCTAAAATTAATCAGACTCTCATTGAATACGCCTTTCATAACTTGACAGACTTTTAACCGAGTTCACCACCAACTGCCCGGATGATTAATAGGATTCTTCCATGTCCAGCCCAACCACCTCGGGTTACACATATCCTGCTTCGCCGGGAACTCCTCCGACCTGATGAACCATGTAACACCCCGGTATTTTAATTAAGTAAAAATACCCAAGTGTATCATCCCTAGAACATCAGAGATGTATTTCCTGCTTAGACACTGAATATCACTATAAATTTTCGCTGAATATAAACCAAACAGTCTCACAAACAAAATGATACGGTTCTCAGACCATAAACCATCAGCAACTATAGTATTCAGTATCATACAAGAAAGCGGAAGAAGGATATAACACTAAAAACATAGTGTTGCAGTACATAAACAACAAAGGGAAACATAAACTTAAGCATAAAGCTAAGTCATCAGCAACCATCCGATCTCAATCTACTCGTGCCTCTGTGGTTCTCTCTTTCCCTGTTTTCCTGTAAAACAACAACATATAAAAAATGAGATACAATCTCAGTGAGTTCTACCGAGACCCCTACTAACACTCTCGGTTTAATTATGAAACTTTTTGATTCAACACGGCACCGACTGCGCGAACGCTAACTCCCGATGAACCGCATTATTTTACACATAGCATTCCACCGACTGCGCGAACGCTAACTCCCGGGGAACCTGCTATAACTCAGTACGACACCGACTGCACGAACGCTAACTCGCGGTGAACCGCACAACAAACAATTTAATATAACACCGCCTGCGCGTACGCTGAAACCCGGCGAACCCCCTTACCAATAGTACATTTCCCTATTCGCACGGAGTCTAGGGTAGGGGATCATGACTTCCCCTCCTAGTATGTTAACATGGGTCTTCACCCAACTCGATATATATTAAATATATCTACACTCGATGACCTGTTAGTTCACCTATACTCAATGAACATTTAGTCCATCTACATTTGACCGTTAATCGAACATAATACCCGCATTGGGTCGTTTCCTATAGTCGATATAATATATATATATATATATATATATATATATATATATATATATATATATATATCGTGAATCGTAGCCCGGTTTAGACGAATAAATAATAATCATCCCGCGTCAGTTATACCATACCACGTAGGACTCATAGTCCGCTTTATTATTAATAAAACAGTTCATTTTACCTTTTTAAATTGTATATTCATTTAGGCCTCTGAATAAGCTTTCAAACGCATCTTAGAACACCTCAATCGGGTTCCCGGATCAAAAGTTATCGCGAAAACAAAATCAGTGTACAGTTGTTGAAAAACTGCAAAACGTTGCGACGCAAATAGGTTCCGTCGCGACGCGAAAAGCGACAGAAGTTTTCCGTTTTAAAATAATCAAGGGTCACGACGCGATGGAGGATGGTCGCGACGCGACGGGCTTTGGAAATGCAGAGAAACAGCTTTTCAAAACTCGATTTTGTGTCGTTTCGCTTTCTCATCGGCACCGAGACAATCCATGACCTTTGTAACTTAAAAACAGTCCAAAACCACATCAAAACACATCCAATCAACATCAAAGAATCAAGCAATTCAATCAAAAACTCAACATATACGAATTTCGTCAAAACGCGATATATTTCAAAATAACGCTTTCGACTCAAAATCTTTCGAAACCAAATCACACAAAATTCATTTCAAAACGGAATAAACCTAAACATGAGTAAAACTCACCGATTGTGATGAAAATCACAAATAGCCGAGACTTTCCGCGAAATTGCTTTTCCGTAATAACTACACGAACGCTCCCCGAATCAACTCCACGTTCCGGCGACATCCGTATCCGCTCCCAAAGCTTTCCACTCGATCACGAGACATCTTTTTGACCGAGATACCGAATTCCTCGAAATCCCGCCATTCGAACACTAATCACCAACCAACCTCCAATTCGCGAAATTGAACTTCGTTCCGCACTCAATACGCTTCGGGTTCGTTCCTAATCATCCTAAAATCATCAAACACTATTCATCATCTTCACCCTTCAATCACTATTCATACATAAACCCCCAATTTGAACCCCAACCTCTTGATTCTTCAAAAACCCCAAATCGGACTTCAATATTCACAGAATCCACCTTGAGCTCGCTCCTAAACGCCATCCTAAGCTTTCCTTTGACCTTGAACCACAAAAACCTCCATTTTCCTCTTAAAATCGAAAATGGTGAATTGAGGGAGAGTGGATCATATGTTGTGATGTTTGTATCAAATTGAAGAGGAAGAAACGAAGATCATTTTTCGTGTTGGAAGGAAGAACTTTCGATGAACCTATCTCTCCCTTGCTCCTCTTCTTCCTTCCATAGCCATTCTCCATTTTCTTTCTTCTTCTCCTTTCTTTCTCTCTGTTTCTCGCGTATGCTTTCTTTGTTTCTTTTCTTTCTTTTCTTTTAATTCTTTCTTTCTTTATATATTAAGTGGTAATGTGGTCAAATGACCACATTGCCCTTAATCTCTAATTTTGTTTCCAAATCGTCCTTGCCCCGAATTAACCGGTTAACGATCCTATGACAACCAATAATTAATTTTAGCACTCAATAAATTTACCAGTCAAGTACTAAAATAATTCAATTGGGTTAACATCCAAATAATTCTATTAATTATTTTGGGGATGCTACAAACCACCAAGCCGAGTACACTCGACGTGTTTGACACATTTCATCGGGAATCCCAATGCGAAATCCATAATATTTTTTTATTAAACAATAAGACAAAAACGAAAATAATCTCATGCCAAAAATGTGCAAGGGCAATGAATAAAACATTTCTTTTTATATTTTATAGTTGCATGACATCGTCCGAGGTCATAAAATCGATTAGAAAACAATAAAACAAAAAAAAAATAGTCTCATCCCATAAATGTGTGAGAATTAACGAATAAAACATAATTTTTTAATTTTTATAGATGCATGACATCATCCTATGTTATAAAACTGAGTTTGTAATATTTGTGAAATTAATAATATGTTTTTATAAAACAATAAAATAAAAACAAAATTAGTCTGATCGCATAAATGCTTGAGTATTAATCAATAAAACTTTATTTTTTATTTTTTATAGATGTATGACATCATCCTATGTCAAAATCTTGAGTTTATAATATTTTGTGAAATTAATAATATATTTTTATAAAACAATAAAACAAAAAGAAAATTAGTCTCATCCCATAAATGTGTGAGAATTAATCAATAAAACTTTATTTTATATTTTTTATAGATGCATGACATCATCCTATGTCAAAATCTTGAGTTTACAATATTTTTAATAAATGTATAAATGATAATAGACTGAATCACATTAGGTCATAACTTCAAATTTATAAATTTTTTAATAAATACGTAAATTATAATACTTTTCTTCACCTATCAATTGGAGAACTTTGCAACTGCCTAACTCAATTGTTAACATAAGTTTTCCCATTTCCTATTCATGCCTATTTGATAGTGGTTGGTTCATGTTGTTATTATCAACTTAATGCTATTTTCATAAAGGGACATTGAAATAATAAAATATAATACACACTATATTACAATAATAACTGGCCGGGTGTTAAAGTCAACTCAACGATTACATAATCCATGCATTAAAGGAAAAAACGAAACATGATTATATTATACATCCGAATCCATGACGAACAAAACACCAGATTTATTTTTTTTTTTTTGAGATTACAAAACACCAGATTTAATTGGACATGTAACACCCTAAATATTTAATTAATTTATTTAATTAAGTATTTAGGAATTTATTTAATTTATTGGGTATAATTTAATTAATTAAAATTATATTAATTTTATGTTGGTGGTATTAGGAAAAGGAGGCGCCACTTGAATGAACTTGGGCTTAAGTGAAAAGCCCAAGCCCATGATCCATGTCATATGCGAATTGGCTAAGTCATTTGGGGTTAGGGTTTTGTGTGGACAATTGTGAATTGGAGAGAAAAAGGGAGAGAGGCGCCGTAGAGAGAGGAGAAGAAGAGAAGGAGGTCGCGAAGTCCAAGAGAAGAGGGACGTGATTTTTGTCGCCGTGGTTCCGTTCGTGACTGTCTCTAGGGCTTCCGTTCTTCAAATTCGAGGTAAGGGGAGTTCTATCAATTTTTATAATAATTCGTATGATAGGTTTTAGGTAGTGATAGCCTAGATCTCTCCATGATCATGAATTTGTGTGTAATTCCATGTTTGGTTAGTGATATATATGTGATCTTCATGATTTGTGGCTGAAAATCCATTTTTTGTTGTGACATGGGCGCCTAGGGCGCCATATGTTTGATTCTGTGTTGCTGGAATTGTTGCTGAATTTCTGTTGCTGCAAGTGTGTTGTTGTGTGTGCGTAAATGGGGTTTTGGGCGCAATTTCAAATTCTGGGCATATTTTACCGTGCCATATTTTGTATTTGCGTGACCAAATTCAATTTTAAGCATTTTGGCTCGAGTGGTTTTATCTTTGCACGTGTAATTCTGAAGTTGTCTCACTGGGTGTTGCTTGCGTGCGTATATGGGGTGTGTTGGGTGCAATTTCAAATTCTGGGCATATTTCACCGTGCCATCTTTTGTATTTGCCTGCCCAAATCCAATTTTAAGCATTTTGGCTCGAGTGGTTTTATCTTTTCACGTGTAATTCTGAAGTTTTCTCACTGGGTGTTGCTTGCGTGCGTATATGGGGTGTGTTGGGTGCAATTTCAAATTCTGGGCATATTTCACCGTGCCATCTTTTGTATTTGCCTGCCCAAATTCAATTTTAAGCATTTTGGCTCGAGTGGTTTTATCTTTGCACGTGTAATTCTGAAGTTGTCTCACTGGGTGTTGCTTGTGTGTGCGTAAATGGGATTTTTGGGTGCAATTTCAAATTCTGGGCATATTTTACCGTGCCATATTTTGTATTTGCGTGACCAAATTCAATTTTAAACATTTTGGCTCGAGTGGTTTTATTTTTGCACGTGTCATTTCGAAGTTGTCTCGGTGGGTGTTGCTTATGTGCTGCGCGTGTGTGTGTGCGCGTTGCGTGTTGCCAGGCGCTGGGCGCCAAGGGCGCCAGTGTGCATGTGTGCTGTGTTGCGCGTGTGTTGTGTTGCTGGGCGCCAGGTGCCAGGCGCTGGGCGCCAAGGGCGCCATTTTTCAGGATGTTCCCAAATTTTTATGAAAACTGTTTTTGCTATATCTTTTGACTCGGACATCCGTTTTAAACGTTTCAAAAAGTGTTGGGAAGCTTTTCCAGTTGTCTACCTGTGTGTCTTATTTTTAAAAATAAAAACTTATTATTTTCTGGTGGCTTCTATAATGACGATGATGCCCTTAGTGGCTAGTTAAATGACGTTTTGCCCTTAGCGGCCAATATTATTGATGATGATGTGTAAATGACGATGATGCCCTTAGTGGCTAGTTAAAGGACGTTTTTGCCCTTAGTGGCCAATATTATTGATGATGATGCGTAAATGACTGTTTTGCCCTTAGTGGCTATTGTTTGTTTGGTGACGTTTATGGATAAGTGACGATGAGGCCCAAAAGGCTAAGCGACGATGATAATAAGCGACGATGAAATATAGCGACGTTGTTGTGTGTGATTATGAACTGACAGGTGCTGTGCCTCTTATTTGGCAAATTGGTAAGTGACGGGTCACATAGTTGACTGTGATTGTGTGTGTTTGTGTGTGATGCATGTCATAGTGTCTCATGTATTCCATGTGCATGAACCCAGCGACGATGAGGCCATAAAGGCTAAGCGACGATGAGGCCATAAAGGCCAAGCGACGATGATGAAAGGTACCTCATGCATATGCCCGCGAGTGGGTTGCATTTCATATAGTCACATGACATTGTGATGAGTTGTTGTAATGACGTAATTGATGAATTGTGATGTGATTACTCTAGTGCTGTGACTTGACTTATTGCTTATCATGTGATTTATTATATGGATTGAATTGGACTCACCCTTATGTTTGAATGTTACCTCTATGCGGTAACGTGCAGGTGATCACGAGTGAAGACCTAGGTATCTTCAGTAATTTTTTAGTCGGGTCGTCATGCTCTGATACGTAGCACTCAGGGGGGAAACGAACTCGACGTTTTAAGACTATTTTGGTTGTGATATGTTATTTGATGTTTTCCCTTATTCATATTTTCCGCTGCGTAGTTGGTTTTATTGATGTCACGGTTGTGGTGACAATGAATGATGTTTGAGTTTTTCCCCATTGGGGGCGTGCTACGTATTGCACAATTATTTGATGTTGAACTATTTATTTGAAGTACGACGTTTCGTTTTGAGTATGTGTAACATTCCTTGCGATGAAAAGAAATTTTGAAACTCTGATTTTTACAAACAATTAACGGGTAGAAGAGGGGTGTTACATTAGTGGTATCAGAGCAGTTCGGTCTGTCCGGCCAAGTTGTCCAGTCGTAGTGTCAATTGACAATGGTGTGTTGTCAATTATATGTAACTGTTGGTTGTTTTGTAGCAAGTGAGTTGAAATGGCTGGGAGGATCGATGCTGTTGTTGTTAGGCTGATGCTGTTGTTGTTGAGCTGCTGCTGCTGATGTTGGGCTGCTGCTGCTGTTGTTGAGCTGCTGCTGCTGATGTTGGGCTGCTGCTGCTGTTGTTGGGCTGCTGCTGCTGTTGTTGGGCTGCCGCTGATTGTGGTAGGAGGTTGTGTGTTGGTTAAAGGCAGCTGAATAAGGTATCTATCAAGAACAAGTATCCGCTCCCGAGGATAGACGATTTGATGGATCAGTTAGTGGGTGCCCGTGTTTTCAGCAAAATTGATTTGAGGTTCGGATATCATCAGATTAAAGTGAAGGATGAAGATGTTCAGAAGACAGCGTTCAGGACAAGGTATGGGCATTATGAGTATTCAGTGATGCCGTTCGGTGTGACCAATGCACCTGGTGTATTTATGGAATATATGAATCGTATTTTCCATAATTACCTAGATCGGTTTATGGTGATCTTCATAGATGACATTCTAGTTTATTCTAAGTCGGAGGAAGAGCATGCTGAGCACCTGAAGTCAGTATTGGAAGTTCTGAAAGAGAAAAAGCTGTATGCTAAGTTATCAAAGTGTGAGTTCTGGCTGAAAGAGGTGAGTTTTCTTGGGCACGTGATTTCTGGTAATGGTATTGCAGTTGATCCGGCAAAAATAGAAGCAGTGTTGGAATGGGAGGCTCCGAAGTCCGCAACAGAGATCAGAAGCTTTTTGGGTTTGGCTGGGTACTACAGGAGGTTCATCGAGGGTTTTTCCAAGTTGGCCCTTCCGTTGACTCAGTTGACTTGTAAGGGTAAAGTTTTCGTTTGGGATGCTCGGTGTGAGGAAAGTTTTATGGAACTGAAAAAGAGATTGACAACGTCGCCTGTTTTGACGTTGCCTAATCCGGAGGAACCGTTCGTTGTATATTGTGACGCTTCGAAGATGGGTCTTGGTGGTGTGCTGATGCAAGATGGGAAAGTCGTTGCGTATGCGTCGAGGCAGTTGCGGGTTCATGAGAAAAATTACCCTACGCATGATTTGGAATTGGCTGCTGTGGTATTTGTGCTTAAGATATGGAGACACTATCTTTATGGTTCGAGGTTTGAGGTGTTCAGTGATCATAAGAGTCTGAAATATCTGTTCGACCAGAAGGAGTTGAATATGAGACAGCGTCGGTGGTTGGAGCTCTTGAAGGATTATGACTTCGGTTTGAAGTATCATCCCGGCAAAGCTAATGTCGTGGCTGATGCATTAAGCCGGAAGTCTTTGCATATGTCGGCAATGATGGTGAAGGAATTAGAGTTGATTGAGGAATTCCGAGATTTGAGTTTGGTTTGTAAAATGACACCTCGCAGTGTCAAGCTGGGAATGCTAAAGATCGATAATGACTTTCTGGGCAGCATCAGAGAGGCTCAGAAGTCAGATGTCAAATTGGTAGATTTAATTAATGGGGTTGGACAATCTGAAGATGAAGATTTCAAATTGGATTCTCGTGGTGTGTTGAGGTTCCGGGATAGGATCTGTGTTCCGGATGATGCAGAGATGAGAAAGGCAATTTTGGAGGAGGGTCACCGTAGCAAGTTGAGTATCCATCTTGGAGCGACGAAAATGTATCAAGATCTGAAAAAGATGTTTTGGTGGTATGGCATGAAAAGAGATGTGGCGCAGTTTGTGTATGCCTGTTTGACCTGTCAAAAGTCGAAGGTTGAACATCAGAAGCCTGCAGGGTTAATGCAACCGTTGGAAGTTCCAGAGTGGAAGTGGGATAGCATTGCGATGGATTTTGTGACGGGATTGCCGAATACAGTTAGGGTTCATGACGCTATTTGGGTGATCGTTGATAGGTTAACGAAGTCTGCCCACTTTATTCCTATTAATGTCACTTATCCGGTGTCGAGGTTGGCAGAGGTCTATGTCAAAGAAATTGTGAAGTTGCACGGTGTTCCGAAGAGTATTGTGTCAGATAGGGATCCGAGGTTCACTTGAGTTTTGGACGGGTTTGCAGAAGGAATTGGGTTCAAAGTTGAAAATGAGTTCAGCATATCATCCTCAGACAGAGGGTCAGTCAGAGAGAACAATTCAGTCGTTAGAAGATTTGTTGAGGGCTTGTGTATTGGAACAAAGGGGTTCATGAGATTCCTACCTTGCGCTGATTGAATTTACTTATAACAACAGTTACCATTCCAGTATCGGGATGGCACCGTTTGAAGCATTATATGGTCGAAAGTGTAGAACGTCGTTGTGTTGGTATGAGTCGGGGAGAGTGTAGTGTTGGGACCGGAGATTGTCCGGGAGACTACCGAGAAAATCAAAATGATCCGTGAAAAGATGAAGGCTTCGCAGAGTCGTCAGAAGAGTTATCATGACAAGCGGAGGAAAGATTTAGAGTTTCAGGAGGGTGAGCATGTGTTCTTGAGGGTTTCTCCTATTACCGGTGTTGGTCGAGCGTTGAAGTCGAAGAAGCTCACTCCTCGCTTTGTTGGTCCTTATCAGATTTCTGAGAGAATCGGAAATGTGGCTTATAGGGTGGCCTTACCGCCAAATCTTTCGAATTTGCACGACGTGTTTCATGTGTCGCAACTTCGGAAGTATGTTTCGGATCCATCTCATGTGATCCATATGGATGATGTAGAGGTGCGGGATAATCTCACTGTGGAGACGATGCCCGTACGGATTGAGGATCGTGAAGTGAAAGTGCTTAGAGGCAAAGAGATTGCATTAGTGAAAGTGGTTTGGCTAGGAGCTACCAGTGAGAGTATGACTTGGGAGCTAGAGAGCAAGATGCGAGAGTCCTACCCAGAGTTGTTTGATCAGGTAAATTTCGAGGACGAAATATTCTAAGTGGGGGAGAGTTGTAACACCCTAAATATTTAATTAATTTACTTAATTAAGTATTTAGGAATTTATTTAATTTATTGGGTATAATTTAATTAATTAAAATTATATTAATTTTATGTTGGTGGTATTAGGAAAAGGAGGCGCCACTTGAATGAACTTGGGCTTAAGTGAAAAGCCCAAGCCCATGATCCATGTCATATGCGAATTGGCTAAGTCATTTGGGGTTAGGGTTTTGTGTGGACAATTGCGAATTGGAGAGAAAAAGGGAGAGAGGCATCGTAGAGAGAGGAGAAGAAGAGAAGGAGGTCGCGAAGTCCAAGAGAAGAGGGACGTGATTTTTGTCGTCGTGGTTCCGTTCGTGACTGTCTCTAGGGCTTCCGTTCTTCAAATTCGAGGTAAGGGGAGTTCTATCAATTTTTATAATAATTCGTATGATAGGTTTTAGGTAGTGATAGCCTAGATCTCTCCATGATCATGAATTTGTGTGTAATTCCATGTTTGGTTAGTGATATATATGTGATCTTCATGATTTGTGGCTGAAAATCCATTTTTGGTTGTGACATGGGCGCCTAGGGCGCCATATGTTTGATTCTGTGTTGCTGGAATTGTTGCTGAATTTCTGTTGCTGCAAGTGTGTTGTTGTGTGTGCGTAAATGGGGTTTTGGGCGCAATTTCAAATTCTGGGCATATTTTACCGTGCCATATTTTGTATTTGCGTGACCAAATTCAATTTTAAGCATTTTGGCTCGAGTGGTTTTATCTTTGCACGTGTAATTCTGAAGTTGTCTCACTGGGTGTTGCTTGCGTGCGTATATGGGGTGTGTTGGGTGCAATTTCAAATTCTGGGCATATTTCACCGTGCCATCTTTTGTATTTGCCTGCCCAAATCCAATTTTAAGCATTTTGGCTCGAGTGGTTTTATCTTTTCACGTGTAATTCTGAAGTTTTCTCACTGGGTGTTGCTTGCGTGCGTATATGGGGTGTGTTGGGTGCAATTTCAAATTCTGGGCATATTTCACCGTGCCATCTTTTGTATTTGCCTGCCCAAATTCAATTTTAAGCATTTTGGCTCGAGTGGTTTTATCTTTGCACGTGTAATTCTGAAGTTGTCTCACTGGGTGTTGCTTGTGTGTGCATAAATGGGATTTTTGGGTGCAATTTCAAATTCTGGGCATATTTTACCGTGCCATATTTTGTATTTGCGTGACCAAATTCAATTTTAAACATTTTGGCTCGAGTGGTTTTATTTTTGCACGTGTCATTTCGAAGTTGTCTCGGTGGGTGTTGCTTATGTGCTGCGCGTGTGTGTGTGCGCGTTGCGTGTTGCCAGGCGCTGGGCGCCAAGGGCGCCAGTGTGCATGTGTGTTGTGTTGCGCGTGTGTTGTGTTGCTGGGCGCTGGGCGCCAGGTGCCAGGCGTTGGGCGCCAAGGGCGCAATTTTTCAGGATGTTCCCAAATTTTTATGAAAACTGTTTTCGCTATATTTTTTGACTCGGACATCCGTTTTAAACGTTTCAAAAAGTGTTGGGAAGCTTTTCCAGTTGTCTACCTGTGTGTCTTATTTTTAAAAATAAAAACTTATTATTTTCCGGTGGCTTCTATAATGATGATGATGCCCTTAGTGGCTAGTTAAATGACGTTTTGCCCTTAGCGGCCAATATTATTGATGATGATGTGTAAATGACGATGATGCCCTTAGTGGCTAGTTAAAGGACGTTTTTGCCCTTAGTGGCCAATATTATTGATGATGATGCGTAAATGACTGTTTTGCCCTTAGTGGCTATTGTTTGTTTGGTGACGTTTATGGATAAGTGACGATGAGGCCCAAAAGGCTAAGCGACGATGATAATAAGCGACGATGAAATATAGCGACGTTGTTGTGTGTGATTATGAACTGACAGGTGCTGTGCCTCTTATTTGGCAAATTGGTAAGTGACGGGTCACATAGTTGACTGTGATTGTGTGTGTTTGTGTGTGATGCATGTCATAGTGTCTCATGTATTCCATGTGCATGAACCCAGCGACGATGAGGCCATAAAGGCTAAGCGACGATGAGGCCATAAAGGTCAAGCGACGATGATGAAAGGTACCTCATGCATATGCCCGCGAGTGGGTTGCATTTCATATAGTCACATGACATTGTGATGAGTTGTTGTAATGACGTAATTGATGAATTGTGATGTGATTACTCTAGTGCTGTGACTTGACTTATTGCTTATCATGTGATTTATTATATGGATTGAATTGGACTCACCCTTCTGTTTGAATGTTACCCCTATGCGGTAACGTGCAGGTGATCACGAGTGAAGACCTAGGTATCTTCACTAATTTTTGAGTCGGGTCGTCATGCTCTGATACGTAGCACTCAGGGGGGAAACGAACTCGACGTTTTAAGACTATTTTGGTTGTGATATGTTATTTGATGTTTTCCCTTATTCATATTTTCCGCTGCGTAGTTGGTTTTATTGATGTCACGGTTGTGGTGACAATGAATGATGTTTGAGTTTTTCCCCATTGGGGGCGTGCTACGTATTGCACAATTATTTGATGTTGAACTATTTATTTGAAGTACGACGTTTCGTTTTGAGTATGTGTAACATTCCTTGCGATGAAAAGAAATTTTGAAACTCTGATTTTTACAAACAATTAACGGGTAGAAGAGGGGTGTTACAGGACACGCCCATGAATGGGAAGATTCCTAATCACACTAAACTTGTAGGTGCTTCGAACGGAAGAAGACACAAACTTTTGAAGAAGACTATGATTCTCTGCCAACATCCACATCATGAAGGGAAATAATAAAGCACTTCAGACTTTGATTCAGTCACTGCCAACATCCACATCATGAAGGGAAATAATAGAGCACTTCAGACTTTGATTCAGTCACTGAAAACATGATAGGATCGCCAACCACAAGACCCTTGAAATCTAAAAAAATTTGCATAACCTTATTTTGGTTTTATTAGATTTTTAGTGGTGTTTTTATAATTTTTGGATTAGTTTTGACTCTTTAACGAATTTTTAGTAGCAGTTTTATAACCTTTTTTAAAAATTTAAACAATTTTTTTTATTAATAACAAAATCGGATTTACCTTAGGTGGGGTAAATCCGATTGTCTTTTTTTAGGAAAATCAGATTTAGGTAAATCCGATTTTAAAAATAACAAAGCGGATGTATCCCATCTGAGGTAAATCCGCTAAGTTATTTTTAAAGTCGGATTTACCTATTGGGTACCCCCATCTGAGGTAAATCCAACTATAAAAATAACAAAGCGGATTTACCTTATATGGAGGTAAATCCGAGCGATTTTTAGATGGGCAGGGGTATTTTCGGGTATATGGGATGTGATGGGGGTAGATCCGCATGTGATGGGGGTACAAAAAAAAGACCCTTCGTCTAATTAAGCGTATGCTTTCGGGATTGGGCCTGATTTCAGTAACTTGTTCTAATCAGGCCTAACTTTGGGGATTTTTTTTTATATCCCCATCAACTCCCTTCTACCCCCACCCAATACCGTAATCCCGAAAATACCCCTGACATAAATTACAAAAATTGACTTTTGGAAGATTCTCTGGTAGGGGACCACTTGATCTGGTAATCGGATTTACCTAAATGCAAGGTAAATTCGATTAGCTTTAAATACATAATAAATACACACGCATAAGTCAAATCGGGTCTATCCAACTGACAGATAAATCCGATTGGACCATTTAATTCAGTACAGAAAGCAAAATTTTAATTAATCGGATTTAGCTAAATCCGATGTGCAATCGGATTTACGTAAATCCGCTTATATCTTTTAATGAATCGGATTTACCTGGATGGGGGTATATCCGATTTTGAAAAATACAAAGCGGATTTACGTTTGGGGTAAGTAAATCCGATTTGTTTTTTTTTTTAAAATTAATTTTTGTATAACTGTTGTTCTATTTTGAAACAGATATTGTGCATACAGAGTCGCAGGTTGTTCCTTTCGTGGTAGACACTACAGAGGCATTCTGGACGGAGAGGGTATATTTTTCAAACTAATTTTCTTTTGGTAGATATTTAATTAATTAAGTACGCCACATTTATCTATTTTTTCTATTTTGTAGATATTTTCTACACGCGAGGATGTAGAAGAGTGGGCTAATGCGGTCGGGAGGCGTGTTGGAGTTGTCGTTATCATTATAAGATCTGACAAAGCTGGAGTTAAAAGGGGTTCCAGAGATAAGATTATTTTGGGTTGCGAGAAGCAAGGGAAGTGGTCTAATGATTCTAGAGTTTTCGGGTCTAAGAAAATAAGCTGTCCGTTTAGATTGAGAGCTACTTGTACAATACGTCATGGGGGTTGGCGTGTGAATGTTAGGTGTGGTCTTCACACACATGAGTTGCTTACTACCCCGATCGGGTCGACAGCTTTTGGTCGTTTAACTAAGCCGCAGAAAGCTATTGTTAATGAGCACACTGATCTGAATGTTGCCCCGAAAGATTGTCTTACTGCTTTGAAGAACCATTATCCGGACAACGTCACTTCTCTTCCTCAAATATATAGGCAGTGTTACGCCTATAGGTCTTCTAAGAGGGGTCCTAGAACGGACATTCAGGAGCTTTTGAGATTGATTGAGTCGCAAAATTATTTATGTTGGAGCAGAAAAGTTGAGGGTTCCGATGTGGTCAGTGACATCATGTGGGCGCATCCAACTTCTATTAAGTTATTCCAATTATTTCCAAAGGTTCTTATTCTTGACACCACCTACAAGACCAACAAATACAATCTGTTGAACCAAGGACAAACACGCTTTGTTTTGTATGATAACAAATTACATCTTGTCTACTAATGGTTGCAGTTGAATGAAAGTACAGGGACAAAATCAAAGAACAGGGATTAAATCAAAGAGCAGGGACTAAAGTGCAATAGAAGCAACAATGAAGTTGAAGACCTAATTGTTTATCTGCTTTTGATAGGACTCAAATGTAAGATCATATCCCTTCAGCTTTATGACATTTAGTAGAAGATAGATGATGTTTTTAAAAATGTTTTGAACAATAAAATTGTTGTGTTAAAAGCCTTTGGAAAATATTTTATTCATATGCATGCTTGCATGAGAAAGGCACATAAAAGGAAAATGTTTTTCAAGCTAAAAAATTGATTATATGCAAACACATTGGAGTATACAATCGATTCCTCACTTCCCTTATTTGAAAGAATCGATTATGATCCTATGAGTATTCAGGCTCAAAATCGATTATGTGCCTGATTGTTTCAGAGCACATAATCGATTACTCACTCAATGTATTAACCAAAGAATCTATTCCTTACTTTCCTTACTTTCCTTTTTTGAAAACAATCGATTACATGCCTATGTGTTTAAGGCTCAGAATCGATTATGTGCCTGATTGTTTCAGAGCACATAATCGATTTCACACTTCTTGTTTTAAGCATAGAATCGATTACAATATATTCCTTTTTAACCAAAAAATCGATTATGTCGTTTACACTATCAGAGCACATAATCGATTCTTGTTTCTTGTGTTTTAGTCCAACGGTCAATTTTTTACATTTTCTATAAATAGGGACCTTGGATCTCAAATGAAAAACACCACTCCACTTCTCTTCTACGCAAGTCTAGAGCTTTCATTTTCAGATCTATATTTCAAAGTTCTTCATTTTCAAAAACCAATCATCTCTCACTCTACTATATTGTTATTATACTGCTAAAGTGATTGATTCGTAGATCTCATATTGTATTCGTTTTCTAAGTGGTTATTTTGAAATGCTGGGAGGTGTTCTTGGGTCGTTCAATCAGTGAGATTGAAGCGGTGTTGAAATCCTGGGAGGTGCTCTTGGGTTGCTCAATCGGGGAGATTGAAACGGTGTTGAAATCCTTAGCGGGGAGCTCGGGTTCTCAATTTGGGGAAATTGGGATTGGCTATTTTGAAGTTGCCTATGTGTAAAACATTCTTCATATAGTGGTTGTCAGCAAGTCCAAAGGTTGCAAAGCCTGAGGCCGAGGACGTAGGGCTTTTATCCCGAACCTCGTAAAAATCCTGGTGTATCTCTATCCCTCTCTCTTTACTTTCTTTACAGTTTATATTATTATCATTGCACTGCATATCTGCCTATCCTGAATTCTGATAATAGCATAATATTACACTGTGCCTGATCTGTCTGCTTAGGTGCATCATATTAGGTACGTCATACAGTTTAAATCTCTGTTTCCGCATTTGATTTAAACGAACACTGTTGATGCTTTAAATCTTAGTTTCTGCATCTGTTTTAAACAAGCATTGGAAAAGTTTTGAAAACCGAAAAGAATTCAAGTTTTGCACATAACCTTATTCACCCCCCCTCTAAGGTTATCCTATAGTCCAACAAGTGGTATCAAGAGCCAGAAATTGCATATAGAGCTTAACATCTCGCAATTTTATTTTATTTATTTCTCTGTGATAATGGGTTATTTTATGAAAGAGGGGATGTCCTTCAATAGGCCACCCCTGTTTGATGGGACTAACTATGACTACTGGAGTAGTCGAATGAAGTGTCATGTGCAGGCAATAGATTTCACTCTGTGGAGAATTATTGTTGATGGACCACTGATTCCTATGAAGATCAAAATTACAAAACCTGGTGGTGCTGTTAACGGAGATACTACAAAAATTCAAGCTACCAGCAAAGCAGAAGAAGTTCCAGTTGAAGACATCTACACCATTGATCTGAGCGAGCTGAGAAAGTCCGAGTTAGACAAAATCTCTCAGAATGCCAAAGCTATGAACATTCTTCACCTATCTCTATGTGAAGAAGAATATGGAAGGGTAAAAGGGTGTCAGACAGCTAAAGAGATCTGGGATTGCTTGGAAGCTACACATGTCGGTACAAGCCAAGTGAAGGATACAAAAATCAGAATCCTCACGTCTGAGTATGAAGCCTTCAAAATGAAGGAAGGTGAATCTGTTGCAGCTATGCACCAGAGACTGAATCTGATAGTGAACAACTTGAGGGCACTGGGGAAGAAGTATTCTACAAAGGATATAAATGGAAAGATTCTTGCATCCCTGACCAATGAGTTCTTTCCAAAAACTTGTGCAATCACTGAAGCCAAAGATATTGGCACTCTGCCCCAAGAAGACTTGATTGGGTCACTTCTAGCATTTGAGGTAGTATTGGCTGCTAAGAAGGTTCAAGAAAAGGAAGTGGTAAAAGAAAAGAAGTCTCTTGCCCTTGCTGCTAAAACCCCTAAGGTAGCAAGGAAAGAGGTTGAGTCTGATGAAGATATGGCTATGTTTGCCAAGAATTTCAAAAGATTCATGAGATTCAACATGCTTGGAAAGGGGTATTTCTCTAAGAAGTCTGGGTACAACAAAGAAGACAAGTATGAGAAGCGAGATGATCAACCAAAGTGTTTCGAATGCAACAAACCTGGTCACCTCAAAACAAATTGTCCAAAGATGAAATCCAAATACAAACAGAAGAAAGCCATGAAGGCTACATGGGACAACACAGATACTGATGGTGATACAGAGGAAGAAGAGGAAGTCGCAAATGCTGTTTGTCTTATGGCTGAAGCTACATGGGACAGTCTTGGCACTGATAGTGAATTAGATGAGAAGACTGACAATGTTGTCTGCAATATGGAAAATGACGCATCTAAGGTAATCCTTAATTCCTATAGTCTTTCTGATTCTTCTATGCATGATGATTTATTTGATGATGCGTGTAGTAGTCACGAGTTGAGTGAGGCTTTTGAAGCTCTCTATTTTGAACATGGAACTCTTTTGTTAAAATCTAAGAAATTGACAAAGAGCAACAAAAGCTTGTCCACTCAAATTGAGACTCTTGAAAATGAGGTAGCTAAATTGAAGAATGAGCTACATAAAACAAAACCTTTCAACCTTGAGTTTCTTGAGCTTAAACAAAATTTTGAAAAAGCCAAGGTTGAAAATGAAATTTTGAAAGAAACCCTAAAAAAGTTTGAGGTTGGTGAAAAGGCCTTGACCAAGCTACTTCACTCCCAACATGAATAAGTTGATAGGAGAGGTATTGGGTACAAAGGTAATTCCACCTCCTCTGCTTTGAACAAGAAAATAACTTTTGTAGCTGCTACTTCAAGTTATACACCTACTGTTTTCTCATGCACCTATTGTTAAAAAGGGAACCATAGCTCTCTTAGATGTCCTATTCGTAAATTATGTGAGCTTGGTACCCTTATACCTGCCAGTGAGAAACCAAGGTGGATTGTGAAAGAAAACCCCTTGACAACTAACCCCCAAGGACCCAACAAAATTTGGGTACCTCGTGCTAGTTGTTAAATGTTCCTTTTGCAGGTTGGTCCTTCATCCAAAAAGAAAAATGTGTGGATGGTTGATAGTGGATGCTCAAGGCATATGACTGGTGATGCTTCACTATTTTTGAAATTGAACAACAAAGCAAGTGGATCTGTGAAATTTGCCTACAACGAATCTGCACAAGTAATAGGTAAAGGTTGTGTGGGTAAGGAAAACACAATTAAAAATGCTTTATTAGTTGATGGTGTTAAATTTAACTTACTAAGTGTTAGCCAATTATGTGATAATGATTTTGATGTGCATTTTTCTGTTGATAAATGTGTTATTACCCATATGACTTCTAAACTCTACATTATTGGCTTTCGAGAAAACAATGTATACTATGTTGACTTTGACAATGTAAGTGATGATATTGTATGCATGCCTACCTTGATTGATGATGTGGATCTGTGGCATAGACGCTTAGGACATGCTAGTATAGAACATCTATCTAAGTTAAGTAAGAATGAGCATGTTAGAGGTCTACCTAAGTTAAAATATAAAAAAGGCCAATTATGTGATGCATGTCAGCTAGGTAAGATGCATAAAACCTATTTTAAATCAAAACCTGTTATTTCCACCAAAAACGTGCTTGAACTGCTCCATCTTGATTTGTTTGGTGAAATTGATGTTGTAAGTCTAGGAGGGTCTAAGTATGTCTTTGTAATTGTTGATGATTATTCTAGATATACTTGGGTTATTCTACTTGCAAATAAAAGTGATACTTTTAACGAGTTTGCTAAGTTGTGCAGAAAGTTACAGAATGAGAAAAGCTTAGCTATCAAGGAAATAAGAAGCGATCATGGAGGAGAGTACGAAAATTCATCATTCAGAACTTGGTGTGAAAAATATGGTGTTCATCATAACTTTTCAGTTCCAAGAACTCCTCAACAAAACGGTGTGGTAGAAAGGAAGAACAGAACCATACAAGAGATGAGCAGAACAATGTCGAACAAGCACAACCTTCCAAAATATTTTTGGGGTCATGCAGTTGATACAGCATGTCACGTTCTAAACAAGGTATACTTGAGGCCATCTCTTAACAAGACGCCATACGAGCTGTGGAATGGTAGAGCTCCAAATATTTCATACTTCAAGGTTTTTGGAAGTAAGTGCTTCATTCTCAACACAAAAGATAAGTTGGATAAGTTTGATGCCAAATCAACCGAAGGTATTTTTATGGGTTACTCAGGTCATAGTAGAGCATATATTGTTTACAATAAGATTGATAAAAATATGCAAGAATCTATACATGTTTCCTTTGATGAAACAAACCCTTTTGCCAAGAAAGTTGATGATGAGGATGACGTAGTTGAAGTGATCAAAGAGAAATCACCTGAATCAAACAGTGAAAGTGTAGAAGAAGCCGAGGTGGAAGTGGAACCTCAAGAAGAAGTTGAAGTGGAACGAGAACCCCAAGACATTGATGATCATCTCCATGGAAGAAGACACGATGATCTGCCCAAGACATGGAAATCAGTTCGAGATCATCCTATGGAGCAAATTATTGGTAGTCCGTCAAAGGGGGTAACAACTCGTTCTTCTCTTAATCTTTTATGCTTTCATAGTGCTTTTGTCTCTCAAATAGTTCCTAATAATATTAAGGAAGCTTTAACTGATCCAGAATGGGTTTTGTCTATGCAAAAAGAACTTGAACAATTTGAACGGAACAAAGTTTGGCATTTAGTTGAAAAACCTGCTGATAGAACTGTTATTGGAACTAAATGGGTTTTTCGCAACAAACTTGATGAAAATGGTACTATTTTATTAAACAGAAGCCGTTTGGTTGTTCAAGGTTTTAACCAAATCGAATGGGTGGATTTTGAAGAAACTTTTGCTCCAGTGGCTAGGTTGGAGTCCATTCGTATAATATTGGCATTTTCTAGTTACATAGACTTCAAACTACACCAAATGGATATCAAGAGTGCCTTCCTAAATGGTTTTTTAGAAGAAGAAGTATTTGTAAAACAACCCCCTGGTTTTGAAGATTTTAAAAACCCAAACCATGTTTTCAAACTTGACAAAGCTCTTTATGGATTAAAGCAATCCCCCTAGAGCTTGGTATGAGAGACTAAGCAAACATTTAACTGCCAATGGTTTCCAAAAGGGTAAGATTGACTCTACCTTATTCCTTAAAACCAAGGGGAAACATATCATTGTAGTCCAAATCTATGTTGATGATATTATCTTTGGGTCTACTAATGATGATTTGTGCAAGGAATTTTTTGAGATTATGACTAGTGAATTCGAAATGAGCATGATGGGGGAACTAAATTTCTTTTTGGGACTTCAAGTAAAACAAATGAATGAAGGAATATTCATATCCCAAAACAAGTTCTCAAAAGAGCTGCTAAAGAAATATGACATGAATGATGCAAAGGAAATCGGCACTCCTATGGCGACCGCAACAAAGTTGGATAAGGATGAGCAAGGTAAACCGGTAAATGAAACTATGTATCGATGTATGATCGATAGTCTATTATATTTAACCGCTTCTCGTCCTGATATTATGTTCGCCGTCTGCCTGTGTGCTCGATTTCAAGCATGTCCAAAAGAAGCACATTTAAAAGCTGTAAAACGGATTCTTAGATATGTTAAGGGAACCATAGACTTTGGTTTGTGGTACCCGAAATCGAGTATGTTTGATTTAGTTGGTTTCTGTGATGCTGATTTTGCTGGTTGTACTTTAGATAGAAAGAGTACTAGTGGAACTTGTCATTTCTTAGTTCCTTGTTTGACCTCCTGGTCTAGTAAGAAACAGAACAGTGTTGCTTTGTCCACCGCTGAAGCCGAATATGTGGCGGTTGGAAACTGTGTTGCACAAGTTCTGTGGATGAAACAGACTTTGGAGGATTTTGGTTTATTATTCGAAAATGTGCCTGTTTTATGTGATAACACTAGTGCTATAAATATTGCTAAGAACCCCATCCAACATTCTGGAACTAAGCATATAGACATAAGACATCATTTCATTAGAGATCATGTGTCTAGGGGAAGCATAGCATTGAAATTTGTAGGCACTGATGACCAACTAGCGGACATCTTCACTAAACCCCTAGCCGAAGCTCAATTTTGTAAAATCTATAGAGAGCTAGGGATGCTTGACTTTGCTAGTTTATAAAGTGATTATGTTAGTATGTGCTCACCCCCCCCCCCCCCTCCTTTTTGATGAAAACAAAGGGGGAGAAAATATATGCATGGGGGAGAAAATATCTGCTTATAATGTGATTATGTGGGGGAGAAAATATCTGCTGCTATCTGTGCTTATTTTGTGATTAATTATATATATTTGGTTTAGTTGAATATTTTTATGCTTATGCTTAGGGGGAGCTCTTTCAAATTTTTTCATTATTATCACCCCCCTATGCATAATGTAATTTGTTATCATCAAAAAGGGGGAGTTTGTTGAACCAAGGACAAACACGCTTTGTTTTGTATGATAACAAATTACATCTTCTCTACTAATGGTTGCAGTTGAATGAAAGTACAGGGACAAAATCAAAGAACAGAGATTAAATCAAAGAGCAGGGACTAAAGTGCAATAGAAGCAACAATGAAGTTGAAGACCTAATTGTTTATCTGCTTTTGATAGGACTCAAATGTAAGATCCTATCCCTTCAGCTTTATGACATTTAGTAGAAGAGAGATGATGTTTTTCAAAATGTTTTGAAAAATAAAATTGTTGTGTTAAAAGCCTTTGGAAAATATTTTATTCATATGCATGCTTGCATGAGAAAGGCACATAAAAGGAAAATGTTTTTCAAGCTAAAAAATCAATTATATGCAAACACATTGGAGTATACAATCGATTCCTCACTTCCCTTATTTGAAAGAATCGATTATGAGCCTATGAGTATTCAGGCTCAAAATCGATTATGGGCCTGATTGTTTCAGAGCACATAATCGATTACTCACTCAATGTATTAACCAAAGAATCGATTCCTTACTTTCCTTACTTTCCTTTTTTGAAAACAATCGATTACATGCCTATGTGTTTAAGGCTCAGAAACGATTATGTGCCTGATTGTTTCAGAGCACATAATCGATTTCACACTCCTTGTTTTAAGCAAAGAATCGATTACAATATATTCCTTTTAACCAAACAATCGATTATGCCATTTACATTATCAGAGCACATAATCGATTCTTGTTTCTTGTGTTTTAGTCCAACGGTCAATTTTTTACATTTTCTAAAAATAGGGACCTTGGATCTCAAATGAAAAACACCACTCCACTTCTCTTCTACGCAAGTCTAGAGCTTTCATTTTCAGATCTATATTTCAATGTTCTTCACTTTCAAAAACCAATCATCTCTCACTCTACTATATTGTTACTATACTGCTGAAGTGATTGGTTCGTAGATCTCATATTGTATTCGTTTTCTAAGTGGTTATTTTGAAATGCTGGGAGGTGTTCTTGGGTCGTTCAATCAGTGAGATTGAAGCGGTGTTGAAATCCTGGGAGGTGCTCTTGGGTCGTTCAATCGGGGAGATTGAAGCGGTGTTGAAATCCTTAGCGGGGAGCTCGGGTTCTCAATTTGGGGAAATTGGGATTGGCTATTTTGAAGTTGCCTGTTTGTAAAACATTCTTCATATAGTGGTTGTCAGCAAGTCCAAAGGTTGCAAAGCCTGAGGCCGAGGACGTAGGGCTTTTATCCCGAACCTCGTAAAATTCCTGGTGTATCTCTATCCCTCCCTCTTTACTTTCTTTACAGTTTATATTATTATCATTGCGCTGCATATCTGTCTATCCTGAATTCTGATAATAGCATAATATTACGCTATGCCTGATCTGTCTACTTAGGTGCATCATATTAGGTACGTCATACAGTTTAAATCTCAGTTTCCGCATTTGATTTAAACGATTTGATTTAAACGAACACTGTTAATGCTTTAAATCTTAGTTTCCGCATCTGTTTTAAACAAGCATTGTAAAAGTTTTGAAAACCGAAAAGAATTCAAGTTTTGCACATAACCTTATTCACCCCCTCTAAGGTTATCCTATAGTCCAACACAATCTACCTCTATTGGAGATTGTAGGAGTCACTTCTACGGAGTTAACTTTCTCGGTTGCTTTTGCCTATATTTCACACGAGCTTGGAATTCATTTTACTTGGGCATTGCAGCAACTAAAAGAATTATTTGACTTGCACGGGCTTCAGCCTCAGGTATTCTTGACTGACAGAGATCTTGGTCTTATGTCCGGTATTCTTGATATCTTTCCTTCGGCTACAAATTTGTTATGTTCTTGGCACATGACTAAAAATGTGAAAGCGAAGATTAAAAAGTTGGTGCACGTGGATAGGCAAAAGGACGTCCTCTCTCTTTGGCATAACATTATTGATTCACTTAACGAGTCGGAGTACTCAGCTCACTAGAAGATTTTTGAAGGCTCCTGCGTTGATTTGCCGGCTCTTATTAAGTATGTGCATGACACGTGGTTGACAAAGCATAAGGAAAGATTTATCTTGGCATGGACAAACCAGATCCCACACTTCGGGAATCAGACCACCAATGGGTACTTTGACACGTGTTTAGTATTTTTATCGTAGTTTAAATTTTTTTGACACGTGTTTAGTATTTTTATTGTAGTTTAAATTTTTTTGACATGTGTTTAGTATTTTTATCGAAGTTTTAATTTTTTTGACACGTATTTAGTATTTTTATTGTAGTTTAAATTTTTTTGACACGTGTTTAGTATTTTTATCGTAGTTTAAATTTTTTTGACACGTGTTTAGTATTTTTATTGTAGTTTAAATTTTTTTGACACGTGTTTAGTATTTTTATTCTAGTTTAAATTTTTTATGGTAGTTTAAATTTTTTTGACACGTGCTTAGTATTTGTATCGTAGTTTAAATTTTTTTGACAGGTGTTTAGTATTTTTATTCGTGTTTCTTATTATTATTTAATGGTCGAGTCAGCTCATTGGACTTTGAAGAGACATTTGAGGACTTCTGGAGGTGACTTGTCTAAGTCTTATAAATCTATGCATGAGATGCTTACTCTTCAATTTGATAAAGTCATCGGGTCTTTTCAAAGAAGCATAAACCGTATTGAAGTGGCTTCCAATACTCCTTTGTTTAAAAAGCTTCGCGGTGTTGTGTCTTTAAATGCTTTGGATCATATTGTTAAAGAGTTTTCAAAATCGACATCTGGGGTTGGATATGACAAAGGCCGTTGTGGGTGCATTATTAGAAAGACACATCTTCTTCCTTGTGCTTGTGAGCTAGGTGTGTACCATGTCTCCGGTACTCCTATTCCATTAGATGTTGTAGACGACCATTGGAAAAACTTGAGTTTGGATTCTATAGATGATAAATTCTCCCAAGAAAAATCTGCTGACTGTGATATTTCTTACCAAATGGAGATGATTTGGGCGAGATATAATCGTATGACTCCTGAGGAGAGATTTTTCTTCAAGAAACAACTTAATGAGCTTGCATTCCCTACCACTTCTTCAATGGTTGCACCACCATTTAAAGTTAAAACAAAAGGTGCACCAAAGAAGAAAAAACAGAAATTATATGATGTCAAGCGTGATCCTTCTGGGTGGGAGCATGTGGATGAGAAGATGAAACTGACTCAAGAAATCTGGAACTTCTTGTAAAAATTCATCACAGTGGGCTTCTTGTATAAAATCATCACAGCTGTCTTCAAAGCTATCTCAGAGTGTTTCTAAAAAATTAACACATCAGGGTGAGACTAAATTCAACTTTACCGTCGGTTCCTCATCACGTGCACTCTTATGTGAAAAAAATTATTGATGTTGAAAGAGGTGGTAATTGTGGGTTCCGAGCAGTAGCAGTTGGTCTTGATCATGGTGAGGATAGTTGGCCTATAATTAGGCAAGATTTAATCAAAGAAACAAAGGAGAGGGAGCAACTATAAAGTTACATTTTTGGAAAGGACAGACTTGCAGTGCTTAGAAAAGTGTTATCCATTGAATACCCCGGTTTTCAGAAGGAGGATAAGTGGTTGAGTTTGCATGAGATAGGGGTACTTTATAGCTACTAAGTATAATGTGGCCCTAGTTCAATTGTCTTTGAATATGAATTTTATTTATCTTCCTTTGAGAGGTAGTTATTCTTCTTCTAAGTATAAAATCATATCTATTCTGAATGTCGGGGATATCCATTGGATGCATATTTCGATCTCGCCTGTCTGTCTGTTGCCTCCAGTTGCTTTGATGTGGTCTCATAATCGATCAGAGGAATCTACTTCATGGTTGCCGTTTTGCCCTTTGGCAGTCTACCGCTTTGAAGATGCTCCGTCTCCCTCCCACTGATGCGCCCACCATTGTAGACTTAGCCCAAGATTCCGACGATTTAGATTGACATTTCTTGTATTTATTAATGTACCCACATTTTTGTAATTATTTATCCACATATATATATATATATCCAAAAAAACAAATTTAATATTTTAAATTTTTTTTACAAGTCGGATTTACCCTGGTAAAGGGTAAATCCGCTTTTAAATTTAACAAAGCGGATGTACCCTCACAACAGGTAGATCCGACTTGATAAAGAGACAAAACAGATCTACCTGTTGTGGGGCTACATCCACTTTGTTAAATTCAAAATCAGATTTACCCTGCTAACAGTAAATCCGATGCAATTTTTACAAATTCAATCGGATCTAGGTAAATTTGCTTTTGATTATTCTCAAATCGGATTTACTTATTTATAATGTAAATCCAATTGAGTCAAAATTATAACAGGTATTTTGAAATTTTCATATTTGATGGGGGTATATTGTAATGGGGTGGGGGTATAGAAAAAAAGACCCCTTTTTTTTTGGTCGAATTATATTTGATTTCCAAAGGGCCCGGCCCAAACCAAATAGAAGAGGTTAACATGGACCACATCCAAACTAGCATCCACAAATGCAATGGGCCAAAACATAAAGCTGAGAACCCGGACCACTAGAAAGAGAGCGCCGATACAAAAGGAAACAAAAAAAAAGCAGAAACCTAAAAACAGTGAAGCTTAGGTCAGAAAATAAACATTTTTAAATCTGGTATTCAGAAGAAACAAAAAACCCTAACTTTGGTAATTTGTTGAAATTGGGCCTGTTTAATCTTTTTTTTTGGGTTGGGCCCAATGTAGTCCTTTAACTTTTTCCATTTAGTCAAAAAAGGCAAAAAAAGAAATTACAAAAAATTATTTACAACATTACAATAATTAAAAAATTGTACAAAAAATAATATTACAAAAATACCAAAAAATTACAAAATAAAAAACTACAAAAAATGCAAAAAAAAAAAAGACAAATGCTTCGTTTCAGTGTTATTGGATCTACGATTCTCCATTTCTCCAACCCTAAGCCCAATGGGCTGTGCTTGCTGTCCAAGCATCTGAAACAGGAAATAAAGATCATCAGAATCAGAAAAATTAATTTCTAAAACCCTAAAGCTTGCCTATAAAAGAAGGATAATTATTCACAAGATTCAGAAATCACTTAAAAAAAGATTAAGGTTTCATATCGTCTGAGGAGCGGCGAATTTTCAGAAGCTGGAAAAAAGGTTGGTCATATTCGTTTGTTTTAAAGTTATATTTTTCAGTTCATTGCTAGAATAGTTTAGAAATAGGAAATGTAAATATTAGAAATTAGAAATATTTAGAATCACTGAAAAAATATTGAAAATAGAAGCAGAGTACAAAACAAATAGGAATTAGTGTATAGGAGTTCTTGTTGTTACTGTTACTGTCACAGAAATAGAATACATGTTTATTTGCAAGCATGGGTTTACTTAGATATTAGAAATCCATCCAAGCGAAAATCAGTAGAAAAGAAATTGTATAATCAAGGTGATGAGATGATAAGTGTAAGAAAGAGACGAAAAAACGAACCTCCGGAAACCTTATACGGTGTCGCCGTCGCCATTGCCGTCGCCACCGCCTTCATAGACGCGGTTTTCTTAAAAAACTCGCCGTTCAACACGTTCGCAGCCTCCGGTGGTCTTCCCCGGCATACACATCGTCGCGTGCTCCCTCATCGCCGTCGAGCGAGACCGGAGCTTGGTCCGGTAACACTCCGTCGTCCGTCTTCCTCCTTCACGAAGCCGTAGCTGGACCAGTGTCGTCCCCTCTCTCTAACTGTCACGCTCCTATTTCTTCCTCTCCCCCTCCCGTTCACATTCTCTTTCTCTCCATGAATCCTCTCCCTGATTTCTCTCCCTTTCCTTTTTCATTCTAAACCCACTCTATCGCGACGTCCCCTCCGTCACCGTCGCTGCAACCACCATCACCGGCGTGATCGCGGGCGAGTACCACCGCCACATACCCTCCGTTCGCGCCGTCGTGCGCTTTCTCATCACCGCCAAGTGAAACCGGAGTTGGTCCGGTGACCCTCGATCACGCTCTCCCTCTCCCACCGTCGCATTTCTTTTTCCCTCTCCCTCTCTCTCTCTCTCTCTCTCTCTCTCTCTCTCCTTCTCTCTCTCCTCAGATTTGTGGTGCGGCGCGCTGAACTAGGGTTCCCTCAATAGTTTCCTATTATATCCTCCCCCTTTTATTTACTTATTTTATTTAAAAGTGAAAATAATCAGATTACTACCCGCACCCCCTGCGTTTCTTAACTACAGCGCCCTATGCTTAAGCCCATTCGAAGCCCAGAGCCCAGAAACCAAAACGTGGACTACTCATAGTCACACACACCCCCTGTTTAATGATACAACACCCCTACTGCTAAACACACCCTCATTTTTAATAGTACAGCCCTTCACTGCTAATTGTACCCCTATTTCCGTTACTACAACCCACCTCGTTATTTCATTTTTTAGGGGACTAAGTCGACCGTACGGCCGGGTTAGTTTGTCTTAGGAGTCCTAAAATACGTATTAAAAATAAATAATGTCAAAAAAATACAAATATACATATCATTTTTCTTTTTCTTCTCAAAAAAATCAAATCTTCAAAATAAGGAAGAGTCCTAAAATACCTATTCAAATAAAATCAATTCACTCCATATACAAATCATTTTCTTCCAAAAATTCAAATATCTTATTTTCAAAAATAGTGGATTAAGTCGGCCGTACGGTCGGATTAGTCATCTTTTTAGGACAAATGAAACGTACGTATCAAAAGTTCTAAAATCCCTAAATAAAAAACATCACCAAACAAACTTTTTCTAGCCAAGAACTACGCACCTTTAATTTCTCCATCGCACCTGGAGATACGTAGGAGCAGGGGGCCCACTCCTGTCAAGCCCAAAAAATAAATAATTTTTATTGAGTCTTTTTTCTTTTTAATTCACAATAAAAGGGTAAATAAAATATTTTTCACAATTAACAATGTTTTTTACAACTAATTAGAAGGTAACATTTCTTAGGATGAACATTGTGGGGTGCTAATACATTTCCTACACATAACCGACTCCCGAACCCAAATCTGGTCTCAAGGACCCTTATCAAAACCCAAGGGATTTACTAATGGAGATTGGGCTGTCAAGAAAATTAACTACCAGAAATTTGGAAGTGAGGTAAGCCTTAAAATGAATCCAATACGTTTCTATCTTCTTTCCCAAGTTTAGTGTATAATCTTTTTTTTTGTTGCATAGTTTGGTATTTAATCTGATTTTAGAATACGTTTATATCGGGTTTTTTTTAAATACAACCAGATAATAATTCCTTAAAAATGTAGATTCAATTACACTCGGTTTAGAATTTTTAATCAGTAAATAGAAATCAAAGTCCGAATAAAGAAAAGAATTCATCATGAAAGCATAAATTAAAAATACAAAATACTTTTTTGATTATTGCTGTTGCAAAAACCTACTCAATCACTAAACTTGAGAGGCTTTGTTTAAGTTTCATGTAAAAAAAATTGGTTGAGTTGCACATTTCAACTTCCAATTTTTTTAGATTGACGAAGAATAGGCTCTAAACTTTTTTTATATGTTATGAATTTGATTCTCATATTTTAAATTATTACATGGTCGGTGCCTAAAATTTTGGTTTTTTCTTTTCCAATTTTGATACTCCAATTTTCGTTGAAAAACGATGGAGAATACAATAGCAGTTGTTGAAAAATAGGATTATAGCATTAGGGTATTATGTGTTGAATTTTTTTGGATAAACTAATACGTACTAATTTCCTTTTTTATTGATAAAAATTATCCGATAATTTGGGATTAGTTTGGGGATTATGCGATAATTTGTGTATTCTGTTTGTCTCAATTAGAATGGATTAGTTTGGGATTTCTTCTCTCAATTAAATCTCTTTTTAGTAAGAAATCAGTTTATAGAAATTTTGGATTATTTGACGAATTTTAAAATAAATTAGAATCTCCAAATAATCTGTTATTAATTATTTATTTATCAAAAACAGATTTTGGACAGGAATATATATATTCACCACCACTTTGGTTTCTTCTCTTTCTCCCACGCCACGCCCGTCCTTCTTCAGTTCAGAGATTTCAAATTCTAATAGGTTTGTCGTCCACCTATTTCCTTCCCTCTCCGGTGCATGTTTTTGAATGTCTAAGTATTACAATTACTATTAATTATATTATGTTGTCAGATATGCCATTATCCTCTTTATGAATTATTGCTTGTAATATATATATATATAACCACTATGTTAGATAACGAATTATTTCTTGTATTTTGACCATACTTTGAAGCAATATCATTCTTCATTAACTATACTTTGGAGTTTAATTTTAATATTTCATTACTTGTTGTGTTGCTCTTGTAGGCATTAGAAAGCATGGCAAATAATAGAGTGGATTTCAATTTGAAGGCTATTTCACCGAAAATCGGAGCCAATAGTACGACAGGAATCACAGCTGGGAGTGACCTTGTTGAAATTTCTATGTTCTTATTTGTCAAG
Organism: Astragalus membranaceus; assembly: GCA_039519185.1. Taxonomy (NCBI): domain Eukaryota; kingdom Viridiplantae; phylum Streptophyta; class Magnoliopsida; order Fabales; family Fabaceae; genus Astragalus; species Astragalus membranaceus. The sequence continues at coordinate 181,812,684 of CM076849.1, forward strand.
ATTGTTAGGGCTAGATATCTTCTTTCACATTCACTTGTTCTAGATCCTTATGTGGAAGTGAAAATTGGGAGGTTTAGAGGGACAACCTTGTGCTTCTGGAATGATTTTGAGCCAGAATCGGACCAAGTCTTTGTTCTTGAGAAAGATCAACTCCAAATTCAAGAGACAACTATTGATATTCTTGTGAAGGATAATGCTCTTAGATACAATGATGAATACATTGGTCGAACTTCGTTTAATGTTTCTAATATTACTACACGGTTTCCACCTGAAAGTGCACTAGCACCAGAATGGTGTGGCCTAGTTGATCAAATGGGGAGAGGATTTTGTGGAGAGCTTATGGTTTCTTGCTGGATAGGAACTCAAGCTGATGAGGCATTTCCTAAAGCTTTTCATTTACAATTACTTTCATCGTCGGTTGATGTTTACAATCTTGTTAGTACTCGCTCGCAGATTTATTTTATACCTAGAATATGGTGTCTTAGAGTTCATTTGATTCAAATCCAAGGGCTGGTTTTTAGTGAAGTTGCATCTCAAATTTTTGTTCGAGTTACTTTGGGGAATTTTATTTCCACTAGCAAGTTGGCAAAGAGTAGTGATAATGGACTGTTAATATGGAATGAAGATCTTTTCTTTGCAGTGGCAGAGCCATTTGATCAACCATTGATTTTTAGTGTGGAGCAAGTAACGGTATTAGGGGATTTTACGAGCTTAGGGACATGTGGATTTTCTGTGAAGAATGCAGACATTAGAGTAGATGGATCTCCTGGATCTACTAAAACCATTAATGTTATACGGAATGAAAGATTTGCTGGTAGGCTTAGTGTGAGAATTTCTTTGGACGGTGGGTACCATATGTTTGATGAAGAGCCTCAATACAGAAGTGATGTAAATCCAACACATAAACTTTTATGGCTACCCAATGTTGGAGTTTTTGAGTTGGGAATATTGAATGCTACAGGGCTTCCGGCCATGAAACCGCATGGTCGTACCGATGCCTATTGTGTCGCTAAATATGGCTCGAAATGGATTCGGTCAAGAACGGTTATTAACAGTCTTTCTCCAAAGTGGAATGAGCAATACTCTTGGGATGTTTATGACCCATCTACATTCATCACAGTTAGTGTGTTTGATAATTGTCAATTACTTGAAGGAAATGTGGCTACAGGAGTGCATGATACAAGGATTGGGAAGGTGAGAATCTGTTTATCAGAAATGGAAAGCAATAGAGTTTACATCTATTCTTATCCTCTTGTTGAACTTCAACCTTCGGGGCTAAAGAAGATGGGTGAAATTCAACTGGCTTTCAGGTTTAGTGTTCCAAACATGTTTAATCTAGGTAAAGTGTACACATTACCTACGCTTCCCGAGCAACATTTCGTCGATCCATTGTCTTCAAATCAGTTTAAACTTTTAAAGCAACAAACTCTCAGGCTTGTTGCATCAAAGCTAAGAGAATCTGAACCACCAATAAGAAGCGAGGTTGTCGAGTATATGCTAGATTCGCGTGAAATCGTGTGGAGCATGCGAAGATGTAGAGCTGACTTTGAAAGGATTAATGTCTTTGTGAATGGTTTGGTTTCCATATACACTCAATTTGATGAGATACGTAGCTGGAAAAATCCTATTTCAACGGTTATAATAATTTCCTTGGTTTTCTTTATTGTGATTGTCCACCCTCAACATTTGTTGCTAGCGGCATTTTCATGTCTTTTCTTGCATGTGATTCAGCAATTTAGAAAGAAGCCAAGAGAACTATCTCATGTAGATTTGCATCTGTCTCATGTTCATACAACAAGTATAGATGAATTGGAAGAAGAGTTTGATCCTATTCCGTCGAGTTTTGGAGACATGATTATGAGGAATAGATATGATCGGTTGAGAATTGTTGCTGGGAAATATGTGGCATTGATGGGTGATATTGCTACTGGAGTTGAAAGATTGCAATCTCTTTTGAGCTGGCAGGATCCAATAGCTACAATGTTGGTTATGGCTTTGTGTTTAGTAACTGGGATTTTGAGTTTGGCTGTTCCTTTCCAAGTTATTTCCCTTGTATGGTTTCTTTATTTGGTAAGGCATCCTATATATCGTTCACCCTTCCCTGCATTTTATAAAAATTGGCTTAGAAGGATGCCTTCAAAATTAGATAGCATGATCTGAAAGTGCAACTCACTTGTTTTTTTTTAATTTGAGGTAGTGTTGACATTGATGTAATTGCAACCTTCCTTACGATTTGTTTTTTTTATAATGACTATCATTTTATTTAATTTTATTTTCTCCCCATTCAATTGATACTGTGAGATTCATGTATGATTTATTTTATTTAATTTTATTTTATTTAATTTTATTTTATTTTATTTTGTTGTCCAAATAATCTTTGCTATTAAATTTGGATTTTTTTTTAGTTTTGCTGTCCAGAAAAGAAGTATTAACAATTGTTGTTTGTATTTCAAAATTTGCTAACAAATATATTACCTTATAAATTAATACTTCTTAAAGAATATCTCAACTATTGGAATTTGTCAGGTATTATTTGTTAAGCACTACTAATTTGCTTCAGATAATATGCGTTCAACCTATGTCCTAGAAAACTTTTCCGGTCAAAGATTGATGCTCTTGATTAGTTTTTGAGATTACAGGATATTTATTATTATAATTGAAATTAATTAACAAACTAGTAGTAATTGTTTTGTGGTGTACGAGTGAGTGCCATAGTGGCACATTAGCTGCTTATGCTGGAAAGGGACTAGAAATAAAGATCTAATAATGCAAAATATGTTTGTTCCGTTATTGCAATGTTCATGTGTTACCACGATTCCACGAAGTTATGTTCATTTATAGCAGTTTTTTGGTCAAAAAAAAATTCTATAGGAGTTGTTCATGGTTTCCTTGTGCTCTATGATGCAGATACTTTAGTTTTGTTGTTCCATCCGTATCCAATACATGTCATATCTGATATTTCTAGATACTTCTCCGCTACAAGAGGAGTATTAAAATATTTTTCTAATTTTTTCAGAAAAATAAAAGTCATACTTGTCTGCTACAAGAGGAGTATTAAAATATTTTTCTAATTTTTTCAGAAAAATAAAAGTCAATATACGTTGTAAAGAGGACATGTATTGGATTCGGATGCAACAACAAAACTAAATAAGTGTTACAACTCCTATATATGAAAACAAGTAGGTAGCTCAGTTGGCGAGCTTAAAAAAAGGTAACAATATGAGTCATACAAACACAAGAGAGGGTAATAAAGAAGAAGTTTGCATTGTAAACGGAACCAAACTTTAACATTTAAAAACAAACCTTAACTTATCTTTAACATTTAGTGTATTTTTTCCAGATTAGACGAAACGAAACGACAAATAAACATCATACACATTAACACACAGTTATACTCAAGTTCGAATCCAAGAGCCAACATCATATGTCGCTGAATTTTGTGTATTAAATGAGCAATTCAAATTTAAATTAAGAGTGTTTGGTACAAACAGAGACTAAGCTTAAATTAATTTTGACATCAAAATGTTTACAAGTAGTTAGCACACTAGCAATTAAGAGTGTTTGAAAAGAATTTGAATTAAATATTTTATTGTAATTTTTAAATATAGGATAACAATATGGATTGTTTGTAAGGTAGTCAAAAAATTAATTGAATTTGGGCTAGTAAGTAAGTGAGAGTTGGGTTTTAGTTACATTTGGGATAGTAAGTTAGTAATTAAGGAAGGTTGTAAGTCTACAAGCCTGGGTGTTACTTGCAGTTTGGTTTGGTTTGGTTTCTATAATCAAAACCGCGAACCGAACCGAATATGTGCGGTGCAATGAAAAAAACCGAACAAAACCAATAAAAAGCGGTTTTTTGCGGTTTTTGGTTTGGTTTGGATCGGTTTGCGGTTTACTATAGGTTTGGTTCGGTTTTTGGTTTGGTTTGGATCGGAAAGCGGAATAAAGTCATAACACTAAGACATAGAGTTGTAGTATATAGACAACAAAAGGAAATATAAACTTAAGCATAAAAGCTAAGTCATCAGCAGTCGCCCGAGCTCAACCTACTCGTGCCTCTTGGATTTCCGCTGTCCCTGTTTCTCTGTAAAACAACAACATATAAACAATGAGATACATTCTCAGTGAGTTCTACCGAGACCCCTACTAACACTCTCAGTCCAATTATGAATCCTGTTTAACTTAACACGGCACTGACTGCAACTCTGCTATATTCTCGGTGAACCGTATTATTTAACTTTGAACAGATCACCGACTGCAACTCTGCTATATTCCCGGTGAACCTGTTATGACTCAGTACGACACCGACTGCAACTCTGCTATATTCCCGGTGGACCGCACTACAAACTTTTAACACAACACCGACTGCAACTAGTTAAATATTAAGAAAATTTTCCAGTTTTTTAGACGTGTTGTATGCTGCGGGATGCTTTTGTTAGAGTACCTGATGGGTATCCAGAAATAGAGTAATGAAATAACGGATTCCTTGTAATATAGTCTCAATTCTGAGGATCTCCCAGAATTGGAACGAAAGATTACAAGGGAAGATGTAAATGAAAGTAATTAAACAGTACAATAGGAGTTTTTTTATTAGTACACGAAGTTTTTATGTTTTCATCTATAGGAGTTTTTTGGTTAAAAAAAAATCTATAGGAGTTGTTCATGGTTTCTTTGTGCTGCCTTGCCGGCTTGCTGCCTAAATGATTTCTAGTAGGTAGGAGAGCCAATGGAGTAGATAATATCGGTGTTTAGAGAACCGGGCCGAACCGTGAGGACCAGTCATGAACTGGCCAAACAGGCTCAGAAGCGGTCAGTTTTTTTTTATTTTTAAAAAATCCATTTTAAATTAAAAATAATAATTTTTAGGTAAATAAAAGACTAATGTCAAGTTATAAAATTACATATACATCGTTTTCTTATAATTTATTATTTTGATTAATATTTAGTCATATGAAATATATACAATAATTATTTATCTTAGTTTATAATTTAATTATATTATATCTAAAATTTATCACTTAATATACTATAAAATCAGTGTTTTCATTGGTTTAATGACCGGTTCTGTTCAAGCACGATTGAACTGTTGAACCTTGAACCAGTACTTTCATCGATTCAATGACCGACCTGGTTTTCCAAACATTGGATAATATCCTGCATATTTTGCTCGTAGATTCATAAGAAAAGATAACATAGGAAAAAAGATAAAAAATTGAGCTATAAATAACACAGAAAGCTGAACTGGTTGGTGAACAAAATAGTGTGTTTAGAGTCAAAGAATATAGATATCAAAAATTGCAATGAAACAACTAAAATCAAAGTTAAACTCTCAATTGGGTTTGTCGGGAGTCGAACCCGGCGGGTCTATTGCTTGGAAGGCAATTATCCTAACCGTTGGACTACAAAAACACTTGGTTGGTGTCTTGTCGAAATAATATTTTATTATTATGTATTTTCACTTAGCTTGTCACGCTCTATCTTAGATGAATTAAGAATCATAAGGTGCCTAATATTAATTATGTTTTGTTTCTTCAATTTAGCATCATACCCATGTATTCATCAAACTTGGTAGGTACTCCAAATACCAAAAGCGTAGAACTTTTTCATCGATGATCTAACAAGAAAGGAAAATACTACTAATTTGAAAATCCCAAATCCCAATTGCAGCTTTTCCAAGTGCAAGTTACCCTACTACTAGTATTTTACTAAGTTGCATAGTAAACTGTAGCTAATCTATGTATTTTTTTATTACACATTCAATCAAATAGGGTCAACAAAAACTCAAATGCATGGAATGGGAGTGATAAATGAAGAAAAATGTCTCCACTCCAATCCAATGTCCTCATTGCCAAGTGACATTCTCAACGGTGCTCCTTCAACCAAAAAGATTGTCTACATTCACCCCATGTCCCTCAATTAAAAAAGAACGGTGCAAATCGCAAAATCAATTTTTAAAAATATCAATATCAAAGAAAATATGACCCCTTTGAGTAGCGATGAGTCTCCTCCCCTTACACATCAATCATACAAAATGTTCTCTGTCGTTTATTAAACGACAAAGTTTTAAATCACACATATCAACCATTAAACGACAAATCTTTAATTAAATCATAAAAACCATATATTAATATCTTCTTCACTCTATTCTTATGTCCAAAATTACACACACTAATAGAACGGAACAGAGAAAGAAAGAAAGATAGTGTGTGTAGTGTAATGGCGTCTATGGCTTCTGTAGGTGTTGTGAAAGTACCACGTTGTTCATCTTCTTCATCGAATGTAGGAAAGAAAGCTATTCAACACAATCTCTCATTCTCTGCTTCACAACTCTCCGGTGATAAGGTTTCCACCGCCACAGTTTCAGGTGCAGGAAATGGAAGGTGCAACCGCAAGCATCTGATTGTTACTCCAAAGGCTGTTTCTGATTCACAGAACTCCCAAACTTGCCTTGATCCCGATGCTAGTAGAGTTAGTACTTTAACTCCTTCACTTTGCTTTCTTAGTTTCCTTTTTTCTTTTTATGGTTCTTGCATTCTAATAATGAATATTGCAAAATGCTGAATTTTTAATCATGGTTGGAGCGTAGGGTCAATTAATTTAGTTTTATTTAATTTGCTTCATATTTTATTGTCTAGATTAATGGAAGGGAATTTCCAAGCTGGTTAGGATGAAATGAGAGTTTTTTTTTTTTTGGTTTCTATTGTAGATCGAATTGGAATGTGAGGAAATTTTAATTTTAGGTCACATTAGAATGTTTAGATCCAGTTTATTTGTTTTTGTTTGGTAGGGTAGTTGTTTTGGTCACAATCAAATCATAATTGAATTTGATATGAATTGGTTGGAGGAGTTTTGATTGCAATGTAAAATTTGATGATGATGATGTTGATTGTTCAGAGTGTGCTTGGCATTATACTTGGAGGTGGTGCTGGGACTCGTCTTTATCCGCTGACAAAGAAGCGGGCGAAACCAGCTGTTCCTCTTGGAGCTAACTATAGGCTAATTGATATTCCTGTAAGCAACTGCTTAAATAGCAACATATCCAAGATCTATGTTCTTACTCAATTCAATTCCGCCTCCCTCAACCGGCATCTTTCTCGTGCCTATGCAAGCAACATGGGTGGTTACAAAAATGAGGGTTTTGTTGAGGTTCTTGCTGCCCAGCAGAGTCCTGAGAATCCTAATTGGTTTCAGGTATAATTATACTGCCTTAACTATGTGATCTGAAGCTTTCCTCTTTATACTTTTGAGTTTTGAATTCCTTGTATCACTATAGTATTATGTTGATCTTGAACTGTCACATATCATCATTGCAGGGTACTGCAGATGCTGTGAGGCAATATTTGTGGCTATTTGAAGAGCACAATGTTTTGGAGTTCTTAATTCTGGCTGGTGACCATTTGTATCGAATGGATTACGAGAAATTTATCCAAGCACACAGGGAAACTAATGCCGATATCACCGTGGCTGCATTGCCAATGGATGAAAAGCGTGCCACTGCTTTTGGTCTGATGAAGATTGATGAAGAGGGGCGTATAATTGAATTTGCAGAAAAGCCAAAAGGAGAACAATTGAAAGCTATGAAGGTGAGTTCATATCAGATGCCTTATATGTTATTTGTAACTAGCCTACTATTAGATAAACAGTTGCTTAAAATGCTACTGCCTTTTTTTTATTAGGTTGATACTACCATTTTGGGTCTTGATGATGAGAGAGCAAAGGAAATGCCTTTTATTGCTAGCATGGGCATATATGTTATCAGCAAAAATGTGATGTTGGACCTACTCCGTGAGAGATTTCCTGCTGCGAATGACTTTGGGAGCGAAGTGATTCCTGGTGCGACTTCCATTGGATTGAGAGTATGTTTTTCTTCCACTAGTTAAATATTAAGAAAATTTTCCAGTTTTTTATACGTGTTGTATGCTGCAGGATGCTTTTGTTAGAGTACCTGATGGGTATCCAGAAATAGAGTAATGAAATAACTGATTCCTTGTATTATAGTCTCAATTCTGAGGATCTCCCAGAATTGGAATGAAAGATTACAAGGGAAGATGTAAATGAAAGTAATTACACAGGACAATGGCAAGTATTTGCCAAGTCCCAGCCCAGTTTCTATTCCCAATTCAAGCCTGTCCTTCAATCTATTCTTTCTATATTATATAGACTTTCCTTCTCTTCTAACCGCCTTACTATTCCCTACACCCTGAAGTGACTACTGCCACGTGGCAGTATCCTATTGCCTCATTTAAAGGTTCTGCTGTAGTGGTTCCCAAGTGATGGGTTTCCACTTGCCTCTACTGTACACTTGAGTAGTTTTCCCTATTTGCCCTTCATTTAAGATGTTTGCATCAGTACCAAACAACAGAAGAGTAGTAAATATGATAAAAGCAATGGAACAGTAACCAAATGATAGAATAGTACGTATATTGCTTGTAATTCAGTGTCAGTTACAGAGCATATGTAATAGAAAAGAAGGAAATAAAGTGCAGTATCACTGACTCTTCAACTTTGAACATTCATATTCCCCCATTACTACTTAATTATTAAAGAGACTATCCTTATTCCCTCCGCTACTACCTAATTATTTCCTAGATTAATTAGGCTAAGGATCTCATCAATACTTTCCCTTCTTACCCTTCCTAACAAATACTTTCCCAAACCTGTTAGGCCTAGCCACGTTCTTATCAGCTTTTCTTACGGTCCATAGAACCTAGGACTCAGTTTCTGATTGATCCTCTTAGCTAGCAGCTTCATTTTGTAGGGTTGTATCTTCAAATACACCAACTCTCCTACCTCAAAACTGACTTTCCTTCTGTTTCTATCAGCATATTGTTTCATCCGGTTCTGAGCTTTGCCCAATTGCTCTCTAAGTTCACTTAGCATATCATTCCTTTCTTTAGTTAGCATTTGCACTTCATCCACAGTTGTTGAATTTTCATTTCCTCTTACTAGGACAGGAGGTTTCCTCCCATAAAGAGCTTCAAATAGTGTCATCTTCAAAGAGGAATGATAATTGGTGTTATAGCCAATATTCAGCCCACGAGAGCCATTTGGGTCATTGCTTCGGTTCCACTAGTCAGGCACCTTAAGTAAGTCTCCACACATCTATTAACCACCTCAGTTTGACCATCAGTTTGAGGATGGTAAGCTGAGCTAAGTTTGAGTTTAGTGCCAGACTGCCAGCTAATTTGAATAACTCGGTCCAAAAAGAACTGATAAATACTCTGTCTCTGTTTGATACAATTGAAGTAGGGATCCATGCAACTTGACAATGTCTTTCATGAACACAGCAGCTACATCTTTTGCTATGTAGGGGTGAGTTAGAGTTAAAAAATGGGCATACTTGGACAATCTGTCCACCACAACCAGAATAGTATCCACCCCCAATGCCTTAGGTAATCCACCCACAAAATCCATAGAAATGTCACTCCAAACCTGTGTAGGGATTGGAAGAGGTTGCAGCAGGCCACCTAGACTCAAAGCCTGGTATTTATTCTTCTGGCAGATCACACAAGACTGCACATATTGCTGAATTTTCCCTTTCATTCCCTCCCAATACACTACTGCAGATACCCTCTTATATGTTCTTAAAACACCAGAATGACCCCCATAGCTGAGTCGTGAAATTCCTCAAGAATTTTGATGATTCTAGGAGAGTTCTTTGGAAGAACTAACCTGTCTTTGTAGTAAAGTCTGCCATGTTTCAAGCTGTAACCTGGATGTTCAGTAGCATGAGAAACCAAATCTTGAACAATTCTCTTCAATTTCTTATCAGCTTGAATCTCTTCTTCTAACCCTTCCCACTCTTGACATTGCACTGTGAAAATGGCACTGTATTGCAGTTGCCTGGATAGGGCATCAGCAGCTCGATTTTCAATTCCAGGTTTGTATTTAATGTCAAAATCGTATCCTAACAATTTAGTCACCCATTTTTGTTGTTCTTCTCCCCATCAATCTCTGATCAGTTAAGAACCTCAAACTTCTTTGATCCGTGTGGACAGTGAAATGTCTTCCCAGTAAATAATGTCTCTACTTTTGAATAGCTTTCACTAGAGCCATCAGCTCTCTTTCATACACAAACTTTCCTTGAGCGCTATTGGAAAGTGTCTGGCTCATATATGCAACTGGTCTACCTTCTTGCATTAACACAACACCTAGTCCCTTCCCTGATGCATCAGTTTCAACTATGAATTCCTTGCTGAAATCTGGTACAGCTAACACTGGCAAGGTTGTCATTGCTGTCTTTAGTTTGTCAAAAGCATTCTGAGCATCTGTAGACCAAGCAAAGCTGTCCTTCTTCAATTGTTGGGTTAGTGGCCAAGCTATTTTACCATAGTTCTTCACAAAACGTCTATAATATCCAGTGAGGCCAAGAAAACCCCGCAATCCCTTCACATCCTTAGGAATGGGCCAGTTCACCATATAATTATCTTGGCAGGGTCTGCTGCCACCCCCTGTCCCGAAATCAAATGCCCAAGATACTCAATTTGAGTTTGAGCAAAAGTGCATTTCTTGTGATTAGCATATAGCTGATTGCTTCTCAAGATCTCAAAAACTCTCTTTAAGTGCTCCTTATGACTCCCCATGTCTCTACTGTCCACCAATATATCATCAAAAAACACCAGCACGAATCTTCTCAGTATCAGTTTCAGAATTTTATTCAGAAGAGCTTGAAAGGTCGAAGGAGCATTTGTGAGTCCAAAAGGCATCACAAGGAACTCATAATGCCCTTCATGCGTCCTAAAAACTGTCTTATGATTGTCTCCTTCTCTCATTCTGCTTTGATGGTAGCTAGACTTCAAATCTAATTTAGAAAACACTACAGCAGCACCGATTCCTTCCAACAATTCATCTATGATTGGAATGGGGAATTTATCAGCAACTGTATGTTTGTTCAAAGACCTATAATCAATGCAAAATCTCCATCCTCCATCTTTTTTCTTAACCAACAAAACAGGACTAGAGAAAGGACTAATACTATACTAGGTCTGATAATGCCAGTAGAGAGCATTTCATTAACAAACTTCTCAGCAATGTTTTAAAAACCGGACCGGACCGACCGGTTCAACCGGTTGAACCGGGAACCGGACCCCCGGCCGGTTGGTTCAACCCCATTTGAACCGCAGTCCAATTGAACCGCCCAGAACCGGATCGAACCAGGGAAGAACCGGGTTGAACCGCGGTTCAACCGCTTTGAACCGAAAACCGAACCGGATTGAATCGCCCGAAATACATTTTTTTATTTTTAAATTTACTTTTTTCTCCAAAATTTAATATTTTTTATTTTTTATTTAATAAATTACTTATCCGGTTCAACCATGGTTGAACCGATTGAACCATGAACCGGAGGCCTCGCCGGTTCGATCTCCGGTCCGGTTTTAAAAACATTGGTTCTCTGTCTCATCTTTCTGGTAATGAGGATACCTGTAGGGCCGAATGTTGGGGATCTGAGCACCTGCTTTCAGAGTGATGGCATGGTCTTGCTCTATGGGGGAGGTAGTCCCTGTGGCTGTTGGAAAACATCAGCAAAACTTTCCAATAACTGAGCTATTTCTGCTTGCTCACTGCTGCTGTCCTGGTGTTCAGCAGCAACTTGATAATACTGCAGTATATAGCATTCTTCCTCTTGTTGCAACCATAGCTTTGAAAGAAGCTTGATGTCTGCTCAAAGAAGGATCTCCACGTACCTTATACTTCTGTCCACCCCCTTTCCATTTAATTACCAAGTTCTTGAAGTTAGCTTTGATTTCCCCAAGACTAGCAAGCCAATCCATCCCCAACACAATCTCAGTTCCTCCTAGAGTCATGAGGAAATAATTTTGGGTGATTTCGATACCCTGCACAAGCATTTTCAGTTCCACACAAACTCCTTTATGGCTCAATTTCTCACCATGTCCAATCTCAATTGTGTGTTCAGCAGTATCATTCAACTCAAGTTGTAACTCTTCTACCAATTTGTATGATATGAAGTTAGTTGAGGCTCTAGAATCGATCAAAACAAGCACTGGTCTCCCCCTAATCTTTCCCCACACTTTGAAGGATTGATTGGATGTCAATCCTTCCTTACTCTTAAGGGATAATTGGAGTGATTTCACCTCTAACTCTTCCTTCTCTGCATCCTGTTGTTCCTCTCCTTCACCCTCCTTTGTCTCCTCTTGTTCTTCGTCAGTAATTTCCAACCGGAAATGTTTCATTCTACAAACATGATCGTGCCCCCATCTCTCTCCCCACATTTGAAGCACAAGCCTTTCCTACTCAAATCCCTCAGCTCTTCTTGTGACAATTTTCGACCCATCGTCGTTTTCTTCTCACCACCACTTGCAGAGGCACTCTTCGCATCACTGGAGTTCGTTGCTCCTAGACCAGAGTTCGTTTTGGGCTTTGGGACGTAAGTTTTCCTACGACCCGAGTCCCAACCCGACCCACCAGCGCTTGTCTTCCACTTACTCGCTTTGCTTCTCTCCTTCACTACCTCTTTCCCTTTTCGCATCGTAACGTTCTTTTCTTCAATCAACATGGCGCGGTCCATGAGTTCCTGCAAACCCACTATCGTGTGAAGTTTCAGCTCCGCTTGGATCTCTTCTTGCAAGCCATTCAGAAAGATACTCTCAAGCATTACCCTCTCGTCTCGCTTCAACGGTGCCATGAGCAACTCGAATTGCTCTCTATACTCCATTACGGAACCAGTCTGTTTCACGCTCAAAATCGGGCCAAGCGGGTTGCGCAGAAGACCCGGTTGAAAACGATGGATCACAGCTTGTTTGAAGCCTTCCCAGCTACGATTAGTTGATTTCTCCTCCCACCACTGGTACCAATTCAGTGCTCTACCTTCCAGAGCGATCACCATCGCTTCAAGCATGTCGTCTTCCTCAACTCCGTGAATCCTGAAATATCGCTCCACCTTCACCAACCACCCATACGCCTCCTCTCCTTCGAACACTGGAATTTCAGGCTTCCTACCCTTCAACAAACGATGAGAAGGGTAAACACTCTCATCAAGAGATGACTCTGTTCCTGTTGGTGATCTGTCTCCTTCCACCGTTCCTGCACTTCCTTCACGATGACGAGGACGGCCACGACGTCGATGTGGACGTCGTTCAAGCAATTGCCGGAGCTCTTCCATTTGGTTTCGTTCCTCCAACTTCATTTCTTGCAATTCCTTCTCGAGTTTCTCCATTCGCTCATCCATGGTTGTTTTCTTCACCATTGTTTAGCTCCGTTTATTCCAAGAGCTTTGATACCAATGTTAGAGTACCAAACAACAGAAGAGTAGTAAATATGATAAAAGCAATGGAACAGTAACCAAATGATAGAATAGTAAGTATTTTTTTGGTATAAACCGGGTATCCTCTGCGCGCAACTGCAGAAACTAATCCCTCGAGCCGGGTAGGACCACAATGGGCGGCAAAGCTCTCCCTCAAGAGATTTAACACTGCTGTATGCCCAAGGCTGGATTCGAACCCATGACCTTGGTTAAGCTGGAAGAGACCCCTACCATCTCATCCAAGTACTGTTGGGTGATAGAATAGTACGTATATTGCTTGTAATTCAGTGTCAATTACAGAGCATATGTAATAGAAAAGATGGAAATAAAGTGCAGTATCACTGTAAAGTGTACTGTACTGTACTGCCCAACCAGAAAAGCCAACCCAATTCTAGCGTGCCTTCTCTACTACTCTCCAACTCTATTTATTCTTTAACCTGACCTCTCTACTACTCTTCAACTTTGAACATTCATATTCCCCTATTACTACTTAATTATTAAAGAGACTATCCTTATTCCCTCCGCTACTACCTAGTTATTTCCTAGATTAATTAGGCCAAGGATCTCATCAATACTTTCCCTTCTTACCCTTCCTAACAAATACTTTCCCAAACCTGTTAGGCCTTTCTTAAGAAAATTAAAGTTGAGGGAAAAAAGTTGTGTTGTTATTCATTTGTGTTGAGCCAAAACCTTTGAATTGAAACAATATATGGATTCTGAAGGAGTGTGTCAATGGGATAAATATGTACATCTACATCGTATTGATTGCAACTTATTTTAATGATTAAAAATGTTTTTTTCATGGGATTTGCATAACTTTTTTGTACTAAAACTTCGTCACAATAAGGGTCATTGCTTATGATTTGTTGGAGTTTTCAACATTTGAACTGTATAATCTTGCTACCAAAACTTTTTCAACTTTACTCTTTAGATCCTGAGGGAAGTTTTGTGAAAATTCACAGGTGCAAGCTTACTTGTATGATGGCTACTGGGAAGACATTGGTACCATTGAGGCTTTCTACAATGCAAACCTGGGAATCACCAAAAAGCCTGTGCCTGACTTCAGGTACAATAGGCTATGTGATATAATCATATTTTCAATGTCTTGCAATGAGAGTATGTTGGTCATGAATCATGATGTTTATGTTTTTTTTTTGGCGTGGGGGATTTTGATTGCAGTTTCTATGATCGTTCATCTCCTATTTACACCCAACCACGATATTTGCCTCCATCTAAGATGCTTGATGCTGATATCACTGACAGTGTTATCGGTGAAGGATGTGTAATTAAGGTAAACTTCTTCCTGATCTGTTCTACGAATGTGGTACTTATAACTTTCTTGAGAAAGATATCAAATATGATGAGATCGATTTAACTATAGGAAACTAACCTTGCCTTCCATTTTTTGTTCCACAGAATTGCAAAATTTTCCATTCTGTGGTTGGGTTGCGATCTTGCATATCAGAAGGTGCAATCATTGAAGACACTCTGTTAATGGGGGCAGATTATTATGAGGTAAAATACAGTTAACTTGTGATGATTATTTTTCAGATTATTATGAGCTAACTGCAACAATGGTTGTCTGGTTGTTGTGTTCCACTGTGCCAGACGGATGCTGATAAGAGGTTTTTGTCTGCTAAAGGCAGTGTTCCTATCGGTATCGGCAGGAATTCCCATATCAAACGGGCAATTGTTGACAAGAATGCTCGAATTGGAGAAAACGTGAAGGTTCTAATATCATCCAACTATAGACACATCTATTCCTCGTTTTATATTTTTGTCCATTTTATCAAATTAAGATTGACATGTTGGAACTTTTGTTCTATCATCTGGTAATCTTTGTAGTTTGCATACACAACTATCAGAAAGACTTGGTAGAAGATTCTATTTAAATGTTTTCTTCTCATAAATTACTAGCCATCCATTCATTTAACCATGTTACTGGTTCATTTTGGGAAATGTAACATTTGGTTTCAATGTTCAGATAATCAACATTGACAATGTCCAAGAAGCGGCTAGGGAAACAGAAGGTTATTTCATAAAAAGTGGGATCGTCACCGTAATCAAGGATGCATTGATTCCTAGTGGATCTGTCATCTAAAACATCATCTTTTGTTTCCTAATGGTGAGTGAAACTTTGCAGCTCATTTTCACTGGTAAAGGAGTTAGCAAGCTCTGCTTCCTTCCACGTCTTTGGTAGGCTTTTTCTGCTGCATCTGCATGTTATATATTTTTGGCTAGTGGCTTGTAAATGTAAATAATAGCGGAAGAGACTAGAGAGGAACCTCTTTTTGAGTAGTCACGCTGTAACTGTAAAATTCGTTAATCAGTTGAATAAAAGTTGCTTTATTCTACACTATTGACCTACATGCATGTTCTTTTTCATATTGTAAAAGACCAATAAGGCTTTAACAATATTTCGTTAACAAAATTAGTTGACAATGATACTAGCAATTTAAAACACTCAAGAGTCAAGACAGAACGCAGAACGCCTGAACAAGGCGCAGGGCACCCTGACCAACATCCGGCTCTCGCTATGCATGTTCTTGTGTTCTTGGATGTTGTTTGGGTCCAATGTTCATGTCCCTTCATAGATTTAGTATTGAAGTTGTTATGATGTATTCATTAGATGGATTGACAATAAAAAAAAGGTTAGATACATTTGATTATAAATCATTACATCTCTTGGAGTTTAAAAATGGTTCATGTAGAACCATAACTCTTTAAAGGGTCTTTTTTTATATACCCCACCACATCACAATATACTCCCATCAAATATGAAAATCTCAAAATACCCCCCATAATTTTGACTCAATCGAATTTACCTTATAAATAGATAAATCCGATTTGAGATTAATCAATGGCGGATTTACAGATCCGATTAAATTTAAAAAAATCGCATCGGATATACTGATAGAAGGGTAAATCTGCTTTTAAAATTAACAAAGCGGATGTACCCCCACAACAGGTAGATCCGCTTTGTCTCTTTATCAAGTCGGATTTACCTGTTGTCGGGGTACATCCGCTTTGTTAAATTCAAAAGCGGATTTACCCTTTACTAGTGTAAATCCGACTTGTAAAAAAAATTTAAAACATTTAATTTGTTTTTTACACATTTAATTTGTTGGATATATATATATATATATATATATATATATATATATATATATATATATATATATATATATGGATAAATAATAACAAAAATGCGGGTACAATAATAAATACAAGAAATATCAATCTAAATCGTCGGAATCATGGGCTAAGTCTACAATATATGGTGGGCGCATCAATGGGAGGGAGACGGGGCATCTTCAAAGCGGTAGACTGCCAAAGGGCAAAACGGCCGGTATAAGGATCCAACCATGAAGTAGATTCCTCTAATCGATTATGAGACCACTTCAAAGCAACTGGAGGCAACAGACAGATAGGCGAGATCGAAATATGCATCCAATGGATATCCTCGACGTTCAGAATAGATATGATTTTATACTTAGATTTTATACTTAGAAGAAGAATAACTACCTCTCAAAGGAAGATAAGTAAAATTCATATCCAAAGACAATTGAACTAGGGCCACATTATACTTAGTAGCTATAAAGTACCCCATCTCAGGTAAACTCAACCACTTATCCTCCTTCTAAAAACCGGGGTATTCAATGGATAACGCTTTTCTAAACACTGCAAGTATGTCCTTTCCAAACATGTAAGTATATAGTTACTCCCTCTCCTTTGTTTCTTTGATTAAATTTTGCCTAATTATAGGCACACTATCCTCACCAAGATCGAGACCAACTGCTACTACTCGGAACCCACAATTACCATCCCTTTTCACATCAATAATATTTTCTACATAAGAGTGCACGTGATGAGGAACCGACGGTAAATTGAATTTAGTCTCACCCTGCTGTGTTAATTTTTTAGAAACAGTCTGAGATAGCTTTGAAAACCGCTGTGATGATTTTGTACAAGAAGACCGTTGTGATGAATTTTTACAAGAAGTCCCAGATTCTTGAGTCAGTTTCATCTTCTCATCCACAAGCTCCCACCCAGAAGGATCACGCTTGACATCATATAATTTCTGCTTTTTCTTCTTTGGTGCACCTTTTGTTTTAACTTTAAATGGTGGTGCAACCATTGAAGAAGTGGTAGGGGATGCAAGCTCATTAAGTTGTTTCTTGAAGACAAATCTCTCCTCAGGAGTCATACGATTATATCTCGCCCAAATCATCTCCATTTGGTAAGAAATATCACAGTCAGCAAATTTTTCTTGGGAGAATTTATCATCGATAGAATCCAAACTCAAGTTTTTCCAATGGTCGTCTACAACATCCAACGGAATAGGAGTACCGGAGACATGGTACACACCTAGCTCACAAGCACAAGGAAGAAGATGTGTCTTTCTAATAATGCACCCACAGCGAACTTTGTCATATCCAACCCCAGATGTCGATTTTGAAAACTCTTTAACAATATGATCCAAAGCATTTAAAGACACAACACCTCGAAACTTTTTAAACAAAGGAGTATTGGAAGCCACTTCAATACGGTTTATGCTTCTTTGAAAAGACCCGATGACTTTATCAAATTGAAGAGTAAGCATCTCATGCATAGATTTAAAAGACTTAGACAAGCCACCTCCAGAAGTCCTCAAATGTCTCTTCAAAGTCCAATGAGCTGACTCGACTCTTAAATAATAACAATAAACACGCATAAAAATACTAAACACGTGTCAAAAAAATTTAAACTACGATAAAAATACTAAACACATGTCAAAAAAAATTAAACTACGATAAAAATATTAAACACGTGTCAAAGTACCTATTGGTGGTCTGATTCCCGAAGTGTGGGATCTGGTTTGTCCATGCCAAGATAAATTTTTCCTTATGATTTGTCAACCACGTGTCATGCACATACTTAATAAGAGTGGGAAACTCAACGCAGGAGTCCTCAAAAATCATCAAGTGAGCTGAGTACTCTGACTCGTCAAGTGAATCAATAATGTTATGCCAAAGAGAGAGGACGTCCTTTTGCCTATCCACGTGCACCAACTCTTTAATCTTCGCTTTCACATTTTTAGTCACGTGCCAAGAACATAACAAATTTGTAGCCGAAGGAAAGACATCAAGAATACCGGACATAAGACCAAGATCTCTGTCAGTCAAGAATACCTGAGGCTGAAGCCCGTGCAAGTCAAATAATTCTTTTAGTTGCTGCAATGCCCAAGTAAAATGAATTCCAAACTCGTGTGAAATATAGGCAAAAGCAACCGAGAAAACTAACTCTGTTGAAGTGACTCCTACAATCTCCAATAGAGGTAGATTGTATTTGTTGGTCTTGTAGGTGGTGTCAAGAATAAGAACCTTTGGAAACAACTGAAATAACTTAATAGAAGTGGGATGCGCCCACATGATGTCACTGACCACATCGGAACCCTCAACTTTTCTGCTCCAACATAAATAATTTTGCGACTCAATCAATCTCAAAAGCTCCTGAATGTCCGTTCTAGGACCCCTCTTAGAAGACCTATAGGCGTAACAGTGCCTATATATTTGAGGAAGAGAAGTGACGTTGCCCAGATAATGGATCTTCAAAGCAGTAAGACAATCTTTCGGGGCAACATTCAGATCAGTGTGCTCATTAACAATAGCTTTCCGCGGCTTAGTTAAACGACCAGAAGCTGTCGACCCGGCCGGGGTAGTAAGCAACTCATGTGTGTGAAGACCACACCTAACATTCACACGCCAACCCTCATGACGTATTGTACAATTAGCTCTCAATGTAAACGGACAGCTTCTTTTCTTAGACCCGAAAACCCTAGAATCATTAGCCCACTTCCCTTGCTTCTCGCAACAAAAAATAATCTTATCTCTAGAACCCCTTTTAACTCCAGCTTTGTCAGATTTTACAATGATAACCACAACTCCAATATGTCTCCCAACCGCTTTAGCCCACTCTTCTACATCCTCGATGTAGAAAATGTCTACAAAATAGAAAAAATAGAAAAATGTTACGTACTTAATTAATTAAATATCTACCAAACTTTGATTAAAAAAATTAGTATGAAAGATATACCCTCTCCATCCAGAATGCCTCTGTAGTGTCTACCATGAAAGGAACAATCTGTGACTCTATATGCGGGTCAATATCTGTTTCAAAATAGAACAACAGTTATACAGAAATTAATTTAAAAAAAAAGGATTTACGTACCCCAAACGTAAATCCGCTTTGTATTTTTCAAAATCGGATATACCCCCATCCAGGTAAATCCGATTCATTAAAAGACATAATCGGATTTACGTTTGGGGCACGTAAATCCGATTGCGCATCGGATTTAGCTATATCCGTCAGGACAAAATTTCGCTTTCTATACTGAAATAAATGGTCAAATCGGATTTATCTGTCAGTTTGATACATCCGATTTGACTTATGCGTGTGTATTTATTACGTATTTAAAGCTAATCGGATTTACCTTGCATTTAGGTAAATCCGATTACTAGATAAAGTGGTCCCCCACCAGAGGATCTTCAAAAAGTCAATTTTTGTTAATTATGTCAGGGGTGTTTTCGGGATTACAATAAAGTGTGGGGGTAGAAGGGAGTTGATGGGGGTATAAAAAAAACCCCTCTTTAAAGAGTTGTTGTACCCTAATTTTGTCCCATTTAATTTTAATCAGCATTTTATTTTTAGTCGCGCACGTGCGTTAGTCTCGACGATCTTTGCACCATTGCGCACACACGTTATTCCTAAACACATATGCATGATGTTTCTAATCGTGTACGCGTCGTTGCTCTCATTGCGCGAGCGTGTTTGTTTCTCGTTGCGTACGAGTATTTAGTTTTGGTACTCGTTATTTTTATCGCTATTATAGTCATTGCTATTAGTTTAATTATCATTATTGTTATAGAAAAAATATAATAAAAAATCAGATCTGAATATAAAGTCTTTTTATTATTATAATTTAGTTTTTATTTCCAGTATAACCCAAAAAGTCAATTTTGTTACAAATGAGGACAAAAAAAAGAGTAAAAAAGGTACAAAAAAATTAAAACAAAAGTGAAAAACAGGAGGCAGCGCTGCTGCCCTTGTTGTTGCTGTAGCAGGAATTTATTTTTGGCTACCAGTCCAAGCCTATTTCTCCTTGTTCCTTGCTGTCTTCCCATTCTTGGCACCAACAACACAGCCTTTTGCAGCAGCAGTACCACCACCTTTGAGTGGTTTGTTTTGGCTCTGCAGAATCTGTCCCCAAGAGTTTTGCTCCACTGCTTCCTCCCACACCTACACCACAATTTCTTCACTATAAATACCAGACACAGTAACACACAACACACACAGATACACACAAAAAATCACAACACTGACATCAAAGAAAAATTGATACTACTTCAAAATACACTCAGAATCAGAATTCTTTCCACTTGAGCAAATAAAGAGCAACTCAGAGAGTAAAAATTTGGAACTAGGTAAATTCCCATTTTCATATCCAACATAGTATACTTCATCTTTTCTTCCATACATAACATATTACAGTCTCTGTTGAAGTATGAGGATTCTGTTTTTTCTTTTTATTCAGTAACTAATAATATGTCAATTATGCTTATACGTGACTATTATGCTTATGTATGTATGCGTTAGTTTTCCTTCTTCTTTGATTAAAATGACTAACAAAATACAAGTCAGAAATCATCAACCAATGCTTTAACTGATAAAATGCAAATGATGGTATAAGCTGTTTTTTTTGTAAAAAAGGATGGTACAAGTCTCTGTTAGTTTTCTGTGAAAAAGGATGGTATAAGCTTTTTTTAAAAAAAAAATCAAAAAGGGAGGGAGGTGCAAGCAGAGCCAGAACAGTGAAGAAATAGAAAGAAAAAGAGAGAGAAGGGAGAGGGACCTTACCACCGGCCACCGTCCATGGTGGCCGCCGCCATAGCCTCGCCGGAAAACTCCATGACCACCGCAAAAAAAAAAGCTCTCCACCGTTTGTCACCAAATAACCATTAAAACCCTCCTCTCAGCCATCGCCAAACGCTCCCTACAACCATCCTTATCGCCGGACCACCGCCGTACCTCCACCAACAACCACCACCTTCCCCCCCCCCTCTCTCTCTCTCTTCTCAACCACTGTGACAACACACTCCCTCCTCGCACCAAACAGCCATCAAAACCACCACCTCACGGCTACTACCCTCACGGCCACCACCCCAAAACACCTAACAATCATCCAAACCACCATTTTATGGTCACGATCTCACGAACCATCACCGTATGACCACCATCAAAACCACTATGTCGCCACCAAAAAAACCACCACGGCCATCTCAGCCATCTCTCACTACCACCGAAATCGTCATCCCCCTCTTCCCATTTTTGTCGTTAGCGGCGGTGAGGAGGTAGAGAGCGAGACGAGGGTTAGTGAAGAGATAGAGAAGAAGATTAGGGTGGGAGAAGAGAGAGCGCGAGACGGCGAAGAGAAGAAAGGAGAGAATAGAAAAATTAGGGTTTGTGATTTTGGGTGGAGGCGCCGTGGAAAAAAGGAGAAGGTTTTTAGGGTTTCCACTTTAGGGATTTGCTTTTATAGTATGGAACCCAGAGTTAATTTCGTCATTTCGTTTTTGTATTTATTCAGATTGTTATTCACACCCCTTGCTTCACTTTGCACGCCCTCCCCTATACGGCCCATTCCTTCTTTTTAAGAAAAAAACACAGCCCAGCTTACAAAAAACAAGCTGAGCTTGCTGTTCACACCCCTTTTTTAAAAAAAAATATACGGCCTCTGTTGCTATTCATACCTCCCTTTTAAAAAATACAACACCCCTGTTAATTACATTTCTTTTTTTATTACAACTCATTTTGTTTTTTTATTATTACATCTTAATGCTTCCAAACCAGTATTTTGCGAACAATTAAACTCACCAAAAATGGGCCGTTACTAATGGTCACTCTGAGTTTAGCTTGTTTGATCGTTAGTAACAACTTTAGTTTTCAAACGGACTATGAGTAATGACCATTCTGAGTTTACTTGTTTGGTCATTACAAATACTCATCCCAATTTCAAAATATTTAAAAAATACCAACACACAAACATTTTCTACCCAAGAGCTACGTAGCTTTGAATTCTCCATCGCACCGGGAGATACGTAGGAGCGGGGGCACACTTCTGTCAAGCGCAAAAAACTAAATCTTTTTTATTAGGTCTTTCTTTTCAATTTTGCAAATAATAAAAAGGGTAAATTAGAGTGTCTTCTTTGAATTAACTTTTTCTACACATTAAATTAAAAGGTAACCTTTTTTTGAAAAGATGTTGTGGGGTGCTAATACCTTCCCCACACATAATCGACCCCCGAACCCAAAAATAAAGGTTTTTTCAATATTTTTCCTATTAAATAAATATTGATGGAGTCTTCATTTCAAAAACTTCGAAGAATCCCTCTTTCGGATTTTTCGGTCGCTACAAGAGTCATATATTTTCATCGAAGTGATGCATCGTGTTCTATAAATTGGACATCATACAAATCAGTACAGACCACAAATACCAGCCCCAGTTCATTTCTACACTCCCACAAGGCAATTGTTATCCCAGCCCCAGTTCATTTCTACACCCCCACAAATACCTTAGGGTATGTTTGGGAGTGAAGTTTGTGAGAGTTTTGGAGGAAAGGGCTTTGGAGGGCTTGGTCTATATCTTAATATCTATTTGAGATTTTAAAAATTTGAAAGAATAATATGATCGATGATGATAAAACATTGTTAATCACACTTCATTTTTGTTTAAAAACATTTTATAGCTTCTTCAATTTAGAATTGAAAATCAAACTCTCCCCTCCTAAACCCTTCATCCAAAGATACCCTAGATAACTTAAAATTTCTTACCCAAAACAATATGCAAAAACGACCCATGTTCCCCGAGAACAATAAGCAAAAATGATCCTTGATTTTTTTATTAACAAATTAATGCTGATATTAGGAAGAATTTCCACCTGTAAATAGAAAATTGAAGATAAATAGGGACAAGTGCACAAAATAATTAAAGAGAATTTTTTTTGTTTTCAAAAGCTTCAAAAAATAAAAGCTAAAGTTGATGGGATGAGAATATTGACTTCACCAAAAATTTCTAATGATGTAAAAGTGAAGAGACCAGGTCCAATAACGGACTTGAATGAGTAAACAAAAAGGTCCAAGTCTTTTATATTTCTAAAGGCTAACAGTAACAAGATGTAGGGGCATTGCAATAAACCAGGACAATGAACACCTTTTTTTTTTTTTTTATAATACTAGTGCGTATGACCCGTGCGATGCACGGGTATACATTACAATTTCGTCAAATTTAAGAAATATATATTATTGATATTTCGATGTACATTATATATTAGTATTTTCAATAATTTCTAATTAAGTATTTTTTCTTAAAATAAAAAATGTGCGACTACAAAAATAAAATTTATATCATGTAATACTTAACTCATCTCAATAAAATAAGCACAAATGTTGAATTTCCTCTTAATTAGCTACGCAATTGGTTTCATCCATGAATATAGTCACTTGGGTTAATAACTTCGGATATTTGACTACTTCCTAACTCAGATTGCATCATCATAGGGGGGACTTGTCTTTGTAAGGAACTTGGGACATTACAATTTTGTGCGTGAGTTTCATGTGGCAATTTTCACTTCCTCAAAAAACCAAAAATAAAATTTATATTAGATATTATATGAGATTTAACATTATATCATATTATATTCAAACTTCACAAATTGGATACAATTTTACGTGAGATGTGATATTAGTTGAAGCTATTTTATTTGTTTTGTTAAATATATAGTAATGTACGCATTTATATTTTTTTATGACCAAAATAAATGCATTTATGTTGAATATCATATTTCATATTTTTAGCAAAAAAAATAATCATATTTCATATTAAAAGAATTTTTTTTATATATATGCATTAAAAGGATTTTTCTTTATAACTAAAAGATTATACAGAAATATATCCCACTTGTTTTTTGGAGGAACAGTATATCGTTTTGTCTTCCCTTCTATGTAATTAATGTAATTAATTAAAAATAATGTTAAACCCACTTTGTATCTGCAGTGATACGGTTCAATGCTCACTTTCCCAATTTAGGTTTTGAAGCTTCACCTAGTTTCGTGAATGCCAAATTAATTCATCTCTGCTTCACACCGTTTGCGTCGCGAATCAGGTATTGCAGCTTCACATCGTTTCCTCAATTCGACTTCTATTTGGGAATTAGAAAAATCGTTTCTTGGTTTGAGTTTCACATTGTTTCGTTGATGAAACAACCTTCGCGAGCTGATCTTGATTTCGTGATTCAACTTGTTTGTTGATTACGAAGGTGAATCCCAAATTTCCGTGTGTGGTTGCTCAGTGAAGATAACTTGTGCCAGAAATAGAGGTTGAGAATTTTCGAGGAAGTGCATATCATAGTGAAGATGGATTTGGAGGGAGAGATCGGGATTGAGGATAAAGGGAAAAGAAAGAAACCGGAGTTGGGAATATGCGATGATGGTGACATGGATTCAGTTTTTCTTCACCTTTTCTATTTTCTCTGTGGTGGAGAATGTGCCAGTATCAACGTGAGTTCAATCGTAGGAACAGAACAGAGAAAGTTCCCGTCCGAAGCAACACTCTCGCGAGCTCCACTCTGATGTCGGCGACGTATCTGCAACCACAACATCAAGAAACTGAATTAGTTGTTATCAACATTAAGGTAACTTCTCTTGTCATTTGAAAATCATCTGCTTCAAATCGTCGGATAACAAATTGTAAGATATAGTATCGATCTATCATAAAAACTAACGAATATTTATTCAATATTGCATTACTATGTGCATCACTTACTGGTTGATTTTTTTCTTTCAATATCAAGTGATCGCTATGGGAGGACACTTGCAGCTCCTATTGTGAATAACACCAACTATATTTTAACGGTGCCCAATATTGGTGAGTTTTACAATTTCTTTCAACCACCAATACCGTTTCTTAAAGTTGATTGCTGGCTGACATGAACTAATTAATAATTCTTGTCACTTGGAGGGTACTGCATCTATACGTTGTGGTCTTATACACATTTGTGAAATGTGCATCTTCTTTACTCGTTGAAGTACTGTCGGTGAATGGGAGTACTGCTATTTTCTTAAATGAGGTAATCGTTTTCTAAATATTTTTTTTTGTATTCATTCCTACTTATACTACCGCTGTAGTCGACCTTCCATTGTGTGAAGATGATGATAACTATATGGCACTCTATTATAAGGAACATAGTAGACTAAAGTTTAATATATATCGTAACAACAACACGTCAAATTCTTGATAAGTGCTTATGTAATTTAATCCTACTATGATATATATATATATATATATATATATATATATATATATATCGTAATATCGTAACAATAACAATCTTATGTAATTAAATAGTCCAAAAAATAAAAAACTCCAACACATAATTTTTTTACATCTAAACATTGTCAAAGACTTCACGATATACCACATTCTTAGTGGATGTGGATGTCTTTTTTTCCTCATCAAGAATTAATATCTTTGTGGTACTGGATCTTATAGGTACAGAATTTATATATAAAGGTAGGGTAATGCTGATTACAAATATTGTGTGTTGTGGAAGGAATTTCTATATCTGTTGTTGTGTAGTGTAAGATTAGGAAAATGCTAAATCAGTGCACCTGAAATCGTGCGCAGGGAATATGGGATTTGGTGTGAATTGGTTTTGGAATTTGGTGTGAATTGGTGATGAAATTGGGGAAATCGTTGTGGTGTTTAATTTGGCGAAAATGAAGGCTCAGAATATTAGAGTGATGAGGCCGAATTTTAAGGATCAACTTGAAGACCATACAGATTTACAATTTTCAAATTAGTGATCCAGCAGCTGCTTTGGTGTCGGTCCAACAAATTCAAAATGAAATTGACTTTTTTTGGATTTGAATTTTGAACCTGAAATTGTGCGCAGGGAATATGGGACAGATTTTAATTTTGGTGGAAACATTAATTTAATTCAGGCATAAAATCTGATTTGTAGCATAACTGCCATAACAGCTGTTGCTGTATTATATTGTTGTTTTCTGGTTACAGCTATTTAATTGGTGTCTTCTTGTTAAATGCGATGACGTGGCTGGTGTGGTATATATGTTGAGTGACTTGGCATGTGGAATGATTAGGTGGACCAATTATGTGAAAACATTTTGAGATTTCATTTTTGAAAACATTCTCAAATGTATATTTAATAGATAAGTTTGTGTACTTCACTCACTCAAAACAAATGGAAAATGATTAATGTCATTTACCTAATTTAAGCAGTCAATTTGGGAGAAAGGTGCATCTCATTGGCCATTTTACTGCAAATTTAATTATTAATGTGCTTTGATCATCAAAACTGAAGATTTTTTTTAATCCATTCACTCATTTTATAAGAATCAATGTACTAATTAAACTAATTAGGCTAAATTATAGTTTTGCTCCCCCTATTTATAGAAATTTAGACATTTGGTCCCTGTTATGGTAATAAGTAAAAAGCCTCAGCAATATTTACACCCCCTGTAAGGCCCAATGACAAACCAGCCCATAGCCAGAAAATCTAGCCCATTCAACCAACGGTTCAGATAACTCGGCAAGATCTAACGGCTCAAGATCGTCAGAACAAACATCACACAAACTCTATAAATACCACATTCAATGCTCATAAATGTAAGCAATTTCTAAGACAAAACACTGACTCACTCAGATACTGACTTTAGCATCGGAGTATTCTTGCAGGTACAACACCGTCATTTCAAGATCGATCACTGCCATCTCAAGATCGAACACCACTGATCAAGGACGACATCTACCAACTACTTCGGAAGTACAGTACAGAACATTGGCGACCACAGTGGGAAGATCTGTACTCAATTTCCTCTCTCCATTACCTTGATCCACAAATGGCACCCAAACTCCGTTCAAAACCAGCCAGTCTTGTGGTCAGGCCCGGGGTAGGACTGGTTATACCCGAGCTCGAAACACAACAAACCCACGAGGGCCATGTTCAAGACCTCACAGATTCCACTCAAGCTCGAGCTCAATTTCCCAATCTGAACCTCGCCCGTTCCCATACGAATTCATACAGTAATAGTTTACCACCTCCCCCTTCATCACTTCCAGCCCTAGCCGATGCTGTTGAACAGCTCGTCCAGCTGCTAGCTCGACAAGAGGACGTAAACCAACAAAAGAAACTGCCGCTTCAGGACGAGGTAGAAAATCTCTGAGCGCGAGACGTTCCGGACCAGGAATCACCCGGACCAAGCTCCCTTGAAAAGAGAAACCTGTTTCGAAGGAGACATCGATCTCCACCCATGAGAAGACACTATCATCGTTCTCCTCCTCGCCGACAACGAGGGAATGGTTCTCGTTCTCCTCCGGCTCGACAATATGATGACATTGATGAATATCATCATTCCCTCCTCGCCGACAACGAGGGAATGGTTCTCGTTCTCCTCCGGCTCGACAATATGACGACCTTGATGAATATCGTCATTCTCCTCTTCGCCGACAATGAGGGAATGGTTCCCGCTCTCCTCCGGCTCGACAATTCGATGGTCTTAATGAACTGGATAACTCCCCCCAACTTCGCTCATTTTTAGCCTCTTCATCTCCAAGACGACGTTCCAGAAGTCGAGGGGATAACCCTGAAAAGGCACAAACTCGACACCACGTTTATCCCGATCCCCATTACCAGCGTCAGTCACGACCTCAGGCGCTGTTAACCGACCGAAAGGGCCCATTCACCGCGACTATTGATACCTACCGAGTTCCGAGGTACCTCAAAAAATCGCTCGGAGGTCTGAAAACGTATGATGGAACGGGCGACCCAGACAGGCACCTTGATCAATTCGACACCACTATGCAATATCGGAACGTCCCCATGGAGATGAAATGTCGAATCTTCCCGTTAACTCTTGACAAAGTAGCATCGGAATGGTTTCGGGCTTTAAAAGCGAACACCATATCCTCTTAGGACCAATTGGCAAAACTCTTTTCAGTTCACTTTGCCCATTCCAAAAGTAAACCCAAGAACAAAACGGTGTTAATGTCCGTGGTCCAAAAGGAAGACGAGCCTCTCAAAGAATACATAGAGAGATTCAACAACGAGGCTTTTCAAGTTCGAGAACTAGACGACACTTTCCGCATTTTCTTCATGGCGCAGGGCCTACTCCCCGGAAGCCCTTTCAAAAAACATGTCAACATTTGGGAACCTAATACTTTGCAAGATTTCCTCCAATTATCCCAATGTTTCATCAATGAAGAGGAAAGCGCCAAGATCGAAAATCCGTCAACACAGGCCGGACCATTAAAACCCCGTTACGGAAGAGATAACCAAGGAAACGATAACCGAGGTAACAGGGATCCCCGACCTCGGAATCGTCACCAAGTATACACTGAACTCAACGTCTCCAACGCCCAATTATATGGGGAATGTTGGAATGTCGAGTTCAAAAACGTTAAGACCCCCAAACCTCTACCTCCCCGATCTGAACAACGATCCAGCAAATACTGCAGGTATCATAGAAGTAATGGTCATGACATGAACCACTGTAATGCTTTGAAAGACGACATTGAAGACTTGATCAAGCTGGGTAAATTATCCGGTTATGTTAAGAAATCAGGAGCAACTACCGGCGAGGTTAAAGACGAGAGGTACGAGGAACCCAACAGAAGGGTTAAGCCAAAGGTCTATTCCGACAATGATGATCATGATACTAGAACACCAAAAGGTCACTCATTGATGATGATGATGATGATGATGATCGCATGAGGTTTCGAGCATGAGGAGTCTGGAAAAACAATGAAGCGAAAGTGGAAAGAATTGTTAAGCGTGGCCTCAACCTCAGCTACGCCAATCACGACAAACCGACCTCCACTTTCTTTTGGTGATGAAGATCTTGTTGATGGGAAATCCAACAAACACGTACCCCTCATAATCTCGGCAGTCATTACCAAAAAAGAGGTAAGATGAATCTTGGTGGACCAATGGAGCTCTTCCGACATCATCTTTGTCGATCTCCTTGACAGAATGGGGATCGACAAAGAGGAGCTCACTCCATACAGAGGAACAGCCCTATCCGGATTTAACGGATCCCAGATAAAACCACTAGGCCATTTGGAATTGATGGTTTCCTACGGAGCTGGGCCAATGATAAGAACCATCAAAACCAAGTTCCTTATCCTACCTTACGAATCCATCTACAACGTTATCATTGGAAGACCGACTTTAGGCAGACTCGGAGCAGTGACTTCCACCACGCACTTAAAAATGAAATTCCACTCTCTCTGCAATAAAGTTATCACTTTAAACTCTGATCTGGAGTCTGCTTCCAAATGCTTCTTCTTATGGACCAAAACCGAGTAAAAAGCTTTGGAGCAGGAAGGGGTTCCCCCTCCCAAAAACACTACTCCCAAGGGTAAAGCTCGACCTACTGAGGTGAACGCAACAGACTTAGATGCAAGATACGATCCTGAGAGTACGGATGATGAAGATGATGACGGGCTGGCCAAAAGCTCAAACGAAAAATGAAAAGGCCCCAACCTAATGGGGAGTTCATCGAGGTACAACTCGGTGAAGATCCCTCCAGGACCATCAAGATCGGAGCCGATTTTTCAGAAGAGGTTAAAATTGATTTGACCCAATTTCTCAGAGACCATGCAGACATCTTCGCCTGGTCGACAGAGGACATGCCCGGAATTCCTTCTGAAGTCGCTTGCCACCAGCTCGCAATTAATCCAGGAGCCAAGTGGGTCGCCCAAAGAAAGCGAGCTCAGAGTAGCGAGAAAGCTACAGCCGCCGCAAAAGCCGTAGACGATCTCTTAAAAGCAAACTTCATTTCTGAAGTCAAATACACGACCTGGTTATCAAATCCGGTGCTGGTTAAGAAGAACAACGGAAAATGGCACATGTGCGTCAACTACACCGATCTTAATAAAGTCTGCCCAAAAGACGCTTTCCCTGTCCCCAGCATAGACCGGCCCGTAGACAACACTTCAGGTTTTCGTTTGTTATCATTCATGGATGCATACTCTGGGTATAACCAGATTGGCATGTTCTCTCCTGACCAAGAAAAAATTGCGTTCATAGCCGACTGAGGTAACTTCGCCTACCGCGTCATGCCTTTCGGTCTGAAAAACGCCGGAGCCACGTACCAAAGGATGATGAACAAAGTCTTCCGAATTCAAAACGGCAAATGTGTTGAAGTCTACCTAGACGAGATGATCTCCAAGAGCGAAGCCGAGGACAAGCACGTCAACGACCTTAGAGAGATTTTCTCTGAAGTCCGGCAAAATAATATGAGACTGAATCCAGAAAAATGCACCTTTGGAGTCCGAACTGGGAAATTTTTAGGCTTCTACTTAACAGAAAGGGGAATCGAAGCAAATCCCGACAAATGTCGATCCATAACAGAAATGCGAACTCCGACAACCAAAAAGGAAGTCCAAAAACTTAACGGCATGATCGCCGCCTTATCTCGTTTCATATCAAATGCGGCGTTCAAATCCCTTCCCCTGTTCAAACTACTTAAAAAAGAGGAAAAGGATTTCAAATGGACCACCGAGCAAGATGAGGCCTTAAACCAGCTCAAAAAGGTCCTCACCGAACCTCCGATTTTAACTAGACCAAGCAAAGGCGAAAACTTATACTTATACCTAGCTATCTCGGAGGAAGCCTTAGGGGCCGTTCTTGTGCGGGAGTTAAAAACCGGGCAGAGCCCAGTTTACTTTGCAAGCAAAGCTCTACACGGAGCGGAGAGTCGCTATCAGAAGGTCGAAAAAATCGCTTTGGCTCTCATCACCGCAGCTCGACGTTTTCGACCTTATTTTGTCGCTCACCAGGTAGAGCTGTCAAAACAGCCCAAGCCCCCTAGCCCAACCCCCTTGCCCCCCTAAAAAGCCCCACAAATTTTAAGTCCCCCTAATAAGTGGGTTTATTTTAGCCCCAACCCACACTTTAATTTTTTTAGTGGGTTAGGGCCAGGGCTTTGTGGGCTGGCCCCATATTTTATGGCTCATTCTTTTTCCACCCCCACTTCCATTCTTTCACCTCCCCTCCCTCTTTTCCCTCACTCTCATCACCACCTCCTTTTTCCTCTCACCACCACCACCACCAACCTCACCACCACCACTCACCATCACCACCTCCCACTCACCACCACCACCATCACCACCTCCCACTCACACCATCACCACCACCACCACCATAACAACCACCATCACCACCACCACCATCACAACCTTATTTTCTCTCTCACAACTATCACCACCACCACCACTACCACCAT
This sequence comes from Astragalus membranaceus, assembly GCA_039519185.1. Classification (NCBI taxonomy): domain Eukaryota; kingdom Viridiplantae; phylum Streptophyta; class Magnoliopsida; order Fabales; family Fabaceae; genus Astragalus; species Astragalus membranaceus. The sequence goes on from CM076849.1 coordinate 181,844,287, forward strand.
CACCACCTCCCACTCACCACCACCACCACCACCACAACCTTATTTTCTCTCTCACAACTATCACCACCATCACCCACTCACCACCACCACCACCACCACCACCTCCTTTTACCTCTCACCACCACCACCACCACCACTACATCTTTCTCCCTCTCACCACCACCACCAATACTAAAAGATCCAAAACTATTATTAGCTTACTATGTGATGATAAGAGTTTCATATTAATACTATGATATAATACATGCATGTCATATAGTTGCAATTAACTTAATCTAGTACCGTACATGCACGTCAAAATGTTTATTAAAATCTTACGAGTTATTTCTTTTAAATTTTAATTGTGATTTATTGTTGATGTGAATTTTTGTGTATCTGAGACCAATTAAATTACACATTTGGATTTTGATGAGATGCTTCCTTTGCATCTTCGACAGAAAGACAATCAAGATTTTCCGGATAGGGAACTATATTGTTCTTTTTTTTAAAGGAGAAACTATTTTTTTTTGCCTTTTAACTAAACATTTATTTTTATCTACGGTCAAAATCATTGATTTGTATCGTTTAATATATACTTACGTTTATGTATAGCGTACAGATTAATTTCGAGTTTTTTGAGAATAAATAAATAAATTTTTAGGGCCCGTGGGCTGGCCTTGGCCGAAGCCCACATAGGTCCGTGGGTAATTTTTCAGTTTTGTTGCAAAAATAAAAAATTAAGGGCCTTGGGTTGGCCCTGGCCCACTTGGGCTTTATGGGGCTTGGGGCCCATGTGGGCTTTTGAAATGTGGGCTTTTAGGCCCATGGGCCTTTTGGCCCTAGGGCCATGTGGGGCTGGGGCTGGGCTGGCCCACGTGGGCCAAATTGACAGCTCTATCACCAGGTGATCGTACGGACTAATTACCCCATCAGGGAAATCCTGCAAAGGCCTGATCTCGCAGGTAGAATGATCAAGTGGGCAGTAGAATTATCAGAGTTCGGAATCAGGTACGAAGCCCGAACATCTATGAAAGCACAAGTTCTGGCGGACTTCGTAGTTGAAATGACGCCAGCGAACATTGAAAACGATACTTGGATCCCGCACGTCGATGGATCTTCCAACCCAAAAGGAAGCGGCGCTGGGATCATGGTAGAAAGCCCGAACGGCATCATCATCGAAGTTTCTTTAACCTTCGGCTTTTTAACCTCGAACAACCAAGCAGAATACGAGGCTTGTATCACTGGTCTACGCTTGGCAGTCGACCTCCGAGTCCCTCGGGTAAAACTGTTCACCGATTCCCTCTTAGTGGTCTCCCAAATCAGCAACCAATACGACACGAAAGAGCCGATCTTACAAAACTACCTACTTCGAGTACGGGCGTTGATAACTCATATTTAGATGTGTTATTTATGCTCTTATCACTTAAATCAACACAAGTTCTCAAGTAATATTCGTGTTTTATTAAGTAAATATTAGTTATTTAGAGGAAAGAAGGGTTAGGAGCTAATTTGTTATCATTTGACACATTTGGTGCCTTTTGTGAGTATTTTAATGTTTCTGCTAAGTGCTGCAGCGGTAAAGCGTTATAGCGCTATATGTCGGTGGGACAGCTAGCTGGACACTTTTGGAGCCTACTACTATTTGATGAGTCATCATACTTATCCCTTGCTGTTCAGAATTTGTGGAAGCTTTTTAATGACAAATAGGACACTTGGAGCATTCTTATTGAAAATGTCATTGTCACCTTTTTGTAAATACCTACTTTATGCGATGTGGATAATATCTATCTCACTTCTTCTTCTTCCTCACAATTTAGAATTCAAAATAAGGAGAGTTTTTGGAGAGGAAAACGTGATACCCTTCTCCTCCATTAATCCTCCACTTTAAGCTTTTGTTTTTCAAGAGAAGATTATCATTTCCAGCGCTGTGAAACGATGCTATAGCGTCAGCAGCCCGTCACATGAGAATGAGGCCACTACGTGTATTATGTTGATGATGCTCATCATGAGCTAAACACTTGGTAGTTGGATTGTTTTAAGCTTTGTAATGACTCTTTAGTATTAGCAATATAACGTTATGATGTTTTGTGTTTCAACCCTTGTTCTTTAATGCTTTCAAACTTGTTTTGGGAATGGCCAACTGAAATAAGTAGATTCGTAGGTACAGACATGGTCTACGAATAGAACTCAATGGTTGATATGAATGAAAGGTTGTTTAAAGACATTTAGACAATTTGTGCTTAACTCTAGACATAGGGGAGTAATAGTTCATAAGGTAAAAGCTGTAAGTTCTTTATTATACAGGGGTAAAACTTATTTAGAGCCTAGACATAGGGGTCTTGTAACATAACCCTGGCGACAGTGACTGAAAGGCAAGCTGCCATACCGCTACAGCGCTTAACGCTACAGCGTCTAACGCTATAGCGCTTCACTACTGAGAAATTACTTAGCAAAGAACTGTCCAATGATAAGTCTATTTTAGAGTATTTTTAATAGTTATTTTTCTTAAGTTTATTTGGTATTTTAATTATATTTTTGAGCTATTTTACTACAAATGTTTACTTTTTATTTTCAGGTGTTATTTTGAAGCAAAAGAGAAAATATGAGGAAAAATGAAGAAACAAAGAAAATATTTGAGGAGGAACAATTTTTAAGACCGCTTGGCACTCAACAGGGCGCCAAGGGCGCCAAGCAGCAAAACTAGCGCAGCACAGGGCGCCAAGCAGCAAAAACTGGCGCAGAGCCTACGCACGACCCTGGCACATAGGCGCACGACCCTGGTGCAAAACTGGCGCAGAGCAGCCAAAATTGACTGGCCAGGGCGCACGACCCAGGCACATGGGCGCATGACCCAGGCACATGGGCGCACGACCCTGGCGCCAGACAAGTCAATTTTGGCTGCACCCACGACAAGGTTTCCTCTAAGATTCATGACTTCAATTTACTCTTCATGCTTTTTATGATTCTTGCTCTTTTAAATTCTTGCTCATTTACTTTCCTTGCTATTTACTTTCTTTCTCCTAACTTTTATTTTCTTGCTCCTAACCTTTACTTTCTTGCTATTTATATTCCTTGTTCTTTACTTTTCTTGCACTTTATATTCCTTGCAATTTATTTTCCAAGTCATTTACATTCTTGCACTTTTATTTTCCTTGCTCTTTAACTTTCCAAGTCATTTAAATTCCTTGCAATTTACTTTTCAAGCAATTTACTTTCTTGTCATTTACAATTCCGCTATTTATGATTTTGCATTTTACCGCTTTCTTTTATTTCTCGCTATTTAATTTCATGTCTTCTTCTTCTTCTTCTTCTTCTTCTTCTTCTTCTTCTTCTTCTTCTTCTTCTTCTTCTTCTTCTTCTTCTTCTTCTTCTTCTTCGTCGTCGTCTTCTTCTTCGTCTTCTTCTTCTTCTTCTTCTTCTTCTTCTTCTTCTTCTTCTTCTTCTTCTTCTTCTTCTTCTTCTTCTTCTTCTTCTTCTTCTTCTTCTTCTTCTTCTTCTTCTTCTTCTTCTTCTTCTTCTTCTTCTTCTTCTTCTTCTTCTTCTTCTTCTTCTTCTTCTTCTTCTTCTTCTTCTTCTTCTTCTTCTTCTTCTTCTTCTTCTTCTTCTTCTTCTTCTTCTTCTTCTTCTTCTTCTTCTTCTTCTTCTTCTTCTTCTTCTTCTTCTTCTTCTTCTTCTTCTTCTTCTTCTTCTTCTTCTTCTTCTGCTCCTCCTCCTCCTCCTCCTCCTCCTCCTCCTCCTCCTCCTCCTCCTGCTCCTCCTCCTCCTCCTCCTCCTCTCATGTTTGTTTTTGTCTATAAACAATATGAGTGAGTAGATACAAAGTCTCGGGTTGTTGGGAGTAATCCAATGATAGGTCCCTAATAATTCCCAAAGACTATTCTCCACTCCAAATCGTTTTATATTTCAATCTAATTTCATTGTCCTTCAAATCCTATTTTAAACATCAAACGAAGAACCGAAAGGTGAAGTATTGATGTTGGAACTATGAAATTAGACAAGGGAATCAAAACACGAGAATAGTTTTGAAACTCTTGAGACATTATAAAGGTGTTATGCTTAATGGGTTTTGGTGACAATCAACCATGAGAATAGGCTTGATTGTTAGTTCAAAACACGCTCTTGTACTCCGAAAGGAGACATTAGTTATATTCGCTGCCTTGTCTTTGAAATACAAAACTCTTATAATTTGTTGAATAGTCTAAAGAATTATTTTGGTTCCTCATTGTTGTGATGAAACTATAAACCTGAGATTGTTTTTATTTCTAAATTTTACATCTCCTAAAACCATTTCTCTTCAGTTAATCAACTTTGGAAAATTAAATTGGTAATCACCTAGGCTCTCCCTGTGGATCGATAACTCTTTTATTGCGCGATACGACTCGTGCACTTGCGAGGCTATCATCCAACTCACTTTATCTTACTTCTGAACTTTCTTTACTTGTTTATTTACATTTATGTTAATCACAATGACAATACTTGTTGACAACTTGTATTTGTTACGTGTTTTTCTCACTAGCTAAATTACTAATTTAAATATAGAAGTAAACCCAACAATCTCCGTGGGAACGATCTTTACTTATCATTATATTACTTGTTGCGATTGTGTATACTTGCACATCTACTTTTCGCACAAGTTTTTGGCGCCGTTGCCGGGGATTGTGAAAGTTAATTTCTATTGTTTAGTTAGTAAGTTTAGTTAGTTTAGATTATTTTATTTAGCGTGTTCTGTTTTTCCAGAATTTTATTTATTTATTTATTTTGTATTGTGTTTTGTGTTTGTAGTGTGTTTCTCTTTGTTGTTATTTGTGTTTAGTTGAAAAAAAAATCCACTTTATGCCATGGACCATTAGAATGTTTACTCCATGCAAGCAAGGAATGCTCAACAACAATTTGTCAACTATGATTTCCATGGGTGTGAATATGGGCTGTTATGAGACAAATTTCATGCCCATGACATCCCAAAATTTGGATTATGGCATGGAAAATGTTGTGCGTGAGCAAGATTCATATTCTCAAGCTCAAACCAAAGGATCACATGAGGACAACTCTAATCTAAAAGAACTCTTAGCTCAATTCCTTGAAGATAGCAAAGTGGATAATGACAACTTTGAAGCTTCATGTAAGAATATAGAGGGTCACTTTAAGACTATAATGGAGCATCTAAAAGAAGAGAATTGTATTGAAGAAGTGGTTGAGCTAGAAGAAAACAGTTGTGTTGAAGAGGTGGTTGAGCAAAAGAAAGAAAAAAGTGTAGAGTTTGAAGATGATTGTTATCATTTGGGCAACTCTGATTTTAAAGAAATTTTTGCTCAATCCATTGAATCTACTGAATTGGTTGAGCAAGAGGAAGAAAAAGAGAATGTAGAGTATGAGCTTAAATATGGTCATTTGTAGTTGTAGAAAAAGAAAATTTCAAAAATAGTGACAAGAAAGAAAAACCAAGGGTGAGGTATGAAAAGAGTCATGTGACAATTGAGACTCAACCCTTGGTAATTGAAGAAAATATCCCTCCGCAAAATGAGCTTCAATTTTTTCAAGAGAGGGGGAATTCCTATCCCAAATGCTTATTGGTTGGGGCATGGGAACACTTGCTGCCCTATACCAAATACATGGGATTTCTGACCAAAAAGAGAAACACTACAAGAACTATTGGTTTTTCCGGCCAGGAGTTTCCGGCGGATATAGATCTGCCACAAAGTTACCGGCGGAAAAATTGACATTTGCGGCGGATTAAAATTCGTCTTGGCTTTTGCGGCGGATTTAACGGTTCTTGCGGCGGATTTGGGTTCACATTTATTTTTTTTTTACGAGATTTTAATTAATCGCCGCAAATGCACCTCCGTCCGCCGCAAATCCCTTATGTCCGCCGCAAATCCCTTAAATCCGCCGGTAACTGCCGTTTCCGGCGGATCTTGCCTTTTGACCGTTTGACTTCGTTTCTCCTATATAAACCCCTTCTCCCCTTCTTCTTTTTTCACACCTCTACCAATACTCTCATTCTCTTGATACGGCACTCGATCTCTTAATACGGCACTCTCTTGAGCATTGTCGGCAGCGGGGTTCCAATAGAGTGGCGTACGTCTCCATTTTTTTGTAAAAAAATTTCCACATTGTCATGAAGACCCCTTCATCTTTTTCGTTAAAAGTAACCCCTTTATCAGCATAAAGTTCATCCTCATTATTTTCACCACAAGAGACATATACGCTCATCAAACGCTCGGTATCATCCTCCAACTTAACAACCCGTCCTTGCAGTTCCTCAAACTTTCTATTTAGAGATTCAATCATCTTTTCAAAAGATGGTTTCTTGTGAAACTTTCTATTTTGAAAATATGGTTGAATCTCTAAATAGAAAGTTTGAGGAACTGCAAGGACGGGCTGTTAAGTTGAAGGATGATACCGAGCGTTTGATTAACGTATATGTCACTTGTGGTGAAATAATGAGGAGGAGCTTTTTGCTGATAAATGTGTTACTTTCAACGAAAAAGATGAAGGGGTGTTCACGACAATGTGGAAATTTCTTTACAAAGAAATGGAGACATACGCCACTGTAATGGAGCTGCTGCCGACAATGCTCAAGAGAGTGTCATATCAAGATAATGGCGTAGGTCTCCGTTTAGGGGTAGCAGACATTAAATATATATTTTACTGTTTTTCCCAATTTTTATTGCTTTAAATTATTTTATTTTTTTGTTTAAAATATTTTATTAATTGTATGTATATTTTTTTGGTGATAATATTTTACTGCTTTTCCCAATTTTTATTTTTTTAAATTAAAAATTAATTAGTTATTGGATTTTATTTTTTTATCAATAATTAAAAAAATTAATAAAATAATATATATTTTTAATTAAAATGATTTTTTTTAAAAAATAAAATTTATTTTTTAAAAATAATAATAATTTTTTAAAAAAAATAATAATTTTTTTTTAAAAATAATAATAATTTTTTAAAAAAAATAATAATTTTTTAAAAAAAATAATAATTTTTTTTTAAAAAAAAAATGGTACTTTGCGGCGGATTTGTGTTATTTGCGGCGGATTATAGCTTTTGCGGCGGATTATTTGGTGTTTTTAAAAAAAAAGGCGCGGTATTTTGATTTGGATATCCGCCGCAAAATACCACGAATCCGCCGCAAATCTCCGTAATTAAAAAGCCCGCGGATTTTAAATTTCAAAATCCGCCGCAAACCTCCAGAATCCGCCGCAAAGTACCGAAAAAAAAAACCCGCGGATATTGAATTTTAAAATCCGCCTGCAAACCTCCAGAATCCGCCGAAAATCCCTTTTGACCGTTGGGCTGCTTTTTCCTATATATATCCATTCCCCACTTCTCATTCTTCACACTTCTAACAATCCTCCCATTCTCTTCTTAAAATTTCTCTTTTACTCTCTCCCAAATTCTCTCCTTTTCTACTAAATCTGTTTTTGAAGTGTAGCGCTTCCTCCCTACGAATTGTCTTCTGCTCTTATTGGGAAATTTCTTCAAGGTATGTTTTTGATATTAGTTAATAGTTTTAGTTTTTAATTTTTTTTTAATATTCGTTTTTAAATTATTTTATAATAATATGAATTTGTTACTAATTGTGTTGTTTTTTTTGTTTAGGTATTGTTTGGGTTCCTCCTTTTTCCTCTCTGCTTGAGTTCAGGATAAGCTTCAAGCCAGAGCCTTCTCTTCACTACGGTTAGTTGTTAAAGTAATTAATAAAATATTACTTACTTCACTATTTTTAGTAAAATTTTGTTTAGTATTTTGTTTGCAATAATAATACAAATTAATTTATATTGAAAAAACTTATTTATTAAGTTCACTTATAAATTTTATTAACATATATTGTCTTATAAAAATTGAAATTTAAAATTAAATTTGGAATTATTATTTATAATGTTTAAATTATTTGTATAAAACATTATTAAAAAATTAATTCTGTTGCTTGTAATTAATTGGTAGTTTATTGAAATATCAAAATAAAATGAGTAATATATAAATATATATATCAAAATATGAAGTAATTGATAGTTTATTTTATTTATATTGTAGTGTAGTATACGTATAGTTCTTGAAAATAGGATCGTAGTTGGATGTATGATCGATTGTATCCTGGAAGAACTGGTGTAAAACGACATTTTGTAGAAGGAGTAGAAGAGTTTATTTTTTGTGCTAAGTACATTGATCATGAAGAATTTGGGCGACAAGGCGGTATTAGATGTCCGTGCTTGAAATGTTCATTTCGAGCTATAAAAAATGAACATGAAGTTAGACTTCATTTGTACAATAATGGGTTTAGGCCAAATTATTGGACATGGAGTCGTCACGGGGAAGGAGCGCCAGGGGTAGCTGCAGTTCCTGCGGTTAATATTCCGGTTGAAGTAGTAGATCACACATCAAGTAGTTATCCAGTGACTACGACATCTGAAGGATGGGGAATACAACCGTTAGATGTTTATCAGGGAATGATATCTGACGCTGTTGGAGTAAATTTGGATTTTGAAGAACCAGATGCTGACAAAGTTCCAAATGAGGAAGCTCAAAGGTTTTACATGTATTTGAGTGAGACAAATAAACTCATATTTGAAGGATCTACAGACTCAAAATTATCAATGTGTGTTCGGTTGTTGGGTCTTAGGTCTCAATTTAATGTTGCTGTGCATGGAATATATGACCAAAATGATGTTGGATGCAACCCCCATTAGAGGGAGTTTACCGCAAAGTTATTATGAAGCTAAAAGAGTGGTATCGAAGCTTGGCTTAAAATCTAAAAGGATTGATTGTTGTGTGTCTGGTTGCATGCTCTATTATAACAATGAGTTTGGCATAAATGATGGAGAGTTGTCGGAATGCAAGTTGTGTGGACAACCACGCTATCGTGTCAGTAGATCAGGGATGAGCAGAGGCAAACCGGTTCCACGAAAATCAATGTTCTATCTGCCTCTTATTCCAAGGCTACAGAGGATGTTTACTTCAATGGAGACCGCAGGTAAAATGACATGGCACCATCAAAATAGAAATAATTCTGGTGAATTACGTCACCCATCTTATGGTGAAGCTTGGAAGCATTTTGATCGTGTTCATCCAGATTTTGCCAGTGATTCGCGCAATGTTCGGCTTGGTTTGTGCTCTGATGGTTTCACACCATATATTCAAGCCTCGGCAACACCGTATTCATGTTGGCCAGTTATTGTTACCCCATACAACATTCCTCCAGAAATGTGTATGTCCAAACCATACATGTTTTTAAATTCTATTATTCCAGGGCCAAGTAATCCAACAGCTGGTATTGACATCTATTTGCAACCTTTGATTGATGACCTAAAAAGGTTGTGGAATGGTGTTTTAACTTATGATGTGGCACGCAAACAAAATTTTGTGATGAGGGCGGCTTTGATGTGGACCATAAATGACTTCCCTGCCTATGGAATGTTGTCTGGATGGGGGACACATGGTAAGATGGCGTGTCCGATTTGCATGGTTGACACAAAGGCTTTTAGTCTTAAATACGGAGGAAAAGTTTCATGGTTTGACTCGCACCGTAGGTTCTTACCTATGGATCACCCATTTAGAAAGCAGAAATATGCGTTCATCAAGGGAAATGTTGAAACAGCTGGACCTCCTCGTCAGTTGACACCAGAGGAAGTTTGGAATAATGTTAGGGATATCCCTCCTGTGGAAGTCGTAGCCGGTGTTGTTTCTCGTCCAGATGGCTATGGACAATGGCACAATTGGACAAAAAAAGTATTTTTTGGGAACTTCCCTATTGGAAAGATAATCTATTGAGACACAATCTCGATGTCATGCATATAGAGAAGAATTTTTTTGACAACATATTTTACACTGTCATGAACGTGAAAGGCAAAACGAAAGACAATGAGAAAGCTAGGAAGGATATAGATCATTTCTGTAGACGAAAGGATTTGTTGTTGGTTGAGCAAGGTACTAGGATTTTGAAACCCAAAGCCAATTATACTTTATCTACCGAACAAGCGAAAGCAGTTTATCAGTGGATAAAAGAGTTGAAAATGCCAGACGGTTATTCTTCCAATTTATCTAGATGTGCGGATGTGGATAATGGGAGGTTGCATGGGATGAAGAGTCATGATTGTCACGTATTCATGGAGTGCTTACTTCCTATCGCTTTTAGTTCGTTGCCAACACACGTTTTGAATCCGCTCATTGAAATAAGTCAATACTTTAAGAATTTGTGTTCTGCAACGCTAAAAGCTGATGATCTTTCAAAAATGGAACAAGACATCCCACTTATCTTATGCAAGTTGGAGAGAGTATTTCCACCTGGTTTCTTTGATTCTATGGAGCATCTACCAGTGCATCTCGCATATGAAGCTAAACTTGGCGGACCTGTCCAATACAGATGGATGTATCCGTTTGAAAGGTCAGCTAATTTTTATAATATAAGAAACAAGTTTAAATTAAAATATTATATGACTATTAATATATTAATATCATATTCTCTAGGTTCATGGGTGATTCAAAAAGATCGGTGAAAAACAAAGCTAGAGTTGAAGGATCGATATGTTCTTCTTACCTACACCGTGAAACAACACATTTTTGTTCTCATTATTTCAAGAATCAGTTTGCTCCTGGAAGCAGTCGAAATGAAGTGGATACTGAATGGCGACATCCTTTGGCTTTGTCTGTCTTTTGTCTACCCGGTCGTCCATCTGGGAAGGAGTCAACTCACTGGCTAACAGATGAAGAGTTAAGTTCAGCACATGTTCATGTGTTGTAAAATGTACTGAGGTGCAACCATTTATTGAGTATGTTCCTCAACATTAACAATCGATCTTAATTAGTTAATATAGTAGACAAGTGTAACAATTAAATTATTTCTTTTTAGGGAGTTCTTGTCATCAGAGGCAGTACGTGAAGACCAATCTTCTGCTCATATTCATGCGCATTTTCCAATGTGGTTTAGTCAATATGTGTATTCCCTCCCGCCAAATCCTACCAACCAACACTTGAGGAACATATCAGACGGTCCTCGAAGATGTGTTAAAGAATGGCACACATACTTTGTCAATGGATACAAATTTCACACCAATGAATGGACACAGGGCAGAGAGACAGTCAATAGTGGAGTGTGCATGAAGGGGGTCACTGGAGGAGGTGAAGATGATTTTTATGGTGTGGTTCAACACATATATGAACTTCAGTACCCCATCTAGATTTTAGTCCAAAGGTAGTGGTTTTTTATTGTAATTGGTTTGATCCGTCTGCTCGAGGAACAAAGGTGAATCCAAAGTCAAATACAGTGGACATTAAAATGAATGGTAGATATCGACCGTATGATCCGTTCGTCATTGCACAAAATGTGAGACAAGTCTATTATGTCCCTTATCCATCAATGCGGACTGATAGGCGTGGTTGGTGTGTCGCAATTAAAACAAAACCAAGAGGTCGCATTGATCAGACAAATGATGACACGGTGGAAGATATTATGCCATATCAAATGGAAGAGATGTCTAATGTAAATGAAGTGATTCAAGTTGAACCCATTGTTCGTTTATGTGATGAGCCAAACACCGGCGATGAAGTTGTTGATGACGAAGATGCTGATGGTGATGATGCAACAGACCACATTGGTGTATCAAGAATTCACTCCTCCGATGATGATGATTTTGAGAATGAATGGGATTCAAATTAGAATGAATGTAATTTATGTTTCAACAATTCTATTTTTAATGAAGATGTTATTTTTAATGAAGGATGTTATTTGTTTGAGAATGAATGGGATTCAAATTATTTATTTTAATGCATGAGTTTTGTATATGTTTATATATGTTAACCTTGTTTAGTATATGTTTGTTTTGTTTAAATGTATATGTTTAGCTAGATCTATACAGATATGGCATCTCATGATGACTCGGGATCCGATCATGACGGCGCATATGTTCCTCCTCCACCTCCCGATGCCGCCAGCACTAGCAGGCGGAAGACATCTACTCGCCTAGGGCGCCGTACTCAGCCTGCGCGTGTTGTTGTTACTACTGGCGGATATTTGCCACCACCTGTGTCTGAGGATGGTGCTAGTACTAGTACTGCAGGGGGCCCATCGATTCCTGTTGGTACTGAGGGCTTATCCCCGACACATGTTGATGCGGATGGGGTACGCACATTCATTGATGGGACTGAGGTGATTAGGGTTACACCTGATGGGCGTATCATATTGCAGATTGTTGGCGATTCGTAAGTCTATATATATATATATATATATATATATATATATATATATATATATATATATATATATATATATATATATATATATATATAACTTATATTTGGTGTAACAAAATTCATCTTTTTTTAATGCAGTTTTATTCCTTCGAAGGCTTCAGCTACCGCCATCACAAAAACAATCAAGGAGAATTTTACCAAGAGCTGGAAGAACTGGACGGAAGTTAGAAAAGATAAGGATGCAAATAAGAAGATGTTAAGATCATTTTTGGTAAGTTATTCGATTCTACGAAATAATTAATTTGGTGTATTATCTTTTATATTGACTTGATTAATTAATTAATTATTGCCTTATAATTAACAACATTATTGTAAATTTCTTAAATAGGAAAAATGTACATGGTATCCAGGGGAGCAAGCCGCAGTTGAGAGAGTGTTCCATAAGAGATGTTCTCATCGCTATTCTGAATTGATGCGGAGGGCGCGCAATACGCGTACGAAGCCATCTTATATGGGAGACTCAACTTGGGCTGAGTTTAATGAGTATTGGGAGAAAGATGAAGGATTTAAGAATTATTGTGAGAAAGCCAAGAAGAAGCGTGCTTCTGAAAAAGGTGGCTACACACACACGGGGGGGAGTGTTAATACTGCAACGCATTACATACGTTTGGTAAATTTATTACTTAATTTATTACTTGATTAATTAATTAATTATTTATAATAATTAACTAGTCATTTTCAATATGTGTATTTAATTAATAATATATATATATATATATATATAGGTGGAGAGGGAACAAAGGCCAATCACTTTGCCTGAGTTGCATTGCCACATGCATATGGTGGAGGAGACTGGTGAGTACGTTACAGATCGGGCGAGGCGTATTCAGGTAAAACTACTTTTACAATTATATATATTAATTAATGTTTATTATTTATATTAATAATTAGTTATTTATTTGTTGGGTTATTTTTTCAGGAGAGCTTCGAGGGTGGGATGGCTGAGTACCATCAGTCACAACAGGGCAGTGGGGCAGCTGTCGATCCAGTGGAGGAGGCTAGAGTAGCTCGTGATGTTTGGGAGAGAGCAGTTGGTCCCCAAAAGACTAATCGTCTGGTAGGATCAGGTGGTATTGGACCGGCTGCTTTTCGAACAAGCATTATTCCGAGTCTATCAGATTCACATTCTGGATCCTCGACTGGTCGCAATTATGTTCCCAATGCTGGTGAGTTGAATGAGGTTAGGCAATTGACGCAGCAACTGAGCGGGGCTCAGCGTCAGATTGTCGAGCGGCAGCAGCAAAGCGATCGGGAAATTCAGGCGATTCGGGATCGAAGTGAGCGGGAAATTCAGGCGATTCGGGAGCAGGCTAGGGTAGCTGAGGAGCGCATGGAGGAGCGCTTTAAGTTCTTGCAGGATCAGATGGTGTCTAGCTCGAGGCCATCCTCATCAGCATCCTACCCGCCGCCGCCACAGCAGCAGTACTACCAGCAGCAGTATGCACCCCAGTATCCCCCGTTGTATGCATCCCAATATCCCCCGCAGTATACACCGCAGTATGCGCCGCCATTCCAGCCATACCAGCAGCAACATCAGTCACCCCGCCAGCCATACCAGCAGCCCCAACATCAGTCACCCCTGATCCAGCAAAACCAGCAGTACCCCCAGCAGCGGTCACCCCCGCTGGACATTGATCTTAATGTCCAAATGTCATCGCTCAGTGCTTTACTTCAAGATGATACATATTATAATAATGTTGATGACATTGACCGGCAGGCACCCCAGTAGCTTTAGATTATTTTATTTATTTGTCTGGATATTTTATTAATTGTCTGGATATTTTATTAATTGTATGGATATTTTTACTGCTTTTCCCAATTTTTATTTTTTTAAATTAAAAATTAATTAGTTATTGGATTTTATTTTTTTATCAATAATTAAAAAAATTAATAAAATAATATATATTTTTAATTAAAACGATTTTTTTAAAAAAATAAAATTTATTTTTTAAAAATAATAATAAATTTTTTTTTTAAAAAAATGGTACTTTGCGGCGGATTTGTGTCGTTTGCGGCGGAATTTTAAATAAAACGTTTTTTTTAAAAAATTATATTCATTTTTTTTAAATAAAACGGGTGTTTTGCGGCGGATAAGGGGTACTTTGCGGCGGATAATTTGCGGCGGATATTGGGTACTTTCCGGCGGATATATTGCGTCAAAAATTTGTCCCCTTTTCCGGCGGATTATCCGCCGCAAATTTGCGTTGGATTTTGCGGCGCCACTAAATCCGCCGCAAACTTGCGGCGGATAATCCGCCGCAACGCGTTTGCTTCGAGCTGGCTACCGGCGAAAAACTTCCGCCGCAAAGTCCAAATATCCGCCGCAAATTTGGCTTTTGCGGCGGATTTCGCCCGCCGCAAAGTCCAGCTTTTCTTGTAGTGAAAGCGGAATGATGATATTTTCTTCTTGTCCTATTATCCACCCTAACTTAGGTTTTGAATGTCAACTCTAGCTAAGGACTCTTAAACTAAGCGCTACTGGGAGGAAACCCAGGATTTTAAGACTAATTATGTTTTCTATGTGTTTTTTTTTTGTTTTTACTATTGCAGATATGAATAAGAAGACTTGTGGTATGTATGTGCTGTCAATTATGCGGAATTCTGATGCTGTAGCACCATGTGCTGTAGCACTCGTAGCTGAGGTGTTGAGAATGTGGTTAAAATAGTTAAAAAGAAGATGATGAGAAAGATGAAGGAGAGCATAATAAGAAAGAAGAGGGAAGTATCAAATCACACCACCCACCCAAAACCTTTTCACCACACCTTCACCTAAACCATGCATCACCAACCAAAGAACCATTCCACCCATCTATAACACCTCCAAATTCTCACAGTTCCAGTCATAAATCTATCCTTACCTCAAGCCAAACCATCAACCCTTATTCAAATACCTTCTTCATTTCCAAAACAACCCACTCTACACAAGTCCCCATCTCCTAAGACACTTCTCTCACCAAAACAAAAATCATCTCAACCTCACAAAAGAACAAAATCCACCAAAACTCAGCCTGCCACAAAGCAACCACCAATGCTATTGGAAACTAAAGTGCAGAGAATGAATACTGTCACAAGTGGCGCTACAGCATCAGTATCAGAAGGCGGTTCTGCAGCATCTGCTGTAGCACCAAAGAAAGCTGTAAGAACAAAAATGGTGGCCAAAAAGAGGTCAAGGGTGCCTAAATCTGTTGTGGAGGAACCTAATTCTGTTGTAACAAATGATTGAGTCCCCTCTCCTACACCAGAGCCGCCATTAGCCAAAGATACCTACCACAAGACTTAGTCTGCTGAAGACTCTTAAAGCAAGCGCTCCTGGGAGGCAACCCAATGTTCTTAAACTAACAATTTTGTGTTTTTAATTTTTCTTTTGTGCAGGAGTGAATTTTGTGAAGTGGGAAAAGAAGCCACCAAAGGAGAAACCCTGGGACCAAGTTGGAAGATGACCCTCCACAAAAAGAAGTGCCAGTTAGCGCTGTAGCGGCTGATGCTACAGCGCCTAAAGCCCAGTCCCCGCACAAACCTGCTTTTGAGGAGAATACTCTTGATCTTTCTGCAGAGAGGGAAGCAGCAGAAAAGCTGGCTGAGATGAAAGCTTACAAGGAAGCAGAGGATCCCCAGAATGAGGCTACAGCGCCTAGCATTGTAGCGGCAGGAAAGAAAAAAATCCAGTAGCAGAGCCGCCACAGTGCCCACCAGAGCAAGCAATAGGCTCAAATCTGGGTTAGCAAACAAGTACTCTAACCCTTCTTTTTAAAAAAAAAATAAATAAAAAATGTTGTTTGTCTATTTTCAATAAATTTGTTCGGCGCTATAGCGTCTGTTCTTGCATCTAACAATATGTTTTAAGTTTTTATTTCTGTTGTTTTTAATTCTGTTGAGTTTTAGTCATAGGCCTCTCCCATTAGAATTGCATGAGAAGTGGAGACACTGCTTTTTATTAAGTTGGGGGGAGGACCTTAATTGTGTTTAATGTTATATGTGAAATGTTAATGTTATGTGTTTAATGTTATGTTTGTTGAATAAAAAACATGATCAGTTACAATTCCTAGTTTTTCAATAATAGAATATATTTCTTCCTGGGCTAAATTTAATGCTGATTATGTGTTTTGAGTAGAGTAGCCTTGTTTGAACAATGACTAGTCTTATTGCTGCTTCTACACAAAAATCTAGGCTTAGCAAGGAACCTAATTAGCTAGAAATGATAAGGTTTAGTCAAGTTTTTACTAAAAATTGAGAGTAGCATTTGAAGCTAAGTTTGGGGGTGCATCGGTTATATTAAGGCTAGGTATGAAGATTATAGGATGGTCAGTGCAATAGGACCCAAAGTGTACAAATGGTCATGTAAAAAGCTGCAATTTCCTGAAACAAATGCTGAATTGTTCCAAAAATGCATATAAAAAAAAAGAAGAAGAAAAAGAAAAGAAAAAAAAAAATAAAAAAGATAGAAATGCAAATAAGGAGTTCAGTAATGAGGGCATTGCAGCTGAATCTGTTCATCAAGTAACCAGTGCTATAGCATCTATCGCTATAACGCTGAGAAATCACCAAATCAATAGTTAGTGCACTAGCCAAAGATCTGAAATGCCTAATCAAGCCCTTTGTTGTGTTTTGAAGCCCCTCAAGTCTTTTGTGAAGTTGTTAGTCTACTCTTCTTTTTTGAAAAATTCTTTGGCTAAACCAAAAGAAGGCCACTCTTTCCAAGGCTAGGAGAAATGTTGAAACTAGCTAGGAACTAAACTAAGCCTAGTAGTCACACACTCACAATTGAGCAATAATAATTCTATATGTTGTGAAAAGCAATGGCGTGAGTGTGTGTTGGATGTGAATCTGAAAGTTTGGCCCACAAAGAACATTTTTGAAAAATTGTTTGATTTAGGGATGCAACTGACCTTGTCTTTCTGTGCTGTTATTGTTCTATTTTAAGTTTGTTTGTTTGTCTTTATAAAGTGTCATTCCTTGAGGATAAGCAATGGTTTAAGTTTGGGGGTGTGATAACTCTTATCTATGAGAGTTATTTATGCTTTCTAGACTTAAACAAATGCGAGTTCGGAAGTAATAATAATAATAATTTTTTTTAGAAAAAGATATTGTTGTTGTCCTGTTTGTGCAGTTAATCTATGTAATTGTTTCATTGTTGTTGTGTTGTTTGTTTTTTGTCAAGCGTCATTACTTGAGGACAAACAATGGTTTAAGTTTGGGGGTGTGATAACTCATATTTAGATGTGTTATTTATGCTCTTATCACTTAAATCAATACAAGTTCTCAAGTAATATTCGTGCTTTATTAAGTAAATATTAGTTATTTAGAGGAAAGAAGGGTTAGGAGCTAATTTGTTATCATTTGACACATTTGGTGCCTTTTGTAAGTATTTTAATGTTTCTGCTAAGTGCTGCAGCGGTAAAGCGCTATAGCGCTATATGTCGGTGGGACATCTAGCTGAACACTTTTGGAGCCTACTACTATTTGATGAGTCATCATACTTATCCCTTGCTGTTCAGAATTTGTGGAAGCTTTTTAATGACAAATAGGACGCTTGGAGCATTCTTATTGAAAGATGTCATTGTCACCTTTTTGTAAATATCTACTTTATGAGATGTGGATAATATCTATCTCACTTCTTCTTCTTCCTCACAATTTAGAATTTAGAATAATGAGAGTTTTTGGAGAGGAAAACGTGATACCCTTCTCCTTCATTAATCCTCCACTTTAAGCTTTTGTTTTTCAAGAGAAGATTATCATTTCCAGTGCTGTGAAACGATGTTGTAGCGTCAGCAACCCGTCACATGAGAAGGAGGCCACTACGTGCATCTTTTGCAACCATGCTTCTTCTTTTCATTTTCGGTAATATGAGCTTTTTGGTTTGTATTATGTTGATGATTTTCATCATGAGCTAAACACTTGGTAGTTGGATTGTTTTAAGCTTTGTAATGACTCTTTAGTATTAGCAATATAATGTTATGATGTTTTGTGTTTTAACCCTTGTTCTTTAATGCTTTCAAACTTGTTTTGGGAATGGCCAACTGAAATAAGTAGACTCGTAGGTACAGACATGGTCTACGAATAGAACTCAATTGTTGATATGAATGAAAGGTTGTTTAAAGACATTTAGACAATTTGTGCTTAACTCTAGACATAGGGGAGTAATAGTTCATAAGGTAAAAGCTGTAAGTTCTTTATTATACAGGGGTAAAACTTATTTAAAGCCTAGACATAGGAGTCTTGTAACATAACCCTAGCGACAGTGACTGAAAGGCAAGCTGCCATACCGCTATAGCGCTTAACGCTACAGCGTCTAACGCTATAGCGCTTCACTACTGAGATATTACTTGGCAAAGAACAGTCCAACTCACTTTATCTTACTCCTGAACTTTCTTTACTTGTTTAGTTACATTTATGTTAATCACAATGACAATACTTGTTGACAACTTGTATTAGTTACTTGTTTTTCTCACTAGCTAAATTACTAATTTAAATATAGAAGTAAACTCAACAATCTCCGTGGGAACGATCTTTACTTATCATTATATTACTTGTTGCGATTGTGTAAACTTGCACATCTACTTTTCGCACAACAGGCGTTATTAGCTCAAATTGAAACATGAAAAGTGAAACACGTGCCAAGGGCAGAGAACCAAAGAGCTGATATCCTCGCCAAGCTCGCAAGCATGAAAGCTCCTGGAAATCACTGAACGTTTATCCAGGAAATCCTCCACAAACCCAGTGTATCTCCCGACCCTGAGTTTGCCTCGA
Organism: Astragalus membranaceus; assembly: GCA_039519185.1. Classification (NCBI taxonomy): domain Eukaryota; kingdom Viridiplantae; phylum Streptophyta; class Magnoliopsida; order Fabales; family Fabaceae; genus Astragalus; species Astragalus membranaceus. The sequence continues at coordinate 181,863,265 of CM076849.1, forward strand.
CCATTTGCATAATAGAAAAAGCTCGCATTTGGATCGACCCGATCTTAGGATACATCATTACCGGAGTGGAACCCCCGGACGAAAACGACGCTAAACTCGTCAGGAGGAAGGCTTCTTCCTATTCAGTCATTGATGGAACATTGTACAAAAGAAGCCTCTCCTCACCGTTGTTGAAATATATCGAGGGAGAAGAAGCAGCTTATGTCTTAACAGAAATACATGAGGGAATTTGCGGTCAACACCTCAGAGCTCGCTCTTTGGCTCGAAAAACTCTCCGTGCTGGATATTACAGGCCGACCATGGCGACTGATGCCAGTGCTTATGTAAAGAAATGCAAAAAACATCAGATTCACGCCAACGTCCACATTGCTCCTCCAACAGATTTAACAAGCTTGTCCACCACATGGCCATTTGCATGGTGGGGGATAGACCTCCTGGGGCAATTCTCGACACTTCAGCAAATGGATAGAAGCAAAACCCCTGGCTACCATAACTGCAAAAAACTGCATCAAATTCTTTAGGAAAAACATCATGAGCAGGTTCGGTATCCCCAAGGTAGTGATAACGGACAATGGAACCCAGTTTGTCGACAAGGGTTTCAGAAAGTTGATGTCCGACCTAAAAATCAAGCACCGCTTCACGTCAATTGAACACCCTCAAACCAACGGACAAGTAGAAGCGGCGAACAAAATAATACTAAACGGCCTAAGGCGACGTCTAGACGACGCAAACGGAAACTGGGTAGAAGAACTACCTTATGTCCTCTGGGGATATAGGACCGCCCAACAAAGCTCCACTGGAGAGACGCCGTTTCAACTCTCTTACGGCAGTGAGGCAGTCATTCGTGTCGAGATTGGCGAACTCAGCTGGAGAACGGCAAATCCCAAAACTCAGAACGAAAATAGCCAAGCCTTAAGAGAGGAGCTCGATCTGATCGATGAAATACGGGGTCAAGCCTTGCTCCGAGAAGCAATCGTCAAACAAGGAGTAACGACCAGGTACAATGCCAAAGTTGTCCCCAGAGATTTCGAGCTAGGCGATCTGGTCCTTCGAAGGGCAGATGTTGGTCTTAAAAATGCTTCCCAAGGAAAGCTCGCACCAAATTGGGAAGGACCTTACCGTGTCATCTCTAAAACCGGTAAGGGCGCCTTTGAATTGGAGACCCTCCAAGGAAAAAAGATTCAAAGAACTTGGAATGCAACGAAGCTGAAGAGTTATTACATTTAAAAACGGAAATTGCATCTGCTCCTATCATTGTAAATTGAGTTCCTCATTTTAATGATAAATCAATAAACTGTCCGACGTTCCACACTTTATTGTTTTATTCAAATCAATAACGCAAGGATCAAATTTACAGCTTCGGAAGAGACTCGAACCTCGAGCCCCTCAGGTTCGATCTTGGGGTCCCCCCAAGCGACCAACCATGGTCGCAACCCTTCGTTACCAGTTAAATCCGAGCCGAGTCTTGGTAAACTGTTTCTAAGGGACCAGGTCTTCTAGGATCAAAATATCCTCGGAACGATCATTGGCCACAACTGCCAATACCCCTATAGGGCGAGTTAAATCTGGGCTGAGTCCTGGTAAACTGCTCTATAGGCCAACGTTTATAAACCACCTCGAGCCCCTCGGGTGCGAAACGATCTCTAAAAGCATTCATAAAGCTCGTAAAGAGACCCAAAGTCGAGATCGATTAAAAATATTTTCGATTACAAAGCACCACGGATGGGCCGAACCTTCAAAAATCCAAATTACATAAAAGAATTTCTAAGTCTATACAAAACTTGTTCGGAAAAGCATACACCCAGAACTTCTGCAAAAATGCTGGAATCCGTTAAACGTCGGAGGTCGGAAAGACGACGATCTTCTCCTCCGTCACAGGGTCGACCTTGACAATACGCCTCCCATCAACCTCGTGATCAGCATCAATAATCGTCGGGTCTAGCGAAAGAGAGGGATGAAGTAAAAGAACCTGCAGAAGGCACCTTGAAAACCTTCTTTGTACATCTCAAGTGCCGCCTCATCAGCCTCCTTTGCGTCCCTCTTACTTTGTTGGAGGGCAGTCTGAAGATCGGCAATACGAGCTTCTGGGTCGGTACTAGATTCCGCCCTCACCTCCGAGCTTTTCTTCAAGCTATCCTCCAGCTCGACGATTCGTTCTTCCGAAACCCTTGCCTTTCTCTTTGCCTCAGCCTCAGACTCCTCTAGGACCTTGAGCTGACCTTCGAGCTGCTTCACACGAGCTTCGGCAGTCTCTGCACGATTCAGGGCAGTTACCTTCAACGCTGTAAGGATCTCTGCGCCTTCCTTCAGAGCCCGAAGCTCGGACTTGGCTTGACCAAACTCGTTGGTCCTCGCAGACAATTCCTCCAAGAGTTTAAAACGTTTTGTCTTCTCGCTCTCCAGCAACTCTACAGACGTATCAAGAAAGATATCAAAACAAAGAGGAAAATCATAAATAAATCAACATAACCGGCAAAACCAACAAAAACCCACCTTCAGCTCGCTTCTCGTACTTCGTTTTTGCGATTTTATGAACCTCGGCAAAATTTAGGAAGATCTGGGCCGACGCTGCAATGGGATCCTCCCGCCACTGCTCGTAATTCTGTTCTAAAAATTTCTCTTCAGGGGAACAGCCTTGTATTTATGCTTGGACCTTTTCCCAGTCTTTGTTTTTTTGGCCGATCCAGACTCATCATCGACCCCAGCTCGCCCCCTTTTTACAGATGTCCCCACATCGATCCTCTACCCCTTCTCAGCCTCGACATGTGCCAGGTCTTTCTGAGTAACGGTGGTAACCGTTTCGGCAGCGATGGCGTCCTCTTCAGCCTCGACAACAGGTCTAAGTTGAGAAGGTACTTGCAACGGTACCCCTGCTTGCTCAACACCAGCCGATTGTATCGCCAGCTTCTTCAAAAACGCGAGCTTCTTAGGCGCCATCGTGTCTGAAAAACAAGAAAAATACGAGTTATGTAACTGAAAGAAAATTCAAATACACAAAAATCCACTACAGAAAGACGATATACCTAAAACCCTTTGCACCCGCGCCCGCTTCCCAGCCTGGACTAAACGATCCGTAGGGATACTCTGGTATTTATGCTTTGAGAACGGGACCCTTTGGGAAATAAAAATCAGAATCGCCTTCGTGAGACGATCTTCAGCGCTCAACCGATCCTCACCAACAGAGTAGGAATGTGAAGACCGTTTAAAATGACCATGACTCCAACCAATAGGAAACTTGGTGGACACCAAAGTCCGACCATCAGCTCCGAACTTCCCTACACAGTCTATGACCTTATCATTAACCGGTTCGACCCAATAAAAGAGCTTCTTCCAACTTCCCCTCAGTGAGTCCGCATAAGCTTTGAAGATCTTCGCTCCTCGTCTCGAGCGAAAACTGACATGCTCACGGCCGGACTTGTCCTCCCCACTATTCCGATTAAGCTTGAACAAATGGAAGAAAAGTGGGGACGACACCGGTCTCTCCAGGTGAATACACATCAACTCAAAGGCTCGGAGGAAAGCCCATGCATTTGGATGTAACTGGGAGGATGCTACGTCCAGCTCCGCCAGAACTGTCTGTTCAAGAGAAGTAAAAGGAGGCCGGATGTTCATATCATTTATCGTCACGTGGTACATAGTAAATTTAAGATCTCCTGGCCAGGAAGCCACGTGCGCTCCATCCTTCATGCCTTCGACCCTCCAAATATTCCTCTCAGAACAACAAACAATTTTTCGACCTACCGACTCTGAGTTATGGCCCAAACGGTACTACGATTCGATCTCCAAAACCTTGGCGGAAACCCAATCGTAAGGGAGAACCTCCCGCACGGGCACGTCATGAGCCCCAGGACCGGTACTGGAATAGCCATCGACTGAAACGTCAGAAGCACGACTCGTACTTGGCTGGTCCATACCATCGGCATTGTCCCGATCAGAATCATCTTCAAGCACTGAGCTCGTCCCAAAGTCGACATCAGAGCTCTCCGATCGAACCTCCTCATCAGAATCAGAAGAGAGAGCCACCACATCGATCCTCCGCTCTTCCTCCATAGCTCCCACAACCTCGGGAGCGGACTCATTAACATCGTTTACCGAAGAAAAACTCTCAACATCGACATTTTCGTCCGCTTGCTCGCTGGTAGGAGCAGAGGGCGGATGATCTTGCCCGTCTGGAGTACCAACCATTGACTGATTCTCTCGACTTTCAGGGACGTCACCACCGGAGGCCATGATCTTCACAAACTCGTTCCGATATTCGGTTATGTTCCTACGGGTTTGTTTGGTCCTCGCCAGATCTAAGAAGCTGCAGAAATGGGGGATGAAGTGTCAGGACAAAAAATCGCAAATGGGTCCGCGAACAAGTTGAAACCCGACCTGACAACCCCCACTCTGAGCGAACAAATGAAAAACTAGGAGGGGTCCAAAACGCAAAATACAAATAGAAACCATTAAAAACTAACCTCAAAATAAAGCAGATGAGTAGATCAGATCTGAAAGAACTCTTTTTGTCGACCTGAAGATAAGCTCGAAGGATTTATTCAAGACCGGTAGTCAGAGCAGAAGGAGTTAATCAAGACCGGTAGTCAGAGCAGAAGAAGTTATGCAGCAAACAAAACAAGAGCAAGTGACCCCTTATTTATAGTGGACCGAATATCATGGGTTGGGCCTGTAAGTCGAATCAACGCGTCCAATCAAAGCCCAAAGGTAAGGCACTAAAAACCAAAACATCGCCATCATTAGCCTCCATCGTAATGCACATCGTGTCAGAAACATTTAATGCCTGACACGGACTCCAAGGCACTGATCCCACTGCTCAAAGGGAAGCTCGGTAAAGAAAGCTCGGTAAAGAAAGCTCGGTACATCTCGAGATCGATTAAGTAAATCAAGCTCGACAAAACCCATGACCAACATAAGCAACCCCTTTTTAAGTCCCTCAAAAAAGAAAGCTCGGTGTGTCCTATGATCGACACCGTAAGGTGACATCAGCTTGTCAAGCCAAGATCGCCCCTCAGGCGACCAGGCTTGGGGGGCCACTGTTATGGTAATAAGTAAAAAGCCTCAGCAATATTTACACCCCCCCTGCAAGGCCCAATGACAAACCAGCCCATAGCCAGAAAATCTACTCCAATCAACCAACGGTTCAGATAACTCGGCAAGATCTAACGGCTCAAGATCGTCAGAACAAACATCACACAAACTCTATGAACACCTTTTTTTTTTATAATATAAGTTTGTGTACTTCGCTCAGTCAAAACAAATGGAAAATGATTAATGTCATTTACCTAATTTAAGCAGTCAATTTGGGAGAAAGGTGCATCTCATTGGCCCTTTTACTGCAAATTTAATTATTAATGTGCTGTGATCATCAAAACTGAAACTGGAGATTTTTTTTAATCCATTCACTCCTTTTATAAGAATCAATGTACCAATTAAACTAATTAGGCTACATTATAGTTTTGCTCCCCCTATTTACAAAAATTTAGACATTTGGTCCCTGTTATGGTAATAAGTAAAAAGCCTCAGTAATATTTACACCCCCTGCAAGGCCCAATGACAAACCAGCCCATAGCCAGAAAATCTAGCCCAATCAACCAACGGTTCAGATAATTCGGCAAGATCTAACGGCTCAAGATCGTCAGAACAAACATCACACAAACTCTATAAATACCACCTTCAATGCTCATAAATGTAAGCAATTTCTAAGACAAAACACTGACTCACTCAGATACTGACTTTAGTATCGGAGTATTCTTGCAGGTACAACACCGCCATTTCAAGATCGATCACTGCCATCTCAAGATCGAACATCACTGATCAATGGCGACATCTACCAACTATTTCGGAAGTACGGTACAGAACAGTCCCCCTATTTTAAAATTCGTACATTTAGTCTCCCTATTAGGAAAAACTCAGACATTTAGTCCAGATGGGTTTTTTTTTATTTTTTTTATCTGATGTGGAGGCGTGTCAAGAAAAAAAGAGGTGGAACTCATTAATTGATGTGACGCCTGACGTAGCCACACCATGTGGCTGTCACGTCAATTAATGAGCCACATGTATGTATGTATGTATGTATGTATGTATGTATGTATGTATGTATGTATGTATGTATGTATGTATGTATGTATGTATGTATGTATGTATGTATGTATATGCCACATTATTATATATTTAAAAAAAAATTATAACTTCAAATATATTACAAAAACTAAAATTAAATTAAAAAAAACATAAAAATTAAAACCCAAAATCGCATCTTCAATATAGAACTTCGTTCACAACTTCAATTCCAGAAACGGATCTTCAATTCCAGAACAATCAAATTTTCCAAACCCCAAACCTAAATTCCAAATCCAAAGCTAATATTCTCCTTAACAATCAACCACTAACATTTGCCTATCAAGAAAAAAAATAGCGAGAAAATCATCTTTTATTAAGATTTGTAAAGATTCATTTTTTACCAAAATATCCCAACATTTGATGGGAAATAAGTGTATTGTTAACACCAATCACACTAAATAAGAGTATAACTAAAAATTCATCATTCAATACATTCTTTTGATCAAATCAACGTTCAATACATTTGAAATTTCGTGTCTATTTTTTATAATTTAGACAAAAAAAATCTTTGTTTTTAATAAAAAAGATCAAGGGTAGTATAACAAATTGAAGCCATGATTGGAAAGCATTGCCTTTTTCTCTAGATTCTATACTATATAGAGTAGAATATTTATGAATAATGAATAACAATCATTGTAAATTATATGTATTGGTCATAATAGTGGCACAAAATGAGGGACCGTAAATTCACGCTCACTTTAGTTTTAGCATACTTATTATTGCTGGGACCGTCCAAGACTTTCGCTAGACCGTGGATTGCAAGTTGGAAATGGGCCAAGTCACCCTACGTTAGGCCTAGGTCAGGGCATCAGACTCAACTAATTCGAATTATCGGGCATTCTTTGCAACATATGTCTCTAGTGATGAAGGCAGCGACAATGAAGAAACAGAGATCTCAGTCACTGGACCGTCATTTGGTAAAGATGACAACTAGAATAGAGATGATTTTTATTTGGATGTACTATTTTTATTGGGATGTTTTATTTTAACTGATGAAGTGTTGTTTAACATTCTATCTTTATTTGAATAAAATCTAGCAACAATACAAAACAAAACATTCTATCTTTATTTCATTTGTTGATTTTGGTAGCAACAATACAAAATGAAACATAACGAAACAAGAACGACAAATAACAAACAAAAACGAAACACCCGATTATTTTAAAGTCCTTGTCGCAAAAGAAAAATGATCTCGTTCGGAGTGAGTATTGTTTCGACAAATAGCTCCAACGGACGGTGTCTTGGAAAATGGGCATGTGCTTCCATCATGGTGCGTACGTCGTCGTCGCTCTGAATCTCCATAGTTGAATAGCGAATAGCCCTGTTGTCTCCATAACTGGGCTTGTGGTAAGTAATACGACTTACGTCTTTACGCCACTCTCCCTCTCGAACCTCCCTCTCTGCCTTTTCCTTCAACTGGGTGAATGTTATATCCCTTTTCATCCTATAGAAGATAGGATTGCGACATTGAAACCAAACATCATCTTCCCTGGAGGTGATACTTCCACAGTGATGAAGGACAGTCAGGAATCTGGCATCTAAGTACTGGGTTAAGCACAACTCCATATCCATTTCAGAGGGTGGGGGTGTTTGTGAAGAAGTAGAAATGTTGGTGGGGTGTTTGTGACACTCAGTGAAAAGTTTGTGGTGTTTGAGACACTTAGTGAAAAGTGAGTACCTATTTATAATAGGTGTGGTCGAATGTGAACCGTTGATTTTAATTGATGATCATAAATCAAAACCGTTGAAATTCTATCCGTTGTGGCACATTTTCCTAAGAAAATTTCAGTCACTCCTTTTTCTGACACGTTTGGCTGATTTTAGGTCGTTGATGATAATGGTCGGTTGAATATGAGCCGTTGAAACACACAAAATATCTGTCATACAGTTCTGCAGTATTTTTCAGAGATTCAACACTTTTAGACCGTACAGGTTTGGTTTTTAACTTCCGGACCTGTTAACATTGTCATTAAAGAGGTGTCTGCCTAGAAATAACACCTGGCACTTTGGTCTTTTCGCATGGTTTGGGGGTGTTCAGTAAATAGCTGGGGGGTTGTAGTAAGTATGGGCCAATTTTTAAATAGATAAGACTAAAAAAATTAAAAGCCTATTTAGCTAAAAATGTTAGGCTACATGCCATAAAAAAAACCTTTTAGGCCTACCAGACCAGCCTATTTAAGAAAATATAAATACTTAATTACAATTTTGGTCCACCAGTTATTCCTCACTAAAAAAATTTAGTCCCCCAACATTTTTTTCCAGTTTCTAAAATCCTAACTCTCTCTAATTTCGTCAAACATTTTGCTGACATGTAGTAACTCACTCAACCTACGTGGAATGACATGTTGAACTGTCATGTTGGATTTAGGTGACATCTAAGCTCATTCCACATAGGTTGTAAGTGAGTTAAATGTCAACAAAATGTTTGACCAAATTAGGGAGGGGCAATGATATTAGAAATTGAAAAAATAGGGAGACTAAATTCGTAAAAAAAAATTGGGTGACTAAAATCGTGAGTGAGACATAATAGGGGGGACCAAAACTGTAATTAAGTCAAATATAAATAATATTTTATTTATTATTATTATTATATTAAATTTTATACTGTGTTAAATCATAAATTTGTTAATATTTTCTGTTAATATAAAAATATTGACTTATAACAATTTTTGACATATTTAAAGTTATTATATTTGTCAAAAAAAAAGTTATTATTATAAAATAGAATTTGAATTGGATGTCATATAAATTAGAACTTAAAATCACTGATTTATTAGCTTCTTAGTCTATTTAATAAGCATACATCACTTAAAAGTTTGTAGGTTTTCATAAAGAAATAGTAAAATAGGCTTTTAAACGGTAATTTATGGATCCATCAATGTTTACAGTAATTTGTATCGTGTTTGTTTTCAGAAATTGAGGAATCCACCGCTTTGTGCAACCATTGTGTGCGACTCTGCTTCTGTAAAACCCTTCACAGTAAATCAATCCCGCAGGTTAATTTTGATTTCAAATTTGTAATTGGTAATTTATGGAAATGAAAAACAGTAACACTAAATTAATTTTGGAATTCATCTTAGTCGATGTTTTAAAATTAGGAAAAGTTAAAAATAAGGCAAACGTGCTCCCGGAGTCCCTTAACTTTATTTAAAGTAACGATTTAGTCATTTATCTATTAAATTTTGAGCAACGTTGCCCTTTTCCATTAGCAACCGTTCAACTCTGTTAATCTTGCCTATGTGGAGAAAACGGCGCTAATGTGTCAAAATCGATGTCATTATTTATTGTTTTTTTTTCTTTTCTGAAAGGTCATTTTTTCTGAAAACGGCATTGGAGATTCATCATCTTCGTGAATATGGGCTTCTACTCCAAAAACTCAGCAATCACCTTCATGAATCTGGGCTTCATCTTCGTTTCGTTCGTTTTAGATTTCGAATTCCTTTTCGATTTCATTTTCGATTTTTGATTTTCAATCTCTTTCGGTTTTGTTTTTGATTTCATTCTCTTTTGATTTTGTTTTATTTCGGTTTTGTTTTTGATTTCACACTTCACCAACTTTTAATTCCAGAAACCCCAAGCCTGAAATATTGGAAATCGCGTACAACAGATCTGAAATATCTGAAATATTGGTTACATATTTGAAATTCCAGAAAATGAAATCGAAACCCAGAAATTCCAGAGATTGAAAAACAAAAATCGTAACCCTCCTCTACGACGAGGCGGAGAGCGATGGCGGTCTCTCCTCTGAGCCGGAGATCAGTGGCGCCTTTGCCATGAGTCTTTCCACTTGAAGAGTTGCGCCGAGAGGAAATTCGATCCGGGATGTTACGAACCCAGATCTCAACAATCTTAGCTTCTAACTGGGTGTAGCGTTGGCTTTCCGGCTGGTCGGCCTCGGCTTGCCGATGTAGAAACTGGACGAGCTGTTGAACAGCATCGATCGGCAACTGGACCGTCTGAGGGGGAGGTGGAAGTCGGTTCCGGGCTGAACTCCCAGGAACCATAGCCGTAGCCGAGCTTTGAGCATGCGCCGGGATAAAGGGTAAGGTGACTGCCACTCCTTCCAGAGTCACCCGCTGCAGAACCGGTCCTTCAGCGACATTCGGGGTAGTCCTATGACGTAAGGTCGGAGCCATTGTCAACCAATGAGATGGGAGAGGAACTAGAGTACAAGATCCTCCCACTGTGGTCGCCAATGTTTTGTACCTTATCCCGGACTTGTATCCGATCTTAGACACAATGTCCGATCCGAGATAGTTGGTAGTAAATTGTCTTGATCAACCAAGCTCTGTATCCGATCCGGCAGGTGGTACCTGTGAGGACACTCCGACGCTCAAGTCAGCTAGAGAACTAATTAGAGGTAAGATTGTAGGAAAGAGTGTGTACCTTGAGCATTGCATTGAATGCTTATTTATAGGCTTTGAGAATCAATGTGAACCATTGGATGGTCTTTGATCTCCGCCATTGATTAATGAATCTGCCTTTTCGCATTAGACATCGAGCCTAATCCATAACAAAAAGTGAAGATAATTAATTAATAAACCGATAGAGATATATCATCTAAGTCCACTTCATGAGTGAAGCCAAAAGTGTAGAACATTAACAACATGAAGGAGGGGAGTTTGATGAGGACCACAAAGGTTACACAAGTAGAGTTTGAGAATACCTGAAGACCAACCCCACCATCATTTCAGAGAGAAACCGGCCGGCACCTGTGTTCCCTCCTATGGCTTGCCACTGTGGAAATAATATATCCCCACGCCCACAATAAAACCTGAATATTATAATGGCAGTAAATAGGAGAATATTTTAATTATAAATTATCATTATTATTGGTATCATACATAGTAGTACTATCCAAGCCGTAAGTAGCTGTAACTGGGTTTAAAAATTGAAGTCACCAAAAAGAAACCAAAAAGAAAGCTGGGTTTAGATTTCACCCCAATGCTTCAAATTTGATACTAGGTTGTGTCAAAAAAAATTATTGAGAGGAGAGAATCACACAAACGCTAACGCCAGTGGATAGTGCGCATCCATAACATGGTAACTAAAAACAAATACATGTAGTACTTTTTGTAATAAAATGAATAGAGGTATACTCATTAGTCATTAAATAGTAAATACTCAAATTGGTCCCAAAATTTTTTTAGAAGAATTGAGTGCTTTTAAGGTGAGAAAGACACCATGTCTTTGGCTTATTTGTGTCTATCTCTATCATAATTATTTCTCTCATCTTAAAGAATAAAAATGTGAGTCAAATTAGTTCTTGACCGAGGCTAAAATATCCCTAAAAGTTAGTGTTGTCAAGCCCATGTCGACTAGTCTCACTAGGCCAAAACGTGATAGTCGGCTAGGTTAGGTCTGCGCAATTGTCTTTTGTAGCTCAGCCAATCTAGACACAATGAGACAACCGACCAACCTAACCTAGTCTAACATTTAACAAAAATAAGCCAAAAAAAGTGTTAAAAAGCATTAAAAAACAAGACCAACCTAACCCATGAGTCATCTCGACCGAAATGATTCAGTTCTTTTCTGGATCTTTATTTAGCGAGCCCAACTCAAAATACTGGGTCATCGAGCTGGGCCAACTCTACTAAAAGCTATCTAAAAAAACTAATTTAATTCACATTAAATTTTTATGACCAAATTGATACTTTTAATAATAAGAGACTAATTTTTGCCAAAAAAAAAAATAATAATAATAAGAGACTAATTGGTCTCAACATTTTATTTAAAAATCAATTGGTTATTCACTCGTGATTAAAAGAAGAGAGAAAAACATAAATGGTATTGTATGGAGACATGTATTTAAAAGTGAGAGAGTGAATTAAGAAAGAGATATATATATATATATAAGGAAGAAATCCCAGACAGCTCCTTTTGGGTCCCTCATTTGGTGTCCTTATCTCCAACCTTTTTGTCCTTGTTCCTTTCCGGTCTTCCTTCCTTCCCTTCCCCACACCTCACCCCACTTTTATACTTTTGCGCCTCCCCCACTTAACTCTACCCATGTCTTCATCTTCATCTACTACTACCACTTCCACTTCTTCTTCGTCGTCATCTCAACCATCTTCAACATATGATGCCTCAAATACTGACATCCCTGGTCCTAGTACTAGAGATTTTGAACCCCGTTCTTCTTCTCGTCAACGTGCTATGAATGATGTTTGGCCTGAACCTGTTGTTGAAGCTTTGGCTACTCAAGTTGCCATTGATGCTGCTCATTTTGATGGTCCTCTCTCTGCTGCTTCTGCTCTTGCCATTATTTTTCAGGTCACTCACATTTTCTTTCTTTCTTTCTTCATAAACTTCTTTCATTTTTTCTTGTTTCTTGCTTATGTGAGTGTTTGTTAATCAACCACATGGGATGTATGCTAAATAAATCTTATGCGTTTTAAGGAATGGTTCGTAATAATTAAGAATATGAAGATTTGAGTGGTTTTGTAAGTGGAAGAATCTCAGACTGGCATGTGTAACTGATAGCTTTTTCAGTTCCGAAAATAGGACAAAATATTGGTCAAGTCAAACATCAACCATTGCAACCTGCAGATGCAGATTCTTTTTATATTCGTATATATAAATATAAATACCAAGAATTTTTTTTATTATTTTATTTTTATGCATATAAATACATTTTTCTTTTGTTTATTTGATTTGATATTTCCCAACGTCCTTGTGAATGTGGTAAATAGCGACTCTTAAGCTAATTAAACTCAATGGATTAGAAGAAATAAATGGTGTAAATAGCTTGGTTAACGAGCTAAGAATATCGAATACGTATAAAAAAAAGTCTAGAGTTTAAATCTCGAAAAATATAGTTAAATGGTGATTGAGGTTTTGGGGGTAGATTGATGCTAAGTGCTAACAAGCATCCTAGAAGAAACGGTTCCGTGAAAACGGCTACTTTTAGGCAGGTCATTTTCCAAACAAACAAAATGTGTGTCCCTTTCAGAAAAAGGGTGTTTGTGTATTTTCTGGAGTGACAATGTTCTTGTCTCTTCTCATCCTCAACTTTGAAAATGTCTTGCTTGGACTCCTTTTTTATTGGATATGAAAAGGCTTACTTTGGCTTCGAATTTGGCATTTCCCTTTCTTGGCATGAATCCTTTTTGACTCAACTTTTTTTAGCTATGCTATCTATCTAGCCTAAAAGATCCATTAGCATTACATCCCCTTTCTATCTAAAAATATGTAGTTAGTAGCTTTTTACTTTGTTTCATAAGGATTGCTTTCTTAAATAACATAAGGAGGGAACACATGAATAGTGATTTATCTCTCATTATCGGCGTCCTTGCAAGTATGCTATTTCCATATATAGTTAGAGCATATTTGTTCCACCAATAATTTATGTATGGTTTCCTATTTCGTGACCACATTATTATAATTTTTTTATTACTGAGTTTAGACTTTTAAAATCTATAAATACTTTATATATATTCTTGTAAAAAAAATACTTTATAAATACACCCTTATATTAGAAAAATATATGCATTTTATATACACTCAAATCTAGTGTAAATGAGTTCTCGTTTTCTTTTATTTTGACACAATAGTTCTTGTTTTCTATTTCTTATAAATAAAATCTATAACTACCTTTCATATATATATACATATTTTAGGAATGTGTGTATTTTAGAGTTTAGACACACCCCAATTTATAGTAATGGAGTTATCTGTTTCTTTTTCTTATTAGTTCCCCACTTTTTCTAATTTATTTTATATATTAATTTTAGTATTTTTTGATGAAATTATATATTAACTTTATGTATCTCTCTCTATATCCACAAAATAGAAAACTCGGTACTTTTAAGATTACATTTTTTAGAACAAACTTGCTTAGTGAATAATATATATTGTTCTGTACCGTGCTTCCGATCTTGAGGATCGATATTACGCAGTTGGTAGATATTTCGTCCTTGATTCTATCTTTGTCTTCGGGCTTTGAGAGGAAGGTTTTGTTCGACCTTGAGATGTTCGACCTTGAGAGGCGATGTTGAGGTGCTCGATCTTGAGATGTTCGATCTTGGAGGGCGAGGTTGTACCTGCAATGATACTCCGATGCTTAAGTCAGTATTTGAGAGAATAAGTGTTTGGTTCAAAAGTGCTTACCATTAATGAGCATTGAATGGGGTATTTATAGAGTTTGAATGTGTTTGTGTTGTTTATTCTGAGCCAACCGATCTTGAGAAGACATCTGAGCCGTTGATTTGGTTGGGCTGTTAATGGGCCAAATTGTTAATGGGCCCTAAATGAGGGGTGCAATTATCATTAAGACATATTACCATAACATATATATATATATATATATATATATATATATATATATATAGGTCAAGGACAAGAAGAAACTATATGCGTGAATGGCATAAGTCACATGGAGTCCAGTTGTGATGATAACACCCTATTCCTTTTGTTTCTATGTGAGAAATTTATGTTGGAATGCCTCTTGTAAGTTGTATGTATACACACCATGTTCATGTTCATGTTCATGTTCATAATTACCAATGAATAAAAAAAACTTTAGTACTACTACTGAAACAAATTTAGCATTTTATATTTGCAGAATTTTGTCATTTTCTTTATGGAAAATATAAATATATAAAACTATTTAGTTAATTATTTTGGTGTTGTGAAAAGATAGTTTATTTGTCCAGCTAGCTTTTAGCAGTATCATATCATGGATATTTGTCTTTTGGGCTCTTGGACTAGTGTTTGTAGAAGTAGAGAGATAGATTCGCTGGGTGGAACAAGACATGGCCTTGACGATGCCTTTATTGGAAATGAAAGTGAAATGTTTGTGGGGAAAAGCACGCCTTTGATACCATGTTTATATTTCATTTCATTTCACAGTCACACACACACGCCTACATGAACAGCAACTATAGATATTGACCTTCTTTCGTTTATGTATCTATCTGTGTTATAACTTATAACTTATAATATATGGACCCCCCACCCCCAACTTTCAAATCCTCTCATCACACAGTCACACTCTCTGGGAACATATATATGGAGTATAATATATCCCATTAAATTATATTTTGTATTTGCTATTATTTTCTTGCTAGGGTTAGTTGATTGATCGATAGATAGCTCATGTACTAGTAGTACTCAGTCTCATTCAACCTCAGCCATCCCTTTTGACCCAATTTGATATTGACTTTACTTGCCTCTGTGTGTGAAGTGAAATATCAATAATAGAATAGCTTCGGATTCTGAACATAGATAGATCTATCCAGTATATGTGACAATTGTACTTTATATATACACTTATTGCAATTTATTATATTATCTGTCCCAATCGCTCTTTCCCTCTGAACTAAAAAATTCATAGTCCATTCCATTTTTTATTTTCAAAAAATATATTCCATATTCATCTTTCGTTTTCTATTCCTAATATATTCCTATGTATGCAACATCCTTGTTCTTATTCTTATTATTATTCTTATACGTAAGCTGCCTATATATGCTACTGTTCCTAGTTACTACGTACAAATACAATATTATTGCCTAAGAGCCTAACGTATCTTAGTAAACATGAACAAATTAATTAAAATAAATAAATGAAAGCTCATTCACCAAAGCTGCTGTAATTCTGATGCTATTGCTACCTAGTCTTTCTTTCTCTTTCTATTACAGTATTTAGTGTCTCCTTATAGTTAAAAAACAGAATGAAAATAAAACAACGTATGTACTACTATTATTGTTTTTTAAATTTCTTAAAATATATTTTTATTTTTGGATGTGTTTCTCAAAATTGCATGAATGGTGTTTTAATATTTTGATGGTTGGAGGAATCCATGCAGGTTTGTTCCACATGGCGAGAGGTATCGCGATCAGATATGCTGTGGCAACGTCTCACGAGACGCATCTGGCGCCGAGCCTATAGATTGAGAGACACGTGGCACTTAGAATACATCTACTGGCATCGAACGGCTAGGAACTTCAGCACAGGTAGACATGCTTTAGTGGTCCCACACTTAGACACCGCCCTCATCTGCCGCTGCCTCACTCTCTCAGACACCCACCTCGCCTGCGGCTTCATCGACGGCACCGTCCGCCTCTTTGATCTCCAAACTAACGGACACGTCAGCACCTTTTGGTCCACCCACGGTCAGCTCTTCGGCCCGTTCTCACGTTCCGTTTCGGGAATCGTCATTGCAAATTCAATCATCTCATTTGCCCGGCTGGACGGTGACATCTACGTGGCAAATGTTAACGGGCCTGGGTCTGGGCCAATTGAATCCCGCAGAGCAATACATGGTGATGTTGTGAATAACGGCGTATTGGTAGAGTTCGCGGGATGCAACAATTGGTGGATAGGCCTATTTGCGGGCCACGCAGGTGGTGCTTTTCAAATATGGGACGCGCACACAGAACAGCGCGTGTTCGTTGGTGGATCGTTAACAGATCCAGAAACGGTTCTTGGATGGCACATGCTAACTGAATTAGTTGAACCGGTGGGACGAATTCGAGTAACGGAACAAGAGTTTGTTGTGGCATGTACGAGTTCAAGGCTAGTTTGTTTCAACTTGAGAAACCCAGAGGCATTGTTACGTGATGTGGGGTCCACCACGGGGTTTATTGTGAGTTCGTTGGACGTTAGTCACGAGACGTTTGTTGTTGTGGAGAGGAATGGAGTGGGAACGGTGAGACGCACGTGTACTTTTGAGCGCGTGAGTAGGTTTCGGTTAAGGGGTTCTTGGTTAAGAGGTTTGTTAGGGTGCATGAACTTGGGATATGTGTTGATATATTCAGGTGGTTCGGGTTTTTTGAGAGTGTGGGATATTCACCAACCTGCAGCGCGACTGTGTATCACACTCGCTGTCAGAGATCAAGGAGAAGGACATGGTAACACGATGGTTGCTAATCAAACGCATCTCGCTATTTCATCAAATGACTCTTCAATACACTTATTGGATTTTAGTGTACAGTAGTCCACCACCGCTTTTAGCAATTAGAAGAGGAGGATTACTACCCTTCACATTCATTCTAACTTAATTTCCATTCCTTTTTGTATCTAATTATTAATTATCTTACAGAAATTACATCTATTGTTATTGTTTGTCCTTTCCTTCAGTTTCTACCAAAGGAGGAGGACTAGGTCACTAGAAGTATTTTAATATTAACTTAGTTTATTAATATTTCGTTTGCACCAGTACGAGTTACTTTTCAGATTTTACTGCCAACCCGTGCCAATGACCTTTGTCACGCTTTTCTTGGATGAACAACAGAAAATGCTTGTGGAAGCATATATATATATATATATATATATATGCCTTGATCCTACAAAACCTGTGCATATAAGAAGTGATTGGGCATGCCGCATGGGTCAGCCATCTATACTTTCAAAGAAAAAGCCGTTGAATTATTTAATTTGTAGTTAAACTTTCCTTCAAAACTAGTTAAGCTTGGAGTTATATATTAACCATGTGATGAGAAAAATTGCTGATGAATATAAGTGTCTTCATTGTAAAATGACTTATATTTGTAATAAATTTTTTTTGATGTAATAAAATGACTTATGTTTGTAATAAATTACGTAAAGTAAATTGAATAATAAATTTGAGAGATCTCAAACTTGAGTTTGCAATGGTCAAAGTCACTTGATATACAGATGTCTGGTTTCTTTCACCCAAAACTTATTTTAACCTAAAAATCAATTCTTTGCCTATGTGGTTCAAAGGTAGGAAGGCTCAAAATAAGTTTACAATGGTCAAACGTGGTTTGACTAGATATAAAGAAGCATTAACTGTGACTTGACTAATGAATTCTGTGAATGAATGTGAGGAGCTTTAAATTTTGTAATTCGGTAGCTATAATAGCAACACTGCCCATATAGTACATGGGTAGCAGTTAACTAAGAATACTTA
The DNA here is from genome assembly GCA_039519185.1 of Astragalus membranaceus. Lineage (NCBI taxonomy): Eukaryota > Viridiplantae > Streptophyta > Magnoliopsida > Fabales > Fabaceae > Astragalus > Astragalus membranaceus. The sequence goes on from CM076849.1 coordinate 181,881,258, forward strand.
CTCTCTTTGAATCTGATTCTTATCAAGGGGTATGTTCTCTACCGTATCTCTGGACTTGTATCCGATCTTAGACACAAGGTCCGATCTGAGATAGTTGGTAGGGGTTGGTCTTGATCAACCGAGCTCCGCTTCCGATCCGGGGCAGGTGGTACCTGCGGGGACACTCCGACGCTCAAGTCAGCCAGAGAGCTAATTAGAGGTGAAGAGTAGGAAAGAGTGTGTACCTTTAATGAAGTATTTAATGCTTATTTATAGAGTTTGATGGTGTTTGACCTGATGAATCAGGACCGTCCGATCTTGCGTTGCGATCTCAACCATCGGTTGATGGATGTGCATTTGGTGTTGGGCCTCATTATTGTGGATTGGGCCAATCCATAACAGTTGCCCCCCAAGTCGGGTCGTCTTGGGGCGAGCTAGACTTGATGCCTTATATGGACTTTGTGAGAGTTTTTGAAATTGAGGTCGGACCTTCGTGGCGACCTTCTTCAAGGCCGGGCTTATAGCTACAAATAGGGCTGCCCCTAGCCTCGGAGTGCCCGAGATACGGGTCTTGTCAAAGATCTTTGAGTGCCGGGCTTATACCAACGAGGGTGTCTGCCCCCAGCCTCAGAGTGCCCGAGATACGGGTCTTGTCAAAAGATCTTCGAGGCCGGGCTTATACCAGCAAGGGTGTTTGCCATCAGCCTCGGCAATGTTAAAAACGTGACCACCTGAGGGATTCGAGGCGTCAATTTAAAGTCGCCTTCAGGGCAGTTTACCGGGACTCGGCCCAGATCGAACTCGCCCTTCAGGGTAATCGCAAACTCGGCCATTTAAAACGTGACCACCTGAGGGACTCGAGGTGTCAATTTAAAGTCGCCTTCAGGGCAGTTTACCGAGACTCGGCCCAGATCGAACTCGCCCTTCAGGGTAATGGCAAACTCGGCCATTTAAAACGTGACCACCTGAGGGACTCGAGGTGTCAATTTAAAGTTGCCTTCAGGGCAGTTTACCGAGACTCGGCCCAGATCGAACTCGCCCTTCAGGGTAATGGCAAACTCGGTCATTTAAAACGTGACCACCTGAGGGACTCGAGGTGTCAATTTAAAGTCGCCTTCGGGGCAGTTTACCGGGACTCGGCCCAGATTGAACTCGCCCTTCAGGGTAATGGCAAACTCGGCCATTTAAAACGTGACCACCTGAGGGACTCGAGGTGTCAATTTAAAGTCGGAGGATCTCTGTGGGCTTCTGGAACGTCGCTTTCGAGGAAGAGGAAGCTAGAGACAAGCAGGGCCGAGGGGAAACCTCGGATCCGTAGGAATCATCAGGAGTTCCGATCCTAGGGTGGAGTTCCGGTTTTAGCGTCAAACTTTAAGGCAATCGCTCGGCCGATCCCAAATCGTTCCATCCAACCTCGGAACTTACTTTTACTTAAGCAATCAGCGTGAGAAAATCGTAGCCGATCCATATATATTAGATGGTTGAAGATTTACAAAGTCGGATTACATCATGCCCGTAGGCTCATTCCGAGACCTAGGTGAAACGTGACCTTCCTGAGTTAATCCCTTCTTCATGATCGATATACTTCTGAGATCGCTGGAGGAACTCGGCAAGCGACTCGACTTGGTTGACCCCGACGTCTATCTGAAATAGACTTCCTTCACGAAGGCCAGCCTCCATGAAGTAAAGACGGAAGGAGTCGTCGAGGTTCCGGACTTGAGCAGCTTCTCTATTGAATCTCTCTATGTAGTCCCGGAGGGACTCATTTTCTCCTTGACGAATTGCCTGCAATACCTTCCGAGATTTAGGCTTCATCTTCGAGTGGGCGAAGTGTGCAGAAAAGAGCTTGGCCAACTGATCCCAAGAGGAGATTGTATTTGGCTTAAGAGCCCTGAACCAGTCTAGAGCCGCCTTCTCTAGAGTAAGGGGAAAGGTTCGGCACTTTATCTCCTCTGGAACGTTACGGTATTGCATAACCGTGTCAAAGTAGTCGAGGTGGCGGTCCGGATCGCCAGTCCCATCATGCATTTTCAAACCTTCAGGGGGGTTCTCCAGGTGCTTTGGCACCGGGAAGTAGTCGATTTTCGCTGTGAAAGGTCCTTTACGCTTTGCCGACCTCTCAAGGGGTGGAGACCGTCGGTAGCCATACTTGCCGGGGGATCCCCTGCGAGCTAGGGCGCTGACGTTTCTGCCTCGGAGACCTCTTCAAATTTCCGGTACGTCGCCTCGGAGAAGAAGAAAACAGGAACGAGCTAGGCCGAGGGGAACCCTCAGGACCATAGGAATCATCGGTGGTCCGACTTGGGGGAGTCGCTGACCCTCGCCCTCCTCTACACCGAGGTGGAGTACGGTGATGGTATCTCCTCCAAGCCGGAGATCGGTGGCAGGACGCGGTCATGAGTCGTCCCACTTGAAGAGCTGCGCAGAGAGGAACTCCGATCCGGGATGTTAAGAGCCCGGATCTCAGCAAACTGAGCTTCTAATTGGGTGTAGCGTTGGCTTTCCTGCTGGTCGGCTTCGGCTTGCCGATTTAGGAACCGGACGAGCTGTTGAACAACATCGACCGGTACCTGGACGGTCGGAGGGGGAGATGGAAGTCGGTTCCGGGCTGAGCTTCCAGGAACCACAGCCGTAGCCGAGCTTTGAGCATGCACCGGGCTAAGGGGTAAGATGACCACCACTCCTTCCGAAGTCACCTGCTGCAGGACCGGCCCTTCACCGACATTCAGGACAGTCCTATGACGTAAGGTCGGAGCCATCGTCAATCAAGGAGATGGGAGAGGAACTAGAGTACAAGATCCTCCCACTGTGGTCGCCAATGTTCTGTACCGTATCTCTGGACTTGTACCCGATCTTAGACACAAGGTCCGATCCGAGATAGTTGGTAGGGGTTGGTCTTGATCAACCGAGCTCCGCTTCCGATCCGGGGCAGGTGGTACCTGCGGGGACACTCCGACGCTCAAGTCAGCCAGAGAGCTAATTAGAGGTGAAGAGTAGGAAAGAGTGTGTACCTTTAATGAAGCATTCAATGCTTATTTATAGAGTTTGATGGTGTTTGACCTGATGAAACAGGACCGTCCGATCTTGCATTGCGATCTCAACCATCGGTTGATGGATCTGCATTTGGTGTTGGGCCTCATTATTGTGGATTGGGCCAATCCATAACAGGGTATATTTACGGTTTTATGTTTAAAGAATAATCGATGTATATAATGATTTTTTCGATAAACCTAAAACTATAAATTTTTCTTATAATAGATAAGATACATTAGTTTTTCCTAGCTTCATAAAAAAACTAGAATTTTACGGGTGATACTATATTTGTTATACGTTGCTATGAAATTATAAATACGTTAAAAGTTGCATAATGTAATAAAAATGGGAAAAACTTGATAAAAAGTTATATTTTCAAATTTATTAAAATAGTTGTGTTTGAAAAAGTTTAAAAAAAGTCGGTATCTTCTTATAAGGTTAATAATGGAGTAAAAATGAAAAACAAAAATGAGATTTTAGGTAAAATATGCATCCCCGTTGGCACTGCCGTTGGCCCTCCAGTTGACACTCCCGTTGGCCCTCCCGTTGGCACTCCCGTTGGCACTCTCGTTACCTCTCTCGTTGCCGATTCCATTGCCAGTCTCTGGTTGCCGCTCCTGTTGCCACATGTTAACTCATATTTTTCTATTTAATTTACTATTAATTAAATCATATTTGTTTAATTATAACTAAGTTATTTTGTAATAGTCAGTAGTGGTTAAAGTTTTTTTTTACAATTTTTAGTCGTTAAATTGATTTATTATAATAATTTTAATAGAGATATTATAGTAAATAATAAATTTTAGATGGAGTAAAAATTAAGAAAAAAAATGAGATTTAATGTAAAATATTTATTTAATAATATAATTTTTTGAAATAAATTAATTTTAAACTTTTGTTAGCGTCTTTTTTTTACAATAGATAGTGGTTAAAATAATTAATTTTAGTAGTTTGAGTATATTATAAAATTAGTGACTAATTTTTTTAGTAAAAAACGGGAACAAAAACTGTAACGTTTTCAATAAAAAAGTGGAAAACAAATTAAGAACAAAAACAGTTTTCTAAAAAAAAATGAAAAATAAAAACTGACACGTGTCAGTGCGACAGTCAGAAATTGTTTTTTTTTTTAAAAAAACTGCTAAAAAAAACTGTTGTTGTTTGTCTTTCAATGGTACATTAACTATTTTGCCCTCATTTTTTGATATATGGCAAAATTTTAAAATATTTAAAAATATTATTTTGCTGGCATTGTTTTTAATATAGATATTATATATATATATATATATATATATATATATATATATATATATATATGAATTTAAAACCGCATTTAAGTAAGTTGAGAGTTAAGCCATTTATTCTTTTATTTCTGTCAAAAAAAATATCATTACTAGAGTTACTAGTTATTTCATCATGATCACGTATGCAAAAGTACAGCAATGTACTGGTATCATACTTAACTTGTTGGTCATAACCATGTTTCTAATAATTCATGACAAATACTGTTCATCACGTAATATAAATGAAAAAAGGACACTGGCAACATAAGTACACGAGAAAATATATTTTTACTCAGTAGCACTTGTTAAGTTATTATTATAAAAATATAAATAAAAAATAAATAGTTGTAATAATAAGGACAACAAGTTGTTCTTTATTGGGTAGTTAGATTAATGAATATTTAAATAAGAGAATGAATGAAGGACAAAGTAAGGTAGACACTATGCTGGTAAGTCTAGTTCTGCTCTCTAGTCCCTAGTCTCTCCTGCTTCTATGCTTTCTCCACAATACTACTTTTCTTCTCTGCTTGTCTGTTTTTCTGTCTTAGCTAGCTGATACTACTACTGCTGCTATTATATAATATAGCCCTGCTTCTGATTTATATTGGCATTGCTGACTGGCTTGGCTGCATCTTCGATGTTTCTCTCTCCGCCTCTCATTTATGTTAAAGCTTTTAAAGCTCTACGCGCATGGCATAGGATTGATTGAGAATGGAATATAACTTCTGAATTCTGACTATTATACCTTTCCAACTTCATCATCTGAATATGAAAAAATATGTCCTCAAGCTTACCTGTACTGCAGGGACTTGATGGGTGTGCTGTCAATTGTCATGCTTATAAAATTAGTAATATATTTTTTTAGAATTAAATGAGTACAACATTTAATACTAAAAATTGTGATAGGTGGAGCAAAAACGTACAACAATGTTTTTTTTTCGCCGACATAATACGGAATAATTGATAGATACTTAGATTCTTTAACCATTTGTTTTTTAAGTTTGAACTCTTTTTTTTTATAATTATAATCTTATATTAATGTCCAATTAGCTCAGTATCATTGACACCCACTCCTCCAACTTCTATGAAGAGTTTAAGAGGTTATCTAATCATGTGCTAAGACTAACAGAAATAAAATATCCAGTCAAAATACAACGTCCAAGGGTACAGCAGATACTTGTGAGAAAGAAATATGTTTCTCACGATACTTTTCTCTTTCATCCACTCTTATCTTTCGCCGATTCCGGTGCGTATGAAAAAATATTTGTCAAGAGATTTCCAACTCCATAAATGGATTTCTGATACATTGAAGAATTAGTCTACAGAGTTGCCGTGGAGGTAGACAAAATACAACAATGTTTTTTTCCTCTTTTATCCACTCTTATTTATGAGAGCAAATAGTCATTTTGGTCCATTAATGTGTAAGGCGCTGTCATTATAATCTTCGAATATATTAAAATTGCAAATAAGTCATTTTTTAGTAAGTTTAGGGACTAAATTGATCAATAAAAAACACATTTGATGACCAAAATGACTAACCAAAAACACATTTGAAGACCAAAATGACTCATTAAAGATACACTTAAGGATGCGTTTGTAATTTCGATACATTCAGGGACTATATTGACAGTGCTTCACACTTTTAAGGACCAAAATGTCTGTTAACCCTATTTATGATGGTGGAAACGAGTTTGGATCCTCTACTGCTGCTGCACGGTGCAACAATCAGCAAAATCGTTCAACCTAGACAGAGAAATGAGAGGGAACATATTTAAAATATAGGAAAATAATGAAGAGAGCGACAGAGAGAGAGAATGAAATGAGAGGATCCAAAATGGAAGATAGAGGGTGAGATCAAGAAAGAGATAGTGAGGATAAGAGATAAAGTGGGGGAGAAAATTCAATTCTGAAATAGGTGAATAAAGCACATACTTAGAGAGTAAGTGTCCACTCCAATATAAAGTAGGGTTATTATATTGGACATCAATTGTGCCAGGACATGTTCAAGCTTGGTTAGGGTACATAAGGGCACTACAATAGAAATAAACTATCCCCACAAACGTTTTTAGGGGTAGTAAAAAAAATCATGAGTAAAAGTACTAGGCAGAAGACAAAACATTTACACTCTTCATTGCAAGGATTTCTTAACATTTGTCGGATTTGGCTTCAATAACCCTTTGTGTTAACATAAATTAGCCTTGATCACAAAGTTGGATTTCTTTGGTTGAGACATGTTATAAATTCATAATTGATCATATATCATCATTATTAGGTCATTGTTATGAATGGTTACTCCTTTGGTAGGATGCATCTGTATTCTCTTATCCAAATGACACCATTGTGTAATAATAGATGAAGTTGTCGAGGATGAGCATAATCTTCTCCTTCTCCTTGAAGCTCTTTCGGATCAGATTGTACTCTAATTAGGCATTTGGAAAGGACAAAACTAAAAACCTAAGAGGAAATGATTGTACTCTGATCCGCCATGTGGTTACATCAAGCTCAACGTTGATGCGTCGTTGAGGGACTCATGTTTCAGGGCAGGTTGTGGTGGAGTAGCTGGAGATCACCTGGAAGTTGAGTTATGGGCTCTATATCATGGTGTTTCTCTCGCGATAGGTAGAAGAGAAAGAAAGATCTTGGTGGAATCTGACTCTCAAAAGGCGATTAATCTTTTGTTCGCTGGATGCAATTCTCTTCACTCTCTCTATCCCACATTATTGATGGGATATATCAACTATTGTTAATGTTGAGTGCAATGTTAGTATGACCAAATGTCTAGGTAACTCAACAAAGTGGCCGATGTATTAGCCAAGCATAGTTTATCTTCTAGTAGTAGTTATGAGTTTATGACTCTGCCTCTCATTTTATCTACTCGTGTATTCTTGACTTGAGGATAAAATGGGTAAGGTATTAGTGTAATTGTTCAAGTTCGCTAAGGTGATATACCCCTTTTTTCTCAAAAAAAAAGGAAACTTTATTTAAGTTGGTGTTCCTCTTATCCTTCTATATTAGAACAACATTTTCCAACCAAGTTGTGTAACGAGCTTCACTGATATGAGTCTTGCATCAAGTATAACTCTAATATCGTCTTCTACCACCGTTTACTCTTTAAATGATCAACCAACCTAGGCCACAAGTTTGAAGTGTGGATCAACAAAAAATCAGTGACAACAAAAGTTGGGGGTCGATCCTTATGATGTCATGAGGTCTCTACTTAAACACTTGCACCTAAATCCCTTGTTTTACACCGTACACTCACAATTTTGTCTGTGCTATTTCAATTTAGGAAACCATAAATGCTATTTGATGCTATTTTAATTTTGTTGATTCTGTTCAACACAAGTTGTGAATCTATTATTGTGTTTTGTGCTGCTCAATTTTGTTCTCTAACTAATTGTTTATTAACAAGGTCAAATTTAGTTCAATTAGTTGTCTATCTATAGTTAATAGATAAATTTCTAGTAAAGAGATCAAGGTCATCAAATGGGCAATGTTGATCAACTTCATAATCCCAACAACAATGCGTTGAAGTTAATTTAGATGAATTGCCATTGGATCCAACGAATCGAATTAAGGCTACGACATATTATCTTAATTATGAGTTGTGTAATTTATTTATTTAAGAATATTAGAGTCCTATTTTTATTAAATTTTTAGTGATGTGCGTGTTAAAAAAATTTGCACCCCGAGCCCAGATCTAGATCCTCCCCGGTGACCACCTTATCACCCACCTCAAACCTTCTTGCCACACACACGCTAGCCATATTTTAATGTGCTTTTGGGATTTCAAAGGAATCTTAATTTCTAACATAAAATAAGTAAATGTGTTTTCAAACGAGCAAAGTGATGAACTCTTTACATGTCAAAATCTAGTATCTTGTGGTAAAAAAAATTGCATTTATTTTGACACGCTCAGAAATAAAATTTCATGCACGTAAATAATTTAGATTTTGAAAAAACTAAAAATGCAAGAAAAAATATTACTTGTGAATGCAACGAGAAGGTAGTAGATGGTTTCTAGGAAAGGAAGAGTGGAGTTTAGAGGGGAGTGAAGATGTAGCATAGTTTCAAGGAGGGAAAGGGAGAGGGAGTTATATGGGGTGGCATTTATCGAGAGTGATTTACCTAAAAAAATAAATAAAAAAATATTTTCTGGGCGTTATTTTTTTTCACACAAAAAAAATCGTTCATTAACCACAGATTTGTACCACAATGGTTAGATGTCACTAACCACAAATGTGCCTAGCAATGGTTAGATGTCACTAACCACACATATGCATAACAGTCGTTAGATGCAAATAACCACAGATATGCATAACTGTGGTTAAATGCAACTAACCACAGATATGCATAACTGTGGTTAGATGCCACTAACCACAGATTTGCATTACAATGGTTAGAGACGAGATTGTGAAACCTGAAGCAGAGACGGAAAACACGTTCGAAGAAGATTCGGGTCAACAAATTCTTTGCTATTCATTGTGAACCCTCTCTTCACCACAACACGCGCTAAGAATTCCATCATGAAGTTCTGAATCCCCGATGCTGTAACCGTCGCCGATTGACGTGATGTTTGCGTGATCCTTGGTATTTTGATATCCAGAGTTCGTGAAGGAGTTTTGCGTGAAACAGAGAGCACGCAGTTAAAGGAGTTTTGCTTTAATGGAGTTTGCGTGAAACAGAGAGAAATCGGTTAAAGGTTAATGGAGTTTTGCGTTAAAAAACTAGCATTTATGCGTTAATGGAGTTTTTCGCGTTAATACGGGGAAGGCAAAAAAAAGAACAGTTACCGTACAAAACGGTTACAATTAAACAAGTATGGAAAATTGTGCAAAGGGAGAAGGTCAAGAAAAATAAAATACTTGATTTGGGTCACGACTTGTTGGTGTATTTGGTTGGCTCACAACGGGCTTGTCTTTAGAAATGAGGAGTCTTCTATTGAATCCGTAGTGATCCGCATTAAGAGCTTAGCTTGGAGCTGGATTGTGTATAGGTCTAATTCAAGTTTGTCAATTTCCACGTGGTGGATTAATCCTCTAGTTTGCCTAAACAATATGTAACTCATCTTGTTGTTTGGGTTTGAGCACCCCTAGTGCTCCTTAAATGAAATCTTTGCTTATCTAAAAAAAAGTATGCAAGGCAACGTTTGAGGCAAAAAAAAAGGAGCAATTAACGTAAAAAACAATTACTATTAATTGATGATGATTTACATAAATGCCCTTATTTATTTTAAATTGTTAGATCTGATTTTCCTAATAAATAAAGAATCAAAGGGTTACTATTAATTTAGTAACAATCACTAAGCAAAAAACTTAGTATCATAAGTCTTTGCTGTAGTGATCCTAGGAAAGCAAATAAACTTTCCCACCGTGAGAAAGTTTCCGCTTAACCTTCAATAGCAAGTTTATAGGTTTATTATATGTAATTGTAATTTTGACCCACATTTCTTTACAATTATTGAAAAAATATTAAAATTTTAACATTTAATTTGCTGCTCATATTTTGAATTGAATTCTCTACCTCTGAAATATTAGTGAGCAGAGAAGAAATTTGTGCATTTTATAATTAATTAATTACCAGTCATTTTTTAAGCAACTGATATAACATTTTCACTTGAAATTTTTTTTAGTTTACAAGATAAATATAGTATTTGGTGACAAGAAAATATGAACAAGTTTTTTTTTAACTAACATAGATGGCAGAAAAACTACCATGAAAAAACTAACACTTGTTCATAAAATATGTAATAGAAAAAATTCAAAAATATGGTTGCGATTTTTTTTGACAAAAGGGACTAACCATAATTCATTCAAATAAGTTAGTTTATAAATGTAAGGTAAATCTAAGAAACTAATATAATATACTTATTTTGGGGTGTACTGAAAAATTCAAAACAAAAATTGCAAATTTTGTATCAACCACTACCATAAATAGTAAGGAGAAATTTTTTTCAATATTGATTGATTTCACATAAAAGTTATTTAATTTTCAATATTAATTTTTTTTAATATATATTCTTTAATTTAAATATTTTTGATACCTTTTTTGCAAATAGTCTTAAATATATACAATACTCACTATATAAGTTGCAGGTTTTCAATCCAAACCATTGAATATTTTTATTATAAAATCAATGGTAGAAAGATTCATTGCTCACCATGAGAAAGTTTATTAACTTGCCCATTTTAAACGGAACCGTTATATGGAAAGGAGAGAAGTGGGTAGAGACATTCTAGACTTTATGGTGGGGAAGAAGAAGTGGGAAATGAATATGGGAGGTGGAAATATAAAATGCCATTCATCTTTGACAAATGTTCCAAACTAGCCCAAACATGTCAAGTTCACTTATCACGAGTCCACTTACTGGCCCAATATTCACTTGCAGGGTAGGCTGGCTTGACAACACCACCTAGATCTGCTGGCTAAACATCCCACAATGGATTCTAAAATCTTCCATAACACAATATTTCAAGTTGCAAGTCCTACAACAACATTATCAATGAAATATTGCATTATTGTTAAAAAAAAAGTCGCAAGTTGTTATGATTTCGGCAAGTGTACCGAATCGTTGCAAGTAATATTAAAACGGTAAGACCGAGTGTCGAACTCAGGGATTGCGATTAATTATCAATTTAATTAATTAATTACTAAAATGTTCAAAATAAGGAGTGATAGATAGTAACCGAAGAAGATTAAATGTGAGAATAAAATGCGAGAGTAAAAGTGGTTAGGAATCGAATCCTCTCCCCTACACTATAATGCACTATACGATCGATCAATTCCAATTTAATTACCCAAATAAAAGATTTCATTCAACTATTACAGATTAAGGACAATCCATTGCCTCAAAACCCCTTTTATCTAATGGAAAACCCTAATTCCTTAAGTGTTTTGCCACTAAACAAAGCATTAAACATAGAGAATTAACGGAAATCATGATAGTAATGTCATATTCCTATAATCATCACACTCATGACCTAAACCCCAATATCTGGAAAACATAACCCATCTCCCAATGGTGAAAGTAAACCCTAATTCATTACAACAACAATAATTATTGTAAAGCAATAAGAACGGAGGTAAAGGCAAATTTAAAAGGATCACTAGATTGTATTGATCATAACAATGGAATCATATGATAGTTTTGGAGAGATTCATCTCTTCCTAACCCTAAGAGAATTAGCTACTAATGTTCAAAGTATTGAAAGACAAAGTAGAAGAGAAGTTACACAAAGAGGAGTGCATTGGATCCTTCAATTCCTTGTTCCCAAGTGTAGAGAAGCTCCAAATCTTGCTTTTTTCGCAGCTCCAAAACCCTATTTTCGCCTCCATGAAGAATCCCCCAAAAATTCTGATTTTTCACTTAAAATGCTGTCAATTCTGCAGTCCTTCGCGTCGCGATGCGATTCTGTCGCGTCGCTGCAGAATTTTGCTTGGGTCGCGACGCGAAGGTGTCTGGTCGTGACGCGAAACTGCACAGATTTTTTCTTCTTCTTTTCTCTGCTGCATCACTAGGCAAGCTGTCTGGTTCGCTAGTTGACGAAACATCAAATTGGAGGTTTTCTCTTACAATAAGCACTAGAGAAGAGGATAATAACTTACAATGCAATCCTAATGACATCAATTTAAATCTATGCTATTTCCCCGTGACAATTGACCGAAACACAATCAAATACTAGCATTTTGGCTTTAAAACTGAACAACAATATACATATGACAATGAGTCAACACAACCCCCAACTTGGAGTTTTTCTTGTCCTCAAGCAATCATTCAATTCAGGCTGTGGTAAAGTTTTTATTCAGCTTTCAAACCTTTCACACATACCATTAGACACTTCAACACATCAAAAGTCATCATCTAACATAATGTATTAGCAAGACAAATCGAATCGGAAAACACAAGATCATATAGAGGCAAGCATTCTCAAGTTCCCTCTTTTCACGCATCTCACTAATTTGCCTCTATTCTCTGAAGTGTATAATGTAACACCCCCTTCTAAATTAACTAATAATCAGTATATAGAATCAGAGTTTTTTTTTTTGAAAAGAATATAATCATTGAAGAAGGTGTCGCATTTTCAATGCTTATAAAAATATTCTAATTATAATCAATGACGTGAAGTCCACAATCAACAGCACGATATATAGCACGAATAGTTTGGGGACGGGCCCACAACACCTGTTTTAGTTTACAGCACATAAATCAAATCGCCTCAACACAGCGGAATGGTATCAATACATCAAAACGACAATAATAATAATACTACGCCCTCCCCCTGGTGCTACATATCAGAGCTGACACACTACTAGAAAAGAGGCATAAGGATGCCCTCACTCTCGATCACCTGCAAGTTGCCGACATAAGAAGCAACAAAGGCAGTAGGGTGAGTCTCTTTACACAAATAATAATAATTAAGAAAAGCGTTATAATAAGGAAGGCAGCAAGCGACACTAATTCAAACAACTCACCACATTTTCAATATAATCATCATATTCATAATTCATCCACAAACTCATCAAATGCTTGACTAATGCATGTAATGCAACATGCATGTGGATCCATCATCACCGCTATTAGCCTGGAGGGCACTCACCGCTTTGGCCGAAACCACCGCATCGCTTTGGCCGAAGCCGACACACCGCTTTATGCAATATGAGTCATGCGACACTATGACTATGCACCACCACATCACACATAAACCATAATAATTATTAAACTCACCGCTTTGCATTCTCAACTCAATATAATCAACTTAAAGGCCTTAAGGTTATCGCACCGCTTTGGACCGAAGTCCCTCACCGCTTTCACATCTCAAATCAATTACAACTCCGTACACACCGCTTTATATCTTTAGGCTAGTAATCTAATGTTTTCAATCACACCCCCGTAATTACACACACCACAACTTCAACACTCTAACAACAATTCCATTTAGCAATTCAACTAGCTCATCAAAACCATCAAACAGTAGCACTTATTTAACATTCAAGCTAACTTAATTCATCAATTCACTTAATTCATCAAGGCAATCAAGTCTGTAGCATTTATTTACTAATTTTCCTTGAACAATAATTCACAAGAACCATATAACAGGGACAATTCGACTAGGACCATAATTCAACAATAACAATTGTTTAATAACTAATTCACTAGAGCAACAATTACTAGAACAACAGGCAGCAACCATAATTCGATTAGTGACAATTATTCAAAACAGTAGCATTTACTTAACAATTCCCTAGAGCAACATTCCAATAGAACAACAGGCAGCAACCATAATTCAAATAGATCACTAACCCAACATTGACAATTATTCATTAGTTTCACAAAAATAACAATTCATAGGACAACAAGGAAAGCCCATTTCGACTGGAGCACCAACAGTGGCAATTCTTTTCTAACATTCTCTAACTATACCATTAACAATTATTTTCATCTCACTAACAGTAGCAATTATATACCATCTCATTAACATATATACTATACCATTATTTTCAATCAAACAAACAGAACAATTAGTTTCAATCTCTAACTATACCATTTCATCAAACTATAACATTCAACAATTTAATTCCTACAACCTAACCCACATATAAAATCGCCTATCTTAATCCTTATTATAGGTATAAAGTAGAGCCCCCTAACCTTGCGATTGAAGAACTCAGCCACTCCTAAGCCACAAGAACGAAAATGGCAGCAGCTCCTTTCCTCTCCTCTTACGCAACCGCGAGCTAAGCCAAGATGAAGAACAACACAACAATGGAAGAAATAAGGATTTGAGACCACCACTTGAAAGAGAAGGAAAAATGGAAGGGAAAAGGATCAAGGAAAGCTTACCTAAGCCAAGATGAGACAATTCCTCTTCTCCCCCCTTTGCTGGAGTCGCGCCTCACCTCCCTCTCACACTCTCAGTTTCGCTGTTCTTCTTTCTTTGGTGGAAATGAAATTAGTTTTTAGGTTTTAGGATAATTGGAATGGGCTTGGGTCACTTAAGTGGCTTGGGCCCATTTTTACACCACCCTTTTAATTCATCTCACCCCCTGAAATAAAACAATTCTAATTTAATTATTCCACTTAAATAATTTTGTAATCCCTCAAATAACTAACTAATTAATTTAATTAAATTATTTTAGGGCGTTACATATAAGGTAATCACTCAATTCACAGTACATGCATCATCGTTTCATAGGCTTGAACAAGCTCTAGAAAAGTCCACACAAAATTATATGCACACACACTATTCGAGGACTTAAGGGTTGTAATGGGGATTAGGTAAGGGTGAATATTATTTGGGTAAGTAGGTTAAAAACTTGGAGTTAGGCACAATTCTCTTTATTCTCATACTTTAAACAATCTCACCACGCACAATTTTTCCCAACAAAATTCCACAAGAGAAGGATTGTTATTTTTTTTTCTTTATATTTTTTTTTATATTTTTCCTTTCTCTTGTATATACCACCCCAAACTTAATTTGTTGCTATTCCATGAGCAACCTCAAACTTAGATATTTCCCACACGTGCATACATTTGTCTACCTAACTCCAAGTCAAGAGAACAAACTATGAATTTAGTTTGCCTGGTGTGGTCTATGTCAGAACAAAATAAAAAAAACATTTAGGCTCAACAGGGTTAACAAAGGATAAGTAATTATGAGGTGGTTTGAAAGGCTCTGGGTTTCCAAGAAAAATTGTCTCAGTGTGTGTATAAATCAAATGTAAGACAATTAAGCACAAGTTCAAGTCCTGCAGAATAATACATGCAAGGAATGCCCACATAGCAAATGAATCATAAGTGTTTAGGCTCAAACCTCACGACTGGGATTTTAAGAGATTGAACTATCAGAAGCTTGGCAACAAAGGATCCAGATTTTCCTCAACCTTTATCTCAAACAAATGACAATACCTGATGATAAAAATTGATGCAAAAGTGATCACATGGTAAGACGCAAACATGTTAGAGCTAAACAACCATCATCATTGAGAATGCATCTATGAGTTCAAAGTTGTGGTGCATCATAATCAATGTAAAAGTCATATCAGCATAGTACAGACCAAAATGCAAAAGGCAAAATCCAAACAAAGGGGAAGACAAGAACCCAAAAAGTGTCTCAAAAAGAGAATAATGAAAGTCAGCCATCCTGCTCGAGGAAATGAGATCTGATGCTCAATGTAGTCATCCCCGTGTAGTAAAGGATCATGTGTCTCCTACGGCTCATTTGTTGCTACTGGTGATGATTGTCCTGAAGCACCTCTACACTGAGTAAGCAAGTCATCGGTGCTCTCCTCACATTCCTTTCATGAAGGACCAATCTTATCTGCTTTTTCCATTTATAACCTGTAAATGATTCGTGCAACATTCTTGTGAGTTCTCAGGGAACCCATTGAAATAGGTTCCACTCAAATGGACTTAAACACAAGGTTTAGAAACAAAGTAGTTCACCCATAAAATGGAATCATTCTTTCTTAGACCAACAATGGAGCACTTCTATTCTCTCTTTTTTTTTGATAAAAAAAAACTAAAAGAAAGACAAAACCATAAATTCAATTAAAACTCGTTACCTCTACCATGGGTTGCCTCCCAAGAAGCGCTTCTTTACCGTCACTAGCTTGATGATGCAATTCCACTATCAAGGTGGAATATATGACACAAAGAACACATCATCCTTCTTCTTTCGTTTATGGGGCAAGAACTTCATGAACTTGAAGTATAATTGCAGATGCTTCCATACCCTCTCAAGGTGAAGGATGACGAATGTAACGCCCAAAAATAATTTGGGTGTATATTTAATTAATTAATTAAGTGGTGTTTGGTGGAGTGTATTAAAACAATAACGGGGTAATTAATTAATTAAGAGGTGGTGTGTTAAGTAGAGAAGGGAGTGGAGTTTAGTAAATAAAAGAGGGAGTGGTGGAAGTAATTTAAGGTGGTGCAAATAGGAGTCTAGGGTAAAAATAAAATAAAGAAAAGGAGTGAAAGAGAGAGATGGGTCGGGTTGTGCTGAGGCGTGGGTTTGAGACTGAGAATAATAAAACGTGAATAAGGGAAGAATTGCAAAACAGAGAGGAAGAGGAATCGCGAATTGAGAAGAAAGAAAGGAATACGAAGAAGAATTCGGAAGCAGAGAGAAAGGAAAGAGAGGTCGGCCGCGTGAATCAGAGAGAAAGAGAAACAGAAACGCGAAGGAGAAGAGAAGAAGGAAGCGCAGCTGAGAGAAAGAAAGAAAGGGAATCGCGAACAGAGAGTAGGAAAAGAAAAGGCCAGCCGCGTGAAGAGAAGAAAGAAACAGGAAGGGACGGGAGAAGCTTGCCACTTGAGTGATTTTGGTGTTGTTTGGAGTCCTTCAATTCAAGGTTAGGGGGCTCTCCTTCATCTCTAATAACCTATTTGATTAATAATTTAGGGGTTTGGTATTATGGGTGATTGTTAAATTGAATTGTTATGTTGCTGAAATTAATTGTGGTGTGAATTTATAATATGTGATGATTATTATGTATGTTGGGGGTTGGTGAAATTGGTTCAATAAGGTGAGAATGAGTTAGGTTCAATTATTGGTGTGTGTTTATGCTGAATGTGAGGCTGATGGGGCGCCAGATGGCTGCCCCGTGGCGCCTAGTGGCGCCGGCGTTGTTGTTTGGTGCATAGGCGTGGCGTAGAGTATGTGTGTGTGCGTGGTTGTGAGTCAGGCGTGGCACGATGTTGCCTCTGTGCCCACATGGGGGTGCGCCTTTGGTGTGCTGCTTGATTTTGTTAGCTGAATTTATAAATATTTTGGAAAACCGTATGTTTAGTACACGTGAAAGAATGGATGATTTTCTGAATAAAATGCGATGTCTGAACTGGTTGTACAGGGAATATATTTTTTGGGATGTCCGTGATACAGAGGAAACTCTGCCCGATTTTCGATAGAATTTTGGTGTGTAGCGTAGTGCCGGTGTGTGTGTCTAGTGCAAGGCGCCAATGTTGGCTGCCCTGCGTGCCACGTCTAGGTGCGCGTCTAAGCCTGTGACTCAATCCTGCCTTAGTCGGTGTCTAGGATATTATTGCCTAATTTTGGTGCTGTTTGGTCCTTATGGTGAAGTTTGGGCCCTTGGTGTGTTTTTAGTCTTTACGGTGCGGCGTAGTCCTCATAATATGATTGGTGAGCTGAATAAATATTGGTGAGTTGTTATAATATGATTGGTGAGCTGAATAAATATTGGTGAGTTGATATGACATGATTGGTGAGCTGAATAAGTATTGGTGAGTTAATATAATATTACTGGTGAGCTGAGATATAATTGGGGAGTTAATATGATATTTTGGGTGAGCAGAAGGTTTCGACCTTATTATGAATTATTGGCGAGCAGAAGACTTCGGTCTTGTTAGTGATGTGCCCACAAGGCTTAATTGTTGAATATGTTAATTATGGGGTGTGTTTACATGTGTTGGTGTGTATGGTGCATGGTCATGGCGTCGCATTATCATGTGCATATTTTGGTGAGCAGAGGCTTCGGCCTATCTTGGTGAGTGCCCTCAAGGCAAGTTTTTGGTGTTGATGGATCCACATGCATATGTCTAGGAGTTGGGTCGCATTGCATACATGTCATATACCCTCGTTGTTGTCTGCGAATGAATAAAGTGACGGCGTGCTATTAGAGCTGTGTGTGTGGGTGTTGTGTCTCAGTGATGTGAAATGATGGTGTGCTATTATCAATGTGAAGTGGTGCTATTCGTTGCCTGATCTATATATTGTTGATCTTATATGTTATTACTTATGAAATGAGACTCACCCTACTGCTTTTATGTTGCTTCTCATGTCGGCAACGTGCAGGTTATAGCGGGTGAAGGTGATCTAGTACCTTCTTTCCAGTGGGTCGAGTCAGCTCTGATACGTAGCACCGGGGGGGGCGTTTTTTTTGCTTACTGGTTTATTTTAATTGATGTTGAACTCTATTTTCGGGATGTAATTTGATATGGTCAGATTTGGTGATTATTCCGCTGCGATGTTTTTATATTTTTATTGACTGTGGTGCTATGTATTACGCGCCCTATGACCTTATATATTAATTTTAGAGATATAATATGTTGGTGTTTTTAAATGTGGCACCCTCTCGTGGTTGCATTAAAACGGTTTTTGCGAACTCTGATTTTTAAATTAACTAAATAATAGTTATTAGTAAAGGGGGTGTTACAAGTTGGTATCAGAGCAGTTCGGTCTGTCCGGCCGGTAGTCGAGTCGTCGTGTTGAGTAACATTGAGTTTGTTACTCGTTTCTGAATTCTGTTTTCTGTTGCAGTGCTAGAATGGCCAGACGGGACGATGCTGCACTTGCTGCTGCCTTGCAGGCTATAGCCGGGGTGATGGGTAATATACCCGGTGTTGTTAATGACGGGACGCGTAATTTGGCTACATTCCAGAGAGAGAACCCACCCACCTTTAAGGGTCGGTACAACCCGGATGGAGCGTTGTCATGGCTGAAGGAGATAGAGCGGGTCTTTCGTGTCATGGAGTGTACTCCAGCTCAGAAAGTGAAGTTTGGGACTCATATGTTAACGGAGGAAGCTGAAGACTGGTGGATGGGAATGTTGCGAAGGTTAAGAGATGCTGGTGAGGAAGTGACTTGGGAGGTTTTCACAAGAGAGTTCAAGAGAAAGTACTACCCTGAGGATGTGCGAGCCAAGAAGGAAGTGGAGTTTTTAGAGCTGAAGCAGGGAGACAAGAATGTGGCTGATTATGCCGCCAAGTTTGAGGAGCTGGCCCAATTCTGTCCCTATTATGCTAACGATGCCAATTCAGAATTTTCAAAATGTGTCAAGTTCGAAAGCGGTCTACGTCCCGATATAAAGAAAGCAATTGGATATCAAGAGGTTCGGGTCTTCGCTAGATTGGTTGATAAGTGTAGGATCTATGAGGAGGATAGTAATGCTGCTTACAAGATTGTAAAGGAGAAGAGGAGTGCTCAGTATCGTGAGAAGCCCTACGATGTTTCTGGAGGTAAGGGCAAAGGGAAAGCTGATGATTCAGGCAAGAAGTCAAGTGGGGGAGAGGCCCCTGCGAATGTTGTGTGCTACAAGTGTGGGAAGCCCGGTCATAAGAGTTTTGGTTGTCCAGATAACAAGTGCTTTAAATGTGGTAAGGGAGGCCACATAGCTGCCAACTGTGAGAAGAAAGAGGTCGTCTGCTACAGCTGCGGAGAGGTGGGGCATATTAGTACCAATTGCTCCAAGCCAAAGAAGGAGGGGTCTAGTGGGAGGGTGTCTGCGGAGGAGTGATGATAGTATCAGAGGTACGTATTCCGTTAAGGGTACTCCGCTAGAATCTACTGTTATATCGATGCTACTTGTTGTTTTGTTATTGTTGCATGCGGTGAATGTTTAAGTGCTGTGATAACTGTTGTAACTGTAATGTGTTGCCTGGTGTGTTTCTCTGTGTCCCTTGTCGACCTTCGACAGAGACTTGTTGTGAATCCTTGTTGTTTGCCGTTGGGTGAGTTAATCGTAATCTTGAGTATGAACTGGTTAGAACATAACCATGTTCCTAGTAGTTGAATTTTCGAGGACGAAAATATTCTAAGTGGGGGAGAGTTGTAACGCCCAAAAATAATTTGGGTGTATATTTAATTAATTAATTAAGTGGTGTTTGGTGGAGTGTATTAAAACAATAATGGGGTAATTAATTAATTAAGAGGTGGTGTGTTAAGTAGAGAAGGGAGTGGAGTTTAGTAAATAAAAGAGGGAGTGGTGGAAGTAATTTAAGGTGGTGCAAATAGGAGTCTAGGGTAAAAATAAAATAAAGAAAAGGAGTGAAAGAGAGAGATGGGTCGGGTTGTGCTGAGGCGTGGGTTTGAGACTGAGAATAATAAAACGTGAATAAGGGAAGAATTGCAAAACAGAGAGGAAGAGGAATCGCGAATTGAGAAGAAAGAAAGGAATACGAAGAAGAATTCAGAAGCAGAGAGAAAGGAAAGAGAGGTCGGCCGCGTGAATCAGAGAGAAAGAGAAACAGAAACGCGAAGGAGAAGAGAAGAAGGAAGCGCAGCTGAGAGAAAGAAAGAAAGGGAATCGCGAACAGAGAGTAGGAAAAGAAAAGGCCAGCCGCGTGAAGAGAAGAAAGAAACAGGAAGGGAAGGGAGAAGCTTGCCACTTGAGTGATTTTGGTGTTGTTTGGAGTCCTTCAATTCAAGGTTAGGGGGCTCTCCTTCATCTCTAATAACCTATTTGATTAATAATTTAGGGGTTTGGTATTATGGGTGATTGTTAAATTGAATTGTTATGTTGCTGAAATTAATTGTGGTGTGAATTTATAATATGTGATGATTATTATGTATGTTGGGGGTTGGTGAAATTGGTTCAATAAGGTGAGAATGAGTTAGGTTCAATTATTGGTGTGTGTTTATGCTGAATGTGAGGCTGATGGGGCGCCAGATGGCTGCCCCGTGGCGCCTAGTGGCGCCGGCGTTGTTGTTTGGTGCATAGGCGTGGCGTAGAGTATGTGTGTGTGCGTGGTTGTGAGTCAGGCGTGGCACGATGTTGCCTCTGTGCCCACATGGGGGCGCGCCTTTGGTGTGCTGCTTGATTTTGTTAGCTGAATTTATAAATATTTTGGAAAACCGTATGTTTAGTACACGTGAAAGAATGGATGATTTTCTGAATAAAATGCGATGTCTGAACTGGTTGTACAGGGAATATATTTTTTGGGATGTCCGTGATACAGAGGAAACTCTGCCCGATTTTCGATAGAATTTTGGTGTGTAGCGTAGTGCCGGTGTGTGTGTCTAGTGCAAGGCGCCAATGTTGGCTGCCCTGCGTGCCACGTCTAGGTGCGCGTCTAAGCCTGTGACTCAATCCTGCCTTAGTCGGTGTCTAGGATATTATTGCCTAATTTTGGTGCTGTTTGGTCCTTATGGTGAAGTTTGGGCCCTTGGTGTGTTTTTAGTCTTTACGGTGCGGCGTAGTCCTCATAATATGATTGGTGAGCTGAATAAATATTGGTGAGTTGTTATAATATGATTGGTGAGCTGAATAAATATTGGTGAGTTGATATGACATGATTGGTGAGCTGAATAAGTATTGGTGAGTTAATATAATATTACTGGTGAGCTGAGATATAATTGGGGAGTTAATATGATATTTTGGGTGAGCAGAAGGTTTCGACCTTATTATGAATTATTGGCGAGCAGAAGACTTCGGTCTTGTTAGTGATGTGCCCACAAGGCTTAATTGTTGAGTATGTTAATTATGGGGTGTGTTTACATGTGTTGGTGTGTATGGTGCATGGTCATGGCGTCGCATTATCATGTGCATATTTTGGTGAGCAGAGGCTTCGGCCTATTTTGGTGAGCAGAGGCTTCGGCCTATCTTGGTGAGTGCCCTCAAGGCAAGTTTTTGGTGTTGATGGATCCACATGCATATGTCTAGGAGTTAGGTCGCATTGCATACATGTCATATACCCTCGTTGTTGTCTGCGAATGAATAAAGTGACGGCGTGCTATTAGAGCTGTGTGTGTGGGTGTTGTGTCTCAGTGATGTGAAATGATGGTGTGCTATTATCAATGTGAAGTGGTGCTATTCGTTGCCTGATCTATATATTGTTGATCTTATATGTTATTACTTATGAAATGAGACTCACCCTACTGCTTTTATGTTGCTTCTCATGTCGGCAACGTGCAGGTTATAGCGGGTGAAGGTGATCTAGTACCTTCTTTCCAGTGGGTCGAGTCAGCTCTGATACGTAGCACCGGGGGGGGCGTTTTTTTTGCTTACTGGTTTATTTTAATTGATGTTGAACTCTATTTTCGGGATGTAATTTGATATGGTCAGATTTGGTGATTATTCCGCTGCGATGTTTTTATATTTTTATTGACTGTGGTGCTATGTATTACGCGCCCTATGACCTTATATATTAATTTTAGAGATATAATATGTTGGTGTTTTTAAATGTGGCACCCTCTCGTGGTTGCATTAAAACGGTTTTTGCGAACTCTGATTTTTAAATTAACTAAATAATAGTTATTAGTAAATGGGGTGTTACAAGTTGGTATCAGAGCAGTTCGGTCTGTCCGGCCGGTAGTCGAGTCGTCGTGTTGAGTAACATTGAGTTTGTTACTCGTTTCTGAATTCTGTTTTCTGTTGCAGTGCTAGAATGGCCAGACGGGACGATGCTGCACTTGCTGCTGCCTTGCAGGCTATAGCCGGGGTGATGGGTAATATACCCGGTGTTGTTAATGACGGGACGCGTAATTTGGCTACATTCCAGAGAGAGAACCCACCCACCTTTAAGGGTCGGTACAACCCGGATGGAGCGTTGTCATGGCTGAAGGAGATAGAGCGGGTCTTTCGTGTCATGGAGTGTACTCCAGCTCAGAAAGTGAAGTTTGGGACTCATATGTTAACGGAGGAAGCTGAAGACTGGTGGATGGGAATGTTGCGAAGGTTAAGAGATGCTGGTGAGGAAGTGACTTGGGAGGTTTTCACAAGAGAGTTCAAGAGAAAGTACTACCCTGAGGATGTGCGAGCCAAGAAGGAAGTGGAGTTTTTAGAGCTGAAGCAGGGAGACAAGACTGTGGCTGATTATGCCGCCAAGTTTGAGGAGCTGGCCCAATTCTGTCCCTATTATGCTAATGATGCCAATTCGGAATTTTCAAAATGTGTCAAGTTCGAGAGCGGTCTACGTCCCGATATAAAGAAAGCAATTGGATATCAAGAGGTTCGGGTCTTCGCTAGATTGGTTGATAAGTGTAGGATCTATGAGGAGGATAGTAATGCTGCTTACAAGATTGTAAAGGAGAAGAGGAGTGCTCAGTATCGTGAGAAGCCCTACGATGTTTCTGGAGGTAAGGGCAAAGGGAAAGCTGATGATTCAGGCAAGAAGTCAAGTGGGGGAGAGGCCCCTGCGAATGTTGTGTGCTACAAGTGTGGGAAGCCCGGTCATAAGAGTTTTGGTTGTCCAGATAACAAGTGCTTTAAATGTGGTAAGGGAGGCCACATAGCTGCCAACTGTGAGAAGAAAGAGGTCGTCTGCTACAGCTGCGGAGAGGTGGGGCATATTAGTACCAATTGCTCCAAGCCAAAGAAGGAGGGGTCTAGTGGGAGGGTGTTTGTTTTAGCAGGTGCTGAGTCTGCGCAGGAGTGATGATAGTATCAGAGGTACGTATTCCGTTAAGGGTACTCCGCTAGAATCTACTGTTATATCGATGCTACTTGTTGTTTTGTTATTGTTGCATGCGGTGAATGTTTAAGTGCTGTGATAACTGTTGTAACTGTAATGTGTTGCCTGGTGTGTTTCTCTGTGTCCCTTGTCGACCTTCGACAGAGACTTGTTGTGAATCCTTGTTGTTTGCCGTTGGGTGAGTTAATCGTAATCTTGAGTATGAACTGGTTAGAACATAACCATGTTCCTAGTAGTTGAATTTTCGAGGACGAAAATATTCTAAGTGGGGGAGAGTTGTAACGCCCAAAAATAATTTGGGTGTATATTTAATTAATTAATTAAGTGGTGTTTGGTGGAGTGTATTAAAACAATAATGGGGTAATTAATTAATTAAGAGGTGGTGTGTTAAGTAGAGAAGGGAGTGGAGTTTAGTAAATAAAAGAGGGAGTGGTGGAAGTAATTTAAGGTGGTGCAAATAGGAGTCTAGGGTAAAAATAAAATAAAGAAAAGGAGTGAAAGAGAGAGATGGGTCGGGTTGTGCTGAGGCGTGGGTTTGAGACTGAGAATAATAAAACGTGAATAAGGGAAGAATTGCAAAACAGAGAGGAAGAGGAATCGCGAATTGAGAAGAAAGAAAGGAATACGAAGAAGAATTCAGAAGCAGAGAGAAAGGAAAGAGAGGTCGGCCGCGTGAATCAGAGAGAAAGAGAAACAGAAACGCGAAGGAGAAGAGAAGAAGGAAGCGCAGCTGAGAGAAAGAAAGAAAGGGAATCGCGAACAGAGAGTAGGAAAAGAAAAGGCCAGCCGCGTGAAGAGAAGAAAGAAACAGGAAGGGAAGGGAGAAGCTTGCCACTTGAGTGATTTTGGTGTTGTTTGGAGTCCTTCAATTCAAGGTTAGGGGGCTCTCCTTCATCTCTAATAACCTATTTGATTAATAATTTAGGGGTTTGGTATTATGGGTGATTGTTAAATTGAATTGTTATGTTGCTGAAATTAATTGTGGTGTGAATTTATAATATGTGATGATTATTATGTATGTTGGGGGTTGGTGAAATTGGTTCAATAAGGTGAGAATGAGTTAGGTTCAATTATTGGTGTGTGTTTATGCTGAATGTGAGGCTGATGGGGCGCCAGATGGCTGCCCCGTGGCGCCTAGTGGCGCCGGCGTTGTTGTTTGGTGCATAGGCGTGGCGTAGAGTATGTGTGTGTGCGTGGTTGTGAGTCAGGCGTGGCACGATGTTGCCTCTGTGCCCACATGGGGGCGCGCCTTTGGTGTGCTGCTTGATTTTGTTAGCTGAATTTATAAATATTTTGGAAAACCGTCTGTTTAGTACACGTGAAAGAATGGATGATTTTCTGAATAAAATGCGATGTCTGAACTGGTTGTACAGGGAATATATTTTTTGGGATGTCCGTGATACAGAGGAAACTCTGCCCGATTTTCGATAGAATTTTGGTGTGTAGCGTAGTGCCGGTGTGTGTGTCTAGTGCAAGGCGCCAATGTTGGCTGCCCTGCGTGCCACGTCTAGGTGCGCGTCTAAGCCTGTGACTCAATCCTGCCTTAGTCGGTGTCTAGGATATTATTGCCTAATTTTGGTTCTGTTTGGTCCTTATGGTGAAGTTTGGGCCCTTGGTGTGTTTTTAGTCTTTACGATGCGGCGTAGTCCTCATAATATGATTGGTGAGCTGAATAAATATTGGTGAGTTGTTATAATATGATTGGTGAGCTGAATAAATATTGGTGAGTTGATATGACATGATTGGTGAGCTGAATAAGTATTGGTGAGTTAATATAATATTACTGGTGAGCTGAGATATAATTGGGGAGTTAATATGATATTTTGGGTGAGCAGAAGGTTTCGACCTTATTATGAATTATTGGCCAGCAGAAGACTTCGGTCTTGTTAGTGATGTGCCCACAAGGCTTAATTGTTGAGTATGTTAATTATGGGGTGTGTTTACATGTGTTGGTGTGTATGGTGCATGGTCATGGCGTCGCATTATCATGTGCATATTTTGGTGAGCAGAGGCTTCGGCCTATTTTGGTGAGCAGAGGCTTCGGCCTATCTTGGTGAGTGCCCTCAAGGCAAGTTTTTGGTGTTGATGGATCCACATGCATATGTCTAGGAGTTGGGTCGCATTGCATACATGTCATATACCCTCGTTGTTGTCTGCGAATGAATAAAGTGACGGCGTGCTATTAGAGCTGTGTGTGTGGGTGTTGTGTCTCAGTGATGTGAAATGATGGTGTGCTATTATCAATGTGAAGTGGTGCTATTCGTTGCCTGATCTATATATTGTTGATCTTATATGTTATTACTTATGAAATGAGACTCACCCTACTGCTTTTATGTTGCTTCTCATGTCGGCAACGTGCAGGTTATAGCGGGTGAAGGTGATCTAGTACCTTCTTTCCAGTGGGTCGAGTCAGCTCTGATACGTAGCACCGGGGGGGCGTTTTTTTTGCTTACTGGTTTACTTTAATTGATGTTGAACTCTATTTTCGGGATGTAATTTGATATGGTCAGATTTGGTGATTATTCCGCTGCGATGTTTTTATATTTTTATTGACTGTGGTGCTATGTATTACGCGCCCTATGACCTTATATATTAATTTTAGAGATATAATATGTTGGTGTTTTTAAATGTGGCACCCTCTCGTGGTTGCATTAAAACGGTTTTTGCGAACTCTGATTTTTAAATTAACTAAATAATAGTTATTAGTAAAGGGGGTGTTACAACGAACAAGGCATAGAAGGAGTCTAAATATCGATCAAGCTCTTCATTTCTATCTTCCTTGCTGCTCGAAAGATTAGTAGAAAAAATGATTTGTTGGGTTATTTCTTGTTGGATTTTCACACCTTCCCAACATTGGGAATTTTGAGCTTCCCTCCAAACTACATGATCCTCCCGTTCAATCTTTTCTTCTTCCTCATCTTTCTTATTCTCCCAAGATTCTTCTTTTGTAGAGGCATGTTCTTCTTGTTCTACATTTGTAGTAAAATAAAACTCCTTACAATTTCTATTCAGATGATGCCCCCCACAAAAATCACAACGCGAGTGATGTGGTTGGTCAATACTTAGCTCAAGAAGTTTTATATCCGCTAACCAGTGAAAATATCCCACAACAGTTGTCCACTCTGGCTCACAATTGCAATACCCAAGATCCTTCGCACAAAGATCACAATAAGTGTGTGTCACACAATTGCCATTTAAATGTGGTTCTCCACAAAAATCACAACGAAGTGACTGTAGTGTGGACTCCATGATTTACAAAGATTTCACCTGGCTTTCATAGAATCAACGGAGTGATAGTACTAAAGAGATAAAAAAATAAAAATAAAATAACTGAAAAATAAAATTCAATCTAGTAATTAAAGATTAAACTGAAAAAAATTGGTAATCCCCCGCAACGGCGCCAAAAACTTGTTATGATTTCGACAAGTGTACCGAATCATTGCAAGTAATATTAAAACGGTAAGACCGAGTGTCGAACTCAGGGATTGCGATTAATTATCAATTTAATTAATTAATTACTAAAATATTCAAAATAAGGAGTGATAGATAGTAACCGAAGAAGATTAAATGTGAGAATAAAATGCGAGAGTAAAAGTGGTTAGGAATCGAATCCTCTACCCTACACTATAATGCACTATACCATCAATCAATTCCAATTTAATTACCCAAATAAAAGATTCCATTCAACTATTACAGATTAAGGACAATCCCTTGCCTCAAAACCCCTTTTATCTAATGGGAAACCCTAACTCCTTAAGTGTTTCGCCACTAAACAAAGCATTGAACGTAGAGAATTAACGGAATTCAT
The DNA here is from genome assembly GCA_039519185.1 of Astragalus membranaceus. NCBI lineage: Eukaryota > Viridiplantae > Streptophyta > Magnoliopsida > Fabales > Fabaceae > Astragalus > Astragalus membranaceus. The sequence goes on from CM076849.1 coordinate 181,908,508, forward strand.
GAAAGTAGTGTCATATTCCAATAATCATCACACTCATGACCTAAACCCCAATATCTGGAAAACATAACCCATCTCCCAATGGTGAAAGTAAACCCTAATTCATTACAACAACAATAATTATTGTAAAGCAATAAGAACGGAGGTAAAGGCAAATTTAAAAGGATCACTAGATTGTATTGATCATAACAATGGAATCATATGATAGTTTTGGAGAGATTCATCTCTTCCTAACCCTAAGAGAATTAGTTACTCATGTTCAAAGTATTGAAAGACAAAGTAAAAGAGAAGTTACACAAAGAGGAGTGCATTGGATCCTTCAATTCCTTGTTCCCAAGTGTAGAGAAGCTCCAAATCTTGCTCTTTTTCGCAACTCCAAAACCCTATTTTCTCCTCCAAGAAGAATCCCTCAAAAATTCTGATTTTTCACTTAAAATGCTGTCAATTCTACAGTCCTTCGCGTCGCGATGCGATTCCGTCTCGTCGCAATGGTGCAGAATTTTGCCTGGGTCGCGACGCGAAGGTGTCTGGTCGCGACGCGGAACTGCACATATTTTTTCTTCTTCTTTTCTCTGCTGCATCACTAGGCAAGCTGTCTAGTTCGCTAGTTGACGAAACATCAAATTGAAGGTTTTCTCTTACAATAAGCACTAGAGAAGAGGATAATAACTTACAATGCAATCCTAATGACATCAATTTAAATCTATGCTATTTCCCCGTGACAATTGACCGAAACACAATCAACTACTAGCATTTTGGCTTTAAAATTGAACAACAATATACATATGACGATTGTCATACCCCAATTTTGTCCGGCTTAGGTCCAAACCCTAATTTTCCACACAAAAAAGTATATAATAAATTATGCATTGCATTTTGGGTCTTAGAAACCTTTCCAAAGTCTTGAAATCATTTTTAGGTTTAGAATGCACTTTTTGGGAAATTAGGGTTTTGAAAATATGTTATGCATGCATGGCAAGCTTTGGAAAATATTTTATGCATGCATGGCAAAGACCTAAAAAACAATTTTGTGGAAAGCAAGAATCGATTTATAGGCCATGGAATCGATTTTCAAGCAATCCTAAAGGCCAAGAATCGATTTCTTAATCATATGTTTAAAGCTTGAAATCGATTCCTACATATACTCAAGGCAGAGCTAAAAATCGATTTCCCTCTTTTTGCATAGGCCTTGAAATCGATTTTCAAGCTCTTCCATAGGCCATGAATCGATTCCTCATTATTTTAACTAAGTGAAGAATCGATTTTCACCTATTCAGGATGTCCAAGAATCGATTCTTTATTATTTCCAAGGGCTCAAACAAATCGATTATATCCTATTTTAACTAAAGCATGAAATCGATTCTTTGATGTTTTAAAGAGCCAAGAATCGATTCCTCTCTCATTTAACTAAAACTTGGAATCGATTCATGTGATTTTTCAAAGGCAAGGAATCGATTATACACTTGTTACACTTCATCAAACAATCGATTCATCTTTGCAATAAATGTTTTTTTAAATTTCTACGCTTTCCTAAGCCTATAAATAGGCAACCTCAAGTCACTCTTCAGACACATTTTTTTCACGAGATCAGAGAAGGAATTTCGCAAATCTCATCTTCTCAGAAAAACTCTTCTATATTTTATTTGTGCTCTCTTCGTTCCGTCAGTCCGTCAGAGCTGATCTGTTGCTAAGAGTTAGTTGGGGTTTGCATTCTTCAAGTTATAATATCTGCCTTCATTAGAGGTATTTCTGTCTTTACATTTGTTATTATTTAATTATTGTGATCCGTGCCAAAACTGCTCTATGTGATTTAACTTAGCTTTAGTGTTTACTTACTTGTTCTTGTATATTATTGTCCATTGTTGATGATGAATCATATGATTCCCACTTATGCCTAGTGCATCATGTTCTAAGTGGTGAAGATGGTTTCAGATGATTCAACCTCCCCTTCTTTTTTTAGCTTCTTAATGAATAAAAGATAGTTAGGTTTATGGTTTAAGGTACATGGGGCATTGCAAAGGATAGGTTACCCAAAACCTTGATGCTCCCTCCTCTTTGATTGTGTTACTAGCCGTTGGGCACTTATTCATAAATGCAAAGGATAGGCTTACCTTAGCCTTGATGCAATTTCCCCCTTTCGTTCATGTTATTGAGAAATCGTTGCTCATATGTTCCTCAGTTTAATTAAGACCATTCTATGCCTATGATCAATTGCTTGCTTGTTTTGATGCACTTTAAAGTCTTGATTCAATATGTCATTCCATCCATGTGTATGACCTCCTAATGAAGACGTAAGTCTACATGCCTGTTGTAGCATAGAGTCATTAGGGTAAATACACTCCTTCCTACACACACACACACACTTGCTTTGAGAACTTTACCTTGCATCCCTGATAAGTGGGTCTTTTGATCATGTTGGCATGTTTAGTCTTGATTAAATATTCAACATATGCATGATTTCGTGATTATTGAATGTGCTTGAACTTTTGTAATCAATCATTGATAGTACCTTCACCCTTTTTCCAAAAATCTTTCAAACTCTTTTCCAATTAATGCGAGTTATTAGTGACTATCACCCAAAGCCTTGGCTTGTTTGATTGTCATGAATGCCATCAAGGGTTATTAGTAATGATCACTCAAAGCTTTTGCTTGCTTGATCGTTACGAAAGCTCTTCCCCTTTCAAACCCCCTTCAAAAACATTTTCATTAGAACTACGTCGCTTTGATTCCCATTTGGGATACGTAGGAGCGGGTCTCGTTCTCGTCAAGCGCAACGAATAAAAATCCTTTTCACAAGCATAAACAAATCACTTTCATAAAACAAACAAAAAGAATCATTTTCAAACTCATTGTTGCTAGTAGCTCATCAGAGCCTTTGTTCGTTTAGCTATTAGTGGCAATGTCCTTTTCTCATAAGAATAATAAACGATGATCCATCATAACCTTTGTTAGTTTGATCATCGTGCGAATCAATCTCTTTCGAAAATCACTTTCAAAAAAGATAATAAAAACGAGTTGTTATCAATAGTCAATCAGAACCTTTGTTCGTTTGACTAGCGGTACAACTCTCTTTTTTTTTTGAGTATTTAGTAGTGATTCATCATAGCCTCTGCTAGTTTAATCATTCACTAATGCTCGTCCTATTTCAAAAACTCGCCAAAAAAAGATAAAAAAAACAAAAACTTTTCAAAAAGACACCCAAGAACTACGTGGCTTTGAATTCTCCATCGCACCGGGAGATACGTAGGAGCGGGCCATGTCCCGTCAAGCACTTTTTCTAAAAAACCTTTTCTTTTTTTTCCTTTTCTCGCCAAAAATAAAATTTTTGTTAAGTTTTCCCATTCATTCTTCAAATAAATAGGCAAACCTAGATATTCTTCAAATCAAATGTTAAAACCACACATTTAATTAGAGGTTCCCTTTCGGTAGAAAGGACGTGCGCGGTGCTAACACCTTCCTCGCACGTAATCGACCCCCGAACCTATATCTCTAGTTTTCAAAAGACCATCCGCCTTGTCCAAAAGACCTTTTTTCAATGTTTTGGTCTTAAAATTAAAATATTGGTGGCGGCTCCAAATTTTTTCCACGTTGTACATTGAGAAACCCAAACCGGGGATTTTTCGGGGTGCAACAACGATGAGTCAACACAAGTCCAAGGAATGGAGAAAAAGAAGTAATAGATAGATCTAAAATTTGGAACCAAAATATCAGAAACATAAGGGAGCAATTAAAGTTAAAACATTTATGTTTGAAATAGACTTAGTAAAATTTCAAATGCTCCCATAAAAAAATTAGGTGTAGCCCCCATTCATTTTTTAAAATATTGTCTTCACGGGGAAACACTTATTTATTTTATGGGGCAAACAACAATTTACTAAGTCAATTTGTTGGCTAATGGTGTAAAACATTTTACATCACTATATAGTACAAACCAATTAATCTCAAATATTTACTTTTTTGCCAAAACATTTATTTGAAAATAGTTTTTGCCAAAACACTTAAAAATACGTCAACATAAACCAAAATCAAAATTTACTCTCAATTGTTTACTTTTTGACCAAAACTTGTAAAATTTTGTTGGGCCACATTTGTGTGAATTGGGCCGCATTTTGCTGCGTCCATTAGAAGAAGAAGTGTACACTAGGCAGCCACCTGGGTTTGAAAAGAAAGGCATGGAAGATAGAGTAATGAAGTTGAATAAAGCTCTATATGGTTTGAAACAAGCTCCCCGAGCTTGGAACAAAAGAATTGATAGATTTCTGTTGAAGCTAAACTTTGTGAAATGCACCACAGAATATGGTGTATATCTGAAGAACTGTGGCGCATCTGGTGTAATAATGCTTTGCCTGTATGTTGATGATCTTCTTGTCACTAGTGATAGTGAACAAGAGATCAACAATTTCAAGAAAAAGATGATGCCTGAATTTGAAATGTCTGATATTGGCAAGTTTGCATACTTTTTGGGAATGGAATTTGTGACATCTAAGAGAGGGATATTTCTTCATCAAAAGAAATATGCAACAGATATATGGAAGAGGTTCAATATGATTGACTGCAATCCTGCCACAACTCCATGTGAACCAGACAACAAACTAGCCTACAGTGAAGATACTGATCTGATTGATTCCACTCTGTACAGGTAGTTAATAGGTTCATTGAGGTACCTATGTAACTCAAGACCAGACATCACCTATAGTGTGGGATTGGTGAGTAGGTTTATGGAGAAACCTAGTTAAGCTCACTTACTAGCAGCCAAGAGGATCCTTAGATATGTGAAAGGAACCTTGGACTGTGGAATTTTATTTCCTACTGCAGATGGAAGTTCTGAGATGGAAATTACTGGCTACACAGATGCAGATTGGAGTGGTGACATTGGTGATAGAAAGAGTACTTCCGGGTACATGTTTATGTGTGGGAATGCTCCTATATCACGGTGTTCGAAGAAACAAGAGGTGGTGGCACTGTCTAGTTGTGAGGCGGAATACATATCAGCTGCTTTTGGTGCTAGCCAAGCTCTTTGGCTAGGAATGCTACTGGAAGAACTGAATGTGAAGTGCAGCAAAGTTATGAAGCTCAAAATTGACAATAAGTCTGCAATAGACCTAGCCAAGCACCCTGTGGCACATGGACGCAGCAAACATATAGAGGTTAAGTGTCACTTCCTCCGTGATCAAGTTAACAAGAATAAGCTGTCACTTGAGCACTGCAGAACTGAGGAGCAGTTTGCAGATATGCTCACTAAAGCCTTGAAGCCTAGAAGACTTGAAGAAATGAAGAAGAAGATTGGAATGCACATGTTAGCAGATTTGAATTAAGGAGGTGTATTGTATGTGTAATTCAAATATAGGTGTGTAATTGATCAATTAGTAGTTAGTTAAGTTTGCTAATGAGAACTAACTATGGTTAAGTGATTCTTGTACAATATAAATACACTTGTACGTAACTCTAGTTAATGAGCAAGTGTGAGAAATGAAATTTTAGTTTTTCCAATTCACACTTCTGGTAACACTGTTAGCTTCCCTCTCTCTCTCACACGAAAAACAACACACAATTCTTCGCAATACTCCAACAATAAAGCGAGAGGAAAAGTGAGGGAGAGAGAGAGAGAGAGGCGCGGCGGTGGATTTTATATTAGAAGAGAGAGAATGGTGGCGGTGGTTTGTGGCCGTCGCTGGAGGGTGATGCATCATATGGTGGTCACGGTGAGGTTCGAGGAGAGAGAAATGTTGTGAGAGAGTGATGGAGAGTGATTTCTCTTCTTCTTCTATTCTTTTTAGTACTGTTGGTTCTCACTTCCATTTTTTCTCTACTAATTTCTTTTCACTCTCTCTATTGTGTTGGCAACAGTGGTGGTGACTTGCGGCCGGCTCATGGAAGAACCGACGATGGTGAGTGTTTCCTTCACTCTCCTCTCTTGACCAAATTTATGTGTTTTATGTATTTTTGTTCTCCTTGCTTCTTCTCCTTTCTTTTTTCTCTTTTACCCTTTTCTCAGGTTTCCTCTTGCTCACCAATGGTCTACTACATAGTCTGCACTATAACACAACTCACAGCAACTTGCAATTTTGCATTTTTGTTGTTTCATTTTATGTAGTTCTTAAATATTTTTTCCAATGGTTTTTTTATCTTGCTTGACAGGAAGAATTTCAATTGGCATTGTTCAAGACAAACAAGGAGAGCTTATTTGCAGATAGGGTATGCTGAGGATATCTTTCGGTTTTGTTAAGAAATGATTCATGGATTTTCAAAGCTCAATATCTTTTTATTTGTAGTCTGGAGATGATGAAAAGAGTTTGGCTTGAATTCTGAAAATATACATTCAGCTGAACATTGACCTTTTCAATTTGTAATTTATTTTTCTTTTTTTTTATTTAATTTTGATTTGTAGAATTTATTTATATACTCTTTGGATTTGATATATTCTTTCGCTTTTGAGCATGTACCTAAGCCCCAGGGTACATGGTTCGATTCTCACGGAAGGCAAAAACTCTAAGAGGGAGTAGAGAAGATCATGAGTGCATCGCTGGGTAGCCTACTAAGTAAGAAAAGTGCCCAGGATGTTACAGCGATGATCCGAACCAAAAATTTTCTTTTCATTTCTCTATCATAATTTCTCTTCATCTTCTTTTGAATTTGTTAGACTCTAGGTGGGTCAAGAGAAAGAAATAACAGAGAAGGCGTAAGGTGGTGGGAGAGAGAGAGAGAGATGATGTGAAAGAAGAGAGTTTTTGAGAAACAAAAGGAGTGGAGAGAAGAGAGAGAGTGACCGAGAAGATGGAGACCGAGACTGTGTGGATGATCTTTGATTTATCAAGAGGTATTGGATGATCTTTTAAGGATATTGTTGCCGCAGACAAGAGGTAACGGATAAATCAAATTCCTAGATAGGGGCTTCTGCTCCATAGCAAACTGTCATCTTCGTTCTTTCTTACTTCTCTTTAAATTAAATATTAAATTGAAAATTTCGAAATTTAAAAGAATTAATTTAAAAAAAAAAACCCGCTGGAAATGTGCGTTATCGGCGAATTTTTCAATTTTTTTCAAAAAATCCGCTGGAAACGCACATTACCGACGGAAAAATCTGCAGGTAATGTGCGATTTCGGCGGATTTTTCAATTTTTTTTTTGTAAAAATCAGCCGGAAAGTATTACCTACGAGCGTTTTACCGGCGGAAAAAATCCGCCTGAAACATCACTTTTCCGGTGTATTTAGTGCATTTCTGAAGGATTTTTTCTGCCAAAAAAATACGTTTTTCTTGTAGTATGATAATGCTGAGCCCGTTACTGCTAAGGCTGCTTTTCCTGTTGGTGAGATGACCATCACCTTGGATGACTTCTTCCACCTTCCCATTGGTGAGATGACCACACCTTGGATGACATCTTTGTATTGCTGCACCTCCCGATTGTTGATAAGTTTTTCCGACTTCCCCGCCTATTCTAAGATTGATGCAATAGAGGCCTTGGTCGAGTATATGGGAGTGGACCACGAAGATACTACTTATTAGATGGATGGTAACGGTGTGTATGTATAACTAAGATGGCCGCAGAAGGTGGTCTATGCGTCAACCACATTGTCGATGAGCGATGGGAGCATTATACTTGTTGGGCACCACCATCTTCACTGACAAGTTAGTGTCAAGGGTGAAGGTGGGATATCTTTGGATGTTAGGTGACCCTAAGGCCACCGCCAGTTACACCTGGGGTGGGATGGCCCTTGCCTACTTCTTCGACCAACTTTAGGATGCTAGCGTAGCTACCTCTAGGAAGGTGGTTGGTTGCACCACACTGATTTAGGTATGTATTGTAATTACTTTAATTTTCAGTAACCTGTGTTAATGTATGCATGTTTACTAACCTGATTCGCATGTTGATTACATGATTGGATCTTTGAGCACTTTTAGGGTGATGCTTTTGGGAGTAAATGGATTGACCCATGCAGTGGCGGATCCAAGAACCGGAGTTGGGGGTTAAAAATTTTAAAAGCATAAATCGCTAAAAATATAACTAAAAACAACTTTAATATATTTAAATAAATAAATTATACCTTATCAAAAAAATATTATACAACTCATAATTGGCCTAGTGATGTGTTTGTGTAAAAAAAAAAATTAATTTTAAAATTAAGTGCAAAATTAGATGCAAAATTAATGGTCTTAATGCAAAATTATAATTTCAAGGGGATTTAAAATATTTTTATATAGGAAATAAATAGACATATTTTTTCCAGACATTACTATGTAGGTTAGTAGTTCCGCCACTAGGCCCATATGTATCTAAAATTAGTTTTGCTATAATGGATATTCCGTATCCACATGTATATGCTGATATGTATGAATATTAGTAGTTTTTAAAGAAATGTATTTGTGTAAAAAAACATTATTTTAACTATGTTAAATTTCTTCATTCTCTTTCGACAACAAAATAAATAATCACGGAATACATCACACATCCATCAAACAAACATAGAATTTTTTCCTCTTTTTACAACAAAATAGTTGTCAACAATAAAAAAGATAGCCTTTCTTCCTCTTGTTACAACATAATAGTCTACAACCCGCAAACAAATTAATATAGTAGTTTGCCATCAAATATTGAAAAATTTTAAATTATACATTTATCACTTCAACAAGCCGTCATTTTGTATTTTACTAATAGGGTATTATAGTAAATTACTAACGTGTATAAATATATATACCGATGGCTACAAATAACATTACATTCGTCTTCATATCCATTAATTAACTAGTAGTTAAAATATCTATTTATTTTAATTCTAGTTTGGTCAAAAAAAAAATATCTAGTAGTCGTCACGAATTTTTTTTTTTGAATATAATAGGGGCTCAAAGGCCCGAAACGAAAACCACGAACTACACGGAAACTAATTTAGGAGTAGAAACTCAAATACAATCATCATACAAAAATTGTAAAATACGCTCCAGAGGATGCTCCTAATAGTGCATGTCTTCACGAATTTTATTCGTAGATACCTTGAGCTTGAGGTACAAATTATTTCTTTTGTCATCCCCACACTCACTATTTCCAAGTAACGGGCGTCTAAAAAAATTGATTTTCCCCATATGTTAATTTTATTAGTGAAAGCTTATCTTCCTCAACAACAACTATTTTCATTTGATAAACAAAGATTTTCCTTTGGCAACACTTCAATCTTGGACGGTCCCAGCAATAATAAGTATGCTAAAACTAAAGTGAGCGTTAAATTACGGTCCCTCATTTTTGTGCCACTACTACTATGACCAATACATATAATTTACAATGATTGTTATTCATTATTCATAAAAATTCTACTCTATATAGTATAGAATCTAGAGGAAAAGGCAATGCTTTCCAATCATGGCTTCAATTTGTTATACTACCCTTTTTTATTAAAAACAAAGTTTTTTTTGTCTAAGTTATAAAAAATAGACACGAAATTTCAAATGTATTGAATGATGAATTTTTAGTTATACTCTCATTTATAGATTAGTGGGATTGGCGTTAACAATACACTTATTTCCCATCAAATGTTAGGATATTTTGGTAAAAAATGAATCTTTAAAAATCTTAATAAAAAATGCTTTCGCGCTATTTTTTTTCCTGATAGGCAAATATTAGTGGTTGATTGTTAAAGAGAATATTAGCTTTAAGGATATAAACTCGGGACTTCCTACTTATACTCTTTCAATGTCTCTTAAATGGCTGAATGAACTACCAACTCGAAATATTCGTATGCTATTAATTAGTTTAATTAGTACATTGATTCTTATAAAAGGAGTGAGTGGAGTAAAAAAACTCCATTTTCAGTTTTGATGATCAAAGCACATTCATAATTAAATTTGCAACAAAAGGGCCAATGAGATCTGCCTTTCTCCCAAATTGATTGCTTAAATTAGGTAAATGACATTTATCTTTTTTCCATTTGTTCTGAGTTAGTGAAGTACACAAACTTATATTAAAAAAAAGTGTTCATTTGCTGGGTTTATTGCAGTGCCCCTACATCTTGATTCTCATTGATCAAATGAGGTTTTCAATACACACATCAAGCAAAACCCTAACCCGCATAAAAAGTCTCCAGAAGTCAGAACTATTCTTCACATCATACTCCAAGAAAGTGCCAATCGTATTTCCCACATTTGTTACTGTTAGCCTTTAGAAATATAAAAGACTTGGACCTTTTTGTTTACTTATTCAAGTCCGGACCTGGTCTCTTCACTTTTACATCATTAGAAAATCTTGGTGAAGTCAATATTCTCATCCAATCAACTTTAGCTTTTATTTTTTGAAGCTTTTGAATACAAAAAATTCTCTTTAATTATACTGTGCTCTTGTCCCTATCTATCTTCATTTTTGTATTTACTGTTGGAAATTATTCTTAATACCAGCATTAATTAATTTGTTAATAAAAATTCAAGGATCATTTTTGCATTTTATTTTGGGTAAGAATATTTAGGTTATTTAAGGTATTTGTGGGGGGTGTAGAAATGAACTGTGGCTGGGATAACAATTGTCTTGTCCTGTTGTTATATGCACCACTGACCAAAAGCCCAGAACAATAAGATCTATACTATTTTTTGTTAGATGTACTTTTTGGAGACGTTAAAAATGATAAAGCAACTGGAAGTTGAACAAAAAGATGGTTTTTTTTACCCCCACGCTGGGTGTGAAAGGACGAAAATACCCTTAAATTTTTTACAAAAGTCTAAAACATTTACCATTTTTCACTTACATCCGTTGGAGAGAAGAGATAGTTGCGTTTTTCACCCTCACAGAATTACCTACTTCCATTTTCACACTCACGGAAGTACATAGTTCTGTTTTCTTGCCTACGGAAATAGATCTGTTTTCAGCTGCGCACAGAAGTAAGTAGTTCCGTTTTTGCCTCTGCGGAAGTACCTACTTCCGTTTTCACTGTATTTGCCTGCGGAAGTACCTTACTTCCAGTTTTGTTTTCTAATTGATTTTTTTTATTTTTGGCACTGGCTCGTACTAGATGGTGGACGAATTCCCCGGGATTCACCAGAATTCATATTGCGAGGGGAGTCTTCATCACGGCCGGGTGTTGGTGAGCCGGAGGAAACTCCGGTGAGTACATGCACTCGGATTAGAGAGGCTGGACATGCGTCTAACCGACATTGACGCATGCAGAGACGACAGCAGTATACAGAGGATGAGGTACATGAGGCGCAGTACCAGGCAGGAGCCGGAGCATTACCAGGAGTACCAGCATTACCAGGAGCCGTACTAGGAGCCGGAGTACCAGCAGCATTACCAGGAGCAGTACCAGGAGCATCAGTACCAGGAGCAGCAGTACCAGCATGATATGGATGTTGATGATGATCATGCTCGCATAGGACATGGATGGTTCTTTGCTCATGCTCGCATAGGACCTATGGATGGTTCTTTGCTCACTGCATTTGATGCTCAAGCATCTAAGATACTAGGAAGCCAGGTAAATATAATTTAATATATTTATTTACATAGTCTTGTTATATAAATTTATATATAAATACTTTAAGTAAGATTTTATTTTTTTAATTCAGTTTCGGGATAAATTGAAAGTATCTGCACATGGCAACAAAATCAATCAGAAATTGGTCCCTTTCACACAGAATCATGAGTTTTATGAGTATATTAGGCAGTCTGGATTAGCCCCCATTGTGTTTTCAGCTCACACTTCTGTGGATCATGATTGCTATCTGCCTTTGTAGAGAGATGGCACCCAGAGACATCGTCATTTCACCTACCATTTGGTGAAATGACGATTACTTTAGATGATGTGTCGTGTCTCCTACATCTACCGTTGGCTGGCAGATATTTCAGATCTCCCACTCAGTCTGTTACTATTGATGATGCCATCCAGCTGGCTATGCGTCATCTGGGGGTTACTTTTGCTGAGGCGACACAGGAGACACTGACCAGCAGGGGGCCATATTTTCACTTTGATTGGCTACTGGAGATATGTAGGCATGTCGTAGGAGAGGAGGACAAGACTTGTGGTGTCAGGGCATTTATCTTGCTTAGGTGGAGCATTTTTTGTAGCAAGACTGGCACAAGAGTTGAGGCAAAGTGGTTGCTATTACTGGAGGACGTCACCACAGTGGGCGGATGGGCATGGGGTCCAACAGCATTAGCTTTCTTATTTGGAAGAGGAGGAAGGCGGATCAGGTGAAGGTGGAGGAGTATCGCAGGAGGATTGATGCTGGAGACCATAGCCTTTGACGAGATCTCATTATATAGGGGTTTCCTGATCTGGGAGGACATCATCATTCCTTACATGCCGGATAGGTGCCTCCGGCAATTTGGATACATGCAGGTCATCCTACATGTCCAATTTATAGAACACGATGCATCACTTCGATGAAAATATATGACTCTTTAAAGAGCTGTGGTTCTACATGAACAATTTTTAAACTCCAAGAGATGTAATGATTTACGATTAAATGTATCTTAACCTTTTTCCTGTCAATGCATCTAATCATGAAAGAATACATCACAACAACTTCACTACTAAATCTATGAAGGGACATGAACATTGGACCCAAACAACATCCAACAACACAAGAACATGCGTAGCGAGAGCCGGTTGTTGGTCAGGGTTCCCCGCGCCTTGTTCAGGCTTTCTGCGTTCTGTCTTGAGTGTTTTAAATTCTATCGTTGTCAACCAAGTTTGTTAACGAAATATTGTTAAAACCATTTTGGTCTTTACAATAGGTCAATAGTGTAGAATAAAGCAACTTTTATTCAATTGATTAACGAATTTTACAGTTACAGTGTGATTACTCAAAAAGAGGTTCCTCTCTAGTCTCTTCCGCTATTATTTACATTTACAAGCCACTAGCCAAAAATATATAACATGCAGATGCAGTAGAAAAAACCTATCATAGACGTGGAAGGAAGCAAAACTTGCTAAATCCTTCACCAGTGAAAATGAGCTCCAAAGTTTCACTCACCATTAGGAAACAAAAGATGATGTTTTAGATGACAGTTCCACTAGGAATCAATGCATCCTTGATAACTGTGACGATCCCGCTTTTTATGAAATAACCATCTTGTTTTCCTAGTCACGGAGGGTCCCAACGCTTTCAACCAAAATTCAAATCTAACAGTACAGATATAAAAATTACAAATACATTGGCAGTCATTGGTATCGAGATTTGTTTTTGAACCAGCTGCATTACCTTGTACAAAAGTTTGAGTGCAAACGTGTCCACAAGCTTCAATATATTATTCATTCACCTAAAATATTTGGAGGATCAAAATCTCAGCATCATATTATGTAGACATTAGCCTTTTGGCTATAGATTAATTTGAAAGATCAATAAAAATTATAGGTAAGATGCCATTCAAATTTTGAAGATTGTTTGCTTATTATATGCTGACAAGTACTTGCTTCTATAATAATATATTTGCTAGCTTGCAAAACAATACAACTATTTTATTATTACTGAAATTATTTCATATCAAATCAAAAAGCCACTATCAAGTAACCATTGAACACATAAACACATGCAAGGAAATAATAAGCATAGTTAATGATAAGGGAGCAATTAAAAAAAGCAATATAGAAAAATAATTTACCAAGGAATTCTCCTCTTGCATCCCAAGGGCGATTATCAAAAGACTTCCCAACAATACTGCCTTTCTTATTTAGATTTCCCTGCTCACCACAGTATTGTGGAAAGTAGTCATTGAACTTTTTGCTTCCTAGTTCATCAACTCCATTAAAGAGAAAGCTTCTTAATAAATCCTGTAGTATAAAACAGAAAATGAGGATTTGTAATACTAGATTCTAGAAGAATCAAACAGACCTCAAATTCGGTTTACCTTTGCAAGTGTCTCCCCAATCAGCTTCTTCAAAACACCTTGCCCCGGATCCTAATTTCCAAATATTTCAGTGAACCATGTTTGATTTAATAAAAAAAAAAATATAATTTTTAAAATCGGTTGTTCCAGATAACCGTGTTAAAAACACATGTTAAATACAAACAGAAGCACTTCTTAAAACAAAAATTTGATAGAATGCAAACTACCTTTTCGGCTCTCCATGTCAGATATCTATGTTGCGCTTCAAGATTGCGGAAAATTTGAGATTCATCTGTTTCTTCTACTGCATTGCCTATCAATTCTAACCAAACCTGCACAAGTAATAGTTTTCAAGAAAAATGAATCGCGCATTTACGGTGTCAACTATTTTAGAGTTTAGTGAACAAATTACAGTTAGAAGCATATGAATTGTTGTGTTCATAAAAGTTTACCATGGTGCTTGGAGGTTAATACCTTGTAGTAATCTCTGAATGCTGAATACAGAATATCATATTTTTGTTGGCTTGAAGTAAACTTTGTCCAAATGACAATTGGTGAAAAAAAATTTATAGACTCACTTGTTAGCTTCCCTCCCCATGGAAAAAGCTGCATGAAATCTGTGTTAAGTCAACACACTAAGTCCCTTTAGGAAAATACTACTATAAATCAACACTAATAATTAGGTCAAGAAGTAGTTACTCATTGACAAAACATTAAACATTGTTATGCAGTTGTGGTTAACTATTCCAAAAATTGAGAAATAGTTTTAGCAGTAAATCTTTTCATGTAAACTTCCATAATATATTTGCAGTTACCTCAGCATATTTAAGGCCAAGAGGAATTAAGCTTTTAAAGTATTTTTCCTTGTAGTAATCCTGATTGATGATATCATGCAAAGGGTTAAGGTCCCTGAAAACATTAATGTAAGGTTAGTGTTTTACATTATTGTTCTTAATCTTTGAAGGAAGCTATAAATGGCACAGTGGAAAAATTTTATCAAAAAAAATAAAATTGCTAGAGTAGATTACTCCACAAATAAAATAAAGAATGAAGGAGAATATCATTTATAGTTTATACATTTATACTATTGCAATAACAAATGGAGAAAGTGCTAACTTACAAGACAACAATGTTCGTTTTAGCCGACGTGAAAAAGTTAGCACAAAATATGGGGACATCATACTCTGCTTTTGGAAAGACAGTGAAATCCAAAACCTGTAAAAAAGGGTTCAAGACAAGAAAAAATAAAGAAAATTAGCAGTAAGCATGTCATAAATTACCAGCTACTAGTAGTTTCTACAAAGGCTTAAGATTTTAGATAGTGGAAGAAACCATTCATGTATCAATTTGTTAATCAATAGACATTTTTAGAAAGATACCTGCATTGTGTCTGTTTCAATGATCAAACTGCGTAGAAGCCTAATCTTGGCAGACTGAAATGATAGCATACTAAGCACTCCTTTACCATCCTTAGAATTCATGGAATTATACTTTTCCTAGCAAGACAACATAAGAAAATTCAAATTGAAGATCTTTACACACAAATATTATGAAGAACAAATTAAGCATTCAAGTAGAGGATTTCTTGAGGCAAAAAAATGTGCAAATAAGAATCTGCAAAATAATTAAATGATTCATTTCAATTAAACTAAATTTAATGTAATACTATGGATAAATGGCATATTGAGTAACTCAGAAACAAGAAAAACATAGACTGTAGCTAATGGTCACAGACATGATTGTATTCTCAGAAGCAGAAGCTTGAAATACTGAAAGTTGAAACAGCACACTCTCAAATTGTAACAGAACAGCATAGAGTGCACAATTTCTCAGAATAATCTAAGAGTGAGTGGTTTTGCATCATTTAAATTCCAAATGTAACAAACATGATATCGTAAAGCATGTTCTTCATTGAGTTTCCTTCTCACTTTTCCCCTTTGGTATTAAGTATGTACTATGTAAAGATATATATCACTAAAAGTGGGTTTCGAGAATTCTGCAGTTGGATCTCACATCCTTCATCACAATTGAACCAAAAAAAGTTCATTAAAACAAAAGATTTTATACATTTGTTATTGTTCCTCACCTCAACTATGTTTTAAAGGCAGTTTCAAACAATGAATGAAGAACAAGTTATTGTATAAGTTGTTGAACAATAATAGTTTAGTTTCTGTTATAAATTGAAATATGAGAAAAGAAAAGAAAGAAAAAGGAAGAAACCTGCAAAGGTGAAGGGAGCAAGTGAGTGTGGCGAGTGGTTTCATCCAAAGCAAAATCAACAAACTTACGATAAGACACTGAAAATCTTTGTACGCAAGCTTTTGTGCAGCAGCTCCTCCAGCCACCACCAGTGACAGTGGCTGTTTTCGTTAACGGATGAAGTGTGTGTTGAATTGAGAAGGAGGAACCGCTAAACCCCATTGAACTTTGTTAAAACAAAACCACTCTATCATTTACCGTTACTTGTTGGAACTCTCAGCTCAGCAAGCAGGCACACGTGCTACAACACTCTGCACCTCCCTCTCTATCTCTTCATTTATTTTTTTTGGTTTATTGTTTTTTTTAGCAACCCGTGTCGGAAAGATCTATCGACCCTTACTGTGTGGTCCATTTCACAATTCACGCCAGACACGTAACTAATTGAGGATTACTAACGGCAACACTTTTTTTGTTTCAACACCTTCTCGCCAAATTTATTATGAGTGAATAGCATTTTTGTCACTGAAAATTCAAGAAAGTTTAGATTAATCTATGACATTTCCAATATTCTTGCTTAGTCCCTAACTTTCGCAAATGTTATTCAAGTTAGTTTGTTGTCAATTACTGGTAGTTAATAGTGTTAACAATGCTGATGTGTGATGTTTACTACTTGTGTGGCGTCCATGTTTGCAAATGTTATGGACCAAATTGAAAAATGTCCACCCAAGTCAACTTTCCACTTTTCGCTTAAATCTGGAGGACAAAATTGAATTTTTGATACTGTATTTTTAAAAAGGGAGCTGCAATGGTCACTTTTTCCTACATTACTTCATTTTCTTCCTACTACTTCTTCCTATTTTCTACGTCTCTTGTGTTAGAAAGGCCCCTTTTGCACTTGGATGAAAAAATTGGGAGGTGTTACTCGTGATAGCTCATCTTCGGAAGTGAAGAAATCCACCTCTCAACCCCCATCATCAAGTTCTTCCATGGGAAGTGGTTCTCTTGTATTCTGATATGGTTATGGTCTTATATTCTGATATTTGGTTATGTATTCGTGGGGACCAAATTGATATTAAGTTATATAAGTCAGAGACTTAGTTAATATTTAGTAGTAAAAGTCAGAGACCAAAGTGGTTCTAGTTTTTGTATTCTGAAATATGGTTTTGTTTTTATGTAGTGTTTAACCCTGCTTATGTTTTAATTTGATTAGAACGTCAGTTTGAGTACTAAATGATGCATCAATAAAGTGCAATTACATAAACTTGTCTGAAACGAAATAACGTGCAATTAGATAAACTGCCCAAAGCAAAATTAGGTGCAATTACATAAACCTGCCAAAGTAACACTAGTTCTAAAAAAGAGGAGAAGGACCAAGGGACGAGAGAGAGAGAGAGAGAGAGAGAGAGAGAGAGAGAGAGAGAGAGAGAGAGAGAGAGAGGAGAGAGAGAGAGAGAGAGAGAGAGAGAGAGAGAGAGAGAGAGAGAGAGAGAGAGAGAGAGAGAGAGAGAGAGAGAGAGAGAGAGAGAGAGAGAGAGAGAGAGGAGAGAGAGAGAGAGAGAGAGAGAGAGAGAGAGAGAGAGAGAGAGAGAGAGAGAGAGAGAGAGAGAGAGAGAGAGAGAGAGAGGGGGGGGGGCGAAGATAGAGATGGACAGTGAGGAGAAAAGAGGTCGCAGTGGCGGTGGTGCAGTGGAGAGAGTGAGAGGATGGTGGGGTTTAGGGATGAAGATGAAGCTTTTTGGCAAAAGTACACTTTGACCCTTTATGTTTTACCAAGATTTCAGTTTAGTTCTTTATTTTTTTCCAGGGGAATGTTAGTTTCTAGGGTTTCAACCCTGGACCTCTTGCTTACAGGCCTTTGATATCACTTAACTCACCAATTGAGCTATCTACTTGGGATCTGTTAACGGTCGGCGGTTAAAGTCCGTGGATGGAAATGTTAAAAAAAGACCACTTTAACACGGATTTGAAACATAAATGGCCAAAGTGAGAAAAAAATAGATAAAGGACTTAACTAAAATTTTGGTGAAAGATAAAAGATAAAAAATGCATTTTAGCCTATTCTGTATTGAATCTTTACAAATTTACCACGGATCGGCATCAAAGTTCCGAAGATTAAAAGATTCGATAAAAAGGAATTAGACTTGATTTAATTTTGAAGAACAAGAATTTAGACAAGGGTCCTATATTTGACCCAAAAAAAAAAGACAAGGGTCCTATAATTCTCCTTTTGATGCTAAAGAAAAAAAACTCTCTGATAAAGAAAAAAGAAATGTAGATACCTTACTTGTACAACATATTTTATATTTGCTGATAAATTATCACTTCCTCAAGTAGGAGGAATCTCTTGATTGTTGGTCTAAAATTAAAATCTAGTCACGACTCACATGTCTCGAAAAATAGGTTCCAAATACGCATAAATTTTATCCAAACTGAGATACATTATTGTGACTTTTTTTTTTATAAGCAATGTTACTGGGTGTGGGAAATGTTAGTTTCTGGAGTTCGAACCCGAGACCTTCTTCTTGTACTCTTTTTGTGTACTCATTCAGTCATCTCTTAACTCGTCAACTGAGCTAACTACTTGGATTATTGTGACTTAATTTAATTTGAAATGTAAGAAATACTCCTCTTACCTTAAGATTGAGCTGAGGTGACAAGTCTTATAATCACATGCTCCAAGGATTCTGCTTTTTTTTTATCTCAAAAAAAAAAAAGATTCTGCTCTTCAATCTTATTTTCCTTTACTTTGTCAAGTCACTTTGGCCCATTTATAGTACCTGAAAAATATACATCACCCTCTCTGCCTCTACAATTTTTATTCACATGCTATTATTCTCCTGTCTTCAGCCCCTTGAGCTCGTGCAATTTGTTTTCACGTATGCAATTATTTTCTCAATCTTTATTAGTAGAGCTGTCAAACTGGGTTCTCTGATTCGGTTTGGTCTACTGGGCCAAAATATAAAAGCAAGTTGGGTTAGATAAGGCTAGTTATTTATTGGATTGTGTATTTTTTTTATCTCATCCTAGTCTAAATCACTGGCTCAACGAGGTGGTCCGGTCCAATCTAACTTTTAACAAAAGAAACCAAACAACTTTGTTTTTTGGGCCTCTATCTATTGAGCCCAACCCAAAACAATGGGCAATTGAGTCGGTCTGCTGGACAGGGCTAAAATTGACACCAGTATTTATTAGCTTGAACTTTTTGGGCCTAAAGTTTTTACTGAAATAAACCAGTAAAATATGATGGTATCATTTTTATGGTTAACAAAGTTTAATTTTGGATCCTCTAATATATAGTAACTTCTTCCATGTGCTTGTTATTACTTGTTCACATCCTATGAACAACATAGTTATTTGTTTTTATGCTATCATTTTTTTATTATTAAAGATGCTTTTGTCAGAGGTTCTAAGCCAATATAGTAGGTTATAGAAAGCTAGGAATTTAGTGTCCAGATTGAGGAAGTTTCTTCCCCATGAAACAAGGAACAATAATGACCAACAAATTCATCGGTTCAATGCAAAAGCAAAGACACAAATGAACAAATACAACACATTAGCTAAATTTTCAAAATGAGGACCAGATTCCTTAGTTGCCCACTTATAGCTAAGAGAGTGGTTAGGAGAAAATGTCATGATACATAGTATTGATTAAGAAACCCTATTGTTTGTTTTTCAGTCTTTCTTTCTGTTTACCTTTTACCTTCTTGTTTGTTTCTTCTCTGGATGTTGTTTAGAGTTTTTATCACAAGGTACTTTTGCTAATAGGGAGATCATTAATCATAATGCTGTATCTTTTGTCTAGACTTTGGTTATAGTTTAGTATAATGTGATGCTTGCAATACTCTTGATTAAAAAACTCTAGAGTAGGAGACATATCAGTTGAACTGTGCCGTAAAATGGCATGATCCTGCAAGGACAATCTTTAAATATATATATATATATATATATATATATATATATATATATATATATATATATATATATATATATTGTTGTCAATATTAGAACCTGGAGAAGTATCACCATTGATACATTCTATGTCCTTTGAAGAGTCCTGTTTTGATTCAGAATCGATTGATAGAACATTTTTTAATTGAGTCCTTGATTGTCGATCCTCCAAGGCGTTCAGGGCTTTCTTAGTCCAGTATTAGTTGCCATAATGTTTTATCTTGTCATAATTATATATATAAAATACATCATTATTGTAAGAGTAATTGGTCGATTTTCTAATCCTTAGTTTGACTAACTGAATATAGTTTTACCTTTTAGTTTTCGATCTCTCAATGAGCAATATTATACAATGATTTGAACCCATATTCTGAAATTCTTTTAGGATATGTTTGGAAGGCGATTTTGAATAGGAGGCTTTGGAGGGCTTAGCCTATATTTTAGTATATATTTGAGATTTTAAAAAGATAAGGGTTAAATATGTTTGTGGTCTCTATAAAATTTGAGTTTTTTGTTTTTAGTCTCTCAAAATATTTTCACCAACTTTTGGTCTCTATAAAATTTGAGTTTTTTGCTTTTAGTCTATCATGACTTTTAGTAGCGCGTTTTTGACCATTTATAACTGCTGAAATGCAAAGATAACTCCAGGAGCTTGCGGATCTCTCTAACAATACTCCACCCTGAAATGCGCCCGCTCTGTGCACCCAATATTACATGACAAGCCACCTTGGCATCTACCTGTACCACCACTCTACTCCAACCCTTAGAGTGAACAAGTTGTAAGCCAGTGAAAACACCCTAAGGCTCAGCAACGAAGGGTCACAAAAACTAATATATTTAAAGAAACCTGCGAGCGAAGCACCATTAGAGTTTTTCACTAGACCACCACAACCAGCAACCTTAGAAGAGATTTTCACGATACCATCACAGTTGAGACATAACCAACTATCATTAGAGGGATCCTACTTAACACTAACATGCTCCATGACACGATCTTGCATCAGCCTAGAAGCAACCTTTTCCGCGGTACTCCTTCACACAATTAGTGACTACGACCCAAGGTCTAAAAGAGCGAATATATGACACATCACGTTCTTCTTTATTCTTCCAGCTCCAAAGAAAATGGTATCCCACAGCCTAACATGAGGCCCACTCAACACCATCTCTACTCCAATCTTTAAATATATATATATATATATATATATATATATATATAGATATATATATATATATATATATATATATATATATATATATATATGAAATATATCATTATTGTAAGAGCAATAAAAGGTCGATTTTCTAATCCTTAGTTTTTTTTTTGGTGAGCTTCTAATCCTTAGTTTGACTAGCTGAATATAGTTTTACCTCTTAGTTTTCGATAAGAGCAATATTATACAATGATTTGATCCCAGGTTCCGAAATTCTTTTAGGATATGTTTGGAAGGCGATTTTGGAGGGGAAACTTTAGAGGGCTTAGCCTATATTTTAATATATATTTGAGATTTAAAAATTAAAAGAATAATATAATAGATAGTTATATAACATTTTTAATTACACTTTATTTATATTTAGAGACATTTTATATCTTCCTCAGTTTAAAATTTCAAAATAAGTCTTTCTCTCCCTTCTCCTCCTAAAATCATCTCCCAAACATACCCTTATGGATGAATTCCACCGTCCAGGCCGCTCCACTGTTGGTCTCGATTAGGAGTTTACACTTTTTTTTAACCAAACAAGTGAGTGATTTGAAAAATAACATGTATCTTAATAATTTTCCTTTTTCTTAAATATTGTAAGCATAACATGACCTTTATAAATTTTATGAAGAGATCATGAAATATTTCATTGTGTGGTTCGACATAGTAACAATGGACCACAGTCCACATCTAGCTAGCTGATTGACTGTATTATTGAACTAAGCTAGCTCTGGCTGGATCTATATTTATTATTGACGTATGATCATGACAATGGTAGACTCTCTGATATATACTACCTAGTTGACCAATTACTACGTGGGCACAACTTTACAACTACAAAGTACAAAGGATAGTTGTTAGGGGAGAAAGAAGCTGAGATGAAAAAAACCTATGAATTTATGGTTGCAATCTTTACTTGTATATCTCCTTGTATTTTTCCACTTATCAAGTTGCTGTGAACAAGAATAGGGAACAGTCCTTAGAATATGTCCAACAAACAAGTCCAACCTAATAAAAACAACAATTTAAGATACACTCATGATGAAATTGCAGAGTGGGTCTATTCTATTCCCACCACACAATAAACTTTAATTAATAAATCAAATGTCAATTTTAAGCCCTCTAACTATATGATATTATATTTTATGCTTTCTGTCTCAAATAACTTGGAGAAAATCCAATTTTTATTTGTTGTTATTCAAATTCACATGATTTTTATTTTGCAAGGGGGAAAAATATGAAATGCTGTAGTGTGTGACTTTTTTATTGGCTTGCCTAGCTAAGGAATGAAAAAAGTTAAGAGACTATACTTTTTGGTGGAGCATTGTTCACCCCACTTTTATTGCCTTTTATTGAAACAATTCATAAGCAAAAATTCATTGTAGATCTTGTTGGTTCAACGTATTCTCTTTTTGTTTCTAAAATTCACTGTTGGTACTCAATTGCCAACATGAATATAAGGTGAAATAAAAGCTCTTCTTGTTGTCTTTAAGTCTAGTACAGCATCTTACTTTCTTCTAAGAAATTTGAAAATTGTTAGCATGCATGACCATTATATTTGTTGCAGTCTATGTGTGTGTAATTAATAATTTCTCAATATTTAAGATTTGAATTTTTAACAAATACCATATACACATGGTTTGGTAGAATGATTCCATGGTATGAGTCAAATTTAAAATATAATTTAACCAAACCTTGAAAACTGATGGAATCCAAAGTCTTGCTGGAATATTAGAAAATTAAGGAAACAATCTTAAAAAAAGAAAACAGATTTCCAATACAATGATCACATTATGAGGTCAATAGTTAGTAGATATTGACTAAGTTGTGCATGGTGTGAAGATTTGTATCCTTCTGCACTCAATACAAGTTGAACGCAAACTCGTTTGACGCAAATTAGTTGAGAAATGAGTAAATAAGAGTCAAAACACGTTTTATAGATGCAAATTGCTTTTTCAGTGTTTTGCGTTTTAAGTAATTTTCTGAACAAAATACTTGTCATATTCTAATTCTTTGTCAAATTTCGAGTATTTTAGGCTTAAGAATCATTCAATTTGGTGCTCTATAGCAAAATCACTATTGTTGAGATTGAAGGTTTTTTGAACATCAAATTCAAGATTTCGGTTTTAGATGTGATTTTGCACATAAACACTTTGCTGAACTTAACTTTGGTTTCATTGAATTTCTTGCGAAATTTTATTCAAATTAGAGTCTAGTTTCATTCAATTTGGTCAGGTATTGCATGAGTTATTCAATAAACAATAAATCGACGGGAACCTAGTGTGCTTGAAGATATTCATAGTGTTCTTTATTTTTCTGAGTGTTTTTAAAGGACCAAACGAAAACAGATATTAAAGATAAATGACCAAAGTGAGAAAAATAAAAGATAAAGGTCCAAACTATCACACATATGAAAGATAAAGGACAAAGTTGGAAAAAAAAAAGATAAATGACCAAACTAAAACTTTAGTAAAAAATAAAATACCAAAAGTGTAATTTAACCTTACTTATAATTGCTATTATGGGATATAAGATTGGCTTGGTAGTTGGGGTAAGAGAATTGAGAAGGGGAGTGATAAGGAGGAAAAAAAATCCAATTCACACCTACTAACATTTCTAACAAATCTAACGAATAGTAACATTAATTTGTGATTCAAAAATAAACTCATAACCAGTGTTATCAGAACCGGTCCGGACCGGGACCCGGTGGTCTTTCCGGGCCGGGCAGCGTGCAGGACCAGATCTGCAGTTGGCCCGGTGATGACGTCATCGGACCGGTGAAAAACCGGGTCGGACCGGTGAAAAATCGGGTCGGACCGGTTGGTCCTCTTTTTTTTTTTTTTTTTAAAATTTTTTTTTTAAGATGAACCAATTATAAATTTTGCATGTTTTCACAAAAAAAGCTTGGGTGGGATTCGAACCCCCTCCCTAGTATTCAACATTTCAACTTTTTAACCACTAAGCTATCTATTATTTGTTGATACTGTCCCGCATTAATTAAATATAATCAATTCCGGATATGTTAATTTTTTTTGCACATTCTTTCATTAATAGTTTTGATTAAACACACATTTTTTTGACAAATTGATTCAAGTTCAACACTCATAAACATGTTAGTAAATGTATAATTATAAATAAAATTATAATAAAATTTCTATATTAATAAATGTATACTTTCTTAGTATATATTATAATTTTTTGAATTTATTTAATATAGACCGGGTCATGCCGGTCCGACTAGAGACCCGCGGTCCGACCCCGGGTCTAGTGACCCGGTGCCTTGACCGGGTCGATGGCCGGTCCGGGTCTGATAACACTGCTCATAACTACTACTCTCCGTCAAGTTGGAGAGTGGATATATATAAAGCGCTCCACCTTGGAGCAGAGTTTACAAAATGGAGTAGGCTCAAGGGAGTTGGTAAAGTCAGCTAACTTATCACTCTATATAAAAAAGTTAAGTCGAATTATTATTTGAAAAGTGATAATTCGACTTGACCTAGATTTTCTCAAAAAGGTCATTGATGTCGTGATGTGCTAAATAGAGGTTTAGAATAGATGGGTCGTTTTGACTCGATTTAGTTGGCCCAATGACTGGCTGAGCTTATTTTCCAAAAAATAAGGTTTGGTCGGCCCGAGCGATTGACAAAATGTTTTGGGCTATAGAAACACACACAAATTAATTAGGAGTGGGTGTGATTAGGTTGGGCAGGTTTTGACGCATTTCAAGACCCAACTCAATCAAATACTTATGGGTTGAGTTTGGCAAAATTAGACCCAACTTTTTGTGTGGCCCGGACCAACTCAACCTGATCTCAAATGGGTTGGATTGGGTTGGTACTAGGTTCATTACTAAAATATCATTTTCTAAATAAAGGAAAAAAATAAGAACAATAACAATAGAAATAAGGAAAACAAATCAACATCAAACTCAATATTTTAACATCAACGTGCAGAGTATAGAATTCAAACCAACGCTTAGTCTTTTTTCATTGAATTCTCATTAATCGTCAATGTAATGAGCGCGAATATAATTCAAGTTTTGAAGTTCAAGTTGTTGGGTTTCATTAAACTCTCATTGATCGTCAAAGATAACGAAGACTTCAATATTACATTCTCTTCTATAAACAATTGCATGATATATCTTGTAATAGTCTTAGACTTTGGCTAGACATTGTAAGATAACATATTTTATGGGTTGAGTTTGGTTCGGTAGGTTCGAAATCTTCAAACCCAACATTCAACCCATAAAGTATGAGTTTGTCTATTTTGAAATCAATCCAACCCACATTTTGTAAGTTGGGTTGGATTGTGGGCTATATTGGGTTAGGTCAAAGTGTACCCATGCTCACCCCTAACGCAAATAGATATATGGGTTGGCTCGTATCCATCCAACCCGTTTTTACGTTTTGAGTCGCGGGTGGTGTTGGATGGCCCATATTTAGACTTGGCTTAATTACAGTTTTGGTCCCCCTATTATGACCAACTCACGATTTTGGTCCCCAAAGTTTTAATTTGACGATTTTGATCCCCCTATTTTCCCAATTTGTAAAATCAAGGTCCCCCTCTTAATTTGGTCAAAATTAAAACTGATTTTGACCAAAAATCCTACGTGGCAGTCCACGTAGGCAGCACTGTTCTCTCCTCTCTCTCTCAGCACTGTTCTCTCCTCTCTCTCACAGCCCCCTCCCCTCCCCCACCGTAACCCCTCCCCTCCCCCCTCCTGAACCCCTCCCCCTGACCAAAAAGACTGGCTGTGAGAGAGAGGAGAGAACAGTGCTGAGAGAGAGAGAGGAGAGAACATTGCTGTCTACGTGGCAGTCTATGTGGACTGCCACGTAGGATTTTTGATTAAAGTCAGTTTTAATTTTGACCAAATTAAGAGGGGACCTTGATTTTACAAATTGGGAAAAATAGTGTAATCAAAATCGTCAAATTAAAACTTTAGGGACCAAAATCGTGAGTTGGTCTTAATAGAGAGACGTAATTAAGCTTTAGACTTTTAGAGGCAATCGCACATAAAAAAAGGTAGCTAGATATTCTAAAATTTCACAACTGGGTACTTGACTTTAACCTCTTATGCTTTTGAAAAAATGGTCCAAATCCAAACTACACTCCATACACAGCAGCACAGACTAGATGACTATTCATCCAACACCTAGCTAGCTATATCAGTAGCCATGTTATATATATATATATATATATATATATATATATATATATATATATATATATATATATATATATATATCCTTCTTTCATACTAGTACTTTTAATTTTATTTATTTATCACATCACTCGTAATATTTATTACTTTCTGGTTATTTAATTTAATTTATTTTTAATAATACGCCGTTGCACTGCACTAGTTTCCAGAGCAACAGGAGAAAATCATTCTCTCGGATAAATGTGTGTCTCACAGTCACAAGTCACAGCGAGTCACAACGGTCCTCTCAAATCAACCATAGATATTGAAAGAATGGAAACAAGAACAAAAACAAGAAACAGCAAATCTGCTTACCCCGAAACCTATATAGAAAAGCAACAAGAGGAAAATAAAGCTTAGCATTGGTTCCAGTTCTTTGCTTTGGACCTTTCTCTTGTCTCCTTCCCCTCTCCTCTCGATACTCACACCCTCTCTCTCTCTCTCCCTCTCTCTACATGCGCAAATCCAACTATAACAACAAATATTTATCTGACAAACAATATAATAATTAACTTATAGTAACAAAGAAAAATATCATATCATATACTTACATACATTGTTCACATTTCATTATACATTAATGCTCCCCCAAAGTCAAAATAAATATTTGTCACAGCCACGCCCTCCCTTGGAACTTAAAACCCCACACCACACCACACTCTATTCTATTCTATTCTATCTATGTTATGTTCCTTAAACCACTTCCACAGTCACAGAATCTCTCTCTCTCCCTCTCTCTGAATGGTTTGTGTAACTATGGTGCACCAGCGCCACCATGAATATGTAAGCATGCAGCAACAGAAGCAAGAAGAAAGAATGAGAAGAAGCAGTTCAAGAGGGGAACTAAAGAAACGACACAAGTTCTTCATAAACGACAACATTGATATTCTGAAGGAAATCCTTAAACGACTCGACGGTCCTTCGTTAGGTGTCGCAGCGTGCGTGTGTCGTCTATGGTGCAGTCTCACGCGCAACGACGACTCTCTTTGGGAACATCTCTGTTTCCGCCACGTGTCTACTCCGCCGCCGGCATCTGTGAGGCCGGTGGTGGTGGCGCTCGGGGGGTACAAAAGGCTTTATATGGTTTGTGTGAGACCGGTGCTGAGTCGACTCGGAGACTCGGAGCGGGTTAGGAAGAGAGTGTGGACTCGACATGAGGTTCAGCTCTCTCTTTCTTTGTTTTGCATTGATAGCTATGAGAGACTTGCCGGTGGAATGGTTACCGGTGACACGTCAGCATCGTCTCTCATGTTCCTCTGCGACCCCATCAACGTTTGATCTCATTCTTTTCTCTTCCCCAATATATAATCTTACCTCTCTTAGTTACTGCTCATTACTATTATCAATATTATATTAATTATTAATATTATTACTGGTAAAATAAGAAGCACTGGTTATTTATTTCTTTTGTCTATCATAATCCTACACAAGATTCAAATATCAGCAATTTCTTTGTTAAACGTAGACTCGAGTCTCGAGTAGTACGTCTTGTCTCTTTGTTTTTTTTCCTAACGAATTGTCTCTTTGTTTTTTCTTCTATATTTCAATTTCAATACTAGGATTTTCCCCGTATATCCGCACGTGGTGATACTGTATGGTCTGTGTATTTCCATGAAATCATAATAGTAATTTGGAAGATAATCATAAGTTGTGAACAATGTCAAAAATGTATGATTTGAAATTCAATGTGAAAAGAGATAGGTATTTTGTCATATAAGATACAAATGAAAATCATATTGAGTCGAAGAAAATAAATGAGATTGACAATCAGAATTACATTGATCCATAATAATGTATTTGGATATTAGAGGTAAAATATGCATTCTCGTTGACACTCCCGTTTGCATACTCGTTGACCCTCCTGTTGGCACTCCCGTTGGCGCTCTTGTTATCTCTTTCGTTGCCACTCCCGTTGCAGCTCCCATTGCCGGTCTCTCGTTGTCGCTCCCGTTGCCACATGCTAACTCATATTATTCTATATGATTTAATATTAATTAAATCATATTCGTTTAATTATAAGTAAGTTATTTTGTAAAGTTTGCTATTGACTAAAGTTGTATTTTTATAATTCTTAGTGGGTAAATTGATTGATTTTAATAGTTTTAATAGAGAGATTATAGTAAATAATAAATTTTAGATGGAGTAAAAATGAAGAAACAAAATCGGCATCTTCTTATAATATTAATAATGGAGTAAAAGGTAAAATATGTAGCCCCGTCGCTCTCGTTCCCTCTCTTGTTGGCACTCTCGTTGGCGCTCTCGTTCACTCTCTTGTTGGCACTCTTGTTGCCGCTCTTGTTGTCGATCTCGTTGTCAGTCTCTCATTAATTTCCGCTCCCGTTGCCACATGTTTTCTCCTTTTTTCAATACAATTTAATATTACAATTGTTAGTGGTTAAATTGATTGATTTTATTTATTACATGAAAAATTGATTGATTTTAGTAGTTTTAATAGAGAGATTATAGTAAATAGTAAATTTTAAATTATTTAATTATTGAGTGTGATATTAATTTAATAATTTATTTTTTTGGAATAAATAATTTTGAAACTATTGTTAGAGGTATGGTTTTTTTTGACAATTGATAGTAGTTCAATTGATTAATTTTAGTAGTTTGAGTAAATTATAGAAAGTTAAAAAAATTATGTTTTTAGTAAAAAAACTGACAAAAAATGATTTTTTATGGAAAGAAAAACTGAAAAAAAAAATTGGAAAAAAAACTCAAAAAAAAATTGGTTTTAAAATTTGCAGTTTTTTGTTCTTTTGCTGCGTCAGTTGCAGCTTCTGATTGCAGTTTTCAATCCGTTTTTTGTCCCTCACTTTTTTGTCCCTCTATCGTTGCCATTCCCGTGGCCTCTTCCGTTGGCGCTCTCGTTGCCACTCCCATTGGCGCTCTCGTTGGCACTCTGTTAGCCTAGAATTTCGACAAGGCTTTTGAGTGGTTAGTTAATAGGGTTTGACTCTTCATTAAAGATCATTCATAATGCCTTCAGAAAGAATAAGTGACATTTAAGTCATCTCAGCATGGTTTCGACCGAAGAAGTCTTCACCAATTCGACAGGGAAGAGTTTCCGACAGGACAGTGTATTCACGACTTCGTCAAGCAGTTATTGGCAAACAGTTGTGTCGAATTTCAAGACTACGGTTAATACAACATAGGCAGTATGTGGCATCGAGCGTGGCACGAAGTCCATCACTGGTTAATAAGACGTAGCCACGTGTCCATAGCAGTTTATATTTCAGTCATTTTATTCTGTATAAATAGGAGTTTCGAGGGAGAAATGAAGGTGGCAAATTATTATACCAAACACACAGTTCTGAAACTCTAACTTCCAAGTCACAGCGAAAACAGAGTAAAAGAATTATTGTACAACGTATGTGAATTTGTGCACCATTCTCTTTACATTTAATGCAATTTATTGCTTTCAATACAAGTCATTTTATATTTCTGCGTTCCATTTTACTACTTCTTTTTCTTTGATTTCCATTTTCATGGTGAATTGTCTCCCTTTTTAAAATATATTTGTTGACAAACTGCGGTGTTTAAAGGCAATTGCTTTGGAGATTTCTGGTTTAATCTCACAAACATTTCTAATAAAACCAGTGATTGTTTGCTAAAAACACCAGCAAACAAATTGGCACGCCCGGTGGGACAGTTTGCCTTTAATACGTAATTTTTCTATGTTCTTGTATGTGTTTGTATTCGCATGCACTTAAGAAGTGGAAAAATGGTTCGTCCTACTAATAATGCGTCTAGTTCTAATCCTGTGATTTCACAAGAACAGGGAACAATAGTAGACTCTGCAAACGTAAATGCAGGGGTGGTTGTGGGAACAATATCCCCATCATCATCAACAACTGTTCCTTCAGTATCAATGACTAACGTTGGATCAACGCAGTCAAACATGGCATCTATGCCTATGCCTTTGCCGTCACATATGGGACTTCATAGTCCTTATATGGCAATAGGAAGCGGTTTAAATCCACATTTTCATAATGTAAGTTTTCCTGCATTTCCTTCTGGATCATATGGCATGCCTACTGGAATGCCACATATTTCGACCATGTCTCCTGTACATGTTTCTTCTGAAAGTGTAATGGGTCGAAATCCCACTGCATTAACCAATGAATCTTTGTTTGCCTTACGACAACAAGTTGATGAGAGCAATCATGATATGGTTAATATGTTAACCCAACAAATTGGTACAGTTTTTAATCCATTGATTCAAAATACTAACACTAGTTACCAAATGTTAGCCAATCAAATGGGTCGAATTGCAGATTTCTTTGGGACCCCAACGGTTAATAATAGGCAAATTCCCAATGTGGTGAGTAATATGCCTGGTAACCCTCAAAGAGCGGTTACGGTCGAAGCCCAGGCAGTTGTAGGCGAACAACAAGGGTTAGCAAATCATATCCCTGAAGTAGTTTTGGTAAACCGAAACCAGAACGCTGACGAGGTTGTTCGACAAGTACAACGAAATAATGTTGGCGCTCATGATAATATAGCCACTTTAGTAGAAACTATAATGGCGCAAAATGGTCTTAACATAGGTTTGCATAGGCCAAATTTCATATCACCATTGTGTGAATATGTGTTGCAAACTGAGTTACCAAGGGGCTGGAAAGTTCCTAAATATACTAAGTTTGCTGGTGACACAAAAGAGTCTACTGTCGAGCATATTGCTCGTTATTTGACTGAGTCTGGGGATATAGCCCAAAATGAGAATTTGAAGATGAAATATTTCCCAAATTCTTTAACAAAAAATGCTTTTACTTGGTTTACTACATTACCCCCTGGTTCTATTTTCACATGGGGGCAATTAGAAAAAGCATTTCATGCACAATTTTACATGGGCCAATCTAAGATTAGTCTCAAAGAATTGGCCAGTGTTCAGCGCAAAATGCCTGAAACTGTTGATGACTATTTGAATAGGTTTAGGCTACTGAAGGCTCGTTGTTTCACACAAGTGCCTGAACATGAACTCGTCGAAATGGCTGCGGGTGGCCTTGATTACTCGATCAGGAAGAAATTGGACACATCTCATCTAAGGGATATGGCCCAATTAGCTGACAGAGTTCGACAAGTGGAAAGGCTTAAAGAAGAAAAGTCTACGTCAAATAGGTTTCATAAAAAAGAAAAAGTGGCTTATGTCGAAGAGGAATTCGACACCACACTTAGTGATGTCGAAAGAGAGGAGATAGACGTGGCTGAACTCAAGCCTGGTCCTCCTTATACTTGTAAATTACTAAGGCCTGCTAATGGGAAAAATCCTGTTGAGCCAAAAAATGACAGATTTGTGCCTAAGACATATACTTTTGATGTTACTAAATGTGATGAAATATTTGATCTGTTAGTAAAATATGGTCAGATATTGGTACCTAGTGGCTTAAAAGTACCAACTCTTGACCAGAGAAAGAAAAAGGGTTATTGTAAGTTCCATAATTTTTTGGGACATAACACTGACCGTTGTGTGCTTTTCAGGGATCTTGTGCAAAAAGCGATCGAAGAAGGTAGATTAAAATTTGAGGATAGGAAGATGAAAGCCCCAATGCAAGTTGTGGATGACCCTTTACCTAAGGCTGAAGCCATGTATTTAGAACCTTTCGAAGCGAGTGTAAACATGGTAGATGCTGAAATGAAAGATCCTCCAAAGAAACTCAAATCCTCTACCAAGAAATTGGAAGGTTTTATTTATGCAGAAGGGATGAAACAAGAGATAACCTTGAAAGAGTACGATGGGAAGCTACATGCTGTGTTCCCAAAAGCTGAAGAGGAATTGATAGATTTCCTCAACAGATGTAAGTGGAACAATTCTGAGGTTATGCTATGTCCAAGGTGCAGTGCTGTTTTCGACAAAGAGGCAGCTAAAGCTGTTGAAGGGTACCAGGATCAGGAACAACGTAAGAGGAAATGGCTTGACAATAGGCCATCCTTTGATTTTGGTAGCACTGAGCTTCCTGGTTATAAGGCCAATGTTACAAATAAGCCTTCATCTAGCAAGGCTAATGTTTCGACTAAGCCTTCGACAAGCCAAAAGCCAGGAAAGAAAGGATCCATCAAATTGTTTGGTAAAACCTTCGTTCCACAGACGAGTTCCCCTGTTGGAAAATGGGTTCACAACAATGCACCTGCTCAAGTTGTCCATCAAGATGAGTATTATTCCAGCAAGTATAATTATCGGAATAATTATAAAGGTAAGAATCCTATGACTAAAACCCAGTGGCGTCGTTTTCAGAGAAACCAGAAGAAGAAAGCTTCTTTAGACGTAAACAAGGTTCCTAGTCACTTTGGAATCAAAGTCCAGTTGGGTGATAAGAAGGTGGCTTCTAAGGTTGAAGCAAGTACCAGTGCTGATGTTGCTAAGCCTACAAGTGTGGTAAATAAGGCAAAAGGTAAGGATGTTTCGATGGAAAAACCTAGAAGGCCTGCACTTGAAAGAATCTGTCCTCCATCTTCGATATTTAAAGGGAAAGAATCTCAGTCCGACTTTGATGAGAACATAGGTTCTGGTTTTGATGATTCTGACGATGACTTCGATGTCGTCTGTAATGTGGTGTCAATATTGCCACTGGAATATGATGTCATAACTGTGCCTAACAGTGAGGAAGAAGATTTCACTGAAGATATGGCTTGTCACAAGCCCATGTGTTACTATGTGATGAATGATGGCTGTGTCGAAGAGCAGATGGCTACTTTCGAGAGGCCAGATACGAGTATGCAGAATCACCTGAAGCCCTTATATATTCAGGCTAAGGTTAATGGTATTGGCATCAACAAAGTGTTAGTTGATGGAGGTGCTGCTGTGAATCTTATGCCTGAAGTGCTTATGAAGAAGATATGCATATCCATCACTAACCTTAAGCCACACAATATTGTCTTAAGTAATTACGAAGGCAAAACTGGTTATTCTCTTGGAGCCATTGAAGTGGAATTGATTGTTGGAACTATCAAGAGGACCACTCTGTTCTCAGTGATTGCTTCCAAAGCAAACTTCAATATGTTACTTGGAAGGGAGTGGATACATGGAGTCGGTGCTGTACCTTCCACATTACATCAAAGACTAGTGATGTGGAAGGAAGATGGTCTTGTCGAATACATTGAAGCAGACCAAAGTTATTTTCGTGCTGACGTGAATCACATCACCAAGGAAAATTTTGAGAAAAGATTGGCGAACATTGCGCCATGTCCATCTTCTAATGAGGCATACATTCCTGCTGATAATGTATTTGCTTCAGTTAATTTGCATCCAAACTATGGTTTTGTTTGGGAAAGGCAAATAATAGGAGATGCTACTGCCCAACCTGAAGGGTGGTATTCTGATTCTTAAAATGTTTCCTATGTCAGTTCCTAATGCATGGAACAAGATTACGGCTTATATGGCCGAAAATAAGTTAAAAGCGACTATGGAAGCCAATTTAAATCATCAAACAATGGCTGTCGAAGCCAAAGGTTCTGAAGACGAAAATGGCATTATTATGAATGGAAAGCTTGATTGTATTTATGATAATGAGCCATTAGGGTTTGAAAAAGATCCTAGAGATTCAATAAAGTGAATGCAAGCTCAAGATCCATTGGAGGAAGTAGATTTGGGAGATGGCTCAAAGAAGAGGCCAACTTATGTTAGTGCATACCTGGATGTTGCATTGAAAACCCAAGTTATAACATTACTAAGGGAGTTCAAAGATTGCTTTGCTTGGGACTATGACGAAATGCCTGGATTGAGTCGAGACGTTGTGGAATTACAATTGCCAATTCGACCAGAAAAGAAGCCAGTGAAGCAGATTCCAAGAAGGTTTGCTCCTCAAATATTAACTAAAATTAAAGAGGAGATCGAAAGGTTGTTCAAGAACAAATTCATCAGAACTGCCAGGTATGTCGAATGGTTAGCTAATATAGTTCCTGTAATTAAGAAAAATGGCACTCTTAGAGTTTGCATAGATTTTAGAGACTTGAATAATGCAACTCCCAAAGATGAATACGCAATGCCTGTGGCAGAAATGTTAATAGATTCAGCAGCAGGATTTGAATACCTCAGCATGCTTGATGGTTATTCTGGGTATAATCAAATCTTTATTGCTGAAGAAGATGTATCGAAAACTGCATTTCGTTGTCCAGGGGCATTAGGTATTTATGAATGGGTAGTAATGCCATTTGGTTTAAAAAATGCTGGTGCTACATATCAGAGGGCAATGAATTGTATGTTTCATGATTTCATTGAAAACTTTATGCAAGTATACATAGATGATGTGGTAGTTAAATCTTCCTCAGAAAATGGTCATTTAGACCATCTTCGACAATCTTTTGAAAGAATGAGGAAATATGGATTGAAAATGAATCCATTAAAATGTGCCTTCTGTGTGCGTGCAGGAGATTTCTTGGGTTTTGTGGTGCACAAAAAAGGCATTGAAATCAATCAGAATAAGACTAAAGCTATAATTGAAACGAAAGCTCCTTCAACCAAAAAAGAACTTCAGTCATTGTTGGGAAAAATCAATTTCCTACGAAGATTCATATCAAATCTAAGTGGCAAAACTCAAACATTTTCGCCATTGTTGAGACTGAAGAAAGAAGAAGTTTTCAAATGGGAATCACTTCATCAAACAGCCTTTGAAGAAATTAAGTCTTATTTGATGAAACCACCAATTCTAATGCCTATTATTAGAAACAAAGTGCTCAAATTGTATATAGCAGCATCTGAAAAAACAATAGGTAGCATGTTAGCTCAAGAGGATGATAATGGTGTCGAAAGAGCCATATATTACCTTAGTAGAGTTTTAATAGATGCTGAAACTAGGTACAGTTCTATAGAAAAGTTGTGCCTTTGCTTGTATTTTTCTTGCACAAAGTTAAAGCAATATATAAAGCCAGCTAATGTTTGTGTTTATTCGCATTCTGATATTATTAAGCATATGCTGTCGAAACCAATAATGCATAGTAGAATTGGTAAGTGGGCTTTAGCTTTGTTTGAATATGACTTAACTTATCAACCTTTAAAATCAATTAAAGGACAAGTGGTTGCTGATTTTTTAGTGGATCACTCTGTTGTCGAAGAAACATTACATTTCGTAGACACATACCCTTGGAGGTTATATTTTGATGGTTCGAGTCATAAAAAAGGAGTTGGGATTGGTGTTTTAATTATTTCACCAAATAACATTCCAACGAAGTACAAGTGTAAGATTCGAAATCATTGCTCAAATAATGAAGCTGAGTATGAGGCTCTAATTATAGGCCTTGAAATTTTACTTGAGCTGGGGGCAAGATGTATCGAAATAAAAGGTGATTCAGAATTGGTTATCAAACAAATGACCAAAGAATATAAATGTATTAAAGAACACCTTATTAAATACTTTATTATGGCCAATTCCTTATTAAAGAGATTTGACTCTGTTCATTTAGAACATTTACCACGAGTTGATAATCAAGTGGCGAATGATTTGGCCCAAATTGCATCAGGTTATAGAGTTTCAAAACAAAGCCTTGAAGAATTAGTCGAAATAAAAGAGAAACTCGTGTCTGATGATATTTCTTCATCATTATTGTCAACACCAAAAACTGGGGGGCAACAAATACAGATGAGGAATGTATCGAACAACACCACATTGTTGATGAAGTTGTTTTAGCAGAAGTTTTTGCTATTGACAATATGGCCAATGATGATTGGCGAAAGCCTATTGTAGAATACTTGCAAAATCCCACAGGAAATACCAATAAAAAGGTAAAGTACAGAGCTTTAAGCTATGTGATAATTGGAAACGAATTGTTTAAGAAAACTCCTGAAGGAGTATTATTGAAATGTCTTAGTGAAAATGAGGCATATTTAGCAGTTTCTGAAACACACAGTGGAGCTTGTGGTTCGCACCAAGTAGGCCATAAAATGAAATGGCTATTATTTCAACAAGGAATATATTGGCCATCAATGTTGAAAGATTGTATAGAGTTTGTCAAAGGATGCCAAGAGTGTCAAAAGCATGCTGGGATACAACATGTGCCTGCAAATGAATTGCATGCCATAGTGAAACCTTGGCCATTCAGAGGTTGGGCTCTAGATATAATTGTTACCAAGTGGCTTCAGTCTCAAGAGGGGGGGTGAATTGAGATTTAAAAACTTTTCAGATCTTTTGAAAATGTTTTTCCCCTTTTCAATGACTTAGATCAATTTTCGCGCAGGTTAAGTGGAAGCGAAGGAATTAGAGTATAAAGCAGTAAAGTGGTAAAACAGTAAAGCAGGAAAGCAGTAAAGCACACAGAGATTTATCCTGGTTCGGTCACCTCCTAGTGACCTACGTCCAGTCCTCACACCCTTGTGAGATTTTCCACTAAAACAACAACAAGGCTTGCAGGTGCCTTGGAAAACCTTTACAGACTTAGGCACTCTCCTCCTAGGATACCCCACCTATAGAGAGCCCTCAGATCTATTATAACAATAACAAGAGATACCCCACCCCTGTTACAATCAACTGCCCTAGAAAGATACCCCACTTCCTAGTACATGCAGCTACCCTAGAGAGATACCCCACTCCCTAGAACAAAACACAACAATTAAACAATAAACAATTGTAAATGCAGAAATACCTCTAGTGTAGGCAGATATTACAACTTGAAGAATACAACCCCAACTAACTCTTAGCAACAGATCAGCTCAGACAGACCAACGGTGTGTGACGAGCAAAAATATAAGCGTGAAGAGTTTTCTCAAGAGTTTTTCTGATTCGTACAAATGGGTTGATGTGAGTTGTGTGTAAAATGAATCGTGAAGCACTGCCTATTTATAGGCTATGAGAAATTCATTTTTACGTTGAAAATAGTGAAGGAATCGATTCTTTGTTAAAAAGTATTTGATCTAGGAATCGATTTATTTAGGTAAGGAATCGATTTTATCTTGTTTGTAAAATATGGGAAATCGATTCTTGAGTGCCATGGAAAGCTAGGAATCGATTCTATACTTAGTGTAAATATGTAGGAATCGATTTTCAGCTTGCCTGAGACAAGTGGGAATCGATTCTCAGTTATGTGCAAAAGGTTGGGAATCGATTCTTCCCTTAAAAAATATTTGGCTCAGAAATCGATTTGTGTATTATAAAACATGGCCTGACAATCGATTTCTATCTTTTCAAATTTGCCTGAAAATCGATTTTGCTATTTGTTTATGCATGAGGAAAATCGATTTTGTTATTTAAAAGGTGATAAAAATGTTTACGTAAATATGCATGCACCTTTAAAAAACTTTGTGAGTGTGTGAGACTTTGATATACGAGCCGACCTTTGAAAGAGCTTACACTTTTTCCTAAGACACACCCAAACCCTAATGACTACCCTTATATTTAAGGACTACCCTTAAACTTGAAACTTCAGTTCTTGGCTTGCTTGTCTTGGATTGTGACTTTGACGTTTAGTCACTTTTATTGACTTTGACCGTCAATCTTACCTTTGTCTTTTTCATCATCAAAACATATCCTGCAATATCAGGTTACCTGCAACACAAGGTATCCACATTCTCCCCCTTTTTGATGATGACAAAACATTAACTCATCTCAAGGTGGGAGGTTAGTTCAAACAGATAATGTATACGATACTCCCCCTATCATGATGCTCCCCCTGTTTTATTGACTATATGCAAGTAAGTGCAAATGCATGCTGAATATTAAAACTTTATTCTAAATATTAAAAACTCTATTCTTCTCCCCCTTTTTGTCATGATCAAAGAGGGCAATATGTAATAAAAAATGCGAATCTAACAGCATGAAGAGGAATCAATGATTCCAAGTTCTCTTCGTATGAAGAAAAAGTTTTCTTTTTGTAAAGGTTTTGTAAAAATATCAGCTAACTGTTTTGCCGATTCCACAAATTCGATTACACAATCCCCTTTTTGGACATGATCTCTAATAAAATGATGTCTTATCTCTATATGCTTGGTCCTAGAGTGTTGGACGGGGTTCTTTGAAAGGTTGATAGCGCTGGTATTGTCGCATTTTATAGGAATATGATCTAGATCTATACCATAGTCAAGAAGTTGTTGCTTCATCCAGAGGATTTGTGCGCAACAGCTCCCTGCTGCAACATATTCTGCTTCAGCAGTTGACAGTGCGACGCTGACTTGTTTCTTACTGTGCCATGAGACTAATGCACTACCTAGTATGTGACATGTTCCACTAGTGCTTTTTCTATCCAACTTACATCCTGCAAAGTCAGAATCTGAATAACCAATAAGACTACATGTGGCACCTTTTGGGTACCATAGACCAACATTTTGAGTGCCTACCAGATATCTCATTATTCTTTTGACAGCTACTAAATGTGATTCTTTTGGATTTGCTTGATACCTAGCACACATGCAGACACTAAACATGATGTCCGGTCTACTAGCAGTTAAGTAAAGAAGAGAGCCAATCATACCTCGGTATTTGCTTAGTTCTACCAGTTTACCTTCTTCATCTTTGTCTAAGTAGCATGAGGTGCTCATTGGTGTGGACATTTCTTTTGCTTTGTCCATTTCGAACCTTTTGAGTAGTTCTTTGCAGTACTTTGATTGAGATATAAAAATGCCGTTGTTTGTTTGTTTTATTTGAAGCCCAAGGAAGAAGTTGAGTTCTCCCATCATTGACATTTCAAATTCATTCTGCATAATACTCGAAAATTCTTTGCAAAGCAATTCATTAGTAGCACCGAAAATAATATCATCCACATAAATTTGCACGAGTAAGATGTCATCTTTTGACCTTTTTATAAAAAGTGTAGTGTCAACTTTTCCTCTTTGAAAATCATGATTGAGTAGGAATTTGCTCAATCTTTCGTACCAAGCTCTGGGGGCTTGCTTTAGACCATATAGAGCCTTTTTGAGTTTAAAAACATGGTCTGGTTTTTCGAAATTTTCAAAACCAGGAGGTTGTTCAACATACACTTCTTCTTGGATAAAACCATTTAAGAAAGCGCTCTTAACATCCATTTGATATAATTTAAAGTCCATGATTGATGCAAAAGCAAGTAACATGCGAATAGCTTCTAATCTAGCTACAGGAGCATACGTTTCATCATAGTCTATTCCTTCTTCTTGATTATAACCTTTAGCAACTAGTCTAGCTTTGTTTCTAATTATTATACCTGATTCGTCTAGCTTGTTTTTAAACACCCATTTTGTGCCTATTATCTGGTGTTTATCAGGTCTAGGAACTAGATCCCACACTTCGTTTCTTTCAAACTGATTTAACTCTTCTTGCATAGCAATAGTCCAATGTTCATCAACTACGGCTTCATCTATATTTCTAGGTTCAATTTGAGATACGAAAGCCATATGATTACATGCATTTCGAAGAGAGTTACGAGTAGTTACCCCTTTTGTTACATCACCTATGACATTTTCAAGCGAGTGATCCCTTGGGATTCTCCATTCCTTGGGAAGTTCACTGCTTGATCCTTCTTCTGACTTCTCTTGAGGGGTGATTTTTGTTTCTTCTTCTTTCTTCTTCTCACCTATCTCTAACTCTTCAGGTTCATCTGCAATATCAATAACCTTTCCCAGCCTTTTGGGGTTAGTTTCATCAAATGTAACATGTACAGATTCCTCAATTATGCATGAACCTGAGTCAAATATTACTCTATTACCTTTATCACAAAGTTGGCTAATGCTTAAAAGATTATGTTTAAGACCTTCAACATAGAGCACATTATCAATAGCAGTAGATAAATCTTTACCAACTTTACCTTCACCAAGGATTCTTCCTCTGTTATTGTCACCATAAGTCACATGACCGCTTGATCTGGGGGTAAGAGTTAGGAACTTTGTAATATCTCCAGTCATGTGCTTTGAGCATCCGCTGTCAAGGTACCAATCTGACCCCCGTACCTTGAAGCATACCTCGTTTTCATTCTCGCTTTCATGATCAGCCATTAATGCAACTTGAGCTTCTTCATCCTCTGATTCATCTGATGAATCCATGCAGTTGTCTTCCCATGCGATGTAGGCTTTTCTTCCTTTGTTATTTTTGAATGCCTTCTTTTCAGATTTGGAGTCCTTTTTCTGTAGATCAGGACATTCCATTTTCATGTGCCCGGGTTTCCCGCATTCATAACAAGTAGGAGGACCGGATGTACTTTCTTTGCTAGAGAACCTTTTTGATTTGAAGTTCTTCTTTGGATAGTTGTTGCCTTTCATGAACCTTTTGAACTTCCGAACCATAAGAGCCATATTCTCTTCATTTTCATCAATTTCATCATCTGAGTTGTCACTATCATCAAATTGACTAGAACAAGATGCTTTTAGAGCCAAGCTTTTCTTTTTCTTATCTGTATTTTCATACTCAGCTAGGCGAGTGAGTTCTAGTTCGTGCTCTTGAAGTTTACCGAACAGAGTAGCCAGAGTCATAGTAGCTAAATTTCTTGATTCAGCTATAGCAGTAACCTTGGGTTGCCATTCTCTATTCAGACATCTCAGAACTTTGTTGATTAGATCCTCTCCAGGAAATGACTTACCCAACAAGCTTAACTGATTCACAATGTGAGTGAACCTTTTCTGCATTTCTGGTATTGTTTCACCTGTATTCATTCTAAATAATTCGTACTCTCTGATAAGAGTATTTGTTCTTGCCCTTTTCACTTCATTTGTACCC
Organism: Astragalus membranaceus; assembly: GCA_039519185.1. Classification (NCBI taxonomy): domain Eukaryota; kingdom Viridiplantae; phylum Streptophyta; class Magnoliopsida; order Fabales; family Fabaceae; genus Astragalus; species Astragalus membranaceus. The sequence continues at coordinate 181,949,462 of CM076849.1, forward strand.
TCATGAGTAACTTGGAGATTATCCCACATTTCTTGGGCAGATTTACAGTTTGAAACTCGAAAAAATTCATCAGTACTCAAAGCAGAAGTAATAATATTTTTAGCGCGTAAATTAAGTTGCACTTTTCTTTTCTCATCATCAGACCATTCATTTCTACTTTTTATTGTAAGAATACCATCTACTATGTGCGTGGGGACGAAAGGTCCTTTTTCCACAGCATCCCAAACATCTAAGTCTATCCCTTCAATAAAAATTCTCATTCTTTCTTTCCAATATGCATAGTCTTCTCCGTTGAATCCCGGAGGACGGAAAAGAGAAGCACCCTCTTGCGTAGACCAACCTGAAGCCATTTCTCTTGAAGCTGCTAGGCCCTTTATACAAGAGTCTAGCTTTGATACCACTTGTTACCAAGTGGCTTCAGTCTCAAGAGGGGGGGTGAATTGAGATTTAAAAACTTTTCAGATCTTTTGAAAATGTTTTTCCCCTTTTCAATGACTTAGATCAATTTTCGCGCAGGTTAAGTGGAAGCGAAGGAATTAGAGTATAAAGCAGTAAAGTGGTAAAACAGTAAAGCAGGAAAGCAGTAAAGCACACAGAGATTTATCCTGGTTCGGTCACCTCCTAGTGACCTACGTCCAGTCCTCACACCCTTGTGAGATTTTCCACTAAAACAACAACAAGGCTTGCAGGTGCCTTGGAAAACCTTTACAGACTTAGGCACTCTCCTCCTAGGATACCCCACCTATAGAGAGCCCTCAGATCTATTATAACAATAACAAGAGATACCCCACCCCTGTTACAATCAACTGCCCTAGAAAGATACCCCACTTCCTAGTACATGCAGCTACCCTAGAGAGATACCCCACTCCCTAGAACAAAACACAACAATTAAACAATAAACAATTGTAAATGCAGAAATACCTCTAGTGTAGGCAGATATTACAACTTGAAGAATACAACCCCAACTAACTCTTAGCAACAGATCAGCTCAGACAGACCAACGGTGTGTGACGAGCAAAAATATAAGCGTGAAGAGTTTTCTCAAGAGTTTTTCTGATTCGTACAAATGGGTTGATGTGAGTTGTGTGTAAAATGAATCGTGAAGCACTGCCTATTTATAGGCTATGAGAAATTCATTTTTACGTTGAAAATAGTGAAGGAATCGATTCTTTGTTAAAAAGTATTTGATCTAGGAATCGATTTATTTAGGTAAGGAATCGATTTTATCTTGTTTGTAAAATATGGGAAATCGATTCTTGAGTGCCATGGAAAGCTAGGAATCGATTCTATACTTAGTGTAAATATGTAGGAATCGATTTTCAGCTTGCCTGAGACAAGTGGGAATCGATTCTCAGTTATGTGCAAAAGGTTGGGAATCGATTCTTCCCTTAAAAAATATTTGGCTCAGAAATCGATTTGTGTATTATAAAACATGGCCTGACAATCGATTTCTATCTTTTCAAATTTGCCTGAAAATCGATTTTGCTATTTGTTTATGCATGAGGAAAATCGATTTTGTTATTTAAAAGGTGATAAAAATGTTTACGTAAATATGCATGCACCTTTAAAAAACTTTGTGAGTGTGTGAGACTTTGATATACGAGCTGACCTTTGAAAGAGCTTACACTTTTTCCTAAGACACACCCAAACCCTAATGACTACCCTTATATTTAAGGACTACCCTTAAACTTGAAACTTCAGTTCTTGGCTTGCTTGTCTTGGATTGTGACTTTGACGTTTAGTCACTTTTATTGACTTTGACCGTCAATCTTACCTTTGTCTTTTTCATCATCAAAACATATCCTGCAATATCAGGTTACCTGCAACACAAGGTATCCACAATAATTGGAGAAATAAAACCAACATCATCAAAAGGTCATAGGTATATATTAGTAGGATATGATTATTTTACCAAATGGGTTGAAGCAATACCTTTAACCAATGTTGATCAAGAAGCAGTAATACGGTTTATCCGAAATCATATTATTTATAGGTATGGAATTCCAGAAACCATAACTACAGATCAGGGTTCTGTTTTCACTGGTCGAAAAATGGTGGAATTTGCTTCTGAAATTGGTTTTAAGTTATTAACTTCGACACCATATTATGCACAAGCCAATGGTCAAGTGGAAGCTGCCAATAAGATCATTATTATCTTGATTAAAAAGCATGTTGGGCAAAAACCCAGAAATTGGCATAACACTTTAGATCAAGTTTTATGGGCTTGTAGAAATTCACCCAAAGAATCTATCAATGCTACTCCATATAGGTTGACCTTTGGACACGATGCAGTATTGCCTGTTGAAATCTGTTTACAATCAACAAGAATTCAAAGACAGTATGAAATTCCTTTTGATCATTATTGGAATATGATGCTTAATGAGTTAGTTGATTTAGACGAAGAAAGGTTGTTAGCTTTGGAAATGCTTATTCGACAGAAGGAAAGAGTAGCTAAAGCTTATAACAAAAAGGTTAAGTTAAAAACCTTTAATTCAGGTGATTTAGTTTGGAAAGTGTTGTTACCTATGGATAAAAAAGATAGAGTCTTGGGTAAATGGTCACCCAGTTGGGAGGGCCCAATTCGCGTGTTGCAGTGTTTTTCGAATGGCGCTTATGAAGTCGAAGAACTAGGTGACGAAAACAGGATATTTAGAATAAATGGCAAGTACTTGAAACAGTATAAGCCAACACTGAATGAAATAAAAATTTGAACAAAAGTAGATAAAGGAAAGTTGTTCAGAAATGGTAATGTAAAGTACGAAAGAAAATTACATAACCATTGTCAAATCTCTAAAACTATTACAGAACTTTAAAAATTCTTCAAAGAGGCCTTGCACCTTTCAAGAAATGCTAGCACTCAAAGAGATAGAAGTCTCAAGAAAGTTCAAGCTTTTGTCGAGTTCAGAAATAGCAACTTGGCGTTGATTGGCGTTTTCCAAGTGCTCTATGGCTGTCAATGCTTCAGTTTCTTGTTGCGAAGAGGAAGAGTTTCTCATCCTTTCTTCGACCAAACCTTTCTGGTACTTAGCATTCGACATCTTTTTTTGAAGAATTCTCATCTCTTCATCGTAGCGTTGGATTTTTAGATCTCATTCGGTAATCTCTTTTTTAGCCTCTTCTGCTTGCGCCTCAAGAGCTTCAATGTTACTCTGAGCAACATTAAGAGAGTCAAGCTCCTTCTCACGGAGTTGAACTTCTTGTTCTTTCTTCTTGAGAGTACTAGACTGCTGCTTGAGTAGAAGAGAGAGCTGCTCGAAAAGAGAACCAAACTCGATTGAGAAAAGGAGGAATTCTTGAGAAGGACCTGACCTATTTATCTTCTGAATGAGGGTCTTGATCTCAAAATACTCAGCAGGGTTTTGAGAAAGCCTCATCACAAGATCCCCATTTAATATCTTAGCCTTCAATTGTCGGATCAGGTCTTCTGTCGATTCTTGATTAATAGAGGCCAAGGAAGTGGTCGAAGAGCTGTTAGTCAAGTGTGTTGACGAACTTTGAAGACTCAACATAATTTTTAAAGCAGCCAAAGGGCTCTTTTTCTTCATCTCAGAAAGTTCTTGTTCACTAACAGCACTACTAGTCGACTCTTTAGCAGAGGTGGTCGGGGTTTTAGATTCAGCCTGGCCAAAATCTTTTTCTCCTACATCAGCCATAGGTGCGTCGAGTTTTTCTCGGGAAATGACTTCCTTTTGTTGTGGTTCCTCTTTTTCTGGATTGTTGGCTCCTTCTTGGGCTTTGATGTTTGTTTCAGCAAGAACTTTAGGTTCAGAACTACCAGCATTAGAAGTGTCAAGATCAACAACTGGGAGTTGTCCTTCGGTAAGTGGGTTAATGGTCTCCACAAAAGTGGCTTCCACGTTTGTTGTCGACGGGGTTTCCGTTGCAACGAGTTCTTGGGCCACATTGTCTATCGAAAGATTTGGAAGAATTTCTTCGACAGCTATATCAAGTGTTAGTGTAGGCGAAGAAGGCTTAGCAAAAGAAAGCTCTCGTGCTGCAACTTCAGTTAAGGATTCGACAGCAAGAGCTTGGACAGGTTTATCTACCTGTTTGCATTAAGTTACGCTATTAGTGTCGAAATTAACGCAGTTGTAAAACAAATGAAGTTTAAGATAAAATTCAAAGAAATGCTTACTTTACGCTTCTTGCCTAAAGGGGAAAGTTGAAATTCGGAAGGCTCTTTGATAGTAATGCCTTTTGTTGCCCTTTGAGGGTCAAGTAAAGGTCTCTTCCTCGACCTCTGTTTAAGAGGAATATCATCCTCACTTTCGGTGTCCTGAAGAAAGAAATCAGTTTACAATGCAGGCAACATCGTAGAGTAGGTGATGAACTTGAAAGAGTTTTCGAGTCAAAGAAGAGGTTTATAAATGTTACCTCAGAGCTAGAAGGGACAACTAGTTTTCCTCGAATTTTCGTCTTCTGAAGAGGGCTTGGTGCTTTGGGTACTTTCTGAAAGAAGAAATGTTTTCGACATGATTGAGAGCCCTTACTCAGGAAAAACTTGGAATGAGGTGATAACAATGTACCTTTTGTGAGGTAAGACTCGAAGCAGGGCTTGCTTCAATTTTCTTCTTGATTTTTGGAGAGGGATTCTTTGTTGTTTTCTTGCTTCCTTTTCCCTTCGACTTGGCTATAGTTTTTTCTGATGTCGAAAATATTGGAAAGCAAGCAATAATTAAACTTGACTACAAATAGTGAAATGTTAAAAGACATACAAATATCGAAAAGATACATACCTTTATGTCGGGAAGGGAAAGCAGACCTCAGTTTCTTCAAGAGCTTTTCATCAAAAGTATCGATGGTTCCGCCAACAGCGTTAGTGTAATACTCAAGCCACCAGCCATGGAACTTTCTAGTACAGGAAAATTTGGGATTGAAGTTGAGAGGCTCGAAATCCAGAGCTTTGTAATGAAACTCTTTGAAAGACCATTCATAGTCCCTCTCGGTTTCTGGAGTCATAAATTCTCGCCTGTGAAGATGCATGGGCGCAGGTCGAATTTGGCAGAGGCCAAATTGCCTTGCAAAATAACTTGGGAAATATCTGCTAATTCCGAAGTTCTCTTTCTTCCTGTTGGGAGTGAGTCTAGTAGAAAGGATGGCTGGAGAAAGGTATGCTTGCCAAATTCTGTTAGTTTCTTCGACATGTTCAGTAGAAGTAGAGGGAAATGCTCTTCTAAACCAAGTAGGTCCATGGGGTCGGTCCAAAAAAGGGGCCATAGAATCTTTGAATTGGGTGCAGTTTAGAAAAATTTCGAAGTAAATACAGAAAGATTCTTCTACAGTAATGCCTGTTTCTCTTGACTTCAACTGGGCTAAACGGATACCCTCGGTCCTTCTTGTCTCCATGCCTGGTCGAGCTAGTTTTGGAACGAACAGGCCAAGTCTAGATTCAAAGGTGGCTATGAGCCACAACTGGAAGAACCACATAGGACCAGAGACCAGAAAGGAAGTGGTCGATTCATCTTCCTTTAACTCCGCAACAGCATTATCGAGTTGTTGGTGCAAGGTTCCTAAAATTAATTTGGCCAAATTGATGTCTCTCCCTGCGTGGAGTTGAGTGGCTAATGGTACATAAGACCTGGTAACTTGAAGAGAACGAGTGCAAAGGACGAACATGGATAGCCAAAGAGTAAGAAAGGCTATATGTTCTGAATCAGATACTTCTTCGGTATCAATTTGGTGTTGTTCACTAATATAAGGGGCAAAAGCAGCATTTTGGAAGTCGAAACCATAATCCTCAGTGGGAAGCTTAGGGTCGAAAGTTTCACCCAAAGGCTTTAGGCCAGTAATGGCAGCCACGTCTAAGAGAGTGGGGGATAGCATACCACATTTGAGATGGAGACTGTGGGAGGTGCAATCCCAAAATTGCATGACTACCAAAATCAAAGTGCTGTTATACTTAGGCCCATACCTCGACAACTGAATTAGGTCGAAAATTCCTTGCTTCTTCCAGATTTTGGCTTTCTTGGCTTCTACTTTGTTAAGCCAATCTATATAGATTTTTTGGTCAACCCTAGGTGCAGACCTAAAAACCCTATAAGGAGTGGCTAGAAAATCTAAATGGAAAGGTTTTTCAAAGAAGATTCTAGGCTGAAGCTTACGAAGACTGGGGAAAATCTCTTCAATTTCTTCATTTTCTAGCAAGATGTTAGGAAAAGGGCCTAAAAAGGCATGGGTATAAGGTTCAGGAGGAGGAATTAGTACCTGCTTTTGCCAATCGAGTATTCTTCCGTCAGTAAGGGCAGGTTCATCAACAAATTCTTCAATTGGTTGAACATCTTTGAGTTCGTCGGTTTCTTTCGGGTTGTTGATGAGTTTCGGAGCAGCGTTGGAGGATGAAGCCATGAGTTCAAGAAAAGAAATGGAGAATACAAAAGTTCTTGTTTTTCAGAAATGGTTCTAAGGTTTCAAGCGAGTAAAGAGAAAAATGAAAAGACTCATTTGCTTTTATATGTTGGCTTGTACAGTGGTTCCCACGATTACCACAACGCACACGTTTATGACCTTTCAAGGACGTGATGGCCCACCTACTATGCCACGTGGCCCAATTAGGCAGTTTATGTTATTCGTGCCATTTTAGCTGCGCCACTTTATCTGTGCAAATCATGATGGCGTTTTTCTCTCACCATTTAATGCAAAGTTGTTGGAGGTGACGTTTCGAAATCTTCAAAAATATTCTTTTTCTTCCTTAACACTTGTACTGTCGAAAAAGATATTTTTGGGGGGCAATTTGTTAGCCTAGAATTTCGACAAGGCTTTTGAGTGGTTAGTTAATAGGGTTTGACTCTTCATTAAAAATCATTCATAATGCCTTCAGAAAGAATAAGTGACATTTAAGTCATCTCAGCATGGTTTCGACAGAAGAAGTCTTCACCAATTCGACAGGGAAGAGTTTCCGACAGGACAGTGTATTCACGACTTCGTCAAGCAGTTATTGGCAAACAGTTGTGTCGAATTTCAAGACTACGGTTAATACAACGTAGGCAGTATGTGGCATCGAGCGTGGTACGAAGTCCATCACTGGTTAATGAGACGTAGCCATGTGTCCATAGCAGTTTATATTTCAGTCATTTTATTCTGTATAAATAGGAGTTTCGAGGGAGAAATGAAGGTGGCAAATTATTATACCAAACACACAGTTCTGAAACTCTAACTTCCAAGTCACAGCGAAAACAGAGTAAAAGAATTATTGTACAACGTATGTGAATTTGTGCACCATTCTCTTTACATTTAATGCAATTTATTGCTTTCAATACAAGTCATTTTATATTTCTGCGTTCCATTTTACTACTTCTTTTTCTTTGATTTCCATTTTCATGGTGAATTGTCTCCCTTTTTAAAATATATTTGTTGACAAACTGCGGTGTTTAAAGGCAATTGCTTTGGAGATTTCTGGTTTAATCTCACAAACATTTCTAATAAAACCAGTGATTGTTTGCTAAAAACACCAGCAAACACACTCACGTTGGCATTCCCGTTGGCATTTTACTCTTTTTTAGTAATTATAAAATAGTTATTTGGTAATTTTTTGTAGTGGTTAAATTGATTGATTTTAACAAAATTAGTTAAATTGATTAGTTTTAATAGTTATTTTGTAATTTTTGGTAAGGTTTTTTACAATTCTTTTTTTGACAATGGATAGTGGCTAATTGATTTATAGTGACTAATTATTTTATTAATTTTAGTAGTTTGAGTAGATTATAAAAATAGTGAAAATTGATTTATAGTGACTAATTGTTTTTATAAAAATATGGCTTAAATACAGTTTTGGTCCCCCTATTTTGACCAATCCACGATTTTGGTCCCTAAAGTTTTAATTTGACGATTTTGGTCCCCCTATTTTCCCAATTTGAAAAATCAAGGTCCCCCACCCCAATTTTGACTCAGTTTGACTGACTGATCCTACGTGGCAGCCCACGTGGACTGCCACGTAGGCACACCCCCCCACCCCACCCCCCACCCCCCCACCCCCCACCCCACCCCCCACGAGGAAGAAGAAGGGGTGGGGGTGGGGGGTGGGGGGGTGGGGGGTGTGCCTACGTGGCAGTCCACGTGGGCTGCCACGTAGGATCAGTCAGTCAAACTGAGTCAAAATTGGGGTGGGGGACCTTGATTTTTCAAATTGGGAAAATAGGGGGACCAAAATCGTCAAATTAAAACTTTAGGGACCAAAATCGTGGATTGGTCAAAATAGGGGGACCAAAACTGTATTTAAGCCTAAAAATATTGACAACCGGTTTTTTAAAAAAAAATTTAAAAAAATGGTGTATAATTTTTTTTTAAAAAAAAACAGTTTTTTTAAAAAAAATTGAATTTAAGAAAAAAACTGTATTGGTACCGTAGCGCGTCAGAAACGTCACTGTAGCGTACTGTAGAGTGACATAAGCAGTACTGTAGCGCGTCAGAAACTTCACTGTAGCGCACTGTAGTGATACTGTAGCATTTTGTCTTTATGTGGTGAATTGTCTATTTTGCCCATAAATTGTGACAAATGTCAAAATTTGGTGATGTCTAAAAATGTAAATGTGCTGGCATATGTTTTGATTATATTGTTTTGATTATATATAAAGTAGAATATATAAAGTAGATTTGCCCCTAAATTGTGACAAATGTCAAAATTTGGTGATGTCTGAAAATGTAAATGTGCTAGCATGTGTTTTGATTATATAGAAAGTTAGATTAAAGCTTTTTTTTGGTGGGTTAAGACTCAATATTTTTTTATAGGCAATGTTAGTGGGGTGGGGGAAATGTTAGTTTCCAGGGTTTGAATTCGGGACCTCCTTATTGCATTCATTTGGTGACCTCCTTCGATATCATTTAGCTCGTCAACTGAGCTATGGGATTAGAGTATTAGGGATGCTCAAGACTCAATATTGATTATTGAACGTTATCTTATTTTATTTATAGTAGTTTGATTGGTAGCCCTTTAACATTTTTTTGATAAGCAATGATTCATTGATTAAAGTATTATGGATGCTCAACCATAAATACAAGAAGAACTTAGAAATTGTTAATACAAGTCAAAGTATTGTTCCACCAAAGAGGCGAAGACAAGCTAGAATCTCTACTCACACCAGAAATAAACCAACTCCATGACAAAAACTTAATACGAACGACAATCGAATCAATCTTGGCATCTTCCCATTTAAAGCAAACTTCATTCCGGACAAGTCAAAGATACCAACAAATTGTCAACCAGAGTAACTACTTAACCTTCTTGGATTTCTTCCCCAAACATAACTCACCAAAATGAATATGGTGTTGATATAAAGTAAGAGACATAGGCAGCTCGACATCAAGCCATCGCTCTATCTCCCTCCAAACCTTTCTCGAAAGATCACAATCAAGGAAAAGATGATAGAAATCCTCACTGTGATTGTTACAAAAAAACGCATAGCCCCCTATGGAGGGTTTAAGACCATTTTGGGAATTTCATCTGCATCAATGTAATTTGCTTTTCATTTTGCAAGGAACAATTCTATTTTTCTCTAAAGTGTTGTTTTTTTAAATTAAAACAGAAAAAGTGTTGTTGGTAACTAAGCGTGGGGCGCCCCCAATTGATAATATTTTTCACTTATAATAAGATTGATGGTAGTTGCACCGTAGTTGCACCACTTTTTACTTTTTTTTATTTTTGTGCTTAGTTATGTATTCGGTCAAAAAAGGTAGATGAATTCGTGAAGAAAAAAATAGTTACTGAATTTATTTATTTTTAACTGATAGTTACCGAATTTGTGAGAGGAGCAAATTGACTGTTTTATCCTATACAACCGTGTAAAATATTATTAGAGTTTAATTAAGTGAAAAGTAAAAATAGGAAAAAGTAAAAAGGTACTCCTATCTAAAGCCTCTTTCATTATATATATATTTAATAAGCAATGTTAGTGGGGGTGGAGAAATGTTAGTTTCCGGGGAACATACATAATAAGTTACTATATTCAAGATGTTTGTCGTTGCGATCAATAGCAACACTCTTTATTTTTTAAGCACACAAATACAATACAATGTGATGGGGAATCAACACATAAACGTAATAACAGAGCAATATGCAGCGGAAATAAATTCCCCAAACTTGCAAGAACCTATGAGGAGCAACAACGAATACGTGGCGGCAAATAAAATGCAATAAAAACGCACAATTGAACACTGATATTTTTAACGTGGAAAACCCCTCAAAGAAAGGGTAAAAACCACGGGTCGTCCAGACCAAAGAAATAGCTCCACTATAATCAAATAAGGGTACAAGAGAGTCTCAACAAAGTGCACAAATAGTGCTAACAACCAGCCAATACAATAAAGCACAAAAGCCTACAAATTTGAGAACAAGAAGATGAAAATACCCAAAACTACACCTTCAGGGCGAAGACGGTTTCTCTCTCCTCAGACCTCGTTTCGACGATACGAATGGTGAAAGTGTAGAACTATGTCTCGCGAACCTGCTGTCCAAAAACAAAGACGATCCAACGGTTAACGAATCCGCAATCGCAGTTTTGCGGTGACAAGTTTGAGAAAAACTAGAATTGCTCTCTCTCTCTCTCTCTCTTCTTTTCTCTCTTTTGGTGGCTCTCTCTATTCCGAAAATCTCTCTTTTTCAACCCTAATTTAACCCTCTCCACTTATAATAAGTGAGAAACATAATGGGCTAAAATAGTTGGGCTTTTATCCACATAGGAAGGGAGCCCAATACCCAACATATCTCCCCTTCACAACTATGTGGAGGCGATCGCCAAACCGGCGATATCACAACAAATTTGAAACTTCCCTCTTGGCAAAGCTTTAGTCATCATATCTGAACCATTATCATCTGTATGAACTTTAGCTAACTCCAACAACTTAGCATCCAAAACATCACGTATCCAATGATACCTCACATCAATGTGTTTGGACCTATTATGAAAAGTCGGATTCTTACCAAGATGAATAGCACGTTGACTATCAACAAATAAGAAATATTTGTCCTGAACATAACCAACCATATAAACTCTTTGCATGCTTCGGTAATGGCAATGAACTCTGCCTCTGTATTAGACAATGCTACACACTTTTGCAACCTGGACTGCCAAGCCACATCTCCCCCTGCAAACTTAATCATATACCCTGTAGTGGACTTCCTGGAATCAATATCTCCAGCCATGTCTGGGTCGGAGTATCCCACTAAAGTGGGTTTGTCACCTCCAAAACAAAGTCTCATACACGTAGTACCACGAAGATACCTTAAAATCCATTTCACAGCATTCCAATGCTCTCTACCTGGATTTGACAAAAATCTACTGACTGTACCAACAGCATGCGCAATATCTGGTCTTGTACACACCATTGCATACATCAAACTACCCACAGCAGACGCATAAGGAACTCGTTCCATATCAATTTTATCATCTTCATTTGAAGGCCTTTGTTTGGAACTCAACTTAAAATGAGTAGCATGGCAAGAGGAGTGCTTACCGCCTTAGAGTTTTCCATCTGAAATCTCTGCAACACTTTTTCAATATTGTGCTCTTGCGGTAGCCAAAAAAATTTCTCCTTTCTGTCACGCATGATTCTTATACCAAGAATCTGTTTAGTTGCTCCCATGTCTTTCATGGCAAAAGACTTGCCCAACTGCTTCTTTAACCTGTCAATCTCGGAAATATTTTTCCCTACAATAAGCATGTCATCAACATATAACAACAGGATAATGAAACCATCATTAGAAAAATTTCTAACAAATACATAATGATCAGAAGTAGTCTTTTTATATCCTTGGTCACACATAACTGACTCAAACTTCTTGTACCACTGTCTTGGAGCCTGCTTCAAACCATATAGACTCTTTCTTAGTCTACACACATAGTCTTCCTTACCTTCAACAAGAAAACTATCAGGTTGTTTCATGTAGATCTCTTCCTCCAAATCACCATGAAGGAAAACTTGTTTTTACATCCATTTGCTCTACCTCTAAATCTAGAGTAGCCGCCAAACTCAACACGGTTCTAATTGATGACATCTTTACCACAGGCGAGAAATATTCATTAAAATCAACACATTTTCTTTGACGGAAACCCTTCACCACTAATCTGGCTTTATACCTTGGAGACTTAGAGTTACTCTCATGTTTCACTCTATAAATCCATCTGTTTTCCAAAGCCCTTTTACCTTTTGGCAACTTCACCAAATCAATGCGATTATCATGCAAAGACTTCATCTCATCATGCATTGCATCCAGCCACTTTTGACTTTCTTCACTTTCTATGGCCTCTTGAAAATACTCAGGTTCCCCTTGATCGGTCACTGTCACATACTCATCAAAATTATACCTTGTAGATGGTTGTCTTTGTTACCAAGTGGCTTCAGTCTCAAGAGGGGGGGGTGAATTGAGATTTAAAAACTTTTCAGATCTTTCAAAAACGTTTTTCCCCTTTTCAATGACTTAGATCAATTTTCACGCAGGTTAAGTGGAAGCGAAGGAATTAGAATATAAAGCAGTAAAGCGGTATAATAGTAAAGCAGGAAAGCAGTAAAGCACGCAGAGATTTATCCTGGTTCGGTCACCTCCTAGTGACCTACGTCCAGTCCTCACACCCTTGTGAGATTTTCCACTAACCAAAACAACAAGGCTTACAGGTGCCTTGGAAAACCTTTACAGACTCAGGCACTCTCCTCCTAGGATACCCCACCTATGGAGAGCCCTCAAATCTAATATAACAATAACAAGAGATACCCCACCCCTGTTACAATCAGCTGCCCCAGAAAGATACCCCACTTCCTAGTACAAACAGCTACCCTAGAGAGATACCCCACTCCCTAGTACAAATCACAACAATTAAATAATAAACAATTGTAAAGACAGAAATACCTCTAATGAAGGCAGATATTACAACTTGAAGAATGCAACCCCAACTAACTCTTAGCAACATATCAGCTCAGACGGACCAACGGTGCGTGACGAGCAAAAGTAAAAGCGTGAAGAGTTTTCTCAAAAGTTTTCTGATTCGTGAAAATGGGTTGTGTGAAAATGAACGTGAAGCACTGCCTATTTATAGGCTATGAGGAAATCAAGTTTACGTTGAAAATAGTGTAGGAATCGATTCTTTGTTGAATGCATTTGATCTAGGAATCGATTTATTTAAGTGAGGAATCGATTTATCTTTGTTTGAAAAATAGGGACAATCGATTCTTGAGTACCATGGAGAGCTAGGAATCGATTCTATACTTCGTGAAAATATGTATGAATCGATTCTCAGCTTGCCTGAGACATGTGGGAATCGATTCTCAGTTAAGTGCAAAAGAGTGGGAATTGATTCTTCCCTTAAAATTGTTTCGCTCAGAAATCGATTTATGTACTGAAAATACATGACCTGACAATCGATTCTTCCTTTTCTGTTTTACCTGAAAATCGATTTTGATGTATGTTTATGCATGAGGAAATCGATTTTATGTTTTTAAAGATGATAGGTATGTTTACGTAAGTATGCATGCATCTTTGAAAAACTTGTGAGTGTGTGAGACTTTGATATACGAGCTGACCTTTGAAAGAGCTTACACTTTTTCCTAAGACACACCCAAACCCTAAGGACTACCCTTATATTTAAGGACTACCCTTAAACTTGAATCTTCAATTCTTGAGCTTGTTTGTCTTGGATTGTGACTTTGATGTTTAGTCACTTTTATCAACTTTGGCTATCAACTTTACCTTTGCCTTTTTCATCATCAAAACATATTCTGCAATATTAGTTTACCTGCAATACACGGTATCCACAGTCTTCCCCTGCTAGACCTTCTGAATTGAGCTTGAGATGACTCAGAAGCCTCACCAGGATTCTCGTCTTCTGACATCTCATTCTCCTCATCATCATTAACTGGAATATGTAACTCATCTTCAAGTTGTTGATCATCAACATGTGTCTCACTATTTTGAACATTACCATCAACACTATCCAAATAGGCAACCGTGAACATTACCCCGTGAACATTTACCAGCAATATGTAATATTTTCCGTAGAGATTAGAAAAAAAAATTGTATTAAAGTTTCAAATTTTTCAAATTGTAATATTTCCCGTAGAGAGTAAATAAAATTTATTGATAGAGAAAAATGGAATATTAAAAATGAAGAAGACATGTAGATGACAACTTTAGGATATTTACCATTAATCTACTAAACAATTTCACTTTTACAGGATATTTATGTAATTTCAACTTTAGACATGGTTGCTATCTATACCATTAATCTACTATCTTACAATTTTTCTAACTAAACAATTTAAGGATATTTATGTAATTTCACTTTTTCACTTTTCAAAACTTTTATCACTCTCTCTCACATACTTTTTCAAACCTTTTCACTTTCTCTCTCACACTTTTTTTCAAATTTTTTCACTTTTTCACTTTGTCCTCCTCTTTCTTCCTCTAACTCTTTCTTATTTTTCTATTTTTCACAATATATCCCCTTCATTTTTTTAGAAATGATAAATTAGAAAAATGAGATAGAGTTAGAGGAAGAAAGAGGAGAAGAGGGTGAAAAAATGTGAGAAAGATTGAAAAAGTTTGAAAAAATATATGAGAGAGAGTGATAAGTAATATTTCCTGTAGAGATTAGAAAACAAAATTGTAGTAAAGTTTCAAATTTTACAAATTGTAATATTTTCCGTAGAGACTAAATAAAACTTATTGACTGAGAAAAATAGAATATTAAAAAAATGAAGGGGATATATTGTGAAGAATAGAAAAATGAGAAAGAGTTAGAAGAAGAAAGAGGAGGACAAAGTGAAAAAGTTTGAAAAAAGTATGACACGGAAAGTGAAAAGGTTTGAAAAAGTATGTGAGAGGGTGATAAAGTTTGGAAAAGTGAAGAATTTTGAAAAATTGAAAAAATTAAATTACATAAATATCTTAAAATTGTTTAATTGAGAAAACGGTAAGATCGGTGGATATTGCCTTTTCAGTCAAAAAAAAACTAACAGTTTTATATTAGATTGTAGACGGGGGAGTCGATTCTGTTAGAAGCCAGGAGTATGAAGCTTTTGAAAAAGTGCAATGAGAAGCTCAATTTTGTGGTTGTTTTGTGCTGTTTTTTGGTGGAAGAAATACCATCAAATAGGCTCTAAGTCAATTTATGAGCCAACCTTGACTACATCATCTTGAAGGTATTCACTACTTATCAAGATACATCAAAGGCTCACTTGAACTTGATATTTTCTTTTTTCTCTAAGGGTGTCTGCATATATTGATGCAGATTGTGGTACCTGCTCGACAGCCAAATAATCGACTACAAATTGTTGTATTTATGTTGGCAATGCCATAGGCTCTGATTGGCAAAGCCAAACCGCTAGCTTATAGCAGATAAGTTCATTGTAGATGTTTGACATGACAAGATTATAGCTTTTTTCCCTAGTTTATAGTATATTTTTAAAAACACTACTTGAAGTAGCGTTTGAGTTTATGGTTTATAGTGTTTCATTTTCTCTCCCATTTTCTCTCCATTAAATGAATATTTTCTCTCATTTTTTAGTATTAATTACAAATGTTCAATTATGTGATTTAATATTTTTAAGCTACTTCAACCGCTAATTTTAACAAACACTTTAAAATCAATCTGCTAGCTTATCCGCTATAAGCTAGCTTATCCGTTATCCGCAAGTTTATTCGCCGGCCGTTCTTTTTTTTCCCCAAATAGAGGCTTAATCAATTAGACACTTTAAAAGCAATCAAATGTAGCACAAAATATCGCAGAAGTTGAATACCAAGCAAATACTACACACACTACTGAGCTTCTTTCGCTCAAACAATTGTTAAGATTTTTTTTTTAATTCAGGTGGATAATGATATTGTGTAACAGCAGATCTGCGATTCAAAGGTACAGTAAACCCACTTCAAATTAGAGGCCAACAATGAGCTTTCTTAATTGAGGTTGTGCTCCATTAATATGATTGCTTATATTACAAAATAATGTTATTTAATTTCTTCAATTTCTTTGAAGGAATATACTTTGTTGTGTTCATTGAACATGAAAATGAATACATTTATTTTTTTGTTGGAATTTCAACGTAAATATTTTTAAAAAAGATTCCCACCCTCACTCACACTCCCCTTTATAATTTTTTTCTTCTTTTCTTTGGTATTTTGGCAATTGAATTTTTGAATTACAATTTCCCCTCATAAACTCCACATTTTTTTACGTTAAAATACTATCATCATATGTAAATTTGGAGTTTCTAAGAAAAATATTTTGCAACTCAAAAGCAATGTATATGAAATACTAAAAAGAAAAAAATGTATCGATATGAAAGGGAGAGGGGTGGCGGGGAGGGGTCAAAAAGAGGTGAGGAAAATCCCAACTCAACTCGAAGACCCATATTGTCTTTTGTCCTATTTAACCTGTAGAATTCATTTGGGTCTAGAGATATGTTAGGATCTTAGAAATGGTTTCATCCAAAATTTTAGGATGCGTTAGGGTCAAGTATTACTCGTGTCATGACTTTTATAAACAGTTAATAAATGTTATTTTGGTTAGTAATTTTGAGTGAAGAACACTAGTAAGAGTCATATCTTTCTTAGGTTACATGGTAAAATAATAAAAATATTCAACACGTTTAAGTTTCAGTCATAATTGAAGGACCATCTTTTGATTTAGTTTAAATTGTCCTTCAGGATAATCTAATCGAACATTATTTAGACTTGGTTTTAATTTTACACAGAACATCGAGTTTGATCAAGTCTAATGATGAATTGTGTCTAAAGAACTGACTTGAAAAAAACTCAACGTTGAGTTAGGGACACATATAACACTTCCAATTTGTCTCTTGTTCGCCCCTAGAGTCGTATCGGTAGCAGAGGGAGAATTTTGCCGTGCATTGTCGGGAGGGAAAGTGATATGAAAAAATAGAGGTGATTTTGGAAAGAAATAGGGGAAGACAAAAAGAAAATAGAGGTGTATGTGAGACTAACTTGATTGGGTTAGCCGTGATTTGTTACTATTGATGCAACCATTATCCCTCCAAAATAACTTTGCTAAGCTAAGTCCAAATATTTGACATTGACAACATCAAATCATCACCACAAGTCCACAACTTTGAAGAATCGCATAGAAATCAACCTAAAATGCAGGAGTCCAACAACTGGAAATCAGTTAAAATTTGCATATCCGATTGAAGTAAAATTTTTTTTGACGTGCAATTGAAGTAAATTTAAATTGGGTTGGATGGAAAATAATTTGGATGGTTCCCAAAATTTGAAGTAGATATATCTATTATTCATCTCATTGCCAATCTTTATATATTTTTTATTTAAATATACATTTACGACTAACAAAAGTATTTACATGTCCCTAAACCCAAACAGACCTAATGCTCAACATGTCAAATTGGACAAAGAAAGGTTTTATGCAGGGCCGGCCATGGGCCTGTGCAAGCTGTGCTACCGCACAGGGCCACAGGGCCCCGACCCAAAGTCAATTTTTTAGGGCCCAAAAGTTTAAATACATAAGTTATATAAATGGTTTTCTGATTATATTTGCAATTAACAACGCAGCGCAGTGGCAACTGCCAAGCAGGATAGCTCTTGTTGCTGGAATGGGGGAACTCGAGTTTGATTCCCAGCATTTGTATTTCTCTTTTTTTTCCTTCTTTTGACAGCTACATGTAGTTTCTTTTTTTTTTTTTACAGTTGTATTTTGTTTCTTTTTACGATGCTTTAGTAAAATGATTAAATATATTATATTATATAACTTTTGGAATGTATTCAACAAAAAAATATATTGCTTTTAGCAAATATTTTTTTGAATAAATATTTGAAAATTTTCAAAAAATAATTCCAGTATTTTAAAACCAAAATTAATTAAGTTTACATTTTTTATAAAAAATATTGTGATTTTGAATTCATAACCGAATTTCTATCGATGAATTAAAATAGTTTTTTTAGAAACTTAGTTTTGTTTGTAGCTATAGGATTTTTTAATTTATATTTACTTCTTTATTTGACCCCAACCCCCCTACTCACTCCCCCACTTCCCTATACTTAAATTTGTTATCTAATTATACTCTCTCGGTCCAAATATAAGAAACAAAATGTGTTTTTTGTTGGTAAAAAATATTGGAAATAAATATTACTTTTAAGACGTATTAAATGATCAATACCAATTTTATCCCTACTTTAAAAGAAGTTAAACTTGTAACCTTATTAAATGAGGAATAGCTAATTTTAATATTATTTTTTAGTTTGTACCATATAGGGAATTGTTTCTTATATTTTGGGCCGGAGCCAGCTATTCAATTTGTGATTGAGTACTCCCTGTCTCATTTTGCTTGTTGTTTTACCCAATTCAATTTGTCACAAATCGATTATTGTTTTTATTCTTAACTATTTCCTTTGGTAGTATCTAGCAAGAACACGAGATTAAGATGATTGTTGTGATAATAGCAAAAGTATAGCGAAAAGTGTAAAGTTGATGATCCAGAAATGTGTCGTCCTTTCATTAGCCTCTCAGGGCGTTATATATAGTAAATTGGGTGATTAATGATAATAATTACAAATATAGCCGTTGCGAGATTGGAGAAATGATAGGGATCTCAATAAATACATGTTTGTCGTTGCGTTTGGCCGAGTCCTAGGGAGAACTGAGTCTTAGGAGGGGGGCAGCCGGCTATGGTTGAGTCCCTCGGTCATCGAGACTACGGCTGAATCTTTAGGTAGCGGTCGGTCCGGCTGTGAACAATTTTACATTTTTTAATAAATCATTTACTATTTTTTTTCATTCATGTTCCTTTTTATTATGAGAGTTTTATATGTGTTAATAAAAAAAGAAGAGAGTTTTGTACGTTCAATAAATAACTCACGTTTATCTAAATAGAGATATAAATGGTTAACTAGTACATCTGATCCACAATATACTAGAAACAAGAGTTTGGATTTATGAGAGAGTCTGACACAAACAAAAAGATAATAACATTTATTGCATTTATTATACTCCCTCTAGTCCCTATTATAAGAAAATTTTTGGTACATATTTTGGTCCTAATAATAAGAAAAAGATACATTTTTCAAAGCACATTAATTGCTAAAATTTCTTTTATACCCCTATTTAATGTGAGATATAGGTTTACTAAAAAGTCACATAGTGGGTATAAAAAATTAATACTAGGGATATATTTGGGATAAGACTTAAATTGCATCATATTTCATAATCTCCTTGGTCTTTGTGATTTTGTTAAAATCTTAGAGAGAGAGAGTATTGTATGTGTTTCTCTCTCTCTCTCTCATAACTTGTCGCACAAATACTTGTTAGGATAGACCAATGAATGACATTGAAATCAACTATTTTCATTTAATAAAGCTAAAAGTTTAATTTCTTTCCAAAATTACTCTCTTCATTAAATGATGATTTATACTTCTAATTAATGATTTTATCTTTAACAACACTTTTTTAGGAGAAAAGTTAAGAATAATCATTTAATATATCTTAAAAATAGAGTTTGTTTTTATATTTTAAATCACTAAAACCCCTTTTGTTTCTTATATTGTGAATAGGGCAATACTACTTTTTTTTATAGAATTTAGACTATTAATTATTTTTCTTACTGTTTTAAAACCTTAAACTGTATTAATATTGACTACCTAAAAAAACATCTAAAATCGTTAGATAGTATTGGTTGGATAATTTTTTTTTTTAAATCATGAATTCAATGACAAATTGACAATTATGGAGCATTCACAATTAACACCAATAATACTCCAAACCATTATCCAACTTAATTAACACCAACCACAAAATACCCTAACTTCCGCCACACATGTTATAAATTAAAATAAATTATAAACCAATAAAAAAACAAAGAACAAATAAAAATTCTAAAATGAAAGTAAAATAAAATATTAAAAAGGTGAAATTCCAATTGCCATTACACACTAACGGTGCACGTTAGCTTGTTCCAACAACCTCAGTAATAACAGCGTTTACTTCCTTTGAAAATTATCATTTTATTTGTAATAATAAAATTCCTATTTTTATTTTTCCTACATACTCTTTCCGATCGGCGATCGTCGGAATCTCCTGTTCATCGCCGCCACTTTAGCCTTCGAATCTGACCCACTTCGATTTTTTCGAAACCCAGATCTGGGAACCATTGGAATTTCATTTTCTTACCGTTATTTTTTCAAAGTCTTCAGCTTTACCATTTTTACCAGGCACCACTTAAATCGCATTCTGTGTTTTCCCTGTTTTTAGTGTAGTTAGATTCGCTTGCTGTTAGTTCATCTTAGTTTTGCTCGAGCTTCTAAGTACACGTGGCGATCTGGGTCTTCTTCAAAACCCCATTATCAATTCCAATCTCAGTGAGTGTTTTTTTTTCTTCTTTCATACTTTCTTTTTTTGTCTATTCTGTTATTGCTGTGCTTACTTTTTTTGATTAAATTATGTGAATGGATTTTGGGGTTTTTGGTTGTAGATTTTCGATCTATGTGCAAAGGTTTTAGTTTTAGCTTCTTTTTTTAATCAAATTTAGCTGAATTGAGTGTTGATTGAAAATTTGGGTCGTCCCAATTTTCATC
Organism: Astragalus membranaceus; assembly: GCA_039519185.1. Lineage (NCBI taxonomy): Eukaryota > Viridiplantae > Streptophyta > Magnoliopsida > Fabales > Fabaceae > Astragalus > Astragalus membranaceus. The sequence continues at coordinate 181,969,983 of CM076849.1, forward strand.
CCTTTTTGGTGGTTTCAAGAGATACTTGATCTAAATTGAAAGTGTTTGGCTTCTTGGAAAATTTGGGAAACAGATGGGAAAGTGAAGTTTAATGTTGTTCAAATTTTATGTGGAAGATAGAAATTTGTGTTCTAATTAACTGAATGTCTTTATTTGTTCATTTGTTCATTTTACTCCATAATTTGGGATTTTGGGGTGCATCTTGATTGTTGTTGGAATTTGTGTGTTAGTTTATTTTTGTGAAATGTTTATGAATTGGGGTTTCTCAAATGGAAGTTCTTTTAGCTTCAAAATTAAAATTGCTCACTTTTTCTTTTACAAGGGTTCAGGTTGTGATGTGATTTGGCTTCTACATGGAAGCAAACAAAGAGGAAGCATTTAAGGCGATAGAGGTTGCTGAGAAGAGATTTGCTCAGAGAGACTTTGCAGGTGCAAGAAACTATGCTGTAAAGGCTAGAACACTTTGTCCAGATTTGGAGGGTATATCTCAAATGGTGGCCACATTTGAAGTTTACGTTGCTTCCGAGGTCATACATAATGGTGAACTCGATTATTATTCGATTCTTGGACTAAAACCTTCTGCAGATAAAGAGGCCGTCAAGAGACAGTATAAGAAGTTGGCCGTGTTGCTTCATCCAGATAAGAACAAATGTATGGGAGCTGATGGGGCATTTAAGCTTGTTTCTGAGGCATGGACCTGGTTATCAGATAGTGCTATGCGTAGTTCTTACGATCTCAAGCGAAATGGACAGACAAATTATTCTTCGGTTCATGCTACAGGTTACAACAAATGTTCCAATTTGGCAACCTCTCGTAGTGGGCTCGACACCTTTTGGACAATCTGTACCTCTTGTAAGGTTCAGTATGAGTATCTGCGCAAGTATGTTAATAAAAAACTCTCTTGTAAGAACTGCCGTGGCACTTTCATTGCAGTTGAAACTGGGGCAGCCCCGGTGAATGGTTCGTTTCCATATTGTCCTTGGCCGTATGGGACCGGAAATGGGCGTGGAAGTCATTCTTTTGACGGGCACGGGGTTGCATATGTTCCAACTAATGCCACCTGTTATAATGGGAATGGGGTCGCGGGATACCAATCTGGACATGGATATAAGTATGTTCCAAATGTTTCATTTCAGTGGGGCGCTGCTGGACTTGTCCATCAAAATGGATCAACTACCTTACCTACTCATTCAGTTTATCAGGCCAATGGAAAGTCCAATGGAAATTTGAAGAGGGGAAGACCAAAAGTCAAATTAGGAGCTGATGGAAGGCATCCCATGGCAGAGAATGTGGTCAATATAAATTCAGATGTATTATCATTCTCCTGTAATGAACCACAAGAAGTTAAGCTAGGTAGACCTGACAAGAAACGAAAAATTATGGTGGGAGCCAGTTTCAGAAATGGCTATCTAGAAAAAGGGTCAAAATGTGCTTCAGAAGCAATAGTGTCAAATGGAAAAGATAGTACTACTAATGGACATGGCCAGAAATTTTCCTGCACAAATGAAGTTCAAACCAAACAGTGTTTCAGCCCACCACCGGCATTTGATGCGAGAAAATTACTGATCGAGAAAGCCAGAACCGTAATTAAGAAGAAACTGGAAGAAATGAAATTGTCATCTGAAGCTTCACCTGCTGCAACTCTGAATGAGAAAGAAAGGGCACAAATTAATGTTGGTCAAGTCAAAAGAGAGACATGTAGGAGAGCAGTTCTGAATGTTTCTGGTCTTCAATTAGAGCAAGGGAAAGCCAGTCCAATCTCAATAACCGTCCCAGATCCCGACTTTCATGACTTCGATAAAGATAGGACAGAGGAATGTTTTAAGCCGAAGCAAATATGGGCCTTATATGATGAAGAAGATGGAATGCCGCGATTATATTGTCTGATCCGTGAGGTTATATCTGTTAATCCATTTAAGATTCATATCAGTTACTTGAATTCCAAAACTGATAGCGAGTTTGGCGCAGTAAACTGGCTTGATTCAGGTTTTACCAAATCTTGTGGAAATTTCAGGGCTTGGAATATGGATATTATTGACCAAGTTAACATATTTTCTCATGTTCTAAGCAAGGAGAAAGCTGGTCGAGGTGGTTGTGTTCGGATATATCCTAGAATTGGAGATATTTGGGCTGTTTATCGAAATTGGTCGCCAGATTGGAACAGATCTACACCGGACAACGTGAGGCATCAGTATGACATGGTTGAGGTTCTTGATGAATACTCTGAGGAGCTTGGTGTTTGTGTTTCTCCTCTTATTAAGTTGGCTGGATTCAAAACGGTATACAAGAGAAATACAGATAAAAGTGCTATAAAATGGATACCAAGAAGAGAGATGTTACGCTTTTCACACCAAGTGCCCTTCTTGGTTGCTGAAAGGGGAGGCGAGCAATTTACCCGAACGGTGTTTTGATCTCGATCCGGCTGCAACTCCAGATGAGCTTCTTCATGTTGCTATAGAAGGAAATGCTTTGTAGGTTTTATACATTGGTGAAACAAATTAATTCGGTTGCACTTTTAGCATTCTTCTTCCTACAATATTTTTAGATTAGATACCAATGAAACATTAACTGAATATGTTTTAGAGGGTGATATTTTCATGTTGTAACCTAAGTCTAGACTTTAAGATCTAGTGATTGCTGCTTGTCCAGTGAAAGTTTCTTCTTGCCATTGGAGGTGTAACTCTTGTAAGGCAGATTGGCATTGCAACTGTATTTTTTACTGGTAAAGAATTGATTCAATCAAAGGCTGAAACCAATTTTAAATCTAACAACTTCTAAGAGAAAGAAAAAATTAGACAGCTGCTGCCTGCTTGGTTGTTTGTAAATCCAATCGGTCTAGCAATGAATTGCCAGTTTTTATTCTGCGTCTGTTTTATGTATGTGTTTGTGTAAAATCTGAAGCACGGTTATATAGTTATCACATCAGTTTTTCTTAATTTACTTTTAGGTTACATTTGTAGAATATGATCATTCCAACTTCTTGGTGGTCTTTTGAACTCTAAATATGTTATGTCTGTGTTTCATAGCGAGTTCTCGGTGTACAAGTAAGATATGTAGTATCAAGTACAAGTAGTTTTCAACCATTAGATGCACCAAATCTTACCATGATCTATCTACGCCATATTTATCCTCTCATAACTCACTATCTCTATCAGAGCCGTCAAACTTGCCACCCGGCTTCGCCCACTAGACCAAAATGTAAAAAGCAGGGTTAACCCAATTGTCTACTGAGCTGTTTTATAGTCCAGCCCAAAACATTGGGTTAGTAGTCTAAGTTTTAATAAAGGAAACTACAAAAAAGTGTTCCAAAAAGTATAAAAAATGGATCCAGTCTGGGCCATGGGTCAACTGAGCTAGGCCGAAACGATTGAGTTCTTTTTTGGGTCTCTATTTAGTAAGTCCAATCTCACAACACTAGGAAGTTGGGTTAGTGGCATGGCCAGGCCCAGTCTAAGTTTTAATAAAGAAAACTACAATGCCAGTTTGCCTCATTGGCCAACTGGGTTGACCCAAAATAGTCCAGCTCCTTTTTGGATCTCTATTTAGTAAGTTCGATCCTACAACACTAGGAAGTCGGGTCGGCTCGTTGAACTGAGCCAAAATTGACACCGCTAACTCTATCAATAAGAGAATTAAACTATTTTTTGGTAGTCAACAGAAAGCAGCGAGTAACTAGAAATAAAATAAAATAAGACCAAAAATTGACTAAATAATTCATTAAAAAAATCTACCGGTTGTAGTAGGGTTTTTTTTTTTTGACAAATGATGCAGTATGTTTTTATGTTCTGCATTTTATTGTGAAAAACTAACTAATGTATTTTAATTTGAAGGCATAAAATGGGATTAAAGCTCCAAGAAACTAACAATAATCAGCATTCAGCAAGAGAAAAACTACCCCTCCCATCAGTGTGATGAGAATGCCCTGTCAATAGGGATACCGGTTATGGCCGGTCACATTAGAGGGTCCATGTTTGGACCAAGAGCATGTTAGATATGCTCAAAATGCGTCGTGGAAAATGCAACGAAATAATAATAATAATAATAATAATAATAATAATAATAATAATAATAATAATAATAATAATAATAATAATTCATACATAGACAAAGACCAAGACTTGCATTACATTGCAGTGTTAGACTTTTGAGACTGGGATATTCACTGGTCAAAGTCTTTTGTTGCTTCTGTTTGTTTATTAACTATTAGTCGTAGTAATCGGAGTTCAAGCTCCTCATTGCTGCAGCTGAGATTCCAGCACCAACAACCTTGTGCTGAAAGGTAATTCTATCAATTTCTTAAAATATTTTTGTTGCAATTTGATGTTGCATGCATTGCTTTCTATTATTAATCAATTACATATATGATATATTCTTTTGCTCTTGTCTTTGAAATATAAATCAAAAAAATTAGTTCATAGACTTTAATAACTATACACCAAATAATATAAATGAGTTTTATATAGGTATTCAATCATATTAATTAAAGTACATGACTAGATACTATGTGTATGGTTACACGTATGTGTATGATTGTTAAACTCTTAATTCATACCTGAATTGTTTGCCATATCCTTAAACATAACAGAGTCAAGATGGATCATACAACTGTGTGTTTCTAGTTAATTATAATATGTTATATCTTCTATTTCAGGCTAATTAAGTTGCACTTATTGAAGTAAAATAATGGATTACCTCAATGGATTTGCATCTTCCATTTCAAGAGATTTGGTGCACGGAGTAATAGATCAATTGCGTTATCCCTGCTGTTTCAACAACTTTGTTGAAGACCTTGCAAAAGAAGAACGCAATTTGGCCGCAACAATAGACGGTGTCCAAGACCGTGTTACACGAGCCAAGAAACAAACTAAAGTGACTGCTCAAGTTGTTGATAAGTGGTTGAAAGATGCTAACACTGTCGTGAACAATGCTGATCAGTTACTACAAATGGCAAGAACAGAAAAGAACTCTTGTTTTGGGAACTGTCCGAATTGGATTTGGCGATACCGTGTAGGCAGGAAGTTAGCAAAGAAAAAAGGAGACCTTAAAATGTGCATTAGAGAAGGTAAACAATATATACAAATCGAACGGCATGTGTCGCTTGGAGGCTACTTTTCTTCTGCAAAATGTTGGGAATTTGATAGTAGAAAACCTGCTTATGAGGAACTTATGTGTGCATTAGAAGATGAAGAGGTTACTATGATTGGATTGTATGGGATGGGAGGTTGTGGTAAAACAATGCTTGCAATGGAAGTAAGCAAGACAGCAAGTCATCTTTTCGATCAAGTGCTTTTTGTGCCAGTTTCAAGTACCGTTGACGTGCAAAGGATTCAAGAAAAAATTGCAGGCTCTCTTGAGTTTGAATTCCGAGAAAAAAATGAAATGGACAGATCACAACGCTTGTGCATGAGGTTAAGACAAGAAGATAGGGTACTTGTGATTTTAGATGATGTGTGGCAAATGCTTGATGTTGATGCTATAGGAATTCCTTCTAGTGAACAACATAAAGGTTGCAAGGTTCTCATTACTAGTAGATCTGAAGCAGTTTGTACTTTGATGGATTGTCAGAATAAAATTCACCTTTCAACACTAACCAATGATGAAACATGGGATCTTTTCCAAAAACAAGCACTAATATCCGAGGGCTCATGGTTTCCTATAAAGCATTTGGCAAGAGAAATTTCAAATGAATGTAAAGGCTTGCCTGTTGCTATTGCAGCTGTGGCTAACAGCTTGAAAGGAAAGGCTGAGGTGGAATGGAAGGTTGCTTTGGATAGATTGAGAAGTTCCAAACCGGTGAATATTGAAAAAGGTTTACAAAATCCTTACATGTGTTTGCAGTTAAGCTATGATAATTTGGCCAGTGAAGAGTCCAAGTCACTTTTCTTATTGTGTTCTGCATTTCCTGAAGACTCTGAAATTCCACTTGAAATATTGACTAGATCTGCAATAGGACTAGGCCTAGTTGGAGAAGTTCGCTCGTATGAAGGGGCGAGGAATGAAGTGAGTGCAGCGAAAAATAAGCTCATAAGTTCTTGTTTGTTGCTAGATGTTGATGAAGGAAAAGGTGTCAAAATGCATGACTTAGTTCGCAAAGTAGCTCATTGGATTGCAGAGAATGAGAATAAGGTGATCAAGTGTGTCTCAGAAGTGGATATGACTTTGGATTATACTTCTTTAAAATATCTATGGTGTGAGAAATTTCCAAATAATTTGGATTGTTCCAATCTTGACTTTCTACACATAAACACATATACAGAAGTATCAGATGAAATTTTCAAAGGAATGGGAATGCTAAGAGTTTTGTTTCTTTACAACAAAAGTCGGGAGAGAAGGCCATTGTCGACTACGACGTTGAAATCCTTGATGAATCTTCGAAGCATACTCCTTAGTACATGGGAATTAAGTGACATCTCCTTTGTGGGAGACATAAAGAAACTTGAAAGTCTTACACTTGATGATTGTTCATTCCTTGAATTACCTGATGTGGTTACACAGCTGACAAACTTGAGATTGTTGGATTTGTCTGAATGTGACATGAAAAGGAATCCTTTTGAAGTGATTGGAAGACACACACAACTGGAAGAACTATACTTTGCTGATGGTAGATCAAAATGGGAAGTTGAATTCTTCAAAAAGTTTAGTGTCCCTCAAGTGTTGCAAAGGTATCAAATACAATTTGGAACCAAGTTTGCAGGTTTCCAAGAAGAGTTTCTCAATTGTCACAGAACTTTGTTTCTCGGTAATTTGGATACATCTAATGCAGCAGTCAAGGGTTTGGCAGAAAAAGCAGAAGTTTTATGTATAGCAAGTATCGAGGGAGGCGCTAAAAACATAATCCCTGACATATTTCAAATAGAAGGAGGAAGTATGAATCATTTAATTGAGCTTTTGATACGCGATTCTGATGAGATCAAGTGCCTGGTTGATACTAGTCTGATCAAGGTAGGAATTCTCTTCTCCAAATTGCAGTGGCTAAGAATTGAGCACATGAAACATTTGGGAACTTTATACTATGGTCATCTACCTCTTGGTAATCATTTTGAGAATTTGGAGGACATACATATAAGTCATTGTCCAAAGCTGACATGTCTCTTCACACTTGCAGTTGCTCAAAATCTGGCACAGCTTGAGAAGCTAGAAGTATTATCTTGTCCTTCACTGAAGCATATACTAATTGATGATGATAGAGAGGAGATAAGTATAAGTGATCACAGACCATTGTTTCCAAAATTAAAAAAGCTCCATGTTAGAGAGTGTGATATGCTGGAATATATAATCCCAACCACTTTAGCTCTAGGCCTAGTACAATTGGAGTGTTTGGAAATTGTATGTAATCATCAGTTGAAATATGTATTCGGCGGTCAACGCACACATGGAGACCAGATCCCGGGGCAGAGTCAAAATGAACTCATGATTGAGCTTTCTGCCTTGGAAGAGCTTACTCTTGTTATATTGCCAAATATCAATAGCATTTGTCCAGAAGATTGTTATCTAACTTGGCCATCTCTACGTCAGTTCAATCTACAAAATTGTGGAGAGTTTTTCATGGTTTCAATCAATACTTGCATGGCTTTACACAACAATGAGATAACCGGTGAAGCTTCACATCAAATGGTGCAAAATATAAAAGAAGTTCGGGTCAATAACTGTGAGATAGAAGGTATCTTTCAGCTAGTAGGACTATCCATTGATGGAGAACAAGATCCACCGACATCGTGTTTGGAAATGTTGTATTTGGAGAATCTACCTCAGCTTAGGTATGTATGTAAGAGTGACATTGATTCTACTAACCTCCAATTCCAAAATCTTCAACAAATGGAGATAAGGGGATGTAGGAGATTAAAATGTATCTTCTCATCCTGTATGGTAGAGGGCCTACCTCAATTGAAAACGCTGAAGATAGAAAATTGCAATCAGCTAGATCAAATAGTTGAGGACATAGGCACGGCAATTCCATCAGGTACCTAATTACACAAATAGAGTGGAAATCTACTTGCCTTTGGAGTAACTTTTGTTATAATTTATTTAGTAACTTGTTTCAGACAATGAAGCACTGACACGGACACCGGACACGACACTGACACGTAAAAATGGAAGTAATTGAAGTGTCAGTGTTGGTGTCCAACCTGAAGTGTCGGTGCTACAGAGGTTTCAGACATTAAATTTTATCAATCTATCAGTTGAGTCTTGTAATACAGTCTTAATGATCATGCACACTAATTTCTAATGTACTGGGACATGATCTTGCTTCTGTGTAACTTTTTTCAGGATCATTTGGTCTGCCAAGCCTTACAAGGTTAACGCTAAAATCATGTCCTATGCTGAATTCATTGTTCACAATATCCACTGCTAAAACCATGACTTCATTGGAAGAATTGACAATAGAAGATTGTCATGGTTTAAAGCATTTGCTAACTTACGAAAGAGCTCACAGAAATAGAAGAGGAGAAATAGTTGATGATGATCATGACTTCCAGAGTTATATGACAATGTTCCATGGTTTGAAAAGGCTGAGTATTATGAGATGCCACTTGCTGCATTATGTATTACCCGTCTCATTTGCATGCGGATTGGTAAAATTGGAAGCTATAGAAATTGTAGAGACTCCTGAGTTGAGATATATGTTTGGCCAAAACTTTCATGCTTCCCATCAATACCCAAACAAGTCCCAAATTGAGCTTCCTTCTTTGGAAAAGGTTGCACTATACAATATACCAAATATGATCTCCATATGCCCAGAAAACTATCATGCAACATGTTCATCTTTGCAACAGTTTGTCATGAAAAACGTCGGTCTTTTTATAAATAATTTGATGGTTGATTTTGGAGTTATGCATTTGGATCATAGTTCTCAGATGGTACGAATCACTGTCTCCTTCTCTTGTATCTTTATCCCTCTCATTGCATATGTTCTGCTTTGTACTGTTCTAACTATTGTATCCAATGCTATCTTTTTAATGTGAAATAGTCAACATTGTATCAGACTTGATAGTTGGTATGCCTTTACAGGATGTGGGGGAAACAAGTATGGCTATAGAGAAAAAGTTATTATCTGTTATTATTGAGAATGGATCCAAAATAGAAGGCCTTTTCCCACTGAAAGGATTTCCTATCAATGGACAACAAGTAACTTCATGGTTAGAAGACCTTCAATTGGTCAACTTGCCAGAGCTAATGTACATATGGATGGGTGCCAAACATTTTGTCAGCCTTCAACATCTTCATACACTATACATTAGCAATTGTCCAAAATTAAAGGCTATCTTCTCCGTTTCTGTCTCGAGAATCCTACCTCTTTTGAAGATTCTAGTGGTAGAACAATGTGAGGAATTGGAGCAAATCATTGAGGATGATGAAGAAAATGGAAATGTCATGAATCCTCAATCCCCAAAAGTTTGCTTCTCACAGCTAAAGTTTCTTCTAGTCACACACTGCAAAAACTTGAAGCATTTGTTTTATATATCTACATCCGATGAGTTTCCAGAACTTGAGTATCTGATCCTCAATCAAGATTCTAGTCTAGTGCAAGTGTTTAAAGGTGCCAGAGAAGGGAGAGTGGGAGTTTTACTTCCAAAACTGAAACATGCAATGTTAATGCAACTGCCAAACCTCAATAATATCTTTCAAGAAGGGACTGAGATTCAGACTGTGACTAATCTTCTAGTGCACAATTGTCCAAATTTCTCACAAACCTCAACAACTAATGTCGAGGACATGCTTCAAATCTCTGATTCTGGTATGCTTTTTACTATTTCGTGTCGTGCCTATTAAACTTCTCAGTGTTATTCTATTTAACTTTTTTTTTATGATATGGTCTTCTCAAAGTTTATATAGTTCTTAAAATTTGTTACTTTAGATAAGGAAATTGGTTTCTATCTTCGTCCACACTTGTACGACATAAGCTGTATTGTTACAAATGGCGACGAGTTCCTTACATCAAAAAAAGAAATCAAAGGGATCCAAGACTTGCAATTACAAGAGCAAATTCCTTTACCAAACTTGACAGAGGTATGGTATGATTTTATTTTATTTGTCCTCTTTAAAGAAACTACACATATTAGATGCAGAAGAGTTGAGTCAAGCAACTATTGTCTTATATGTGTCACATAGCATCTCAAAGAGACAGAGGACCTAAGCATTCAAGGGGGTTCTATATCAGAGAAAACTGTAACAGCAACTTTCTTTGGTGATTCAGAAAGGAGATACTCCTCCTCAGGACTATTACCCGATCCTTTTAATATGGTATTCCACTGATATGATTATTTAGTTACTGTCATTTTGAAAATGGATAAGGCAATGTATACTGCAAAGTTACATGTCTTTTGTTTTTGTGCAGGGTGTTAAGAGAGTTATTGAATTTGACGAGGGAATTGTGGCAAAGAATGTCATGATAGCAGCTTCGCCTACTCATTCCGAATCCACTAGCTCAAAGTCGAGCCCATTAGTTGAAGGCCAAATAACCACACCTTGTGTGTATGAAGTGGCTGTAGAGCATGATTCTACTGAAGTTAACATAGTTGCAAATGCCCTTTCTGACCTGGAAGAATCTCTGAAGATACCTTTGAAGTACATAGCAAGCTCAGAGGCTAACAGTCTTCAGCTTCTGACAAATCTCAATTTCCTCTCCAACCTTTCTTTAAAAGATGTAGCTGTATCAGATGGACTTAAAGCTATAATAGCCTCTATGTACAGAGAATTCCTAAGCATTCTATGTTCCTTCAAGCAAGCCTTTGCTTCCACAGACAAATTCGCTGTGATTGAAGCTCATCAAAATGAGGCAGCCATTACTCTTGTTTCAAAGATTTCCAAGGCACAACAGAAGGAAGTTATTTTGAAGGAACGGATCATTGAATTGAAGAAAGAAATAAAAGATCTTGAGGCTGAACAATTATCTCTTCAAGAGGAAAAAGATAAATGCATTGAAGACACCATAGGGTTCATAAAGGAGTTGGAGAATGTGAGGAAAGAAAAGTCTCAAGTTGCGGAAGATCAAAGAAAGGCTCGCCAAGAAATATTTGAAGTCGATTATCAATGGTCTGCTTTATGTAGCCAGTTTCAGCACCACCGCACTTTTTCCAGAAATCCCTCTTGAGAAGATTTTTCTTGTATATTTCTTTTTTAAAATGAGCAAATTTACTTGAGTTTTAGAAGCCAAATTTATAATTTCCTTATGTCCTGGCGAAAATATTTGAAACTGAAGCAGTGTGTATTCCCTCCATGCAACTTTTAATGATGCCATGAATGAAATACATCATCATATCCTTGAAGCTCATTTTCCGGTACTCATCTCTCGTCTCTATTCTGCCACAAGGCAGGAATTGGTATCAATGCATCCTTCTGGTGCTAGAAGATTACCACATGCAGCCACAGCACCCTGGAAGAGCTATAATACCAAGCTAGATTTGAGAAGATGAGCGCCAACACAATACACAGTGCACTAATGACGAATGGTCCAGGCAAAGCCTTCGTTGCGATATGTTTTGTAGACACATACTTGGGTTTTCTACAGCCAGAGCAAAGGGCAAGTCATTCTCAGTCTGAAGTTGTTAGTGAGGGTGAAGGTAGCAGAGGACTGGTGTGCGGATAAGCTGTGGATCTAAGGGGAAAGAGAGAGCACCGATGGGAACACAAGATTCTTTAACAATGCTTAAAGGCAATAGAAGACTGATGTGCAACATTGAATTTCGATGAGGACTTAATAAATGTGCTATCATTTTGTGATTTTTGGTTCTGATAGATGCAGATACAATACTGCCATTGTGATTTTTGGTTGTAAAGATGCTGTCATTTTATTCTTCTGGACCAGTACAATACAATTTTCTTCCTCTCGACTAAGAGAAGATACAAACATTTTTTTAAATAACTATCCCTAACAATCTGGGACTAATTCTAGACCAGTTTTGTTGCATGAGATCAAAGATGCAGCAAGGCCAATGTTTCTTTTTGGAGGAATTCTGAAATGTAAAATAGATTTCAGAGCTCATCATAACAATATTCCGAGTTATAAATGTCCAAATGGTTGGCCAAGTTTCATACTTAAAAGCTGAAACAATAACAACCGATATTAATATGGACACAGCCAAAACATGTGCTCCACTTCCATACATTATTGGAAAAAATAATTCCAAATTGATATTAGTTTTATCAAGGCACAAGGGGGAATCAAGGACAATGCCCAAAGATCTGTGATGCTGCTATATCCTGACACAATATTCGGATCCTAATCAATTGCCCTATGAGAATTTTGTGATGTCCAAACCTTCCCTTCTATGTGAACAATAATAAGCCCATTCTATGAAAACTTGCATTTGTGTATGGTCTAATACCAGTTTTTTCTTTGAAAACAGTCAAGAGTCTCAGTTGATCCCAACAAAGCATGCAAAAACATAGAAAAAGTGAGTTTTTCCATCTAAAACGGTATGGGTTGGGTGGGTACATTTTTTTAGCTAGGGTTGGGTGGGTCCCTATAGTTTATTTTTTAAGATTTACGATTTAGAGGATACAAATTCAGATTAAAAGGATGCTATAATGTTTAACTTTGTCAGCTATGGCATAACAAACGTGAGAACGTTCCCTCGAGTGTATGACAGGCAAAACCTGAACTGTAAAAATTGCAAGGCTGGAACTAAAGTCAGCACGCACGGAACCAATACAGCTGCTGGTATGGATTCCATGACCGGCCAAGGCCATTTGTTTATGCTTTAAATCTAACAACAGTTGTGTTCCGATCAAATAAATACACACTTGATACATCATTCATTGCTATCGATAGCTGAAAATCAATAACGAACCAATTACAAGCTTGATTTGGAGGGCCATAGATTAGCTAAAGCCGGTCAATTGTCCTTCTAACTTTTGAAACATCAATTATGTCCTGAAGAAAAATATTTGAATTTTGAACCAATTTGAAATTGAATGTTCTAAACTTGCCATTCTTATTATCCTCGTGTCATGCCTGGGGATGAGGATATGCCAACACCTGATGGTAACAAAAAGAGAGAACTGCTGACACTCAAATACCTAATTCTAGTAGTAACCAACCAGTTTGCATTAATGAAGAACATGGGAACAGAAGCAACACAATCGGGAAGAATCAATGCAACTAAACTGACCATATACCTAATATTCAGATTCTCCATTAATGACACTAAAATTATAGTCTTACATTATTGAACTTCCCATTGCATAAAACAGCTGGTCCATCCTCCTGAGTCTTGGTTACTCATAATAAAAGGTTTAAGATCAAGCGGGATTCTTCTTTGAAGGAGCGCTTTTTTTCGCAGGTGTGCTTCCCGTTGTAGTTGTTGTTGCCGTTGGTGTTGTTGTCTGGGCAGTCCCAGGATTTGTAAACCAAGTGGTATAGAGGAACTGTTTATGAGCCCCTACATGGTTGCAAACAAGACGAAGCTTCTGTCTCTCTCTCATCCATCTCAATACTAATTTCATGTGATTCTTGCTCGACAAATCTTTCAATCCAACTTCCTGAAAACATCGAAGGCGATGATGATAACTCAAAAAAGTCACTACAAGTCTAACAGATGCACATATCTGTAACATTCATATGGATTCCATGACTACAATGACAGAGCCTGCAAGCAAGTGATTCTAAATTCCTAATACATAATAAACTGTTGTGATAGTGAAATTCAATGTTCAGCTCGATACGTTTACGTAAGGAGTGACAATATTCACTGACTTCAGAAATGTGAAAAACAATTAATATTCATTATCCTTTCTTAGACAAAGTCACTGTCATTCCAACATACAAAGAAAGTATTGTGAAGAATTGAAAAATCCAAATCCAAGAGAAGCAGATGTAGATGATCACTTGTAGTAATAATATTAATAGTGTCTCTTGTGAGTAAATATTTTTTCCTTGCAAAGCAAAGCTGGACAACTGAAGTTTATAGGGTGTGCAATATTTGCCGATTCATGTAAATTCGTATATGTCCTATTACTCCCTTCGCAATAGTATGTGCAATTTTTGCCAACAACCTTACATCAATATTCTCCCCATGCCTAAAATGTAGATAGATTTAGTTTAGTTTCACATTCAAACTAGAGGTGGCAAATGGATAGATGGTATATAATATGAATTGATATATAACAAATGAATAAAACTAATCCATTAGGGTATGTTTGGATGGAGGGTTTAGGAGGGGAGGGGAGGGCTTGATTTTCAATTCTAAATTGAGGAAGCTATAAAATGTTTCTAAACAAAAATGAAATGTGATTAACAATGTTTCATCATTATCTATCATGTTATTCTTTTAAATTGTTAAAATCTCAAGCAGATATTAAAATATTGACCAAGCACTCCAAAGCCCTCCCCTCCAAAACTCTCCCAAATCCCCCTCCCAATCATACCCTTAGAATTTGATGAAAATTTACAATCCATTAGAAATGGAAGAAAACACGAAACTTTCACTCACCCACAATGTGGATATGTCATATAGGTTGCAAAAATAATCAAATTTACAGGAAGCAACAAACTTTAATTGCAACATGGATTTTAAAATGATGAAGAATTAACATGCGCAAATGCATATTATTCGTATATCACAACATAAATTGATTAAATAAACAAAATAAACCCAAGCATATCGATGAATTGGAGTTAAGAATTACCTTGACACGTTCCCAGGTGTTAGAAACGGTGATGGGACCGTGCTCCTTCACGATATCAAAGAGAGCTCTCGTTATTGTTTGTCTTTGCTCCGGCGGCGTTTTCAGCGATACCGATCCCATCTTCGGCTTTGGTTTCTTAGCTAAACATCTAATCGCCGTCGCAAACATTTCTTGATAACAACAACCCTAATTTCTTATATCTCTGTTCTACTCTATTCTCTTCTGCAAACATTAACATTAACAACTTAATATCTATATGAATAGCATGAATTAAGATATTTCATTATCATAATTAGAAATTTAAAATATGAAATTTTACCTCTGAAATTTGCACTGCATCCCTCTTCTTCACTCTTGTGTGTCCATCGAAAGTGATGGAAAAAATTGCAGCTCCTAGGGTGGACAACTAGATGGGATGGGTTGGGCTGGGGAATGCAATTGTAACCGAGTTGCTTTTTACACCCCATTTCTTTTCTTCTACACTCCCTTCCCTTTTTATGATATTTTTTTCTTTCACAAATTAGTCTTTTTTGGAATAAATGATAAGAGTTTGTTCAAAAAATGTTCTAAGGTCGAACCCGGTGAATGTCAGATAGATGAGTTGGCCACGCTTCTCCTAACGACGTCCCCGAGACTGATCCAACGAGGAGTGGTACTTGCACTCATTGTGCCAGACGCATTGTGGCGCGTGAAGTCTGAGTTTTTCCGCTACGGACGCACGATCTACGTCGTCCTTAGTCTGGGATGCACGGATCACCAAGTACGGTACTCTAGGCACACTTGGGCCATTGTGTTAGGCCTAAATTTGGACTGTGGCGGCCTGGTCCGGAACAAAAACTTTCCTATTCCTCAATATATCTTTTTGTAGTATAAACCTAAAAAAATTATTGGCAAATCTTGCTATCACACCCCCTCCTCGATGGAATGTTGGCGAAGGATACCCATGTGAGATGTTTGTAAGTCACACTTTGTTAATGGTAAGATCTTTTGATTTATTCTCAAACTTGATTGCTGCTTTTCCAATGCTATAGCTTGGTTGAAATGATTGCTGCTTTTCCAACGCTATAGGAAGCTAGGTTCAAGTTGCTTCCTTGGAGTATCTAGTTTGAGATGGATTTCAAATTTGTCGTGGATAGGGAAAAGAGGAAGCTACATTTAGGGGTGCACAAAACATCCGGTTATCTAAATTTATCCAAATCTATGTCCAAAACCATTTTAAAAATGACCATATATTTGGATTTGGTTATGTCCATATCCATATTATTTTTTGGGATTGGATATGGATGTCCATATTTTATAACTAGATAAAATATCCATATCCAATCAAACTTAACCAAGCCCATTGACCACCGTTGACCACCGTTGACCGCCATTGACCACCGTTGACCACTGTTGACCACCGTTGACCACCGTTGACCGCCGTTGACCGCCGTTGACCGGGGTGGCCGCCGTTGACCGGCATTGACCACCGTTGACCGGCGTTGACCGGCGTTGACCACCGTTGACCGGTGTTGACCGGCGTTGACCGTCGTTGACCGCCACCAGAACTCCGCCACCGGCCACCACTAGAACCACCTCCATATATAAATATGTATTTATATTTATATTTATATATTATATAACTATTATATTATAGATATTAAAAATATAAAAACCGGTTAAAAATTCAAAATCCGGTTAAAAATTCAAAATCCGGTTAATAATCCAAACACCGGTTATAAAATCTGGTTATGGATATAACCGGTTAAATAACCGGTTTTGCAAAATAATAACCAGTTACACTAATTTGGTTATGGGACCAATTATATAAACCGGATATTTAGTGGTTATGGATTGGTTTTTTAACCATGGACATTTTGTGCACCCCTAGCTACATTACATAATATGGATCCATTATTTCTCACCAAAAAAAAATTATGGATCCATTATTTTACTGAGCGGAGAGTTATTTTTACGGGAAGTCCAAATTATATTGCACTAGCCACTAGGTATTTTTACTAGGCATATGTGCTTCTGTAAAAAAGTTTACATATCATTTAATATCTGCCACAAATCTATCAAATAAATATTTTAAACCTTTTTTGACGCAAATATAAGCCTTTTATTTATTATTATTTTGACCGCAATCGTACAAACACAATGCCAATTTTCTCCACTGAGGTAGTAGTACTTTTAGAAAAAGCTTGTGAGAAACAAGCTTTGATCAAATGCACTTTAACTGACCGACACAAAAGCATAAGCAAATAGGCACTGTATTGATATTGATTTTTTTTTTGACAAATTGATATTGATTGATTTTTTATGTATATAAATATAGCTTGTATGTTATATTTTACTCGTAGTGACAAATTAAATAATCATGTTAAATTTTTATGAAAACAAAAAATAATAATCTTGGATAATTTTCTCTTCAAATCTGTTAATTTTTTCTCCATTGATTAGCTTTTCTCACCAGCTCAATGATTAGCTCAAGACACACAGCTTATCCAAATCTGTAAAACATAATATTTTCGCCAAATAATAATAAAAGAAAATTGTGTAAAACTATTAAAAAAAAAGTTGATAAAAGAGTAAAGGAGAGTAGGGGACAGTTTCAGGAGAAGAAAGGGGGAATGAATGAACCATGTGTCATGTCATGTGGGTGAATGTAAGCAATTGCTACGTAATTAAGCTGAATAATGGACAACTCATGCAATGAAACAGTAACCGTATGATTCTATTCAAGTATTAGGGAAGAATCCAGTTACAATTGATTATAGCAATATAGTATAAGAGGTATAAAAAGGGAATTCGGTACAAGAACATTTCCAGGAGGATTAGAGAGGAGAAACCGTTAGAAGAGAGAGAAAGAAGATCTTCAAATCACAACATGCCTTTCCTTGTGACCTCACTCCACTATTTAGCTCACACAATAGTCATTGAGCTTCACACTTGCTTTCCTAGCTCGCATACTCCTCCGTGGCCTTTCATTTTCCACCTCAGCAGCTGACTCATTCATTACAATACCCTCCCCTTTAAATTGAATCTTGTCCTCAAGATTAAAGGTAGGGTAGTGTTGCTTAAACTCCTCCACATTTTCCCAAGTAGCAGCATCTTCATTGTTGTCTTCCCACATAATCAAAACTTGCTCAACCAATGTCTGGCCATTCTGGATTGTTCTTTTCTGCAATACTGCTCTTGGTAATAGGATAGGTCCCAATTCAGTACTAGTCAAAGGCAATGGTAAGTATGGTTCTGAGCTGTCACCTCTAAACTTCTTCAGTTGTGATACATGGAAGACTGCATGAATTTTTGCTGTGCTTGGTAACTTCAACTTGTAAGCTACCGCCCCTATCCTAGCAATAATCTCAAATGGACCAAAATACCTCATGCCTAACTTGTTGTTCTTCCTCAAAGCCAATGAGTGTTGCCTATATGGTTGCAATTTAACCAAAACCAAGTTACCAATCTCGAATTGTACATCCCTTCTCCTCTTATCAGCTTGACACTTCATACGATTCTGAGCTTTCTGCAAATTCAGTTTGAGCTGTTGCAGTGTTGCTTCCCTTTCCGTTATCTGTTTTATCACTTCTGGTGGATCAGAATTAGTGATCATTGGCCTGACCAATTGTGGAGGATCACGTCCATATAGTGCCTTGAACGGTGTCGTGCCCAAGCTAGTGTGAAAGGAGGAATTATACCAATACTCCGCCCAAGCCAAAGCCTTGTACCAAGTTTTTGGATTGTCAAAGGTAAAGCACCTTAAATACATTTCTAAACACTTATTCAAGCTCTCCGATTGTCCATCAGATTGAGGGTGGTAAGCGGATGACATTGCCAATGTAGTCCCTAGTAATTTGAAAAGATGCTGCCAGAAACTGCTAGTAAAAACTCTGTCTCTATCAGAAACAATTGATTTAGGGACTCCATGAAGCTTGACAATCTGAGACATAAACAATTCTGCCACTGACTTGCTTGTGTAGTCTTGCTTCATAGGAATGAAATGAGCAAATTTTGATAATCTGTCCACTACCACCATGATCACAGTAAAACCATGTGAGTTAGGCAAGCCCGTAATGAAGTCCATCGCCACATCCTCCCACACTAGATTAGGAATAGGTAGGGGTTGAAGCAAGCCCGCAGGAGGTGCTGTCATAGTTTTTGCTCTTTGACAGATTGCACACTGCTGCACATATGTCTTCACATCTTGTTTCAAGCTTGGCCAATGAAATTGAGCAGAGATTCGAGCAATTGATCGAGCAATTCCTGCGTGTCCTCCCACAGGTGAACTGTGGTATTCATATAAAATATCTTTGATCAAAGCACTAGCCTGTGGAACTACTAATCTGTCTTGCCAGTACAGCAAGTCATCTCTGCTAGTATATCCTGTGTCTGTGTTCGCACCCTCAGCACAGGCTTCCAGCAATTTCTTAGTTGTTTCATCTTGCAGAATTGCTTGTTTCAGCTTAGCAATAAATAAGGATTGTGGCTCAGACCAAGCCATCATCAAAACTCGAGATAAGGCATCAGCTGGGATATTTTCCTTGCCCGGTTTGTACTCAATTGTACAATCATATCCAATAAACTTGTGCAACCAAGCTTGTTGCTCCGGAGTTTGCAAGGATTGATCCAATAGAGACCTAAGGCTCTTTTGATCTGTTCTAATTACAAACTTGTGACCCAACAAATAGTGTCTAAATTTAGCTATTGCCTCCGTGATAGCAAATAACTCTCTAGTGTAAGCAGATTGTTTTTGCATACGTGGAACCATTTTCTTGGAAAAATAAGCTATAGGGTGACCTCCTTGACTCAGTACAGCTCCTACAGCCACACCGGATGCATCAGTCTCCAAAACAAATGGTTCTTTGAAGTTTGGCAATGCCAAAACAGGCGCGGTAATCATAGCTTCTTTCAATTTCTGAAATGCTATATCAGCTGCATCAGACCAATCGAACCCCTCTTTTTTAAGCAGATCAGTTAATGGACCTGCTATACCAGCATATGTCTTAATGAAGCGCCTGTAATATCCAGTCAAGCCTAAGAATCCACGAAGCTCTTTGACATTTTGTGGTCTCGGCCATTCTTTGATTGCTTGCAGCTTCTCACTATCCATGGCCACACCTTCACCAGATACTTGGTGTCCCAGATAATCTACTGTGTGTAATCCAAATGAACATTTTGAAAGTCTTGCATATAACTGATGTTTCTGCAAAGTTTGCAATACCAGCTCCAAGTGGACCAAGTGTGCAGTCCATGATGGACTATATATCAATATGTCATCGAAGAATACCAAAACAAATTTCCTCAATTCATGTTGAAATATATCATTCATCAAGCTTTGAAAGGTTGCTGGAGCATTTGTCAACCCAAATGGCATCACTAGCCATTCATAATGTCCATGGTGAGTACGGAAGGCTGACTTGTGTCTATCCTCGGGTTGAAGTAATATTTGATGATAACCAGACCTCAAATCCAACTTTGAGAAGAACTTGGCTCCAAATAATTCATCCAGGAGCTCATCCACCGTAGGCATTGGGAAACTATCCTTCACAGTTATAGCATTAAGAGCTCTATAATCTGTGCAGAACCGCCACTTCCCGTCTTTCTTCTTTACTAAGACAATTGGAGATGAGAAGGGGCTGGTGCTATTCTGAATTATCCCTTGTTGCAACATCTCCTGTACCATCAACTCTATCTGAGTTTTCTGACTATGTGGATACCGATAGGGTCTAACCTTCACAGGTTTAGAATTTGGCTGCAATACTATAGCATGATTATGTTGTCTCTGTGGTGGCAAGCCAACTGGTGTATTGAAGACAGTCTTGTAAGTATGCAGCAACAATGCTAATTCAGGATCCATATTATCAGGCAGCTCAAGCAATTTATCTTCAGGGCAATCCATTGGCATTTTCTGCACTGTGAAGCACTCTCCTATCGCATCAGTGTGCTGTAATCTGCATAACTGATGCAGATGTGCATGGCTCGGTGTTACACTCTGCTCTCCTTGCAATGTGACAAATTTGCCCTGCAGAAAAAATTTCAGAATAGCAGCAGAGTAGTCTGCCACATGAGGTCCTAAGGTAGCTAGCCAAGAAGATCCTAATATCACATCTGCACCTGCAACAGGCAAAAGATACACAGGAACACATAACTCATGATTTTGAACTTGAATTCGCAAGTTTTCAATCCATCCTTCAGTCTGCATAGTCTCTCCATTCCCAATCAACACCTTGAAACTTGACTTAGGAGTGATAGTCAATTTCAAGAATTGAGCAATCCGAGGTTGAATGAAATTCTCAGAACTTCCTCCATCAACTAATATTTGGACTGGAATCTGTCCAATGTAACCTGTGAAACGAATGGTGCCAATACCAGTCCCACCATTCATAGCATTCAATGATAGGTGATGAGCCTCACCCTCCACTATCTCTGCAGTCTCTGATATATCAGTTTCTGCTAGCACTGTCTTGTCTTCCTCTTCATCCTCCATTTGCAACATCATCAATTGCTTGTTTGGACATTTATGAGAGTAAGAAAACTTCTCATCACAGAAATAGCATAGTCCCTTATCTCTCCTCAATTGTATTTCAGCAGCAGACATGTTCTTAATAGCAATGTTCCTGGCAGTAGAGTTATTCTGTTTAGGCACAGGGGTAGGCAACAAGGGTGGTAAGTTTGGCTTATTTTGGCTCTGACTTATATCTGTTTTGGGTGTAGTGGTGTAAGCCTTTTGGTAGCTAGTGTTTGTATTTGTTTTGTGTGTATATGTATTGTTTTTGTGTTTATAAGTAGTGCTATATTTCTCTTCAAACAGTTTAGCAAGTGACACTGCTTTCAGCATCGTATTCGGTGTTAAAGACTTAACATCTCTTCTAATTTCTTCTTGTAAGCCACTGATAAAACAATCTAACAATGCCTCGTTACTCAATCCTTCAGATCGGTTAGCTAGAGCAGTGAATTCTACATAATAATCAGACACAGATCCTGTTTGATTCAATTTAAACAAATTTGCTCTTGGGCATTCATAAGGAGATGGACCAAAATCCAACTCAAGAGCACGTATAAACTGATTCCAAGTTTGAAATGGGTTAACTCTTTGCATCATTTGATACCATGGCACAATTTGTTGATCAAGATTAACTGAAGCTATCATTAATCTTTCAGGATCAGGTGTGTTATAATACTCAAAAAACTGCTGTGCTTTGAAAATCCAGCTCAGTACATCTTTACCATCGAAACGAGGGAAGTCTAGTTTTACAGACCTTACCTGAAATGGAGTTCTATGACCTGAGCCTTCATGTGTCTTCACTCCAACTGGTGATTTCAACTTTCCATTGTCAGACATGTCCAACGTCGAGCTCGAAGGTGATTTTTCTGCATCGCGCAGATCCATTGCAACCAAAAGCTTCTGCAACACTTCGTTCTGAGCTAGCATCGCTTGCTCGATCTTCTCAAAACGAGCTCCATTTTGTACTTCCAACCTCTTGATCTCAGAATGAGCATCAGTGTGATTCTTCTCCATTTGCTCAGTTACTCGCCTCAATTCCAAACTGAGCTCCTTAATCCTCGTCCCTTCCGCCATAGTTCAATGGATGAAAGCACCAATGTAAGCAATTGCTACGTAATTAAGCTGAATAATGGACAACTCATGCAATGAAACAGTAACCGTATGATTCTATTCAAGTATTAGGGAAGAATCCAGTTACAATTGATTATAGCAATATAGTATAAGAGGTATAAAAAGGGAATTCGGTACAAGAACATTCCCAGGAGGATTAGAGAGGAGAAACCGTTAGAAGAGAGAGAAAGAAGATCTTCAAATCACAACATGCCTTTCCTTGTGACCTCACTCCACTATTTAGCTCACACAATAGTCATTGAGCTTCACACTTGCTTTCCTAGCTCGCATACTCCTCCGTGGCCTTTCATTTTCCACCTCAGCAGCTGACTCATTCATTACAGTGAAGTGAGTAATAAGTGGCGCGTGTCTTTATGATGCAGTTAAGTCGCGTGGCACATTAACGCGAAGCATGCAATTCTGAGCTAAAAGTCTCTCTCTCTCTCTAACTCTTTTTCCTGGCTGTCTTCTTCTCTTTCATCTCCAAATGCGTAGAATTTCTTCTTCTCAGTTTGATTTTTATAATTTTAACTGAATTTTCTACTCGCGTCAAAGTGGTAAGATTATTTATTTTATTTTAATTTTCTCCTTTGATTATTGTTTCGGTTTCCCCCAAAAAAGGAGTACTTGAGATCTTGCAATCTTGACAAGTTCAGCCCTTTTTTTCATTTTCTTTTTCAATCCTTACAGAAAAAATTGTTCTTTTGGGTTTTTATAATTAATTAATGGTTTGTTTGGTATTTGTTCAGGTGTAATTGGGGGAAGTTTGATTTGTGAAATGAATAAAGGACAGTCACCGGAGCCTCTTGATTTCTTCATCTGGACTGTTGAGGTTGATCCTTTCGTTCCTCTTTCTCTAATTATTCTGTCAATTAATACATACTTTTTTCAATTGTAGGTGATATTTTCCCTAAAAAAGCTATGATTTATAATCCCCTTTTATATAAATTTGTACTTTTTTTTAACTTATAATCAGATCTTTGCAAAAATTGGTTTAATTGAATTTGTTGGGAAGATGAATTGAAGTTGCTCTATGGTATTCTTTGTTGTGATATATCTGGTTGTCTGACTATGATTGTTTGTTTATTTCATTTATTTATTTATCTTTTATTTTTTACTAGTATAATTTTGTTGTGTGGGAATTTGATAGATACCATGTTGACTAACAAGGTTTTCTTAGCAATTCAGCATAGCAGTTGTTCTGACAAGTTTGAAGTAGAAAGTCTTGGTTCTGATATTTCATAACACACACAGAGCCTAGCTTAACTAGTTAAAGCTGAAAACTAACTTGGTTCTTGTCTGTTGGAAAGTTAAATGTAATATTGTCATTCAAGTGGGGAACTTGATGGATGATCATGCTTGTGTATGCAATATTGCACTTCCTTGTGAATCTCATCACCTTTATTTATTATTTAACTATAATTAATGTTTGTGATAACTAGTTATCTGGTTTTTAAATCAAGTTTCCAATTCATGGCAGACAACTTTGTTCAGTTTTTTCGGTTTCTAATATCATTAAAAACTGAGAGAATAACATTATTTTCTATAAGAAAAGTGATAACTAAATTCAGTTTTTATTCATGTGCTGAACGGTTACACCTTTCTGCAGCTGATACACAAGTGTAGAGTTTTCATTTTGATGAGTTCCCATTCCCCACCAAAGTTATCGATATGCAGCTTTATGAGATATTGCATTTTTAACCCTGTAAATGTCTGGTAAATATAAAATCTGAAAGTTGAGGTCGATTTTTTTTGTCTTGATTATTCCCTTAGTTCCTGTCTTTATCAGTGAGACTGAAAGCTTCTGTTTTTGATAAGCCAATATTTTTTAATGAGTGGGAGGGGGGATTCGAACGATGTCTTAGGGTTTTATGAGCTATGCCTTTCCACTCGGCATATGGCAAAGCTTATGATTTATCGCTGTCACTAGTTGCTCAGTTAAGTATATTATTTGAGACATATCTCAATCTGAGGTGCAGCATTGTATAGATAAAGATTTATGTGTGTCATGATCTCACTCAAGTACATGCTTACCCAGGGCTGTATTACAGGTCTGAACTCTCAGATCAGATGTAATTGATGCTTATCAGTGACTGATATAGGGAATGCTTCTATATGTCTTTTGTTAACTCTATTTGTGTTACTGTCGGCGTTGTGAACTGTTCATATTAATAAGAGCTATGTTGATGAGGATCTAATCTTGGTGCTTTTAACCTTTTTGACTACTTTTTGGGTGATGATATATATACACATATGATGCATCTCCATGGAAAAAACAAAATGTAAATGAGAATATGAACTAACAGCCTTGCTGTTGCTTATCTTTCGTCTGTTTTATCAGGATGTTGGTATGTGGCTGGAGACAATAAATCTGGGTAGTTATCGCCAAATTTTTAAGGAAAACGGTGTTAATGGAGAATACCTAGAAGGGATGTCTATGTTTACGACTGAACAAATCCTTCGTTTCATAAGACGTTGCCACATGAAGTGGGGAGACTTTATCACATTGTGCAAGGAATTGAGACGGATTAAAGGTCTCTCTCTCTCTCTCTCTCTCTCGAACAGTTAAAAGACAAAATCATGCCAATAAACTCTGTCATTTGAATTTTTTGATACAGATATGTTTTGTGCTCTTCACCTAATTAGGTGTAACACTTGGTCATCATTGTTGTGACAATCTATTTTTTCATCCCATTTGAACAATCTAAGGAAAGGTGAATATACTTCTAACCTTCTAGGCTATGTTTGGATATCCAATGATGGGTGGAAACAAGTTAAAGATTATGTTTCATAATCTTGTTATTGCATGAAATAGTACAGAGATTATTAAACAATTAATTACCATACCCCAATTTCATAAATAATTTTAAGGGGTGCCAAAAAAATTGTTTACTTAGTCAAAGAAACTGTAACTTTGTAAGAACAGTAAAAACAGTACCTATCGTAAGGAATGACTAGAACTAGAAAATAATATCTGGGCGTCTGTTTTTTCGAACAGTCATCTTTTTGACAAAGGCAAGCATCTTCAGGTTCTCATCCCATTAACACAATTTCTATCTTTGCTATGCAATATAGCAAATACAATATGCCAATTACATTTTCTTGAAGCACACCCATGGACAGGGACATTCAGTCTGCATTTTATCCATATCCATATAACTTGATTGACGAACCGTCGTGTTATGTTTACCTATAAAGAGACATAACGAAATATGCATATGTTCTATTTTGTTGTGTTGTGACTATTTTTGCAAGAAGGTATTCTTTTTTGGTGATAATCAAGAAGGTATTCTTGTGAGTGGTGACAATGACAATGTGATTTGTTATATGGCCCTAACTTTGTGTGTTATTTTGTTCTTGTTTGTAGTGGCTTGTCTGAAAGGAGAGCAAAAGGTCCGACGACCGTGGTGGGCACCGGCATGTCTATCAACAGTGTTCTTAAAGATTGCAAAATCCAACAGACAATCAAGAGTTGTTTCCTTGAAGCTGGAACCATGATACAATACAGTACAACCTCGGCCATGTGTTTACGTATAGCAGCAATTTTCTCTTGCCTAGAAAACAGAATATAGGAAAGAACTATTTTTAGTCTTTTTTTTGTCCTTTCAATTCCAAAGTGTGGTTGTTTATCCTCCTTCTGGAGAAATCTTATGTAGAAGGTCCTTCCTTTTGCACTAATTTATGGTGCTGTGTAATTATTATGTGGTGGAACACTTGTGTGTGAATTGGAAAAAGTCTCACATTGGATAGAACTCTTGTGTGTGAATTGGAAAAAGTCCCACATTGGATAGGCTAAGCACTTCTATAGTGGAAAAAGCCTATAAAAGGAGAGTTTCTCCTAATTTGCAAATCACACCACTTGACGATAAATCATTCCTCAAGCTTTCTCTCTTCTCCCTAAATTTCTTTCTTCTCTAGAAAGCTTGAAACATTTCCAAGCTTAGTTTCTAAAGAGTGGTTTTTCATAACCAAAATTTATTTCTTCTCTAAAAAGCTTGAAGCATTTCCAAGCTTAGTTTCTAAAGAGCGGTTTTTCATAACCATATTGAGGGTGTATATCTTAGAGCAAATTTTCACGGTGCAGTGAACATTAGTAGTTTCGACTGAGCTGTTTTTTATCCTGAGGACGTCGTGGTTGATAGCCAGCTTCACCTTGGAGTAGTGCCACGAAACGTCTCAAAAAGAGCGACCTAATCTGCCACTCATCCCAGTAATCTTTTCGGCTTGTTTTTGAAACCAGTGTTGTTTGGGGAAAGTTCTGGCTAGAAAAGACTTGGTACTTAAGAATGTCCATCGTGACCCACCTCTTTTTCTGGGAACCTACTTGGATTAACATTTTTAAGACGTTTCTAATTCAGCCATGACAACCGAAGAAATTACTGGTGCTGAACAGACTAAAACAACAAAAGAAATACTCCTATGGAAGAAGCATGGCTATCTCTGTAAAAATTTTATTTTGAACGGACTAACTGATGATCTTTATGATTATTACAGTACCTGTAAGTCCGCTAGGGATGTCAGTGATGCTCTGAAAAAGAATATTCCTATAGAAAGAATAATTTTCTCTATACTATTTATCGATAGAAAGAGAATTGTTTTCTCTATACGGTCTAATAATAGAAAGAGAATGATTATCTCTATAATTTTTAATTCTACGGAAAGAGAATAATAATCTCTATAAGAATGAATTTATTTAATTCATATTTTTGAAATTATTTTTTACTCACATCTTTTGTTGCTGTTAGTGGTTAACACTTAACGGTTAATGATTTTACGTAGAATTGTTTTTGTTCTTAATAGCAATAATTTTTTTTTGAGAAGCTATGTGTTTCATGATATATTGCAATATATAATATTGAAAATTGCAGTATAATTTTCTAGAAAACCTTTCAAAATTAAAACCGTAATCAGGCTCAAAAGAATAGCATCTCGAATGGGACCCCCAAATTTCCCATATTCTAAGCTTCAACTACCACCACCTAGAAATGATGCTGCTCTTTCATTTAATTATTTCAATTGCGAGAGACCAGGTCATATGACACGCAAGTGTAGGAACAGGTCAAGCTCTGCCTCGCAGGCTAACCTGATTGAATAGCAATTTGTTGCTATAAATTTCTGAAATAAACATTGTTGGTGAATGCGAAAGTCGGTGGATGGTTACGGGCTTCGCTCGCTGTGATCATGCTATGTTTTAAACATACACCGTTGCTGAAAATAAGAAAACTATATTGAGTCTGGTGAATTTTTTAAACAAAGATTTTTTTTAACGCATTGTTTACTTCATCTATCGGAAGTTTGTTCACTATACTAACTTTTACACGTCTTTGACTTTGACGTGTAAACAAACGCATTCTTATATGACTTAAAGAAAAAATTGTGATTTTTTCTTAAATGACTTAAAGAGCCAGATGGCTTTTTTCAAAAGTTATTTTCTTAAATGACTTAAAGAAAAAATTGTGATTTTTGTAGTCAAGCAAGAATTTTCAGGACTTCGCATAAATCAGTAAGGAAATTTGGGTATTAGTTTTGACTCACTCTGATAGATGCGATTAAGATAGAACGTTAACTAGAAATGGAAAACGATAGTTTACGACTTTTATTTATAATTGACTTGACTACATTGTAGTATACTTTGTGAAAAATAAAAGTGAAGTGCTTGACATATTCAAAGTTTTCCATTACAGATTTTGAAAATCAATTAAGTAGAAAGGTTAAAAGTTTTTATAATGATTGAGAAACGGAGTATGATTCTCATTAATTTAATGGAATTATACATGAAACGGCTGCACCATATTCTCCCGAAATGAATGGTAAAGCAAAAAGAAAGAATAGGACTTTTACAGAATTGGTAGTTGCTATTATGCTCTATTCTGGCACTGCATCTCACTGGTGGGGGGGAATTTTGATAACTGTATGTTATGTCCTGAATAGACTTCCAAAGTCTAAGAGCAAAATTTCTCCTTATGAGATCATAAAGAAAATACAACCAAATGTGTCTTATTTCTAAATCTGAGGTTTGCTTGGCTTATGTCAGGATCCCAGATCCAAAAAGAGTTAAACTCGCCAGTAGAGCCTATGAATGTGTATTCATCAGGGTATACAGTAAACATTAAAGCTTACAGGTTTTATGACCTTAAAGCTAATGTGATCATAGAGTCAAATGATGTTGACTTTTATGAAAATGAATTCCCTTTTAAATATAGAAATAGTGGGGGCACCGGAACTAGTCAAGTTTCTATGCCTAGGAACGTTGAAAACAACGAACAAAGGGAAATAGAACCACGAAGAGGTAAGAGAGCACGTGTTGCTAAGGACTATGGATCCGATTATATGGTCTATACGTTAGAAGAGGATCCAACTAGCATTCAAGAAGCATTGTCTTCTTTGGATGCTGATTTGTGGCAAGAAGCCATCAATGACGAAATGGATTATCTAGAGTCTAACAAGACATGGCACTTAGTGGACTTGCCTCCTGGTTACAAACCAATTGCTTGTAAATGGATTTTGAAAAAGAAACTAAAACCTGACGGCACTGTTGATAAATACAAGGTTCGCCTTGTAGCCAAAGGTTTTAGACAAAGAGAGAATATAGATTTCTTCGACACATATTCACCTGTTACTAGAATTACATCCATAAGGGTACTAATTTCGTTGGCCGCTATTTACAATTTGGAAGTACACCAAATGGATGTCGAAACTAATTTTTTAAATGGTGAATTAGAAGAAGAAATCTATACGGAGCAACCTGAACGTTTTGTAGTTCTTGGGAAAGAACACAATGTCTGTAAGTTGGATAAGTCTATGTATGGTCTCAAACAAGCTCCTAAACAATGGCATGAGAAGTTTGATAATCTGATTTTATCGAACGGGTTTAAAGTGAATGAAAGTGACAAATGCATTTATTACTAAACCGGGAATGACATTTGCACTATCATATGTCTCTATGTAGACGACTTACTCATATTTGGATCAAACATTCATGCTGTAAATAAAGTGAAATCACTGTTGTGCAACAACTTTGATATGAAAGACCTCGGAGAAGCAAGTGTAATACTTGGTATTAAGATCACTAGGTCCGAGAAAGGAATTTCATTGGATCAATCTCATTATATTGAGAAGATCTTAAAGAAATACAATTATTTCAATTGTAAACTTGCATGTTCACCATATGATCCGAGTGTCAAGCTCTTTAAGAACACTGATGACAGTGTAAGACAAACGAAATATGCAACCATCATTTGCAGCCTAAGGTATGCCACTGATTGTACTAGACCCGACATTGCCTATGTTGTGGGATTGTTGTGTAGGTTTACTAGTCGACCTAGTACTATAGAGCATTGGCACGCCATCGAGAGAGTCATGAGATACCTTAAAAGGACCATGAATCTCGGGCTACATTACCAGAGATTTCCAGCTGTACCTGAAGGATACAGTGATGCAGATTGGAATACTCTATCAGATGATTCCAAAGCAACAAGTGGCTATACTATTAGTATAGCTGGTGGTGATGTCTTTTGTAGGGGTGTTCATTGGTTTGGGTAAATCCGAACCAACCTGTTGCCCAATCCAAACCGAAGCGTTTGGTTTGGATAATTTTCATGATCGGATCAAAACCAAACCAACCCGTAAATACCCGTACTAGTTTGGTTCGGATAATGAATTTTAAAAATTAAATCCAAACCAACCCATGAACCCGTATGTGTGTTAGCCTTCTACAATTATACTCCTATTCCTTTCCCACTCCATTCTCGCACCCATAATTATGGGCCATAAATCATTCCTTCCATCAAAATCCGAAGCCCATATTTTCTAAGCAAGAATTCAAGCATTCAATATATATCTTATATTTCCAATTCTGATCAAAAGTTTTTTTTGACTAAAAAGCCTAAACGTTTGGTCCATAAATTTTGGAGTTTAGGTCATATAAATTTGGGAGTTTTATTTTTGGAGTTAAAGGCCATCATAATATAGATAACAAAAGAAAACTTCAACATTGAAGGAAAAAACAACAAAAGCTTCAACATACACATTTGTCATAGTTCTACATGCTGGGATTAAACTCCGGTCTTACCACTTTCTTCATCATTTTTTATGAAGTAGACTAAACTACCATAGTGCAATATGTTTTAAAAATTTGATAATAACACACGACCTGCGAGCCAAATCCGAACCAACTCATTCAATATCGGGTTGGTTTGGATTGGATTTTATAGAAAAAAACACAAAATCCAAACCAACCCAAACCAATTAAATTTGATTGGTTCGGGCAACAGATTTAGTTAAAATCCACCCAAACCAACCCGTGAACACCCCTAGTCTTTTGGGAATCTAAGAAACAGACCATATTGGCTCAGTCCACTAAGAAGTCTGAAATGATAGCATTGGCAACTGCTAGTGAAGAAGCTAGCTGGTTGAGATGCTTACTAGCAGAGATCCCTTTATGGGAAAAACCGATGCCAGCTGTGTTGATCCACTGCAATAGTACCGCGGCTATTGCAAAAATAGAGAACCGTTATTTCAACGGTAAAAGACGACAAATACGTCGTAAGCACAACAATGTGAGAGAATGTCTCTCAAAAGGAGCTGTGAGAGTGGATCATGTACGCACTGATCAGAACTTAACTGATCCTTTGACGAAAGGATTAGCTATGGAGAAAGTCCAAAATATATCTTAAAGGATGGGACTACTGCCTTTAGAATCATGAGTCACTCACAATGGTAACCCGACCTAAAAGACTGGAGATCCCAAGAATTAGGTTCAATGGGTAATAACAAGTTGTGAAGTGATACGAGATGAACATGCTGTTATAAGTAAAGAAGCATGTTGAGGTAATAGAAACTCTTAATGAGATGCGGAGTGGAGTACCTAGCTACAAGAGTACTCTTGATAGACTCACCTTTGTGAATGTAGAAGTAGGGCCGCTTCCTATGGAATCGTTGGCAGGATTCCTAGAGCGTTCACTAAACCGGGATAGACGTGCAGGGCCATAAAAGCACGAGCTTATAAGAATACACCCATGGAAAAGGTTGTGTGTGGTTTTGATGTTAGAGATAGAGTTCAAGACTACGAGTCACTCTTGTTGAATCTAAATCTTAACCGCTATGCAAAGGTTCAAGTCGTAAGACACCTCTGTTTATGCACAATCCTATGGAAGCGTTTGACGTTACTTCTAAAACTACTTTTTAAATTCAAGTGGGGGATTGTTGGAACTCTTGTGTGTGAATTGGAAAAAGTCTCACATTGGATAGAACTCTTGTGTGTGAATTGGAAAAAGTCTCACATTGGATAGGCTAAGCACTTCTATAGTGGAAAATGCCTATAAAAGGAGAGCTTCTCCTCATTTGCAAATCACACCACTTGACGATAAATCATTCCTCAAGTTTTCTCTCTTCTCCCTAAATTTCTTTCTTCTCTAGAAAGCTTGAAGCATTTCTAAGCTTAGTTTCTAAAGAGTGATTTTTCATAACCAAAATTTCTTTCTTCTCTAGAAAGCTTGAAGCATTTTCAAGCTTAGTTTCTAAAGAGTGGTTTTTCATAACGATATTGTGGGTGTATATCTTAGAGCGAATTTTCACGGTGCTGTGAACTTCCGTAGCAGTTTCGACTGGGCTGTTTTATCCTGGGGACGTCGTGGTTGATAGTTTGCTTGCACCTTGGAGTAGTGCCACGAAACGTCTTAAAGAGAGTTCGCCACTCATCCTAGTAATCTCTTCGACTTGTTCTTGAAACCAGTGTTGTTTGGGGAAAGTTCTGGCTATGAAAGACTTTGGTACTTAAGAGTGTCCATTGTGACTCATCTCTCTTTCCTGAGAACCTACTCGAATTAACATTATGTATTCTCTCCTATATGAACAAAAATACAATATATGTCGTTCCTTTCTCTTCAAGTTCAAATGTTCCTTTATCTATGTGTGGGAGCTATAGAGTCTGGACTCTGGACTCCACCCGATTGATCATCATTTGACTGCATTGTACTTGTACATTTCACTCACATGCAAAGTGGCGTGTAACAACTATATTATGTATCCATCCATTGATTTCTTTATTTTAGTTAAATGAATTGTTATTTTCTTAACTTTTTTGATAGAAAATTTCTGGTCAAGGTAGTGAAAATCTTCAGCTTTATGAGTACTTGCGAGTGGACTTGAACTTGAACTTGAAATATGTGGAATATAAGTTTTGCAATCTTTGTAAAATCCATGGGATTGTTGATTTCTTAATATTGAAATCTATTAATAATACAAAATAATAGGAACCTCAAAGCCAAAATGATGAGGTGTCATGGTCCGAGTAAAAGTTGGAGTATATATTAAAAGCTAAGCCAACATGGCATTCAACACAACCTTTGAATACACATGGCAATTATACATTATCTAAAAAAATCAAATAAAAATGACTTAATAGCCAATCCATTTTTCTTTTACAATAATAGCCAATCCATTTTACATATCAAATAATTGTTCTTAAAATTATTGATATGATAATTAAATTAGGAGTAATTATAATGATTATTAAATATGTTTGAATTGTGAAATGAACAAATGATAGCCAATCAATTTCACGTTGCTATAACTATAATTATACCATACATTTACTCTAATTATACCATACATTTTTTTATTCAACCAATTTACTCTCTTTTGAATTTTACAAACCGTCCATGTCATAATCACACTAATCAACAACAATTGTTAATTCTCAAAACCAGTTACAATGCTGAATTAATTTGATATGCCAACCAAAATTTATATAGAATCTATCTAAATGCCAAAGAAGGCCGCCAAAGTCTCTAAAGATTTTTTCCTTGGATGGGCTTATGAGGAAGAACTTCGAGGAGTACCGCAAGGATCCCCTCAGATCTCTAAGAATTGATTGAAAGAAGCCTGATCTCGGATTTCGTGCACGAGATCGAGTTCTTCTCGTAAAGATTCTTCGTTTCCTTTTGGCGACTTTGGATGCATGGTCCTCCAGGACATTTCACTTATTTCCACTGGAATGACTGCATCGGTCCCATAAGTAAGTCGGAATGGAGTCTCCCCCGTGGTACTTTGAGGAGCAGGTCGATATCCCCAAAGTACATATGGCAACTCTTCTACCTAGTTCCCTTTAGCCTCGTCAAGCCGTCTCCGGAGACCTCTTAGGATCTCCTTGTTGGCAGCCTCGACCTGCCCATTGGTCTGTGGGTGTTCAACCGAAGTAAAATGCTGCTTGATTTTAAGGTCCACCATGAGCTTCTTAAAACCTTTTTCAGCGAATTGGTGCCATTGTCACTGACTACCATTTCTGGTACGCCAAATCTTACCAAGATGTTTTTCCTGAAGAACTTCGTGCAGTTTTTAGCACTGATGATTCTTAGTGGCTATGCTTCAATCCACTTTGTGAAATAATCCACTGCCACAATCAAATATTTGAACTGGCCAGGTGCAGAAAGGAAAGGTCCTAGAAGGTCGATTCCACATGTCGCAAACGGCCAGGGTGAGGAGATGCTACTAAGCTCGGATGGTGGAGCTAAGTGAACGTCGGCATGGATCTGACACTTTTGACATTTCTTTATATAATTCTTAGCATCGACTTCAACAGTGGGCCAATAATATCCGGCTCTGAGGACTTTTTGGGCCAACGATCTTCCACCCAAATGTTGTCCACAGATTCCTTCGTGTATCTCAGCAAGAACATAGTCAGCTTGTTCCCCTTCTATACACTTAAGTAAAGGCGCAGTAAAGGACCTTTTATACAGGACTCTGTTTATGACTGAATAGGATGATGCTCTCCTCCTTACTATTTTTGCTTTCTGAGGGCTCTGTCCCTGACATGATATACTCCAAGATCGGCGTCATCCAACTCCTGCTTTCCCCAATTACGCATATCGACGTCAACACTTGATCTTCATGCTCGACGCTTGGTCGATCTAACGTCTCTTGGATGACAGATCGGTGATTCCCCGGAGCTTTGGTGCTAGCCAATTTAGACAAGATGTCGGCTCTAGCATTTTCTGCTCTTGGGACATGCTTCACCTCTATTTCTTCAAAGTGATTCAACAGCTCTTTTACTCTGGCAAGATATCTTTGCAAGATCGGATCTTTATCCTCAAACTGATTTTTGATCTGAGACACCATAAGGAGCGAGTCCGAGAATAACTCGCAGCGTTTCACCTTGAAGTCCAGGGCCAACAAGAGCCCGACTATACATGCCTCATGTAACACCCCAATTCTACCCGTTTAATTCATTCAATATCAGAGTGCGAGAATTAACCTAAAACATGCATTGGAGTGCCACATTTTCCTTTCTACCAAACTAAACGACTTATAACATTTGCGGAAGCACGTCAAAACACGTAGAATCATTTAACATCACCAAAATTCGTCTAAGGTCAAAATTTGACTAACATTTCAAAACAAAATCGTGCAACAAAACAATTAAATCAAATAGAGTTCAATCCCCTCCCCGAGTGTTACGTATCAGAGACGACACCGACTCAGCTAGTGAAGAACCTTCGCCTTCACTCTTGACTACCTGCACGTTACCGCATAGGGGTAACATTCAAACAGAAGGGTGAGATATCAAACCACATAAAGGCATAAATGAAAGACACGTACATGTATGGTTCAGACATTCCACAACTACCACAATAACAAGGAATCCATCGGAGTACAGTACACAGTTGATCAATACAATCATTCTACAATTATGCTGTATGTGACTCGGACTATGCATATGCATGTGGTACCATTTAGAGCAGAACTCCCGACTTAAAAATATACCCGTAAATAGGGGCATCAACGACTTATAAATGAGGCAAAACCTCCGACTTAATAGCGACTTGGAAATGCTTGGGATGCCATGCAATGCGACAAGTAGGAATGCACAGGACGACATAATTAATCATTCTACAGCGACTTAGCGACAATAAACCACATTGGCCATAGGCCTATAATTCGACTTATTGCCCATAAATAGGGCTATTTTACCAGTTACAAGGTCACCTGCAAATCCACTCCAAAATTATCAACACATAGATTCAACATCAACACATAGATCCAACATCATCGTTTGCCCACTCAATTATCAGCACATAGATTCAACACATCTAGGCAAATTATCAAACAATTCATGTGCATAAAACGAACAATACAACACCGATAGCCTAGGATACCCGAACCCCACATACGAACCCTTCATATACACCATTATAAGGTCAGAAACCCACCCTTACCTCGGTAAGAGTAATCTGCGGTATCAACAAGAGCAAGAAAATATGCTGGTAGCGACAGTTCAACACTCAACGGGCGCGAAGAAAAATTCACAGGTTGTATAGAGAGTGAAATATGGCTGGACAAAAACAATAGTAATTATAAACTGATTATTTTGGAATTTCTAAAACTGAAACGAAGTCTAACGGAACAAAAATTGAATTACGGTAATTGTCTCACCGAAAAAAAAAGGGTCCGACGTCAACTTCACCGAAACGAAAAAGAGACTAGTGCTTCCCGAAGGTTTCGACGCGTAGAATCCGAAAACGGCGTCCGTTTTTCCAACTGGAAACTGTGGTGGCCGGAAAGTGCGGAAAACAGTTCGCCCAGTGCTAAGATACGCAACAAATGGTGCTTCCTTTGATAAAACCGAGGTTGGAAACAGGTTCAGAGGGTAATTTCGAGTGGGGTGGTGAAGTTTGGGACCAAACAGTGACTTAACTAGTGAGATTGAGAAAAAGGAAGATTGGGGCTTGGGTATGGAGTTCGGCGTCGCTGTGTTGAAGACGATGAATACTTGGCATTTTTAAGAAAACTGTTTGTAGGCTTGCTTGCAATTGCTAGGTAAAAATGGATCACGGGCTATTATAAAAATTGGGTTACATCTGGTGGTTTTAAAACCAAAAGGGAATTGGGCCCAAGTCCAGCTTCACGATGTTAGCTTCATCGTTGCTGGCTTATTTAAACCTTTTTTTTCTTTCTCAAGCATTATAACATAATCCACCAATCTAGTCTACTATTTTATTAAATATAAAGTAATAATAATAATATATTACCAAAATATACACACATAGAAAAATAGGCACACACAAAATTATTACACAATTACTAATTCTAACATAAACATAAGCCCACATAAAATAATATATTATTATTACTCTAATATTATTTTCCACACTTAATTAACCTATTAATTAAATAAGAGTCAACGTAGCAACTATACTA
This sequence comes from Astragalus membranaceus, assembly GCA_039519185.1. NCBI lineage: Eukaryota > Viridiplantae > Streptophyta > Magnoliopsida > Fabales > Fabaceae > Astragalus > Astragalus membranaceus. Next base: position 182,006,404 of record CM076849.1, read on the forward strand.
ATAATTCCCAACTTCAACAATAGGCCCACCTATGCTAGCATTATTATTATTCTATTATTTTTTTACCAATTAAATTCCTAAACAATCCAATTAAATAATTAGTTAAATTTAGGGGCGTTACACCTCATATTCCGCTTGGTTATTCGAAGTTGAAAATCGGAAAGTGAGTAAAACCTCGACCATTATCCCGCTCGAGCTTTCCAAGATCAAACCGGCTCCACTTCCCTTGGGGTTGGACGAGCCATCTACACGTAGGATCCATGAATCATTGTCCTCGGCCTTTGGGGTAAGCTCGGCAACAAAATCTGCCAGTACCTGCGCTTTGATTGCTGTTCTTGGTTCGTACTTGATGCCAAATTCAGAAAGTTCGACTGCCATTTGATCATTCTCCCTGCTAGATCAGGTCGATGAAGGATTTGGCGAACTGGGTGATTCGTTCGTACCACAATTTGATGAGCGACAAAATAAGGTCGGAAGCGTCGTGCTGAGATCAGCAACGCTAGGGCGATCTTCTCAATTAACTGATATCGAACTTCCGGCCCTTGTAAGGCTTTGCTTATGAAATATACTGGGCTTTGCCCAGTTTCCGTCTCTCTTATCAACACTGCGCCTATGGCTTCCTCCGAAACAGCGAGATAAAAATACAGTATTTCACCCTCTTTTGGACGGGTTAGCACTGGAGGCTGCGGCAAGGTAGTCTTAATCTGATCCAGCGCTTCTTGCTGGTTTTCCGTCCATTCAAATTTCGAGTTTTTCTTTAACACTTGGAACAATGGGAGAGATTTGAACGCAGCATTCAAAATAAAGCGAGATAATGCCGCTATCATTCCGTTCAACTTCTGCACTTCCCTTTTTGTTATTGGGGTCCTCATTTCCGCCACCGCCCGACATTTGTCTAGGTTAGCTTCTATTCCTTGTTCGGTAAGGTAAAAATCGAGGAACTACCCAGCTCGGACACCAAAGGTACACTTATGCGGGTTTAACCTCATGTTATTCTTCCGAATCTCGGAAAACAATTCCACAAGATCGGTCACATGCAGGTTATCCTCTTTGCTTTTTGCAATCATATCGTCGAGGTAAATTTCAACAGTTCGCCCGATTTGTTTTCGAAAAGTTTTGTTCATCATCCTTTGATATGTTGCTCCAGCATTCTTGAGACCGAACGGCATGACTCGGTAACAAAAGTTACCTCGGTCGGTCATAAATGCGGTTTTCTCTTGATCGGGGGATACATCAGAATTTGGTTGTACCCTGAGTATGCATCCATAAACGATAACAGCCGGAAACCGGAAGCACTGTCAATGAGACAGTCTATACTGGGGACGGGGAAGGCGTCATTAGGACATGCCTTGTTAAGATCGGTATAATCAATGCACATGCGCCATTTTCCATTATTTTTCTTAACGAGTACAGGGTTTGACAGCCTTTTAATAATGCTTTTCATTTATAATCATAAGTTCAATACAACTTGGGATATAATCATGAACTTGGGAGCTAGCATAAAATCGTGACACCCTTGCAAGGGAGTGAGCGACAAGATTTTCTTGCCTCTTAATATGGATAACTCAATAACTTTGCCTAATAGAAAAAAGAGACTTACAAGAGGACAAAATCCAGCCAAATTTGTTATTGGGGAGATTGGTTCCATTTATCTCATTCACCACCAGAAGACAGTCCAGCTCAATGGCTACAGAAATGAACCCAAGCTCACTTAATCAAATAATAGCTTGTTTAAGCCCCATTGCTTCAACTTTTTGAGGTAAAGGAACACCTGGAAAATGCATGGTTTTTGCTTTAACAAATGATCCGATATCATCCCGAACACACAAACCAATCCCCTACCTTCCGTCTTGAGCAAAAATAACAGCGTCAACATTGCATTTGAGGATGCCATGACTCGGTTTTGTCCATTGATGCTTCGAATTGGTGGTACTACGCACACCTGTAGTGTTCGAATCTCGCCTTCCTCTTGCTACGCCTACATCTCACTCCACTAAGTAATCTGAAACTCTCCTCACCACAACCATCAGGTAGTTGTTGACATTTTCCCAAATTTTGTCATTCCTATTCTTCCATGTCGCCCACATCATCATTGCAAAAGTTCTACCTTGAGCTACTGAGAGATGATTCAAAGCACTGAAAATACTGTATTGAAAGGAACCAACATTGGTCAGGGATTGTTGTACTTCACTCCATGACTTGCTCTCGGCCCATATAGCTCGCGCCTTGTGACAAACGAAAAACATGTGCCATTCCGTTTCAATTTCGTCTTCACAAAATGGACATGCCTCTGTGCACTCCACCTTTTTGAGCCTCAAATTTCTCCTCACAAGTAAACACCCCCTAGTTGCACGCCATAGGAGAAGCTTAACCTTTTAAGGAATTTTTAATTTCCAGACTTCTATCCAATCTCCTTCATTCTTGAGATGATTATTATCAATGAAATCCTCCATGATGCCGTAATATGCTGACTTCACCGTGTCTATACCAGATCTGCTTCTCCACCAAATGATTTCATCATTGCGCTCACGATCAAAAAGTGGTGTCTTGAGGATATCCTGAGGACGATCAAAAAGAGGTGTCTTAGAATTATACAAATGCTAAAACGTATTCATGTATTGATGAAATATTATTTACTCACCCTATTAGTAATGAAATGATTGTCTAACAAGTAACAACCAAGGACAACTTTTGTTGGTAAAATGTTTCATCTACAACTCTCAAGTCAAGGAAGTTCAATAAATGATTGCTTATCGAAATAAAAAAGTCACGGAAGTGGAAAATACAATTTTTTTTTTTATTAAAAGTGATATCCTTAAAAAATAATTCAATAATAATTATTAATTAATAATAAAACTTCATTTTTGTGTTTGCTCACACAGATTAACGGATTAAATACAGATTTGAGGACGAAAAATGTAAAAACGTTGCAATTGAAAACCAAGTTCTGTTATTTCTGATTTCCCTCTCGTGTTTCAAATCTTTTCTTCCTTCTTGACTAGTTAGTGAAGTGTGACTGTAAAACCTCCCTCCATAAACCCTAATCTTTGTAGCGATCATGTTTTCTGGCGGAACGAAGAAGAAGACCAATGCGAGAGAGCAACGCAGGGATCCCACACCACTGGATTCTCCAGCGACTCCTGTACTATTACGTCGTACCTCCTTCAACGAAAACGCCGTCCCTAATCGCCCTCCCACCGGCACTCCCGCTCCTTGGAATCCTCGCTTATCCGTTCTTGCCAGGTCTCTCTCTCTCTCTCTCTCTCTCTCTCTCTCTCTCTCTCTCTCTCCACTAAACGTGCTTTTCCTCAAATCCGCGTTCCGTTTCTTGATTTTCTAACTGATTTCGTTCTTATGTGTTTGTAGGGTTCCTCAGGTCAACAGAAATGGTAAAGAGGACAACACTGATCCAATTAAACCCGTTTTTGTTTCAGAGTTTCCCCAAATTGTTCATGATGAGCAGGCTACCTCGCTGCACAAACGAGTTCCAGGTTAGAACAATTAGCATTTTTCACGTTATTGCATTTATTAGAATGTGTATTCGTATTCCTTCTTTTTTTTTCGGAGTTTTGATTACTTTTTAAATGTATGCTGCAATGTTGTGCAGTTGAAAACTGCGGGTCTGGTGGGATTGACAAGAGTACTTCCCTTGCTTGGATTATTTGCGGAAGCAAGATCTTTATTTGGAGTTACTTGTCACCTGCATCTTCCATGAATTGCGTTGTTCTTAATATTCCTTTGAATGATGGGGATTTTTCCAAAAATGATACTGGTAATTGGTTGCTTTGTGTGGTTAATTGTGATAGTTCATCATTCGGAACCAATAAAGTTGCAAAACATTGCAACTCTGTTGCGATTGTTTTGTGTCATCGAAAGTCACGGGCTGTTATTTACTGGCCTGACATCTACTCTCAATCGCACAATGCTCCCATCACTAGTCTTGCATCTTCTGATGAGTTGGAGGTTGTTGATGGGAAAACGTCCTCCAGCAGGCAGACTAGGCAAAGTAAGCCGGTAGCTAGTTTGAGTGGACTGCACATGTTTAACTCGGTGATTGCTTCTGCAGTTCCTGCTTGTAGTTTTGTATGTGTTGCCCTTGCTTGTAGCTCGAGTGGTGAACTTTGGCAGTTTGAGTGTAGTCCTACTGGCATCCGTCGAAGAAAAGTATTTGAAAATATCGTGCATTTCCCTCTCAAAGGGGGTGATTCAGGTAAACTCGTGAGCAATAAAGGGTACCCGAGATCGCTAACGTGGTGTTTGCCGCATCATTCTACTAAGGAATCAAATCGGCAATTTTTGGTACTGACAGATCGTGAGATAGAATGTTTCAGAGTAGAGTTTAGCTCTGATATGCGGGTGTCTAGGCTTTGGTCTCAGGAAATTGTTGGAACAGATGCTGAGCTCGGCATTAAGAAGGATTTGGCAGGTCAAAAGGGAATCTGGCCTCTTGATGTGCGGGTAGATGATCATGGTAAAGTGATTACCATTCTTGTTGCAACTTTTTGTAAGGACCGGATTAGCAGTTCAAGCTACATGCAGTATTCTCTTCTTACCATGCAATATAAATCTGGATTGGGGTTAGAGAGTACAAATGATAGGATTTTGGAGAAAAAAGCTCCTATTGAGGTGATAATCCCAAAAGCTAGAGTCGAAGAAGAAGACTTTTTGTTTTCCATGAGGCTTCGAATAGGGGGAAAGCCATCAGGATCAGCAGTCATAGTATCTGAGGATGGAACAGCAACTGTCTCCCATTATCTAAGAAACTCTACACGGCTCTATCAATTTGATTTACCCTATGATGCTGGAAAAGTATTAGATGCTTCAGTTCTTCCTTCTGCAGATGATTACGAAGAAGGTGCATGGGTTGTATTAACAGAGAAAGCAGGAATATGGGCAATACCAGAGAAGGCTGTCATACTTGGAGGAGTTGAACCACCTGAGCGGAGCTTATCACGCAAAGGCAGCTCAAATGAAAGATCTGCACAAGAAGAGATAAGAAATCTTACATTTACAGGTAACTTTGCTCCTAGAAGGGCTAGCTCGGAAGCATGGAGTACTGGGGATAGACAAAGGGGGTTGAGTGGGATTACACGTCGAACTGCACAAGATGAAGAATCGGAAGCCTTACTGAATCATCTTTTCAATGAGTTTTTGTCATCTGGGCAAGTTGACAGGTCTCTTGAAAAGTTAGAAACTTCTGGTTCATTTGAAAGGGATGGAGAAACCAGTGTTTTTGTGCGTTTGAGCAAGTCAATCATTGACACCTTAGCTAAACATTGGACCACAACCAGAGGTGCAGAGATTTTGTCCATGGCTGTTGTTTCCACCCAACTCTGGGAAAAGCAGCAGAAACTGCAAAAGTTCCTTCACTTTCTTGCCTTATCGAAATGCCACGAGGAGCTGTGTTCCAGGCAGAGTATGAAATTTTCTATTCTCCTAAAATTCATGTTTTGATTTGATCTTCAAAACCATCCCTTTTTCACAATTACCATATGCAACTAATGCGTTTGCTTTTGTTTTAAGTGGATTCTTACATGATGTTCATGGGATTTTACACAAAAATGACTTATGCTTTAACTAAATGTTATGTTTTCTGAGCCATTTGAGATTGATTAAATAAATTAAGGTAGTAAAATAAATATTATAGGTTTCAGGAAACTAGAAAGAAAAAACATCTGTTAGACATTCCAATTCCATAACAAAATTATGTTTTTCCCCAATTGCCAGGATATGCATTGCAAATTATCTTGGAGCATGGTGAAAAATTATCTGCAATGATTCAGCTTAGGGAACTGCAAAACCTGATTAGCCAGAATCGTTCAACTAGTGTTGGCTCCCCTAATTCTAATTCTAATCCAGATATTCAGATGTCAGGTGCCCTTTGGGACATGATACAATTAGTTGGTGAGAGGGCTCGCCGGAATACTGTCCTTCTGATGGATAGAGATAACGCCGAAGTGTTTTACAGTAAGGTTTCAGATCTTGAGGATTTTTTTTACTGTTTAGATGCAGAGTTGGAATATCTTATAAGACCAGAGCATTCGTTTGGAATCCAGATCCAGAGGGCATGTGAACTCTCAAATGCCTGTGTTACCATAATTAGGACATGCTTTGACTATAAGAATGAGAACCGATTATGGTATCCACCTCCTGAAGGTTTAACACCTTGGTATTGTCAACCTGTTGTGCGTAAGGGGATTTGGAGTGTTGCTTCTGTCCTGCTCCAGTTGTTAAATGAAATATCCGGGCTTGATAAAACAGCAAAATTAGATTTGTATAACCATTTAGAAGCACTAGCTGAAATGCTACTCGAGGCATATTCTGGTGCTGTGACTGCTAAAATTGAGCGTGAAGAAGAGCACAAAGGTCTATTAAATGAATATTGGGAGAGGCGAGATGCGCTTCTTGAAACTCTTTATCAAAAAGTCAAGGAATTTGAAGCTACTCATAAGGTTATAATTATATTTTGCTTACCTTATCCTTGCAAACCTGAAGTAGAATACGAGCATATTGTTCATGTAATTACCTGTGCAGGACTCAATAGGAGGAGCGGAAGAGTGGAATGAAGAATTCATTATGAAGGTTACTTCACATCTGCTATCAATTGCTAAACGACATGGTTGCTACAAAGTTATGTGGACAATATGTTGTGACGTAAATGATTCAGAGTTACTGAGAAATATTATGGTATGTGTATGGTTTTCTCCTTTGCAATGATGATTTTCTTAGCATAGCAACTCAAAGATCTCTTATGGGTAGGATAGGACTTTAATGTGGAATTTGAAGTCTGCTTTTCTTGATAGTATTGATATTTTACCCCCGATGTCTGCTTTTTTCAAATATTTTTCACCCTAAAAAATGTTCCTGTTGTTTGTGTGCAGCATGAGAGTTTGGGACCTAATGGGGGATTTAGTTACTATGTCTTTAAGAAACTTCATGAAAGCAAACAATTCTCTGAGTTGTTAAGGCTAGGGGAAGAATTTCCAGAAGAGCTGTCCATTTTCCTGAAGGAACATCCAGATCTTCTTTGGCTTCATGATTTGTTCCTTCATCAATTTACTTCTGCTTCCGAAACACTTCATGCATTGGCTCTCTCACAAAACATGCAGTCTACCGCAGTTGATGAAGAGGAAGAACAGGCGAATATGAAGTTGAAACTGAAATTGACTGACAGAAAGAATATTTTATACCTCTCTAAGATAGCGGCCTTTGCAGGTATGGCTTCTGTTTAGTCTCTGATACCACGTGTTCTTACCCTTCATACTATTTTCTATTTCCTTAGATGTTCTCATTCTGTCAGATATTATTTGAGATTTTAAATTGGTTTTGTTCACCCTGTGAATTGAGAATCATCTCTGTATGGCACTTTACTTTTGATATTTGGTTATCTGACAACTGGTAGGTAGCCCTACTCATTGAGTCACCCAATTAAAGATTTATTTGAATTAAATTAGCCAGTAAATAGGGAAGTGAGGGGGAGCATAATGAGATAGGGCGGCAGTTAGCATCTTTGGGCAGAGAGGTGCAGATCCCTGAAGTTCTGCAGTATTTTTCTTTGAAATTGGGGGAATTCATCACTCTTTCTTGAATAAAATAGCCGGTTCCTATGAATTACACGTGAGATTTGTGGTCAATCAGCATAATGGCAGCACTGCAGATTTGCTGTTGTACTTTTGCTTATGGCTGAGAATTGTTGGACCAAAACTTAGATGCTTGAAAATCTTTTACTTTCTCATCCCTTAAATGTGTTCCTGTGCTGACATTCTCTGTGCTTAAATCACAGCTGTGTCAATATGGTCATAGATAAAGCAGAAGTGTCACATAACATTGCTTAAGCATTGACTGTACTCATGCTTTACTTGTGACCCGTGGCTGTTAGTCATTGCCTTAGATCATCATTATCATGTTTGCCTTTAGGTCTGGGTTTTTAACCACTGGAAAAAGATTGCTGTTTTATTTCAGACCTTCATTTTTAAAAATCTATATGCAATGTTTCAATTGGGCACTGCCTGTTTTATAAGCTAAAAGCTCACATTTACTTTTCAAATGATAGATTCCTAATGAAGTGCATTTTTGATAACTACTATTACCTTCTCTTGGCCAACAGCTGGTAAAGATGCTGGTACTCAGGTAAAGGTGGGCCGCATTGAAGCTGATTTGAAGATTCTAAAATTGCAGGTACATTTGTGGGTTATTTAAAAAAAATCAAATTGTCAATTTGAATTTGAAGATTTCTTTGCTTGTTGAGATTCATCATTAATCATATTCATGAGTATTAGACATAAATGAAACTTGGGTTTCATAAAGCCAAGTTTGAGAGCTAACTTCTGAATTTTCAATTTGACCCATATGTTTATGAAGAGTCTATTTGTAATATATTCTTGGCGAAGAATGTAATATAGTGTGGCCAAAGGTTTATTTAATATGCCTATGTTTAAGTTTCTCTTTTGAAAAACATACAGTTAAATACATGGCTGGGAGGTTTCATATGACTGTTGTCAATGGCTTGCAATTTGCTTTATTCGAGACACTAGAAACTAGAAAGGAAACCCCTCTAGAGATGTTTTAGTTTTAGAGGGGCAGGAGCCTGCTCAAGGATTTTACATGTATTGATTAAATTTTTAATACATGTTTGGCAACAAAGTCGTCTGACTAATGCTGTTGAATATTGTGTCTGTTTGCTTCATTGCCACTTGTCTCTTAAAATCAATGGTTGCCTTGATTCACGAGAACTTTTTTTTACGAGGGCTTATGAGTCATGCGAACTTGTTGACCCGTGCACTGACAGATAGGCTATGTCACACACTCTTAAGAATCTTTTTCATCTATTTTTCACTAAGACACTTAACCTGCAGGAGGAAGTAATGAAGCGTCTTACTTCTATTGAAGATAAGCAAATTGTTGACGATCAGCTGCTTCATCCAGAAGACTTGATTAAACTGTGTCTAGAAGGTGAAGAGCGGGAGCTCTCATTGTGGACCTTTGACGTGTTTGCATGGACTAGTTCCTCGTTTCGCAAGATCCACCGAAAACTTCTGGAGGATTGTTGGAAGAAGGCTGCAAGCCAGGATGATTGGAGTAGACTCCATGATTCATACACGGTTGAAGGATGGAGTGATGAGGAAACCCTACAAAACTTAAAAAATACTATACTTTTTGAGGCTTCAAGCAGGTGTTATGGACCCCTAAGTGAAACCTTTGAAGAAGGGTTTGACCAAGTATTGCCATTGAGACAAGAAAACATGGAGACTTCTACTTTGGGGGATATGAGTTCCTCAGTTGAAACAATATTAATGCAACACAAGGATTTTCCTGTTGCTGGCAAGCTTATGCTAATGGCAGTCATGTTGGGTAGTGAGTATGATGGTGATAACAGAATCGAAGAAGGACCTTCCCCAATGGAATAGTGTGGCCAGATCACTACTAACTGTAATGCAAGTTGGTGCGGCGGGTTTTATACCATCACGAGTGAAATGCAGTTCTCATGTTCATTCTGCTTTTCTATGCATTGCAGTCACACTTTATCCCTGGAAGATATTGTTGGTGAGTTATGGTACATATAGCACAGTTACGCCATTAACAAAAGAGAAATGTTTAATATCAAATGGAAATGTTTCTTGTACACCATTTGAACATACCATTCTCTACAATCTGGGGAAAAGAAAAGATTTTTGTGTCGAAATGAAACGTACGTTTTTCCATCCAAAGCATAAGTAGTGGGATGATGATGTAATTAAAATGTCATACAAAAAAAGTTGATATTGGAATTAGTGAAACTTGTTAAACTAGCTATCTGTAAATCACGTTGAATGTTTGCAAATGTGGGAAAGGTCGTGAAATGAAACGAAGTTTTTTCCAGGTGTCATGACAAAAGCTATTCAGTTTTCCACTTAAATTAATATTTTATGTTATTTTATTAATTCTTCTTTTATGATATTCACTATGATACCAGCATCGATCAACAATCTTAATTGCAAACTATTATCTCAAAAAAATGTAAGACAATTCATAAATATATTCTCTTAAATGATTTGCTTATATTAAATTAGTCTCTACCATTCAAAATTAATAATCAATCGCAAATTTACCAAACAGTATCTTTCATTATTAATAATCAATATGTTAAGATTTACACAAACAAAAAATTAATATTATATTCTAAGGTGAAAATATATCATAAAAAAATTAATTACTTTGTTTGAAAGAATGTTAATGTACAATTTTTTTTACAAAGAATTTTAATATACAATTAAAAGTATAATAAACTGAAGATAAAAGTGTATCACAAGGAAGTGAATTTTTTAAACAAAAAAGTTTATTAAATTTTTTTAAACAAATAATTTATTAATATTTAAAGAGGGAAGGCTATATTGTTACAAAATTGAATATTTTATGAGATATAAGTTTTTATAAATCGCTATAGGATGGATATTTTGATAAAAATTATACGTTATTATTATTTTTTCTATAAGTAAGTTTTTAAAGTGTAATGTACATGTATTTATCTTTTATTACTGCCTCTATTTATTATATTCATTTTTTTTATGTTGTAACTTTTATGGTGATTGGTATGATGAACAATTCTTAGTGTGGCATGCTTAAAAATTATTAATGATGTATGTAAAAAGAATTTTCTATTTTTTAAAATTGGATTGCTGATGTATAAATACATATTTAATATTTCATGATAAATTTTTGGAGTTTGCATCCCCACAAGTACCTGTGGGGCAATTTCAGAGAGAGAGAGTTATACATACAATTTAATAATGAATGCATTAAATAGTATTTTCTTTTTGTTTGTGTCACTCTCTCTAAACTTGTCCCACAAGTACTTGTGAGTATCCAAACTCAAATTTTTGAACAATTCAAATTATCTACTGGGTTTTCCACAAGTTTAAGCAAAATTTTACTTACATATTATATATGTTCGAATCCAATATCAATAGCATGTGTAAGACACGGAAAAATATACAAGTATATGCTTATAATCTTGTTACAATTTGCTTAATATATATATATATATATATATATATATATATATATATATATATATATATATATATATATATATATATATATCACATGTATTTTATCTCAATTCGTTTCTAAAACTATCTTTCTCGGCCGGGTACCCTTCAAAAACTATGTATTTCAAAGAAAAGAATGCCTCAAAACTTATTTTTTGCATAATAGTTTCTATAATAATCAAAGACACCCTTAATTTAGTTTCAAAACTAAAACATTTTCTCTCCTATATATGGATGGCCCCTCTGCCATATGAAAATAATAATTAATTCCTAAAAATTGAAAAATCTGTCACATTAAACCCTAAAGTTTTATTAGTATAGTAATAATTTAAATAAAATATTAGTATTTGTTTTAAAAGGTCCTACACGAAAGTTCGCTATAAACATCAATTCTCATTGGGTGGATTCCGAACACAAAGGTCAATCTTTGGTAAAAAAAAGCTAAACGTTTTACTGTTTTAGAAAAAAAAACTACAAACTTCAATGTGATTCAAAGTAATATGTGAATAAATAGATAGTAAAGATTATAATATATGGTTACTTTTTACGATACCGATCAATCAATTAATCAACTAACCCCAATGGATTTATCTATGATTTATATTTAGAAGATCGAGGGTTCAAATCTCTACTCTCTCGGCATCATCTCCTCAACCTTTTTTTTATGGGTCTTTGACCCCGCTCCAATCGGGTACTAGTAGAGTCTACCCTTTAGATGAAGTGGGTTAACCACTTGCATCCCCTCACCCTCAATTTAGTGTAAAAAAAATCAGTTGATCAATTTTATGCTGTTTTGATCAAAATTAATTTTATGTTGTTTACGTGTGTGATAAATAGATAGATAGATAGATATAGAGAGTATACGTGTGAGCAAGAATTTTAAGGTGGAAAAAGAAAGATGCATGATTATAGATTTAATTTGATTGTAAACTCTAACTTGTGTACAGCGTCGGCCCAACACTAAGCGAGGCCTAAAACGAGCTCTGAAAATGAGGCCCTTTTTATTTTATTGAATTGTTTTTGTAAAATTACTTTATTTTATTTAAATTCAATATTTCAAACTTTTTGCGATGTGAAATCATTCAATATTTTGAACTTTTTATTTTAGTGAATTGCTTGACATTTGTTTTCCGATCGATAATAAAGCTAATCCATTTAATCCTTATTGAGCATTGTTGATTTTAAGTAAAAATTTATTAATAAAATTAAAATATAATAAAATCTAGAGAGAGAAAAAAACTAAAATAAAAGCAATAAAATTAAACAACTATAAATCAAGACCAGAGAGAAAAGTTTGTAAAAAAGTTCAAAGAGAAGATATTTGAATGATTGGCCAATTAAGAATTGAAAAGCTTGTTTTGTTTTCCCTTCAATTAACCACCCTATCTTCAAAACATTGACACCATGAAAACCCAAATGTGTTGGACAATTGGAGATGTCAAAGGGTAGCTATCGTGGGAAAATTCCAAGTTACCCAAAATTTGAAATTTCATGGAAATAATGCGTACATACATGCCCACTAAGTTTATTAATTTATATTCGTATTCTCTTTATATAAGAAGCTTCAAATAGAGAATTTAAATGCAAGGTTGGTGAGACAGTTAAATTGGGTCATCGAAAAAAAACAAGGCTCGGGGACTCGTACAAAAAAGACAGTATTCTACAGTATTTTTTTTACAATAAAAGACAATATGTTCTTTATAAAGAAATAACAAAAGAGAGGAAAAAAAGACTCAAGGTCAAGGGGGACTCGAACTTTGAACCTCATATAAAATTGATATTGACTTTCACCAATTGAGCTAAGTTCATTATTGTCTAAATTTCATTACAGTCTATATAGAGTTATTTTTTTGAGGCCCCAAGCCCGTGCTTGGGCCTTGGGCCGGCCCTGATGATGATACACGTGGCAACACGTGATTTCAACGGTTGTGATTAACTTTTTTAAAAAAAAAAACAAACTGAATTTAATTTAAAAGAATAAACGTGAGAGATAGGTGACGAAAATCTCGGATGTTTCATCATTTTCCTTCTACCAAAAGATTTCACCGCCACTGCCTCATCTCGGAGACCCGCCGCTCTCCACCGTGAGGCTGTTCGATTAGGTACCATTTCAATATTTTCTGGTACGCCGCTATTGCGTGGTTTCTGACCCGCTTGATTTAATATTGGTTTAGGCATGGAGAATGGAGAGGGTGAAAAATTGAGATGAATGTTTTGTAAATAACTTGGAATTCAATCATGGTTTTGGAAATTGTAGGAAAACTGCCAAGTTTCCAGAAAAGAAATGGCAATCACACGCCGGAAGGATGGCAATCATGCCTTGTAGTGGTAGAATGCGGTGTAATGTTTGGCAGTGGGGTGGATGGGAGACTGAAAGTGACGAAGCGGTGTTTAACGAGTTACACCCGTGGCACACCCTACAACATTTTTGTTTTAAAATTTAAATAAAATGAATCTCAACCTTTAAAATTCTATAAAGCCATGTGTTTGATGCTGGTAAAAGGAAATGGAGATCACTATTTTCAAGTAGAAATTGCGATGATCTGAATCCAGACTTTACAAGTGCCTACTCTCATTACTGTTGTCCAATCAAAATTGAACACACGTGACGGCTCAATTACCGAACAAACCCTCAACATTGACACGTGACTTTCCTTTCTCTCTCTTCTTTCTCCCCACCTTCTCCTTCTCTTTTTTTATTGTAAAAAAATCCACCAACAAAAGCTAAAATCAGGGACAAAATATAAGTGAAAATCGCCCAGTTTTCGAAATTTTTGATTCAATTGTATCTTCTTCGATGGGCCTTTTATTACTGGTGGTCATATACTTGTTAAATTTCTGACTGGGGGTGTAAGAAAGAAGTAATTTTTAGTAGAAAATGAGCCATCGCTATCATTCTTCATGCATGATATACTTGGTGGGTCACACCTAGAGCTGTCAATCGGGCGGGCTCGGCCCATTCGAGCCAGCCCATTCGGGCCAACGACAATTTCGGGTTCAGGCGGGCTGGGCCAAATTTAATTCGGGCTCATAAATTTTGGGCTCTATGCGGGCTATGCAAGACAAATGGGCTGGCCCATGGGCTACTAATTTCTTTTTTAAAGTAAGCACTAAGCTAGTTTAAGCACCGAAATAATTCTACATCAGAAAAGATATCTAGTATCTACATAAACTATCAATGTATATTTGTGAAAAAATCAATACAATAAATCATGAAGTATGTAGGATACTGATCATTGAATGTTTTATTTTGTTCTGGATCAAGAACCTCTAGCAATGTTGAAGCTGGATCTCCACGAACATCAGAACCTAGTCAACTTCATCAAGCAACATAATAGGATTGCAAACAACAACTCTCTATAGGTCAAATGAAAGAAGCATCTATCAGTCTAAGACCCGAAGTTCAATATACTTTATTTTTTTGGTTTGACTTCCCAGGTCAAATGAAAGAAGCTAAAAAGTTCGGGAGTAATAGATAACAACATATTTCCAATAACAGGAGGAATCCCTTTAGTCAACTCCAAACTAAACGACATCATAACAAACAACTTGCCAAACCTTGTAGGTCTTGTCTCAGCGGCGGTCAGTCCTCCACCGTGTTCCAAATCGGGGCACAAGCAACATTGTCACGGGTGGGAACAACTAGCCGTTTGTTTCATTTTTTCCGTACATTGATGTTTTATTTTCTTTCTTCAACATGACATAATAAGATTTTATAGATCACCATCAAAGTATTTTTAACTTTTTTGAAAAAAATTAAAAGCTTCAAATATGTATTTTTTTATTTTTTTGATTATCAATAATATAATCTTCTATCAATTAAATTGATACTTTCAAATGTTTTTGTAATTGTAATTTTATATTTTACCTATATTTGATGAAAGATGCTCGCAAATTCTGACACAGTCGTAACCCTTAATACAACAGTTGATCATATTAAGCAACCGAAAACAGTCAATATTGATGCAATCACGATTTCAAGAATGAGAACATTTTTCACTCTATCTCACTCACCATTCACCAACACTCAATTCTCACTTATTTCTGGAAGCATTGTCACAGACCCGCATCTTCTCGATCTCACTCTCGCTTTTGAACTCGCTCTGCAACACGCTCTATGTCTCTTCATCTTGTTCCACGATTTCTCTCTTCTGTCTCCCAAGCTCATCTCTCGCTCTCTCCCTCTCCCAATCTTAGATCAAGAACATCAATCACAGATCGAAGTTCATCTCTGCTGGAATTGCTGACCTTCAACAAAATTCTTTCTAGATGCACCGCTAATTGGTAATTTCTCTGTTAAACCCTAGTATCTTCGCTCTCTAGCTACTTCTGTTCCACATGCAATCACACTAATTTTAGATTCACCTTTGAAATTCCCAATCAACTTGGATCCAATTTCGATTTGTTGCTGGATTCTAACAATCTCAGGGACTCCGTTAAACCCTAACCTCTTCTCTCTCATTTTCAATTTTGAAGCTTTCTCCTCACAAGTACCACGAACTCTGTGAGTTCCGCTTTCAGATCCATATCCTTCTCTTTTGTTTTGTTTTCTTTTTGTTGTTTTTTTATTGATCCTGAAATGGCTTCTGCCTTGTTAGTTACTCTTTTGATTGTTAATTTGTTTAATAAAATCTCTCTCTCTCTCTCTCTCTCTCTCTCTCTCTCTCTCTCTCAGGATCCTTCTCATTCCGGTGCGTATTCGGTTCATTCATGTGCCCCTTCCCTGGAAGTTGCCAGGAGCCGCTCTTTGTCTGTGCCACCTCCGACGATCACTCTCTGCCCGTCGTCAGCCCCGGTGTAACATCCAGACTGCTTCCAAAACTGTTGACTGCGCCCACAAACCAACATGTGTCTTTTCCGCATGCGTTGTCCTCATTTGCATGCTTTCAAGGAAACTTCCCAGAAGGTCATCCATCCCACTACTACTCCAACTCAAGCACGCTTAACTTTGGAGTTCTTATGGGAAGGGCTCCCGAAAAGAAGATGCACATTGTTGGTATAGATAGTCCATATCAATTCTTTTAAGTCTTCCTTCAACTGTACAGTCTCATACCTGCACAGCCTCAGGATCCCTCTCATTCTGGTGCGTATTTGGTTCATGCACGCACCTCTTCGCTAAGCTACCAGGAGCCGCTCTTTGTCCGTGCCACAATTTGGGCATCGGCGATCTCTCCCCGCGCTCGTCAGCCCCACCGTACTGAGAGAGGTCTGTTGCTCTGATACCATTTGTAACATCCCAGACTGCTTCTAGAGCTATTGACTGCCCCACAAACCAACATGTGTCTTTTCAGCATGCGTTGTCCTCACTTGCATGCTTTCTAGGAAACTTCCCAGAAGACAACCCATCCCACTACTACTCCAAGTTGAGCACGCTTAATTATAGAGTTCTTATGGGAAGGGCTCCCGAAAAGAAGATTCATCTTGTTGGAATAGGTAGTCCAAATTAATTCTTTTAAGTCTTCCTTCAACTGTACAGTCCCATACCTGCACAGCCTCAGGATCCCTCTCTTCTGGTGCGTATTCGGTTCATGTACGTGCCCCTTCGCTGGAAGCTGCCATGAGCCGCTCTTTGTCCGTGCCACCTTTTGGGCACCGACGATCACTCCCCTCCCTCGTCAGGCCCGGATGTCACATGCCCACCATCTTTCGCTTGGTTCGTCCTCGAACCACACCGTACTGGGAGAGATCTGCTGCTCTGATACCAAAATGTAATACCATAATACATGGGAATGTAGTGGACTATAAGTTCATTAAAGTAAGATTAGTGTTTCATGTGTCTATAAAGACAAGTTATAATGAATAGGGTTATTACCCAAGGTAAAGGTTAACGATATATAAATTATATCGAGTCTAGGGTGACGACCCTGAGGATTAGCATACTAGGGGAGGGGAGGTCATGAGACCTAAAACCTAGGCCCAATTTAAGTTTACTCGTTAATCAAATATTAGAAAGGGGTTCCACGGGAATGGCGTGGTCATTGTCGGTGATGTGCTAAGAACGAAGTTACACGTAGTTATTCCCTTGGACTACGATAAATGAAAGAAAGATACATAATGAACAACGAGTGTTTAGTAAGGGGTCTCAATAGGACTCGCTGAGATGTTTATCTCACCCATTAATTGTTGTGGTTTTTACAGAGAACAGGGGAAATCAAAAGCCAAGAAACATGATTAGTCAGTGCATTATAAGGAGATTTGGGCGTTCTTAAAGACTTGGTTACTAGCTTATGTATTTTCCCTATTTTGATGTATTTCGATATGATAACTTAACTGTAGCAGGAGTTATGTACCGCTTCCGGTATTTCTGTTTTGGATATTGAACATTAGGATGTAGAAAGGATCTAAAACTTGAACTTTATGTTAATTATGTAGTTCATTTAGAACTTATGGTAATGGAGTGTTTATTTGATGAATTTTTCATCAAATTTTAGTTTTGTTCAATGTCTAAAACAGGAATTTTACTCTGATGTATGCTTCTATGTGTGTCCTAGTATTTCTTCTATGGTTGAGATATTAGGGTATTACAAAAATACTCTCATTTAATAATGTGTTGGAACCACAATAATCAATAAATATTTGGATAATAGTAGACATTTCTGTTGATGAGTGAACTAGTGACTTGGGAATTGGTGTCTAGTAAAAGCTATTAAGGGTATAATTGAAAGAGAATAATTAGTTTAGCATTATATTTGTAAAACACACAAAATTTGGCACAAACTTAGAAGACTAAAACTTCAAAATTTATGAGACGGAAGAAGTAGTAATTTTAGTAAATTACCCTTATTAAGCATTAGTGTATTCACTATTATTAAAAAAAATAAAGTTTCACCCCTGCTATTGTGCCCAGAATTCAAGCCTGTCTTCCGCCAAGGGCTGATTATAGGGACGACATGAGGACTTGGCGAAGTAGCTCTCTTTTGTAATTTTACTGTCTCAAGAGTTTATGCCTTGCACGACTAACCTTCTGCCTTAGGAAGCATTGAGATTTGGAGAAATGTGTGAAAATTAGCAGCTCCTTAAAGAATTTGTAACTTTAAGTGGGTTGTAGTTCAAGATAGACTTATTACCAACAAGAGGAAACATACCATGGGATTGGGTGAACCTTATTCTAGTCATTGTAATAATGAAGTTGAGAGCACCAATCATATTCTAGGGACCGTCCTATAGCATCTTTAGTTTGGTTTACTTTGGTCAAACCTGAAAGTTGATTTTTGTTGTTGGTGACCTCGATAATTGGATCAAGTTTAACTTTACCCAAGCTTCTTGGAATCTTGATGGGCTAGGTTGATGTCATATGTTGGTCATAGCATGTCATTCTTTATGAACCTGGAAGAATAAAGAGGGTCGTGACTCTTCCTTCATCAAACCTCTTCATCAGTAGAGGGTCATTTTGTGCCAAGCTTCTAACTATAGAGATGCACAAGTGTTTGATTTGATAGGTTGGTTTCTACGATGGTTTGGTTTCAGGTTGATGTGCTTTTAAACCCACCTCTAGGTGGACTGGCTTACTCTCAACACTGATGATGCATGTAAGGCAAGCATTAGTTTGGCTAGGTGTGGTGGTTTGGTTCAAGACCATTGGGGTTGATATATAGACCTGTGGTTTCTCTAAAAATATTGGGAATTGTAGTGCCTTTGAAGCCGAGTTATTGGGTGTTTGGGGAGACTTGAATTTATATCGTGCTGGGGGTATCTCTAGACAGATGGTTTAGGTTGATGCTGAAGCAGTTTGGGAAGAAGCATTATTAGAAAGATTTGAAAGTTCCTTCAATTGCCAATGACGTTCTCATTGTGCATGTGTATCGTGAATCTAATTCGGGTGCAGATGCTCTTGCCAGTATTGTTTGTTCTCAAATTGAGACATCGTGTTGTTTGAACAATACCCTCGCTCTATTGGGTTTTTGTTGCTTGCTAATAGTGTGGGGGTTTCCCTAATAAGCAGGGCCTTCCTTTTTTCCGTTTTAGATGATTTTTCCTTGAGGATTGGTCTCTTGGTTTTTGTTTGCTGCCTCATTGGCCCGTTGTCTGTTTTCCTGACAAGGGTATTGGCCGAGTCCCCCCTTGGTCTCAATTTTACTTCATCTTTATTTCCTTCTTTAATAATATGTGGTAGAGTGCTCTTTTTCCTTCTGATGATTTTCCCCTAAGGAGGGTTTGCATCAGAAGGTTTTGGCGAGGCTCTTTTCAAAGAAATAGTGTAAGGGGTTTCTACCCTATAGTCAGTCTACTAGTTGTCTTTGTAACAGTTTTGCCCCGCTTTCTATTTTAAAAAATAAAATATAGTTTTACAATAAGGACAACAAGGCTAGTCATCCGAACAGTTATCATAGCACCCCCGAGAGAGTCGATTGTCAAGCATTCTACAAGAGGAGTCGATTAGTATCACTCCCACCCTTAGTTGAGCATACCCAAACCCTAGAATTAGGCTCCTTGGAACCACCCACAATATCTAGGGGCATACCATGATTATACTATATAGGATAGGATTTGAGTTTCTACTGAGAGATCCTCACAAACGTCACAGTAATACTCCCTCCGTCCCATATTACATGTTGTTTAAGGTTGTGGCACATGAATTAAAAAAAGTAGTTAATTTCGTATAGAAAAGAGAGATTGTGAGTTAGTTTACCAAATTGTCATTCATTAATGACATTGGAAACATAAAAAGTAGAATTGTAATAAGAGATATATTAAATAACGAAGGGTAAGATCGGAAAAGAAAATTGATGTTGCATTGGTATTCTAAAATGTTATGTACTAGTATGTAACCCGTGCGATGCACGGGATACTATACTATGTTTTCGTTAAAAAATTTGTGTGAATAACATGATGGTGAAATTATTAATATAATGCTTATGGAATAAATTAGTGTACTAAAAATAAATTATTTTATCTTTTAAGGCTGATATCAATCCTATTTTTGGAAAAACACACATAGCTTGCACATTTAAAAGTGATTATATAGACACAAACAATATAAATTCACAAACAAATATACGTAGACACACACAAAAAATATTTTGGGAGGTATGAGACATAATTTACGATAAATTTAAAAAAATTAAAGTGAATATGTTTTTATTAAAATGCGATAACCACAAAAAATAGTCAAAGACTTTTTTCTTAGCATAGTTGTTTACTTTGTATTCAGACATGTGATTTTTCTTGATAAATGATCACCAAGATTTTTTCTGTGATAAATGAAATTAATTACTTATACATATAATCAACCTATTGTTTAAAAATCCCAAGTAGGTAGCTCAGTTGGTGAGCTAAGGGATATCGAAGGAGTGCACCAAAAGAGTGCAAGAAGGAGGTCCCGGGGTTCAAACCCCTTAAACTAACATTCCCCCACCCCTACTAACATTGCTTATCAAAAAAAACCTATTGTTTAAAATACGGAAATTATAAGATATAGTAAAATTTAAATATTTATGTTAAAAAAGATTATTGTTAAATTTAAATATAACATACAAATATTAATAGTAAATTATTCTTTTTTTAACTAACAAAATACGATAGTTTTTATACCTTTAGTATTTTACTTTACAACAGATGTTCTATACAGTAGAAAAACTAATACTAAGTCTAACGCTAGTCGTGTTATAAAATCAAAACAAAAAGTTCAGATTTTTTTGATAGCTTAAAAAAAAGGTCGAAAAAAGCATTTTAGAAAATTTGATATACACCTGTTCTAAAATGATGTAGTGCATTCCGGTTGACATTTCTATGATAGAATAGAAAATCAACAGCCATTTTAGCATTGAATTCCATTATGTGCAAAAAAAACTACAGGAAAAAAGAAGACGTGTAAAAGATAAGAGCACTAACTGTATAATGGTTTGTTGACCTACGAACAAAGCCTATTTATATAAGATAGTTGTATGAAAATTGTTTGAAAATGAAATTTGAAAATTGCGCCAAAATGAAACAATTTAAAATTAGTAATTTTCATCAAAAAATTCCAGATTCGAAAATTTGAATGTTTTGAAATTTCTTTTAAGTTGAGTTTCATTACTATTGATTATTAATCAATGTTTTTTTAGAAAATAAAACTGAATTAGCATTTATTATTTTTCTCTCAAATTGTTGTAAAGTTAACACCTAGGATTAACTGGAATAGCAATTTATTTTTTATATTGTGATAGTTTTTAGGCTAAATAGCACTTTTGGTCCTTTATCTTTGCTCCAGATTTCACTTTGGTCCTTTATCTTTTTTTTGGTCCGTTTTGGTCCTTTATCTTTCATTTTCGTTTCACTTTGGTCCTTTATCTTTTTTTTGTCCGTTTTGGTCATTTATGTTTCATTTCGTTTCATTTTGGTCCCTCACGTTATTATTTAATTCAATTAAAACATTAAAACAATTAAAACAATTAAAAAAATAAAACATAACCCCCCCACCGTCCACCACCACCCACCCACCACCCACCACCGTCCACCACCACCCACCACCACCCACCACCGTCAACCACCACCTCCCAAACCCAGATCTGCGCACCTCCCCCATCGTTTTCCATCTCTCTCTGCGCACCTCCCCCCTCGTTTTCCCTATCTCTCTGCGCACCCCTCTCTCGTCGCTCTCCCCCTCTCGTCGCACCTCCCCCCCTCGTTTTCCCTCTCTCTCTGCGCACCCCTCTCTCGTCGATCTCCCTCTCTCATCGCTCTCCCTCTCTCGTCGCTCTCCCTCTCTCGTCGCTCCTCCCCCCTCGTTTTCCCTCTCTCTCTGCGCACCCCTCTCTCTCGTCGCTCTCCCTCTCTCGTCGCTCTCCTCTCCCTCTCTCGCCGGTCAGATCCAGATCTGGGGGGGAGGTGCGCACCAGTTTCGTTCACGGTGAGGGAGATCCAGATCGAGTGGGGGGGAGTATGGGTGGTGGTTATTGGTGGCTCACGGTGAGGGAGATCCAGATCGAGTGGGGGGGGGGGAGTATGGGTGGTGGTTGTTGGTGGCTCACGGTGAGGGGGGAGGGGTTCACGGTGGGGGGGGGGGGGGGTTCACGGTGGGAGACCAAAAAATTGTTTTAATTGTTTTAATTGTTTTAATGTTTTAATTGAATTAAATAATAACGTGAGGGACCAAAATGAAACGAAATGAAACATAAAGGACCAAAACGGACACAAAAAAAGATAAAGGACCAAAGTGAAACGAAAATGAAAGATAAAGGATTAAAACGGACCAAAAAAAAGATAAAGGACCAAAGTGAAATCTGGAGCAAAGATAAAGGACCAAAGTTGCTATTTAGCCTAGTTTTTAATATGTTTAAAATGAAATTTTGTTAGGGAAATTTTTGTAAATGAATTATTAACATTATTTGAATTTTTATAATTCGGTTTCAGAATTTTTTTTGTTTTATCATACTTTTTTTTAAATATCACAAATATTTTTAAAATAGGAATTTATCTTTGTAATGTTATGAAAAAAAACGGAATATTAAATGTAAATTAATTGTGTGAATGCATTAATTATTATTTTCTCAAATTGTTGTATGAGTGACACCTAGGATAATTGGCCTTGAGACTCGTTTTACTTTGTATTATTATAGATTATGTGACAATTTTTTTTTGGCTATAAAGACATATAATATGGGACGAGGGAGTATATAGCAATTATGACATTGAATAATGAATAGTATATACCATATGGGCCAGCAATAGACTCGTTCATTCTCACTATTCTTAGTTAGTTCTTGAGACATCACTTTGGATAAATGACCATAGTATCTGTTTACTTATTGGTGAACAGGTACCAAGAGGATACGATACTTTATCTAAGTTTATTCCTTAATATATTATATATTGAAAATTGAAAATAAGTTCTAGTTTAAGTTACAAATATAACACAGATTGTGAAACGGAGAAAACGCTTCTATGTCCCGCAAACCAGTTAATGACATTGAGATTAATTTATCTTTTCTTTTTCAAAAATACATTCTTTTTAAAATGGTGAATTATCCTCTTAGTTAATAACACTGCGTTTAATCTCTTTCTTAAAATACTTAAAATAATATATTTAAGAGAGAGAAGAAATAAGAGAGAAAATAAGAATTTATGAGATAGATAGAAAGCGTAGAGGACGGTCAAGAGGGTGTTGAATGAGATACTAGAGTTTTTTTCCTTAAAAAATAAAGGAATACTAGAGTTTTCTAGACTTTACGGGCCTCTCTATATTATCCTTGGCAGCCATAATGGAAAGGATAATCAATTTAGAAGATTGGCAGTTCTTCTAAATTACCAGAGTTGATTGGCAGTTCTTTCTCGGAAGCCGTAGGGTATGATTAAGAAGATTTCCTGCCAAAATACTGTTGAAGGAGGTGCATATTACACTCGGTATTAGAATCATGGTTTAAATTAAATAAATAAATGCAATACGGTGTTACCGATGGCAGAGCTTGCCTAGAATATTAGGGGGTGCCACGACTATTAGCTAAATTATTACCGATAATCAAAATCAAATTTAAGTCCTTAAAATTATTAACAAAAGAGAAACTCATGGACGTGTTTGTAGTTTTTATATATTCAAGGACTATAATGACAGTGCCTTACATATTCATGGGCCAAAATGACTATACCCATTTAGACACCGTTATTTATTAGACAAAATTACACCAAGAATTTTTTAAGTTATTTATTTGCAACGATTTGGTCCTTTATGTTTTTTTTTACGAACTTAGTCTTTTAATTTAGATAATGTGTACACTGTTGGCCCTTTTTAGTAATTCTATTACAAAAAAACTCGGTTGGCTATAACGTAGTTGATACGTCCCAATTTTTTGCCGAGTAATCATATTCAACCTCAAGAAAAAACCCAGAAAAAATCCAGATCATCGAAATTACCCAGAAGCTCATCTTCATCTTCATTTTTTCTTTTCTTTTCTTAACAACATTGTCATCGTACAAATTTCGTTGCAGAAATACTAACCTGAGAAAACCCAGAAACACGAAATCGTTTATGATGAAATCTAGGAAATCCACATTTAATTGTTTGTGATTATGAATAATAACATGAAGTTTTTCAAAATCAATTTAGAGATTTGTAAAATCATTTTATTCAGAACAAAATCTATCTAGGATCGACGAAAATGATAGCCTAAATCACTATATTGAACCAAATCACTCTCACTAGTTGAAAACGCCCATTTTTATCCATATATGATATTTCTCAAATAACATACCTGAAAACCACATGTTTTTGTTGCCTAGATCATAAGATAAAATGCAGCATGTATCGGGTCGATATATACCTGAAAACCAAATGTTTAATTTTTTTTTACAAGTCGGATTTACCTTGGTACACGGTAAATCCGCTTTTGAATTTATCAAAGTGGATCTACCCCCCACAACAGGTAGATCCGGGGTAGATCCGACTTCTTAAAGGGACAAAGCAGATCTAAATGCCTGCGAGGTAAATCCGCTTTGTAAAATTAACAAATCGGATGTACCCTTCTTAAGATATATCCGATGCGATTTTTTTGGGGTTACTCGGAACTATATAAATCCATCCGCCTTTGATTTATGTCAAAGCGGATTTACCTATTCATGAGGTAAATCTGATTGAGTCAAAATTATGAGGGGTATTTTTGGATTTTCATATTTTGTGGGGGGTATTTTGTCAAATGGTGGGGGTAAAAAAACCACCCTTTTTGGCCAATGCAACTTCGGGGACCTGTATGGGTCTGATGACCCGATTATAATGTTGGCCTGTTTTATCACGCGAAATGACGATATATACCTTGTCTTCTCTTGAGCATCACACACACAGCCGTAGAAGTAGGGGTGTTCGCGCTGCAGTTTGGTTCGGTTTTGAGACAAAAAGTGAACCGAACCGCAAGGTAAAACTACATGCGGTTTGGTTTGGTTCGGTTGGCTTCCTAAAATAAAACCGAACCAAACCAAACTAATGCGGTTTGGATTGGTTCGGTTTTTTCCAAGACAAAACATAATTTAAAACGAAGTTAAATTAACTAACATAAAAATGGCTAACATATAAATCTTAAAGAAAAAAATCTACTCAAATATATGTAGTATATAAATTACGCTCTTTTAATTCTTTTAAGATAGCTAAGACAATGTTTAAAAGAATTTGAATTAAATATTTTATTGTAATTTTTAAATATAGCATAACAATATGGATTGTTTGTAAGTGAGTCAAAGAGTTAATTGTATTTGGGCTAGTAAGTGAGTGAGAGTTGGGTTTTAATTGTATTTATGCTAGTAAGTTAGTAAGGAATGTTGTAAGCCAATAAGTCTTAGTGTTACTTGCGGTTTGGTTTTTGCAATCAAAACCGCGAATCGAACCAAACCGCGCAGTGCAATGAAAAAAGAATCGAACTAAACCAATAAGAAGCAGTTTTTTGCTGTTTTCGGTTTGGTTTGTGTTCAGTACCGTGCTTCCGATCTTGATAGATCGCCTTAAGCAGTTGGTAGGAGTTTTATCCTTGATTCTGTTTATGTCTTTCAGTCCTAAGATGGTCGATCTTGAGGAGGTCGACCTTGTTCAGCCTTGACTTGGTCGATCTTGAGGAGGTCGACCTTGTTCAGCCTTGACTTGGTCGATCTTGAGGTGGCGGGGTTGTACCTGCAATAACACTCCGACGCTCAAGTCAGTATTTGAGTGAATGAGTCTAAGTTGTAAAGAGATCCCTCTTTATGAGCATTGAGTGTGGTATTTATAGAGATTGAAGGTGCTTGGCTTGATGCATCTGGGCCGTTCGATCTTGCATAATGATCATGGCCGTTGATGAATGGATTTCACTTCCACGAATGGGCCTCTAAGTAATTGGGTTTTGGGGGGTGTAAATAACAGAAATTCTAATTACCATAACAGTGGCCCCCCAAGTCTGGTCGCTTGAGGAGCGATCTTGACTTGATAGGATGATGCGGTTTTGCGTTTTTGGCTTTTTGAGTAGAAGTTCCTTTAGTCCTGAGCTGATGCCGATCTTGAAATTTAGGACCCTGTTACGAGCTTTATGAATGCTTTTTTAATTCTGCATGTCATGTATGTCGTTTCGCACCCGAGGGACTCGAGGTGGATATGTACGATGTTTCCGGATTACGAGCTTTATGAATGCTTTTTTAATTCTGCATGTCATGTATGTCGTTTTGCACCCGAGGGACTCGAGGTGGATATGTACGATGAAAGAACGTTGGTAAATGAGGAACTCGATTTACCGGGCTCGAACCTATAGGGGAGTTTACCAGGACTCGGCCCAGATTTAACTCGCCCTGTAGGGGTATCGGCAGCTGTGGCCGATGGTCGTTCTTAGGACGTTTCGATCCTTGAAGACCTGGTCTCTTTGAGATAGTTTACTGAGACTCGGCTCGGATTTAACCGTTTTCTCAAAGAGTTTGCGACCTTGGGTGGTCGCTCAGGGAGATCATTTAAGATCGGTCCCCGGTGGAGGAGAACGGGAACCATTTCCTCGTTGACGGCGTGGAGGACAACGATGATCGTCGAGATCGTTATGTTGTCGAGCCGGAGGAGAATGGGAACCATTCCCTCGTTGACGGCGTGGAGGACAACGATGATCGTTGAGATCGTTATGTTGTCGATCTTGCAGGGAGAATGATTAAATGAGCTGTAGAACTATCAGATTTCGGAATTACGTATGAAGCTCGAACAGCTTTAAAAGCACAAGTTTTGGCGAAATGATCCCAGCTAACATCGAATCTGATGTACGGATCCTACCTGTCGATGGATTCTCTAACCCAAAAGATTGACAAAACTTGGAACGCAACGAAGCTGAAGAGTTATTATCTTTCGAAAAAGGGATCGTGTACATTTCGCATAAGGGACACCATAGCGTGCTCCGATCTTATGTAAATACAAACGACTTATTTATAATGGAGAAAGGTAACCTTTCCGAGGTTCCACGAATTCTTTCAGTGATTGATGTCGATGCGGGGTTTTGATGGTTCGGCATGTGACGATACTTTGTCGATCTTGGCATTCTCTTCTTCGTTGATGAAACACTGGGATAGCTCGAGGAACTCCTGCAAGGTGTTAGGTTCCCAAGTGTTAATATGCTTTCGGAACGAGCTTCCAGGAAGCAGACCTTGGGCCATGAAGAAGATTCGAAAAGCGTCGTCTAATTGTCGAACCTGAAGAGCTTCGTTGTTGAATCGCTCTATGTATTCTCTCAGGGGCTCGTTTCCCCTTTGTACAATGGATGCTAAAACATTCTTGTTTTTGGGTTTGCTCTTGGAATGGGCAAAGCGCACCGAGAAATGTTTCGCTAATTGGTCCCACGAGGAAATGGTGTTCGATCTTAACGTCTGAAACCATTCGGAAGCCATTTTGTCCAGGGTTAATGGGAATATTCGGCATTTCATTTCCATCGGTACGTTCCGGTAATGCATGGTCGTGTCAAACTGATCGAGATGCCTGTCGGGGTCGCCCGTTCCGTCGTAAGTCTTCAGTCCTCCAGGTGGTTTTTCGAGATAACGTGGGACTCGGAAATTATCGATTGCTTTTGTGAACGGACCTTTTTGCCCAGGTTGATTCGCCCGAGATTGTGGTTGGTGTCTGTAATGAGGATCGGGATGTCCGTACCGTCGCGGTTGATTGTTTTGAATGTTGTAACGGCTCCTTGAACGTCGTCTTGGCGAGGTTGAGTCCCTGTGTGGATGATGTTGAGGGGGGTTATATGATCCTTCAAGATTTTCGAAACGTCGAACCGGAGGAGGACGGGAACCATTCCCTCGGTGACGACGTGGGGGAGAACGATGATTGAGCTTTCTCCTAGGGGGTGATCGACGAAATAGTCTTCTTTGAGTTGGGTTTCTTTCCTCAAGGGAGTCCTGCCCGGACGATTGTTGGTCCGGAACGTTCCGACCTTGAAGCCTTGCTACCTCGGCTTCAAGGTTAGTGAAACGGTCGCTTCTTTCTTCGTTTACGGCTTCTTGTCGGGCCAGTAGCTGAATGAGCTGTTGAACCGCATCGGTCAAATCTGGAAGTAATTGAGGAGGCGGTGGTAAGCTCGCTTCATCTGTGCTTGAATGTACTCGGGGCGGTCCTGTGTTGGGATATTGGCTTCGAGCTTGTGATGAATTTGTGAGTTCCTGGACGTGGCCTTCAGGGGTTCGTTGAGGACCGACCTCGGGTTCGGCCATTAGACTAGCCGGTCTTGATTGGCGTGTTGGCGCCATTTTTAAGATCAAGGAGATGGTGGGAAAAATAGGGTACTGATTCTCCCACTGTGGTCGCCAATGTTCAGTACCGTGCTTCCGATCTTGATAGATCACCTTAAGCAGTTGGTAGGAGTTTTATCCTTGATTCTGTTTATGTCTTTCAGTCCTAAGATGGTCGATCTTGAGGAGGTCGACCTTGTTCAGCCTTGACTTGGTCGATCTTGAGGAGGTCGACCTTGTTCAGCCTTGACTTGGTCGATCTTGAGGTGGCGGGGTTGTACCTGCAATAACACTCCGACGCTCAAGTCAGTATTTGAGTGAATGAGTCTAAGTTGTAAAGAGATCCCTCTTTATGAGCATTGAGTGTGGTATTTATAGAGATTGAAGGTGCTTGGCTTGATGCATCTGGGCCGTTCGATCTTGCATAATGATCATGGCCGTTGATGAATGGATTTCACTTCCACGAATGGGCCTCTAAGTAATTGGGTTTTGGGGGTGTAAATAACAGAAATTCTAATTACCATAACAGTTTGGTTTGCGGTTTTATATTGGTTTGGTTCGGTTTTGAACACGAACGCAAAGCAGAATTGGTAAAGCGAAGGAAAAACATGGAAGGATCTCAGCAGACACAGCTTATTCTTGCCGACAAAGAAGCGGTGAAGTAAAAACATGGGAGGAGAAGAAAAAGAAGTGGTAAAGCGAATGAAAATTATGGAAGGAGAAGAAGGATCTCAGCTCGACGATGATCGTAAAATTCTTTCCCTCTTCCATTCATCACTCTTTTCTCTCTCTCTTAAAACCCTAATTTTCCTTTTGATCTATTTTTCACAGATCTGATCCGTTTATGCGAAACCCTAATTACCGATACGGTATTGCACAGGGCTCGAAATGCATCCTTTTATGCTTTCTTTGACGACGAAGACAAGAGGCTACATGAAAAGTGAGTTTCGCCCTCCTCCTCCGTTAACCTAGAACGCTTTTTTTCTTCATTTCCCCTAATTTTCGGGGATGAGTACTGCAAACCCCAATTGAAAATTTTCGGATTTTGAAATGAAGTAGGTTAAAGTGATGAAAACTTGTACGTTAGTTAATAGCATTATAATCTAAGCATAGCATACTGATTTACTGATTTCTCCTTCAAGTTTTTTTTTTCTTTTAATTTCAATTAACCATCTTATATGAAATGTATTTTGTACTGTTGAAAGGGAATAACAGAGCAATAGGATGAAGACTGTGATGAAAGTTTGATGGATCACTAACATTTAAACATGCATGACTCATGTGTGTTTTACTTTATTGTTAAATATCATGTTTTTTTCTCAATTTGTTTGGATTATTAACTTTGTGTGTTATTATTATTAGAAAACCAGAGAGGAATAATTTGAACAGCAAATTCTATTTTCATTGAATTGTAAAACTGAATTCTTGAGGTAACAGGAAAGAGCTTTGCTCTTATTTATAGCTAGTTGAATCCTAACAGCTCGGTGCTTATCCTGCGCACTGACTATAACTAACTGATCTAATTCTAACAACAGATACAGAAGCTTCTAGAGCTCTGTACACTAACAGCCCAACCTAGATGAAATCAGTTAGTCGCTAACTGACTTCAGTAACTAAGGTTACATTATTGAGCAGTCTTTCATGCTCTTTTGGAGCTGACGTCATACAGCGAGCCTTTAACTTCTCATTATTTGTTTGGGTTGTTACTGTGTGCCTTGGTGAAATTTCTTAAATTATTAAAATAACTCTAATGTTGATAAGTTATTATTATGTTCCTTGCATTCATTAGTGAGGCCTCTTGAATCATAATTCTCATGTTCATTTTCTCACTCTTTGTTTTGGTTGTCATATCATATCACATGTTTTTTTTGGTGCATTCATCATATCAAATGTTTTGAATCCCTTATTGTAGTTTTTTTATGTTGCTCATTAGTTGTGTTTCTTTGGTTTGTACACCCTTTTAAATCTCATGTGTAGATGGCAGTTGGCCAAGCTTAGGCATATGCAGAAACTAAAAAAATATATGTAAATTTGTAGTGAGTACGATTCCAACTCTGCAGGTGCTTTACTCAAATATATTGTGATAAATTAAACAATTCAACTAACTATCAATGCAAAATAAGTAGAAGTAGTGATATTTGAATATTGATCTATTTTTCTTTTTTGTCAGACTTCTATTGGACGTGAAAATGTTATTCGGGAGACCGTGAGAACTTGGTTGTTGGTCTTACTTTGATGTTGTTAGAAGATGCAAGCACACAAGCACAGTTCTATTTTGGAGATAACATAGAAGTTGTGTCTAATTTATTCTGTGATTTAGTGCAACCCTCTCTTGACTGAACTTTTAGATTTTGATATTGTTCTACACATTTTAAGTAGATTTTGTTATTCCATAAATTTTATCCATATGAACCTGCCACAGATTATCTGAGCATATGATTGTATTATGGTATTTCCTTGATGTTATTGAATGCAAGCACAATAACAAAGTTCTGTTCTGGGAGAATTTGAGGATATGGATGCATCATGTCCCTTCTTCATTGCTGTTAGAGAATGCGAGGTTTTAAGATAACTGACGAGTGAAGGAGACTAAACCAAATGATTAACCCTTGGTTTAATTTGTTTGTTCTGATTTGAATTTGTTTATGGTTTTTTGTTACAAACTGTATATCACCTCTAATTAATGATTGGCCACTTATATTATTATTATTATTATAAGTTTAATCATACTCTAAAACTAAAACCCATTTGAATTTCATTCATCTTGATTTTTGTGATGATGATATTGTAATTGTGATTACCAGGTTTATAATTAAATATCCTAATTATAACATGACACTTATTACACTATCTATGACTATGTTCAAAATAGAATGATTTGGTAAAGCATGAACATCTCAGACAATACAGAAATATTTGTTCATGCTTGATTTTACTGTTCTCGTAGCAGCATATTAAGAGTCTGATTGCTACGGTTTTAATTTTATTGAAGTATGTTCAACAAACTATACTCCCTCTCTAGTGACATAAGACAAGTGAAAAAGTATATGTATCTGGTCTAAATTTAGACTAAATACATCTACTTTTTTACTTATATTTTATTGCAGAGGGAGTATGCTCTATAGTCTTTATGAGTGATGAAATTAGGTTATTGGATATTTCTTACTTATTAATTCACTATCCGGACGAATCCGACGAGCTAGAACTTAGAACTGGAAACTCAGATCCAAAGAAAGCAGATAAAAACACACACAAAATACAAACATGGTTAATGAGGTTATACAGGGGTGTTCGCGGTGCGGTTTGGTTCGTTTTTGAGATAAAAAGTGAACTGAACCGCACACACAAAATACAAACATGGTTAATGAGGTTATACAGGGGTGTTCGCGGTGCGGTTTGGTTCGTTTTTGAGATAAAAAGTGAACTGAACCGCAAGGTAAAATTACATGCGGTTTGGTTTGGTTCGGTTGGCTTCCTAAAATAAAACCAAACCGAACCAAACCAATGCGGTTTGGATTTGTTCGATTGATTCGGTTTTTCTAAGACAAAACATAATTTAAAACGATGTTAAAATTAACTAACATAAAAAATGACTAACATAAATCTTTAAGAAAAAAATCTACTCAAATATATATAGTATATAAATTACTCTCTTTTAATTTTTTTAAGATAGTTAAGACAATGTTTAAAAGAATTTGAATTAAATATTTTATTGTAACTTTTAAATACAGCATAACAATATGGATTGTTTGTAAGTTAGTCAAAGAATTAATTGGATTTGGGCTAGTAAGTAAGTGAGAGTTGGGTTTTAGTTGCATTTGGGCTAGTAAGTTAGTAACGAAGGTTGTAAGTCAATAAGCCTTACTGTTACTTGCGGTTTGGTTTGGTTTGGTTTGTTTTCTATAATCAAAACCGCGAACCGAACCGAACCGCGCGGTGCAATAAAAAACAAAACCGAACAAAACCAATAAGAAGCGGTTTTTTGTGGTTTTCGATTTGGTTTGGTTCAGTTTGCGGTTTTCTATTGGTTTGGTTCGGTTTTGAACACCCATTGCAGTGTGCCCAGGAAGCTCCACTTGGGCACGCTTGAGCGTCTTACCACATACCAGCAAATATTACTGTCATACCCAACTGGATTTTTTTAGGAACATATCAAGAGAGAATCGGAATTCGTTAGACAATATGTGGTAAGGTCCGAAATGTATGTATATCATCAATTGTTCAATAGCACGCAAAAATGTAGTTGATCGACTTAAACTAATTCTGCAAACCTTGGATAAACTAACAAAGATAACGAATTGTAATGCATAAAATACTACCATAGAAGAGTGAAAACAAAATAAATGCAATGCAGCAATGAGAATGAATTGTTGATTCAAGCAACAATCTATCTAATCCGAGAAAAATTAGCTGCACTAGATTTTAGTAAGCCTTTTAATAGGGGTTTTGCTTTTCCCACACCCCCTCCTACTCTTTCACACCCCTTAACAAATTTTATTCCAAAAATAACCTCGCGTGAGACGCTGCGAGGACGTGTTTTATGACTGTTCGAACGACCTTGTTCGAACAGGTTCGCATGACCTCATGCGAACAGTTTAAAAACGCCCAAAAGGGTGTGAAGTCAAAATTTAACACACTCGAACGATGTCGTTCGAATGTGTTCGAACGAGGTCATGCGAACAGGTGAAAAACGCCCAAAAGGGTGTGAAGTCAAAATTTAACACACTCGAACGATGTCATTCGAACCTGTTCGAATGCCCATGTTCGAACAGGTGAAAATTCGTGAAAAAAAAGAGGTTTGGCCTGGCCTTTTGGTCTTTTCACACCCTTATGGGGTGTGTTTTGAGTAGGAGGGGGTGTGAGAAAAGCAATACCCTTTAATAGTCTTACTTTAAACCAAGTTTATGTTGTTTGTCCGGTAACTCCAAGACGCAATTACCCTTCATAAAATTACAAAGTTACAAAACACATTATTTTTCACTTACATCCGTTTTACAGAGAGAGTGATTTTTTTCTCGAGCAAACGGATATAGCTACATCCTTTTTCCAGCGCAACAGATCTACCCGCTTTCGCTTTCACCAAACACATCTACCTTAGATCCGTTTTTCTCAGAACGCAAGGAAGTAGATCCCACCTAGATCCGTTTTCCAAACGGATCGACCAAATCCGTTTTTAATTTGTTTTTTTTCCAGTGGTTTGGACGAGGATCGGTGGCCGGATACCCCGAGATTCACCGGGGTTGGTTAGGCGAGGGGAGTCACCGTCGCGACCGGGTTTGCGAGCCTCCTCTTCCCCATCCTCATCCCCATCCCTAGACGATCCTACTAGTACACGCATCCGCGTCAGGACTGCGGGACATGCATCCTACCGGCGTAGGCACATCCAAGGACGACAGCAGCATGTGGAGGAGGAGGAGGAGGAGCACCATCAGATGGTGGGGGTGGAGCAGCACCACCAGTATTATGACTACCAGGCTCATGAGGAGCAGGAGTACCAGCCTCATGAGCTTCATGGTAAGTTAATTTTTTCCCTTGTTACGAGTTTGTTTAAATTAATGTTAAATACTTTTTAATTAACCTTATTGTTTATTTGTGCGTTTCAGTCATGAATTTTAGAGTTCTTTCCTCGGCTAGCTGCGCGACACTTATGGCGAGTTGTTTTAACCAAAACACAATCTACTGAAGCAACACCCTACCACTCCATAATTTCAACTCCACTTGTTGAAGAGTAAAGCCAATTGAATTTGTTATTTTCTTTTTTCATCTTTCAAAATTGTAACTTTTGTTCTGCATCTGAAATTTCCTGTTTTTTTTTTTAAAAAAATTGTATTTTATTTTAGGCTAAATTACACTTTTAGACTTTATTTTTGCTCTAGAGATTTTACTTTGGTCATTTATCTTTTTTTTGGTCCGTTTTGGTCCATCATCTTTCATATTCGTTTCATTTTGGTCTCTACCGTTAGTTTTTCTTAACGGACGTTACACTAACAGTTAACTACTGACGTGGCGTCATACGTATCACTGCTGACTTGAAACTTTTATGTGATCTGGCATAAGAGGGACCAAAATGAAACTTAATAAAAACACGAGGAACCAAATTGAGAAACACACAAATATGAAAAACCACTCCAATCTTCATCTTCTTCTCCAGCGAGCCACCACTACCTCCGACGAGCCACCACCACCGTCTCCTCCTCAATCCACCGCCATCCTCTCCTCCACCACCAAACCACTACCACAACACCAAAATAGAATCCTAAATCCCAATCTTAAATTTCTAAATCTCAATCTAAATGCCAATCTTAAATTTCAATCTTAATCATCAAAACAACTCAACACAAACACAACACACTTCACAGCCAGTATCAACAACATCTAAGATACGACCACCGTCTCCTCCTCAATCCACCGCCATCCTCTCCCTCCTTCCCAAAATGTAAGAACAAAGTGTATGTATAGTCCAAATCCAAACACATGTGCTTCTAGTACTTATATTTTGGGACGGAAGTAGTTCCATTGCAACTCCATTGTTGGTTATTGTTTAGGAAATGAAGGGTGGAATACGGGATGTATCTTCTCATAACTCTATCTGTACAGGGATCCACCCAAAACCACTACAAGAGGTAAAAGTTTCTCTATTGACTACAGGAACAAGTAGGATAAGACTAAAGTGTTTTGATCAAGGTATTAAACGACCTAGAGAAATATTTATCAACTTTCCAAGCAGGGATATAGTAACTCTACAAAGAGATAAGGAAAAGAGTGCCGACACAATGCCTCAGGGGACAAACAAACACTTTAAATCCCTATTAGTTAAAGAATGGAGGTCAAAGATATGGTTCTACAATAGATGCCAATAGAATGGAACCAAAAAAGCTGGACCTTTTCTCTTTTGATTCACAAAAAACCGAAGACTTTACTGTTGTACACTATCAAGTTAAGTTACTATGAAGTTCAGAGTCAGAGTCAGGCAATAAAGAATAGAACAAGGCATAATGCATAACTTGCATTGCTTGAACAGCTGCACGGAGACAACAACTCCAAAATGATATTTCATAATAAAGAAGGAACAAATAATGAAATGATAAAGGACATGTTTCGGCAATATGCAATCACTACTGAGCAAACCAATGAGCATGCCACAAACCAGCACTACATATCATATAAATTTTGACTAAAAGGGAAACTTCATAGCTATAGAGTTATTTCCAAAGCTGGGCCCAAAAGAGAATTAGACCGATTGCAGATCTATTGTAGATAGTCTTATCTTGCATTTGTAAGAAGCTGATTCCACAATACAAAACAGTGACCACCGGTCACATGATAACAACTCTTGCTATTATACCACACCCTCTCTCCTTTCATACAAAAAGTTTAGACTATCACTGCAATTTCATAAAAGATCATATAAATATCAGCTACCTTCTCAAACACTGAAAATCGAATTACCCAAGCTTTATAAAAAAAAAGTCCCTAAATGAAATAGTAACCAAGTTTCTGTCAAAGGAACATTACAATTTTACGGGGTCCTATAACGTGTGTCAAGTACTTTGCAATAAATAGATTGGCAAAGCATTGCCACTAACAAGTTAAAGGGCAGAAGGGCACCTACTTCCTTTCTAGGATAAGATATCTGAGGGGGCTGACTTGTCCCATTTGCAAACCATGCTACACATTGCCAATCTCCAATATTAAGACATTTCAGTTTAAACCTTAGATTTACATCATACATGCTTTACTGTAATCAATCAAAAAAA
The DNA here is from genome assembly GCA_039519185.1 of Astragalus membranaceus. Taxonomy (NCBI): domain Eukaryota; kingdom Viridiplantae; phylum Streptophyta; class Magnoliopsida; order Fabales; family Fabaceae; genus Astragalus; species Astragalus membranaceus. Next base: position 182,042,312 of record CM076849.1, read on the forward strand.
TAATATAGATTACTCAAAGGGGGGTAAACCAGTAGGATTGGAGTAGTGGTGAGGAATTTGGATAATTTGAATCATATCATAGGCTCATAGCTCCATGCCTTATAGTACCAACCAACAATGCAATTGTACGAAAAATAAAAGATTACTTCACTCAGTGTAAAATGTAAGTACTCCCTCCCTGTAGTAAATCTAAAACACCACCAAAATAAAGAAGACAACCCCAAATAAATAGAAAACTCAACTGCACAATAAAGGATAACACCATCACATAAGGAACTAATACCAACAACTATCATGATTACCAAGTTAAAATCATCACCAAATAGTTTCAATGGCACAGAAAATCAGTGAAACTTTACCATGAACTCAGAAAATAGGACACCAGAGTATGAGTCCGTATTAATAAATAAATAAAAAAAATAAAAAAGAGCCAAAAAGAATGATAATGTAATGTACACAAATGAGACAAATTAAAATAAACTGAGATGTCCTACCTAGGAAATAATAAGAAATAATAAAATATAATAATCCTTCAACAACATACTAAAAACCCCGAGGATTAGGTGTCGTCAGCCTCAGTGGCGTCCTCCGTGGTTGTGAGAGAAGAAGGAGGATCGTCAGAAGGAGGAGCCTGATCGGAAACACTCTCAACGGCGGAGGAATCCGTGGTGGTCCTGGACTTGACAGTTTCAAGCATCCGCTTGCTGATCTCCTTGGAATATACCTGGAGGATCTCGATGCCGTCGCCATCGGAAGCGACGGAGCCACCAGCGGCAGCGAAGGCCTCATCTTCGAACTGGCGAACGGCGGCGTGGGCCTCGTCGGAGGGAATTGTGCCGTAGCGCTTAGAAAGGAAGGAGGGCGTAGCTAGGGTTTTGACTAGGCGATAAATGACGACGTCGCGGGTGCGCTGATTGGGAGGCCATATGTTAAAGGAGGAGATGTCGCCGAAAGCGAATTCGGGTGGGTCTGGCAGCGGTAGAGTGCGAACTTGGTCCGATGAGGCTGCGGTTGTGATATCCGAGTCGGGCATTTTGGGGGATGGGTCTTGTTTCGGAGACGCTCTGCGTCAGGATACAGTGAAGAAGTATATCGTAACAAAGGGCAAGACTTTACGCCTAAACAAATGACTTTCATTTCATTGTTTCATGATAAGCTCCGCCGCCTCAACACTAACCGAGGCCTAAAGCGATCTCTCTCAAAATGAGACCTTTTATTTTATTTATGAATTGTTTTTGTAAAATTACTTTATTTTATTTAAATTCAATAGTCGTCGTTTCCCAATTCTTTAATTTTTTTCAAATATCTTAAAATTGCATTCACTAACAATAATCACTCATTCGATATCCCCTACCTCGCCAACTGAGCTACCTACTTGGGATAATCTTATTACTCTTAAGGCTAAGTTGAATGTAAGTAAGTTTAGTAGTTGTGTTTTAGAGCTAACTTTTATGTGAGGTTCCACAATCATTTTAGTAGGTCCCACAGGCAATGTGTGAGTAAGAAAAGGGAGATATTCAATTTGTAATAAAAAAATACACGTGCCGTAGGTGGGTCCCACTATGGTAAAATATATTATTTATTGCTGTCATCTTTTAATCTTAAGACAAAATTGGTCAAAAAATAAAATTAGTTTCGAGACAAAATATGTAAGTAGTGTGCTTTGGGTACTTTACGGTCAAAAAAATTTTAACTATTCAAATAGACAGTTTGTTACTCGATAATTAATTTTGTGAAAAATAAAATTAATTTCGTGATAAAATATGTAAAGTTCGGCGTTAAGCAATGTGTTTTGGTATTTAGGGTCCAAAAAAATTAATTTTAAATGTTCCTCACAAACCGAGTTGGTGGAAAAAAATAATTTCATGAGAAAATAAGGAAAGTGAAATGCAGAGCAATTTGTTATGAGATACTTTATGGTCCAGAAAATTTTTATATGTTTAATACACAAAGTTTGTTCATTAATAACCGTTTTGGTGAAAAAACTAATTTCTCGACAAAATACTAAATTGCGACCATAAGCAATGTGTTTTGGGGCACTTTAAAGTTTGGAAAAAACTTCCTTTTTTTTTTACCAAAACAAAACTCATTATTTCATTGGCAATAATGTAATACATGTTGGAATAAAATAATGCAAAGTTTTTTCATTGATAACCTTATTGGTAAAAAAAATAAATTTGTGACAAATATGTAAAGTGTGACGCTAAACAATGTGTTTTGGGGTACTTTAGGACTTGAAATTTTTTTGATTGTTCGAATATACAAAATTTGATTCCCAATAACCCACTTACGCGAAGAAAAATTAATTTCATGACAGAACATGTAAAGCGCGACACCTTTCAGTGTGTTTTGGGTACTTTAGGGTTTGGAAAAAAATTTAAGTACCCATCACAAACCTCTTCTTCTTCAGCAAACTTCCACGTGCTTTAGAAGACCATTACAAATTCTCAACAGAAAAGTTGTTAAAACAACCGGGGGGATTATAGAGTTGAAGTTAAAATAGTTTGGAGATTCTAAATAATAATTTTAATTTTTCCCTTCAACTTTTTTTCGTTTTTAACTTAAATTACTTAAGTGAGCATTTGTTCCATTTTAATATTTAACCTTGATATATGTCACTAATTTGTTTCATCACATAAATTTATCCATGAGTTAAATTTACTTTTTTTTATATAAAATTCTCCAATAATATACTAATAATATAGTGTCTATCAAACAGTTCAATGCGTAACAAATAGAAATATGCATAATACTATTTACTTTTCATAAGAATATCTTGGCATCGCACGGGGTTAAGGTCTAGTTACTTTAAAAAAAAAAGAACTTATTTATGTGGTTGTGAAATAGGCGGGGCGAAAGAAATCAAAGTTTTTTTTTCTTTTAGATTAAATTAAATGGGGAGAATTTGGGAGTGCAAATTTTCTCCACATTGGACGCGTTTAATTAAACGTGGCTTATCAAAAAAAAAAATGGCTTCATCGTGAACGCGTTAATGTTTAAGAGACATGTTTCTAGAGGGAATGGAACCATTACTCTCATTTCCCTCCACATATATAAAAAATTGTTGGGTTTTAATATTTATATTTATATTCTTTTTTGTCGTTAACATGCATGCATGGTAGAGCCAAAAAAACTTACTTTCAATTCAATATATGAATAGAAACTACCGGGGAAATATCATATTTATGCATCCTAAAATTTTGGCTAATGTTTTACAAACAAAACTGGACATTCAACTGTATATTGGGATCTCCGGATTAATCTTCAATCGCTTAAACTGTTTGAATCTGGATGAAATCACAATTGTACTGTTGAAATAACTGAACCATAGACGGTATCAGGTTATAGTTCAATCGGTTCAGTCATTCAGTTAATTCGGTTAATAATTCAATCTTAATTCAATTTTTAAAATACTAATTTTGACACATAATTTACTTTAAAGGCAATATTGTCACTTGGCACTGAATATTTAGGTCCAACTTTTCAAATTTGTCTTTTTCTCCTCGATCTTAACTTAATACTCTCTCAATTCCTAAATTTTGGTACTTTTGAATTTTTATTTAGGTCCAACTTTTGGCATTTTATTTTAAAAATCCAATGTGCAATTCACTAGGTTTTCCCAAAGATACAATTTTATATTTATTGAGTCTTTTAAAATTGATTAAGTATCCTAAGACTATTTTATTTTGACTTCAGTTATTCCAAGATTACTACAAAGAGTCAGTTGACAAGTTAATGGACATGAAGAAATTGCAAAGTTGTAAGAAGGAGATCCAGCATTCAAACCCCGGAAATTAACATTCCCCCACCCCAGTAACATTTGCTGGAAGTAACTTTTCTCTTTCCAAAAGTCAACTTCAGTTACCCTCTCCCTTCTCTTTTACTTTTCAAAACTTCTCTCTCTTCCTTTTTCAAAATTCTCTCTATTCCTTTTTCATAATTTTCTCTTGCTAATTAGTTATTTTTCTCTCTCTTCACACAAAATTGATCTCTTTTCTACCTTCTTTATTTTTAGTTTGAATTTAATGAGTTTGCTTCATTTATATTTTTTTGGTTAGATGGAGTTATTGTTTATTTAAAGTTAGACCATTTTCATAAGTTAAAAAAATTGGGGTAATTTTTTTTGATAAGCAAATTGGGGTAAAATTTACAAGGACCAATCTTTCAATATTTGAAAATGTAAATATACTCGTGCAAACTTTGTAACATGTAGAGACAAATTTGTAAAATCTGAAAAAAAAATATAATTTTTTTCAGAAAAACATGTAGAGACAAACATCTAATCCAAACACACTCTAAAAATGTATGAATATGAATTTTTTACGACACATACATTTGTCTCTATCTCTCTTGTCTCACATTTTCTCTCTCATGTTTTCACTTGATATAATATTTTTCTAATTCTCCCATTCTTATGCTTAAAATTGCCAAAAAGATAGATGCATTTTCCCGCCTCAATGCGAGAATCCTTTTGCAAAAATGTATTCACACTAACTATAATTATTTTCAGAAAAAAACAACTTATTTATGTGGTTGAAGTAGCGGGGAGAAAACATAACTTCAAGATGAAAACGCGTTTTTTGCATGGATGATGGATCCAAATTAAACAGGACACAAGACCGACCCCTTTGGTTTTTAAACAGCAACAACGTGGCATGGATCCATTGGTTGTCTGAGGCTATAAAAGGACACAAGAAATCCAAATTAAACCACAACAGATTAAACAAACAAAACATGTCCCAAACTATAGAACTTGGTGCTACGTCTGCAACTACCTTACTCATAACTAGTAGTAGTAGTAGTAGCATTAGCAAGTGCCGCCGTAGATGGCGTAGCACCTGGCACGTACTCCGCATTTCCTTGCACAAGAAGCCTACAACAACTGCTACTAATTACTATGATTATGAAGAAGAAGAAGAAGAAGAAGAATCTCCACTTTCTTCACTCCCAATACCATACACTCCATTACCTCTTCCTCCTACTAGAACCTCCTCTTCCAAATCTTTTCTTGCAATTGATATATCTGATCAAGAAGAGGAGGAAAATAATCATATTGCTAGAATTTTGAAGGACAAGGACTTCAAATCTCTTCTTCACTTTGGTGGGGTTGACCGTGTTCGTCATGTTCTTCAACGTCAACGTCAACGTCAACACTCAAGCTCCAACTCAAAAGTATCTATCCTTTTCCTAATTTTAAAATTTCTATATTTAAAATTTCTATATTTGTTTTCTAATGGAATTTGGATTTAATGTTATCAACAGAAGACTACTACTACTGTTGACGATGGAACAAGGTTCTCCGACTTTTTATGGAATAGCTGCAAGCAAAATTGTTACACAGTTTCAATGCTTCTGATTTCGGCAATATTTTCCTTCGCCATAGAGTTCTTGCAAGAGGGACCCAAATATGGTTGGCATGATGGTGTTGCCATCATTTTTGCTGTTATACTGCTCGTTACATTCTCTTCAACATCAAACTTTTGGCGTCAAAGGAAACTAGCAAAGAAAATAGGCGAAATGAGATTCACAGTTGAAAGAGGTGAAAGGGTTGATCTTTCCATATCTGATATTGTGGTGGGTGACTTGGTGTTTCTAAGGCCCCATGATGAGGTTCCAGCAGATGGTTTGCTTGTCAGTCTTGGCATCCTTATTGTGATGCCTAAGGGAATTAAGAAACAAAAAATTGATCCTGAAGGGAACCCTTTTCTGATAGCTGGTTCTAAGGTGATTGCTGGTCATGGATGTATGCTTGTAACATCATCATCATCATCTGTTGGAAACAAATCAAATTTGGCTGAGATGAAAAGAGGTCTGTTGGAGAGTCTAATTGAGAAATCAATTTCTTACATTGACAAACCTGCTCTTTTTATCTATACACTGGTTGCACTTGTTGTGTTAATTCGTTTGATTTGCAAGAAAGATGTAGACAATGGTGGGCTGCCAGAGATTAAGGGGAATGTTTCATTTGGCTTAATGATGAAAGTCCTTGAAGGGATATTTTTGAGAACAAGAGGGAATATTTCAAATTTGGGAGGCCTACTAGTTTTGCTAGTACTATGTGTGCAACATGGAGTGCCACTTATGATTGCTTTTTCTCACAAATACAGCATTGATAAGGTTGTGCCAGACCAAGATGCTATTCTTAATGATTTGTCAGCTTGTACAAAAATGGGGTTAGTAACTGTCATCTGCATTGATGTATCTGGTGGGATCATATCTAAACCAATGGAGGTTAGCAAAATCTGGATGGGGGAGAGGGAGACAGATATCAACAAGGTTGAGAAGGGTTCAGAAACAGATCTAAATAATGTACTTGACAAACTTAAAGAAGGAGTTGGTTTATCTGTTATTGCACCAGAACTCTCTTTCTCTCCTATGTCTAATGCTCTTGCTTCTTGGGCAGAAACAACATGGCAAATGGACTTTAAAACTTGCACAGAAAAATTTGACATTCTTAAGCATAGCAAGCTGAATTCTGACAAAGAAAGTAGTGGAGTTTTGGTGAGAAACGTTATAGCCAGTGAACAAATTCAGCATTTGCATTGGAGTGGGGATGCATCCACAATATTGAAAATGTGTTCTAAATACTATAACAGTGAAGGAGAATGCCATGCCATGGCAAATCAGGAAATTGATTTTGAGCAAGTGATTAATGACATGAAGGATAGTGGCCTTGTACCATTTGCATTTGCTTATAGACAAACAGATGTACAAGAAGAACTTGAGCAACATGAACTGACCTTGTTAGCATTGATAGGTCTCCAATACAAATGTCTAGAATCTACAAAATTAGCTTTGGAAAATCTTCAAAATAATGGAGTAAAAATCAAGTTGGTCTCAGAGGATGATGACCCCATGGCTTGTGAACTGGGAATACAAGTACCAACATATGGTGATTTCCTTGAAGGAGAACAGTTTAAAGATTTGAATGACAAAGCTAGATTAGATAAAGTGGAGCAAGCTGTTGTAATGGCAAGTTTCAGTGCTGAAGACAAGCTTCTCATGGTAAAATGTTTGCAAGATAAAGGTCATGTGGTTGCATTCATTGAACCTTGGTTGATAACTAATCATACTTCACAAATTCTAAAGGCAGCTGATGTGGGTATAGTTCATAATTCTCTGAGAAGAGTTATAAACAAAGAGAGTTGTGGTATATCTATAATATCTTTCAATGCATTGGAACCAATAATGAGGGATGGGAGAAGTAAATATCACAATATTCAGAAGTTCATCCAACTTCAGATCACAGTCAGTATATCAGGGTTACTCTTGACCTTGATTACAACAATTTCCACAGGAAAATCCCCCCTAACAGCAATCCAGCTTATTTGGGTGAACTTGCTAATGTGCCTTCTAGGTTCCATAATGATGGAAATGGAGTTAAGTAGCGGGGAAGAGCTTGCAAACAAACCATCTAATGATAGGAATCAGCCCTTTATATCCAAAAAAAATTGGAAGAACATAGTTATTCAGGTTTTGTATCAGGCTCTTGCATGCATGACACTTGAATTTTGGGGACATGTTACTGATGAGAGTGAAAAGAAAATTAGGAAAACCATGATCTTCAACACATTTCTACTATGTCAGCTCTTCAATCTTCTCAACACCATGCATTTGTTGAAAAGGGAAGTTTTCAATATTGTTGTTCAGAGCTACTGCTTCACAGTGGGTTTAGGTGTTTGTTTTGCCATGCAAGTTGTGGTGATTGAGTATGCAAATGGCCTAGCTGATTGCATGCGGCTGAATGCTGCAACATGGGCTGTGTGTGTCTTGATTGGTGGTCTTTCATGGGTATTTGAATGGACCTTGAACATTATTCTCTGCACCAATTGTGCTTCACCCTTTGACTCTCCATCACACCGCAACCTTGATACTCTATTTATAAGGTTCCTTTTGTTCCCTCTAGGACTAATAGGCATCACATATCTTAAGTAGCTAGAGCATTTGTTGCAAATATTTGTTAATTCATTCATATTTATAGCAAGTATCAATTAGGAAATCAGGTAATTAATATCCTGTCATTAATTTGTTTCCATTGTTATAGCGTGTGTATATATTTGATCTAAGGTGCTAGTGCAGTTTGTATGGCCTAAGTGTACTGCCTAACCTTATATCAATAATCTTTAGAATAATGAGTCATAATGTCATGTGTTTAGTCCATGCTTATCTTTAAACCCTTAAGACAATGTTGAATACAAGCAATCTTACCAAATTTTGTTTAGGCGCCAAAACAAAGTAATCTCTTAGGAAAAAAAATGCAGTCACGTGGGTGGGAATGTCGGGGAAAAAAATAACAAAAGCACCGGCTTTCTATTGGCCTATTTCAACCAATTATCTTGAATTATCTTTAATCATTGCAAACAAAAATTATTACTACACTACTGGTTTTGAGTCTTCCCATGTGGTTTTTGTGGTTTTGAGTCTTTCCATATGGTTTTTGTTCCGATTAATGTAGCAATCCTATTCATAAACATTCAACTCATCACCAATTACATTCTTTGTTCTCAGTATACACGCATGCCTTTAGGCTTCAGTTTTAAGAGTACTCACAATATAATGTTTTCACTCTTCTCTCCATTTTTTTCTCACATTTCTTCCTTTTTTCTCTTTCTTTTGTCCTGTTTTCTTTTTCTTTTTGTTGATTTTCCTATTTCTTTGGTTTGACAGGTTATGGGAGCATTCAAAGTTATTCGATAGCAGACCAAGTTATCTTTCATTGTGTTATTCTGTTGGTGTAGTTATTCCTTTGTTTCATGTGTTTTTTTTCTTTTGGATTTTCGTTGTCTTATTTTGATAGTGTGTTTTTTTGGCTAAATCTTGATAATGTGTTGGTCAATTGCTGATAGTGTATTGGAAATGAAGGTCATATGCCACTATGGTGTGTAGTTTCGGGTTATTGAGGAGTGGAGAGAGAAGAAGATAGGGAGAGTGAAATGGATGAGGATAGGGAGAGTGAAATGGATGAGGATTGGCATGGCTAGATAAGTGGGTGCAATTGCTCTCAATGTCTTCTCTAGTGTTCATTTACATCAATTATTCAAATAAATGTAAATAAGATAATTGTATTTTGTATATAGTACATGTAATTATGGATAACTTATTTTCTTTTTTTAAAGTGTTTTAAATCTATAAAATACAGTACTCCATCATGTAGGTTAGATATGGATTAATGTATCTCCGGTTATTTTTTCTTACTTTATATATCTGTCTGACATTAGCAACAATATATATATATATATATATATATATATATATAACAAATTTATGTTGCCTGACTGATTCGAAAGTTCAAAGGTAAATTATAAAGTCTTCATTTGGTTGCTCGATTGAATAAATGACCCGAATTTTAAAATAATTGGATTTGAATGTATGTTTGCAGGAAGAACGTAGTCAGAAATTCATTAGACTCATTTTATTCTCCGTCCTTTCGATCTGCGTTTTGCTAGCTTATTAGCAAGAGTTGATTAGTTTGTAAGACACTTGCACACAATTAAAAACACTTCATCCATTCTTGGTTTTCTATGCGTAACGTCAGTAAGGAAAGTGGGAATGATATTCTTATGTGACTTCACTCTTCGTTAAACTCTATATGTGCATACATACATTAACTAAAAGTCCTTATAAATATATGTACCCAACAAAAAAGTACTTCACCCATGCTATGTGCTATGCACAACTTAGTTATGTTGACAATTCATCACATAGTTTTTCTTCACTTGAAGAATGTAAATTATTTGTGTAGTTTCATATTAATAAGTTTATTAAATCAGCATTTGTTTAAGGGTTCCATCCTTGGTCAGTGCATATGTAAACATATCTAGTGGAAGATATCAACCCATTAAATAGAACTTAGTACCTCGAGAATTATTTATGTCTTTAAACAATACTCCATGCATTCAATTTTATTTCATATAATAACCCGTGCATGCACGAGTGTATGTCTAGTTGATTGTATAATTTTAATCTTGTCTGTATGTAAACTTCGTTCAGTTCATCCAAAATAAAAAAACTTCATTCAGCCACGAGGGCTCAGTGTTCTGGATTGGTATCACGCTTTGATACCATCTTAAATTGTGGTTAAGGCCTAACTCAACCCCACAAAACCGGCTTGTAAGGTGAGGGATGCCTCCCACTTATAAACTCTTTTTCAGGCCATATCACATCCGATGTGGGACTCTTAAGTCTTAACACACACCCCTCATGCCCAGGACTAGACAAATGGAGCGTGACCCGAGTGGCCCGATAGCGGGTAGCCCAACAGATCTTGGATTGGCTCTGATACCATATTAGTGAAATTGATGGAAGAATGTGAGAACTTCATTTGAATGTTCTCTATTTCTATTGTATGAGATTGTGTTTACAAAAGATTACAAAGAGTGGTTATATATAACTCCTAACTAACAACTAGAATTATTGGCTAACATCTAACTAGTAACTAACAAACATAATAACCAATTCGGTTATGAATAACAAACAATGGTGGTAAACTAACTATTATCCAATATCCCCCCACAAGCTGGACGGTAAATGTTAAGAAGCCCCAGCTTGGAGAGGAAGATGGTAAACTAACTATTATCCAATAATTGGGGTAGCTAACTACAGTGGCGGACCTACATAAAGAAAAATAATATTAGCACCGATATCGTAGGAAAAAATATTTTTGCATCCCCTAATAATATCTTTTGCACCGAAGTTCTTAATTTTGCACCAAAGTTTTTAATTTTACACCACAGTTCTTAATGCACGTTATTTATCGTTGAAACTCCAACATTTTTACATTATTTATCTATCTAGTTGTATAGCATAATTCCCGTAAAAAAAAGGTTGTATACCATAATTAGGGTTGGAAATGAGTCTAGTCAAACTTAGTTCAGCTCGGTTTTACTTGAAAAAAATCAGTTCAGCTCAGCTGAGATCACAATTGAATTCCCCGCAGTAGCTTTTTTTGTAATTTAGCAAGGATGAGCTGCCACCTTGTGCTCTCTTGAGGATGTGTTGATGACAGCCAAGTATTTATTTGCCTGCTTGTCTTGCGCACCCTGCCACTGCCACCCTCATATCTATTTCAGTAACTTTATGTTTTTTACTTTTTTTCTAACATGTAGAATATGTAATACCAAGTTGGAAAAAATAAATAAAAAAGATGTGATGGGCAATGGGGATTGGTGCTATAGCATGAGCCCAATCCAAAGTTTCAGTTTAGATTTGTTAACATTGGTGGACCTGATTTCCATGGCTTACATTCACCCTCTTCAAAATATCCACATGGCACAAGTAGAGCCATATTATATATATCAGCTAGGAAATCCAATCCAAATCTACCACCAATAAGATGTTGGTGACATGTGGATATCCTGATCCACAATATCTTAAGATTTCCACCGTGGCAACTTCTCAAACTTGTATAAACCTTTGTAGCCTTCACCATTCTAACACAACAACACTAGGTACCTATCACCAAAGAGAGAAGTGCAAGAAGCCTCATCAAGAGAACATAACCATGGCCACTTCTGGTATTCAGCAATCAGCATTCGCTGGCCAAACTGCTTTGAAACAATCAAATGAGTTTGTCAGGAAGTTTGGTGGTTCTGGCAACAGTCGTTTTGTCATGCGCAGAACTGTCAAGAGTGCTCCTCAGAGCATCTGGTAAGTTGTTCAATTTCACTCAACACTAGCCTTCTCAATAGTTGAAAACTGAAATACCAAATGTTACTTTTTTTTTGTTTATTTGATACTAGTAGTTATAGTTTTTTATACTACGTACTCTATCTCATGTTTCTTTGAGATCATAATAAGCAAGATGGGAATAAGTAACTCAAAAGCCAGTGAGTGAGTATGCAAGTATATTAGATTACATTGCATAAAATGTTTAATAACTTGTGATATATAGTTAATAATATTATCTTGTCTAGTAAAAGGTCAAATGCAACATCCTTTGAAAACATCTTTACCATTAAACAAAGTAAATGACAGATAACTACCTTTTTCTGTTTACTAATTTCTTTCCTTTGTTGTCTTTCACTTCAACTTCAACCTATTTGCATAGTATAAATTTAAATCGGAACTAATCATTTTTTGACAAATTCGTTTCAACAAAAAAGAAACAACTAGTCACTACTAGAAAAAGATAAAGGTGGAAATTCAGAGACTAAAAATAGTAAAATTCATCGCTGTTTACAGCGGCAGTAGTCATATCATAACAATATTATAGTTCAAGAGTGGTACGCGACAACATAATTGCACCACATCTTGGTTTTTCTGATGTCTGTCCCTTAATCGTCTGCTCAGTGGTCATAACATGATAAACTAAGTAACAGAAGGTCTTTCATTTATTAACAGCTTCTGCAATATAACAGATAAACTGCAATCCAAGTCTAATATTGCACTGCCTCCTCCTCCTCCTCTGGAAGCTTTAAGTCGCAGACGTCTTTCAGTCGGCATTGGCGCTTCATTCTTTTATGGTTTATCACCATTTATGGCAAGGGCTGAAGAAAACTCAGCTGATAAAGAGGAAAATGATAAAGGAGTTATTGGGGCCATTGAATCATTATTTGATCCCAATGAGAAAACAAAGTCTGGAAAAGTGTTGCCAAAGGCTTACTTAAACTCAGCAAGAGAGTTAGTGAAAACACTTCGTGAATCTGTAAATGAATCCCCTGATGATATTGCCAAATTTAGACGAACTGCAGATGCAGCAAAGGAATCAATTCGGGAGTATTTGGGTATTTGGAGGGGACAGCAGACTGTTGTTCAAGAAGTGTGTACTCTTAACTGAACTATTTAAGCAATGAATCTTTGAGGCTTTGACTAGTAGTTGTTGAAGATAATATTTTTGCAAATATATGATTATGATTTGGATTGATTCTTTGCAGGAATCATATGATGTTTTGGTGAAAGCAATCAGATCATTGGCAGATTTTTACTCAAAGGCTGGGCCATCAGCCCCATTGCCTGAGGAAGTTAAGTCCCAAATATTAGATTATCTAAATACTGCTGAAGAATTTTTGTAGAACATCCACACAAATATATTGTAGAATTCCAAATTCCTGAAAAACGAGATGGTATGCAATAATGCAAGTGAGTGTAAATTATTATGTGTCAAAGAATAAACTTCTGTTTATTTTCTTTTTGTCAGTTGTCACGTTGATCGTATTTACCTAGTTGTGAACCAAAGTAATTAGTTGATCATCAGAAAATGCTGAGTTTGGCAACACGAAGTGTTTTCACTAACTCTCTTGCTGAGTTTAAGTGGGGTTAGTAACTGTCATCTGCATTGATGTATCTGGTGGGATCAAATCTAAACCAATGGAGGTTAGCAAAATCTGGATGGGGGAGAGGGAGACAGATATCAACAAGGTTGAGAAGGGTTCAGAAACAGATCTAAATAATGTACTTGACAAGCTTAAAGAAGGAGTTGGTTTATCTGTAATTGCACCAGAACTCTCTTTTTCTCCTATGTCTAATGCACTTGCTTCTTGGGCAGAAACTGATAGAATAGAATATTAGGAATAGCATATTCTGTCATTATTGCATATAATTAGTCATAATTATATATATTCCGTCATTATTGCATATATTTAGTCATAATTGTATAGTTGACTGACCGTTACAAAATCCTTGTATATATTCTATTCAGATTAATGAGAATGGTCACGCATTCCATTATCTTACATGGTATCAAACCTAAACACGATCCCTCTCTAAACACCGAACCCAGCGCCGCACACGAACCCTTGCCGTATTTGCCCGCGCCGTTCCGATCGCTCTTCCCCTCCGATCGTTGAACCCTCTCCGGTGTTTCCTTGCACCGCGCCCCTCCAAGCGCCGCAACCCTTCTCCTCCTCGCCTTCTCCCCTTCCGCCATCATGTCAGACTCGCGACCCCCCTCCCCTCCCTCGGTTTCTTCCTCTTCCAAGAAAACCGAGTTTCATCCTGCCCTTGCTGTCTCCAACATCAAGAACAACATTCCTATCATCCTTGAAATGGAAAAAGATCAATACGGAACCTGGGCCGAGCTTTTCCGCATCCATGCTCGCTCTCATCGTGTCTTGCATCACATCGTTCCCTCCAATGAAAAACCACCGCCGGCTCCTACTAGCGCCGACTACGAACAATGGGTCACTCTTGATGCCATTGTTCTTCAGTGGATCTATTCCACCATCTCCACTGATCTGCTGTCGACCATTCTGGAACCTGACTCCACTGCCGCAGCAGCCTGGAACCGCCTGGCAGACATATTTCAGGACAACCAGAACGCTCGTGCTGTCACTCTTGAGCAAGAATTCTCCACCACTCGTATGGAGGATTTTCCCAATGTTTCTGCCTACTGTCAGCGCCTCAAGATGCTCTCGGACCAGTTGAGAAATGTCGGCTCTCCTGTCAACAACCACCGTCTGGTACTTCAACTGATCTCTGGTCTTCCAGAAGCTTACCGCAGCGTTGCTACCTTGATTCGACAGAGTAATCCTCTTCCGGCCTTCTATCAGGCTCGCTCTATGCTCACTTTGGAAGAAGCAGGTATGGCTAAAATGACCAGCACTGGCTCTCATACTGTCTTGCACACCGCTCAGCAGCAACCTTCTACCGACACTTCTCAGCAGAACAATCGTCGCTCTGGCAACCGCTCTCGCCCTCGTGGAAACCAAGGCCGCGGAGGTGGGCGTGGTCAACGCAGTGCACCTCGGTCTGGAGCTTCCAATGCTCCTCCATCATGGTCGTCTCCTCCTTGGCAGCAACAGCAGCAGTATCCACCCTGGCAACAATGGGGTTGGGCCCCACCACCATGGACCATGCCTCCGTGCCCGTATCCCACATCTCAGTGGACACGCCCAACTGGTCCTCCCAAGCAGTCAGGCATCCTAGGACAGCGTCCTCAGGCATATACTGCTACTACCACTCAGACACCGACAGACATCGAGGCAGCTATGCACACCATGTCTCTCAACACTCCTGAGGACCCGTGGAACATGGATACTGGCGCATCCACTCACACTTCAGCATCACAAGGTAATCTCTCGTCTTATTTTCCTTTAAGTAATTCAAATCAGAAAATCATTGTTGGTAATGGCCATGGTATCCCAATTCACGGCACCGGACACACACAAATAGCCACCCCTTACAAACCGTTACACTTAAACAATGTCCTACATGCCCCGAATATTATTAAAAATTTGATTTCTGTTAGGCGACTCACCACTGACAACAATGTTTCTGTTTCCTTTGACCCTTTTGGTTTTACTGTATCTGATTTTCAGACGGGGATGCCTCTCATGAGATGTGACAGTCTTGGCGATCTATATCCAGTCACCACTTCCCCAAGTTTTGTTGGTCTTACGTCTAGTCTCTGGCACGGTCGCCTTGGTCACCCTGGCGCCCATGTTTTCAATTCTCTTCGCAATAATAAATTCATCTGTTGTGAACCTTTTAATCCTTCTGTTATTTGTGACTCTTGTGTTTTAGGCAAGCAAGTTAAATTGCCATTTCTTAATTCTCAAACAATAACTTTGATGGCTTTCGATATTTTACATAGTGATTTGTGGACTTCTCCCGTTTTGAGTTCTGCTGGTCATAAATATTATGTTCTTTTCTTGGATGATTTTACAAATTTCTTGTGGACTTTTCCTATTAGCAGAAAATCTCAAGTTTTTGAAATGTTCCAGTCACTTACTAATCTTATTCAAACACAATTCTCACTAAGCGTCAAATCCTTTCAATGTGACAATGGCGGTGAATATAATAATGAGCTATTCCAACAATATTGCGCAAACCATGGTCTTGTTTTTCGCTTCTCTTGTCCTCACACATCCTCACAAAATAGGAAAGCAGAACGAAAAATAAGAACCATTAATAATATGATGCGCGCCATGCTAGCTCATTCTTCTGTTCCCCATTCTTTTTGGCATCATGCTCTTCACATGGCAACTTACTTGCTAAATATTCTTCCCTGCAAAACACTTCAAGATAAGTCACCTACACAACTCCTATACCATCGTGACCCCACCTACACACACTTACGAGTTTTTGGTTGCTTGTGTTATCAGTTGTTCCCGTCGCCTACAATCCACAAATTACAACCACGCTCTACACCATGTGTCTTTTTGGGTTATCCTTCTAATCATAGAGGATACAAATGTTTTGATTTGTCAAACAGAAAACTAATAATTTCGAGGCATGTTATCTTTGATGAAACCCAATTTCCCTTCACCAAGATACACTCACCCTCACCCCACTCTTATCACTTCCTCAACGATGACCCACACCCCTATCTTATACACCAGTGGCAAAATCAAACACCCCCACCAGCCACACATAACCAATCACCACCACCAACCATCACGGACCAGCCATCCTCATCAACAAACCAACAATCAGCGCCACCTACCTCTCCAGTCAATCCACCCACTACAATCCCGACTAACTCACCCCCACCAATACAACCACCACCCACACGTACTATCACCACCCGTAGTATGAAAGGCATTACCAAATCCCGTAAACTATTCAACTTATCAATTTCTCACTCAAACCACCCCATCTCTCCCTTACCCAAAAATCACAAACTAGCCCTATCAGACCCCAATTGGACATCCGCAATGAAATCTGAATTTGATGCTCTTATTAGAAATAAGACGTGGGATTTAGTTCCTCGTCCTTGTGATGCCAATCTTATTCGATGCATGTGGATTTTCAAACATAAGAAAAATTTTGACGGCTCTTTTGAGCGCTATAAGGCTCGCCTTGTTTGTGATGGCAGGTCACAGGTTGCAGGTGTGGATTGTGATGAGACTTTCAGCCCGGTGGTCAAACCAGCTACTATTAGAACAGTACTCACCATTGCTCTTTCTAAATCCTGGCCCATTCACCAACTGGATGTCCAGAACGCATTTCTACATGGTGACCTTCATGAGACTGTTTATATGCATCAACCATTGGGTTTCCGTGATCCTCTTCATCCAGATTATGTTTGTCGCCTGAAGAAATCTCTCTATGGTCTCAAGCAAGCACCCAGAGCATGGTACCAACGCTTTGCTGACTATGTTACTACCATTGGGTTTCGACATAGCACATCAGACCATTCTCTCTTCATATATCGACAACAATCTGACATGGCATACATTCTCCTCTATGTGGACGACATCATCCTCATTACTTCTACTCATGTGCTTCGCAAATCAATTATGTCATTATTGGCTACTGAGTTTGCAATGAAAGATCTTGGTCCGTTGAGTTACTTTCTGGGTATCGCCGTCTCTCGCCACCCGGGCGGCCTACACTACTAGAAAAGTTGATTTTAGAGAGGAATTTTAGAGAGGGATAAGTATCCCTCACTATTAGTGAGGGATTTAGCGACGAAAACAAAAAGGTAACTTTGATTTACGTTTGTGACGAATTTAGAGACGGAAAATATCTCTCTCTAAAAATTCCGTCACTAAATTCGTCACAAAATATCAAAAAGCTATTTAGAGACGGATATAGAGATGGAAAGGCATCCCTCACTAATTAATAGTGAGGATGAACTACTCCGTCGCTGACCAAAATAAATTTCTCAGCGCCTTTCAATTCGCTTCCCTCCTTTTCAATTCGCTAACTAAAAGACATTATTTTATTTTTTTATAATTCTTTACAAAAAAAACAACCAAAACTTGGTTCTCATCGTGAAAGACCAAAGCGTGAAAACCTGAGGGCAGAAGCTTCTTCGTTCCTCCTTCGCGTGAAACCCAGATTTCCTTCGCGTGAAAACCAGAGCTCGTTCGCGTGAAAACCAGAGGTTTCTCCACCACTCACCTCGACCACTCACCACAACCCTCTCCTCCACCACTCACCATTCACCAAAACCCTAAGAATCACCACACACCAAAACCCTCTGAAATTGAAAGAATTTGTGGTCATAGTTTAGCTACTGTGTCTTCCACCCAGGTCATAGTTTAGCTATTGAAGTCTCTGGAAGCGGTGGTTACCAAAATCCAACGGCTCTCGAGGACCTCCGGCAACATCACTCGTCTCTACAACATCTTAAAGAAGTCCGATGACTCGCTTCGCTCCGAGTCAACTCGCTTGTTTCCTTTCCTTTCTCTCCTTGATCCTTCCGTTCACACTCTCGGTTTTCTCTATATCCTGTAATCGTTACTTTTCCTTCATTGCTTTTACCGAAATTTACTCCGAAATGAATAATATTATTCTTTAGAATCTTTTAGTTTCAATTATTATCAGGTTTTAGGGTATTTCTTGATGCTTAATTAAAACCCTAGGTTTTCTCTATATCCTGTAGTTGTTACTTTTCATTCATTGCTGCTATTGCAATTTACACCGAAATGAAAAATAGTAATTGTTAGAATCTCTTAGTTTTAATTATTCTCAGGTTTTAGGTATTTCTTGATGCTTAATTAAAACCTGGATTGTTTGTTTCGAATTTACGGTGGTGTTTTGTGTCTTGCTAGTGCTACATTGTATCTACTTACTTGAAACGTGATGGTAGTTTATACAAAATCATTTCTATTCAAAATCACGTTTATCCAACTATGAATAGTGTGTATTAGCTTCTAATATATGTGCATTTCTCAATTAAAATGGTTTATAATTTTTGATTTATAAAAAAGGTATTAGGAGTATATAGAGAAGTTAATTAATAAGGCTTCTGAAACATTGTGACAAAAAATTCAATTTCAATTTATATAAGAAGAAATGATTTGAAGTGTTATTGAAATGATCTTTTGATATTTCTTTTTGCAGAAGTACTTGTGTTGAAATTTATCTAACTTGTTTGTAATATCTTGTTATTGTGACTGTTCTGTTTGTTATTGAAATGCTGGATTTTTTTCTCCTACATTTCTTATTTTTTTTTTTTAAAATTGGAAGCATATGTTTTTGGTCACAGAGATGCGTACATTGCTGCTGAAGTTTCGGAACAGCAACCTGAGACCGTAGTTCCGATCATTGCCAGATTTATTAGTTCTTGCAGCACCGAGCAAATTCGGTTGGCACCTGATAAATTTACTCGCTTTTTGTGGTATTCAAATCATGCTCATAGTTTCTTTACTGTCATTTTGTTTGTCTAATTTTTTTTCTTGTTTTGGCCTGTTCTAGTTATATCTGTATGCAAGAGGTTGAAGGACCAAGTACTGCTGCTGGAAGCTCCCATAAGTGGGGTGGCTCCTATGCTCACTGCTCTTCGGAAGCTTCAACCCTCCAGTGAGCATTTGACTCCCCTGCATCCTGAGTTTCTTCAGCTTTGCTTGTTAGCAAAGTGCTACAAAACCGGTCTATCCATATTAGATGATGATGTTTTCCAAGTAGACAACCCACGGGACCTTTTTCTCTACTTTTATCATGGGTGCGCTTCTTTCTTCTTTTGCTTCTTTTTAATGTGCAAAGCTATTAAGTTTTTTTATAGATGAAATAGATAGTAATATGATTTTAGATGAAACTTTGTGAGCTTGATATGCAAGAGCAATTTTTCAATTCAAAAATGAATTATGCAATGTCTTTATTATAAGAGAAGTTATTACTTAATCAGAATGACCTTAATTTTACATTAGTTGACAGGTGTTAATACATCCTTATTTTGAATATACGAATGAGGGCTACTTGAATATTACATGATCATTTAAAACAGTGCCATGTTTCCGTAACCCTTGTTGGTTAGTTAGTTAAGAGGGTTAGTTAGGGAGCGTGTTAAAATTAGTTATGCTGAATAGGGCACGTTTCCTATAAATAGTGGGCAGTGATTAGAGAAGAGGTTATCTTATCATTTGAGTACATTGTGGACTTGGGGCATTTGGGAGGTGCAGACCCTTGAAGCTCTGCAACATCATTATGTACTAAGGGGATTTTCCCTATATTCTAGTTCTAGCAATAACAGCAGTTGATTTCTATCAGATCCAATTGTCATGGTTCGCTCTCATCTCATATAAAATTAGTTTTGACCAAGCCCAGTTACATGCTTTCGATGTGAAAAGCAATTCCGTAAGCCAATAGTCAGCATATGCATCGATTTCCATTGTGGTTTTCTGTTCTTCCTTTGATCTGCATCTTCTAGATTCCTTAGCTCCCTGCGAATACAATGTGTGGTTATTCAAATGGAATGGAATGTGAGAACTGAAGTTAGTTTCTTATCTTATATTTTGACCATACTTAAATTGAAATGTGCATGGAGTAGATTGATGGTATAATGTCTATTGAATACTCACTGAAATCTAGTCATTTTGGTTGTTTTGTCTCATGAATTCTTGGTGAGGAATCTGGACTACTGTGCCTTTGTCTGATTTTTGAGTTTTGACTTTTTAACAGAGGCATGATATGCATTGATTTAATACCTATGTATACATTAAATGCAATAGCTGTTGAAGCTTACAAAAAGTACATATTGGTTTCTCTCATTCATCATAGACAGGTAAGCCTTTATATTCTTTCTTTCCTTTATGGATACATGGCTTAACAGAGGTATTAAATCAAAATTTTGCACTCATTCAATATTCTCACAAAAACTATTACGCAAAAAATGATACATTGTAAGTCTCTTTTCTTTAAAAAATTGCACTGCAAATGATTCCTCATGCATATATTTTGACCAATTTAGCCTTCCTACGTATTCTTCTTCTGTTGCTCATAGAAACTTGAAGATCTTATGTCAGGTATGACTTTAATTCAATCGGGATTTTAAAAAGCTAGGAAGCCTTTGAGCTTTTCTGAACAAAGTATTTACATTGGTGTTCTTTTATAAGATATTTTAGCATGTTTCAGAATTATGCATTGCAAGGAGCCTATTAATTCCTTTTGACATCAAAGATTTCTTTCAAATAGGTGGAAAAAGATACATTAAAATAATAGAGAGAAATATTGGTATTGAAAAGTCATCCATTTCATTAGTTATTGTAGAACCCCTCTATTATAAACCTGTTGTGGCCTAACTCAATACCTCTAAAGTTCAAGCTTTCACCTCAATTTTGTGTAGGTTGTCTTGGATGCTCATAATGTTGTTTATCTTAGGTACAACGATTAAGTTGAGCATATATAAGTCATGGAGATACCCAATACAAAAAAGGCTGTAAAGCATGCCAGTTTTTAAGCTACTATGTCTTTCAAACCCAACCATTCAGTCAAGTTATGTTCACATTTTTTCTTTGCATATTACGGCTTCCTGGTAAGTATGTCTATTTCTCTATTTGGTCACAATGTTCCCTGTTGATTTCCATGTGCTTCCATCATTTTTAAGGATGGTTTATAAGGTGTATTCTTAGGCAGAATTGCAGGAAATAATACACGTGATTCACAACATATCAGCTGCATACAATTCAAATGAATGTGATTTCTCACCTTTTAGTTATTTATTGGATGATAAAACAAAATAAGTATTTGCAATACTCTCATTTTTCTTTTTTATCTTTAATTGGATTCACTTCTAATAAATTATCTTGGAGTATTATTGTTGTGCCAGTTTATGACCAACTCCTCTACTTTCTGTTGTAAGGAAATGAATATTGGTTGGTTTATGGAAGGAAGAAGAATTGATAAACTTGATTGAGGCTACTATCTAATTTTACTTTATTCTACTACCTTTGCTTCTTCTGTTTGATTGAGACAAACTATCAGATCTTCTTCAGATACTACAGGAGGTTTGCCCAACTCTAATTGAAAAAGTACTAAAAGTTATTTATCTTTTAATTGTGCTTAATGTAAAAGATCAAATTGTTGTCTTGTGTGCAAAGGGATTGCTTTCTACATTTTATGGTTATTGATTTGTTATGATTCACTACTAATTGATCATTTGACCTCATGTTCTCTGTCACTCTAGTTACCTGGATTTTACTCAACAAAAAACTGCTATGATGCTTTAGTTTTGGTTATGGTATCTGATTGATTATTTTCCTCTTTATTTTATCATGCATATATGCCTAACATGTGTATATCAGTGTGGTCGTTGTGTGTGGTTGTATGCTGCTAGAATTCATGTTTTGTTGGTCTTACTAATATTCAGGATATGGAATGCTTTTATCCTAAAACTTGAAATCTGACTCCATGGCCCAATGGATAAGGCGCTGGTCTACGGAACCAGAGATTCTGGGTTCGATCCCCAGTGGAGTCGTTTTTTATCACATTGAGAAACATGTAGGACTTTTAAGAAATTTGTATAACTTTCAAGTTTAATGAATTGGTGAAATTTTGTGTTTGTAGTACTTTTAAGTTTAGTGACGGATTTTTCCCTCTCTAATGAGAGGGAAAAATCCGTCACTAATAGCGACGGAAGATATCCCTCTCTATTAGTGACGAGCTGTATCCCTCTCTATTAGAGACGGATTTTTTCCTCTCTATTAGAGACGGATTTTTCCCTCTCTATTAGAGACGGATTTTTCCCTCTCTATTAGCGATGAATATTTTCCCTCTCTATTAGAGACGGATTTTCGGAATCCCTCGCTAAATATTTAGTGACGCCGAATTTCGTTACGGATTTTGGTTCGTCACAAATTCCGTCTCTAAAATGATTAGAGACGGATTTTTGTTGTTTAGAGACGGATTTTGGACGTCTCTAATTTCCGTTTTTTTAGTAGTGCTATTTCTCAGTCAAAGTACTTATGCTTCCGAAATCCTTAAACGTGCCGGCATGACGTCCTGCAAACCGACTGCCACACCTGTCGACACCAAACAGAAACTCAGCACGTCATCAGGCACTGCTTATGAGGATCCCTCTCTCTATCGCAGTCTTGCAGGAGCTTTACAGTATCTCACTTTCACTAGACCTGACATCTCATATGCGGTTCAGCAAGTCTGTCTCCACATGCATGCACCCAAGACAGAACATATGCTGGCTCTCAAACGCATCCTTCGGTATGTCCAGGGCACCATGCACTTTGGTCTTCATATATCTCCATCCCCCATCACGAAACTCATCTCCTACACTGACGCTGATTGGGGTGGATGCCCTAACACCCGACGCTCCACATCTGGGTACTGTGTTTTTCTAGGTGACAACCTTATATCGTGGTCTTCCAAAAGACAGCCCACTCTCTCTCGTTCCAGTGCAGAAGCCGAATACAGAGGTGTTGCTAATGTTGTATCCGAGTCATGTTGGCTTCGTAATCTCTTACTGGAACTCCATTTTCCTATTCCTCAGGCCACTTTGGTGTATTGCGACAATGTCAGTGCCATTTATCTCTCTGGCAATCCTGTACAACATCAGCGCACCAAGCACATTGAAATGGACATTCACTTTGTACGGGAAAAGGTAGCTCGTGGTCAGGCACGCGTACTTCATGTTCCATCTCGACATCAGATTGCAGATATCTTCACCAAAGGCCTTCCTCGCATCCTCTTCGATGATTTCCGGACCAGTCTCAGCGTCCGTGAACCTCCCGCTTCGACTGCGGGGGTGTGATAGAATAGAATATTAGGAATAGCATATTCTGTCATTATTGCATATAATTAGTCATAATTATATATATTCCGTCATTATTGCATATATTTAGTCATAATTGTATAGTTGACTGACCGTTACAAAATCCTTGTATATATTCTATTCAGATTAATGAGAATGGTCACGCATTCCATTATCTTACAGAAACAACATGGCAAATGGACTTTAAAACTTGCACAGAAAAATTTGACATTCTTAAGCATAGCAAGCTGAATTCTGACAAAGAAAGTAGTGGAGTTTTGGTGAGAAACGTTATAGCCAGTGAACAAATTCAGCATTTTCATTGGAGTGGGGATGCATCCACAATATTGAAAATGTGTTCCAAATACTATGACAGTGAAGGAGAATGCCATGGCATGGCAAATCAGGAAATTGATTTTGAGCAAGTGATTAATGACATGAAGGATAGTGGCCTTGTACCATTTGCATTTGCGTATAGACAAACAGATGTACAAGAAGAACTTGAGCAACATGAACTGACCTTGTTAGCATTGATAGGTCTCCAATACAAATGTCTAGAATCTACAAAATTAGTTTTGGAAAATCTTCAAAATAATGGAGTAAAAATCAAGTTGGTCTCAGAGGATGATGACCCCATGGCTTGTGAACTGGGAATACAAGTACCAACATATGGTGGTTTCCTTGAAGGAGAACAGTTTAAAGATTTGAATGACAAAGCTAGATTAGATAAAGTGGAGCAAGTTGTTGTAATGGCAAGTTTCAGTGCTGAAGACAAGCTTCTCATGGTAAAATGTTTGCAAGATAAAGGTCATGTGGTTGCATTCATTGAACCTTGGTTGATAACTAATCATACTTCACAAATTCTAAAGGCAGATGATGTGGGTATATGATGCGAATGCGGCTAGGGCAGGGAGGTGCATATTTGGTAAAGTTTTTGCAAGGGGGTAAAAGAGTCATTGACCATGAGTAAGTGGAATACAGCTTAGGTGGCATTAGATTAGTGGCTGGCAATGATTGGATTGCCTAGAGAATAAAAGTAGGGTATGTGTGAAAAGGGAGGCAGGTTTTTGTTTGGCCAAGGCTTGGGCTAGGGTTTGGGGTTTTTGTCTCTAGGGAGGCGCCCCCTATTGCTTCTTCTTCGTTCCTACTTCTCATACTTTGTGTTGGCTATTGCCTTTTTATCAATAATACACTACTTTCTTGATTGTTTCTTCTACTATTATTGTCTTTCTCTATCATTGGTATCAAAGCTCTTGTCCCACGGAGCTTGAACGATGGTGAAGAAGACCGCCATGAACGGCTCGAGCAAGAAGTCGAGGGGCTTGCGCTAGAAGTGCGCGCGCAAGGGGAGGCCATGCGCGAGTGGATAGAACGGCTGGAGCTCCGTTTGAAGGAGACGCGACGTCGCCGGCGGAGGGGCAGCGAAGCGGCGCCACCAAGCGCGGAGGAGGACGGCGAAGGCGGCTCGTCCACCGAATCTGCGACTTCCGGGGGAACCAGCCCGCGTGCGAGACACCGGCACCGGGGGAGGAAACTTGAGATCCCCGTTTTTGAAGGAGGCGAAGCTTATGGGTGGCTCGTCAAGGTGGAACGGTACTTTAAAATTAATGGGGTTGAAGAAGAAGAGATGCTGGAGGCAGTAATGATTGCTTTGGATGGGAGGGCCCTAAATTGGTTTCAATGGTGGGAAGAACAACACCCAGAGCCAACGTGGGAAGAATTTAAACAGGCGGTCATACGGCGTTTTCAGCCCAGTCTGGTCAGCAACCCTTTGGGACCAATCTTGAGTGTTAAACAAACAGGTACAGTGATGGAATACCGTGAGCAGTTTGAAATGTTAATGGCTCCATTGAAGAGGTGTGACAGGGGCATGTTGGAAAGCATTTTTCTCAATGGTTTACGTGAGGAGATACAAACCGAGTTGAAACTCCATAGCACGAGGGGATTGAACGCTTTGATGGATCGGGCGTTACTCATAGAGGAGAGGAACAAGGCGTTGCGAGAGGAAGGAGGGAGGAGGGGTGAAGGGACTAAGTGGAGAAATGGGGGGTGGAGTTTGGGGAGTGACCCGGGGGGAAGCATAAGACTGTTATCACCAAACCCAAGTTTGAGTTTGGGGGAGGTAGTGGCAGCAACTCGCAAGAATTGAAGAATCAAGGGGGAGAAGGGGAGAAGAAACAGAGGGTGGGGAGGAAACTCACTCAGGAGGAGCCGAGGGACCTTAGTAGGAAGGGGCTGTGTTTCAAATGTGGGGAAAGGTGGGGCAAGGATCACATTTGTAAGATGAAACACTTTAGGGTGGAATTGATTGATGATGAAGAGAGCGAGGGAGATGGAGAGAAGGGGGGACCGAGGAGGAGATAGGGGAGTTGGAAGGGGAGCTAAAGACTCTATTGCTCTCACTCAAGAGCAAAGAGGGCTTGACCTCAAATCAATCCTTCAAGGTGTGGGGGATCATTAATGGGAGAAAGGTGTTGATATTGATTGATTGTGGAGCCTTTAGTAATTTCATATCCTACAAGTTAGTAGAGGAGTTGAAATTGGCTTTAGAAGACACTCATGAGTATATTGTTGAGGTGGGGAATGGAGAGAAGGTCACGCACAATGGGGTTTGCAGGGGACTCAAGGTGCAAGTGCAGGGGATCAATTTTACTCAAATTCTATTTAATGACTCTGGCAGGGACTGAATTAGTGTTTGGTATGGATTGGTTGGCTAGCTTGGGTGACATCAAGGCTAATTTCCAGGATATGTTCATCAAGTGGGAAGGAGGAGGACAAAAATTCCAGATTAGAGGGGAACGGTCACTGAGTAAACAACAAGTCTCACTCAAATCCATGCGGAAGGCCCTACTAAGTGAAGAGGAGAGGTACCTACTCCAATATTGGGAGATGCAGAGTGAAGGGGCTGAATTGTAGCTACTGCCCGAGGTAAAGGAAGTACTGGAAGCTTTCTCAGATGTGTTCCACGCACCCACATGATTGCCTCCTGCGAGAGAACAGGACCATGCCATCGTACTCAAGCCTGGAGCGCCAGCTCCCAACATCTGGCCATACAGGCATCCCCATTATCAAAAGGACGAGATAGAAAAATTTGTTAATGAAATGTTGTCTACCGGTATCATTCGACCTAGTGTCAGTCCTTTCTCTAGCTCTGTGTTGTTGGTTAAGAAAAAGGACGGTGGATGGAGATTTTGCATTGACTATAGGGTCCTGAACAAATACACAGTGCCTGATAAGTTTCCCATACCTATCATTGATGAGTTATTAGATGAAATTGGCAACGCAGTGATATTCTCTAAACTTGACTTGAAGTCTGGGTATCATCAGATTAGAATGAGGAGCGAAGACATTCACAAGACTGCTTTTAGAACCCATGAGGGACATTATAAATACCTGGTGATGCCTTTCGGGTTGACTAACACCCCGTCTACTTTCCAAGCTTTGATGAACCGTATTTTGAAACCGATCTTGAGAAAGTATGTGTTGGTGTTTTTTGATGACATCCTGGTCTATAGTAAGGATTTGGATTGCCACATGGAACACTTGAAGAGTGTGTTGGATATTCTGAGAAATAATCAGTTGGTTGCAAACTAGAAGAAATGCACTTTTGCCCAGAGTCAGATCGAATACCTCGGTCACGTCATTTCAGGAGAGGGGGTGGCAGCCGACCCCTCCAAGGTTGAAGCTATGGTAAGTTGGCCTACCCCAAGGGATGTGAAGAGCCTTAGAGGTTTCCTTGGGTTGAGTGGGTATTATAGAAGGTTTGTGAAGGACTATGGGAAAATTGTGTGGCCTCTTACGCAACAACTCAAGAAGGACAGTTTCCAATGGGATGAGAGTGCTCAGTTAGCTTTTGAGAAGCTGAAGGTAGCCATGACAACACTACCAGTTCTTGCCGTGCCTGATTTCTCTAAGGAGTTCATTGTGGAGACTGATGCATCTGGGAAAGGGTTGGGGGCAGTTTTGATGCAGGAGGGGAGGCCTGTGGCATACATGAGCAAAACCTTATCCAATAGAGCTCAGAACAAGTCTGTGTATGAGAGGGAGTTGATGGCAATTGTGATAGCAGTTCAGAAATGGCGACACTACCTTCTAGGAAGGCACTTTGTGGTACATACTGACCAGAGGAGTTTGGGGTTCCTGACGGAGCAGAGGGTGATGGGGGAGGAGCAACAAAAGTGGATAACTAAACTTCTGGGCTTTGATTTTGAGATCAAATACAAGCCGGGAATCGAGAATAAAGCAGTTGACGCCTTGTCAAGGCAGCTTAATTACAGTGCCATCTCTATGGTGCAATGCCAAGAGTGGGACGGTCTAGAGGAAGAGGTACAAGCTGATGGGCGGTTGAAATTTATTGTGCGAGACCTAGTTGCGAAGGTGAACACTCATGTGGGATATATTTTGAGGAATGGACGGTTGTATTATCACGGCCGCTTGGTGCTTCCCAAGGACTCTCCGCGGGTCAGGAAGATTCTCGAGGAGTTCCATGACTCAGCTACGGGGGGGCACTCAGGAATCCTACGAACTTACAAGAGAATAGCAAGTGTGGTGTATTGGGAGGAGATGAGGAAGAGAATTTAGCAGTACGTTCAGGCCTGTGCTATATGCCAACAGAACAAGTATCAGGCCTTGACTCCGGGGGGATTGCTCCAACCACTTCCGATACCGACTCAGGTTTGGAGTGATATATCTATGGATTTCGTTGGGGGCTTACCCACGTCAGCAGGAATGGATACTATTCTGGTGGTGGTCGATCGACTCACCAAATACGCTCATTTCATAGCCCTGGCTCATCCGTACAATGCCAAGGATGTGGCTCTGGTGTTTATGAAAGAGATAATGAAGCTACACGGGTTCCCAAGCTCTATTGTGTCTGACAGAAATCGAGTTTTCACGAGTGCATTCTGGTCCGAGCTGTTTGCAGCTGCGGGTTCCAAGTTGAAATATAGCTCTGCCTACCATCCGCAGACGGACGACCAGACAGAAGTAGTCAATAGGTGTGTTGAGACCTATTTGAGGTGTTTGACCGGAAGCAAACCCAAGCAGTGGGTTAAGTAGCTACCCTGGGCTGAATATTGGTACAACACCAACTATCACTCCTCCATTCAAATGTCACCGTTTGAAGCTTTGTATGGGAGGAGACCCCTGGTGTTAGTAAGGGGGGATGAAAACAGTGGTTGTGTGGACGAGGTTCAATAGTTAACTCAAGAGAGAAATGAGTTGCTCCGTGATTTGAGAGACCACCTGAGCAAGGCCCAGAATCGTATGAAACAACAAGCGGATAAGCATAGGAGAGAGGTGACCTATGAGGTTGGAGAGATGGTCTACTTGAAGATCCAACCCTACAAGATGAAACAACTAGCGAAGAGGCTGAATCAGAAACTCAGCCCACGGTTCTATGGCCCATTTGAGGTATTGGAGAGGATTGGGACAGTTGCCTACAAGCTGAAGCTACCACCAGAGAGCAGAGTTCACCCAGTGTTTCATGCTTCACTTTTGAAGAAAGCCATTGCCCCTACGGCTGCGGTTCAACCTTTACCGAATTGCCTAGCTGAGAATCTTGAATTGCAGGTCCTGCCCGAAGACATCTGATAACCCTATTTTATATAGGTTATTTATGCTCCTAATACTTAAATTAAGCTTACTTCTCAAGTAATTCTAGTACTCAAATATGTGAATATATGAATATTAGGATAAATATAGGTTATAAGTCAATTCCTTAAACCTTGGGCATCATCAAATGCCTTTGTGAATATGTTTGATGTTTTGCTTTAGCGCTGCAGCGGTTTGCTATCAAGGAGACGCTACAGCGTTATATGACGGCTGACCATTGAGATATTTGTGTGGCCACTTGAGGACATGATGAGTCATCACCCTTATCTCTTCCTCTCAGCTGGATATTTTGACTTTCAAGTGGATGCTAAATTACACTTGGCGCCTCCTAAATGGAACCCATGTGATAGTTGTTGTATTCCATCATTAGCACTTTTTGTAAAGTACTTTAAGGATAATATCTAAGTCTTATGATCATCATGTAATATTATTATTCTATTAAGACTTAGTTAATAATTAGTTTAATTAAGATTGCTTCTCTAGGAGGTAACATACGTAGACAAGTAGTGACAACTTGGAAGAAGGACTACATACGACATAGTAGTTTTCCTCCATTGATACACTACCTTTAAGCTTTTATTTTCATAGCATAGTTTTTCTAGTCTTCATCCAAGGTTTTGCTCACGCCTCAACTTCATCTCTTGTATGCTACTTGGGATCATTGGAGTGTATCTTTTGCAACCACTCTTCTCTTGTCTTCATACGGTAATACATACTCTTTAGTTGTATTATGTTGATGGAACTTGTGATGAGCTAACTTTGTTGTAGTTGGATTGTTCTTGGTATGTAATGAACCTTGAGTAACTCTTGTATAATATTATGATGTTTGTGTTTTATTCCTTGTGTCATAATACTTTCAATCTTGGTTTGGAAATGATCAACTAAAACAAGGTAACTTTGTGGGTACAGACATGGTTCACAAAGAGAACTCAATGAATGATATGAATGAAAACCCTTTAAAGACATTTAAAGGAAGCACTACTTAACTCTAGACATAGGGGAGTAATAGTTCATAAGGCAAATGTTGTAAGAACTTAATATACAGGGGTAAAACTTATTTAGAGCCTAGACATAGGAGTCTTGTAACATAGCCCTGACGAAAGTGACTGAAAGGCACGCCACCAAGGCGCTACAGCGTCTACTGATTCTGAAGCGCTACAGCGTCTAATATTATCTGAACATTACTCTTAGGAATTTACATAACTATTGAGCTATCCAACTCACCTTTAATCACTTCAAACTTAATACTGTTTTATCACAACTTATGATGTTTACAACTCTTTACCTTTACTTGTCACTTAATTCTTTTCACTAAGATTCTAATCACTTAAACTTCTTAGATTAATTCCAATCCCTGTGGGAACGAACTTTATTTATCATTGTATTACTTGTTGCGATTGTGTATACTTGCACATCACCTTTTTGCACAACAAGTTTTTGGCGCCGTTGCCGGGGATTGCATTTAATTTTCATTGTTTAAGTTTTTAGTAAACTTAGTGCCTATTTTATACTGGTGTGTTGTTTCTTGTTGCTGCAGCAGTAAGCGCTACAGCGTATGCCCAGGTCTCAACCACCAGAATTTGAACCATACTCAGAACCAGAGAGAAGGTTCAGGAAACTAAGACATCTTCACAGGCTCAGACCTACCATGTCAGAACACAGTCATAGGACCAATTCTGGTAGAACTAACACTCTACATGGCAGAACTAGCTCTGGTAGAGGAGGGACTGAACCAGGTGGAAGGGGTAGAGGTAGACATCAGCAGCCACCCACTCCAACCTTACATGACCAAGAGGACTGGTACAGACATCAATTCATAAATGAAGGACCTGCTCAAACGGCAAATGACAGAGATAGACCAATGAGGGACTATGCTGTGTTTGAATCACAAACCATGGAGACAAGCATAGGAAGACCTACTCTCAACACAGCTCAGTTTGAATTCAAACCTATGATGTTCCAAATGTTGCAAACAGTGGGACAGTTTGGTGGTGCTCCTCAAGAGGACCCATATTTACACTTAAAGCAATTTTTGGAAGTCTGCAGTAACTTCATCATTCCAGGGGTAAGTGATGATGCATTCAGATTAAAACTTTTTCCTTATTCCTTGAAGGATAGAGCAAAGGCTTGGTTAACTTCTCTAGAGCCTAACTCTATCCATACTTGGAATGAAATGGCTGAGAAATTCTTAGCAAAATATTTTCCTCCAAGTAAGAATGCAAGAATGAGGAATGAGGCTACTGCATTCAGACAAAGAGATGCTGAAACACTGTTTGAGGCATGGGAGAGATGGAAGGAGCTGTTTAGAAAGTGCCCTCATCATGGTATACTTGTGATTATCCAAATGGAAACCTTCTACAATGGACTAGATCCAACAACCAGACAAATGTTAGATGCATCTTCAGGGGGTGTGTTGTTGAAAACCTCCTATAATGAGGCATGTGAGCTGATTGATGACATTGCCACAAATAGCTATCAATGGCCTACAGAAAGGTTAGCTCAGCAGAAGAAGGTAGCTGGTGTGCATGAAATAAGTGAAGTTTATGCTCTATCTGCACAGGTTGCCTCTCTTACTAACATGATAAAATCTATGAGTACATCAAACGCTGTAGCGGTTACCGCTGCAGCGGTACATGAACCTACAGTAGCTGTTATTGAGCAAGCCTCTCCAGGGTCAGTAAGATGTGTATACTGTGGAGGAGAGCATTTGTATGAAGAATGTCCTGGTAATCCTGTCTCTGTGAACTTTGTGGGTTTCAATAAAAACAATAATCCCTATTCAAATACATATAATCCTGGTTGGAAGAACCACCCCAATTTCAGATGGGGAGCCAACAATGCAACAACACCTAATTATAGTGCTCCAGCAAATCCACCAGGATTCCCTGCTTAGAACTACCAAAGACAGAATGCCCCTGTCATAGATAATTCATTAGAAGGATTGATGAAAGGTTTTATGAGTGATTGCAAGACAGCCCTGAAAACTCATGAAGCTTCCATTAAAAATCTAGAAGTACAGATGGGGCAATTGGCTAATGTCCTTTCCCAAAGAATTAGTGGATCATTACCATCCACTACAGAAGCTTCAAAACTTCAAGTACTACAGGGAAGGAGCATGTAAAAGCTATAACTTTAAGGAGTGGGAGAGATTTGATAGGATCAGCAACTGTTACAGATGATGAGAAAAACAAAAAATCTGAAAAACAAAAAGAACCTGCAACAAGCGCTACAGCGCCTGAACCTACCGCTGCAGCGCCTGTTGTTGAAAAAACACCACCACCACCTAAAATTATCCCAACATACCCAGATCCTCCATATCCTCAAAGACTTCGAAAGGCTCATGAAGACAAGCAATTTAACAAATTCCTAGAAGTCCTTAAACAGTTGCACATTAATGTTCCTTTGGTGGAAGCTCTACAACAAATGCCTAACTATGCAAAGTTTATGAAGGATGTGCTTACTAAGAGGAGGAGACTACGGGAGTTTGAAACAGTGGCAATGACTGGGGAATGCAGCATGTTGATGCAAAACAAGCTCCCACCCAAATCAAAGGATCCTGGCAGTTTTACTATACCATGCTCAATGGGAAATTTTTACTCTGGTCGTGCTCTATGTGATTTGGGAGCCAGCATAAATCTTATGCCTAAGTCCATATACACACAGCTAGTAGTGGGAACTGCCAGACCTACCTCACTTACACTGCAGCTAGCTGATAGAACTCTTGCATATCCAGAAGGAATCTTGGAAGATGTTCTAATAAAGGTAGACAAATTTGTACCCATCATACTGGGAAGGCCATTCTTGGCCACTGGAAGAACTTTGATAGATGTGCAGAGAGGAGAATTGATCATGAGGGTCAATGACCAAGAAGTCAAGTTCAACATCCTCAATACTATGAAATTTCCAGGTCCCAATATTGAAGAGTGCTCCTTTGTGTCTGCTATTGACAAGGTAGTTCAGGATCACTTCCAGAAAAGCACAGATCATCTGAGGCAATTACTGGACAGCAGTGAAGATACAGGATCTGATGCAGAAGCTGCAGAAGAAGAGGAGCAGACAGTCAAAGAAATTTGGGCTAAGAAATATGAATCTTTGGAGCAGGAGAATTCAGACATGAGAAAGGATCTCCCCTCCATTGAACAACCACTAACTCTGGAACTTAAAGAGTTGCCTTCAAACCTCAAATATGCTTATCTAGGTAACAATAGTACTTTGCCTGTTATAATTGCTTCTGACCTTTCTGAAAAGCAGGAACAGGATCTGATTCAGACGCTACAGCGGCATAAAAAGGCAATTGGTTGGCAAATGTCAGATATAAAAGGTATCAGCCCAACCATTTGTATGCACAGAATAGTGTTAGAAGAAGATTCTAAAAATTGCATTGAAGGGCAGAGGAGGTTGAATCCAATTATGAAAGAGGTGGTGAAGAAGGAAATCATCAAGTGGTTGGATGCAAGTATTGTATACCCCATTTCTGACAGTGCATGGGTTAGTCCTGTGCAGTGTGTGCCAAAGAAAGGAGGGGTAACAGTAATAACTAATGAGATGAATGAGCTGCTTCCAACCAGAAAAATAACAGGCTGGAGAATATGCATGGATTACAGGAGGTTGAATAAGGCAACAAGAAAGGACCATTTTCCATTGCCTTTCATTGACTAGATGCTGGACAGGCTAGCAGGTAAAGAATTTTATTGCTTTCTTGATGGTTATTCAGGTTATAACCAGATTGCAATATTGCCTGAAGATCAGCAAAAGACTACATTCACTTGTCCATATGGCACCTTTGCTTTTAGAAGGATGCCATTTGGCCTGTGTAATGCACCTGCCACTTTTCAAAGGTGTATGATGGCAATTTTCTCTGATTACATTGAAAGATCCATGGAAGTCTTCATGGATGATTTGTGTTTGGAGAAACATTCCATCTATGCCTATCCAATTTGGAAGAAATCTTGATTAGATGTGAAGAGACTAACCTTGTGCTAAACTGGGAGAAATGCCATTTTATGGTGCAAGAAGGTATAGTTTTGGGGCATAAGATATCCAAAAAAGGATTGGAAGTGGACAAGGCTAAAATAGAGGTCATTGAGAAGCTATCTCCTCCAACCAACATCAAAGGTATTAGAAGCTTTTTGGGGCATGCTGGATTCTATAGGAGATTTATAAAAGATTTTTCAAAAATCTCCAAACCTTTGTGTCAACTGTTACAGCATGATAACCCCTTCATATTTGATGAGCCATGCATGTTAGCCTTTGATAAATTGAAGAGAGCTTTAATAACAGCACCAGTTATTATAGCTCCTGACTGGAGTAAGCCTTTTGAGCTTATGTGTGATGCTAGTGACTTTGCCATTGGAGCTGTGCTTGGGCAAAGGTATGATAAAATTTTTCACTCTATATATTATGCTAGCAAAACACTTGTAGAAGCTCAATTGAATTACACAGTCACTGAAAAAGAACTATTAGCTGTAGTCTTTGCATTTGATAAATTTAGATCATATTTAGTTGGCACCAAGGTAATTGTCTTCACAGACCATTCAGCCATTAAATATTTGATAACAAAAAAAATGCAAAGCCTAGGCTAATTAGGTGGGTTCTCCTACTCCAAGAATTTGATTTAGAAATAAGGGATAAAAAGGGAGTGGAGAACCAAGTTGCTGATCATCTTTCTAGATTGGAAAGAGACATTGCAGGAACAGCAGGTGGGGAGATCAATGAATACTTTCCAGATGAGCAGCTATTGACAATAAATGCTGAATCATCAACCGCTGTAGCGGCTAGTGTAAAAACACTTGACGCTGTAGCGGCTGAGCCTGCAACACCTTGGTATGCTGACATAGTTAATTTTTTGATTAGCAAGGTGGTACCTGCTGAGATGACTTATCAGCAAAGGAGAAGGTTCTTCCACACAATGAAACAATATTATTGGGATGAACCTTTTCTATACAAAAAGTGTCAAGACCAGTTAATGAGGAGATGCCTAGCAGAGGAAGAACAAATCCAAGTGCTACAACACTGCCATTCTGCACCATGTGGTGGGCATTTTGGTGGTGTTAGAACTGCTGCAAAGGTATCGCAATCTGGCTATTTTTGGCCTTCACTTTTCAAAGATGCTCAAGACTTTGTAAAAAAATGTGATAGGTGCCAAAGAACAGGGAATATTTCAAACAAACATGAAATGCCTTTAACAAACATTCTAGAGGTTGAACTCTTTGATGTTTGGGGAATGGATTTCATGGGACCTTTTCCCCCTTCTCATGGAAACCTATACATTTTAGTAGCTGTAGACTATGTTTCAAAATGGGTAGAAGCTGTTGCTTTACCCAACAATGATGCAAGGTCTGTGAGCAAATTTTTATTGAAAGAAATTTTCACTCGTTTTGGAACTCCTAGAGCCATCATAAGTGATGAGGGATCTCATTTTTGTAATAAATTAATTGAGACCCTATTGGCTAAATATGGAGTCAAGCATAAAATAGCAACTGCTTATCATCCACAAACTAGTGGTCAAACTGAATTGTCAAACAGAGAAATAAAAAGAATGTTGGAAAAGATGGTAGGGCCTTCAAGGAAAGAATGGTCAATACATCTAGATGATGCTTTATGGGCCTACAGAACAGCTTATATATAAAACACCTTTAGGGATGTCCCCCTATAGGTTGGTTTATGGGAAGTCCTGTCACCTACCAATTGAACTTCAGCATAAGGCCCATTGGGCTCTGAAAAAAACTCAATTTTGACTACAAGAAAGCAGGAGATGCTAGATTGCTGCAACTAAATGAATTGGAAGAACTTAGGCATTTTGCCTATGAGAATGCAGCAATTTATAAAGAAAAAACCAAAATATGGCATGATCAAAAACTGATAAAAAAAGATCTCACTGAAGGAGGACAGGTACTGCTTTACAACTCCAGGTTAAGATTGTTTCCTGGAAAGTTAAAATCTAGGTGGTCAGGTCCTTTTGAATTGATAAAAATATACAGCCATGGGGCTGTGGACCTCTATGATACAGCAACCAATACCACCTTCAAAGTGAATGGCCAAAGGGTTAAACAATATTTTGGTGAAAATGTGGTGAGAGATAAAACCACAATTGAACTTAAGGATCTCTAATTTGCAAGAGAAAGTCTGGCTGCAGACATTAAAGCAAGCGCTCTTGGGAGGCACCCCAAGGATTCTAACAAAATTTTTATGTTTATTTTCTATGCAGGAAAGTTGGATAAACGCTGTAGCGGGTATTTGTATCAAAAGCGCTGTAGCGGCTGTGTTAAATCAGGGCTGGGTATGGTCAAACAAAAAAAAATAAAAAGATCTTGCTCAGGGTGAGCTGGCACTGTGCCCTCATCCCTAGCCTAACCTGCACGTGCACCTACTCACCTGCACTAGTCAAATCAACAGTTTCTTTTTCTCTCTCCCACTTCACTCACAAACCGTAACTTTAATATCCACAACTCCCCACGCTACCATTTTCTCTCTTTATCTTTCCTTGCTCTCTGAAACTCCCCTCAACCGTTACCAACCCACCACTCATAACCTTTATTCTTTCTTCTTCCTTCGTCCCAACACACCAACATTTCCCAGAAACCCAGAAATAAACACGCAAGCTCTTAACCAACAATGACTAAAAAGCAAGCTGCCCTAAAACGATCTGGCAAAGGAGCCACTAGGAAACCAGAATCCTCTAACCCTGTCAAAAACACCATGGCTAAGGCAACTCAAGATCTTCGGAGGTTTTGGAAGATGGATTTCATAGCTGAAAGGGGATTCAAGACAGAAAGTGCTCCTGAAGCTTTCTCAACCGCTGTCACAGCGTTGGGATGGGAGAACTTCATTAAGCATCGCAAAGACTACATGACGTCTTTGGTAAGGGAGTTCTACTCTGGCATTGAAGAGCCTAAGGAGGGAAAACCTCAAACCCATTCACTGGTAAGAGGAGAAACTGTAAATTTCAACTCCAGAACAATCAATGATATTTTCCATCTGGGCTATCATGGAAAAGCGTTGGAAGTGAAGGTTCTGAACTGGGGAGAAGAAGAGATGGAGGATGTTAGAAGAAGGATTTGTGTGGAAGGAGCAACCTGGGATAAATTTGGGGCTGAATACAAAATTAAAAAAGCCTATCTGTGTGAAGAAGCAAATCTGTGGTGTAGTTTCATAAAACACTCCCTGCTACCTACTTCTCACAACATTTGTGGAAAAAGAAAGACTCATCGTCATTGATGCTATAATGGCTGGAGAAAAGATAGACGTGGGAAGATTGATAGCAAGGGAGATAGAGAAGTGCAGAGTTAAAAAGGGAGGTAATTTATATTTTCCTTGTTTAATTACTGAGTTGTGTTTGGAAGCTGATGTAGAGGTTGAAATGAAAGAAGAAAGAAGATCCCCTCTTGGGGCATTTCCTTGCATTTTCAAAGTTAAGCAGAAACCTGCCGCTGCAGCGTCTTCTGACTCTCAAGCGCTACAGCGCTTAGAGCTGAAGCAGCAGGCCCTCTGCAAATTTGTGAAAGAAAAATTTGACTGGGAAAAAGCAAAGTATGCCCAGATATCCAAAGGAAAAACATCCATCCCCCCTCCTCAATTCCCTGATTGGCTACTGAAGCTAGAGCCAGTTGAAAAACCAGAGAAAAAGGAAGTTAGGGCAGAAAAGAAAAAGGTTGTGGCTAGCCCAGCAAAGAAAACAAAGCCTAGCCCAACCAAGAAAGTACAAAAAGCTGTAGTAGAGGAGGAAAGTTTGGACTCTGATGACATTGAAAACATAAGGGAGGAAGATGAAGAAGAAACAATTGCAGTTATGAAGGAGATGGAAAAGCAGGATGATGAAGAATCATCAGGAGAGGAGAGTGATACTGAAGAAGAATCTGAGAGTGAAGAAGAGGAGCAAGCAGAAGAAATACAATGTGACCCAATCCCAAGCCCAAAGAAACCAAAAACCCCCCCTGCCAAGCAAGCCGCACCAAAGAAGCCTGAGCCAAAACATCCAATCACCAAAGAAAAACCCACTGAGCAGCTCAAGAAAATTTATCAGTCATACACAAAGGCTAGAAGAAACCCAGGTGTCAAACTGGCTGAGCACCCAGAAGAAGGTGTTCAGCCAGTAGGTGCTGCAGCAACTATGTCTGCAGTCCCTAGTGACCCAATGCCTGAGGTAAGTCTGACAGAGGAGGAATCTGAGAAGGAAGCTGCTGAGGAGCTAGTGAATTTGCAGGATGAAACAGAGCCAGTGCTGGAGGAGCAAGAGCAAGAGCAGGACCAAGAGCAAACAGAAGAGGAAGAAGAAGTGCAGGAATCAGACGCTGCAGCGGCAGCAGGGCAGGAAGAAAGCGCTACAGCGCCACCAACCGTTGTAGCGGCTGAAAAGACTACTCCACCTCAGCCAAAGAAGAAGAAGGCAACAAAAGCAGCCACAGCCCCTTCAAGAGCCAGTAAGAGGCTCAAGAAGGCCTAATAAGGCAAGAATTGTTGGCTTCTTATGCCGGTTATGTACTTTGAACTTTGTTTTTTGTTGTTCTAAGGCCTCTCCCTTTTCTTGTCAAGCAAGCAGTGAGGACACTGCCACATTTTATTTCTGGGGGAGGACCTTATGGTTAATAATGTTTTAAATTAAGTACAATTATGTTTTTAAATATTTAGTATAATTAAGTATAATTATGCCACGTGTTGCATGTTTTTGAATATTTTGTATGCTTGAATAGGAAGTATGATTAGCTGCATGTTTTAAATTTCTTAGTAAGCAAAAGCTGACTCATATAGCCAAATATAAATAAGAATTTTTGAGTAAGGCAGCATTGTGTAAACAATGAAATGATTTTATTGCTGCTTTTACACAAAATCCAAGCTTAGTGAAGAACCTAGTTAGCCAGGAGTAATCTAAGGATAAGGTTAAGTTTTGGATAACCAAGGGTTAGTCAAGTTTTCATTAAAAATTGAGAGTTGTTTTAAAAAGCTAAGTTTGGGGGTGCATCGGTTATGTTAAGGCTAGGAACAAAAGATGATAAATTGGTCTTTGCAAAATGAAAAATACAAATGAATGTGGTCTTGAAAAAAGTTGCAAAATATCTTAAATAAATTGCTGAGCTGTTCCAAAAGCATAAAAAGAAAATGCAAATAAGGAGCTCAGTAATGAAGATAGCATCTAGTTTTAATCATTAAAATCTAGCGCTACAGCGTCTACGGACTTTGAAGCGCTACAGCGGTTGATCACCAGACCAAAAGTTTATGCACTGACCAATGTTCTGAAAAATGCCTAATTAAAGCCCTTTGTTGTGCTTTGAAGCCCCTCAGATCTTATGTGAAATTCTTATTCCACTCTTCTTTTTGAAAAAATTCTTTGCCTAAACCAAAAGAAATCCATTCTTCCCAAAACCTTAGAGAAATTCTGAAATTAGCTAGGAACTAAGTTGAGCTTTGATATCACACACTCACAACTGAGCAGTAATGATTCTATTTGAGTTGTGGACCATAATGATGTGTGAAAATGATAAGAATTAGCTTGTGCATAAATTCTGTTTAATTTAAAAGCTGCAGCTAGTTATATGAGCATTTTGTCTTGTTCAAGTGTCATTACTTGGGGACAAGCAATGGTTTAAGTTTGGGGGTGTGATAACCCTATTTTATATAGGTTATTTATGCTCCTAATACTTAAATTAAGCTTACTTCTCAAGTAATTCTAGTACTTAAATATGTGAATATATGAATATTAGGATAAATATAGGTTATAAGTCAATTCCTTAAACCTTGGGCATCATCAAATGCCTTTGTGAATATGTTTGATGTTTTGCTTTAGCGCTGCAGCGGTTTGCTATCAAGGAGACGCTACAGCGTTATATGACGGCTGACCATTGAGATATTTGTGTGGCCACTTGAGGACATGATGAGTCATCACCCTTATCTCTTCCTCTCAGCTGGATATTTTGACTTTCAAGTGGATGCTAAATTACACTTGGCGCCTCCTAAATGGAACCCATGTGATAGTTGTTGTATTCCATCATTAGCACTTTTTGTAAAGTACTTTAAGGATAATATCTAAGTCTTATGATCATCATGTAATATTATTATTCTATTAAGACTTAGTTAATAATTAGTTTAATTAAGATTGCTTCTCTAGGAGGTAACATACGTAGACAAGTAGTGACAACTTGGAAGAAGGACTACATACGACATAGTAGTTTTCCTCCATTGATACACTACCTTTAAGCTTTTATTTTCATAGCATAGTTTTTCTAGTCTTCATCCAAGGTTTTGCTCACGCCTCAACTTCATCTCTTGTATGCTACTTGGGATCATTGGAGTGTATCTTTTGCAACCACTCTTCTCTTGTCTTCATACGGTAATACATACTCTTTAGTTGTATTATGTTGATGGAACTTGTGATGAGCTAACTTTGTTGTAGTTGGATTGTTCTTGGTATGTAATGAACCTTGAGTAACTCTTGTATAATATTATGATGTTTGTGTTTTATTCCTTGTGTCATAATACTTTCAATCTTGGTTTGGAAATGATCAACTAAAACAAGGTAACTTTGTGGGTACAGACATGGTTCACAAAGAGAACTCAAGGAATGATATGAATGAAAACCCTTTAAAGACATTTAAAGGAAGCACTACTTAACTCTAGACATAGGGGAGTAATAGTTCATAAGGCAAATGTTGTAAGAACTTAATATACAGGGGTAAAACTTATTTAGAGCCTAGACATAGGAGTCTTGTAACATAGCCCTGACGAAAGTGACTGAAAGGCACGCCACCAAGGCGCTACAGCGTCTACTGATTCTGAAGCGCTACAGCGCTTAACGCTACAGCGCTTAACGCTACAGCGTCTAATATTATCTGAACATTACTCTTAGGAATTTACATAACTATTGAGCTATCCAACTCACCTTTAATCACTTCAAACTTAATACTGTTTTATCACAACTTATGATGTTTACAACTCTTTACCTTTACTTGTCACTTAATTCTTTTCACTAAGATTCTAATCACTTAAACTTCTTAGATTAATTCCAATCCCTGTGGGAACGAACTTTATTTATCATTGTATTACTTGTTGCGATTGTGTATACTTGCACATCACCTTTTCGCACAACAACATCCTGGCCGTGAGGAAGGCCCAGAACGGCATGCTGGAAGTTCTGGTGAAGTGGAAGCATCTACCCGACTTTGAGAACTCCTGGGAAGAATTTGAAGACATGAAGGGCCACTTTCCAGAGTTTCACCTAGAGGACAAGGTGAATGTTTTATGGGGAGTATTGATGCGAATGCGGCTAGGGCAGGGAGGCGCATAT
Organism: Astragalus membranaceus; assembly: GCA_039519185.1. NCBI lineage: Eukaryota > Viridiplantae > Streptophyta > Magnoliopsida > Fabales > Fabaceae > Astragalus > Astragalus membranaceus. Next base: position 182,083,570 of record CM076849.1, read on the forward strand.
TTGGTAATGTTTTTGCAAGGAGGGGTAAAAGAGTCATTGACCCTGAGTAAGTGGAATACAGCTGAGGTGGCATTAGATTAGTGGCTGGCAATGGTTGGATTGCCTAGGGAATAAAAGTAGGGTTTGTGTGAAAAGTGTAACACCCCGATAAATTCTAACATGTAGAATTACCGAAATGCACTAAATGGCATGCATCAGAGTAACTTCCTGTTAATGAATATTGAACACAACTAAAAATTTCGATAACACATATCAAATGGTTCTCTGAACCTCATTAACTTCCTGAAAATGCTTAAGTTTCACAACTTAAGACTTATACAATCCTAGTGTTCAATACTCAAAACATAAAGTAGCGGAAACGATTTTACAACTTATACAATGAAAGTCATACAATCGGTGACATAACTAGACGAAAATACAAAGGACTAAACAAGAAATCAAATCTCCCATGACTCCATGAATCGCACCGGCTAACCGTGCTCATTCGCCTTTGCTTTTCCCTGCTTCTCTGTAAAAACCACAACATATAAAGGGTGAGATAAACATTATCTCAGTGAGTCCTATCGAGACCCCTTACTAACTCTAGCGGTTCATTATTCTTAACTTGTGAACTCATGGCCCTAATAAGCAACCATGTGGACATATATTTTACCTCTTGTAATTTGTAGCCCTAATAAGCGACTACGCATTACATTTCTTTTACTTTCATCATTCTAGCATAACACCTCAAGCCTACCTATTCTAAGGCACTTCTTCGGCTTTCGGTGAACCCATCCCGCTATTACTAGTGGGCGAAACATGTTGAGCCTAGGGTTTGGGGCTCATGACTTCCCCTCCCCTAGTATGCTAATCCTCTAAGGGTCGTCACCCTTGTCCTCAATTTATATAATTTATATAAATGCACCCGCATTGGGCCGTCTCTTAATTTCATTCATGTACCATCTACCCTTCCTCAAGGGAAGGTATCTTGTCTTGAATTAATCACTACTTGTCTTGACTTGTATAAATTAACATGTGTACACTCGCGTTTTACTAATGTACGGTTTTTCCTTAACAGTCTTGACTACCAAAACAGAACATTATACATATTTGATTTCATATATGATTATCCCTGTTAATAAGGTTTCCAACGCACCAAAGAACACCTCAATCGGACTCCCGGATCAAAAGTTATCGCGAAAACAAAATCAATATGGTTTGCTGAAAAATTATCATGCGTCGCGACGCGAACAGGTTCCGTCGCGACGCGAAGAGTTACAGAACCAAAACCTTTGCAAAATTAAACATGGTCGCGTGGCGACGGCCACTGATCGCGATGCGACCGTTGGCAGAAGTGTTCAAAAATGACTTTTCAAAATTCCGTTTTGTTCCGTTTCGCTTTCAATCCGGTGCCGAGACATTTTAGGACTTCTGTGACTTAAAAACAAACATTTCAACCAGCAATTCAGTCATATTCCAGCGAAAGCATTAAAATCAATCAAATCAATAAAACATATATATTCGCCGAAAAACTGTAAAAACGCCATTTTCCCGAAAACGGTTTTTGACCCGATTCTTTTCAAAACGAAACACGTGACATAAAACCCAGTAACACAACACATCCCTAGGCGAGTATAGAACTCACCGATTGCAATGAAAATCGCACAACCAACGAATCCACGAGTTGTCACGATCAAGTAGCTTCACGAACAGTCCCCGTACGCGAATTCTCCACCATCCCGAATTTCTCGCCTCCACGAACATCAAGCCGATCCCGAATGGATCCCCAAACATGATCAGCTACTGAAGCTTTCCAAAGTGCGTCTCAAGTCAATAGCGAAATCCCCTTTTTACTTCGATTGAACTTCCAACTTCAAGAACGCGGCAACGACTTTTAATTCGGTTTTACAGCATCAGGACACTGTTTCGTAATAGGTATAACTCCTCCAATTCTTGACCAAAACCATCAGAACAAGTTTCTAACATGAAGGAAATGTTGTCTAGTTTCCAACGGTACAGACTTCAAACTGATTCACCAATTACACAGGGAGTTGTGACCAAGACAATGCGAGTGGTTAGATTCTGCCACAGATTCAAAAGTGTAACTTGTTGGTACGATTTCTCCTTCCATACTCCATGAAATCAGTTCATTCTTGTGCCTAATTCGAAGCATTTCGTGTCTAGTTTCTGAATCATCAAGAATCACGTTCATCTGAGTCGTGTACAGAGAGATATAGGGCAAACATCGAAGATGGTTCAAACGGGTTTTCTACTGGATTTGTTTCCTTTTTGGTGAACTTGTTGTATCTTCAACCTCAACCATGAATAACCACGAATTTGAGCTCCAAATACACTCCAAACACCTCTAGTTACTGAAACTCTCTTCTACAAGTACAATCATCAAGTTAAACTCAGTTTTTACTTACCATCTAGTCTCAAATGGACATGCAAGATTCCAAGGCTCCATAAACTTTATTGTCTTCTTCATTTGAGCTTGAAGATGCATCAATGGTGAATTGTGATGGAGAGGGTTGTTGGTTTCGAAAATGGCATCAGGAGGAAGAGGAAAGTGAGCTGATCATAATGGTACCAAGAAGTTGTACATGCATCAATGTTTGAGAAATGACTCTCCTCTTCTCCTCCTTCCTCTCTTGCGACCTCACTCTCTCCCTCTCTCAAGCTTTCTGTTTTCAGCAACTGAGTATTGTGTTTTAAGTTGTGAAGGTGAGTGTAGGTTTAATTTTCAGCTGATGGTAAAAATAAAACACTAGGGAAATGACCTATCTACCCCTATCACTCTAAATACTTATTTGAAGCCAATTTAAATCACCTAAACCTCAACTAATCATGCAATTCCTCAATAAGTAGTACAATAATTAAATGATGCTTATGTGGGTGTCTTGTGGAAGAATGGGTCAGCTGAACCCACTTAAGGGCGGAAAAGACGAAAATACCCCTATCCTAGTATTCTCACTTAAAATCCCAATTAGCTCGCCATTTAATCAACAATTCAAGTACCAATATAATTTAGCATCCAAGCATAACATAACTCACTTAATCAATTAAGCTAATTAATCATCTCGACCTCTTGCTAATTTAAATAATTTAAATTAGCTAAATTGGGGATGTTACAATCACCCCCAACTTTTAAAAATTTTGTCCTCAAAATTGAACAAAACATACATCAACTGAAAAGATGGGGATATTTCACCCGCGTGTCTTCCTCTACTCCCCATGTCGCTTCGTCAGGTGAGGCACCGTCCCAAAGTACCTTATCAATAGGTATCGATCTCGTCCGGAGCGCTTTCTCGCCACGTTCGATGATCCTTACTGGAGTAGGCTGATAAGATAAATCCGGTCTGACGTCAATCGTCTCATAACTCAACGGTTGACTCGGATCGGGAATATACTTCCTCAATTGCGATACATGAAACACATCATGAAATCTAGACAATGCTGGAGGTAATGCAATGCGGTATGCTACTGGCCCAACTCGCTCGATAATTTGGAATGGTCCAATATATCGAGGACTGAGCTTCTTCGCTCGCAAGGCAATACCGGTACCAATGGTTGGGGATAGCCTCAGAAACACATGATCTCCTTCCTCAAACTCTAGAGGCCTTCTTCGTTTATCGGCGTAACTCTTTTGCCGACTCTGAGCGGTCTTCATCCTTTCTCTGATCTGACGGATCTTCTCCGTAGTCTCACGGACTAAATCCGGTCCCAACAATCTCTGCTCACCTATGTCCCACCAACACACTGGTGTCCTATACTTCCTTCCATACAATGCCTCATATGGTGCCATTCCGATACCAGAATGGCAACTGTTGTTGTATAAAAATTCTACCAATGAAAGATTATCCTCCCATCGACCCCCACTGTCCACTACACAAGCTCTCAACATATCTTCCAATGTCTGAATCGTTCTCTCAGTCTGTCCGTCTGTGGATGATAAGCGGTGCTAGCACACACTGTTGTTCCCAATGCCATATTCAATGCTCTCCAGAATCGTGATGTAAACTTGGGATCACGATCACCGATGATACTTGTAGGAATTCCATGAAACTTCACAATATTCTTGATATACTCCTCCGCTAACCTAGCAACTTTGTGATTCGAACGCACCAGAATAAAATAAGCGGACTTGGTCAAGCGATCCACCACTACCCAAATAGAATCATTTCCGGCTTGGGACCGTGGCAACCCCATGACAAAACCCATAGAAATGCTTTCCCATTTCCATTCTGGTACATTCAAAGGCTGTAACTGACCGGCTGACTTCTGGTGCTCTATCTTAACCCTTTGACAAGTCAAGCATCGAGACACAAATTCTACAACTTCCACTTTCATACTCGGCCACCAATACAACTGCTTCAAGTCTCGATACATCTTGGTAGACCCATGATGTATTTAGAACTGACTCTTATGAGCCCCTTTCTAAAACTTGCTTCTTAATATCCTCATCATTCGGCACACAGATTCTACTGTCAAAGAAAATCGCACCGTCACTATCTTCGGTATAATTTGCAACCTCTTCTGCGCTTGCAGCACTAAGTCAACCTCTTGGGCTGGGCGAATCAGATTCCTTAAGGAACTCGAAATCTGAATGTGGCTCAACACCAACCTGTTCCTCTTTGGCTTAATCTTCAAGTTAAGATCTCTAAACGATTCCAACAATGCCATCTCATAAATCATCAACTCAGCAGTGTGGATAGACTTCCTACTCAAAGCGTCGGCTACAACATTAGCCTTACCCGGATGGTACTTCAATTCAAACTCATAGTCCTTCAGAAACTCTACCCATCTTCTCTGCCTATTGTTCAGCTCCTTCTGATCAACAAGTACTTCAGGCTCTTGTGACCACTAAAGACTTCGAAACGAGACACATACAGGTAATGTCTCCAAATCTTTAGGGCAAACACAATCGCCGCCAACTCTAAATCATGAGTCAGGTAATTCTCCTCATGCGGCTTCAACTGTCTGGAGGCATAAGCAACCACTTGTTGATTCTGCATTAGGACACATCCCAAACTCTTACCAAAGGCGTCGCAGTAGATTTGGAATCTTACGGACGGATTTGGAAGAATCAGGACAGGTGCAGAAGTCAAACGATTCTTCGATTCCGCAAAACAATCATCACAGTCTGAGTCCCATACAAACGGTTGACCCTTGCGAGTTAACTGAGTGAGTGGAAGAACCAGCTAGGAAAACCCTTGAATGAATCTCCGATAATACCCAGTCAATCCCAAGAAACTTCTCACCTTAGTAACTGTAGATGGTTGTTCCCAGTCTACCACAGCTTCAATCTTACTGGGGTCCACTGCAACACTGGATTGAGATATTACATGGCCCAGAAACTTAACTTTAGACATCCAAAAATTATATTTGGATGGCTTAGCATACAATTTCTTCTCTCGGAATACATTCAGAACAATTCGGAGATGTTGCACATGCTCCACAACTGTCTTAGAGTATACCAAGATGTCATCAATGAATACCACAACAAACTGATCAAGATAGGGATTAAGAATCCGATTCATATAATCCGTGAATATGGCTGAAGCATTGGTCAAACCGAAGGGCATCACTACAAACTCGTAGTGTCCATACCTCGTACGGAAAGCGGGCTTCGGGATGTCCAAAGCTCGAACTCTGATTTGGTGATAGCCGGACCTTAAATCAATCTTTGAAAATACAGAAGCTCCCCTTAATTGGTCTAGCAAATCATCAATCATCGGTAGAGGGTACTTGTTCTTAATAGTCACCTTGTTCAACTGACGGTAAAGGATACACAACCCCATACTTCCGTCCTTCTTGACAAGTAATACTGGAGCACCCCATGGTGAGGCACTCGGTCGGATGAACTGTTTGGAATTCAACTCCTCCAATTGGGTTTTCAACTCTTTCCATTCTAAAGGAGACATCCTATACGGAGCTATAGAAATTGGCCCAGTGCCCGAAACCAACTCTATAGAGAACTCCACCTCACGATCCGGAGGTAACGAAGAAACTTCATCAGGAAATACATCAAGGAATTCATTAACAACTTGCACAGGAGATAAATCTAGACCTGTCTCAGTGGATGCAGACAACATTATGACATAAGCTTCTGCGCCTTGGAATAGACAATGATTAGCAGAAGTGAATGAGATAACAGCTTCAGGATTGGTTGGTTGTAGCTCCACTGATTCGGAGGCGAAACCGATTAGTCCGATGAAAACAATCAATAGCCACATGGTTGGCAGTCATCCAACACATACCTAGGACAATATCCACATTCTCGGTGGAGTGTCTGTAGCCTTGACTTTCTAAGCATCTGCAGTGTAGACCCTCTCTCGAGCTGAAGTAGGCTTATCTGACTCTTTCTTTTCCTCTTTTTGGGCACTCTGGATTTAGTGACCCTATTTCTTAAAATATAACCACCGACTCGCACTAGGACGATATTCACCTCGGTGGGCTTCCTACCAGCAAAACGCTTGGAGAATCTTGAGGAATTATACGACTGCACTTTCTTTCCTTTGGTAGGTTACCTTTTAACTTTGCATTCGGAGTTGATGGCTTAACTACCTTCTTCTTTCCAATATTCTCTAAGATGAAACGAGTTTTAATGGAACTTCGGTCTTGGTTGAGGACTACGTCTTGATCATCCTTCCATAATTCCGCTTATGATACACCAAGTATTGAGTTGATCAGGCTCAATGTCTCTTAGCATCACAAGTGTAATCACAACAAGGACTAACAAGGAATCGACTCAACCCTAAACTAAACTAAGCCCGACTAGGTCGAACTGCTCTAATACCATAATGTAACACCCCGATAAATTCTAACATGTAGAATTACCGAAATGCACTAAATGGCATGCAACAGAGTAACTTCCTGTTAATGAATATTGAACACAACTAAAAATTTCGATAACACATATCAAATGGTTCTCTGAACCTCGTTAACTTCCTGAAAATGCTTAAGCTTCACAACTTAAGACTTATACAATCCTGGTGTTCAATACTCAAAACATAAAGTAGCGGAAACGATTTTACAACTTATACAATGAAAGTCATACAATCGGTGACATAACTAGACGAAAATACAAAGGACTAAACAGGAAATCAAATCTCCCATGACTCCATGAATCGCACCGGCTAACCGTGCTCCTTCGCCTTTGCTTTTCCCTGCTTCTCTGTAAAAACCACAACATATAAAGGGTGAGATAAACATTATCTCAGTGGGTCCTATCGAGAACCCTTACTAACTCTAGCGGTTCATTATTCTTAACTTGTGAACTCGTGGCCTTAATAAGCAACCATGTGGACATATATTTTACCTCTTGTAATTTGTAGCCCTAATAAGCGACTACGCATTACATTTCTTTTACTTTCATCATTCTAGCATAACACCTCAAGCCTACCTATTCTAAGTAGGGATGTCAATGGGCCGGGCCGGCCCGGCCCATAGGGCCAAACAGTGTATATGGGCAGGGTCGGGCCAGCCCAATATTCTAATGGGCTGCGAAATTCAAGGCCCAGGCCCGCCCAACACTGGCCCACGGGCCCACGGGCCAGCCCAATGGGCAGGCCCAACGGGCCACAAACAATTGATTTTTTAAAATTTTAACTATATATTTTTTTTACCAATGAACAACATACATAAACAAAATTCAGCAACACAATATATCTTTGTCCATAATCCAAAATAGCATAGATAAATAAATTCGCCTTGGTTTTACAAAACAATTTGTCCATAATCCAAAATAGCTCAACTACGCAATATATCTGACAACTTTATCTCCTCAACAAGTTCAGCAGCAAGCCAGCAAAGAACAACATCTAACAAATATCCGACAACTTTATCTCCTCAACAAGTTCCGACAAATCTACAATGAATAATATAAAAGAAGTCAATGACAAAATAATGCAAGAATTACCAAAAATCAATAACAAAAGATATTTTTAATTTATTAATACCAGATGGTCCAACTTCCGTATAGCCGTGCAACCAATTACGCGTGCAAATGAGGCCTTGCACAGTTTCGGGAAGTAACCTGTTTCTATACTTATCCAATATTTGACCTCCGATACTAAACGAAGATTCAGAAGCTACTGTTGTGATTGGAATGCTAAGAAAGTCACAAGCCATAATTGCAAGTTGAGGAAATCGACTCTTATTCATCTTCCAATATTGGAGGATGTCAATATTATTCTCATCAAGACATGGCTCATTCAAATATATTTCCAACTGAGACTTCCCAGCATTAGAAGTCTTTTGTCTCCTTTCTTGATGGTATTCCTAGAAAACAGAAAATATAAATACCAATTCCAACAGTGTGATGAAGAAAGTTGCTGATAGGCAATCCTCAGATAGTTATAGTGCTCATGAGATAATTGCTCATGGTGAAGTGATATCACATGTTAAGAATAGAATATACAAGTTAGCCATCTGTTTAAATATTGCTCATGGTAAGAATTTCAAATGAAGACGATTCTATTGGTTAAGAATAGAATATACAAGTGAGCCATCTGTTTAAATATTGCTCATGGTAAGAATTTCAAATGAAGACGATTCTATTGGTTAAGAATAGAATATACAAGTGAGCCATCTGTTTAAGAATAGAATATACAAGTGAGCATTGGTTAATAAAGTCATTTATGTCCCGTTGGAGGCAGTAACTTAAGCAATATCACATGTTCACTAACTTAAACAAATTGTTGAGAAACACTTGTATATTCTAATGAAGCAGTAACTTAAACACAAATAATTGCTCAAGTAGTATAATGAATAATAATACTTAACCAGAATGCACTCACAAAACAGCGGGTTACACTTAACCAGAAATGTATAATGAATAATAATAGATAATAACTAGCTATTTACCTCAAGTAGTGATGAGTTGCTTATTGAGGATTGAGTGCCTCTTCTTGATGAACTAGGTAAAGATGATTGTGATGCACTTGTGTTGTTGGCATATTCAATAAAGAGATCATACAAACTTTTCTTCAATTTGTTCACCTTATCTTCATACTCAGTTGGATAAAGTCTTCTAAAACAAAAAGTTATAAAATCAAACTTTGATGTTGGGTCAAAAACACATCCAAGAGCAACATTGACCGAATATTCACTCCAATACTTATCAAATTTGAGCTTCATCCTTGTAGCCATATCTTTGATCACAATATCTTCACTATTCAGATTTTCTTTCAATCCCATCTCTATAAGTGCAACTTGTATGAAGTATAAGTTTGAGGTTGGATAAGATGACCCGGATATTAAGTTAGTAATAGTATAGAATGGTGCCAAGAAAGCACATATCTTATCCGCTCTATCCCAGTCTTCAAGGCTTGGGCAAATCTTGTAGTTCTTATCATTGAAACTCAAGTTAATGAATGCACGTCGATACTTAATGGCACTTTGAAGCATCATATATGTAGCATTCCACCTAGTGGAGACATCCATCCTCAAGAAACCACCACTTACATCATCTAGATGCACTTCTTTAATACATGCTCGGAAATCCCTCAACCTCCCCTCAGTGAGCCTCACATACTTAACACTTTCTCGAATCTTATTCAAAGCATCCCCAGCTGCCTTCAAGCCATCTTGAACTATGAGATTCAAGATATGTGCACAGCACCGCACATGAAAGTATTTACCTTTACTTAACAGCGCATCTTGCAAATTAAGCCTATCTTTCAAAATGTTTACCATGCTATCATTAGACGAGGCATTATCTAATGTGATAGAAAATATTTTTGTAGCTATCCCCCAATCCTTCAGAGCTTCAAGTACTTTTCCAGATAATTCCAATCCTGTATGGGAAGCCTCTAAGTGACAAAAAGAAAGCAATTTGCTATTTAACTTCCAATCATGATCAATATAATGCGCAGTCACAGTCATATAACCTTGTGTTGTTACAGCTGTCCATACATCAGAAGTAAGACAAATTCTACTAGGAATGGATGCCAACACACTCTTTAGCTTATTCTTTTCACTTAAAAACACACCCATACAATCCTCTTTTGCAGTGTTTCTAGAAACTGGTTGAAAGTCGGGATTCAAGACTTTGTTGACCACCGAAACCCCCTCATACTCGGCGTAGCTAAATGGAAGATCATGTTTGATAATAGCTTTAGAAAGTGCCTCTCTATAAGCCGTACTGTCAAATTTCCACCGCTTCAACAATGTAGCTTTGTTGTCCAACATAAGTCCCACATCATCATATTTAGGAGATAAACCACATCTTGCATGATGACGCTTTAAATGATTGGTACCACCAGTAGATTTGCAAGAAAGCACTTTTGCACAACCCTTACATTTACATGTTTCCCCTCCCTCCAACTTTTCAAAATAATTCCAAACCTCAGAGAGTCTTCTCCCGGCTCTTTTAGGCTTTTCATTTTTCTTAACATCGTCCAAAATCTCATCATTAGGGTGACTATAATCCCCTAGAATATTTAAATCATCATCAGAATCGATTTCCATAACCTCGTCCTCAGCAATGGGTTGAAGATTCATAACTACAAAAACACATTCACACATAAATAACAGAGGGATTTAAATAGAATAACTAACGAGTGGTATGAGACACATCATCGTATTTAGCTTCATTGCTAGGATCTAGACAACAGTTTGCTATACAAGGCAAATTACTATATAATAAACAATATCATTTGCTGCTTAATATTTACTAATTACTATAATCAACATTTATTTATAATTTAAAAATAAATTACATGTTAAATAAATCTATATAATTAGGTATCAATCAAGTTATGAATTGTCTAAAATTGTATAAATTTGATCTGAATAGGAACTTCAAATTTTTAATCCAGTGATTGCATTAACAATTAACAATATTCAACATTCAAAAGAGTTCATTAAAGTGTGTCAAACCGAAGTTAAAATAAAGGAACCAAAGTACAGAGTCTACCAAGTCAAAAAAACTAATACAACTAGAGCATTGGAATATAAATATCATACAGAATGCAGACCTTAGGAACATTAGTTTGCTGATTTTTGATTTTGTTTGTTAGGATTTGGCTTTGGTTTGGTGATCTGTTTGCAATCCAGGGTTGGAATTCTTGCTTAGGTTTCATGCCTTTGTGAAATTCTTACGGTTAGATCTGCTTCTTGATTTGAATGTGCAACTTTGGGTTTCTGGATTTCACAACTCAAAGTCTCAAACGACCTATGGTGTCTTCTAGAGAAGAACCGTAAGTTCAATATTTTTAAATAAAAAACATTTTTTCTTGAATTTCTTGTTTCATGGATGAGTGGGAGAGGAAAGAGCGACAGTGAGAGTGCAAGAGAGAGAGAGAGAGAGAACTTGCCTTGGTGAGTGGAAGAGGAAGCTTGGAAGAGGAAGAGGAAGCTTGGAAGAGGAAGAGGAAGATCGCTGAGAAGAGGAGATGAGTGGAAGAGGAAGATCGCTGAGATGAGACTGAGAGCGGAAGAGGAATAGATCGCGCGGCGTGCGTGAACTGACGGAGGTGTTTAGAGTTGAGTGAGAGAATAGAGTTTTAGGGTTTCTAATTTAGGAAAAAATAAAATAAAAAGAAACGGGCCAGCCCGGCCCGGCCCAATTATATCATCGGGCCAATCGGGCCGGGCCAAAAAACAAACCATTCATTTTGGGCTACTATTTTTAGAGCCCAGGCCCGCCCAAAAAATCGGGCCAGTGGGCCGGGCCCAAATTGACATCCCTAATTCTAAGGCACTTCTTCGGCTTTCGATGAACCCATCCCGCTATTACTAGTGGGCGAAACATGTTGAGCCTAGGGTTTGGGGCTCATGACTTCCCCTCCCCTAGTATGCTAATCCTCTAAGGGTCGTCACCCTTGTCCTCAATTTATATAATTTATATAAATGCACCCGCATTGGGCCGTCTCTTAATTTCATTCATGTACCATCTACCCTTCCTCAAGCGAAGGTATCTTGTCTTGAATTAATCACTACTTGTCTTGACTTGTATAAATTAACATGTGTACACTCGCGTTTTACTAATGTACGGTTTTTCCTTAACAGTATTGACTACCAAAACAGAACATTATACATATTTGATTTCATATATGATTATCCCTGTTAATAAGGTTTCCAACGCACCAAAGAACACCTCAATCGGACTCCCGGATCAAAAGTTATCGCGAAAACAAAATCAATAGCGTTTGCTGAAAAATTACAATGCGTCGCGACGTGAACAGGTTCCGTCGCGATACGAAGAGTTACAGAACCAAAACCTTTGCAAAATTAAACATGGTCGCGTGGCGACGGCCACGGGTCGCGATGCGACCGTTGGGAGAAGTGTTCAAAAATGACTTTTCAAAATTCTGTTTTGTTCCGTTTCGCTTTCAATCCGGTGCCGAGACATTTTAGGACTTCTGTGACTTAAAAACAAACATTTCAACCAGCAATTCAGTCATATTCCAGCGAAATCATTAAAATCAATCAAATCAATAAAATATATATATTCACCGAAAAACTGTAAAACACCATTTTCCCGAAAACGGTTTTTGACCCGATTATTTTCAAAACGAAACGGGAGACATAAAACTCAGTAACACAACACATCCCTAAGCGAGTATAGAACTCACCGATTGCGATGAAAATCGCACAACCAACGAATCCACGAGTTGTCACGATCAAGTAGCTTCACGAACAGTCCCCGTACGCGAATTCTCCACCATCCCGAATTTCTCGCCTGCACGAACATCAAGCCGATCCCGAATGGATCCCCAAACATGATCAGCTACTGAAGCTTTCCAAAGTGCGTCTCAAGTCAATAGAGAAATCCCCTTTTTACTTCGATTGAATTTCCAACTTCTAGAACGCGGCAACGACTTTTAATTCGGTTTTACAGCATCAGGACACTGTTTCGTAATAGGTATAACTCCTCCAATTCTTGACCAAAACCATCAGAACAAGTGTCTAACATGAAGGAAATGTTGTCTAGTTTCCAACGGTACAGACTTCAAACTGATTCACCAATTACACAGGGAGTTGTGACCAAGACAATGCGAGTGGTTAGATTCTGCCACAGATTCAAAAGTGTAACTTGTTGGTACGATTTCTCCTTCCATACTCCATGAAATTAGTTCATTCTTGTGCCTAATTCGAAGCATTTCGTGTCTAGTTTCTGAATCATCAAGAATCACGTTCATCTGAGTCGTGTACAGAGAGATATAGGGCAAACATCGAAGATGGTTCAAACGGGTTTTCTACTGGATTTGTTTCCTTTTTGGTGAACTTGTTGTATCTTCAACCTCAACCATGAATAACCACGAATTTGAGCTCCAAATACACTCCAAACACCTCTAGTTACTGAAACTCTCTTCTACAAGTACAATCATCAAGTTAAACTCAGTTTTTACCTACCATCTAGTCTCAAATGGACATGCAAGATTCCAAGGCTCCATAAAACTCTATTGTCTTCTTCATTTGAGCTTGAAGATGCATCAATGGTGAATTGTGATGGAGAGGGTTGTTGGTTTCGAAAATGGCATCACGAGGAAGAGGAAGGTGAGCTGATCATAATGGTACCAAGAAGTTGTACATGCATCAATGTTTGAGAAATGACTCTCCTCTTCTCCTCCTTTCTCTCTTGAGACCTCACTCTCTCCCTCTCTCAAGCTTTCTGTTTTCAGCAACTGAGTATTGTGTTTTAAGTTGTGAAGGTGAGTGTAGGTTTAATTTTCAGCTTATGGTAAAAATAAAACACTAGGGAAATGACCCATCTACCCCTATCACTCTAAATACTTATTTGAAGCCAATTTAAATCACCTAAACCTCAACTAATCATGCAATTCCTCAATAAGTAGTACAATAATTAAATGATGCTTATGTGGGTGTCTTGTGGAAGAATGGGTCAGCTGAACCCACTTAAGGGCAGAAAAGACGAAAATACCCCTATCCTAGTATTCTCACTTAAAATCCCAATTAGCTCGCCATTTAATCAACAATTCAAGTACCAATATAATTTAGCATCCAAGCATAACATAACTCACTTAATCAATTAAGCTAATTAATCATCTCAACCTCTTGCTAATTTAAATAATTTAAATTAGCTAAATTGGGGATGTTACAAAAAGGGAGGAAGGTTTTTGTTTGGCCAAGGCTTGGGCTAGGGTTTGGGGTTTTTGTCTCTAGGGAGGCGCCCCCTATCGCTTCTTCTTTGTTCCTACTTCTCATACTTTGTGTTGGCTATTGCCTTTTTATCAATAATACACTACTTTCTTGATTGTTTCTTCTACTATTATTGTCTTTCTCTATCAGTATAGTTCATAATTCTCTGAGAAGAGTTATAAACAAAGAGAGTTGTGGTATATCTATAATATCTTTCAATGCATTGGAACCAATAATGAGGGATGGAAGAAGTAAATATCACAATATTCAGAAGTTCATCCAACTTCAGATCACAGTCAGTATATCAGGGTTACTCTTGACCTTGATTACAACAATTTCCACAGGAAAATCCCCCCTAACAGCAATCCAGCTTATTTGGGTGAACTTGCTAATGTGCCTTCTAGGTTCCATAATGATGGAAATGGAGTTAAGTAGCGGGGAAGAGCTTGCAAACAAACCATCTAATGATAGGAATCAGCCCTTTATATTCAAAAAAAATTGGAAGAACATAGTTATTCAGGTTTTGTATCAGGCTCTTGCATGCATGACACTTGAATTTTGGGGACATGTTACTGATGAGAGTGAAAAGAAAATTAGGAAAACCATGATCTTCAACACATTTCTACTATGTCAGCTCTTCAATCTTCTCAACACCATACATTTGTTGAAAAGGGGAGTTTTCAATATTGTTGTTCAGAGCTACTGCTTCACAGTGGACCTTGAACATTATTCTCTGCACCAATTGTGCTTCACCCTTTGACTCTCCATCACACCGCAACCTTAATACTCTATTTATAAGGCTCCTTTTGTTCCCTCTAGGACTAATAGGCATCACATATCTTAAGTAGCTAGAGCATTTGTTGCAAATATTTGTTAATTCATTCATATTTATAGCAAGTATCAATTAGGAAATCAGGTAATTAATATCCTGTCATTAATTTGTTTCCATTGTTATAGCGTGTGTATATATTTGATCTCAGGTGCTAGTGCAGTTTGTATGGCCTAAGTGTTGCCTAACCTTATATCAATAATCTTTAGAATAATGAGTCATAATGTCATGTGTTTAGTCCATGCTTATCTTTAAACCCTTAAGACAATGTTGAATACAAGCAATCTTACCAAATTTTGTTTAGGCGCCAAAACAAAGTAATCTTTTAGGAAAAAAAATGCAGTCACGTGGGTGGAAATGTCAGGGGAAAAAATAACAAAAGCACCTGCTTTCTATTGGCCTATTTCAACCAATTATCTTGAATTATCTTTAATCATTGCAAACAAAAATTATTACTACACTACTCCATGTGGTTTTTGTGGTTTTGAGTCTTTCCATATGGTTTTTTTTCCGATTAATGTAGCAATCCTATTCATAAACATTCAACTCCACCAATTACATTCTTTATTCTCTGTATACACGCATGCCTTTAGGCTTCAGTTTTAAGAGTACTCACAATATAATGTTTTCTCACCTTTCTTCCCCTTTTCTCTTTCTTTTGTCCTGTTTTCTTTTTCTTTTTGTTGATTTTCCTCTTTCTTTGGTTTGACAGGTTATGGGAGCATTCAAAGTTATTCGATAGCAGACCAAGTTATCTTTCATTGTGTTATTCTGTTGGTGTAGTTATTCCTTTGTTTCATGTGTTTTTTTCTTTTGGATTTTCGTTGTCTTATTTTGATAGTGTGTTTTTTTGGCTAAATCTTGATAGTGTGTTGGTTTATGCCATTGCTGATAGTGTAGTTTCGGGTTATTGAGGAGTGGAGAGAGAAGAAGATAGGGAGAGTGAAATGGATGAGGATTGGCATGGCTGGATAAGTGGGTGCAAGTGCTCTCAATGTCTTCTCTAGTGTTCATTTACATCAATTATTCAAATAAATGTAAATAAGATAATTGTATTTTGTATATAATACATGTAATTATGGTAATTAAAGATAACTTATTTTCTTTTTTTAAAGTGTTTTAAATCTATAAAATACAGTACTCCATCATGTAGGTTAGATATGGATTAATGTATCTCCGATTATTTTTTCTTACTTTATATATCTGTCTGACATTAGCAACTATATATATATATATATATATATATATATATATATATGCATAACAAATTTATGTTGCCTGACTGATTCGAAGGTTCAAAGGTAAATTATAAAGTCTTCATTTGGTTGCTTGATTGAATAAATGACCAGAATTTTAAAATAATTGGATTTGAATGTATGTTTGCAGGAAGAACGTAGTCAGAAATTCATTAGACTCATTTTATTCGCCGTCCTTTTGATCTGCGTTTTGCTAGCTTATTAGCAAGAGTTGATTAGTTTGTAAGACACTTGCACACAATTAAAAACACTTCATCCATTCTTGGTTTTCTATGCGTAACGTAAGTAAGGAAAGTAGGAAGGATATTCTTATGTGACTTCACTCTTCGTTAAACTCTATATGTGCATACATACATTAACTAAAGTACTTCACCCATGCTATGTGCTATGCACAACTTAGTTATGTTGACAATTCATCACATAGTTTTTCTTTACTTGAAGAATGTAAATTTTTTGTGTAGTTTCATATTAATAAGTTTATTAAATCAGCATTTGTTTAAGGGTTCCATCCTTGGTCAGTGCATATGTAAACATATCTAGTGGAATGTATCAACCCATTAAATAGATCTTAGTACCTCTGAGAATTATTTATGTCTTTAAACAATACTCCATGCATTCAATTTTATTTCATATAATAACCCGTGCATGCACGAGTGTATGTCTAGTTGATTGTATAATTTTAATCTTGTCTGTATATAAACTTCGTTCAGTTCATCCAAAATAAAAAAGCTTCATTCAGCCATGAGGGCTCAGTGTTCTGGATTGGTATCACGCTTTGATACCATCTTAGATTGTGGTTAAGGCCTAACTCAACCCCACAAAACCAACTTGTAAGGTGAGGGATGCCTCCCACTTATAAACTTTTTTTCAGGTCATATCACATCCAATGTGGTACTCTTAAGTCTTAACACACACCCTCACACCCAGGACTAGACAAATGGAGAGTGACACGAGTGGCCCGATAGCGGGTAGCCCAACGGATATTGGATTGGCTCCGATACCATATTACTGAAATTGATTGAAGAATGTGAGAACTTCATTTGAATGTTCTCTATTTCTATTGTATGAGATTATGTTTACAAAAGATTACAAAGAGTGGTTATATAGAACTCCTAACTAACAACTAGAATTCTTAGCTAACATCTAACTAGTAACTAACAAACATAATAACCAATTCAGTTATGAATAACAAACAATGGTGGTAAACTAACTATTATCCAATATCCCCCCCACAAGCTGGAGGGTAAATGTTAAGAAGCCCCGGCTTGGAGAGGAAGATGGTAAACTAACTATTATCCAATAATTGGGGTAGCTAAATACAGTGGCGGACCTACATAAGGAAAAATAATATTAGCACCGATATCTTAGGAAAAAATATTTTTGCATCCCCTAAATATATCTTTTGCACCTAAGTTCTTAATTTTGCACCAAAGTTCTTAATTTTGCACCACAGTTCTTAATGCACGTTATTTATAGTTGAAACTCTAACATTTTTACATTATTTATCTATTTAGTTGTATAGCATAACTCCCGTCAAAAAAAGTTTGTATACCATAATTAGGGTTGGAAATGAGTCTAGTCAAACTTAGTCCAGCTCGGTTTTACTCGATAATAATCATGACTTGACAAGAATCGGTTCTACTTGAAAAAATCAGTTCAGCTTGTGTGTAAATTGTACATCTTTTGCTTTTTTTGACAAGATGCAAATCTTGTGCTTGGCCAGGTTAATATATTTCTTTTGAATACCAAAAAAAAAGGATATTCTGTTATGTAGAAAGGTAAGTAGTTAATATAAGGTTACAATAGCTTAAGTTTATAATTCAAATTATACAATATTCTAGCCATAATTTACTTATTATTCAACATAGTTAATTCACTACATGATCACAAAATAGAAATTATTCCAACAACTATTCTAAATTTCTAATATAATACTATAAGAGACAATACAATTTTTAGTTCATTGAATAACTGATGAATCGGGTTTATATAAAGTGGACTAGAGAATAAAGGAATGATTGTTTTCTTCATTGTTTTATTCTTGACAGTATGTTATTGGAGGTTGAAACATACCTTCTTGTCACCATTTTTTGGTGTTTTAACTTTAGTTAATGTGTTTCTTCCTCTTAAATATCCCAAAATTTTCATTTACTAAACTTCAGATATAAACTTGACTCCAGTCCTGACTTTCACACTATTTTCTTACTGTTGCTAAAAGTCTGCTTTTTTTGGCAACAAGTGAACTTAAAGTCATTTACCTATTCTCAAATTCTGAGATCACAATTGAATTCCCCACGGTAGCTTCTCAAATAAATGTAAATAAGATAATTGTATTTTGTATATAGTACATGTAATTATGGTAATTAAGGATAACTTATTTCCTTTTTTTAAAGTTATTTAAATCTATAAAATACACTCCATCATGTAGGTTAGATATGGATTGTATCTCCGGTTATTTTATCTTACTTTATATATCTGTATGACATTAGCAACTATATATGCATAACAAATTTATGTTGCCTGATTGATTCGAAGGTTCAAAGGTAAATTATAAAGTCTTCATTTGGTGGAATTGTACTACTTGCTTGATTGAATAAATGACCAGAATTTTAAAATAATTGGATTTGAATGTTTGTAAGAAGAACGTAGTCAGAAATTCATTAGACTCATGTTATTTGCCGTCCTTTTGATCTGCGTTTTGCTAGCTTATTAGCAAGAGTTGATTAGTTTGTAAGACACTTGCACACAATTAAAAACACTTCATCCATTCTTGGTTTTCTATGCGCAACGTAAGTAAGGAAAGTGGGAAGGATATTCTTATGTGACTTCACTCTTCGTTAAACTCTATATGTACATACATACATTAACTAAAAGTCCTTATAAAAATATGTACCCAACAAAAAAGTACTTCACCCATGCTATGTGCTATGCACAACTTAGTTATGTTGACAATTCATCACATAGTTTTTCTTTACTTGAAGAATGTAAATTTTTTTGTGTAGTTTCATATTAATAAGTTTATTAAATCAGCATTTGTTTAAGGGTTCCATCCTTGGTCAGTGCATATGTAAACATATCTAGTGGAAGATATCAACCCATTAAATAGATCTTAGTACCTCGAGAATTATTTATGTCTTTAAACAATACTCCATGCATTCAATTTTATTTCATATAATAACCCGTGCATGCACGAGTGTATGTCTAGTTGATTGTATAATTTTAATCTTGTCTGTATATAAACTTCGTTCAGTTCATCCAAAATAAAAAAGCTTCATTCAGCCATGAGGGCTCAGTGTTCTGGATTGGTATCACGCTTTGATACCATCTTAGATTGTGGTTAAGGCCTAACTCAACCCCACAAAACCAACTTGTAAGGTGAGGGATGCCTCCCACTTATAAACTCTTTTTCAGGCCATATCACATCTGATGTGGGACTCTTAAGTCTTAACACACACCGCTCACGCCCAGGACTAGAGAAATGGAGCGTGACCCGAGTGGCCCTGATAGCGGATAGCCCAACGACTCTTGGATTGGCTCTGATACCATAATAGTGAAATTGATTGAAGAATGTGAGAACTTCATTTGAATGTTCTCTATTTCTATTGTATCAGATTGTGTTTACAAAAGATTACAAAGAGTGGTTATATAGAACTCCTAACTAACAACTAGAATTCTTAGCTAACATTTATCTAGTAGCTAACAAACATAATAACCAATTCGGTTATGAATAACAAACAATGGTGGAAAACTAACTATTATCCAATATCCCCCCACAAGCTGGAGGGTAAATGTTAAGAAGCCCCGGCTTGGAGAGGAAGATGGCAAACTAACTATTATCCAATAATTGGGGTAGCTAAATACAGTGGCGGACCTACATAAGGAAAAATAATATTAGCACCGATATCTTAGGAAAAAATATTTTTGCATCCCCTAAATATACCTTTTGCAACTAAGTCCTTAATTTTGCACCAAAGTTCTTAATTTTGCACCACAATTCTTAATGCACGTTATTTATCGTTGAAACTCCAACATTTTTACATTATTTATCTATCTAGTTGTATAGCATAATTCCCGTCAAAAAAAGGTTGTATACCAAAATTAGGGTTGAAAATGAGTCTAGTCAAACTTAGTTCAGCTTGGTTTTACTCGATAATAATCATGACTTGACAAGAATCGGTTCTACTTGAAAAAATCAGTTCAGCTTGTGTGTAAATTGTACATCTTGTGCTTTTTTTGACAAGATGCAAATCTTGTGCTTGGCCAGGTTAATATATTTCTTTTGTATACAAAAAAAAAGGTAATTCTGTCATGTAGAAAGGTAAGTAGTTAATATAAGATTACAATAGTTTAAGTTTATAATTGAAATTATACAATATTCTAGCCATAATTTACTTATTATTCAACATAGTTAATTCACTACATGATCACAAAATAGAAATTATTCCAACAACTATTCTAAATTTCAAATATAATACTATAAGAGACAATACAATTTTTAGTTCATTGAATAACTGATGAATCGAGTTTATATAAAGTGGAACAGAGAATAAAAGGAATGATTGTTTTATTCTTGACCGTATGTTATTGGAGGTTGAAGCATACCTTCTTGTCACCATTTTTTGGTGTTTTAACTTTAGTTAATGTGTTTCTTCCTCTTAAATATCCCAAAATTTTCATTTACTAAACTTCAGATATAAACTTGACTCCAGTCCAGACTTTCACACTATTTTCTTACTGTTGCTTAAAGACTGCTTTTTTGGCACCAAGTGAACTTAAAGTCATTTACCTATTCTCAAATTCTGAGATCACAATTGAATTCCCAACAGTAGCTTTTTTTGTAATTTAGCAAGGATGAGCTGCCACCTTGTGCTCTCTTGAGGCTGAGTTGATGACAGCCAAGTATTTATTTGCCTGCTTGTCTTACGCACCCTGCCACCCTCACCCTCATATCTATTTCAGTAGCTTTATGTTTTTTACTTTTTTTCTAACATGTAGAATATGTAATACCAAGTTGGAAAAAATAAATAAAAAAGATGTGATGGGAATGGGGATTGGTGTTATAGCATGAGCCCAATCCAAAGTTTCAGTTTAGATTTGTTAACATTGGTGGACCTGATTTCCATGGCTTACATTCACCCTCTTCAAAATATCCACATGGCACAAGTAGAGCCATATTATATATATCAGCTAGGAAATCCAATCCAAATCTACCACCAATAAGATGTTGGTGACATGTGGATATCCTGATCCACAATATCTTAAGATTTCCACCGTGGCAACTTCTCAAACTTGTATAAACCTTTGTAGCCTTCACCATTCTAACACAACAACACTAGGTACCTATCACCAAAGAGAGAAGTGCAAGAAGCCTCATCAAGAGAACATAACCATGGCCACTTCTGGTATTCAGCAATCAGCATTCGCTGGCCAAACTGCTTTGAAACAATCAAATGAGTTTGTCAGGAAGTTTGGTGGTTCTGGCAACAGTCGTTTTGTCATGCGCAGAACTGTCAAGAGTGCTCCTCAGAGCATCTGGTAAGTTGTTCAATTTCACTCAACACTAGCCTTCTCAATAGTTCAAAATTGAAATACCAAATGTTACTTTTTTTTGTTTATTTGATACTAGTAGTTATAGTTTTTTATACTACTCTATCTCATGTTTCTTTGAGATCATAATAAGCAAGATGGGAATAAGTAACTCAAAAGCCAGTGAGTGAGTATGCAAGTATATTAGATTACATTGCATAAAATGTTTAATAACTTGTGATATAGTTAATAATATTATCTTGTCTAGTAAAAGGTCAAATGCAACATCCTTTGAAAACATCTTTACCATTAAACAAAGTAAATGACAGATAACTACCTTTTTCTGTTTACTAATTTCTTTCCTTTGTTGTCTTTCACTTCAACCTATTTGCATAGTATAAATTTAAATCGGAACTAATCATTTTTTGACAAATTCATTTCAACAAAAAAGAAACAACTAGTTCACTACTAGAAAAAGATAAAGGTGGAAATTCAGAGACTAAAAATAGTAAAATTTGTCTCTAATATTTGGAAATCGTCTCTAATTTTTGTCACAATTTCAGTTTTTTTGGGTAGTGCTAGTTTGAATTAAGGTCATGTGTTTTGGAATCTGAGTTGGCATGATCTGTTGTGAAAACTAAACCAGGTATGGTCCAGACCGTCCCAAGTACTTGGGTCCATTCTCAGAGCAAATTCCATCATACTTGACTGGTGAATTTCCAGGAGACTATGGATGGGACACAGCAGGATTATCAGCAGACCCAGAAACCTTTGCAAGGAACCGTGAGCTTGAAGTAATTCACAGCAGATGGGCTATGCTTGGTGCACTAGGATGTACTTTCCCAGAAATCCTTGAAAAGAATGGTGTCAAATTTGGTGAAGCAGTGTGGTTCAAGGCTGGTGCACAAATCTTCTCTGAAGGTGGACTTGACTATTTGGGTAACCCAAACCTGATTCATGCTCAGAGCATCCTTGCAATCTGGGCTACTCAGGTTGTGTTGATGGGATTTATTGAAGGTTACAGAGTTGGTGGAGGACCACTTGGTGAAGGACTAGACCCACTTTACCCTGGTGGTGCATTTGACCCACTTGGTTTGGCTGATGACCCTGATGCATTTGCTG
The DNA here is from genome assembly GCA_039519185.1 of Astragalus membranaceus. Classification (NCBI taxonomy): domain Eukaryota; kingdom Viridiplantae; phylum Streptophyta; class Magnoliopsida; order Fabales; family Fabaceae; genus Astragalus; species Astragalus membranaceus. Next base: position 182,106,391 of record CM076849.1, read on the forward strand.
AGTTGAAGGTCAAGGAACTTAAGAATGGTAGGTTGGCTATGTTCTCCATGTTTGGTTTCTTTGTTCAGGCTATTGTTACTGGCAAGGGACCTATTCAGAACCTTTTTGACCATCTTGCTGATCCTGTTGCCAACAATGCATGGGCTTATGCTACTAACTTTGTCCCTGGACAATGAGGGATTATATATGTCTGCCTTTTCAGCTGAAAACTTCTGCTAGCTCCCATTTGCATTTCTGTTGTGTTTAACTCCATTTTCACCATTAATGTAACTACACCAGCAGAATAATCTTTATGAGATTGATTGCATATTACTAGTACTAGTATGGCTCCCTGGAAATATAAACTCTTGTTGCATTCCCAAATGTTAATTAGCTCAAAAAAATGCAACCAAGTTCAAGGCCTCCATAGAAAATAACAAATCATGAACTATATTAAAATAACTATTCAAAAACCCAACTTAATTCGTGCAGAAACTCAACCCCCGTTAAAAAAGTGGAAAACATGTTAAAAAATAACTTCCATTTCCTCGAGAATATAATATTCTCACCATCTTCACACACGAATAGAAAGAGAAGGAAAAAAAACCCATATATAATGTCTTTTATAACCTGTATCAAACATGCATGCTACATTTCCAACTCACATTCTTTAGAATAATTTTGGAAGACTCTAAACAAACAAAGTCTAAGGTTCTTCATAATGGGAATAAGAGTTGGTTCTGCTTCCATATTGACGAGACCAAATGAAATGGCCAACTTCACGTTGTGGTTCTCTAATTCAGGTTCTTTTTCTTTCTCACCTTCAATATTTAGCAGAATTTGGGCAGTGACTGAAGTGTGAACATGTCCCGCGCGCTAGTCTCAGTTTCTCTCTCACTCATTTTCATCCCAATTCCTTTTGTCTCTTCTGCACAGCACGACCCTCCCCTTCCAAACCTCCAAAACATGAACAACGCATTATTAAATAGTTGAAAACTTGCACCCATAAAAATAATATTACACCAGCAAAACCAAACAAAGATGTACCATCTCATCTCATCTCATCCGTTGCAAATAGTGGTCTAAAATTGACATGCCGAGATAAGCATTTACCTAACCATTTATTCTCCAAAATACTCAATTCCAAGTGCTACACTGCATCATCATTTTGGACTCTACCTCTTATCCTTTTCCTCCTTCAAAAAGTCCCTTTGGCCACACATCAAGCAACCCTGCCTTCCCCTATACCAACTTCAACAATCATCTCCTTGTCATGTTCTCAAACAGTAGTTGATTATTATAATCTATGTTGCTATCATGAGGAATCTATTGGAAGGTCCCAAATACTAAAAAATAATGCTCAACAGCTCAAAATGATGATCTTCAATATACGCACTTCCTTGTATTATATACCATTCCAAACCACTACATGCCAAACCCACCAAAATATAGAACCCAACCATCTTCCCTCTGCCCCCCACAGTAGTGAAGACCCCAAAGATTGAAACTTTACTCACCACTGCCATATGGGTAGGCAAGATAACGATCCTACGATTGTCAACTCCTCCATTGCTCTTCTTCAAGAAAGGTTTAGACAGTTGGAGAAGGTGAAAGAAAGGAGAGAAGGGAAACAATTTCTCAGATTGTTATCATCTGAGAACCAGAGGAGCACTTCATCATCTATGCAAGAAAATCCCTTGGTACTGAGTCCACATAGGCCAACTCACCTTGATTCTCTTTCTCTTGGACTCAACTTGACAAACAAGCAAGGTGATCATAATAACACCATGAAATCACCTCCATCCTCGAGTCTATGGCCACAGGGTGCATCAACATCCACAAATTTTGACACTGCAGATGTTGATACTTCGCTTCATCTGTAAATTAATATATTTACTTATGCTTGTTTTATCTTCCCTAATCCCCCTCCCTATATCTATCTATAATCTATATATGTATAATGTATGTATGTATGTGTATACCAATCCTATGTTCCCCCTAATTTTGTAGTAGTAATCGACGTGCATCCGACGTTTACTTTCCCCTTGAAAGAATGTGAATGATATAATAATTTTTGCAAAGCAATTGGTGCATCATTATGCATATGAACACCCACACCTACAATCAATAAATATAAAAATAGTTTTAGGAGGGATTAGAATTTTTTATTATTATTTTAATCTATTTTAAGTTTTAAATTAGTTATATTTATACTTTATAGATACTGTGTTCATTCAAGAATATATTCAGAGAGTTGTAATTGTATAAGGACTTTTTAATAATAAAAAAACCATCCATCTTCTATGCTAGAACTAGAACAAAATATTTTAGTATTAGTAATGGCAAGAAGACAATAGTAAATGTAATTTAATACTAGTATCATTCATTTTAAGTCACTTTTTTTTGCTGTTATCAAATAGTAAATTGAAATTTGTTACTCCTTGGATGTGTATATTTACTTAAATTTAAATATACTTTTTGTTTCAAAAAACATAAAAACTAAAGAGACTTTGGTTGTTCTTTTTATTATTTCAAAACCATAAAACTTAAATCTACTATCTATCTATGCTATTTACCTACTACCAAAATATCAATCTTATCTTTTTCCCAACTAAATAATTAGAGAATATTTAGGTAAATTCACTTTTTCAAATTTTTTCAGTCTCTCACACTTTTTCAAACTTTTTCACTTTTTTATTCTCTCACGCTTTTTCACTCTTTTCTTCTCTTTCTTCTTCTAATTATCTCATTTCTCTAGTTTTCAAACTTTTTCACTTTTTCACTCTCTCACTCACTTTTTCACTCTTTTCTCCTCTTTTTTCCTCTAATTCTCCCATTTCTCTATTTTACACACTTTCCTCTATAATATTTTAAAATATTTCAAATTTTGACAAAATTTTAATATCCGTTATTTTTTACACGGGGTAATATTTAGGCTAATTAAATCTGTCAACTTTAAAATTGTCTTGATTTTCATGTGATAATGTTCGAACTAATTAAATTTTCTGAGTACATACATTACCCACTACCAAAATACTACTCTTATCATTTTCCCAACTAAGCAATTGGAGTTTATTTAGGTAATTTCATTTTTTCACTTTTTCAAACTTTTTCACTATCATTTTCTCTTTCTTCCGCTAACTCTCTTATTTCTCTATTTTTCACGATATATCTACTTTAATTTCATCTACATGTCTCCTTCCGCTAATTAAATTTTGTCTAAGATCATACATAAAAATAAAACGACAGTGCGTAGGCACAGGTATACTGCTAGTACCTTATAGAATCGATTAATATATATATACTCCCTCCGATCTCATCTATAAGCAAAAGTTGATCAACACAAGTTGATGTATTTGGTTGTAATTTTGGACTAAATATATCAACTTCCGTTGGCCAAGTTTTGCTTATATTTAGGAACAGAGTAGTATTATCTCGATTAAAATAATCTGATATGATTTCCTCATAAAATAATCTTATATGAACGGGTAATTTGTTTACACACGATTGCAAATTAGAGCCATACCTACGTTGATCCAATACCTCAGAAATGTTGATGTTAGTAGAGGGACAGTCATTGCAAGAACGCGATCCATTTTTAACTGCATGGCTCAATGTAGCTGCATCTAGCATCCTTTGTCACTCTTATCTTCATCATTTCGCTTACATGTGAAATTTTGTTCCACTTCCCAGCTGCAGCATACATGTTAGAAAATACAGTATAACACCTTGTTCTAGCATTTGGATCCTCCTCAATCAAATTAAGGGCTGCATGTTCACCAATTTCCAAGTTTCAATGGTTCCTATCAGCACCAATCAAGCTCATCTAGATGACTTTATTTGGTCTTACAAGCATTCTCCCAATGATATTTTTAGCTCGTTCAAGATGCCCGGCTCAACATAAAATGTCAACAAGGAAGCCGTAATTTCATCCGCGAGCTCAAATTTATATTCATTAGTCATCAATTGAAAGTTTTGGCTCCCCTCATCTACCAAGCCTGCATGAGTACAAGCATTTGACACACCAATGAAAGTTATAGCCATGGCACTCTATGCTGCCACGCTTGGAATATATTTCTATCAGTGAAGTACCAAGTACAGCATCTAACTCAAGGCCATGAATCCATCTTCCATTATCAAGAACAGCCAAACCCGAAGAAGCAGAAAGAGCAGTGAGTACTGGAATGTAACATTGCTAGCTAGGCATGAGGCCCTCTTTCAACAAAGCTTCAAACAACTCTAGAGCTTCATAAAAACACCCATTGAGCTGGTATCCGGATATCATCGAGTTCCAATACTCCTCACCACAAAATTTAATTTTACGAGACTTCATATACCTATTAATCATAAATGTTGCAAGAAACCAAACTCTTACTAGGCATCTGATCAAATACCATACCTCTCGGGCAACCTCAACCACACAACATTTGCACAACCCATCAACCAATGCAGTGCAAGTAAATGCATTCCTACTAGGCATTTCAGCGAACAGCTTTAGTGCCGATTCAACAGCTCCATTCTTAGCATAAAAATTAATCAAAGAGTAAATTTTTATCAACCATGCAATCAAATGAAGGCGCTAACCTTGGTGAATGTGACAGAATATTCCTTATTCCTCTTTTAAGTTAGGGTAAGTTGATTGCATTTTTACTTTTTACTTTTGTAATGAAATCAGCCTGCTTCTAGAAGCTGCTGTGGTAAGAGAACATTTATTCCTAATGAAAATCTCTAATTCCTTAGGTGACCTCAAAGACAAATAAGCAGTAATAACAACAATTATCCTATGATTCTGAATACCAATGATTATTCCTAGACTAGACATAAACAAATTTCAATTCTCAAGCATATGTAATTCAAACTTCCATTCATAATCACATATCATAAATCATCCTAAAGTGATCAAATCCTAGAAAGCGTTAACGACAGAGATTGAAACATAAATCATAACATTCATTCAAATAATAGAGGTTTGATTCAACAATATAAGAGATTCATGAATTGTTACTCATCCCCAACAATAGGAAATTTAGCTAGACATAGAAATAGAAATAACAAGAGAAAGAGAAAAGATCAAACTAGAGGGAGAAGCTGACAACATTGATGCCCAATGACTTGTTCCCAAGCTTGAATCATCAACGGAGGTCAGCGCAGTGCGAATCCTTGCTGTCACGGACTTCAGAGCGCAAAACCAAACTGTTCCCAATGATCAGAATGACCTAAAATTCGAGTTACGGACTTAAATATGAGCTGGGTAAGTGACCCATCGCCGGGCGACCTGAACAAAAACAAGGAATTTTTAACACCATCGCCCAGCAAGCAGAACCCATCGCCAGGCGACCCGTAGAAAAACAGCGCCCAGGAGAACCATCGCCTGCGAGCAGATCCATCGCCAGGCTACCCGATGCAAATCAGCGCCCCAGAACTCAGCCACCATCGCATGGCGGGCTAGTTCCATCGCCAGGCGACCAGAAGTGAAATTTTGCCTTTTTGTATTTGTTGAACCGCTTGGTAAGCTCATGTCATAGCTAGGCGAAGGACAACAAAAACACACGAATTAAAGGTACCAAGTATCTCAAAAACACAAACGAACTCAATTAAAAACTAACAAACAAAAATCAAACTATTATGATTCTAAAACTCACTATAATTGAGAAAAACTTATGAAAAACTAATTGAAAACTAGTCAAATTATACATACAATGCAGAGCAATCAACCAGCAAGAAGTAAATGGCAGAATTGACAGATTGAATACTCAAATGAATGAGAGTATGCAAGAGATCAGAACTCTTATACGTGGTTAGACTCCTCCAGTGGTTACACAACCCAATCAACCTGCTGCCAGAACTCAGAACCACTACTCTACTCGAATATCTAAGGTAGAATTTTCAAAATTTGATGGTAAGAATGTTAAAGATTGGTTGTACAAATGCACTCAATTTTTTTCTCTTGATGAAACTCCTCCTGAAAATATAAAGTCCGTTTAGCATCTATTCATTTTGAGGGATTAGCTTTACAATGACATTTAAATTATATGCGTCAGAATTTTGATATTTATCCCACTTGGAATCAATATGTCTTGGATGTTACTACTAGATTTGGTGACCTTTATGAAGATCCTTTGAGTGATTCTGTCCAAATCAAGCAAGGCTCTAAGTTACAAGACTATATAGACCAATTTGAGCTTGCCTTAACCCAAGTAAACCTTATCCCAGAACACACTCTCAACATTTTCCTTGCTTGGTTAGAGCAATCAACCCAAATGCATGTGAGAATGTTCAATCCCACCACTTAGCCCAAGCTTCACATTTAGCCCGTCTGTTTGAAGCCTCTAAACCTACTAAACCCCAAACTCGTGTCACTAAACCCTTTATCCCTACAAACAGAACCTTACTACACTCTGGCTCTTCTTCCAATACACTCCACCTAACACCAAACACAACCCTCCCACCCATAATGCCCAAAACACCTCGCCTTTACTCAACTACAGAACAGGCAGATAGAAGGGCCAAGGGCCTCTACATGTTCTGTGATGAACCATTCACATCTGGTCATCAACTAAAACACAAATGCTCTCAAATGTTTGTGCTTGAACTTATTGATGATGAGGAGGATCCACCCACAGAAACACCTACTGAGCCAATTAATGACCTACCAGAAACACCTGCCCCTGACCCAGAAACCCCACAACTATCCTTACAAGCCCTCACTGGTGCTTCCCATTTCCACACTATCAGAGTAACTGCCTTGCACAATAAGAAATTGATCCATGTTTTGTTAGACAATGGAAGTACTCATAACTTCCTGGATCTAGCAATTGCTCAGAAGCTTGGCTGCAAGCTTGAAGAAGTGCCTCCCACTACGCCAGATCTTGAGAAAAAGGGCGCCCCTATTGGGCAGTGTTCTTGATGTAAGCGCTACATTTGCTTAAAACGCGCAGAGAATGGGCAACGCTCCTGTTGTAAGCGCGGCTTTTGGTTAAAATGCGCTGGGGCGCTGGGCAGCACTTTTTAGGAAACGCTGCCTATAGGAGAGCGCGTTGGGGCGATGGGCAACGCTTTTTAGGAAACGCTGCCTATAGGAGAACGTGTTGGGCGATGGCCAGCGCTCTTTAGGAAATGTTGCATAGGAGAATGCGTTGGGCAGCGCTTTTTAGGAAACACTGCCTATAGGAGAACGCGTTGGGGCGATGGGTAGCGCTTATAGGCAAACGCTGCCTATTACTAATACTTTATTTGTTCATTTCCTCACATTCCCGCGCGCTACCTCTCCAACGAATCTCTCTCAGCTCGCCTCCCACTCTCACATCAGCTAGCTCTTCGGCGACTCTCTCTCAGTTCAGATCTTCGGCCAACGACTCTCTCTCAGTTCGCCTCCCTCGCGTTCCTCACATTCCCTCAAACTGGTGAACCCAGAAAAATCCATAAACCCATAAAATCTGTAAACCCCAACCGTAAACCCAGCAAAACGCAATCTGGGTGGTTCCTCTTGTTCCTCGTGTTCTTTCAGTCCTTTGGTCAGTGTGGTTCTGCATTTGGTAGCAGCAACCCATTTGTGTATGTTGGAGGTCAAAGTTTTGCATTTGGTAAGTTCAATAGTTTTTATTTGGTATTTTTATTGATTGTTGTTTTTTGTATTTTATTCAACTAATAGAAGCTCATCTTATGGATTTGGGTACCCTAGAGTTTCGATTTGTCTAGGAAGTGAAGAGTAGCTTGTTGGTGATTCACTAGTTTCTCTTAGAGTTGAGTTCTTTACTCTTTCGTTCCTTTTAGCTTGATTGTTAGATTAATGGATATGGTGCTCTAGAAATTTGGATTGTGTTCTAGAAATTTGGATGCATGTGAATGTTGTAAATGAATGACTTAGTTATTTGGACGTTGTAAAATTTGTGAATGTTATTTGGATGAATGACTTAGTTATTTGGATGCATGTGAATGTTGTAAATGAATGACTTAGTTAATGGATATGTTGTAAAATTTGTCTAGGAAATGAAGAGTAGCTTGTTGGCAATATGGAAGACATCAAAGTCTTTGATTTCTTTAGTTGAAAATAGTTGAATGTCTTAGCTTCAAAAAAATTGTATGTTGTGTGTTTTTCCCCTATAATAGGTTTAAGTTCTCTTATCAGGATTTTATTATAAATATTGGGAAATTATGGATAGAAAGTGGATGTCTGTCAATCGTCTGTCCAAGGAATATGCCGCTGGAGTGGATTATGTTGTGAACTGTGTTGTTGAATGTTTAGGGACTTCTAGTAATATCAAATGTCCTTGTTTAAGTTGTTGTTATGTAAAATCAATTAATGCAGAGGAGTTGGCAGGACATTTAAAGGGTTACGGAATTGATCAAAGTTACACTTGTTGGACAATGCATGGTGAGGAAAGAGGTGAATCTTCAAATATGGGTAATAGTACTGAGAGATGTGCACCGGTTGACACCGAAAGACCTACATTTGATGGGGACGAATTTGAAGAGATGGCGAAGGCTGTTGAAGACGATCTTAATGACTGTCCTCAAATGTTTGAGACGTTGATAACGGATGCGGAGACACCGTTGTATTCGGGTTGTACTGAATTCACAAAATTATTGACTGTGATAAAGTTGTATAACTTGAAAACTTGCCACGGATGGACGGATAAGAGCTTTACGAAATTACTCGCACTATTGAAAGAAATGTTGCCGAAGGATAATGTGCTCCCTTCTCGGACATATGATGCAAAACAAATGTTAGGGTCCATTGGCTTGAACTATGAGAAGATACATGTTTGTCCCAATGATTGCATTTTATTTCGGAATGAACATGCATTGTTAAAGTCATTTCCTAAATGTAATGCATCGCAATATAAAAAGAAAGAATCTGCCCCAGAAAAGGTGTTGTGGTATTTTCCCATAATTTCTCGATTTAGGCGCATGTACCGTAGTTCAGAAGATGCAAAACACTTGACATGGCATGAGGATGAAAGGATTAACGATGGCATGCTACGACACCCGGCGGATTCTCCCCAATGGAAAAAAATTGATATTGATTATTCTGATTTCGGGTTGGATCCAAGAAACCTACGACTTGCATTGTCTGCTGATGGATTTAAGCCGCACGGTATTCAGAGTAGCTCCCACAGTACATGGCCCGTGATTTTGGCGATCTATAACTTACCTCCATGGCTTTGCATGAAACGCAAATATAGATGTTGTCTTTGTTAATTTCCGGGCCCAAGCAACCAGGAAATGATATTGATGTATACTTGGCTCCATTAATTAAAGACTTGAAGCTAATGTGGGAGACTGGAGTAGAGGTGTATGATGGGTTCAGAGAAGAAAGTTTCACCCAGAGGGCTATGATTTTTGGCACAATTAATGACTTTCCAGCATACAGCAATCTATCTGGGTACAGTAACAAAGGTCAGTGTGCATGCCCTATATGTGAAGATAACACTGATTGGATGTGGTTGGAACATGGTAAGAAGAATATCTACCCTGGTCATCGTAGATTTTTGCCATCTACTCATCAGAATCGACTGTTGAAAAAGGCATTCAATGGGAATACCGAAACCCATAAAGCTCCCATGGCTTTGACGGGTGAACAACTATTTGAAAAGGTGAAAGATTTGAACATTAAATTTGGGAAGCCTTTTGCAGGAGAGCTTGCCAAACGGGGGTGGAAGAAAAAGTCGATTTTCTTTGAGTTGTCATACTGAAAGTCATTATATGTAAGGCACTTCATTGATGTGATGCATGTTGAAACAAATGTATTTGAAAGTGTCATTGATACCTTACTCAATATGCCAGGAAAGACTAAAGATACTGGTGGATTTGCTGGAGCACTATAATTAGGTGCTGTTGCATTGTTGGCTCCCCATCTGAAATTGGGGTGGTTCTTCCAACCAGGATTATAGGTATTTGAGTAAGGATTATTGTTTTTATTGAAACCCACAAAGTTCACAGAGACAGGATTACCAGGACATTCCTCATACAAATGCTCTCCTCCACAATATACACAGCTTACTGACCCTGGAGAGGCTTGCTCAATAACAGCTACTGTAGGTTCATGCACCGCTGCAGCGGTAACCGCGACAGCGTTTGATGTGCTCATAGATTTTATCATGTTAGTAAGAGAGGCAACCTGTGCAGATAAAGCAGAAACTTCACTTACTTCATGTACACCAGCTACCTTCTTTTGCTGAGCTAACCTTTCTGTAGGCCATTGATAGCTATTTGTGGCAATGTCATCAATCAGTTCACATGCCTCATTATAGGAGGTTTTCAACAACACACCCCCTGAAGAAGCATCTAGCATTTGTCTGGTTGTTGGATCTAGTCCATTGTAGAAGGTCTCCATTTGGATAATCACAGGTATACCATGATGAGGGCACTTTCTCAACAGCTCTTTCCATCTCTCCCATGCCTCAAACAGTGTTTCAGCATCTTTGTCTGAATGCAGTAACCTCATTCCTCATTCTTGCATTCTTACTTGGGGGAAAGTATTTTGCTAAGAATTTCTCAGCCATTTCATTCCAAGTATGGATAGAGTTAGGCTCAAGAGAAGTTAACCAAGCCTTTGCTCTATCCTTCAAGGAATAAGGAAAAAGTTTTAATCTGAATGCATCATCACTTACCCCTGGAATGATGAAGTTACTGCAGACTTCCAAAAATTGCTTTAAGTGTAAATATGGGTCCTCTTGAGGAGCACCACCAAATTGTCCCACTGTTTGCAACATTTGGAACATCATAGGTTTGAATTCAAACTGAGCTGTGTTGAGAGTAGGTCTTGCTATACTTGTCTCCATGGTTTGTGGATCAAACACAGCATAGTCCCTCATTGGTCTATCTCTGTCATTTACCATTTGAGCAGGTCCTTCATTTATGAATTGATGTCTATACCAGTCCTCTTGGTCATGTAAGGTTGGAGTGGGTGGCTGCTGATGTCTACCTCTACCCCTTCCACCTGGTTCAGTTCCTCCTCTACCAGAGCTAGATCTGCCATGTAGAGTGGTAGCTCTACCAGAATTGGTTCTATGACTATGTTCTGACATGGTGGGTCTGAGCCTGTGAAGATGTCTTAGCTTCCTGAACCTTCTCTCTGGTTCTGAGTATGGTTCAAATTCTGGTGGTTGAGACCTGGGCATACGTTGTAGCGCTCACTGCTGCAGCAACAAGAAACAACACACCAGTGTAAAATAGGCACTAAGCTTACTAAAAACTTTAAACAATAAAAATTAAATGCAATCCCCGGCAACGGCGCCAAAAACTTGTTGTGGCAAAAGATGATGTGCAAGTATACACAATCGCAACAAGTAATATATTGATAAGTAAAGTTCGTTCCCACAGGGATTGGAATTAATCTATGAAGTTTAAGTGATTAGAATCTTAGTGAAAAGAATTAAGTAACAAGTGAAAGTAAAGAGTTGTAAACATTATAAGTTGTGATAAAACAGGAGTAAATTTGCAGTAATTAAAAGTGAGTTGGATAGCTCAATAGCATGTAAGTTCCCAAGAGTAATGTTCAGATAATATTAGACGCTGTAGCGTTAAGCGCTGTAGCGCTTCAGAATCCTTAGACGCTGTAGCGCCTTGGTGGCGTGCCTTTCAGTCACTTTCGTCAGGGCTATGTTACAAGACTCCTATGTCTAGGCTCTAAATAAGTTTTACCCCTGTATATTAAGCTCTTACAACATTTGCCTTATGAACTACTACTCCCCTATGTCTAGAGTTAAGTAGTGCTTCCTTTAAATGTCTTTAAAGGGTTTTCATTCATATCATTCCTTGAGTTCTCTTTGTGAACCATGTCTGTATCCACAAAGTTATCTTGTTTTAGTTGATCATTCCCAAACCAAGATTGAAAGTATTATGACACAAGGAATAAAACACAAACATCATAATATTATATAAAAGTTACTCAAGGTTCATTACATACCAAGAACAATCCAACTACAACAAAGTTAGCTCATCACAAGTTCCATCAACATAATACAACTAGAGAGTATGTATTACCGTATGAAGACAAGAGAAGAGTGGTTGCAAAAGATGCACTCCAATGATCCCAAGTAGCATACAAGAGATGAAGTTGAGGCGTGAGCAAAACCTTTTTTTGTGAGAACTTAGAAAACTATGCTAAAAATAAAAGCTCAAAAGTGTGTGTCAATGGAGAATGGCTACTACGTATGTATGTAGTTCTTCTTTCAAGTTTTCACACTTGTCTACGTAAGTTACCTCTTGGCGAAGCAATCTTAATTAATCTAAATAATATCTAAGTCTTAATAGTATAATAATATTACATGATAATTATTAAACTTAGATATTATCCTTAAAGCACTTTACAAAAAGTGGTAATGATGGAATACAACAACTATCACATGGGTTCCATTTAGGAGGCGCCAAGTGCAATTTAGCATCCACTTGAAAGTCAACAATTCCAGCTGAGAGGAAGAGATAAGAGTGGTGACTCATCATGTCCTCAAGTGGCTACACAAATATCTTAATAGTCAGCCGTCACATAACGCTGTAGCGTTTCCTTGATAGCACACGCTGCAGCGCTAAAGCAAAACATCAAACATATTCACAAAGGCATTGACTATGCCCAACTTTTAAGGAATTGACTTATAACCTATATTTATCCTAGTATTCATATATTCACATATTTAAGTACTAAAATTACTTGAGAAATAAGCATAACTTAAGTATTAGGAGCATAAATAACCTATATAAAATAAGGTTATCAGATACCATCAACTCGAGGTTGGACTTGCTTAGTATGGGGTTGAGACCAGAATTGGGTACGATAAAGAAGAGTACACGTACATATCTACCTCAGACAGCTCATACTCTATCTAAAAAGGAGAAGACCGTGTTTTGTAGTTTCTTCATGGAGTTAAAGTTCCAAAGGGGTACTCTTCAAATGTTACGAACCTTGTATCGATGAAAGACCTCAAGTTAAAGTCTTTAAAGTCTCGTGATTGTCATGTTCTAATGGAGAATTTGCTACCCATTGGTATACGATCCATTTTGCCTAAGAAAGTGCGCCAGACCCTAACCAAACTTTGTTTCTTCTTTAAGGCGATTTGTAGTAGAGTGATTGACCCTAGAAAGTTGTCATCATTGCAAAGAGAAATTACTGTCACTTTGTGTGAGCTTGAGATGTATTTCCCACCTTCGTTTTTTGACATAATGATTCATCTAATAGTTTATCTGATTTGAGAGACACAATTGTGTGACTCATGTTACATGAGATGGATGTATCTGTTTGAGCGTTACACGAAGATATTAAAAGGATATGTGAAAAACCAATCACGACCCCGAGGGTTGTATTGTTGACCGCTACATAGTTGAAGAAACTATTGAGTTCTGCACCAGCTATCTATCTAGTCTTGAATATTCTGTGGGACTGCCAAGGTCTCGTCACTTAGGAAGCATTAGTAAAGGGATGTCAGGAACTAAAATAGTGATGGTATCAAGGAAAGAACTAGATCAAGCACACTTATATGTTTTGCACAATGATAGTGAGGTTGATTCATATGTTGCCAAGCACATGGACATACTTAAGAGTGATCACCCATATAAGGGTCAAGTTTGGTTAACAAAATAACACAATTGGAGTTTCATAGTGTGGCTAAAAGGGCACATTGATTTCGAGTATGCTATGAATCCTACCTCGATTTCAGAAAGATTGAGATGGTTAGTAAAATGTCCAAATATACATGTTTTCTCTTACACCAGCTATCTAATGAACGGGTACACGTTCTATACAAAAAAAAACCATGATGATCAGAGTAAAATGCAAAATAGTGGGGTGACTCTTGTAGCTCAAGCTATGCATACATCAAGTGCCAAAGACAGAAATCCCATATACGCAAATATGTCATACTTCTGGGTCATTGAACACATATGGGAGTTGGATTACAACATGTTTCGGGAGCCTGTGTTCCAATGTAAGTGGGTTGACAATAATAATGGTTTACAGACTAATCCAGTTGATATCAATTGTTCTATTGTTTTATTGACAAATAAAAAATTGGTGAATGACATTGATGATCAAGCAACCAATGATGATGGTATTGAGGATGACCCTTTCTTCGGGACATCACTGCCAATAGTAGGGGAAATTACTCCTAGAGAGGATGTTGTGTATATTAGAAAGGATCATAGTGATGGAATTATGATTCGTCAAAAACAAAGTACCAAGAAGCGAATTGCAAATAAAATTATATCCAAAAAAAGGAAAAGCTAATTTAGACTTACATCAAATGCATTTTCTGCTTGTCTTTTCTTTATCTATCTGCATATTATAAAAATTAAATTCCATGTAGTTATTTTACATAGTTTTCATCTTCTTGACTGGTTATTTATTTTTTTGTTGGTCTTTTGGATAAATATAACAATAACAATGATTATGTTTTATTGCAGGTCAGATGGCAGATCATAGTGACCATGGTAGTGGGCATGATAGTGGGCATGACAGCGGTCATGAGAGTGATGTTGGAAACTATATCAGGAAGCAGGATCCCCGTGGAATGACTGTCAAAAAGGATATCATCGGTCGGATAAATAAAGGAAGGGGAAAATTATCAGTAAGTTACTAATTACTAATTAACTTAATTCAATACTTAGTTTTAATTGTTTGTTAACTAATTTACTAATGACATAATGCAGGTCGAGTGGAATGTTAAGGGTCAGCCAATTGGAAGAAACGACACACATTTGATTACCTTCGTTGGTAGTAAGGTAAAACAAATGATACCAATTACAATTACTAGTTGGAATGAGAGAAAAAATGTCGTTTTGAGGAAACAACTAGTATTTTACCCGTGCATCCGCACGGGTGACACTGTACATGTTATAATTTGCTATGAACTTATAAATATTTTGAAAATTGTAAAATTTAATTAAAATACTTGTGTTGCAAAAAGTAAAAAGAAAGTCAGTATCTTATTTTAATCTTATTAATGGGAGTAAAAATAAGGAAAAAAGACAATGAGATATGATATAAAATATGCACCCCGTTGCCGCTCATGTTGCCTCTCTCGTTGTCTATCCCGTTGTCAGTCTCTCGTTGCCTCCCCCGTTGCCGGTCCTATTGTCAGACTCTCGTTGTCACTCCCGTCACTAGTAGAAAAACAGCTTTTAGCATAGGCCAAAAGCCCACGCTAAAAGACTAGAAACGGACGCTAACAGTGCGTTAGAGTCAGCTTAGCGTCGGCCTCGTGTGGACGCTAAAACGCTCGAAGCTAATCCGTAGCGTCCCATATATTTAGGCCGAGCCGGCGCTAAATCCGACACTAATGCCAAGGCCGACGCTACAGTCAACTCTTGGGAAAGTCAACTATTTAATATTAGCGTCGATTCAGCCGACGCTAAAGTCAACTAAAGAAAAAGCCTACAAAATGATAGCATCCGTTTAGCCGACGCTAAAGTCAACAAAACTGTAGCGTCCGTTTAACCGACGCTAATGTCAACCCAAGAAGAAAGTCAACAAAACTGTAGCGTCCGTTTAGCCGACGCTAATAATTGGGTTTTTTTCTTAAAAGAACAGTAACAGACTACTTTGCTTTCCACGCCTTCTACTAATATTTAGTTTTCACCTATTACTTAACACTACAAAAAAACATGGATTAGCGACGGATTGGAAGTCCGTCGCTAAAATCAAAGTTAGCGACGGGGATGCACAAAATTAGTGACGGATTGAAAACAAGGTATTTAGCAACGGAAATTGGCTAAATTAGCGATGGATTTAACATGGCGCGAAAATTGAAAAAAAATTGAATTAGCGAGGGAAATCCGTCGCTAAATCCGTCGCTAATCTTTGGAAAATTGTGCCACTGACCATTGCAGTTTATTTGACACGTGACCAGAGTTAGCGAGGGAAATCCGTCGCTAATTGTTAATTTTTTTTTATAAACCCGAATCATTTCTTTCCTCTTTCATTTCTTCCTCTTCCTCTTTCATTTCTTCCTCTTCTCCGTTTTTTCCTCTTCCTCTTTCATTTCTTCTTACCACCACCACCACCATCTTCTCCCTTCAACACCACACCACCACCACACCATCCTCTTTCATTTCTTCCTCTTCCTCTTTCATTTCTTTTCCTTCTCCATTTTCCTCTTCCTCTTTCATTTGTTTTCCTTCTCCATTTTCCTCTTCCTCTTTCATTTTTTCTTACCACCACCACCATTATCTTCTCCCTTCAACACCACACCATTTTTTTCTTCCCTTATCTCCCCAACCCCTAATCTTTCCCTCTCTCTATCTGAGAATAGCTTTTTTTTAAAAAAAAATGAGGTTAGCGACAGATTTTAGCGACGGAAATCCGTCGCTAACTTTGGTCAGTGTCAGTGTCAAATCAACTGCAACGGTCAGTGGCACAGTGTTTTTAGCGACGGATTTTCCATCGCTAATTTTAGCGACGGATTTTATTCCCTCGCTAGCCATTAGCGACAAGTGGTTTAGCGACGGAATTGGTCTGTCGTTAATTCCGTCGCTAACAGTCAGTAGCGAGGGAAAAACCGGCATTAGCGAGGGAAAAATCCGTCACTAATACGCTATTTTTTTGTAGTGTAAGTACCATTAAAAAACATTATAACCAATCAAAATGCTTAATCCCGAAACAACAAAATACCATAACTAATCTGAACAACAGATCAAAGTGTTTTGCCATCCAACATCTAGAGAAACTACAAAATATGTAACATAGTCATCATCAAAATACAAAATATCAAAGTGTTTGGCATCTAACATCTAGAGAAAAGTAACAATAACAAGATCAATCGCTATCTTGTGACTGTTCGTCCAAATCATCATCATAATCAGGATGGCTAGCATTACAAGATCTACCACCAGATCGACGCTCAAAAGCATCCATGTGATCTACACATAAATTTTTCAGCGCATTAAAATCATTTTCTAACTTCTGCGACCGCTCATTTGCCTCTCGAGCGTCTTGGGCAGCCACTTCATCTCGGGCTATTGCATCTTGAGTCGTCTTCTCAGCTTTAAGTCTAGCTGCCCTCTCTTCTTCCAAAGCTATCCCAATCATGAAACCAAAAGGATTTTGGGACGGTTGGGTAAGTGACTTGGACCCAGGTCGGGCGTTCACACAATCAAGTGCCACTGCTCCATCTACCAGTTGATCATCATCACCACCTAATTCACCATTTTGTGCTAGTACTTCAGCCACGTTTTGTTTGTATGCATTCTGATCAATAAGAAAATAATGATAAGCTACTAGCAAAAGGACCAAACTAAACCAAAACAACGTATAAGGAATTAACCAAAAATTCAAGAAACAATGACAATAACTTACATAGGTAGTTTCAGCTCGATGTTCAACCCAAACACCAGATTTTCCCTTGTGGGTTTTTAAAAATAACTCATCCGGTCGCACATCTCTTTGCATCTCATTGCACTACAAATAAAATCAAGATGTAATCACAATTAATTAAACAAATGTTCAAGGCATTGTGATAGAAACCAATTCAAACTCATATAGAAATTACCAAATTCTAGTGTTAAAGGACAGTTCCAGAAATTACCAAATTCTACTGTTAAAATAACTGTCACTGCCCTACAGAAATTACAAAGTAATAACACAATAACTGCCCTACAGAAATTACAAAACAGATCCAGAAACATTAAAGGATAATTCGAACAAGTTTTCCAGCATACTTAATAGCATTAACATAATCAAGTGTTCAAAGAAAACATCTTCAAAACAAATTCTGTTAACATAATCACTTGACAGAATTCTGTTAACAAATTCTGTTAACATAATCAAGTTTTCCAATATCTAATTTGAACACTATTTTGTTAATAGCAGACTCCAATATCACTTGACGATTCTGTTAACATAATTTGACAGAAAAACTAATTGACGATTCTGTTAATAGCATTAACATAATTTGAACACTAATTTGACAGAAAAACTAATTGACGATTCTGTACATTCAAACATAAATTCTTATTAGTTTGACAGAAAAACTAATTGACTCCAATATCTTATTAGTCATGGTTACACTATTTTGTACATTCAAACATAAATTCTCATATATACACAACAAAAAATATCACTTGGCATCTTGCAACGAAACACAGATCAAAACAGGTATTCTAACATACTCAATACCAATTCCAATTCAAACATACTCAATACCAATTCAAACAAGCTTTCATATTCTAACAACTATTTTTTAATCAAAACAGTGAGAAATGCTGGATATATTCCTTTTGTTTAGAATTGTTGGGTTTAATACTTACTAGCTCAAGTGCTAAATCAATGTGAGCCTTGCGGCCTGAGGTGTGGACCGCTCCACCTCTTGTTGATGCTCTATTAATCTTATTTTGATTGGAGATGTCCTTGAATTTTTGTTTAGCCCAGTATGCTTTAAGACCAATCCAAGCTTTATCCCCCATCCATTTAGGCTGAACATCTTTCTTTCTTTCCTTAGTAAGCATGTCACTGAGTCTTTTCTTGGCTTTTTGTTCAAACAAGTGTCGGACAATACCTGTAAGACTAGGATCCCATGACACCTTTTTCTGCAAATTACAATACAATTTAAAACTCACAATTTGATATTTAAGACAGCCCTTCATTATTTTAATTGATGTCATATAGTATAATTGATCCTATGACACCTTTTTCTGCACTAATTCAAGGAAGCACTAATGTTGAACCAAGGACAAACGCTCTTTGTTTTGTATGATAACAAATTACATCTTGTCTACTAATGGTTGCAGTTGAATGAAAGTACAGGGACAAAATCAAAGAACAGGGATTAAATCAAAGAGCAGGGACTAAAGTGCAATGGCTTACAGAAGAAGCAACAATGAAGTTGAAGACCTAATTGTTTATCTGCTTTTGATAGGACTCAAATGTAAGATCATATCCCTTCAGCTTTATGACATTTAGTAGAAGAGAGATGATGTTTTTAAAAATGTTCTTAAAAAAAATTGTTGTGTTAAAAGCCTTTGAAAAATATTTTAGTCAAATGCATGCATGCGCGTGAAAGGCACACAACATGGGAAATTAGTTTAAAAGAGAACAATCGATTTTCACATAGTCTCGTTGTTGTTTAAAATCGATTTCTAAAGCAAAATAAAAGAGAACAATCGATTTCCAAGTTGTTTTGAAAAGAGAAGAATCGATTGCTTGCCTTCCTTATTTAGAATTCAGAGCAATGAATCGATTATGAACCTATGTGTATTTAGGCAAGGAATCGATTATGTGCCTGAATGTTTCAGAGCACATAATCGATTACAAGCCCAATGTATTAAGCAAAGAATCGATTCCTTACTTTCCTTACTTTCCTTTTTTGAAACAATCGATTACATGCCTTAGTTAGTCAGGCAAGGAATCGATTATGTGCCTGAATGTTTCAGAGCACATAATCGATTTCACACTCCTTTCATTTAGCAAAGAATCGATTGTGAAATGTTTCATTTTTTAAGAGAAGAATCGATTATGCCATCTAGTGCATCAAAGCACATAATCGATTTCAACATAGTGTGTTTTATTTCAACGGTCAATTTTTTACATTCCCTATAAATAGGGAGCTTGGATTCACAAATCCAAAACACCACTCCACTTCTCTTCTACGCATTTTCAAATCAAAAGCAAAGAGAAAAAAATAAGAGCTTTCATTTTCAGATCTATATTTCAAAGTTCTTCATTTTCAAAAACCAATCATCTCTCACTCTACTATATTGTTATTATACTGCTGAATCGATTGGTTCGTAGATCTCATAGTGGTTATTTTGAAATCCTAGGAGGTGTTATTGGGTCGTTCAATCGGGGAGATTGAAGCGGTGTAGAAATCCTTAGCGGGGAGCTCGGGTTCTCAATTTGGGGAAATTTGGATTGGCTATTTTGAAGTTGCCTGTTTGTAAAACATTCTTCATATAGTGGTTGTCAGCAAGTCCAAAGGTTGCAAAGCCTGAGGCCGTGGACATAGGGCTTTTATCCCGAACCTCGTAAAAATCCTGGTGTATCTCTATCCCTCTCTTTTTACTTTCTTTACAGTTTATATTTGTCTATTATTATCATTGCACTGCATATCTGTCTATCCTAAATTCTGATAATAGCATAATATTACGTTGTGCCTGATCTGTCTGCTTAGGTGCATCATATTAGGTGCATCATACAGTTTAAATCTCAGTTTCCGCATTTGATTTAAACGAACACTGTTAATGCTTTAAATCTTAGTTTCCGCATCTGTTTTAAACAAGCATTGTAAAAGTTTTGAAAACCGAAAAGAATTCAAGTTTTGCACATAACCTTATTCACCCCCCCTCCAAGGTTATCCTATAGTCCAACAAGTGGTATCAAGAGCTAGAAATTGCATATAGAGCTTAACATCTCGCAATTTTATTTTATTTATTTATCTGTGATCATGGGTTCTTTTATGAAAGAGGGGATGTCCTTCAATAGGCCACCCTTGTTTGATGGGACTAACTATGACTACTGGAGTAGTCGAATGAAGTGTCATGTGCAGGCAATAGATTTCACTTTGTGGAGAATTATTGTTGATGGACCACTGATTCCTATGAAGGTCAAAATTACAAAACCTGGTGGTGCTGTTGACGGAGATACTACAAAAATTCAAGCTACCGGCAAAGCAGAAGAAGTTCCAGTTGAAGACATCTACACCATTGATCTGAGCGAGCTGAGAAAGTCCGAGTTAGACAAAATCTCTCAGAATGCCAAAGCTATGAACATTCTTCACCTATCTCTATGTGAAGAAGAATATGGAAGGGTAAAGGGTGTCAGACAGCTAAAGAGATCTGGGATTGCTTGGAAGCTACACATGTCGGTACAATCCAAGTGAAGGATACAAAAATCAGAATCCTCACGTCTGAGTATGAAGCCTTCAAAATGAAGGAAGGTGAATCTGTTGCAGCTATGCACCAGAGACTGAATCTGATAGTGAACAACTTGAGGGCACTGGGGAAGAAGTATTCTACAAAGGATATAAATGGGAAGATTCTTGCATCCCTGACCAGTGAGTTCTTTCCAAAAACTTGTGCAATCACTGAAGCCAAAGATATTGGCACTCTGCCCCAAGAAGACTTGATCGAGTCACTTCTTGCATTTAAGCTGGTATTGGCCGCGAAGAAAGTTCAAGAAAAGGAAGTGATAAAAGAAAAGAAGTCTCTTGCCCTTGCTGCTAAAACTCCTAAGGTAGCAAGGAAAAAGGTTGAGTCTGATGAAGAAACTGATGATGAAGACATGGCTATGTTTGCCAAGAATTTCAAAAGATTCATGAGATTCAACAAGCTTGGAAAGGGGGATTTCTCAAAGAAGTCTGGGTACAACAAAGAAGACAAGTATGAGAAGAGAGATGATCAACCAAAGTGTTTCGAATGCAACAAACCGGGTCACCTCAAAGCAAACTGTCCAAAGCTGAAATCCAAATACAAACAAAAGAAAGCTATGAAGGCTACATGGGACAACACAGATACTGAGGGTGATACAGAGGAAGAAGAGGAAGTCGCAAATGCAGTTTGTCTTATGGCTAATGACACACCTGAAGCTACATGGGACAGTCTTGACACTGATAGTGAATCAGATGAAGATGAGAAGACTGACAATGTTGTCTGCAATATGGCAAATGACGCATCTAAGGTAATCCTTAATTCCTATAGTCTTTCTGATTCTTCTATGCATGATGATTTATTTGATGATGCGTGTAGTAGTCACGATTTGAGTGAGGCTTTTGAAACTCTCTATTTTGAACATGAAACTCTTTTGTTAAAATCTAAGAAATTGACAAAGAGCAACAAAAGCTTGTCCACTCAAATTGAGACTCTTGAAAATGAGGTAGCTAAATTGAAGAATGAGCTACTTAAAACAAAACCCTTCAACCTTGAGTTTCTTGAGCTTAAACAAAATTTTGAAAAAACCAAGGTTGAAAATGAAATTTTGAAAGTAACCCTAAAAAAGTTTGAGGTTGGTGAAAAGACCTTGACCAAGTTACTTCACTCCCAACATGAATATGTTGATAGGAGAGGTATTGGGTACAAAGGTAATTCCACCTCCTCTGTTTTGAACAAGAAAATAACTTTTGTAGCTGCTACTTCAAGTTACACACCTACTGTTTTCTCATGCACCTATTGTCAAAAAGGGAACCATAGCTCTCTTAGATGTCCTATTCGTAAATTATGTGAGCTTGGTGCCCTTATACCTGCCTGTGAGAAACCAAGGTGGATTGTGAAAGCAAACCCCTTGACGACTAACCCCCAAGGACCCAACAAAATTTGGGTACCTCGTGCTAGGTGTTAAATGTTCCTTTTGCAGGTTGGTCCTTCATCTAAAAGGAAAAATGTATGGATGGTTGATAGTGGGTGTTCAAGACATATGACTGGTGATGCTTCACTATTCCTGAAATTGAGCAACAAAGCTAGTGGATCTGTAAATTTTGCCAACAATGAATCTGCTCAAGTAATAGGTAAAGGTTGTGTGGGTAAGGAAAACACAATCAAAATCAAAAATGCCTTATTAGTTGATGGTGTGAAATTCAATCTGCTGAGTGTTAGCCAATTGTGTGATAATGATTTTGATGTGCACTTCTCAGTTGACAAATGTCTTATTACTCATAGAACTTCAAAACTCTTTATCACTGGCTTTCGAGAAAACAATGTATACTATGTTGACTTTGACAATGTAAGTGATGATATTGTATGCATGCCTACCTTGATTGATGATGTGGATCTGTGGCATAGACGTTTAGGACATGCTATTATAGAACATCTATCTAAGTTAAGTAAGAATGAGCATGTTAGAGGTCTACCTAAGTTGAAATATGAAAAAGGCCAATTATGTGATGCATGTCAGCTAGGTAAGATACATAAAACCTATTTTAATACAAAACCTGTTATTTCCACCAAAAATGTGCTTGAATTGCTCCATCTTGATTTATTTGGTGAAATTGATGTTGTAAGTCTAGGAGGGTCTAAGTATGTCTTTGTGATTGTTGATGACTATTCTAGATATACTTGGGTTATTCTACTTGCAAATAAAAGTGACGCTTTTAACGAGTTTGCTAAGTTGTGCAGAAAGTTACAGAATGAGAAAAGCTTAGCTATCAAGGAAATAAGAAGCGATCATGGAGGAGAGTACGAAAATTCATCATTTAGGACTTGGTGTGAAAAATATGGTGTTCATCATAATTTTTCAGCTCCAAGAACTCCTCAACAAAACAGTGTGGTGGAAAGGAAGAATAGAACCATACAAGAGATGAGCAGAACAATGTTGAACGAGCACAACCTTCCAAAATATTTTTTGGGTCATGCAGTTGATACAGCATGTCATGTGCTAAACAGGGTATACTTGAGGCCATCTCTTAACAAGACGCCATACGAGCTGTGGAATGGTAGAGCTCCAAATATCTCATACTTCAAAGTTTTTTGAAGTAAGTGCTTCATTCTCAACACAAAAGATAAGTTGGGTAAGTTTGATGCCAAATCAACCGAAGGTATTTTTATGGGTTATTCAAGTCATAGTAGAGCATATATTGTTTACAATAAGATTGATAAAAAAATGCAAGAATCTATACATGTTTCTTTTGATGAAACTAACCCATTTGCCAAGAAAGCTGATGATGAGGATGAAGTGGTTGAAGTGAGCAAAAACAGAATACCTGAATCAAAAACTGAAAGTGTAGAAGAAGCCGAGGTGCAAGTGGAACCTCAAGAAGAATCTGAAGTGGAATGAGAGCCCCAAGACATCGAGGATCATCTCCATGGAAGAACACATGATGATTTGCCTAAATCTTGGAAATCAGTTCGAGATCATCCCATAGAGCAAATTATTGGTAGTCCATCAAAGGGGGTAACAACTCGCTCTTCTCTTAACCATTTTTGCTTTCATAGTGCTTTTGTCTCTCAAATAGTTCCTAATAATATTAAGGAAGCTTTAACTGATCCAGAATGGGTTTTGTCAATGCAAAAAGAACTTGAACAATTTGAACGAAACAAAGTTTGGCATTTAGTCGAAAAACCTGTTGACAGAACCATCATAGGTACCAAATGGGTTTTTCGCAACAAGCTTGATGAAAATGGTACTATTTTATTAAACAAAAGCCGTTTGGTTGTTCAAGGTTTTAACCAAATTGAAGGGGTAGGTTTTGAAGAAAATTTTGCTCCAGTGGCTAGGTTGGAGTCAATTCGTATAATATTGGCATTTGCTAGTTACATGGACTTCAAACTACACCAAATGGATGTCAAGAGTGCCTTCCTAAATGGTTTTTTAGAAGAAAAAGTATATGTAAAACAACCCCCTGGTTTTGAAGATTTTAAAAACCCAAATCATGTTTTCAAACTTGACAAAGCTCTTTATGGATTAAAGCAAGCTCCTAGAGCTTGGTATGAGAGACTAAGCAAACATTTAACTGCCAATGGTTTCAAAAATGGTAAGATTGATTCTACCTTATTCCTTAAAACCAAGGGCAAACATATCATTGTAGTTCAAATCTATGTTGATGATATTATTTTTAGGTCTACTAATGATGATCTGTGCAAGGAATTTTCTGAGATGATGACTAGTGAATTTGAAATGAGCATGATGGGGGAGCTAAATTTCTTTTTGGGACTTCAAGTAAAACAAATGAATGAAGGAATCTTCATATCTCAAAATAAGTTCTCAAAGTAGCTACTAAAGAAATATGACATGAATGATGCAAAGGAAATTGGCACTCCTATGGCGACCGCAACAAAATTGGATAAAGATGAGCAAGGTAAACCAGTAAATGAAACTATGTATCGAGGTATGATCGAAAGTCTCTTATATTTAAATGCTTCTCGTCCTGATATTATGTTCGTTGTCTGCCTATGTGCTCGATTTCAAGCATGTCCAAAAGAATCGCATTTAAAAGCTGTAAAACGGATTCTTAGATATGTTAAGGGGGCCATAGACTTTGGTTTGTGGTACCCGAAATCGAGTATGTTTGATTTAGTTGGTTTCTGTGATGCTGATTTTGCTGATTGTACTTTAGATAGAAAGAGTACTAGTGGAACATGTCATTTCTTAGGTCCTTGTTTGACCTCCTGGTCTAGTAAGAAACAGAACAGTGTTGCTTTGTCCACCGTTGAAGCCGAATATGTGGCGGTTGGAAACTGCGTTGCACAAGTTCTGTGGATGAAACAGACTTTGGAGGATTTTGGTTTATTATTCGAAAATGTGCCTGTTTGTGTGATACCACTAGTGCTATAAATATTGCTAAGAACCCTATCCAACATTCTAGAACTAAGCATATAGACATAAGACATCATTTCATTAGAGATCATGTGTCTAGGGGGAGCATAGCATTGAAATTTGTAGGCACTGATGACCAACTAGCGGACATCTTCACTAAACCCCTAGCCGAAGCTCAATTTTGTAAAATCCGTAGAGAGCTAGGAATGCTTGACTTTGCTAGTTTATAAAGTGATTATGTTTGTATGTGCTCACCTCCCCTCCTTTTTGATGAGAACAAAGGGGGAGAAAATATCTGCTTATAATGTGATTATGTGGGGGAGAAAATATCTGCTGCTATCTATGCTTATATTGTGATTAATTATATGTTTGGTTTAGTTGAATATTTTTATGCTTATGCTTAGGGGGAGCTCTTTGAAATTTTTTCATTATTATCACCCCCCTATGCATAATGTAATTTGTTATCATAAAAAAGGGGGAATTTGTTGAACCAAGGACAAACGCTCTTTGTTTTGTATGATAACAAATTACATCTTGTCTACTAATGGTTGCAGTTGAATGAAAGTACAGGGACAAAATCAAAGAACAATGATTAATCAAAGAGCAGGGACTAAAGTGCAATGGCTTGCAGAAGAAGCAACAATGAAGTTGAAGACCTAATTATTTATCTGCTTTTGATAGGACTCAAATGTAAGATCTTATCCCTTCAGCTTTATGACATTTAGTAGAAGAGAGATCATGTTTTTAAAAATGTTCTTAAAAATAAAATTGTTGTGTTAAAAGCCTTTGAAAAATATTTTAGTCAAATGCATGCATGCATGTGAAAGGCACACAACATGGGAAAGTATTTTAAAAGAGAACAATCGATTTTCACATAGTCTCATTGTTGTTTAAAATCGATTTCTAAAGCAAAATAAAAGAGAACAATCGATTTCCAAGTTGTTTTGAAAAGAAAAGAATCGATTGCTTGCCTTCCTTATTTAGAATTCAGAGCAATGAATCGATTATGAACCTATGTGTATTTAGGCAAGGAATCGATTATGTGCCTGAATGTTTCAAAGCACATAATCGATTACAAGCCCAATGTATTAAGCAAAGAATCGATTTCTTACTTTCCTTACTTTCCTTTTTTGAAACAATCGATTACATGCCTTAGTTATTCAGGCAAGGAATCAATTATGTGCCTGAATGTTTCAGAGCACATAATCGATTTCACACTCCTTTCATTTAGCAAAGAATCGATTGTGAAATGTTTCATTTTTTAAGAGAAGAATCGATTATGCCATCTAGTGCATCAAAGCACATAATCGATTTCAACATAGTGTGTTTTATTTCAACGGTCAATTTTTTACATTCCCTATAAATAGGGAGCTTGGATTCACAAATCCAAAACACCACTCCACTTCTCTTCTACGCATTTTCAAATCAAAAGCAAAGAGAAAAAAATAAGAGCTTTCATTTTCAGATCTATATTTCAAAGTTCTTCATTTTTAAAAACCAGTCATCTCTCACTCTACTATATTGTTACTATACTGCTGAAGTGATTGGTTCGTAGATCTCATATTGTATTCGTTTTCTAAGTGGTTATTTTGAAATCCTGGGAGGTGTTCTTGGGTCGTTCAATCGGGGAGATTGAAGCGGTGTTGAAATCCGTAGCGGGGAGCTCGGGTTCTCAATTTGGGGAAATCGGGATTGGCTATTTTGAAGTTGCCTGTTTGTAAAAAAATCTTCATATAGTGGTTGTCAACAAGTCCAAAGGTTGCAAAGCCTGAGGCCGAGGACGTAGGGCTTTTATCCCGAACCTTGTAAAAATCCTGGTGTATCTCTATCCCTCTCTCTTTACTTTCTTTATAGTTTATATTTGTCTATTATTATCATTGCGCTGCATATCTGTCTATCCTAAATTCTGATAATAGCATAATATTACGCTGTGCCTGATCTGTCTGCTTAGGTGCATCATACAGTTTAAATCTCAGTTTCCGCATTTGATTTAAACGAACACTGTTAATGCTTTAAATCTTAGTTTCCGCATCTGTTTTAAACAAGCATTGTAAAAGTTTTGAAAACCGAAAAGAATTCAAGTTTTGCACATAACCTTATTCACCCCCCTCTAAGGTTATCCTATAGTCCAACAACTAAATCATAGATAGGCTTTCGAATTGCACTATTTTAGAGAAATACATACTTACCCCAAATCTGGCAAACCAACCATCTCGAATTTTTTTGGTTGTTGCACTCCAACCATAGATAGGCTTTCGAAATTGTGTTTGAATGGCAACCCTAATGGCATCTGCAACTTCCTTGCTAGGAATGAGCCAGCAAAGTAATAAAAAGGAAGATGTATGAAGCATCAAAATCAACACATTCGCAGAGTAATAAAAAGTTTTTGAAAGGAATATTTTAAAACAAGTTGTAGAATGTTGTAACATACCCATTATCGTAAGGTTGTATCTTGACCTTCCCATCACCATCTCTCTCTGGCAAGTGAGGAGGAAATGACCCTTCACCCACCTGAGCTTCATCCTCTTCGTCCTCGTCCTCACTTTCCTCTTCGTCATGGTCTTCAACTTCATCCTCTTGGTCAGGCACATCATCATCTGCTACTGAAGCCTCGTGTGGGGCATGTTGTGAAGAGGCACCCATGGTTTGAAGGTTTATACCTGGAGTTGGCATAAACACAAATACCTCGGGGGGTAGATGCATGAATGGGTGATGGTGTCTGAGCAGGTGCTACATTCTCAGCAGGTGTCGTAGTCTGGGTCGGGACGGGAGGCTGGGATAGAGGTGGAGATGATCGGTCAAGTGACTTAGTGTTAATCAAATGGCGACGCAAGAGATTCTGCTGCTCATGTTTGCGCGGTGGTAACATATTTGGTCTACCCCTGGTAGGATGGACCTTTTGTCCTTTGCCACGGCCACCTCGGTTATTCATTTGTTGTCATAAAATACAAAATGCATGCTACCGTTATAGAATACAAAAATAGAAATAAGGTATATCTTTCAAACAAGTGACAGAACATGTGAAACAGAAAATGAGCAATGAAAATAAACAAAAGGATAAAAGATATATCTTGCAAACTATTATTAATTACAAGGTACACCAACTAGTATAAATCATGATAGTGCAATACAAAATACATATAATAAGCTCTAATAATGTGCAATACAAAGAACTATAATAAAATACACGCTCAATCATTGTAAGGCGAATGATCAAAAATCTCTTCAAACACATCTACTTGTGAGTCGTCACGTAAACAAGATATTGATTCAATTTCTGCAATAGATAGAACAAGTGACATCCCATAAGACTGATATGGCATTTCATCCTCTGTGTTGTCAATCTCCACATGACCCCTTGGTTTTGTGGTGATTGCCGCACACCATCCACGCATAGCTCTACACATTTCTGGATAGGGGACATAATACACTTGTGTTACTTTTTGCGCAAGGATAAAAGGATCGTAAGGACCATAACGTTTATCCATTTTAATATCCACGATTTTATAATGTGGATGAACCTTTGTGCCCCTATTTTTTGTCGGGTCAAACCATTCACAATAAAATAGTGCAATCTTGTCATTGAGACCAAAGTAATCTACTTCAAAGATATGGTTGATTGTGCCATAATAATCATTTTCTTCTCCTTCAGTAAACCCTTTATGTGTACCCCACAATTAATAGTTTTTTTACCATTGCTCCAGGTCTTAGTATGAAACTTGTATCCGTTGACAAAGTACATGTTCCATGCTATTGCCATTGATGAAGGACCGCGAGATAGTGCCATTTTGTCTTTGTTTGTAACTCCATTCGCCTCCTCATCTACATATTCCATTAGCCATGTGGGAAACTCTGCATGTATACGTCCAGATGCGTCTTCTTCATTGATTGAGTGATTTTCCAAGAAAGTGCTGACATCAATCACATAATTCATAAGTCAATATAGGTTATGATGTGTATCAAGATCATGATTGATGTGTAATGAAGGATACTTACACAAGATATGGTTTGATCTCATTACAGTTAATCAAGACATGGACATGAGCAGATTCCCACTCCTTATCTGATAGATAATGTTCTCTTGGCTTCCCACTGGGTCGACCACCTTTGTGTAGGATGGACTGTGTAGGTTGCATGTCATCACATTCCGAACCAGTATTATTACTTAAACTTGTGGTTGGCAACAAATTGAATGAGTTGAAATAATGAGAACAAAAATAAGTTGTCTCACGTTGTAAATAGTCAGCACATATGGAACCTTCAACCCTAGCCTTATTTGTCACGGCCTCTTTGGAGACTGCCATACATCTGCACATTTCAATCATTTCATGTCTATTAAGTTATAATATACATGTAACCGTTAAAAAAATCAACCACAACCATTACCTTTCAAATGGATACATCCACCGGTAATGTACAGGACCACCTAGCATTGCTTCATTGGCGAGGTGGATTGGAAGATGCTCCATTGAGTCAAAGAAACCCGGTGGGATTTCTAACTTGCATATGATAATTGGAATGTTTTCATCCAACTTAACTAAGTCATCCATCCTTAACATATTGGAACACAGATCCTTGAAGAATAGACTTAACTCAGTTAATGGTCTCCAAACAAATTCTGGCAAGGAACGAATTGCAATTGGAAGTAAACACTCCATAAAAACATGACAATCATGGCTCTTCATCCCATGCATTGTACCCTTTTCGACATCAGCACACCTAGCAAGGTTTGAAGCATAACCATCAGGCATTTTAAGTTCCTTAAGCCATTTACAAACCAACTTGGCATCAGATGATGTCAGAGTGTAACTTGCCTTTGGCTTTCCCATCTTTCCGTTAGATAAGGCTTTCATCTCCAAGTCCCCGCGACAACATAATAAAGACAAATCTTTTCTTGCCTTTTCATTATCCTTTGTTAGACCTTTAATATTCATGACCGTCTTAAATATATTGTCAAAGAAATTTTTCTCTATGTGCATCACATCAAGGTTGTGCCTTAACAAGTTATCCTTCCAATATGGAAGATCCCAAAAAATACTTCGTTTAGTCCAATTATGACCCACTCCATACCCATCAAATTTCTTTTTTCAACCAATTTCGTTCACCTTTGGAAAACCACTTACAACCTCCCATACATCTTGCCCTGTGGCAATGTAAGGTCGACCGTCTTTCTCATCCCTATTTTTGGTAAATCTTCTTTTACTTCTTCTGAAAGAGTGATTAGCTGGCAAGAACCGACGATGGCAGTCAAACCATGAATTCTTCCTGCCATGTTTCAAGGTGAAAGCTTTCGTGTCTTCCATACAATGAGGGCATGCCAACTTTCCTTGTGTTCCCCATCCAGATAACATACCATAGGCCGGAAAATCATTGATTGTCCACATCAAGCACGCTTTCATGATGAAGTTTTGTTTTGTGGATATATCATAAGTCAAAAATGCCATTGGACCACAGTCGTTGTAGATCATCAATTAATGGTTGCAAGTAGACATCAATCTTTACTTTAGGGTTATGAGGTCCGGGTATGAGACAAGTCAAAAACAAGTATGGTTTGGTCATGCACATTTCGGGGGGAAGATTGTAAGGGGTAACTATTACCGGCCAACAAGAGTATGGAGAAGCAGAGGCTTGAATGTAAGGATTAAATCCATCTGAACACAAACCCAGCCTTTCATTTCTGGGATCACTAGCAAAGTCGGGATATACATCATTAAAGTGTTTACATGCTTTTCCATCGGACGGGTGGCGAAGGACGTTTGAACTCTTTTTGTTCTCGTGATACCATCTCATTTCAGCTGCAGACTCAGGTGATGTATATAGTCTTTGTAATCTGGGAATGATAGGGGAATAGAACATTCTCTTCACTAGGACATCTTTGTAGTTTCCCATACCAATCCTACGAGGAATAAACCTAGGAGAGTGACAAATTTTGCATTCAGATAACTTGCTATCATCCTTGTAATATAACATACAACCTCTATCGCAACAATCAATCTTCTCAACCTTCAGCCCTAACTTAGACACCAACTGTGTTGCTTGGTAATAGTTCTTGGGCAAGCAATTTTGAACTGGACATACAGTTTT
The DNA here is from genome assembly GCA_039519185.1 of Astragalus membranaceus. NCBI lineage: Eukaryota > Viridiplantae > Streptophyta > Magnoliopsida > Fabales > Fabaceae > Astragalus > Astragalus membranaceus. The sequence continues at coordinate 182,137,622 of CM076849.1, forward strand.
AAGCATCTGAGCAACAAAATCTATACCTTTTTGTGGAAGGTGCCAATTTGTTCTTAATGCCAAAAGTTGAACAGATATTGACAACGTAGACTGGTAGCCCCCTTGTAGATGGGCTTGTTGGCGAGTATCAACTTGTCGTAAAACTGCTTTGTGTCTTCGTTTGGAAACTCATCCTCATGGGGGACATCTTCGTTTTCATACGGCCTAAAAGCATCAAACACCATCTGATTCATTGAATCAAATTGGTTGTCAAGATGCACATGCCCGCTACTATTCGAACCACCCCTTATATCAACACTGGGGTTCACTTCTCCGTGTTCAGTCCAAATCCAATAATCTGGTTGAAATCCATACCGATACAAGTGAAGCCTAACATTAGTTTCCGTAGATATCTTTATACACTTGCATTTTATACACGGACACCTTATCCCTCCCTCAGATATACAAATGGGTAGCTTCAAGGCCCTCTTCACAGATTTTTTAACACCACGAACAAACTCTTTTTTCAATCCGTGCCTATTAGCATATGCCCTATTGTACATCCAAGTACGATCCATTCTCTATGAGGCAAACACTTAAATTGTCACTAAAAGACAAACAAACAATAAATAAGAAGAAAGAAAAGGAAAAAAACAAATCAAAGGAATGCATCAATGGTTGAATCATATATCTAATAAGAAGAAAGAAAAGGAAAAAAAACAAAACAAAACAAAGAAAAGAAAGAAACGTTACCGTTCACTAAAAACGACCTTGAAGAAGCCGGCGAATTTGCCTCTAAATCAAAATGAGAAGGTAAGGAGAGGGCAAGGAGAACAGCAGCAGCAACACACCTACAGCTATAATAATATTACTATTAATAACAAAAACATATATACTAATGAACATGTAGAGAAAGCAAAATTCCACACGGAAACTTTCAATATATCACAAGTTTCAATATAAATGCAACATAAACTTTCAATATAAATGCAACATAAACTTTCAATATATCACAAGTTTATAATTATCATGAAAATCATCAATTTTTTCAGTATGTGTGGGTGTGTGGGTGTAGGTAGTGGGCCTTTCCATACTTGATCTTAAATTCTTAATAATAACAATATACACATTTAGATAACCAGCAGAAAGTACAATGGACATTGGACAGCTTTATTTTTAGAAGGCATGGACAGGGGAGAGGACCTCAAAGTCACACTTGGCTACCTATATTAGAATATGAGGCTGAACATTATTTGTCCAATCTCTGAGATAATCAAGACCTGGGGAACAGACAGAAGCAGAGTTAGTTTATATCACTAGTGAGAGTTCTTACTAATTCAGGCAAGCATTATATTTGTCATATAAACTGCTATTAATCATCAAAAGAGTATTAGAAAATATTAACGTCAGAGACCTCCAATTGCATTAGCATGAGAGTTTGTTATCACTTATCATCACCCAAATGAAGCAATGGCATATATAAATCATATTTATGCTTGCCTTGAAACTTCTAACATATATCCCATAAGTCAGTTATGAAAACTTAAATATATCCATATTTCAGAACATGACTAGGCAACTCATACTTAAATAGAATCCATGATTACAATATCTTCAAGTGGAGTAAGCAAAAAAGAAACTCAAAGCCAGCCACATTTGTATCATCACCAGATGCATATATCCATGTTTGTTCATGCTACCATCTCAGTATTGAAGGTTTTTCTAATACACAAACTCAACTATGATCCCAAAAATAGTGAAAAAATCCTTCAAATATTAATGGATCAACTTTGGGCTTCTTCAGCATATAATTATAGTACTATACTATCAATATATTGAAGGAAGGCGACAAAAGCTACCTTACAAATTTTTCAATGTCCCAGTAGAATGTTGATAAGTTCAGAAAAGAAAAGAAATTCTAATTTGAGCTGGGGTAAATCTAAAAGATCAAGAAACCATAGCAGTATGTTGAAGCAGGTGCAGGGATTAATTGGTTTAAGTAAGCATATCAATACAACTCTCAATCCCAGAGAAAGCATGAACACGATTAATCAGTAACTATATGAATTGATTATTTAGGGTTTTATGAATCTAAAATCTAAGAGACTCCAAATGAATCTAAACCCTAATGCCAAAGTGATTCCAGATTATAGATTCCAAAAACTAAGAGAAAAAAGGTAGACAACAAACAGTGTGATGAATGCAACGGTGTTCTCGCGAAAAAAGGGAAAAAGTAAGCATACCACTGAAATTGGTCCTCGCGAAATCGAATGCAACGGTGTTTGATCAGTGTGTTTTAATGCACTATTTATAGCTTTTCACTTGGTGATTTTAATTGTCCTTTGTGCCTAATATTTAAGTCTTAGCACGTTTCTAGACTTTGGGTCTTATTTGAACAATACAGTAATTTATTGATTAATTCTTGTTTTTATTGCATATTGATCCCTATCTAGCCTGGGCCCAGCCGATCGATCAGACGGATGGCGGCAACGGCGCGTGTGTGGTGGTCGGTTTATGTGCGTTCTCTCCCTTTTACTAAATTGGGTACCCCTTGGGGCCCAACCCATGGTGTGAAGTCTGTTGTGCGAAAAGTAGATGTACAAGTATACACAATCGCAACAAGTAATATAATGATAAGTAAAGATCGTTCCCACGGAGATTGTTGAGTTTACTTCTATATTCAAATTAGTAATTTAGCTAATGGGAAAAACAAGTAACAAATACAAGTTGTCAACAAGTATTGTCATTGTGATTAACATAAATGTAAATAAAACAGTAAAGAAAGTTCAAGAGTTTAATAAAGTGAGTTGGACTGTTTCTTGCTAAGTAATTTCTCAGTAGTGAACCGCTATAGCGTTAGACTCTGTAGTGTTAAGCGCTGTAGCGCTACAAGGTCAACAGACGCTGTAGCGGAATGGTGGCGTGTCTTTCAGTCACTATCGTCAGGGCTATGTTACAAGACTCCTATGTCTAGGCTCTAAATAAGTTTTACCCCTGTATATTAAGATCTTACAGCATGCACCTTATGAACTATTACTCCCCTATGTCTAAGGTTAAGTAGTGCTTCCTTTAAATGTCTTTAAAGGGTTTTCATTCATATCAATCCTTGAGTTCTCTTCGTGAACCATGTATGTACCCACGAAGCCACTTATTTCAGTTGACCATTCCCAAAACAAGTTTGAAAGCATTATCATACAAAGATTGAAACACAAACATCATAACGTTATATTGATAAAACTAAAGAGTCATTACAAAGCTTAAAACAATCCAACTACTAGTGTTTAGCTCATGATGAGCATCATCAACACAATACAAACTAAAAGCTTATATTACCGAAAATGGAAAGAAGTAAGGTTGCAAAAGATGCACGTAGTGGTCTCCTTCCCATGTGACGGGTTGCTGACGGTACAGCGTGGCTTCACAGCGCTGGATGATGATATTCTCTTGAAAAACAAAAGCTTAAAGTGGAGGATCAATGGAGGAGAAAGGTGTCACGTTTTCCTCTCCAAGAATTCTCCTTATTCTGAATCTAAGTTCTAAAAATTGCTTAGGGAAGAAGATGAAGTGAGATAGATCTCATCCACCTCTCATAAAGTAGATATTTACAAAAAGGTGACAATGACATCTTTCAATAATAATGTGCCAAGTGTCCAAACTTGTCATAAAAAGCTACAGCACATTCTGAACAGCAAGGGATAAGGGTGATGACTTATCAAATAGTAGTAGGCTCCAAAAGTGTCCAGCTAGCTGTCCCATGTAACACCCCCTTCTAATCAACTAGAATTTAATTAATTTAAAAATCAGAGCTTCCAAAAACTTTTCAGTGCAACCGCAAGAGGGTGCCACATTTTAAAAACAACAACGTATAATAACTCCAAAGATAATTCATAAAGTCATAAAGTGCATAATACATAGCACCACAGTCAACTTAATATCCTGTTTAGCTTACGTCAACATCAGTATAATAACATCGCAGCGGAAAACACCAAATTTCAATGTATTATGTTACATCACCAATTAAATAGTTTAATAACATCAACTAAATACAACAGTAAGCTAAAACGCCCCCCGGTGCTACGTATCAGAGCTGACTCGACCCACTAGAAAGAAGGTACTAGATCACCTTCACTCGCTATCACCTGCACGTTGCCGACATGAGAAGAAACATAAAAGCAGTAGGGTGAGCCTCTTTACATAAATAATAACAGATAAGATCAACATCATATAAAAAAAACAACTTACAACACCAAATCACAGCAATAATAACATACACCATTACTTTACGTCAATCAGAGAACAACACCGAAAGTATGAATAATGCATGCAATGCAACCCAACTCCTGGGGCATATGCATGTGGATCCATCATCACCAATAATTTGCCTTGAGGGCACTCACCAAAATAAGGCCGAAGCCTTCTACTCACCAACAATTTATAATAAGGCCAAAGCCTTCTGCTCACCAATAATGCACATGATTATGCGACGCCATGAACCATGCACCATACACACCAAAATCACCATAATTTTGCAATAGCATGCTCACCAATAGTTAACCAGCTCACCACTAATTTTTTTTATTAACTTTATCAACACCAACGAAGGTCATAGACCCCACTCACCAATATTTATTCACACCATTTTATTTATATCACCATCATTACATCTCCAAATTAATTATTCTAGGCCAGCACACCAGTTACACCAATAACCAACTAATTATACGGACTAAATTGTCACAAGAGACTAAAACAACACCAACTGTAGACAGCAAACAGCAACATTTTAAATAAACAGCAAACAACAACATTTAGCAAAAACAGCAACAGCAACATTTAGAAAAGACAGCAACAGCATAATTAGGAAAACAACAACAGCATAGTTGGAAAAACAGCAACAACTTAGTTGGAAAAACAGCAACAGCTTAGTTGGAAAAACAGTGACAGCAGCTTTAAAAATAACAGCAACAGCAACTTAGAAAAACGGTGACAGCAACTAAAAAAAACAGTGACAGCAACATAAAAACAGCAGCAACGGCACATTAAAAATACAGCAACAGCAACATTAAAAATACAGCAATAGCAACATTAAAAATACAGCAACAGCGCCATTAAAATTACAGCCACAGCACATTTTGAAAAACAGCAACAACACCCTTTTAAAAACAGCAACAGCACATTTTGAAAAACAGTGACAGCAACCTATTAAAAACAGCAACAGCACATTTTAAAAACAGTGACAGCAACCTATTAAAAACAGCAACATTTTAAAAACAGTGACAGCAACCTATTAAAAACAGCAACAGCACATTTTAAAAACAGTGACAGCAACCCTTTTTTTTAAAAAAAACAGCAACACATACCCACGACACACCACACGCACCAAGCACACACAACACGCCTAGACATACCACATGCCACGCACAACACCTCAACACCATTCATTCGAGTAATTCAACAAACACCTAACAACTCTCATATTTTTTCCATTCAATTTCATTGGATTGATATAACAAACACCCTACATACACAATTAGCAATCACAATTCATCTCAACACCCATCAACATAGCATCACCAATTTAGATTCAACATTATATATGACATGAAACAATACCACAAATCAACCAACAACATCACAATCAAGCAATTGATCATTCCTAAAACCTAACTCATATGATTGCTAATCTTATAGGTTATTATGAATAAAAGAGAGCCCCCTAACCTTTGGTAATTGAAGAATTCGCAAGGCTCCTAGCAATTCGCCAAAATCACCAACGATCCAAGCTCTCCTCTTTCCCTAAGGCTCCACGCGAAACCCTCCTCCTTCTCCTTGAACCGTCGCGCCTCCTCTCCTCTTCTCTCTTGTGCGATCTCTCTCTCCCTTGCGCGCCCTTCTTTCCCTTCTCTCTTTTCTCTTCTCTCTTTTCTTCGAATTCCTTCTTTCTTTTTGCACAAATGAGACACTTGTCTCAAACCCTTGTTACATGCGCCTAGGCCTAAGTCAATGGGCTTGGGCTTGGGCCATTCTTACCACCCCGGAATTACCATCACCACTCCCTTCAATTTAAATAAAAACAACATATTAATAAGTTAATATAACAATAATAATGCAACACTTAAATAACTTAATTAAATAATTAATTAAATTATTTTGGGGTGTTACAACTCTCCCCCACTTAGAAAATTTTCGTCCTCGAAAATTTACGTCAAACTCACGAAACCAATACCAAATCTCCCTGTCAAGTGGGTGACTCTTATTTCTGACTTTGACCTGTGTGGCCAGTGGGCTTGGGGTCCAGCTGCTCTAGCTATTCTCTACGAGCAGCTGAATCATGCTTGTTACTGGGAGACGTCGCAGATTGGCGGATACGCTTCTCTGCTACAGGTAATTAATTAATTAATTAATTAATTCTTTTTATTTCTTTTTAATTACTTTTATTTATATAATTACTTATTTATTTTTTTAATTATTTTAGTGCTAGATATATGAGTATCTCCCCACCTTCGTGGTGCAGAAAGACTTCGGTGCCAGTGAACTTCCACGTTGCAGTAGGTGGGCGAACAAGAAGTGCGATAGTATCAAGCTTCCGGAGTTTCGACAGCTGCTGGATGACTTGCAGAGGGAGCAGGTCATATGGAGCCACTGAGACGACAGACAGTACCCCCGGTTTCACAACATTTCATTATTCAGAGGTTGGCTGCTCTGGGGGGATGTGGCTGTGCCTTATATGCCAGACAGGGTCCGTTGGCAGTTTGGACATGTCCAGCAGATTCTTGATCCACCTATTTCGGGCCCACGTCCATCTACGGAGTTCATAGTACAGCAGCTGATGTTCTATCAGTCCCAGTGCGGGTTTTCGAAAATACCTCATTTTGAGGTTTTTCCAGAAAACTCATATTTCTGCCTTCCGAAAATATGTGTATTTCCGAAATTTTTAAAAAATATTTTTTTAACAAAAAATTAAGAGTATTTTGAAAATTTATGGTAAAACGGGGGTATGAGTCTAACGGGGCGGGTAAAAAAAAAGTGCCTATATTTTATAACTTATTCCACAAGTACTCGAAGGATGGAAACTCCGATTTTTGTGGCCGAAAAGCGTAAAAAAAGGAGTATCGAGAAGCTTCCGGAGACGCACACAAAACCCTGCTAAAACCCTACCATTTCCTTGCGCAACATATTTCTTGAATCTTGCACTTCCTTCTCCGCTCTCTGTCCAATTCACCATGCACAGACTCTCCAGGCGATCTTCCTCCGTCTCCGCCCTGCTCCGCTGCGGCGGCGTACTTCGTCGTGATGCAGCTGCTCCTCTTTCCTCTTCTCACTCGCATTCGGTATTCATCTTCCTCACTCTCCATTTCAAGTTTCAATACCAGTTTCAATACCAGCTAGCGTCAGAATCCTATCCACTTGTCTTTACTTTCTCTTTTTTAAATTTTATTTTATGATTTCGGATTCTTCTGTTAATAATATAATTTTGTTTTTTGTTTTTTTGTTTGACACTAATTTGCTTAGTTTGATTTTTTCTTTGTAAGTATAACAATAGCATTATTACATACTGAAATTTGCAATGTGTGTAGTTTGTACCGTATGTTTCAGTGATTGTGTTTAGTAAAGTTACATAGATATGTGTTAGAACATTGTCTTTTTCAAGTATAACTTTGGGGCTAGTATAATTTAATAATTTATGTTGTTATTTTGAGTACTTGTCGTGTTTTGCTTACGCTACTCCTTTGTTTTTGTTTGTGAGCAGGTGGGCGAGAATGACAGGAAAGCTAGAGGGTATTCTGTCTTAAGTAACAAGAATTCCAGTACTATTAATCAGCGAAACTTGAAAAGAGATTTGTTTTTGGGCAAACGATATGAATCAACTGCCACAGAATCCGCGGCATCCAGTCCTCCACCAGCTGAGAAATTTGAGTACCAAGCAGAGGTATGGTCATCTTTCATATGTGTGGTTTGTTGCCTCTTATGCATGCGATATATATCATGACATGATTTTGGATAATTTGCATCATTGGCAGGTTAGTAGGCTCATGGACCTCATTGTTAACAGTTTATACAGTAACAAGGAAGTGTTTCTCAGGGAACTTATCAGGTATATTCTATCACTGTTGTAGACGTTTGGTTAGTATTTGCTTTTTCTTTTATAGTCTTGAAACCTCTTTTCTCAGAACAAGAATTGATGATTCCATATAGAATGTTTGTGGTGTTCCTCCTCCCCCCTGCCCCCAAATATACTGCACAAATTTCAGTATTCATTTTGAAAAAAGTTAATTAAACCCGTCTTTCTCTTTCTAGAAATAGGGGCAATCTAGATATGTAGTAGAAAAATTCAAATAGCACATGTCTTTGGTAGTGATTGGATGTCGCATTGCATTGTCCAATTTGTTAATCTGTGCATTTCTTTTTCACAGTAATGCAAGTGATGCCTTGGATAAGCTGCGATTTTTGAGTGTTACAGAGCCTGGACTGATGAAGGAGGCCATTGATTTTGATATCCGAATTCAAGCTGATAAAGATAATGGGATTATCACTATTACGTAAGATAAATAGATTTTGATTAATTTTTTTCCCGTTTTGTTTTTATTTCAGTTGGTGCTCTAATTATTGTTTTATGCAGTGATACAGGCATTGGTATGACTAGGCAAGAACTAGTTGATTGTCTTGGGACTATTGCTCAAAGTGGAACTGCAAAGTTTTTGAAGGCTCTAAAGGTCTTGCCTCTTCTGAATGATGCTTTAAGATTGTATTGACCTTATTTAATTTTGCTATTATGTATCCTGTGGCTGACAAAGGTGTTTCATTTAAAAGGATAGCAAGGATTCTGGTGGTGACAACAACTTAATTGGTCAATTTGGTGTGGGATTTTATTCTGCTTTTTTGGTTGCTGATCGGGTATGCATTTGCATTTAAGTAAAGGTGTCATATTTTTTTATTTTACTTTTAATCGGTATTTATTTATATATTTTGTGGTTTGAAGGTGGTTGTCTCAACCAAGAGTCCAAAATCTGATAAACAATATGTTTGGGAAGGAGAAGCAAATGCTAGCTCATATACCATATCTGAGGAGACAGATCCTGAGAAGCTGATTCCAAGAGGAACTCACCTTACACTGTATCTTAAGGTATGTTAATATTCCCCATTTTTGACCTTTAAGTACTTTTTTGGTTTCTTTATTATGGAGCTTACATATGTATGTACATTTCACCCACTGCTGACTTTCAGAGGGATGCTAAAGCTTTTGCTCATCCAGAGAGGATTCAGAAGCTTGTGAAAAACTACTCCCAATTTGTCTCATTCCCAATATACACTTGGCAAGAAAAGGGATACACCAAAGAAGTATGACTATACACTCCAGATCTTTTAACTTTGGTGATACTATGACCATATTATTTATCTCTTTAGATAGTCCCCCCCCCCCCTTTCAGTCCCTCTGGGAAATTGACTTTTGGAGCTTTTATAAAAAAACTGTCTCATTTCAGGTGGAGGTTGATGATGATCCAGCTGAAGCCAAAAAGGATGACCAAGATGAGAAGGTCGAGGTAATGTTCTGATTGTGATGCATGTTCCCTGAATCAAGTGTTTATGAGTATGAATGCATGATTGTTCAGCCATGACATATTTACTCATTGATTTATGACTTTGGCACATTGTTATGACAGAAGAAGAAGAAAACCAAGACTGTTGTTGAGAAGTACTGGGATTGGGAGCTCACAAATGAGACCCAACCAATCTGGGTGAGTTTATGATTTCCAATTGCAAGATTTGAAATTTATTACTTAAACGGATATTTAGACATTATCTATTTGTGCAGCTTCGTAATCCTAAAGAAGTCACTAAAGAGGACTACAATGAGTTTTATAAGAAAACTTTTAACGAATACCTGGAGCCATTGGCATCATCACACTTTACCACAGAGGTAAAATCTTTGTAGTATCAATATCAAGGGTAAAGTTCTGTGTGATGGGTATTATTGTGTGTGTCAATTCAGCTGGAAGATATAGCTGGATATCCTCAGTATTTTCTCTACAGAAGAATTATAAAATTTATAATACTAATTTGACAGCTAATGTTCTGGTGGTGATGTTTCAGGGTGAGGTAGAATTTAGGTCTATACTTTATGTTCCTCCCTATGCTCCATCAGGACAGGATGACATAGTCAATCCCAAGACCAAGAATATAAGACTTTATGTGAAGAGGGTATTCATTTCAGATGACTTTGATGGAGAACTGGTATAAGCACTTTGCTTTTAGTATCTTGAGTAACTAGATCTTATTCCATAATTTTATCCTGCCCTAATTTGTTATCTGCTTGAGCAGTTCCCCAGATACTTAAGTTTTGTCAAAGGTGTGGTTGACTCAAATGACCTTCCACTAAATGTGTCGCGTGAAATTCTTCAAGAGAGTCGCATAGTAAGTAGATAGAGCAAAGACATGCAATTAAAATTTATATTTGGAATTTTCTTTGATGAATCATGAATATCTCTTTACTAGTTTCAAGTTGCTTAATTTTTTACCTACATGTTATTTAAAGGTGCGGATTATGAGGAAACGACTGGTTAGGAAGGCTTTTGACATGATTCTTGGCATATCCATGAGTGATGACAAAGAGGTATGATCTAAATCTGAAAGTTTGTAGTTGGATACAGTTTTTTTTCAAGTTACAGAGGAACTGGCATAAATTGAGATGGCTTCATTGTGGGTACCTTAATGTTATAATATTTTATATACATATATATATATATATATATCTAAGTTGTTTTACCTGTCTTTTTATATAACTGCTATGTATAGGAAGGATAACATGTTTACTGTTAGATTTTTACCAGCTGCCTTGTTCTGTATGCAGGACTATGAGAAGTTCTGGGAGAGTTTTGGCAAACACTTGAAATTGGGTTGCATTGAAGACAAGGAGAATCACAAACGTATTGCTCCATTGCTACGGTTTTTCTCATCCCATAGTGATGATGAGTTTATCAGCTTGGATGAATATGTTGAGAACATGAAACCCGATCAAAAGGATATTTATTACATTGCTGCTGACAGTGTGAATAGTGCTAAGAACACACCTTTCTTGGAGAAGCTCACAGAGAAGGATCTTGAAGTATTAACTTGTTTTTATTAGAGTTTTTAACTTTCTGTCTATTGTTTTTTTATATATATTTACATATGTTTGTTTCAGGTTCTGTTTTTGGTGGATCCAATAGACGAGGTTGCCGTTCAGAACCTTAAATCATATAAGGAAAAGAATTTTGTTGACATTAGCAAGGAGGACTTGGATCTAGGTTTACTTTCTTCTTTTTGCTTCCTTCCGATGCCGTGTTTTGGATTTATGCTACATTGGACAAACACTCAACTTAGAAGAGGGTGTTTGCTTTGTAGTGATCAAATATTTGTTAGTCTCTATTGACAGTGGTATGAATGCATGGTTTGGTTCTTCTTTACTGTTAAAACTTGCTAAATGTAGTTTGTTGTTTCTGCAGGTGATAAGAATGATGAAAAGGAAAAGGAGATGAAGCAGGAGCTTGGCCAAACAGTTGATTGGATTAAGAAACGTTTGGGAGATAAAGTTGCGAGTGTGCAAATTTCAAACCGACTTAGCTCTTCACCTTGTGTTCTGGCGTCGGGAAAATTTGGTTGGTCTGCAAACATGGAAAGGTGGGCCTTACTCTGTCTTCCTATTAAACGATGTATTTTGAAAATGCTAAGTAACATTGTGCTCATGTGCTATTGTATGTAATCAAATTTGCTGCAGGCTAATGAAGGCACAATCTATGGGTGATGCCACCAGCATGGAATTCATGAGAAGCAGAAGGGTGTTTGAGATCAACCCTGACCACCCTATTATCAGGAACTTGGATGTATGCATCTTCTTTGTTATGATTAATAGGTCTAATGATATAATAAATTGCAATTGAAATAATGGTAACGTAATTTAATGGGTAAATTTCAGGCTGCATGCAAAACAAATCCTGACGATCAGGAGGCCCTCAGAGCTATTGATCTTTTGTATGATGCAGCTCTGGTTTCCAGTGGATTTACGGTAAGCTGATAGCTTAATATTGTGTAAACCAAATTAATCCATGTGAAGTAAGTTGCACTTTACGTATACATGATGCTAAATATTGATAGCAGATAAGAAAAGAGTCTCTTTTAGCAGTCATGTAAACGAAAATGTGCCCCGATAAATATTGTAACTTTTGACTCAATTTGTTGGTTTGCAGCCTGATAATCCAGCTCAGCTTGGAGGAAAGATATACGAGATGATGGGTATGGCTCTTACTGGTAAATGGGCAGCTCCTGCTCAGTTTGAATCTACTCAAACTCAGCCCCAACCCCAACCCCAAGTCCTAGAAACTATAGAAGCTGAAGTGGTTGAGTCTACTGAGGCTGGCGGTCAGAAGTAGAGGACTATCGTTTAGATTTTTGTTTTCTCTTTTTTCTATGCCGTTCTTTCTTCCAGTTCTGCATACGGGGGAAATTATATTCTCGTAAACATTGATGGTTCTATTTTATTAGAGGTCTTGACTCTTTGAGGAACTTTCAGTATAAACCATATCTGGAATGGAAGCGCGTGTAATTCATCGATTTCGGCGTGATGACAATTGAAATATCCATTTTCACCGAGTATTATATTTTAGGCAAAATATCTCTCAATGCCCCTTAACTTATTTTCAGATAAAGAATAGCTCCCTTAACTTTCTTTTGTAACGATTAAGTCCCTTAAGTTTTAAAAATGTTGCGCTATTGCCCTTTTTAACAGTTTTTGTTTAACTTTGTTAAACAGTGACTAATGTGGCTGTTTGACTCTTGACTTGATATGCCACGTAGGATATTTATGTTTAAGTGGCAGCTGATTCATTTTATTTTATTTCAATAAAACAAAAAGTTAGGGTTCTTTTTGCGTTCAGAAATTTCCAGCCCCAATTCCCCATAGCGATGAATCATCTGTCGTGAAATCATTGGAATTGTATAATGTCGGCGTTCAAATCCTCTTCGATTTCGTCTTCAGTTTCATTTTCATCTTCAATTTTGAATTCGTTGGAGTTTCATTTTGCAGATCCGTTGGAGTTTCGATTTCGTTTTTAGTTTCAATTTCATTTTAAGTTCGATTTCTGTTTTTAGATCTTCGTTTTGTAGATATGTTTTTTTAGATCTGTTTTTCGAATTCGTTGGAGTTTCATTTCCATCTTCGGTTTTGATTTCATCTTTTTTTTTGCAGATTTGTTTTTAGATCAGTTTCGATTTCATCTTTGTTAGCCTACTAGTTCTAGATCTGTTTTTAGATCAGTTCCATGTCCAGCAAATTTCTTATGTAGATCTGTTTTTTCTTTTAGTTGGCATGACAGATTCTTTTAGAAAATTTTCTGCATGATGTCTTCATCTTCTTCTAAAAGAAAATTTTCTTTTAGAAGCTAATAAATTCAATTAATGCCACAAAAACATTCTTTCTGCATGATGTCTTCATCTTCTTCATCATGGATATCTACCTGTCATGCTAACTCAGCAGTCAAACATCATACAGAAAGAATGGTTGAAAGATCCATTATTTTTTTACTGAATACATCATGCAGAAAGAATGTTTTAGTTTTAGAAAATAAAAAAATAATGACTCAGTAAAAAAAATTAATGATTCAGTAAAGAAATAATTAAAAATGACTTGTTATGCCAACTCAGTTGTCAAAAAGTCAACTATGAGACTGTTTAACGGTGTTAGTAACAAAACGTTAAAAAGGGAAACAACGCAACATTTTTAAAACTTAAGGGACCTAATCGCTACAAAAAAATAAGTTAAAGGACCTCGAGAGATATTTTGTCTAAATTTTAACATCTCAGCAGTTTTTCACTTTCTTTTTGAAGTTATATATTTTGATCAATGTGTTCTGTTTCACAATCTTGGACGAGAATCAATACTATTGAAAGTTCTCCTGATCTTTTTTCTTTGCGGATGGAATTTTCTCTAGATCGGGTATCCATAGGACATTAGACTGATGCTGTGGAAGTGGAATAACAAAGTAAAAGAACATTATGTGTGTTAATAGCTATTAATTTACAATAAATTACATCTCTAGTTTAATTACCAACTGTGAATTTTTTTAAAGAGTATTAGCTATTATTATTTTATATTTAAAACTAAGTTTTATAACATAACATCTTTTTTTTTGGTCCAAAACATAACATCTAAAATAAAACAAAAGTTTACCGTAAAACAAAAATGCCTCAAACTCGGTCTTGAATGTTCTTTTCAAAGTGAAGGGTGGCATTTTTTTTCTGACACTCCAGCCACAACCGTCTAGAGTGGGGAAACTAGGTGGCGACTTAACAATGGAACAAATAAAAGTAATTGGTGTGGAGTGGTTTGATTAACTCTACTAGAAACATGTTTCGTGAGTAGAGACAACATCTAATTTTATCTTAATTATTTTAATCAAAGTCCTTTTTCATTAGAGAAATATTAGTCTCGCGTGCGCACACGCATAAAAAAATGGATATTTTTATTTACCTAAATACTATCATTATATTAATGAGTGGATTTAGAATATTTTTTTATCATTTTTAATTGAATTATAACGATCGTTATGTTATTTATTGTTTTTTCATAGTCAAAGCACATGTAATGTGCTGGAACATGCAATTAAGTGCCTCTGTAAGGTATGACGACATATACTAAAGTTGTATGCACAAATATTAGCTCAAATTCAAACAGTTTTTCAAATACGAATATAGGCACAAAATAGTTTTATATTTTTTTAAATAACTACTTCGTCTGATTTATATTAAAAGAAAGAAAAATAACTACTCATTATTCACTTATTTGCCTGTGTAATGTAAAAGTTGATTTCTTATAATTTGGATGGAATTGAGTATATAGAGGGGGAATATTATAAGTTTTTATAACAAGAGAATAAAAAATAATTTAGAGTCTTTGGGGTGGTCGTTAGTTTTTTGGTTTTGAAACTTTATTATTATAATTATTACTATAGAATTATAGATAATATTTTAATTTTTTCAAACTTAATTTTATATATTGTTTTGATTAAGATAAATTTATGATGAATATTTATTTTTCTGTGTATGTTTGTAAGTGATTTTGATTATTGATAATTTTTTAACTGAAACTGAATTTGATTTTGGTTTTTGAAAATTTTAAAACTCAAAACAGAAACTGAGTTTGGTTTTTTAAAATTTCAAAACAGAAAGCAAAAAACCACCCGGCCTTATAAAACGATTTTTTTTCAAAACAAATTAACCAAACACCACAAATATTTTTTGGATTCACAAAAAAAGGCCACAAATATTTTTTGGAACGCTAGATGGACAAACACTCAAAGAAACTCCGTGTGACGGTCAACCGGCTGAACTGGTCACCCAGGCCATTCTTATTTTTATTTTGACCTAAATCAACCCTCTTTCGTCAATTTCATTTCCTTTCCAGCTTCCATTCACAAGATACTTCAACCGTTGCGATCGGGTTCTCTTCTCCTCTGGTAAGCTCAGCTTCTTCTCTTTTTCAATTCAATTTATTTTTTCTGTTCAATTATGTTTCATGAATTTAGATAGGGCTATGTGAAATTTTGAATTACCATTCCTTTCAACCAAATTTATATTCTTTTATTTTAGTGTTAAATTTCATGGTCAACTTTGTGTTGTGAGTCTTTCCTCTTGCACTTTTTTCACTTGATCTGCTTTTTGAGTTGATGTGTTAGTTTCTTTGATATCAGAATTTCTGTGGAAATTGCATATATAGCTCTCTCAAGCTTCTACTTATGATGAGAAGCTGTTGCATAGTAGCATCAACTCTAAAATTCATTGGTGTTGGTGTTAAACTGTTTACCCCCCTCACTTAATTGGTGGCTTTCCTTGTGAATTATGTGTGGATCTTGATGATTTGCTTCTTCAGATTTATTTATTTGTAATACTTTTGGGAATCACTTTATGGAAGAAAAAGTGGGATTTCTCTTCCTTAGACTCTGTCTTTCACATTGTTTCGGTATTTTGGAGGCATGTTTGGAGTGGGAGTAGAGGATGAAAGGCTGTAAGTTGAAGCAGATTATGAAATTTGTCAAGTTCCACATCTATTTATAATTTTTTAGAGTTTAACTGATCATTGTAGAACAAAGTGTGTGATAAATAATTATATGCAGTCGTACATGATGCTTATACTTAACTTGCTTTTTACTGATAAAGTGAAATTTTTCATTGGCACGTCTCCAGGCTCTAACATAAAACTGAAGCCGGTGCAAAAAATGCTCCCTCCACGGCAGCAGTCCCGGGTTGGAGGACTACAAACATCTCTTTCTCTAGTTTCTTCAGATCCTCGCCTTTCTCTGGAGGAACCTAGGTCAAACACTGACAATCTCCGTGAATCTCCTACTGAAAGCGCTAGTTCTCGAGAAACCTGGCCCACTGCCGATGCAATTGCTGCAAAGAAGATGGAGAATGGAAAAGCCGAGATTGACTGCCCTGATCAGTCAGTTATTCGTCGTCTTTCTAGTGCGGACAAAATTAGTCTTCAGGACATTGCAAGAGAAAGAGTGGATGTAATATGTGAAAAAATGCATCGTCTTCCTGAAGAGTTTCTAGATGAGATGAAAAATGGTCTTCGGGTTATCCTTGAGGGAGGGAATGGCTCACAGCATAGAGAGGAATTTTTCATTTTGCAGAAGCTTGTTCAGAGTAGATCTGATTTAACAGCCAAGACATTGATAAGTGCACATCGAGTGCAGCTTGAAATCCTTGTTGCCATAAATACTGGAATTCAAGGATTTTTACATCCCAGCATCAGTTTATCACAGACTTCTCTGATTGAGATATTTGTGTATAAGAGATGCAGAAACATAGCTTGCCAAAACCAGCTTCCAGCTGATGATTGTACTTGTGAAACATGTACCAACAACAATGGCTTCTGCAATCTTTGCATGTGTGTTATCTGCAGCAAGTTTGACTTTGAAGTAAATACATGTCGATGGATTGGATGTGATTTGTGTTCTCATTGGACTCATACAGATTGTGCCATTCGGGAGCAGCTTATCTGCATGGGCCCTTCTGTGAAGAGTGGATCAGGGCCAATTGAAATGGTTTTCAGGTGTCAAGCATGCAATAGGACTTCAGAACTGTTGGGTTGGGTTAAAGATGTCTTCCAGCACTGTGTGCCATCATGGGATGGAGAGGCCTTAATAAGGGAGCTTGATTTTGTTAGTAGGATCTTTCATGGTAGTAAAGACCAACGGGGGAGGAAACTCTTTTGGAAGTGTGACGATCTCAAGGAAAAACTGAAAAGTGGAAAAATGGATTCCAAGGCAGCGTGCAGGGCAATATTGATGGTTTTCCAAGGTATGAAATTTTTAGTTTACTTGCAAATAGTAATCTTCCAATTTCTGTCTTGACATAAGCTTTTCACAGTATGGCATAAGCCTTACACGTGTGTGTTTGCAGAGTATGAATAGGATATGATTGTAGTTTGCACTTTTTCTGCGTCGTTCACTATTTCTGTACGATATCTGATTATGCCTGAATGGATGGTAGTTCATATAAATGGAGTTAGGAATGCTAAACATTATATAGCTTTGGACTATATTTGAAATTATCGCTAAACTGCCTGTTTTCTTTATCAAAACCCAAATTTAAATTAAACACATAAGAACCGATGATAGTTTAGAATAGTTAGACAAGTATGCAAAATCAATTAAGTTTATGCTATAATTGCAACTGGATATGCGTCTGTTGCTTTTTAATTATGGAAATTGATTTTTGGTACGAAATGAAATGTCAGAATGACATGGCACCCGGTATTATCACCTTCCTCCCATGTATTGTTATGCAACACTTGTTGCATTAAAACCCATTCTTACATTTCTTCTCGTACTGTTTATCAGTACTCTTTAATTATTTAGCTTTTCTTGTTCTAACCAATGTTTCTCCTACATGAAGAGCTTGACTTGGACTCTCCGAAGGGCTTGGAAAATGCAGACAGTGGAAGGTTGATTGCTCCACAGGAGGCATGCAATAGAATCGCTGACGTAGTGCAGGAGGCAGTACGGAAGATGGAAATAGTAGCTGATGAGAAAATGAGAATGTTCAAGAAGGCTCGCTTGGCTGTTGAGGCTTGTGATCGTGAATTGGAAGACAAGGCCAGAGAAGCAGGAGAACTCAAGATGGACAGGCAAAAAAAGAAGTTACAGATTGAAGAACTGGAGAGAATTGTGAGGCTTAAAACTGCAGAGGCTGATATGTTCCAATTGAAGGCTAATGAAGCCAAACGAGAGGCTGAGAGGCTCCAAAGGATTGCTCTTGCCAAGTCTGACAAATCGGAGGAAGAATATACTAGCAACTATTTGAAACAGAAGTTAAGCGAGGCTGAGGCTGAGAAGCAATATCTGTATGAGAAAATCAAATTGCAGGAGAGTTCTCGCCTATCGCAGAGCAGTAGTGGTGCGGACCCCTCTTCAATGCTGATGTATTCCAAAATCCATGATCTCCTCTATAGTGTCCCACCCAAGGCAGATAGTCAATCTAATGATTGCCACCCTTTCCGAACAAACCCATGAGTACTGGTTCAGTGTATAATGTAATTTTTTACATACTATTTTAGCAATGTCATTTCTGTTATATGATTGACAAAAAGACGGTCCAATTCTATTAGATTCAAGACGGTATAAGCCTTTGTAGAGAAGAGAGGTACTTGTAAGGTCTTAAAATCAGTTTGAAACTAGGTTTTTTCTATTCAGTATATGTATGAAATTATGAATATGTCTTTCTGACAAATTATCAATTATTGTTTAATTTGTGGAATTCAATTAGTTGCTCAATATGTTTATATTTTATGTTGTGATGAGCTATTTTATATGTCCTCCCTCCTCCGTGAGTTGTTGGATCAGGATTAGAGGCTGAATATATCTTACATAGAAACAAAGTAAAAGTGATGTTTTGTTATTCAATAAAACCACTAGGCATTACATTACAGCTGAACGGCAAGTACTTTTCTCGCCTTACTTAGAAATGTGGCATAATCATCTTCCTGGCAGATGGGGCTGGGTTTGTCACATTACCATTCTTTGGGGTATCCTTAAGTACTGGAGATCGGTGAAAGGGAACGTTGTCGTCAAATGTCAAAGCAGCACTGATTCCATGGCACCTTATTAAAGAGTTTAGGCACACATTTGGTGTGACAATTCTTGCATTGTTGACAAACAAGCCTCCTGATCTGCCACTGTTGGTAATGCTGATCACCCTACTGGGAAGGCTAGAGGGAACCACAGAGCCATTTGGAAAATGTAATAGATGATTGAGCAGTAATGGTGTTGGAATAGAATGGCTAAGTAGGAAATCACGAAGCTGTTCTGGGGTTATTGAGAACTTAGACAAATCCTCATCATTTGGCATTAGGAATGTCATATTATTTTGCAGTGAGTTGGGTTGGCTGTTGAGGATTTTGAGGAGGATAACAAATCCATGGTAAGACTTACTTCTCATGTCGGCCATGGCTGTTTGCAGGTCAGTTTGGTTGAATGTAATTGTGGATTGAGACTGAGATTGAGATTCACCAACTGTGAAGAGTGTAACAAGGAGCACAAACCAGAGAGCCATTAGGGAAGAGCTTGTATGTTACTGTTTGTGTTATGAGTGGATTGTAATCTCACTTTGCTTGCTACTTATAGTCGCATTAATTAGTCACACATACTTTACCACACATTTTTCCCTTCTAAGTTTGGTGGCTGGCCCTTTGTGCATGAAGAGGGTTGCTGAGAGTGCAGTAGTTAGCCCAGCAAGCTGAGAATGTACTTCGGAGGAAGGTGAACAAAAATCAATTAATTAATAATACCAAGTTACCATAAGTATGAAGGATTTGATTTTTCTTAAATTAATCGAAACTAGTGACAAAAAAGTTGTCTTATATGTGAAAAGAATCTTTGAATTCTGTTAAAAACTAAAAATGTAAGTAACGTAATAATAAAGACCTACTTGCCTAACCCAGAGCGTGGGGTTCAGCGGTTGTGGCTGAACCTCCCTTAACCAAGAGTCGGGGGTTCGATCCCCGCCTTGGATACGGAGCAGTCCGTGCGGTGGATACACGGTTTACCCAAAAAAAACCTACTTCCCTAGTACATTGAGTGTAGTCTGTTTATTCGTTTGACAATAAATATGTTCTTTCCTACTGCTACATTAAAGACCTACTAGCCCACTCATTGAGTATATATTTTTTCCTTTGACTATAAATATGTTTTTTCCTACTAGTCTACTACATTTTGTTAATACATTCATTAAAAATAGCTCCACATGCTTACACTTTTTTTTAGCAAACCTGGGTATCCTCCACGGCGACTGTGGAGACTAATCCCTCGAGGTACCGGAGTTCATTTAAGGGCTGACCTCTCCCAAACGATATCTTTCCATACACACCGGTCAGGGATCGAGCCCCTGACCAAATGCTTAAGGGGCCCAAGCAACTTACCACTTGTGCCACACCCACGACAGTTTTATTTTGTACCCCCCATTATACCCCATACCCCCTTTTTACCCTAAATCCCCAAAATACCCCTAAGTTTTCGTTAAAAAAATATTTTTTAAAAATTTCCGGAAAGAAAAATTCTGGGTTTTCCGGAAATACCCCTTTTTGAGGTGTTTCCGGAAAGTTTGAAAAAATGGTTACCGAATTTATCTCTCACACATGTATTTCCGGAATGATTATTGTTGAAAAATATTTGTTATTGAATTGTAGATATTGGATCTGAATATTGTACCAATACCAATACTATTGTACAACACTATTGGTCAACATGATTATAACACATGGTGTTTGCAATAACTCTGTACGCATTAGCACCTGAATATTGTACCAATACTATGCAGCTAGCCTTAACACGTGGAATACTTGATGTTTGCATTTTGCAACAGTTATTCAACAAACAGAGAGCTTCCGAAAATATCAATTAAATCCGGAAATGTTGATTGAGTTTTCCCGGAAACATGTTTAAAACCACATAAATTCGGAACAGTCATTTGAGGGATTTCCGAAAATACTTCATTTTACTGTATTTCCGGAACACATTTTACATTCCGGAAATACAGTAAAATGGGGTATTTTTGGAAGTCCAAAAAATTTGACTTCCGAATTTATCCCACTTTGACGTATTTCCGGAAATTTATTGGATTTCAGGGGTAATTTCGCCCGCTTGGTCAATTTGGGGAGTATGGGGTACAATGGGGGTACAAAAAAAGTGCCCACACCCACTTGGTAAAGGGGATCGATATGCTTACATTTGATAATATGAATATGTTTTTGCTTAAATACAAAAATGGCTGAGTACTTATTTTTGTGCAATATTTACCTAAATGTTTCATATAAATCAACAATTTTATACATTGCTTATAAAAAAACAATTTTATACATTAATTGTGTATGCATTTTATCTTTTACTACTTTCGTCCTATTTTATTTGACGTTTAAGGTCGTGATATACGGACTAAGAAAAAAATACAGACTAAGAAAAACAAATAATATTCCAAATTTTATGATAATTTATCTCATAGTTTTCTAATATGCCTCATGTTACTTCATCTATTGTAATAAATTGTAACAAAAAAAACTATCATAATAAATAATACATTAATGTTTCTTTTGGTATAAACAGGATATCATCTGCGCGTAATTGTAGAGACTAATCCATCGAGTTGGGTAGAACCACATTGGCCGGCAAAACTCTCCCTCAAGAGATTTAACACTGCTGCATGCCCAAGGCTGGATTCTAATCCAAGACTTTGGTTAAGCTAGAAGAAACCCCTACTATCTCATCCAAGTGCTCATGGTATAAATTAATGTTTCAATGGTACCCTAAAACTTCATCTAATAAATGAGACAATTTTTTTTGCTAAAACTCAAGTAATATAGGACAAAGGAGTATCTCTCATACAACTTTTTCGCGAACATTTTTCTTCATGGAATTTTCCATCAACAACATAGTTTAAAATTGATTCAGCTGTTGAAAACTTCAACTGCACTAGGCTCAAGTGGTAGTGATGTCTCCACCAAAGGTGGGGGGCACCCCCTCCTTAGTCCTTACCCAAATATCCTCCAAATGCTAGCTCCTATTCAGGTAAACCAAAAATACAATTAAAAATTTCAATTTGACCTAGAGTTAAGAATTTGCAGACAAGCTTGAAGATTATAATCTTTCATTCTCAATTTACAAAGCCATTTGCATCACCAAGTACCATTATAAAATATAACACATGACAGAGATATTAGGTACAAAGTTTTTTGAATATATCAAACAAGCTTACTGGTTCGAATAATGTTGGCAAGTTAAATAAAGGTCACACACATTTGCATAGATAAAAAATAAGCAGAGGAAGGCTTGCTGTCAAGCTTGGTCAAGACAAGGTTTTGTGTCAGGAAAATAGATAGGTGGGCTAATTTATGATGTCCTATGTCCTTTGTCCTTTGTCGTTTTTGTCTCTATTTTGATTAAGTTGTCAACTTCAAAACAACCACTCATTAAAACTTACAAGTGTCTATTTTATTTAGGAATAGTTATTAAGAAGATGACATTCAGTAAACAATTAACCATATGATATATTTTCAAGAAAACCAAAAAAATATGATATATTTTCAAATCCAAATTAGATAATCACACTATTTAATTATTTACCTTTTACAGACTTGTCAGGCGGGATCTACCGGGTTTAGATCTTGGTTGAGGCAAAGCATAAATGAGACACTTTGAGATACTCTGGTTTTTGCTGATCTATATGTGTTTTATAATATGATGTATGTGTCTCGTATTAAGTGTTTTCTTTAGGATATTTCTATATCTAAAAAAACATTTCATCCTAGAATATTAAGATAGAGCGTGTTTTTTTTCTTGAAATATGAGTTTGAATAAAGTAAATTACACTCTAAACATGAGAGATTTACAATTGAAAGTCTTTTTTTTCTTTTTAAAAATAATATTTTTTCTCGAATCTTTTGGCTTCGGAATAACTTCATGTCACGCTTATAGTGTAAAAGCTATTGTATCGAGAATTTCTGAGTTTTTTTGTGTTCTTTTCTTGCTTCTTAATGCTATTTGATTTGGATGAGAGATGAGCTTTTATACTCAGTCAAAAAAAATAACTGTGGAGCCTTGCTGGATGTTGAAATCACTCTGTTAGGCTTTTAGGGTTAGAGTTTCTTCATAAGAGACAACCGCACTATCCATGTACGAAATTGTTTTTTTCGTACAACTATATATAGCAGCGCCGACACTATTATAATTTCAAAACCCATGCCATCTTTTTGGCCATTTCTCGGTAAATTCTTTTATTCTTACTCTCTTCATATTCTCTTTGATTCCTCATACCATATTTTCACTTCAATTAACATTAAGTATCTCATTTAATGCGTTGAAGTCTTCTAGAGAATGGGTAAATTGAACTTGATTTGAACTTAAAAGATAATGTTGGACCAAACACTTCATTCTGAACGTTGACCAGATGCACTCTGAGAGATGTAAAGCCTTGAACCAGAAGCGCTATTGAGGAACATGAGAATCTTTGACCAGATGTTGTATGTCGCGTTGACAAGATGATAATTGCCGTCTTGAGTGACTAGATGATGTACATTATTGACCAATTGACATATAGCTTGTTGACCAGATGTTTGCTTCATATTGGTTTGGTCTTCTTCTCTTTCTGTTCTATGTTGTTTTTCTATAATATAAACATAAGTCATGCGCACTAGAAAAATTTGTTGGCACTAAATTCTTCTCAAATGATAGTTGCTTTCTGCAAAATCAGTTAAGAGTCATTATTTCTAGATCCATCTGGTTTCAAACAGCTTTACTCACATTTGATACTCCAAAAACATCCTATCGTGGTGGCTAAGCAGATTGAAAATGAGAGATGTTAGAGGAAGCTGATCAGGTAGTGGTCAATGTTTGCTCGGATGAAACGAGAAGGGGATGGGGTGTGCAATGAAGTTTTTTTTAAGTTTAACTGATTTTAATTAATTAATGTTCATTAAATAATTTAAATGAGAAAAATATGATTAATTCTACTTTCTAATTAGTTATTTTATTTAATTTATTTTTAAATGTTGCCATGTCACTAAAGCTATGTTGGCATTAACGAAATTACATCATGGTGCTTCAAATAAGGGAAAAATCAAGGGTGCCACGAAATTACACTTGGGAGTAAATTGCATCATAGATCCAATTTTCTTGTTTGAAAAAGTAAAGAGAGTTAATTGGTAGTTATTAATTTATTATGACTTAAATATGTTTTTTATCCGTGCAAAAGCTCTATCCACTTTTAAACAATTTAGGGAAATAAAAATTCTTACTAATTATAAATCATCAAAACTAGGTCTTGATTATATTTTTAAAAATCAATATTATGATTTTAAAAATTAACAAAGAATATTTTTTTTTTTTACTTTTTAAAAGCAAAATATTTTTTTAAAAAATGTTAATCAAGCATGCCTTTTTTATCAGTAATCAAACATGCCTTTAATATTCATATAAGTATACTTTTTAGTTTCCATGAGTAATTTTTACACCAACACAATTATTTTAAAATTTAAAAAGCATTAAAATATGTAACAACAAAAAAGACAATAAAATCTTTATTAAAGTTATCTTGATCTATTATGATATTTTATTAATATATTAAAACATTATTTATGTTAACCCAAGTACTTAGTACTTACTCTTTTCTCATCTTACAGCAGTGATGATGATTAACTCTCAATTCGAAAAAAATTAAGATTATCCTATTAAACATGTGGTTGATCTCCATTAATTCTCCACCAAGTTCAAATCACTAACTTATTAAACATGCAATAATAAAACAGATCAATCCAATATAATAATGTCCATGCAATGATGGTCAAACCAATTATGCTTTTGGTTGTAGTTTTTAATCGCCTAAATTATAGTTTTGGTCCTCCTATTTTCAAAAATTCAGACATTTGGTCCCCCTATTTTAAAACTCAGACATTTGGTCCCCCAATTTTAAAAAATCAAAGACATTTAGTCCCAAGAGGAATTTTCAGTTTTTTATGGCTAATAATCAAAGACATTTGGTCCCTCAAATTTAAAAAATAAAGTCATTTGGTCCCCCAATTTTAAAAAATCAAAGACATTTGGTCCCTCTTTGGACTAAATGTATTTGATTTTTTAAAATTGGGGGACCAAATGTCTGAGTTTTAAAATAGGGGGACCAAATATCTGAATTTTTGAAAAGAGGGGGATCAAAACTATAATTTAGCCTTTTTAATTAGATCCACACTTTTTTATTTTTTGGTAGATATCGACACTTTGTTTATTTAGTACCATTGCTCGTTGATTCTTTCTTCTTTTGAGTAATCTTGTTTAGCAAAAATGTTTCAGCCAAAAATAGCTAAAAACTAAGTTATAACACAAATTAACCAAGTTTTATAAATCATTAACCATCTTGTTTTTCCACAGTTTTTTAGGTCATTGACTAAAAACTGTGAAAAACCAGGTTAGTTAATACCTTATAAAACTTAATTAATTGATGTTATAACTTGATTTTTGGCTATTTTTGTTTAGAACATTTTGGCTAAATACGATCACCTTTGTTCTTTTCATTATTAAGAATATTTTGGTGGGTAAGGTGTTCCATTACACACATGCATACCACCTGAATATATTTTTTTTTCAAAAAAACCATTGATTCATCGCACAAAAATATCTTGACACTATGCGCACAATACCTTTGCCCCTCTTAATAAAACAAAGGCCAAGAAGAATGCTATTTGGTAACAATAATTTTTGTAAATATAAGAAATACACTAAAAGCTGAATTGTAGGCATCAACAAACACTACATTTAAAGTGTCTTGTTTTGTTATTCTTACTTTTCTTTTCTTACTATCTAAAATTTCTCATAGGCTAATTGCACTTTTGATTATCATATTGTTCGAATTTTCATCTCTAATGTTAAATGGTAAATGAATTGATCATAAAAAAATGGTAAATGAATGGAAGGACCTGATATAACAATTGGGATCGGTGGTTTAAAACATGGACTGACAATTTACTCGGTGTGAGTACCAAATTATTGATAGTTGTTCTGTACCGTATCTCGGAAGGTATGAACGATCTGGGATAGTTGGTAGTAGTAGGTTTTGATTAACTGAGCTCCGTTGTGGAGTTCCGATCCTAGATGGAGTTCTGATCTTAGATGGGGTTCCGATCTTGGATGGGGTTCCGATCTTGGATGGGGTTCCGATCTTGGATGGAGTTCCGATCTTAGATGAAGTTCCGATCCTAGGGTGGAGTTCCGATCCTAGGCGGGGGTACCTTTGGCATTGCATTGAATGCTTATTTACAGAGTAAATGTATGTTGACCTAATGTATCAGAGCCGTCCGATCTAGAGCCTAGATATTAGCCGTTGATCAATGGGTTTGCTTTTGATAATGGGCCTCACTATTGAGGATTGGGCCCAATCCGTAACAGTTACCCCCCAAGTCGGGTCGCTTGTGAAGCAGTCTTGACTTGTAAGCTTGTCCGAGCTCCAGAGCTGAGTTTACTTTCCTGAAGACTCCGTTGACCCTTTCTCAGAGTGACTGGGATTTTTGTTCCCTAGTCGCGATCTTTCACGAAGCCGGGCTTGTGCTTACGTGAGTTTTTGCCCCCAGCGCCGATCTTTACGAAGCCGGGCTAGCTAGTGCTC
Organism: Astragalus membranaceus; assembly: GCA_039519185.1. Classification (NCBI taxonomy): domain Eukaryota; kingdom Viridiplantae; phylum Streptophyta; class Magnoliopsida; order Fabales; family Fabaceae; genus Astragalus; species Astragalus membranaceus. The sequence goes on from CM076849.1 coordinate 182,164,277, forward strand.
ACAAGACATAGATGACCGTTGAGTGACTCAAGGTTCCTCTGAATATACGAGATTCGGGAATGAAGTGACCACCGAGTGACTTTCCCTTCAAGGTAATGGCAGCTTCGGCCATGTTAAAACGTGACCACCTAAGGGACTCGACGTGTCAGTTTAATATCGCCTTCAGGGAAGTTTACCTGGACTCGGCCCAGATCGAACTCGCCATTCAGTGTAATGGCAGCTTCGGCCATGTTAAAACACTACAAGAAAAGCTGGACTTTGCGGCGGGCGAAATCCGCCGCAAAAGCCAAATTTGCGGCGGATATTTGGACTTTGCGGCGGAAGTTTTTCGCCGGTAGCCAGCTCGAAGCAAACGCGTTGCGGCGGATTATCCGCCGCAAGTTTGCGGCGGATTTAATGGCGCCGCAAAATCCAACGCAAATTTGCGGCGGATAATCCGCCGGAAAAGGGGACAAATTTTTGACGCAATATATCCGCCGGAAAGTACCCAATATCCGCGGCAAATTATCCGCCGCAAAGTACCCCTTATCCGCCGCAAAACACCCGTTTTATTTAAAAAAAATGAATATAATTTTTTTAAAAAAACGTTTTATTTAAAATTCCGCCGCAAACGACACAAATCCGCCGCAAAGTACCATTTTTTTTTAAAAAAAATTATTATTATTTTTAAAAAATAAATTTTCTTTTTTAAAAAAATCGTTTTAATTAAAAATATATATTATTTTATTAATTTTTTTAATTATTGATAAAAAAATAAAATCCAATAACTAAATAATTTTTAATTTAAAAAAATAAAAATTGGGAAAAGCAGTAAAAATATCCATACAATTAATAAAATATCCAGACAATTAATAAAATATCCAGACAAATAAATAAAATAATCTAAAGCTACTGGGGTGCCTGCCGGTCAATGTCATCAACATTATTATAATATGTATCATCTTGAAGTAAAGCACTGAGCGATGACATTTGGACATTAAGATCAATGTCCAGCGGGGGTGACCGCTGCTGGGGGTACTGCTGGTTTGGCTGGATCAGGGGTGACTGATGTTGGGACTGCTGGTATGGCTGGCGGGGTGACTGATGTTGCTGCTGGTATGGCTGGAATGGCGGCGCATACTGCGGGGGATATTGGGATGCATACGGCGGGGGATACTGGGGTGCATACTGCTGCTGGTAGTACTGCTGTTGTGGCGGCGGCGGGTAGGATGCTGATGAGGATGGCCTCGAGCTAGACACCATCTGATCCTGCAAGAACTTAAAGCGCTCCTCCATGCGCTCCTCAGCTACCCTAGCCTGGTCCCGAATCGCCTGAATTTCCCGCTCACTTCGATCCCGAATCGCCTGAATTTCCCGATCGCTTTGCTGCTGCCGCTCGGCAATCTGACGCTGAGCCTCGCTCAGTTGCTGCGTCAATTGCCTAACCTCATTCAACTCACCAGCATTGGGAACATAATTGCGACCAGTCGAGGATCCAGAATGTGAATCTGATAGACTCGGAATAATGCTTGTCCGAAAAGCAGCCGGTCCAATACCACCTGATCCTACCAGACGATTAGTCTTTTGGGGACCAACTGCTCTCTCCCAAACATCACGAGCTACTCTAGCCTCCTCCACTGGATCGACAGCTGCCCCACTGCCCTGTTGTGACTGATGGTACTCAGCCATCCCACCCTCGAAGCTCTCCTGAAAAAATAACCCAACAAATAAATAACTAATTATTAATATAAATAATAAACATTAATTAATATATATAATTGTAAAAGTAGTTTTACCTGAATACGCCTCGCCCGATCTGTAACGTACTCACCAGTCTCCTCCACCATATGCATGTGGCAATGCAACTCAGGCAAAGTGATTGGCCTTTGTTCCCTCTCCACCTATATATATATATATATATATATATATATATATATATATATATATATATATATATATATATATATGTACATAAATATATATATTATTAATTAAATACACATATTGAAAATGACTAGTTAATTATTATAAATAATTAATTAATTAATTAATCAAGTAATAAATTAAGTAATAAATTTACCAAACGTATGTAATGCGTTGCAGTATTAACACTCCCCCCGTGTGTGTGCAGCCACCTTTTTCAGAAGCACGGTTCTTCTTGGCTTTCTCACAATAATTCTTAAATCCTTCATCTTTCTCCCAATACTCATTAAACTCAACCCAAGTTGAGTCTCCCATATAAGATGGCTTCGTACGCGTATTGCGCGCCCTCCGCATCAATTCAGAATAGCGATGAGAACATCTCTTATGGAACACTCTCTCAACTGCGGCTTGCTCCCCTGGGTACCATGTACATTTTTCCTATTTAAGAAATTTACAATAATGTTGTTAATTATAAGGCAATAATTAATTAATTAATCAAGTCAATATAAAAGATAATACACCAAATTAATTATTTCGTAGAATCGAATAACTTACCAAAAATGATCTTAACATCTTCTTATTTGCATCCTTATCTTTTCTAACTTCCGTCCAGTTCTTCCAGCTCTTGGTAAAATTCTCCTTGATTGTTTTTGTGATGGCGGTAGCTGAAGCCTTCGAAGGAATAAAACTGCATTAAAAAAAGATGAATTTTGTTACACCAAATATAAGTTATATATATATATATATATAAATGGCAACAAAAATAAATTAATAAATAATAATATAGATATATATATATATATATATATATATATATATAGACTTACGAATCGCCAACAATCTGCAATATGATACGCCCATCAGGTGTAACCCTAATCACCTCAGTCCCATCAATGAATGTGCGTACCCCATCCGCATCAACATGTGTCGGGGATAAGCCCTCAGTACCAACAGGAATCGATGGGCCCCCTGCAGTACTAGTACTAGCACCATCCTCAGACACAGGTGGTGGCAAATATCCGCTAGTAGTAACAACAACACGCGCAGGCTGAGTACGGCGCCCTAGGCGAGTAGATGTCTTCCGCCTGCTAGTGCTGGCGGCATCGGGAGGTGGAGGAGGAACATATGCGCCGTCATGATCGGATCCCGAGTCATCATGAGATGCCATATCTGTATAGATCTAGCTAAACATATACATTTAAACAAAACAAACATATACTAAACAAGGTTAACATAAACATATACAAAACTCATGCATTAAAATAAATAATTTGAATCCCATTCATTCTCAAACAAATAACATCCTTCATTAAAAATAACATCTTCATTAAAAATAGAATTGTTGAAACATAAATTACATTCATTCTAATTTGAATCCCATTCATTCTCAAAATCATCATCATCGGAGGAGTGAATTCTTGATACACCAATGTGGTCTGTTGCATCATCACCATCAGCATCTTCGTCATCAACAACTTCATCGCCGGTGTTTGGCTCATCACATAAACGAACAATGGGTTCAACTTGAATCACTTCATTTACATTAGACATCTCTTCCATTTGATATGGCATATCTTCCACCGTGTCATCATTTGTCTGATCAATGCGACCTCTTGGTTTTGTTTTAATTGCGACACACCAACCACGCCTATCAGTCCGCATTGATGGATAAGGGACATAATAGACTTGTCTCACATTTTGTGCAATGACGAACGGATCATACGGTCGATATCTACCATTCATTTTAATGTCCACTGTATTTGACTTTGGATTCACCTTTGTTCCTCGAGCAGACGAATCAAACCAATTACAATAAAAAACCACTACCTTTGGACTAAAATCTAGATGGGGGTACTGAAGTTCATATATGTGTTGAACCACACCATAAAAATCATCTTCACCTCCTCCAGTGACCCCCTTCATGCACACTCCACTATTGACTGTCTCTCTGCCCTGTGTCCATTCATTGGTGTGAAATTTGTATCCATTGACAAAGCCAAAGGATGTCGCCATTCAGTATCCACTTCATTTCGACTGCTTCCAGGAGCAAACTGATTCTTGAAATAATGAGAACAAAAATGTGTTGTTTCACGGTGTAGGTAAGAAGAACATATCGATCCTTCAACTCTAGCTTTGTTTTTCACCGATCTTTTTGAATCACCCATGAACCTAGAGAATATGATATTAATATATTAATAGTCATATAATATTTTAATTTAAACTTGTTTCTTATATTATAAAAATTAGCTGACCTTTCAAACGGATACATCCATCTGTATTGGACAGGTCCGCCAAGTTTAGCTTCATATGCGAGATGCACCGGTAGATGCTCCATAGAATCAAAGAAACCAGGTGGAAATACTCTCTCCAACTTGCATAAGATAAGTGGGATGTCTTGTTCCATTTTTGAAAGATCATCAGCTTTTAGCGTTGCAGAACACAAATTCTTAAAGTATTGACTTATTTCAATGAGCGGATTCAAAACGTGTGTTGCAACGAACTAAAAGCGATAGGAAGTAAGCACTCCATGAATACGTGACAATCATGACTCTTCATCCCATGCAACCTCCCATTATCCACATCCGCACATCTAGATAAATTGGAAGAATAACCGTCTGGCATTTTCAACTCTTTTATCCACTGATAAACTGCTTTCGCTTGTTCGGTAGATAAAGTATAATTGGCTTTGGGTTTCAAAATCCTAGTACCTTGCTCTTCCAACAACAAATCCTTTCGTCTACAGAAATGATCTATATCCTTCCTAGCTTTCTCATTGTCTTTCGTTTTGCCTTTCACGTTCATGACAGTGTTAAATATGTTGTCAAAAAAATTCTTCTCTATATGCATGACATCGAGATTGTGTCTCAATAGATTATCTTTCCAATAGGGAAGTTCCCAAAAAATACTTTTTTTTGTCCAATTGTGCCATTGTCCATAGCCATCTGGACGAGAAACAACACCGGCTACGACTTCCACAGGAGGGATATCCCTAACATTATTCCAAACTTCCTCTGGTGTCAACTGACGAGGAGGTCCAGCTGTTTCAACATTTCCCTTGATGAACGCATATTTCTGCTTTCTAAATGGGTGATCCATAGGTAAGAACCTACGGTGCGAGTCAAACCATGAAACTTTTCCTCTGTATTTAAGACTAAAAGCCTTTGTGTCAACCATGCAAATCGGACACGCCATCTTACCATGTGTCCCCCATCCAGACAACATTCCATAGGCAGGGAAGTCATTTATGGTCCACATCAAAGCCGCCCTCATCACAAAATTTTGTTTGCGTGCCACATCATAAGTTAAAACACCATTCCAAAACCTTTTTAGGTCATCAATCAAAGGTTGCAAATAGATGTCAATACCAGCTGTTGGATTACTTGGCCCTGGAATAATAGAATTTAAAAACATGTATGGTTTGGACATACACATTTCTGGAGGAATGTTGTATGGGGTAACAATAACTGGCCAACATGAATACGGTGTTGCCGAGGCTTGAATATATGGTGTGAAACCATCAGAGCACAAACCAAGCCGAACATTGCGCGGATCACTGGCAAAATCTGGATGAACACGATCAAAATGCTTCCAAGCTTCACCATCAGATGGGTGACGTAATTCACCAGAATTATTTCTATTTTGATGGTGCCATGTCATTTTACCTGCGGTCTCCATTGAAGTAAACATCCTCTGTAGCCTTGGAATAAGAGGCAGATAGAACATTGATTTTTGTGGAACCGGTTTGCCTCTGCTCATCCCTGATCTACTGACACGATAGCGTGGTTGTCCACACAACTTGCATTCCGACAACTCTCCATCATTTATGCCAAACTCATTGTTATAATAGAGCATGCAACCAGACACACAACAATCAATCCTTTTAGATTTTAAGCCAAGCTTCGATACCACTCTTTTAGCTTCATAATAACTTTGCGGTAAACTCCCTCTAATGGGGGTTGCATCCAACATCATTTTGGTCATATATTCCATGCACAACTCAGCAACATTAAATTGAGACTTAAGACCCAACAACCGAACACACATTGATAATTTTGAGTCTGTAGATCCTTCAAATATGGGTTTATTTGTCTCACTCAAATACATGTAAAACCTTTGAGCTTCCTCATTTGGAACTTCGTCAGCATCTGGTTCTTCAAAATCCAAATTTACTCCAACAGCGTCAGATATCATTCCCTGATAAACATCTAACAGTTGTATTCTCCATCCTTCAGATGTCGTAGTCACTGGATAACTACTTGATGTGTGATCTACTACTTCAACCGGAACATTAACCGCAGGAACTGCAGCTACCCCTGGCGCTCCTTCCCCGTGACGACTCCATGTCCAATAATTTGGCCTAAACCCATTATTGTACAAATGAAGTCTAACTTCATGTTCATTTTTTATAGCTCGAAATGAACATTTCAAGCACGGACATCTAATACCGCCTTGTCGCCCAAATTCTTCATGATCAATGTACTTAGCACAAAAAATAAACTCTTCTACTCCTTCTACAAAACGTCGTTTTACACCAGTTCTTCCAGGATACAATCGATCATACATCCAACTACGATCCATTTTCAAGAACTATACGTATACTACATGATCAGTGCATTTTAATGCACTCTTTATAGCTTTGCACTTGGTATTTTTGATTGTGTTCTCTGTCTAATATTTAAGTCATAGCGCGTTTCTAGATTTTGGGTCTTATTTGAGCAATATAGTAATTTCACGATTAATTCTTGTTTTATTGCAGATTGACCCCTATCTACTCTGAAGGTCATAACTTTGTCTGTAGTTATCCGATTGAGGCGTGCGAGCATGCGTTGGAAAGCTAAGGAACAGAGCTACAATTCTTCTGTTGAGCTCGAAACCCAGTTCTGAAGTATTGAAGGTGAAAACTGCGAATTACCGAAGCAGTACTGTGTAAAACGGGTTTTGGACCGAATATTAATTTGTTAACGGGCTTTTATCCAATAGCCCATTTAGTGATTAGGTATTTCGTTTTAGTCTTATAGATTTGGCTGGTCAGCAGCCGTTTTATCTATCTTACACATTATCATATACTTTACAAAACTTTCGTGCTCTAGCCTCCATGGAAGCCTAAGTTCCTAAGTTGATTCATCGGTGAAAGGCTCTCGTCTGCGGATTTTGAGGTTCGGTGTCTAATGTTAATTCGTTTATTTCGTTTTTAGTTTTCAGTTCTTTCTTCTCTATCAATTCCACATTTGAATTCTTTGTTTGCAAATTTTCGTCTTTGTGTGATGCTTAATTACCCAGATTACGCTTATTTGCAATACGCGAATCGTTTATATATGACGCTTGTTTATATGTGAATCTGTTTTTCGCAACTCTTAACTATTCGGGTTATTTAATCGCTTGTTTTATTTAATTCGAGTAGGAATTGATAGAGGATTGATTGAATTCAGTTATGATATTGATTGTGTTTAGTGGCGCTTGTTCACCATCATGATTGATTGAACACGTTGTTTTGACGCTTGCTTTAAAACGGTGCGAATTCGTTTAAACTAATTGACGCTTGCTTGATTAGTTTATTATCAATCAAGAACTGAAACCTTGAACGAGTCTTGCACGAATATTTGGAACCAATGATAAATCCGAGACGCGTAGCCGGAAACCGGTGAATCGATTGTCACTTCAAGATTGTTAAACACCTCAAACACAAATCGTTTTCTTCATAAACAAACCCCCCTATTTTATTGTTAATTTTGTTCCTGATTCTGGAAATCTTAGTATTAGAGATCCTTGTGAGACGACCAAGGTTTCTCACCTTGTACTACATTCTTAATCCTTTTCAAATATTTTGACCCGCGTACGACCGCTGATCAAATTGGCGCCGTTGCCGGGGATCTCTAATTAGGGATTACCAACTTCAGGACTCACTAACCACTAACATTTGTTTTTGAGTTTTGTTGCCTTGCAGGTTCTGTTGGTTTCAGCCCCGTTCTGTGTTGTCTCTAATTAGGTGAAAAAACGGTTTTCAGGAGATTTTCTCCGATTGCTCCGAAATTTTGTCAGAAAATCATAAATAAATCAAAGAATGGGACTCCCATAAATGGGAGCTGTAGCGTAAAAATCTCAAATTCGTTCGTTTTCTATTTTTAAATAATTTTTTTAATTTTTCATATCTCCAAAAAAAATCCAAAAAAAATTGCATAATCTTCTTTTGATTTTATTAGATTTTTAGTACAGTTTTTATATTTTTTAGATTAAGTTTGATCCGTTTTTTTTATTTTCTCCCTTAATTTTAGCATAACCTTTTATATTCTGATCTCGATTCTGTTGACTATAACATGGCTGCTATTTATGAACCTTCACTAGAGCAGCTCATTAAACAGATGGCTATTCAAAATCTCCAATTCCAACAAGCAACGGATTCCACACTTAAGAAATTGGAGATAATAGTTGGACAGTTAACCTCTGCAGTTAATCAGATACAGGCTCAGAGATCAAACCAACTGCCTGCCCAAGAAGTAGTGAATCATAATGTCCTAAGTACTCCCATTGTCAGTGCAGTTACTCTTGTTGAAACTCCAGAGGTTGATACACTTTCTATAGCTGATATTGTGGATGTAGCTGTTGTTGCCATTGAGCAGCCACATGTTGTAGAGCTAAAACCACTCCCTGAAAACTTGAAATATGCATATTTAGAGGGAAGTGAAAATTTTTCTACGATTATTTCATCTAACCTTGAATCTGAACAGGAAAAGATGCCTCCAATTCTTAGGGAAAATAAGAAAGGTATTAGATGGACCTTGGTGGACATTCTTAGCAAGAAAGTATGGCAAACACATCAACAAATTAATCCCTTAATTCTGGATGTGTGGAAGAAGAAAGTGACCAAACATGTGTCGAATAACTGTAAAAGAGCCTTCTTTGGCGAATACCATTCAGTCACAAGCTTCAAGTTCTTCACCTTCAAGAGGGAGTTTTCTTTCCTTATCCTTAAGATATACTTGTTGCTTACATTGGGGACATTTTGTTATTTAAGTATGGGGGTGTGTTTTTTTGTTTTTATGTTTTTAATTTTTAACTATAAAAAAAGAAAAAAAAAGTTTATTGCATATTCTTCCATGAGTTCTTAATTTGCATAAGTTGTGGGTGATTTTACTATTCTTGGACCATAGGTGTTGTAACATGATTTGATTGATTTCTTGTTGCTCTAGGTTTAATAAGTTGGATATGAGCACTAGATTTTGCATCATTTGTGATAGTCAGTGTCCCTGGTGAGAATTGAGCCTTATAATGGATGGACTAATCTTTTGCCATTCTCTCCGTTCTTGTGTGTGACTCACTCATGTTTGTTAGTTACTCTAGAACTTGACTTGATTCTTGTTGAAACACTTGTTCACATGCATGTTTGAAATGATCTAGGCAATTCTGTTTTTTTAGCCACTAGCCAAATAAGCCTACCCTAAATTTATCCCTTTGTGTAAGCCCCTTTGAGCCTTTTTATCCCATTCTTTGTTTTATAGCTCATCACAAGCCCAAAAGTGAAAAACAATGTTATTACCCAATCTTAAAGGGTGAAGGAGCTTTGAATTGAGAATTGTTAAATCCATAAGTGTGGGGGTGTCCAAATTGTGCAATTGTGGTTCTCACTTGGGTTTGTTCTTGGGTTCTCAATAGAAAGTTTGGCAAGTACATTTGTATAGAAAAATATTCCCCAAAAAGAAAAAAAAAGAGAAGAAAAAAAAAAGAATGAAAAAAAAAGTGTGTGTATTTCTTTTAATTTTTGTTTCAAGAAGAATGAAAGTGTGTAGAGAGAGTTATGTGGAGAAGTATATCAAAATAGAGAAATTCATCATACTTTGTTGAAGTTTGACCCTCTCATGCTCACTTTACAATTGATTTTCATTGCTTCTTTATCCTCTTTGATTCTTTTTAGTTTAGTTCCCCCTTAGGATTATCCCACCTTGACCTTGGCCCCATTACAACCCTTATAAAGACCTTTTGATCTTATGTGCATGTGTTCTTAAGTGTGGATGTCAGAAGCTTGTCAAGCATATGGTAGTGCTAACTTTCATTGATGTGCTTATTATATATATATGAGAGTAAACACAAGCCTAGACACTTGAGTGATTGAGAGCATTACTTATACATATCCTGTGAGGACTCATCACTTATGATTCACTCTCTAGTGCTCTATCATCTTGTTTGCCTTGATTGTAATTAAGTGCAGTCTTTGATTGTCGTTCTCCTTGAAGCCTAGGAAAAGTATTTCTCTTATGACTTTGCATTCTTTGGGTTCATTGGAAACTCATGCATTGTTTTCGTGTCTTGTTTTGTGTGTTTTGCCCGGAGTGCAAAAGCTTAAGTGTGGGGGAATTTGATCAGTGCATTTTAATGCACTCTTTATAGCTTTGCACTTGGTATTTTTGATTGTGTTCTCTGTCTAATATTTAAGTCATAGCGCGTTTCTAGATTTTGGGTCTTATTTGAGCAATATAGTAATTTCACGATTAATTCTTGTTTTATTGCAGATTGACCCCTATCTACTCTGAAGGTCATAACTTTGTCTGTAGTTATCCGATTGAGGCGTGCGAGCATGCGTTGGAAAGCTAAGGAACAGAGCTACAATTCTTCTGTTGAGCTCGAAACCCAGTTCTGAAGTATTGAAGGTGAAAACTGCGAATTACCGAAGCAGTACTGTGTAAAACGGGTTTTGGACCGAATATTAATTTGTTAACGGGCTTTTATCCAATAGCCCATTTAGTGATTAGGTATTTCGTTTTAGTCTTATAGATTTGGCTGGTCAGCAGCCGTTTTATCTATCTTACACATTATCATATACTTTACAAAACTTTCGTGCTCTAGCCTCCATGGAAGCCTAAGTTCCTAAGTTGATTCATCGGTGAAAGGCTCTCGTCTGCGGATTTTGAGGTTCGGTGTCTAATGTTAATTCGTTTATTTCGTTTTTAGTTTTCAGTTCTTTCTTCTCTATCAATTCCACATTTGAATTCTTTGTTTGCAAATTTTCGTCTTTGTGTGATGCTTAATTACCCAGATTACGCTTATTTGCAATACGCGAATCGTTTATATATGACGCTTGTTTATATGTGAATCTGTTTTTCGCAACTCTTAACTATTCGGGTTATTTAATCGCTTGTTTTATTTAATTCGAGTAGGAATTGATAGAGGATTGATTGAATTCAGTTATGATATTGATTGTGTTTAGTGGCGCTTGTTCACCATCATGATTGATTGAACACGTTGTTTTGACGCTTGCTTTAAAACGGTGCGAATTCGTTTAAACTAATTGACGCTTGCTTGATTAGTTTATTATCAATCAAGAACTGAAACCTTGAACGAGTCTTGCACGAATATTTGGAACCAATGATAAATCCGAGACGCGTAGCCGGAAACCGGTGAATCGATTGTCACTTCAAGATTGTTAAACACCTCAAACACAAATCGTTTTCTTCATAAACAAACCCCCCTATTTTATTGTTAATTTTGTTCCTGATTCTGGAAATCTTAGTATTAGAGATCCTTGTGAGACGACCAAGGTTTCTCACCTTGTACTACATTCTTAATCCTTTTCAAATATTTTGACCCGCGTACGAAAGTTTTGTAAAGTATATGATAATGTGGGGGAAAGGGAGTGGTATTTCTTGTTCATCAGAAACATGTTCAGGTGCCTTATTATTCTTCAAAATAGTAGTTTCAGGCACCTTTGAGGTGTCAACAGCCATCCCAGATCTCAATGTGATAGCACTAACAATTACTTCATACATCCAACTACGATCCATTTTCAAGAACTATACGTATACTACACTACAATATAAATAAAATAAACTATCAATTACTTCATATTTTGATATATATATATATATATATATATATATATATATATATATATATATTTATATATTACTCATTTTATTTTGATATTTCAATAAACTACCAATTAATTACAAGCAACAGAATTAATTTTTTAATAATGTTATATACAAATAATTTAAACATTATAAATAATAATTCCAAATTTAATTTTAAATTTCAATTTTTATAAGACAATATATGTTAATAAAATTTATAAGTGAACTTAATAAATAAGTTTTTTCAATATAAATTAATTTGTATTATTATTGCAAACAAAATACTAAACAAAATTTTACTAAAAATAGTGAAGTAAGTAATATTTTATTAATTACTTTAACAACTAACCGTAGTGAAGAGAAGACTCTGGCTTGAAGCTTATCCTGAACTCAAGCAGAGAGGAAAAAGGAGAGAGGAAAAAGGAGGAACCCAAACAATACCTAAACAAAAAAAACAACACAATTAGTAACAAATTCATATTATTATAAAATAATTTAAAAACGAATATTAAAAAAAAAATTAAAAACTAAAACTATTAACTAATATCAAAAACATACCTTGAAGAAATTTCCCAATAAGAGCAGAAGACAATTCGTAGAGAGGAAGCGCTACACTTCAAAAACAGATTTAGTAGAGAAGGAGAGAATTTGGGAGAGAGTAAAAGAGAAATTTTAAGAAGAGAATGGGAGGATTGTTAGAAGTGTGAAGAATGAGAAGTGGGGAATGGATATATATAGAAAAACGCAGCCCAACGGTCAAAAGGGATTTGCGGCGGATTTGGACGGTTGTGGCGGATTTTGAAATTCAATATCCGCGGGTTTTTTTTTTCGGTGCTTTGCGGCGGATTCCGGACGGTTGCGGCGGATTTTGAAATTTAAAATCCGCGGGTTTTTTATTTACGGAGGTTTGCGGCGGATTCGTGGTACTTTGCGGCGGATATTCAAATTAAAATATCGCGCCTTTTTTTTTTAAAAATACCAAATAATCCGCCGCAAAAGCTATAATCCGCCGCAAATGCTCAACATCCACCGCAAAAAACACAAATCCGCCGCAAAGTACCATTTTTTTTTTTAAAAATTATTATTATTTTTTAAAAATTATTATTATTTTTAAAAAATAAATTTTTTTTTTTTAAAAAAAATCGTTTTAATTAAAAATATATATTATTTTATTAATTTTTTTAATTATTGATAAAAAAATAAAATCCAATAACTAATTAATTTTTAATTTAAAAAAATAAAAAATGGGAAAAGCAGTAAAATATTATCACTAAAAAAATATCCATACAATTAATAAAATATTTTAAACAAAAAAATAAAATAATCTAAAGCAATAAAAATTGGAAAAAACAGTAAAATATATATTTAATGTCTGCTACCCCTAAACGGAGACCTACGCCATTATCTTGATATGACACTCTCTTGAGCATTGTCGGCAGCAGCTCCATTACAGTGGCGTATGTCTCCATTTCATTGTAAAGAAATTTCCACATTGTCGTGAACACCCCTTCATCTTTTTCGTTAAAAGTAACCCATTTATTAGCAAAAAGCTCCTCCTCATTATTTCACCACAAGTGACATATACGTTAATCAAACGCTCGGTATCATCCTTCAACTTAACAGCCCGTCCTTGCAGTTCCTCAAACTTTCTATTTAGAGATTCAACCATATTTTCAAAATAGAAAGTTTCACAAGAAACCATCTTTTGAAAAGATGATTGAATCTCTAAATAGAAAGTTTGAGGAACTGCAAGGACGGGTTGTTAAGTTGGAGGATGATACCGAGCATTTGATGAGCGTATATGTCTCTTGTGGTGAAAATAATGAGGATGAACTTTATGCTGACAAAGGGGTTACTTTTAACGAAAAAGATGAAGGGGTCTTCATGACAATGTGGAAATTTTTTTACAAAAAAATGGAGACGTACGCCACTCTATTGGATCCCCGCTGCCGACAATGCTCAAGAGAGTGCCGTATTAAGAGATCGAGTGCCGTATCAAGAGAATGAGAGTATTGGTAGAGGTGTGAAAAAAGAAGAAGGGGAGAAGGGGTTTATATAGGAGAAACGAAGTCAAACGGTCAAAAGGCAAGATCCGCCGGAAACGGCAGTTACCGGCGGATTTAAGGGATTGGCGGCGGACATAAGGGATTTGCGGCGGACGGAGGTGCATTTGCGGCGATTAATTAAAATCTCGTAAAAAAAATAAATTTGTGAACCCAAATCCGCCGCAAGAACCGTTAAATCCGCCGCAAAAGCCAAGACGAATTTTAATCCGCCGCAAATGTCAATTTTTCCGCCGGTAACTTTGAGGCGGATAAATTCCGCCGGAAATTCGTAGATTCCGCCGGTAACTTTGCGGCGGATCTATATCCGCCGGAAACTCCTGGTCGAAAAAACCAATAATTATTGTAGTGAAACGTGACCACCTGAGGGACTCGAGGTGTCAGTTTAATATCGCCTTCAGGGAAGTTTACCAGGACTCGGCCCAGATCGAACTCCCCCTTCAGGGTAATGGCAGCTTCGGCCATGTTAAAACGTGACCACCTGAGGGACTCGAGGTGTCGGTTTAATATCGCCTTCAGGGCAGTTTACCAGGACTCGGCCCAGATCAAACTCGCCCTTCAGGGTAATGGCAGCTTCGGCCATGTTAAAACGTCACCATCTGAGGGACTCGAGGTGTTAGTTTAATGTCGCCTTCAGGGAAGTTTACCAGGACTCGTCCCAGATCGAACTCGCCCTTCAGGGTAATGGCAGCTTCGGCCATGTTAAAACGTGACCATCTGAGGGACTCAAGGTGTCAGTTTAATGTCGCCTTCAAGGCAATTTACCAGGACTCGACCCAGATCGAACTCGCCCTTCAGGGTAATGGCAGCTTTGGCCATGAGTCCTTCCACTTGGAGAGTTGCGCTGAGAGGAACTCCGATCTGGGATGTTACGAGCCCGAATCTCATCTCAGCAATCTCAACTTCTAACTGGGTGTGGCGTTGGCTTTCCTGCTGGTCGACCTCGGCTTGCCTATTTAGGAACTGGGCGAACTATTGAACAGCATCGACCGGTACCTGGACCGTCTGTGGGGGAGGTGGAAGTCGGTTTCGAGCTGAGCTCCCAGGAACCATAGCCGTAGTCGAGCTTCGAGCATGTGCCAGGCTAAGGGGTATGGTGACTGCCACTCCTTCTGGAGTCACCTGCTGCAGGATCGGTCCCTCAACGACACTCAGGATAGTCCTATGACGTAAGGTCGGAGCCATCGTCAATTAAGGAGATGGGAGAGGAACTAGAGTACAAGATCCTCTCACTGTGGTCGTCAATGTTCTCTACCGTATCTCGGAAAGTATGGACGATCCGGGATAGTTGGTAGTAGTAGGTCTTGATTAACTGAGCTCCGTTGTGGAGTTCGATCCTAGATGGAGTTCCGATCTTAGATGGGATTCCGATCTTGGATGGGGTTCCGATCTTAGATGGAGTTCCGATCCTAGGTGGGGGTACCTTTGGCATTGCATTGAATGCTTATTTATAGAGTAAATGTGCGTTGACGTAATGAATCAGAGCCGTTCGATCTAGGGCCTAGATCTTAGCCGTTGATCACTGAGTTTGCTTTTTATAATGGGCCTCACTATTGAGGATTGGGCCGATCCGTAACAATAGTCAATAGTTCAACTACATGGACTGATATAATGAGTAAATATCAAACTATTTCTTATTTATTATCTACATCTAAAGCCATCTAGGAAGCCCCGATACTTCAAAAATGGAGACGTACCCGTGTCGGATACGTATCCGATACCGATACGCACCTGATACTTCCCGATACGTACCCAAAGAGTATCTAATAATTTTTTAATTCTTTTTAAAAAATATTTGACTCGATATTTTTCAGGTACATCTTTGATACTTCTTACCAACTAAGGATACTTCTCAGATACTTTTTCGATACCTTTTACCAACTAAGCACATGATTGTCACTCATATATGATACACTTTAACACCTCAATAACTAAAAGACAAAATTATATGTTTTTTCGTAATACAATAATAGAAGAATACAATAATAGAAGAAATAATACATTGTGATATGAGTAGGATAAATATACGTAACTATCTCTACTTGATAAGATCACAAGTATTTATTTCTACAATGTGATGAATATATATTGACTAATGATATGCTTATGTTATATTGACCAATTATGTACTAATGTGAATATCTTAGTCTATAAAAAGTCATCTATTTCTGCCACTGACTATTCGTATTATACGATTTCGGGTGGTCTCAGTTACTTGTCCACCATTACTTTTTATGACTAGTCACTCATACATAGGTGTGTCGGTTGTCCTCTTCCTTTCATCCATATATTTTGTGTGATTTTTTTTATCTATTTGGGCAGTTTTTTTTCATCTCTATAAAATGCAATATTTCAATTTTTCATCTTTGTTTTTTTCTATTTGTGTTTCTATTCTATTTTATTTTTTTCTGTTATGTTTTTATATATTTAAATTTTAATTTAATTTTTTATTAAAGTATCCCAGCCGTGTCGTATCTTGATTTTCAAAATTTTCCCGTATCCCCGTATCCATATCGTGTCGTATCCCGTATTGTATCCGGCATCCAGGCTTCATAAAAAGCCATGTGTTCAACCTCATGCTTTGACAAATTTTGCGGTGGAAAAAAAGCAATTTGCCATAGAAAATCACGTGGATTAGTTTGAGTCGTCAGTTCGTCGAGTTATCCTAAAAGATCGGGTGACTCTTACCAATTCATACTGGTGCTTGGAAATTTACATTGATTCAAGGGCATAAATATGACCGGCCAATTCAAGCCGATTTTTAAACTAGGCTAAATTATAGTTTTGGTCCCCCTATTTTCAAAAATTCAGACATTTGGTCCCCCTATTTTAAAACTCAGACATTTGGTCCCCCAATTTTAAAAAATCAAATACATTTAGTCCAAAGAGGGACCAAATTTCTTTCATTTTTTGAAATTGGGGGACCAAATGTCTTTGATTTTTTAAAATTGAGGGACCAAATGTCTTTGATTATTAGCCATAAAAAATGAAAATTCCTCTTGGGACTAAATGTCTTTGATTTTTTAAAATTGGGGGACCATATGTCTGAGTTTTACAATAGGGGGACCAAATGTCTGAATTTTTGAAAATAGGGGGACCAAAACTATAATTTAGCCTTTAAACTATGATTAGGATACTTAACCCTATTTTGTATAGTTGGAATATGGAAATCAAAATTACCAATTTGGATAGGATACTAGCAAAGAAACTTGCATGCACTTGATCACTGTATTTTTCACACATGGATTTTACTCTATTTTTATTTCACAAGAAATATGTATACAAAGAATTTAGCCAAGAATGCAATAAACCCATATAAATATTAAATGATAGTTTATATTTCCATCTATAAAATGAGGAAAATGTTATTTCAACGTCACAATTAGTCCCTCACCGTTGGTTGTCTTGACAATTTTAGTGACATGTGAATGTTGGCTCCCGAGTTCAAATCCAGGTTTGACCACTAGTGTGTGTGGTGTTTATTTATCGTTTTATCTAAGGAGACCAAGAAAACAATTGGACACCAAAATCATCAATTTATTTTGTTAATAACCTTCAAAATTATGACTAATAAAATTCAATGGATGATTAATTTGTCACAACATTTATTAGTACTAGTCAAGGTAATCAAAACCGGACCGGACCGGCCGGTTCGACCGGTTGAACCGAACCCCTGTCCGGTCCAGTTAGACCCCAGAACCGGATGCCCAAAGAACCGGGTGAAAAACCAGGAAACCGCTCAAGAACCGGTGGTTCGGCGGTTACAAGCGGTTCTGAGAAATGATTTTTTTTTAACTGAAATAAAAAAATTTAAACTATTTTTTGTAAAACTCTAGCTGAGAATCTCACTTATATTTTATATATTATGAAAGCCAAGAATCTCACTTATATTTTGCTGTGCACACTCTAGCTCTATATTTATAGAGAAACACAACTCATATTTCTTATTTGCCATCCGATGTGGGACTAGATATTCACTTTTCAACAACATTAGCTTCACTGTTTGCAATTTTCTTATTTGCCATTCGATGTGGGACTAGATATTCACATTTCAACAACATTAGCTTCACTGTTTGCAATTTTCTTATTTGCCATCCGATGTGGGACTTATTTTTTTTCTTTCTAAATAATGCATTAAAATATATATATATATATTTTAAACATGTCAAACTTTGAGTTTTTTTATACCTACCAATTTTATGTGTAACTTACTAACTTTAACTAATGACTTGGATATTATATTGTTGAGCTTAAGTTAAGCATAATTTAATTGTTTGTGGTGTGAAATTTTGGGTATTATTGTTTTTTATCCTTTATATATTGTAATAAAAATATTAAATAATATATTTAATTAATTCTGATTGAACCCCCACCCCCGGTTCAACCGGTTGAACCCAAAAACCCCTGAACCGTTACCTCTTCTGGTTCAATGTCCGGTCCGGTTTTGATTACCTTAGTAATAGTACCATTAGTGATTAACCAAGTTGACCACTATATATAAACAACGTGTGAACACTGCATTAACTTCACACTGCAAGTCTGCACCAATCATCATCAGCCATCAAAATTGATGTAAGGTTTTGTTTTTGCATTTAGGATTAAAATTAAAATAACTCAGTAAATAAAGTTTGTAATTAGGATAGAACATAAAGTATTTAAAAAAACATTGCAATACCATTTTTACCCTTTTCTATTTCTCTCTGTCTCTCGAATTCTTATTCTCTCTCTGTCTCTCTCCTACGGTCACAGTCTCAACTCACTTAGCATTAGAGCAGAACCATTTCTTCTCTTCTCTGACTCTCTTTATCTTTTTCTGTCACTAATAATCCGTATTCTGCAGCCCACAGTTGGTTTAGAGAGAGTAACCCCATCTTTAAACACTCACGCCAACCCCTCCTCACGTCTTTTTCAACTCTGTCAAAAGCAACTACAACAACAATCATACATCAATTCAACAAATTAAATATATAAAAAAAACATAAAATAAATAGTAATAATTGAGTGACTTACACATAAAAAAATCTCATAATTTCTTTATTATTATATATAAAATGTTTGGCCCAGTTTTTAAATCATGGTTGGATTTTTGTATGCTTTTGGTTAAGCTTCCCCCACCAGATGATGATGAGATAATCATCATCCATTCTCAATTAGCTGAACACCAAAGTGGAGAGAGAAAGAGAGAGAGAAACAAAATGGGTTATATCAGCAGAGCAGTTGTTACAAGGTGGTGTGATGATGGGGACTCTCTTCCACTCTTTTGATGCTTCTTTTAGTTGATCAGAGAAACCGTAAAGCAGAAAGAGCTTGTGTTATAGAAAAACAACAAATTTTCCTATCTCACTCAGATTTTCAAAAAGACAACACAACAACAACTGCCTCTGTTTCATTTTGTTTTCTTCTTCACTCATTATTGCCCTGCTTTTTTCACATCTCTTCATTCAACCTTCAACAACAACAACAACAACAAAAGAAAAAAACAAATTTTGTTTTGTTGGACCACTTACAACCGTTGAAATATGAACTGGGTTTCATCAAAGTTTTCTCCTTTATGAGTTTTAAGAGCTGGGGTTTCTGAGAAAAAGTCTTGATTATTGAATATTCATGGTGGGGTGTTTAGTAGTCCAGTTTTTTGAATGTTCTGCTGAAGAAAGTGGTTGTCTTGAATCTGAATCTTCACTGCTTCACAGGCAAGGATGTCTGTGAATAGAAGACTTTCTGGTTCTAATGGCAGATTGGCACCAAATATGAAGCCTAAGCATGTGTCTAATTCTCCTAGGACATGTTGGAGTATGAAGCCTTTGCTTCTTTGGGTTTTTGGGGTTGTTGTTTTGGTGAGTGTTTGGTTTATCTTTGGTAACCATTTGACTCAAGAAACAGCTTGTGAAAAGAGTTCACAGACCTTGCTACAACGCTACAATGTTACTAGGAAACAGCTTCATGCCTTGGCTTCCTTATTCACCGAATCAGATCAGGTAACTGCAGTTTGTTTGATTACTTACTGAAAGTGAAAAATATTCTCTTGATATATTTTTGAAAGAAAATAGTTATGATTTGTGAATATGAGCAGTGAATTACAAAGTGGTGCTCTTGTCTTACTAGTCTATAATGCAGATTTTGTCCAACTGTATTGATGAAAGAAGACTTCAAATGCTGTTGAGCAGTGGCATAGTCAGCATTCCACAGTCAATGTGTTCAAAGAATCAGGAGTTAGAAAAGGAGCACACATGTGTTGCTGACACTATAGAACCTGTAGAACAATGCCCGGTTCTTGATGATTTTTTCCAAACAAGGCTTGAATTGTCATTGCCATCTAAAACATTGGTCTCACCATCAGCAGTTTTGTCCAATTTGGTTAGCTTTTTGCGCTGTGGAAAGGTAGAGTTTTCACTCAATCTCATGAATTCAATTGTTATGTCCAAAAAAATGCATAATTTAAATTGTTGACTCTCTTTGAAATTAGTTGGTAGCTATGAATCATCGTATAACTTCAATTCCTATTACTCACTGTTAAACCCGTTGAAGGGAGCATTATGTGGTTGAATAAGATGAAAATGCGTAGAAACTGAGCTATGAGCTTTAGGCTTCTTGAGTTTCATTTCTTGTTAGAGTATGGAGTTTGTGAAGCTTAGTGAGAAACATAACATTTGATATGCATTGAACATCATTAGAAGATTCCCTTAATGTGTAAAAGACTGAGCATCTCCGGTGGCAGTCTAGAGTTTCGTATAGTCTATAGCCTGATACATCATTATGATATAACTTATATCTATGGAAGAGTAGTGAAATTTTGCTTAAGATGTTTCATATATTGTTCAGTAACTGTGAAAACGTGCAGTCCATACATGCTTATATATAAACATATGCATCTTCTATATAATTAATTTTCTTGTTTGTTTTGGTTTTGTAGATTATTTTGCAATCCTGGGAACCGAGTGTATGTTCAATTCGGGATCATGTGAATTTATCTGATTTAATCAAAGGTTGCTGTGCCCTTATTGGAATTATAATATCCCACAAGTTGTTTTCCTTCTGTTTCCTATGGGGGAGTCAAAAGTGGAAGCTAGTTCAGGAGCATCCAGGTTCTCAAAAAAAGCAGCTGAGTCATTTTACGCAGGGCCATTCAAAAGGTGGTGGGAGGTGGAGAAAAAAGTTACTAGTTATGTTTGTATCGGTTGGAATAGTTGGGTCTGTGTGGTTATTTTGGCACCTAAATTCAGACATTATGCAAAGAAGAGAAGAAATGCTTGCCACTATGTGTGATGAGCGAGCCCGAATGCTGCAAGATCAATTTAACGTGAGCATGAACCATGTTCATGCTCTGGCTATTCTTGTGTCTAGATTTCACCACAGTAAATATCCTTCAGCAATTGACCAGGTAGCGTACTCCATGTCATGTGTTCTCTTATTGAGTAGGAGTTTTATTTGTTTCATGTATTACATCTTAAGAAAAACAACTAAAGAGGGAAAAGATAAGGAAAAGTAACATTGAAGCTTTTGTCTCACTGCAGAAAATATTTGGAGAGTATACGGAGAGTACAGCATTTGAGAGACCACTTACTAGTGGCGTTGCTTATGCTTTGAAAGTTCTCCATTCTGATAGGATGTATTTTGAGAAGCAGCATGGGTGGACAATTAAGAAAATGGTAACTGAGAATGAGGCACTTGTTCAAGATTGTATTCCAGAAAACTTGGATCCAGCACCCATTCAAGATGAATATGCACCAGTTATATTTGCGCAAGAAACAGTTTCTCATATTGTATCTATTGACATGATGTCAGGGAAGGTGTGCAAGTGCCTTGCTTAGCTTTCTATCCTTACATAATTTACTTTAAATGATAAAAGTTAAATGTTGGATAACTACAATATAATTCATCTATATAGGTGTTTTGCTTACCAAATGAATAAAGATGACTCTGAATTGTTATTACATGCTTTTCATGCTTTATACTTTTATTACAGTCATCTTAGTGATAGATTAAGAGGAAATAAGATTAGGATCTAGGTTCATAGAGTTGCTCATTTATTTGCTTGTCTAGAATAACTTTTTTTATGCTTTGTAATATAGGAGGATCGTGAGAATATTTTGCGAGCAAGGGCCTCTGGGAAGGGGGTTTTGACATCCCCTTTTAAACTACTAAAGTCTAATCACCTGGGTGTTGTACTTACATTTGCTGTTTATAACACCGATCTTCCTCCAGATGCTACACCGGAGGAGCGTATCGAAGCTACCGTGGGGTAATTTTATCTAATCAAAACTTAATTTCGCTCCTATTTTAGTCCGACATCAGATAATGATGTGATCTAAATAGTTTTCATAGGGGGATTCTCACGCTAATCCGAGCTTATCTGAGATCCGTTGCACCACTCACAAAAATGTCCAGTCCTTCCAAACTTCACTCTATGAGCTAGCTTTTGGGGTTGAGTTAGGTCAAATCCAAACTCTAATAACTCCCATAACTAACGGTCTACTTTTTAAAATATGCATTGCTTTTATGCTCTTAACCCTCTCCTTCCTAAAAGGAAAACAATTACAAACTGAGTCTGATGTGTGTATTGGTACCATTGTATTGAAAGGTATTTGGGTGCATCTTATGATATTCCATCACTGGTGGACAAGCTTCTCCACCAACTTGCCAGCAAGCAAACCATTGTTGTCAATGTTTATGACACGACTAATGCATCTGCACCTATCACAATGTACGGTACTGATGTTGTTGATACCGGCCTACTACACGTAAGCGGTATAGATTTTGGGGATCCACTACGAAAACATGAAATGCACTGCAGGTTTGTTTTCACCGTAAAGTTTTTATGTTATTATGTCCTAATAATTGAAATCTCATCAGGATATTTCCAAATTTTGTTTATTTTTCAGGTTCAAGCATAGGCCTCCATTACCTTGGACAGCAATCAACGCATCTGTTGGGGTATTTGTCATTACCTTGCTTCTGGGTCATATTTTTTATGCAGCAATAAATCGAATAGCAAAGGTGGAGGATGACTATCGCCAAATGGAAGGGCTGAAAGTCCGTGCTGAAGCTGCAGATGTGGCAAAGTCTCAGGTTTTATATATTTCCGTGTTTATTGCTTTAAATAATGCACCATAATTGTTAGTCTGATACCAACAATGTTGTGATTTCTCTTACAAATCATATGTTCAAATGCATCACATGATGATTATCATTCGGCATGAGAATTATTCCTCATAAGTTACAAAACATTAATTAGATTATGATGGCGAAATTGGCAAGTGTACCAAATCGTCGCAAGTAATAATAACACGGTAAGACCGAGTGTCGAACTCAAGGATCGAATGCAAATACCAATAAACGTTAACAACAACTAAACGAACAAAAATTAACCGAAGTTTGAGTGATATTGTAAAGTAACGAGAACTTTTATAGTAAAGACAATAAAATGTTTTTGTATTTTTAATAAAGAACGAAGAACACGAAGTTTACGAGATGATAAAAGAAGTTAGGGATGAACTTCCATTTGGTTCACACTATTGCAAACTGATTTAATAGAGAAAACAACCCCCTCTTTCACCTTGTTATCAAACCCACAATATTAATTAATCCCTAATTCCTTAGGCAACTAATCCTTTGTTCACAACTAAAAACCCTAAATGAACCATATATCATTCCATGGTCGATCAAATCATGAAAAACATTAAAAACAGAGATTAAACACACAAAGTAGGAGAGAATATGACATTAAGAACAAACAAAATCGGTTACAATAGTGATTCACTAATACTCATTCATCCCTAACCCAAAGAGGTTTAGCTAGACATAGTAAAAGGGAAAAACAGAGGTTACAGCAAAATGAAGAAGATGAACTCATTTAAAGCTCCAAATCTTGTTCCCAGGCCTTGAATCTTCAATAGAGGATGAATGGAGAGAGTATTTTCGAATTCTAGGGTTTCCAGCCGTCTAAAAGTTTTTTCTGCAAAATGAAAACGCGCTATTTATAGAGTCCAGTGCAGCAGACACTGTTCACTTACGCAACAGATACAATTCACTTTCGCTCATAGATCCACGTGGATCGCTAGCGTACCCACACTTCACCCCTTTTAACAGATCAAATAGCCCTTTTTGCTGCATTATTCCCTTTCTTAAATCGTTCCAAACTTCACCCCGTGCCTTCACACTTTGTTCTACAACTCGATCTAGTTCCTGTGCACATAAAAACAAAGAAAAACCGGCACAACCACTACACAAAAACTAGATTTACAAATTCACAAAATCTGCTCAAACTTTACTGGTTTTCATTAAAATCTTCATTCAAAACACAGTTTTTAACATTCAAAACAAGCATGTGATATGAATTTATCAGATTATTATTTCTTTCTTGACCTCAAGGGATTGGTTTCTCTTTTTGTAGTTTCTTGCGACAGTTTCACACGAGATCAGGACTCCTATGAATGGTGTATTAGGTAATTGAAAATCATTTGTTGTTATTGTTGATATAGGTAATCCCAACTGGTCAATACTTGGTGCTTTTTGTTAACTATTTCAAATCAATTTTAAGGTATGCTGCAAATGTTGATGGACACTGAGCTTGATGACAACCAGATAGATTATGCACAAACTGCTCATCAGAGTGGTAAAGATCTCATATCAGTCATAAATGAGGTTCTTGATCAGGCTAAGATTGAGGCAGGGAAGCTTGAACTTGAATCTGTAGCTTTTGATCCACATGATATTCTAGATGAAGTTCTATCACTTTTCTCTGAAAAATCTAATGAAAAAGGAATTGAGGTAAAACCCTATCTTTTAGATACTTTGTTTAGCATCTCCAAATCCAATTGTGGTTATTAAGCCTTACATAAATTTGTTCTCTATACCTTTGGTTGAGTACAGTTGGCCGTCTATGCATCGAATCAAGTACCGAAAGTTGTCATTGGTGATCCTAAACGCTTCCGGCAAATAATTACCAACCTTGTTGGCAATTCACTTAAGGTTTGTTATATTTCACGCTGCCTTTTTTTTTTGTTTTGACTTTTGACCCATTTTCTTTGTTAATTAGTTTACTTTGATGCATTTCAGTTCACACACGATAAAGGACATGTTTTTGTCTCGATTCATCTAGCAAATGAAGTGAAGAATCCACTTCATACTATGGATGCAGTGCTGAGAGAAGGCTTAAAGTTGAATCGAGACATATCAGAAAGAACGTATGTTACATTAAGTGGATTTCCAGTTGGCAACAGATGGAAAAGTTGGGGAAATTTTAAAAAGTTAAATAGCATAAATTTGATGGATATGCCTGAAACTATTCAGTTACTAGTAACAGTTGAGGACACTGGCATAGGAATTCCTACAGATGCACAAAGCCGCATATTTACACCTTTTATGCAGGCCGATAGTTCCACATCACGAGTGTATGGTGGAACTGGAATTGGACTGAGCATTAGTAAATGTCTAGTAGACCTCATGGGAGGAGAAATTGGATTTGTAAGTGAACCTGGAATTGGTAGTACTTTTTCATTTACTGGAAATTTCAGAAAAGGAGAAACCAAATCTCTGGATGCAAAGTGGCAGAAGTACAATCCTTTTTTATGCGAGTTAAATGGATCGAGAGCATTAGTTATCGATAGAAGAAAAGTCCGAGCTGAAGTTACGAGATATCATCTGCAAAGGTTGGGATTGTCTGTGGATATAACTTCCAGTCTTCAGTCTGCATGCCTTTGTCTATCTGATACTTGCAACACGAGGTAATTTTTCGATTTATCAGTCGTTTTTTTGAAGAGAAAAACTTGTACTGGACAATAGGTTATTGCTTATTGAACTGTTACTTTTGTTTCTGTTCCTTCAGTATGCCAACTCAATTGGCCATGATTCTTATAGACAAGGATTCTTGGGACAAGGAGAGTAGTATCTTACACACAATGAAGAAACAAAGACAAAACGGCATCAAAGGGGATCGTAGAAACTTTCCAAAGATTTTTCTTCTGGCCACCAATCTTATCCCCGGTGAACGTGATGATCTGATGTCGGATGGGGTCATAGATGATATACTAATGAAGCCTCTTTGGCCAAGTGTTTTGATTCCCTGCTACAAAGAATACCTCGGAACTGAAAAAAATCAAAGAAATAGAAAGCAACAAGTATCCAAACTTGGAAATTTATTAATACATAAACAAATTTTGGTAGTTGATGATAATGCAGTGAACAGAAAAGTTGCAGAAGGTGTTCTACGGAGATACGGCGCAGTAGTTACCTCTGTGGATGGTGGCAGGGCTGCTCTAAAGATGCTTAAGCCACCACACAATTTCGACGCTTGTTTCATGGATCTCCAAATGCCAGAAATGGATGGGTAACTAATCTTTCCATTCCTCATTCTTACAAGTATAATTTATAATCTGACTTTCTAAATGCTTTTCTAGTTAGGATCTCTCACATCAGGATCTAATGCAATCTTTCAAGTATAATTTACAAGCATTTTCTTTTTATATGTTGCAGTTTTGAGGTGACAAGGCAAATCCGCCGTCAGGAGAGTGAGGTAAATGAGCAAATCGCATGTGGACAAGCATCACCAGAGATGTTTGGTAATATCTCTTATTGGCGCATTCCAATACTAGCTATGACAGCTGATGTAACTCAGTCTTCAAATGAAGAATGCAAAAAGTGTGGGATGGATGACTACGTGTCAAAGCCATTTGAAGAAGAGCAACTCTATATGGCGGTGTCACGTTGCTTCAATTTCGGTTCGTAGTGTGGTAGTGTCGTGTTTATAATCTTTGGTCGTTTGTGCCGGCAACCTATTCGCAAGTATTGACTGACCACCAGTGTGATGTGTAGTATGCATTCAATCGACGTCGTGTGCCAAGTGTCAGTTTTTCATTAAAAGGACTATCACATGGATTCAATTTGGCTAAATTTGCTCCAGATATTCTAACAGTTGGACACACCCCAGTTAATGTGTTCCTCAACAAGTCCTGCATGCCAGCACCAAAATTCAAAGCCAGTAATTCAGCATAATGGATCTCAGCTATGGCCTTCTTTAGTTGAAGTAAGTGCCATGTTTCATCATCATTGGGTTGTCATATTATTAGTGCATTTCATAGATATAATCAGTAGAAAATTTCCAGTCACTGGGAAGATACAACATGTGTTTCATTTCTAAATTTGGTCACTGAATAGCTTTTCTCCTTTTTTTCAGATAGATGATTTCCCGTACAATTAATTGTCAACACATTTTTTGGGGGAGTGGACAATGTTACTTGGACAAGCTAGTTGTCACTCAATGCAGAACAAGAGGAGGTCAGCAGAAGGCATAGTTTCCTTTTGTGTGTACAAATTCCTTTTTTTGTTCCTGCTTTCCATCTCTTATTTTTCTTTGTATATATTCATTTGAAGCAAGTAGATAAAATGTTATAGTGATGACATCATTAGTTCATTCTTTGGGGGCTAAGATGATAAGAAATGGAAGATCTCTGAACCCTCAGTATTTTGTAAGTAACATGTATGTAAAGCATAATTATGACACGATATAGTAGAATGAGATATGTATCAATATTTTGTGAATTTCCCATATATCAGTAAGAAGTTGCAATTTATTTTTTTCCCATGAATATTATCCCGGCTACATTGTGTAACTCTTTGTAGTTCAATGTGACTACAAGTAAGGCTACTGATTTTGGTAGATGATATACATAACGACATGAGATCCACTGAAAGGACTAAGAATTTATTTTTTCCACGTTGAAAAAGGCAATAAAGAAAAAGGATTGCAAAAAAGAAAAGAGTGATGTAAAGGAAGTTAAGTAAACAAACCATTTCGTTGATGAGTTGGAAGAACATCTGACAGCATAGAAAGTTAAGAATCTATCTGTCATTGTGAAGCACGTGACTAAGCATAACCACTGAAATTGAAAGAGGCATCACAAAACACAAATCACAAATACTAACAAATTAAGCTTGTATATGTTACAGCTCATTCTTTCTTTTTTCTGTTGGTCACATGCACATTGTGAATGAGAATTATTAAATACACTCTTATTCGGAAATATATTTTAGGACAGCATGGTTTATCCACTTTTTCTATGCCATCAGTAAATATATTTTTAGAAGAATACATATATTTAATTATTCCCTTTATAAATTGTGACCACCATAACTTATCAATAGTATATGGTATTCTTAATGAAGAGCTCATTTTCAATCTGATCCTGAATGGTCCACTTGCATGGGAATAAAAAATTCCTTCTTAGCCGTTACAAGCACATAACTTGTTTGCCCTTTATCTTGATATGTACTATATATAAGCAACAAACTGTTGGTGTCTTGGCTATATCTATCTATTCAGTCATCATCAACAAAGACACTCCCAATTCTCACTCTCAAAAATGGCAATATTCATGTTGAGGTTCATTCTTCCTCTACTTTTCCTGTCCATGATAATGATTCCTCCAAAAACTGGTAATAGAAACGTACTTATTCCAGAATATCTTAAACTGTTTCATTTTTTTATTACATTTTTACAATGTTATGAGTTGTTTACTTGCTTCTTTTCCTCCATGTTATGTATATGCATAATGTCCACCTACTGCATGCAGCATATGCCGAGTACGAGCTATGGTGTGTAGCAGACGAGCAGAGCACGGACGATGAGCTGCAAGCAGCCTTGAACTGGGCTTGTGGGAAAGGAGGTGCAGATTGTAGCAAAATTCAAGTTAACCAACCTTGCTATCTTCCAAACACCTTAAAAGACCATGCTTCTTATGCCTTCAATAACTACTATCAGAAGTTCAAGCATAGTGGTGGTTCTTGCTATTTTAGAGGTGCTGCCATCACAACAGAAGTTGATCCCAGTAAGTATTAAACACAATCTTGATAGCCACTCCCCACTTTTGTGTTTGTCTTGTTATGTTTTAACTAGGAAAGTATACATGTTCCGATTTGGATTTAATGCAATTGTAGATGTGTGCAATTATGCAAAACCGTCTGATTAAGATCAGACATTCTGTATTTTAAAAGCATTTTTGCTTAATAAAAATTTTCAACTGAAATTCGGACCGTTTGATCAAGATCAGACGATCCTGAGTTTGTTGACTGTCTGACTGCATGCAGTTCCGACTGCACACAAAGGTATGTTCGCAATCATGTTCGCATCACATGGCAATGAGTACAAAAAGCAGATCTAGAAAAGGATTGGCCATGTGACATTGAATAGATTGATGAAATATTAAAATGGGTTAATTGATTTAGCTTGAATTATGCCAGCAAAAGTGGAAAAGGAAAAAGTAGCTTGGCAAACAAGTTTGGTCGCACTTGCACTCCAATGCTATATTTAGTAAATCAATGTGTCAAGAGAATTATTTAAAAAGTAAAAGAACTTAATTCTTGTACATAAATCCGTTAGGCATAAGCATAACTATTAACTAGCACAACTTTTCATGTGCATAAATTCAATCAAGTATGAAAAATTATATTTCACAAGTTCATAACCAGTCTTTATAGTTTAATTCTCAGTAATTTCATTCATCATTGCATAAAATATTATTCTTACAATTATTTTTCCTTCCATCAACTTTTGAGTGAATGACCGTTTAATATAATATGAATGTGCAGGTAATGGTTCTTGCCACTATGATTTCTTTCCCTGATTGTAGCTGTCACTGAAGAACTGCAGCAAAATTTAGAATTGGGCCATCTTTGTTTTTTTGTTTCTGTGGAATATCAATCAAGCTAGCAATGTGCTCTTGAAAATTTTACATTGTTGATTATTGATAGAGCTTAAAGTCTAGCATTGATGTTGATCTCATTCGAAGTCGAAATATAGACTGCATAGACGATATGATCTTGATCCAACGGTCGAGATTTATTGACTATTGTTTTAAATACAACTAATCCAAATCCTATTCACACCATACCACACACTGAATTTAATCATAATTGATTATAAGCTTCTTTGTCTTCTGTTGTGTAAGGGTGTATTATAAATTTACATGTGTTACAAATGGGTGGATAATCAATTTAATTCTTGATAAAATAAATGGGCCTAAATACGGCTGAAGTGAGGCCAAGCAACAGCTTAATGGGCTTTTTAATTTTATTAAAGGGGATTTTTTTATACCCTACATAATTTCTAAAACCCGAAAATACCCCTGCCCAACTAAAATTCGCTCGGATTTACCCCATTTAAGGTAAATCCGATTTATTATTTTTTCAAATCGGATTTATCTACCCAATAGGTAAATCCAACTTTAAAAATAACAAAGCGGATTTACCTCAGACGGGGGTACATCCGCTTTGTTATTTTTAAAATCGGATTTACCCCACCTAAGGTAAATCCGATTTTGCTATTAAAAATAATTTTTTTTTATTTAAATTTTTAAAAAAGGGTATACAAATGCTACTAAAAATCCGTTAAAGAGTCAAAACTAATCCAAAAATTATAAAAACACCACTAAAAATCTAATAAAATAAAAATAAGGTTATGCAAATTTTTTTAGATTATTGTGAAATTATGAAAAATTAAAAAAATTAATAAAAAATAGTAAACGATGGAATTTGGGATTTTGAGCTCCCCTATTTTAAAAGAAGTCACTTCTTGTGGAGTCTTGGTCCTTGATTTTTTTTTTGGATTTAATGGCTGTGGTTTCATTACAATTTGAGTAGGTTGCCCGAAAACCGATTTTTTAGCCTAAATTATTCGCTCGACGTACAACATCGTCACGTGTTAACGAATTACACACTAAACAGAACCAAAAGACAGTCGAAATTCGTATCTAATTTTATAACTGATTTATTTATTTATTAATTAGGTTAAAAAAGCGGATTTACCCCCCACATAAGGTAAATCCACTTTTGTTATTTAAAAGCGGATATACCCCCACATAAGGTAAATCCGCTTTTAAAAATAACAAAATCGGATTTACCCCACACCTAAGGTAAATCCGCTTTGTTATTTTTAAAAGCGTATATACCCCCACCTTAAATAAATCCGCTTTTAATTTTTTAAAATTTTCAGTGGAAATCGAATTTACCTAACAGATACATAAATTCGATTTCCAAAAAAAAATTGAAATCAGGATATGTTCGGGTTTTTTAAATTTTGTGAAGGGCAATTGCATCTTTTCGCAGGGTCCGTGGGGGTATAATTGAATGTGATGAGGGTAAAAAAAAGGTCTTATTAAAGAAGTTTAGCATTTGATTATTGGGCTTTGCAAATCACGTTTTCTGGTGAACCTTTTTAAGAGTGCGTTTAAGGTATTCATAATTTGATGACAAAAAAAAAAGGTATTCATAATTTAAATAAAAAAATAAGATACCAAATATTCGCTTAGTACTATTCTTAAACAAACAATTAAAATTTCTATCAAAGAAAAAACAAACAACTAAGTTTAAATGACTACTTTTAATCCTATAAAAAAATAACTACTTTTAATAATTGTTTAGGTATTCATTATAATTATTTATCTAATTAGTCTATAGTTACCCAAAAGCGATTAGAAGAGATGATACGAGTCTCTTTCAACTTAACCAACGGTCTTGGGTTAGAATCCAACATTGGAAATACAACAGCGTTAAAACTCTTGAATGAGATATTCGTATCCTAACCATGGGTCTATGCAGCTTGTTGGTCAGAATGGTCTTATCCAACTTCAGATATTAGTTTTTGCAGTTGTGCTTGTAGAATACAAAGTTAGTTGAAGGTTTTTTCTATCTAGAAGTTATTATGCCATGCAATGTACGTTAGATTGTTCACTGGTATCACTCCTAGAACTTAACCCAATGAGGTGGAAAAGCATATAACGTTAATATTCTTGTTTAATATTTTCTCCTTTCTATTTGTTGACTTTTAGTGGTTAATTTCTCCAATATTCAAGGAACCAAAGTTGAAAAACCCTGCAACATGAGTCAAACTAGAATATAATTCGTGTGGCCAAATATTCTACGGTTACTGCTCAGAAATTGGAATTAGAATTCACAAAACATTTCCATGGAAAGTGAAAGTCCTTGATTGACTCTACAATTAAAAAAAGCAAACATTCTGATTAAGACATCATATTGAACCAAAAGTATACATTAACTGATGATCAGTTACCAAAACAGCTTGTATTAATTGATGAGTCCTCAAGTTACACACACAATTATTATGCTGTAAAATGTAAATTTATCTTATTTTTTGATTAAAAATTAATGTTACACTGATTTGTAAGATATAGTTTAACTAGTTTGTAAGATACTGTATTTGTTATAGATTGTTATGAAATTATAAATACGTTGAAAGTTGCAAAATGCAATAAAAGAAAAAGGAAAAACTCGATAAAAGACGATATTTCAAATTTTATTAAAATAGTTGTGTTGCAAAAAGTAAAAAAAAAGTCAGTTTTTTTTATAAGCAATGTTAGTGGGGGTGGGGGAATGTTAGTTTTCGTGGTTTGAACCCGGGGCCTCTTTCTTGCACTCTTTTTGGTGCACTACTTAAAAAAAAGTCGATATCTTCTTATAATATTAATAATTGAGTAAAAATGAAGAAAAAGGAAAATGAGATTTAAGGTAACATATGCACCCCTGTTGGTGCTTCGGTTAGCGCTCTCGTTGCCTCTTTCGTTCCCGCTCCCATTGGCACTCCCGTTAGCGCTCCCGTTGCCGCTCCCATTGGCACTCCCGTTAGCGCTCCCGTTGCCGCTCCCATTGTCGCTCACGTTGCCGATCTCATTGTCAGTCTCTCATTGCCGCTCTCGTTACCACTTGTTTATTCCTTTTTTTCTATATGATTTAATATTCATTTAATCATATTCATTTAATTATAAAAAAGTTATTTTGAAATTTTCTTTAGTGATTAATTTTTTTTTTTTTGTCAATTCTTAGCGGTTAAATTGATTGGTTTTAGTAGTTTTAATAGACTATAGTAAATAGAAAATTCTAGATCATTTAATATAAATATAATTATTTTAATTGAATTATAAAATTATTAAAAGAAATTTATTTTAGAATTTTGATAGTGGTTAAATTAATTGGTTTTAGTAAAGTAAATTGTAGATCATTTAATATTGATTTGAGATTTTTAATTAAATAATTAAATTACAAAAAAAAATTATTTTAAAATGTTTGTTTGTGGTTAATTTTTTTTTGACAATAATTATAGTTAAATTGACTGATTTTAATAAGTTATATAGGAGTAGAAAATAATAAAAATGTTTTATTATTAAAATGAAATAGTAACAATTATCTCTCTCCCTTTTATTGGTTTCTTTCTCTCTTCCCTATTTTCTAGTCGTGGCAGCTTTTAGCCGTCACTCTCCCTCTTTTTAAATTAACCTCTCACTCTTTTTAATTACAAATCTCTCTCTCTCTCTCTCTCTCTCTCTCTCTCTCTCTCTCTCTCTCTCTCTCTCTCTCTCTCTCTCTCTCTCTCTCTCCCTCTCCCTCTTTTTATTGTTGTCCCTTTTTTCTGTCCGCGACAGTTGCTGTCTCCCTCCCTCATTTTTTGTCTGCGCCAACTGTCTTCTTTTTGTCAGCTTTTGCTACGTGTTGAATTTTTTTAGGCATTTTCTGTTTTTTTGCCAGCTAAAAAGCTGCTATTTTTTGGATTTTAGTGGTAAAATGACGAAAATGTCCAAAAAATTGAACACGTGGCAGCCTATTAGAATGTCTAAAAAAGTATTTTTGCTGGCATAAGATTTGATTATATATATATATATTAGATAGATATATTAGATTAGATTAGATATATTAGATTAGATTAGATAAAATTAATGTGGATTCTACCAATTTAGTAGGCCTTATTTCCAAAGTGAAGAGACCTATATAAACTTTATCCAATTAATGGGAGGGTGTTACAAGCAGAGTGTTAAAGAGAGTGTTACTAATTAACATTATCGTTTTAGATTAGCCTAAGACTCATTCGAATTGGGACTCACTGGGAAACCCATAACATATAACCTAAAACATAATATTTCACCTCCACTCTCGCGAGATCATATCCAACGGTGATCTTTGCTTTAAACCTCGATCAACGACTACCATGACAAAATCTTCACCATTCCCACTCATCAAGCAATCGACCATGCTCCCGCACATGCGCTCAAAGGGCCAATTTGTAATGGTTGGGCATCACCAGGCGGCTCTTTCATGTCACTTATAAGGTTATAAATATAGATGATCAGACACATGTATTTTTCGCGTCATTCTCAGAACTAATACCGACTTAAGCATCAGAGTCTTTACAAGTACCACACCACTATCTGAACATAAAATATTATTGAAGCTATATATATCCGCGGGCATTAGCAACTTGCAAATTTAAAATTTTATAGAC
Source organism: Astragalus membranaceus (assembly GCA_039519185.1). NCBI lineage: Eukaryota > Viridiplantae > Streptophyta > Magnoliopsida > Fabales > Fabaceae > Astragalus > Astragalus membranaceus. The sequence continues at coordinate 182,198,365 of CM076849.1, forward strand.
ATATATAGCTTTAGATGATTCGGAAATGGAAAAAGGCAAAGATTATTCCCATATTAGAATTAGAAATTGTTGCTTTTGAAACAAACAAAAATTGTTTAGAAAAATAAATTCGATCAACTGAAAAAATTACTAGGTTCAGTTGCGTATTAAATCGCTCTCTTTAAGAGGTTTCACGGTATTTTCCGGAATCGTGCAAGCAGACTATCAACCACGACGTCCCTAGGATAAAATAGGTTAGTTAAACTGTATCGGAATTCTATAACACTGTAGAAGACCGTTCTAGAAATACACCTTCAATATGGTACGAGACCATTCGAATATAGTATGAGAACATAAATAAAATTGAGGGTGAAGAGAAAAGAAAACTCAGAAATGCGTCAAGTTTGTAATGCACTTTTCGAAATGAACAAAGCACTCAATTTAAAAAAAATTGCAACAGTTATTTTCTCAAAAAGTGGTAAGACTTATGCACATTCTCAAAAAGTGGCAAGACTTATGCACATAATGTACAACGGGTGTGGGAAGATATTGGAGCAGAAGTACAAAAATATTACACCAAATAGCCCACCCGGACAGTGAGGGCAATGTGCGCGATGGTTGACTTGAGTGCGGTCTGTCCTGTTCACAAAATTTGCAACGGTTATTTTTTTAGAAATTGGTAAGATGTGCGCACATAATGTGCAACAGGTGTGAGAAGATAATGGAGCATAAGTACAAGAATATTACACCAAATAGCCCACCTGGACAGTGGGGGCAATGCGTGTAGTGGTTGACTTGAGTGTGTTTTCTCCTGTTCACAAAATTTGCAACGGTTATTTTGGTAAGACGTGTGCACATAAGGTGCAACGGGTGTGAGAAGATAATGGAACAGAAATAGAAAAATATTACACCAAATAGCCCACCGGATAGTGGCGGCAATGCGTGTGATGGTTGATTTGAGTGCGTTCTCTCCTATTCAAAAAATTTGCAACATCTATTTTTTCAAAAAGTGGTAAGACATGTGCACATAATGTGCAATGGGTGTGAGAAGATAATGGAGCAGAAGTACAAAAATATTACACCAAATTGCCCAGTCGGACGATGGCGACAATGCGCGAGGTTGTTGATTTGAGTGTGTTCTCTCCTATTCACAAAATTTGCAACGATTATATTTTCAGAAAGTGGTAAGTACACATAACTTGCAACAGGTGTGAGAAAAAAATGGAGCAGAAGTACAAAAATATTACACTGAATTGCCCAACTGGACGGTGGTAGCAATGAGAGCGGTGGTTGACTAGAGATATGGTCTCAAAAGAGTTTATAAGTGGGAGGCAACTCTCACCTTACAAACCGGTTTTGTGGGGTTGAGTTAGCCCTTAACCACATTCTAAGATGGTATCAGAGGCTATCCAAGATCCTTCCGGCCACCCACCCTTATAATCCACGCACCAAGCCCAATAGTGTTGGGCGTGAGGGGGTGTACTGTGAAAAACTCAAGTCCCACATTGACTAGAGATATGGTCACAAAAGAGTTTATAAGTGGGAGGCAACCCTCACCTTACAAGTCGATTTTGTAGGGTTGAGTTAAACATTAACCACTTGGGAACTTTGGGACACACCCAAGATTCTTACCTCCACCAAAATTGGGAACCCCTTGGGGCACATCCAAGATTCTTACCTCCACCTTTATAAACACTAATATTGTGTCTATTCTCTCCAAAGTGGGACTTCTATTTTTTCAACTCACACTTAATCCAAAAAAAATAGTCCACAAGTTCCAACAGAACACAAACACGTGTGCAAGCAAACTCCAGTACTCAGACACACACACACATCCCAATTTGCATTTGCCGCGCAATGAACAAATAACAATGTACTAAAATGTATCAAGTTCCAAACTAAAGATGGGCACACATGGTAAAAGGGACCCATATGTTAGCCAAAATGCATAACAGAACATGTTGTTTAAACAGTGAAAATGTATAATAAAAACAACAACTTTGGTAATTGATAGGAATAGGACAAATTATGTAGATAAAAAGAACAGAACATTAATGTTATATTTCTCCTAAAATCCCTCACATGGGCGGTGCAATGACAAGAAGAAACAATGCAAAAGTCAAGCTCTCATTATGTCTTTTGGTTTTGGTAAAATTATAGACATGTACATTGGACTGAGTTTAAGGTTAGTCACACATAGCAGCTACTAATATGAGTGTGTGAGTGTGAAACATTGGATACTCAAAAAGTTTCAGGTTGGTTTTTTTGAATTTTGGAATAGGGGACAATTATTGATCAAGAAGGTCTACATGCTCTCTTTATTTACTTGAGTTTGTTGCAGCCTAAAGTACTACAACAGGCATGCAAGGGACAACTTTTTGTTCTTTGATACCAATGTCTACTACAACTCCCCTTAATTAATTTTGATTAGTTCATATAGTAGTTTGATTAATCATTAAAGTTGTGAATAGGGAATTGAACTTCAAAGTATTTACTGTTGACTAAGTTCCCAAACAAAAAGGTAATGTTGATCTCTTGTACTGGTATGAGCTTTCAAATTACAAATTTTCAAAATTTGTATGTAGAACAAAAAGGTAACGGTTTCTCATAAAATTTAAAAATTGATTTAAGATTTAGGCTTAAATATATGTTTGGCCCTTGCAAATATGACCATAATTCATTTAGGCCCCTCTAAAAAAAAATTAAAATGACCCTTGCAAATATTAAGCGTTTACAGTTAAGCCCATTTATTAACTTTCCATCTAAAAAAACGGACGTGCCTAACGAAGATGACGTCAGCATGACATCATCAATGATTAACAGAGAAAGATTGAAATGATTCTCTTCCGCTTCAGACTGTTCCAAAAAAGGGAATAATTAACAGAGAAAGATTGACACGATTCAAAAACGATAATCTTTCTCTGTTATTCATTGATGATGTCATGCTGATGTCATCTCCGTTAGACACGTCCGTTTTTTTGATGGAAAGTTAACAGAGGGGCTTAACTGTAAACGCTTAATATTTGCAAGGACCATTTTAAAATTTTTTTTACACGAGCCTGTATGGATTATGACTATATTTGCGGAGGCCAAACATATATTTAAGCCTTAAGATTTACTATCATTTAAAAAGTTTTTGAAGAGTTCAAGTTCATATTTGTGTTTTGGCAGTGGGGGGACAAAGGCATCCCTACATTCCCCATATGAGGCATGCAACTTCCATATTTGTATTTGCCACGTACAAACATTTTACCCTTTGATTAAGATATATACCTATTTCTTGTCTCCGTATCCTCGTCATTTTGATATATGCATATCTTTGTAAATGATCCGAAGAGGTAACTAACTAATTTGAATATTTAATGAAAACATTAAGGATGGTAGGAGATGTATATACAAGAAAGTATACTTTCAGATATTTGATTGCTTTTTCAGGGGAGCTGTTTCATGGCAATCAAGATTACAAAAATGCATTGCTTTGAGTACCACAGAAGCTATCACGATCACCAAAGGTTGTAAGGAGGTCTAGTGGATGAAGAAATTTTTGCAAGTGTTAGGCCAAAATCAAGAAAGCTATGTTTTCTATTGCGACAGTTAGAGTAGAGCGATATTAATCTAAGCAAGAACTCAACATATCATTCTAAGTTGAACACACATTGATGTGAGGTATATACCATTGGAACTATGACGTGTCGGAGAATAAGTTGTTGCAATTAGAGAAAGTTCCCATAAATGACAATGGAGCAGACATGATGACAAAAGCTCTACCAAAAGAGAAGATAGAGTTTTGCAAAGAGACTACTCGATTGACAACAACCCCAAATTAATCAAGACATCATCCCCTATGACTGGGGGGAGAATTATGGTGTTTAGTCATTGTTACATGGCCAAGATGCATGTGCTGACAAGTTGTATTTGCATGTGATGCAAAGTGGAGAGTTGCATGCGATGACAAGTGACATTTTGCATGATTATACACTTGGCAAATTGCATGAAATGCGTGTAAGGAAATTTGGTTCGTCTCTCCTATAAATTGCACCTTGGGTAAATACTCACAACACGCGACAAGAAGCAAGAAGCACAGCCTTGCGAAGAGAGCAATGCTCAAGAGAGAAAGAGTGAAAGAAAATATAGAGTCTCATAAAGAGTTGTTTTGTGAGAGATACATTGTAGTCAAATCCACATAAGGGTGAAGTTTTTGTATTCCCATTATCATTATAAACTTTATAGTGAAAGATTAAGAAGCCTACACATCTCAAGGCTTTTCCTTACTAACATTGGTGTTATTTAATTAGCTTATCTTTACATTTGTGTTGGTGCCGATTCTGAGTTCATTGGAGGGAAGTTATTGAGCCATTTTCCAACAAAGTGGTATCTGAGCTCGGTGAGAGTTCTTGGATACTAAGGTGTCGACGTCGTATTCATAAAAAAATTCTTTGTATGCTTTGTAGTTGCTAACATTGTTTGATCTTCCATATCATAAAAGAAATATTGTTGTTAGAATGAAATCGTGGTATTACGAAAGCGTATCTTGATGGTATTAGAGCAGTTCAATTCTGATTGGACTATGGAATTAGGTTCTAATAAACTAATATTTAAAAAAACAGCAAAAAAACAAATATGGTGCCCTATAATTAGCACCACACCTTGCCAAATTCTAGGAATTCCTAAGATTTTTTCGAAATAACTTTTTATCTTTCTTCAAACTACTAATTGGTAAGATTTTGTATCCAAAAAAATTGGTTGATAAGAGATACTATTTTGGTTCTTATCATAAGAAAAATTTGCGGTTTTACGTTCATTGAATAACTGATAGGGACCAAATAGGGACCAGATACATCACTTATTCAATGAACCTAAAACTACAATTTTTTATTTATGATAGGGACAGGAGGGAGTAATTTACAATTCAAATTTATTTTGTACTTTTTATCTTTTAAGTTTTAAACCCAATTGATATTCAAAGCCTATATGTTCAATTCGTCCAAACAATTAATGATAGTGAGATAGATTATGTGACTTTCATCTTAGGTCACTTTCCTGTCCAACTAGAACCCAAATACAAACCGTGCAAATTAAAAATTCTATGAGACATTAGAAGCCATCTTTGCTTGAGCTAGAAGCTTAAAATGCAAGCACATCAGCATATTATACTTCTCTCTCTACGTAGATCTTCGACAAGGTTGCTGGCGCACACAAGAATAAACACAAAACTCCAAATTGGAGCAATTGACAAATAAATAAAGGATAAAATAAGATGAAGGTAAGGTTGTGGTGGGCCATGATGTACCCTCACTTTGGAGAGGACAAAGTGTTAACAATATTCGTTTTTTCTTTTCCTTTTTAGTTTAGTTCTTTGGTACATTTGATGCCATGAACATAATTAAGGGGTGAAACTAGTTGCTAAATCACATCAAAGGAGTAATATATGCTTTTACACTTAGGAGGGGATCTTCATCATTTGTAAATGCACGTATGATAGTCTAACACTTGGCTTCACATAAAGAGTACTGATACATGGTATGAAATTGTTTAGAAGAAATGTAAGAATTTAACTTACCGTAATCAATTGCTGGAAAAAAAAGGATAAACTAACCCAGAGTGTTGTGGCTACACAAATAACATAAATACTGAATTGCAGGCTATTGCTCAAGGACTCAATATTGCTCAACAAAATGAATACCAAAATATGGTTTGCGAGACTGATTCGTTGACTGCTCTGAAGTTCATCAACGATGGTGTATCTACTTCTCATCCTCATGCTCCCGTAATTGAGCACATTCACTCCTTCAAGAAACGTGGTTGGCAGCTCACCTTTCAACATTCCTTTCAGGAGGGTAACTCTTGTGCGGATTCGTTGGCAAAACAAGGCTCATCTATGGAGCATGGAGTTCATTTGTAGAATAATTGGCAAAACAAAGGCTCATCTAGATTAAAACCCTAATTGGGTTGTTTCTGTTGCTTTTCGTATTTTCTTATTATCAAAAAAAGAGTGTCGTGCATTTTGTAGTCGTACTAACAAACATTTCTCTCACATAAAATTTGGCAATGACAAAACAAAGTTATGTAAGTTTTTCTTTTTTCTCAGTACAAATAATCGAGGTTAGGTGTAGAGCTGTCAAACTGGGCGGCCAACCCAGTTATCTACTGGGCTACACTTTTTGCAGCCCAATCCATCCCAAAACTGGGACTAATAGGCCGTCCCGGCCCACTTCACATTTTAATAAAGGAAAACACAAAAAGTGTTACATGTATAAAAACAGGCCAATTTGGCCCGTGGGCCAACAAGACCCAATTCTTTGAGCCTCTATTTTTTGAGCCCAACCCAAAACACTAAGCCATTAGGCAGGTTTATTGGACTGGCCAAAATTGACACCACTAATTAGAAGATACAAAGGGGTAATATGAAGTATTGTGGGTCAAAATTTGAACACACCCTTTCGAAATTTACACAACACTTATTTATGTTTTTTTTGCTAAACCAATGTATTCCCTGCGCGCGCAACTGCAAAGACTAATCTCCAGAGATACTGAGATCCATTTAAGGGGTTGACCTCTCCCAGGGATCGAACCCTTGACCAAATGGTTAAAGAGCCCAAGTATCTACCACTTGTACTATACCATGTTGGTTTCACTTATTTATGTTTTACAACTTAATTAGTTGTGTTTTGGGACAAAACTAAATTATGTATGTGTTATTCATTAATGATATTCTAGAAGATGATCTAGCTAGCAATCCCATAAGAGCACGCCTATAAAGTGATACATATGGTGGACCAAAATAAATAAGGAACAAAATCAGCTATAGTTGCTCTTTGTTTTGTCTTTTATCTCTATTTTCTTTTAAAATTGTTAGTTTATTTTTAATATGGGATTGGGATCAAGAAAGTTTTGAACTTTTATCTCTATTTTCTTCTAAAATTGTTAGTTTATTTTTAATATGGGATTGGGATCAAGAAAATTTGAATTCAAAGTCAGTTACCCAGAACAAGTTACATTATTTATTAAATCATGTCTTTCAAAAAGTTGATACATCTTTCCTACGCCCTTATCTTATATCCAAATTATATTCCCGTTCCTTGAATACAAAATGTAAATATCCCTCATGTTGCATTTAAAAAAAAGCCTATTGCAAAGATGGTTTAATTTCATATAAGGGCTAATTAAATTTACACAATCCACTAAAAAAATCTTATCATTTTGCTTCATCAAAAATCTACTACTTAACAAAAGGGTTGAAACATAATTATCATTGATTATTAAATTCACTTTCTTACTACATTCTTGTTATCCAGGAATGCGCACTCTTCAATGATGTATGGAAGTAACTTTCCTTGGATTAGGATAAGAAATTAGTAATTATGTTATTTTAACGCTTTAGAGATTCTAAGAGAATATTTTAGAGATAAGTTCAATAGTTTAAGAAAAAGTGGAAGCAAAACAATCAAATTATATATAAATAAATTTATAATAATATTATTATTATAATTACTAAACAAGATAGAAAGAGATCAAGTGGTTGGCCTTGCATGTTAGCTGAAGTGTAAGGCACTACTACTACTACTTCTTCTTACATCATTGCCTTTAATCAACCGTGTGAGTCTTTATCTCAGACTCAGACTATGAAACATCACCTTTCCAATCTACAAAACCTTTCACCTATGTGGATTATTATAATTAACAATAAAAATAAAAAATATAAGATGCACACTAAATTACTAAAGCGACCTTAGCGGATCTGGTTTGTGTGCAGTTAGTAAAAAGTGTTGTCAGTGAAGGAAACCCAACGGCATTTGGATGAGATAGTTTGGGTAAAATCTCTTTTGAGAATACAATTAGTAAAAAGTAAAATTTGAGCTATTGAGGCTGTAAGAAGAAATCAACCGAAAAGGAGAAGGACTGATAAAAGAAATAGCAGTCAAACTGATAATACAAACAGGCCACGTCTGATTGTATTTGACCAAACATTAACATACAGGGGTATTTCTGTCATTTCAGGAGATAAAGGTTGTCCCTAAGCATCAATTTAACATTAAGACTTGCCAATGGTTGTTGTGTAGTTTCTATAATAATGTAAGGGCTATCTCTCTATCATTATTATGATTACTCTATATTCTATTCTATAAGCCACTGCTAGATTTTCTTCATAGATTGGAATAGCCTTGTCTTCCTCCTAATCCTATAATCACCCACGCTCTCTCAGATTCTCTACTCCAACTCCACTCTGGTTTTCCAACCCTGGAATTTCCTTCCTCAAAAAACAAGTAAGAAATTAGTTTAATTAATGTGTCAAAAACTAGTTGAAATATTAGTCTCTTTCTTCTTTCTCCTTTTCTTTTATTATCTTGCATGCAATGGGATGAAATGCATTTTGTTAAGAACCTATCTGCTTATTAAGGGATCATTTGATTAATCTTTTCATATCTAGGTGTTATTCTTGGCTCAAGAGTATCTGGGTAACTTCACTATGCAGTTTCTGACTTCACTATGCAGTTTATGCTTTTTCTGATTTGTGCATCTGTTCTGACTCACACTCAATGCTTTCTCCTTTCCAGCTTAGTTGATTTTGAAACTAAGTTGAGTTATTATTATATTTGGTTGAGATTTTCCCCCCATACAGTTGTAAATTCTTCAGTTGTTTGAAATCTAGTTCAATTTGTTTATTGGAATTTTCTAAATATTTTTCCTTTCTTTTTGATCAAGAAAAAACAGTGATATATATAGGTCATCAGTTCAGTTTCTGGGAAATTTCTACTAGTCCATTCCATTTATTTCTTTATTCTTTTTTTCATTAAAAAAAAGTAAACAGAAAGTATAAATTCTTGACTTGGTATGGGAATCCAATTGTTGATAATAGACGGTAGAAGAAAAAGTTGACTAATTGTCAATGGTGCACTGTATCTGGTTAGTATTAAAGGAATGTTTCAGATGTGGTTTGTGCCTAAATATATGCATTGCATGAAACATGAAAGTTGATGTTATGTTAACACTGATGCTATGCTATGATTCTTCCATGCAGACTTCAGAAAATGTCAAATCTGTGGTTTATCTCTCACAGAATGAATTGGTAGCAGTTAAGGACTAGATCTACTTGTTATTGTGAAAGAAAATCTGGAGATTTCTATATTGTTATCTTGAGTACAAATTGCGAACTATCGGTTTTGCTTTTGATTCTACAATGCAGGCATCAGAGCAACATAGAAGTTCAAGTATGTACTATCAACAATTGCAACAAATTGAAGCCTACTGCTTACCTCAGTATCGAAATCTAAATCATCAGATATGCAACAATGATGGAGGCCATGGAACTCACTTCTCTGCTCCAAGTTCTTCTGATCTTTACTGCACATTGGAGTCATCCAATGCAACAGGAAGTTTCACTGTTTACAACTCCCCTTCAACTGTTAGTTTCTCACCTAACGGTAGCCCAATATCGCAGCAAGACTCTCAGTCGTACTCATATCCACCTGATCGGTATCATTCCCCTGACAATACCTGTGGATCTTGCATAACTGATGATTTAAGTAGCTTCAAACACAAACTTAGAGAGTTGGAAAGTGTAATGCTTGGTCCTGACTCTGATAATCTTGACAGTTATTATGATGACAGTGCTATCAGCAATGGAGCCAATTTTGTTTCACCTGAGATGGATAGTTGGAGACAAACAATGGTAGCAATTTCAAGTAAAAACCTAAAGCACATCCTTACTGCATGTGCCAAAGCAATTGCAGACAATGATTTGCTAATGGCGCAATGGCTGATGGATGAGTTAAGGCAGATGGTATCGGTTTCCGGGGAACCGATTCAAAGGTTGGGGGCATACATGTTGGAAGGACTTGTTGCGCGATTGGCTGCCTCGGGAAGTTCAATCTACAAAGCTTTAAGATGCAAAGAACCAGAAAGTTCTGAGCTTCTCTCCTACATGCACATACTTTATGAGGTTTGTCCTTATTTCAAATTTGGATACATGTCTGCAAATGGAGCCATTGCAGAAGCAATGAAAAATGAAGATAGAGTTCATATAATTGATTTCCAAATTGCTCAAGGTAGTCAGTGGATAACTTTAATTCAGGCTTTTGCGGCTAGGCCTGGGGGACCACCTCATATCCGAATAACAGGCATTGATGATTCGACATCAGCTTACGCCCGTGGAGGGGGACTACATATAGTGGAAAAGAGGTTATCAAAGCTTGCTGAGCATTTTAAGGTGCCATTTGAGTTTCATGCTGCAGCTATGTCTGGCTGTGATGTTCAACTCCATAACCTTGGAGTTCGACCGGGGGAAGCACTGGCTGTAAATTTTGCATTCATGCTACATCACATGCCTGATGAGAGTGTCAGCACACAGAATCACAGGGACAGGCTATTGAGGTTGGTTAAGAGCCTATCACCAAAGGTGGTGACGCTTGTCGAGCAAGAATCTAACACTAACACCGCGGCATTCTTTCCACGTTTCCTTGAAACTATGGACTATTATACAGCAATGTTTGAGTCAATAGATGTGACTCTTCCAAGAGAGCATAAAGAGAGGATCAATGTTGAGCAGCATTGCTTGGCAAGAGATTTGGTTAACATCATAGCTTGTGAAGGGGTTGAGAGAGTGGAACGACACGAGGTGCTTGGGAAGTGGAGGTCGAGATTTGCAATGGCTGGTTTCACTCCTTACCCTTTGAGTTCATTGGTGAATGGTACCATAAAGAAATTGCTTGAGAACTACAGTGATAGATATAGACTTCAAGAGAGAGATGGAGCTCTATATCTTGGTTGGATGAATAGAGATTTGGTTGCTTCTTGCGCTTGGAAATGAATAGAGAGATTTGGTTGCTTCTTATTTTGTTCTATCACTCTGTAAGAGTTAATGAGAAAAGACCTCATTAAATCCAATCTAATGGTCCATTTTCTGTGTTTCAAGAGTTACTTATGCAGAATTAGCTCTGTCTTTTTAAATAATTGATTTTGCATTTCATTTTCTCCAAGTTATTTTACACAAGCTGCAGTGCATTGAATCAGCGTTTGTAGCTTGAATTACATTCTAAAAATTAAGTTCAGAGTAATAGTGGAGAATTCAACTGCAATCATGCAACTCTGGACAGAAATTTGGAACCAAAGATAAGAATAAACTAAGGATGCATGGAATATATTCATTGAATTTCACCTATATTTAAGCCTGATATTTCTGACAAAAAACACTTCATGGATTTTAGTTTGTGTAGCCCATATTATGGTTCCCCTACTAGTCCACCTCAAATTCAATTACTAGAAATCGTATTTTCTTTATTTTGCTGCATTTTTATGTTATATTTTCTTTAAAATCGGAAAACTCGTGTGTGTTTATGCAGTAAGTTATAGAGGAAAAGTGGTTCGTATTGAGAATGTAAAGAGAAATTTTGTGGCTTTTGTTAATAGAGTAAGAATTACAACATTAGTGGGACCCTCTGATTTTTTGTGGAGGAAGAATGATTTTCTCCCAAGCTGACTAGGTCCAACATGACTTAAAAAGGTGGACTTCAAAATATGCATACTAATGACAAAGTAGGATAGTTGAATACATTAGAAGGGTAATTCTCAACTATCCTAAAAGGTTTTAGGACTAAGTCATGTGATATAAAATATTTATAATTATTAGGAAGGTCTTCTCTAGCTTGCAAGTCTTTCTTTTCTTTCATATTATGCCTCATAAGTCATAACATATACTTCCATATTATCTCTCTAAGTATAGACTGCACCATGAGTGTAGATACCAATGGGGTTTTCATTTCAATATACTTGGACAATGTATAAGAGTGGCAGTTTAGCAACAATATGAACCACCTCAAGGCTCCAATGCACATAATTGCATAGCCATTTTTCTCTTTCATTAGTAGTAAAACACCAATTGAATATCATGTACCTATATTACTTCAACACTCAGAATCAGATGGCATTGAAAATAGCCTCAGAGAATGAACCAAAAGTTAAACCACTGCACCAGCAAAACTTATGGAATAACTACTGTTCTGTTTAAAAACTACAAATCTGCAAAACATTTTCTAACTTCAAATTAAGAAAGACAACTTAAAGCATCACTAGGCACAAAACAAGAATTACATGTCAATGACAATATATTGGATTTTAAGACGCCTCTGAACGAAAATATACATCTTCCCTTATTTCTCCCTAATAATAATGATATGCAATGTAATATTAACTGTGATCTGCATATTTAGTCAACCCGCCCAAAGACAAGAAAAATAGTGAGCTAGAAGAAGGGAAAACATAAGGTTTGAATAGAAACATGAATCTTAATCCCATAACATATTTGTATAACGCTTGTCATCACCAACTATTGAAACTCTTCAGTAACTAGCTTCAGCTTTAAAAAATGCATTGCAATTTAGCTTTGGACAGGTTCTGCATCAGATGTTGGTTGCTTATTAGAATCACTTATTGAGCTATCATGACCGGCAACCACAGTAAGGCAATCCTTTTTTCCGTCTGATGTAGTTTTTACCTCGTCTACCTCGTCTTTCACATATTCCTTTGATCTACATCGAACTTCAGAACTTGAATGGCTTATCATGTCATTGCTCACAGATTTGTCTTTGGTACCTCCTAAGTCTTCATTTTGTTGCTCCAGCTTAGTTAATTCACTTTTAGGACCTTCATTACAAAGGCTGGTCACTGGAGACTCAGCCATATCATCAGCCTTTGATTCAGTAATTGACTCCCCATTTAGTTGTTCATTTAACCCGCTTTTTGAGTCCAAGCAGTTGCGTTCCCCTGTATCGACACAAGCAGTATTACCTCCAGATTTGGTTTCCGGCTTGCCATTAATACCCATTGTGTGAGTATTCGTAGATGCATTATGAATGACATATCTTCCAGAGGGGGTTGCATGATCATGTTGTCCCTCATAGGTAGTTATGACAATTTTCGAATCATGAGAGGCCCTTTCAACATGCTTTTTAACAGGGCATCCAGGATTTGAGCACCGATAATAACTTCTGGAAGATTGGAGAGAAAATGCAGTCAATTAAATTAAATCACTCATGTATCCATGAAAGATCATAGCAGAGAGAAAAAGAGAGACAAAAAAAAGCATCTTGACCAACAGTTCAAAAACTTGACAAGTGTAACATCTACTTTAAGAGAAGAGACATACCAGGATCTACAATGTACCAATTGAGAACAAAAGTAGTATTTATGCAACTGTCATTGCTTTCTTTGTATCCCAAAAAAATACAGGAGACTTCAGATAAAAGTGTTCATGCATGGGCAAACATTTGAGATCGGATGGCATTATACAACCTAATTTGGATTGCTAAATCATGGTTAAAGGCATCAAAAATTGTGGTAGCAAGTTGAGCAGAGTGCAGAACTAACCACAAATTATTATATTTCAAAGAGTTCAATAAATCTTTTTTTTTCATAAAACAATTCAATAGATCTTTAGACTAGCAGCTAAAGCAATCAATTTATAGTGACAAGATTACAGGCTGAACCATGAGACAGAATGAGAAAATCTGGACCGATATAAATGCATTCTGGATCAACATAGGTAGAAATGAGAAGACAGATACCCTTGAAATGAAAACCAAGCATTTACCTTGGATTTGGGTTTCCTTTAACCAGTTTCTGCCCGTATTTGCGCCAGCGAAACCCATCATTTACAAAATCAACCTCACTTGAAGTCTGAACAACAACACGAGTTTCGCAAGTTGACATGTCAACTCCAGTGACATTAGTGTTACTTTTGTCTGTCTTCCTGTTTGATATCAATTTGGCAGTAAAATAAAGATTAGCTATTGCACATATATCAACCCCAACAATTTTAAGAAAATAGTCAAATAACGTACAGCCGCTTTGGCTCACGATCCTCATTGTTATGAACCCCGTCCTTTTCGGTCAATTGGGAATGTGCAGCTTTCAACTCATCAATTCCGGAAACTTTTGAAGTTGGAATGAAACGTAAAGGCTTGATCTTTTCAGGCATACGTCCATGCTCAATGGATGATTTTTCTGCATGAATGATACCATAAATATGTAAAGATTTTTCATGTACGGATGGAAACTCAAATTCCAACAAAGTGTACTTCTCACCTTCCACATTGGTCACAGAGGGTTCCTGTGGTCCTTGTTCAACAACAGGAAGAACACAAGCAACTGGTAGTATGGTGTTGGATTGAGGTTTAGGATGATTATGCTGACCGATGCAAGTAGAATCTGTAATATGCCCATTATTTGACTGCTGCAATTGCTTTTTTGCCTGGCAGTTTGGATATGTACACTTGTAATAGCTCCGTATAAATTCATTCCCCTTAACATGTTTCTGGCCATATTTTCGCCAGTTATAGCCATCTTTTGATACCTTTTCACGTATTATAGAGGGACTGTCCTGACCAGATTGCAACGGAGGCAATTCATGCGAAAGAGTATCCGGAATCTGCAAATGTTTCTCAAGCGGTAAAGAGTGTGTTCTTCCTTCTTGATCTGGTTGCAAGGTACAAGCAGTAGCATCAGAATCCTTCGCTTCATATTTAGCTACAACAGAAGGAATACTTTTTGATCCCTCTGAATGAATATTAGTATCATGAATCCCTTCTGACAACATCATATCCCTCTGAGGATTCAGTATCTGCTGTACTTTATCAGAAGAAACATTTTGATCAGCAGTTTCTTGTGAAGAAACCATGTGAACCACTATCGTATATATCAAAAGGAAACAGGTTTAGTTTCATTGACTGCTTCCATGAATATATAGAAATGACACACTTGAACAAACAATGTGTGCTTGCGATTATTCAAACCTGACAAATATTTAAAAAGCTTATCAGTAAAAACACATTTACATGCACAATTATTAGAAATATTATCACTACCAATACCAATGCTGTAGTATGAAAAGAAAGGTTGAGAAAGAAATTCTTTTCATGAACTTTGAAAATTTCATCATTCAACAATAGCAGAAAAATCACTAAGTAATGCGACATTTACTAAGAGTGCTAAAAAAGGTCTCATGCTAAATGGCAGTGTATCTTATGTACCAAAGCTGCATTAGCTAATAACAATAGAGCTCAGTTTTGATCAATTTCTAGCTTATGGGAACTTATCAATTAAAATAAGTTTATGGTTCTTCACTTATGAAAAACTTTTAATAAGTCAATAGATGTTTGGAAAAGATAAACAAGAGAGTTTATGAGAAAAATTAAATGCTGGAGCTAATTTCAACTTATACAAAGTTATTGCTTATAAAACCTATAATTACTGGATCATTCTTCTAGTGATGTTTTTCAATCGGTGTTTGTTGAGAAGTTTATCTGAACTAGCTCCAGTTTAGTGATGAACTTGTTCTGGGACCAAATTACAAGAATTGATACAAGTGGCAAAATGAAATTCACTTTCAACATATGAACTCATTCAGTCTTTATAGGTCAAATAGCAGAGGTATATGTTTTCCAAATCAAAATCTCAATCTCAATATCATAAATAAATACACAGATACATCCATAATAAAACCATACTGAATTTCATTTCAGATTAAAAGGAACTCAAACTTCAAACCTCAAACCAAATTTGAACTCACAGGTCCCACTCAAAGATCACATTTATGGGGCCTGATCAAAAAATAAAGATCACATTTATGTGGTATCCTACATATATTTTACTTAATCATTTCATTGGTTGAATTAAATAAACATAAGATTATGAGATCGCTTGTTCTTTATTAATGTAATTGAAAGAGAAGCGGAGAGGGGATTTCAATTCTTAGGTATCCAACTTCTCGCAAAACATCAAAATCCACAGTTAATACCTCAATTATAAAAAAAACAGAATTAAAAACGCTAATTTTACTATATTAAGTAAAATAAAAAACAGAGAGGGGGACGGGGATAAAAAAAGGTAGGTGAAATTAGATGGTAAATAAAGAGAGGAGAAGAAGCAGAGAAGAGAAATTGACCTCGAAATTGAGTTGAGTTGAGTAAACAACTGAGCTGAGTGAGAGAAGCGACGACGAAGGAACGAAGTGGAACGGTGTTATGTTGTGCTTTGTGTTTTGTGCTTTGCTTTATTTATTTGACCAAACCAAAGAATAAAAAAAAGTCTTCTCTCTCTCTAAACTGACACATACACACACACACATGAGAGAAGAATATGCTGGCTTTCTGTTGTGTTTTATGCTTTCTCTTATATATGCTGGTTCTTGTTTTTTCTTTGAAAAAAAAATCTTATTCTCTGTTATGTGATGAATAAAAATGGGTCAAACATTCCATTCTAAATCCCTAATGTGTTAAGCATTGTCAAATTGGTTCTTGATTGTGTTGAAATATTAAATTAATTTTTGAATATGTTTTTTATTATTCATTTTGATATTTCAGAGGTCAATTTTATACATTAATTTGGGGATAAATTGATAGTAAGTAATCATTTTATTTTTTTTGAATAAAAGTAAGTAATCATTTTAAGGGACTTAAGTGACTTACATATTGATATTTATAAATTAATTTACAATTTCAATACAATTTGGGACTATGTTACAATTTCTCACACTTTAAATAAACCAACACTTTTGGGCTAGTTGCATAAGTTAGCTAGGTCATAGGGGTCGACCTGGTATTCCCAGGTTCGATTTTTGCAGTGACAAATTCGGTATTGGTCTGTGTGAAATTTACTCCTAAGCACAAACACAGATTAGTCTTTTGTTAAAAGCGTTATAACACTATTTGAGTAGTCACCATTCGTCCAAACCAAAAAACAAATCTCACGCTTTCAAAGACCAAAATTATTGTCTAGCCAAATAAAATGGAAATGTTTTAGCTTAACACTCACGTTGTCTCATATTGGTTGTTGTTTAAATCAATATGTCCTAAATTGATTTTTGTTTTACATTTTTCAATAAAACTTTCAATATTTTTTCACTTATATTATGCCTTTCTTTATTATGACAATATTTTACGTTCAATAAATGATTTAATTTTATTTAAGTAGAGAGATAAATGACTAAATAGTAAATCGTGCAATATTTTTATCAAATTTAAACTACCAATTATTTATTTTTAAGACTATACCAAAACCATAAACTACAAAACAAATTCGAGTACTCGTTGCCGGCCATATTCCTTAGCGTAGATTAGTCATCGACAAAGCCAATAAAACTCCACACCAATAACATGGTAAAAAAAAGTAAACTAGAAACAAAATGAGAACAAGAAGGGAGTACTAATACTAGTAATAACTAACAAGAGCAAATTTAAAGTAATCAATATTTTGAGAAAAGAATCTAGAGTTTTTAAATAATTGAAAAAGTACTAATTAAAAAATATATGTGTCTTAAACAATGAAAGAGTATAATAAAAGTATTTTATTCTCAAAACTGAAAATTTCATTTGATGAGGTCTTGTTAATGATCAGTTCTTCAAGACCACTAATGGCCCACTAGTCAATGAGCATTTACTTCTAAATGATATTGATTTACATATCTTCAACTTCAATCTAATAATAGTTCTTGTCAAAAAAACAAAACTTCAATCTAGTAATAGATTTTTTTGACCGGAATAATCTAATGTAGATTTTTTAGGAAGGATGAAATCACACATTAAGAGTTACACTAAGAGTTATATTGGATTTGGATCCTCTCCTTCCACACTCCCTACATCTCCCTCCTTCCTCTCTATCTCTTTCTTAGTTTCACTCTCTCTCATCATTTATTAAATGATGAGAGAGAGTGAAACTAAGAGAGAGATAGAGAGGAAGGAGGGAGATGTAGGGAGTGTGGAAGGAGAGAATCCAACCACGAGTTATATTCATTCAATAAAATTTTGTTGGATAGTTTTCTTTGAATATCAATTGTTGGATTAAAAGTTATTATCATATAAATCTTATAGTAGGAGTAGTAAATTTTGGCATTAATCTATAATAATTTGTTATATCATCAAGAGCGTTAAGATTAGCATTAATGTCGCCTTGCATATAGTGTTAATCTTAACACACCTTAATGACATAGCTAACAATGATTGTAGATTAATGTTGGATGATTTGGAGAGCTAGAAATGAATAGGTATTTACAGATACAAAACAAGAGAATTGGAAGCTCAACAGCAAAATTCGTTCTCTATTCCATTGCTAAGCTATTTGGCTCAGAGAAGATCAAGGCAACCGCGAATTGTTTCTTGGAATCCTCCACCGTAATCTTATGCTAAATTGAATGTGGATGGCAGCTCTATTGGTAATCCAGGTAGATATGGCTTTGGAGGCATCTTCAGAGATCACCTTGGTCAGTGGCTTCTCGGTTTCTCAGGTAGTTGTGGTGTTACTACCAGTACTAATGCTGAGTTATAGGCCATCGCCATGGTCTTGTCATGGCCCACCAATAGGGTTTTGATAGAGTTATCTATGAGTCTGATTCAAAGGTTGCTCTCACCTTTATCGCGGAGGGAGTCCCTTGCCCACCCTCATGCACCTGTAACTAATTATATCCATTTTATGAAGGAATTGGATTGGGATGTCTCGTTCATTCACTGTCTTCGCGAAGGAAATCAATGTGCAAATTGGTTAGCTAAGCAAGGTTCTAGAATGGAAATTGGAGTTCGGACTTGGAATGATTGTCCTACAGCTATTTCTACTATTCTTCTAGCTGATGCTATTGGTGTAATTAGAACTCGATTATAGTTCCCGAGTTTGTCTTTCTTTTCAATTGTATAAAAAAAAGATTAATGTAAAAAATTTACGGATATAATCTACATGATAATAACTTTCATCCAATAGTTGGTTTTCAAAAAAAAAAATATTCGATAAAATATTATCGAATGAATGTAAATGTTAATGTTCTTAAGGCATGTTCTCATTCTTCTCTACACTTTTTTCTTTCATCAAACATTTTATATTTTTATTTTCTTAACAAATGTATTATTCAAAAGCACTCTTTACATTTTCTCTTATTACTCTTTCCGTCCTATAATTTTTGAAGTTTTAACTTTTGGTTTTGTCCTTATAAAGTATTTGATATTTTGCAAATTTAATGCTATATTAATTATATTCTTTCAATTAGTAGTACCTCCCTTTTAGGGAGGTTTTAAGGAGGTCCTCCCCCTTTCATTAATGTATATGGGATTTGTGCACCCCTAGTGTCCCCATCAATACAATTCTTACTTATCTAAAAAAAATTAATAGTACCTTTTTTTTATACAAATTAGTAGTACCTTTGATATTTCATGAGACTATTAATTATGAATAATATGTTTATCAAGGTAAACTTGAGGAGAACACGCTATTAAATGATGCTATTTTAGTCTGTATATATAGATTAATACTTTTCTTATTATGTGTGCCAATGGTCAAAACTTCTTAATTTTTAAAGGTTCCGAAATTTGAAACTGTACCGGTTCAGAACCAAACTTCCGTACCTATGTTTCTTCAATAATTATTATCTAAAACTCAAACAAAGGATTTCTAAAGTTATATCTTCCCTTCCTATCAAGCTGGGGTGTTCGCGGTGCGGTTTGGTTCGGTTTTGAGACAAAAAGTGAACCCAACTGCAAGATAAAACTACACGCGGTTTGGTTTGGTTCGGTTCGGTTGGCTTCCTAAAATAAAGCCGAACCAAACCAAACCAAACCAAACCAATGCGGTCTGGATTGGTTCGGTTGGTTCGGTTTTTTCCAAGACAAAACATAATTTAAAACGAAGTTAAAATTAACTATCATAAAAATGGCTAACATAAATCTTTAAGAAAAAATCTACTTAAATATATGTAGTATATAAATTACTCTCTTTTAATTCTTTTAAGATAGCTAAGACAATGTTACTTAGTGTTACTCGCGGTTTGGTTTGGTTTGGTTCGGTTTCTGTAATCGAAACCGCTAACCGAACCGCGCGGTGCACTGAAAAAAGAAACCGAACCGAACCAATAAGAAGCGTTTTTTTACGATTTTCGATTTGGTTTGGTTTGGTTCGGTTTGCGATTTTCTATTGGTTTGTTTCGGTTTTGAACACCCCTAATATTAAGTATCATCATTATATAAAATACTTCAAACAACTGTTTCAAACGCACAGTGTTTCAAAGGGGAGAGAGAAACCAAATGCATGAGATTAATAAGTTAAAAAAAGCTAGCAAGAAGAATTAATCAGCACATATAATCAAGAAATATCAACTAGAGGAATTAAGGTGAAGACCTGAAATTAAGCGTCGAGAAAAGAGAGGATGGATTCTCCAATCTCAGGTGTAAGATGGCGTTGAATTGAAAGCAAAATAAAAGTAATGGGGAAGGAGAGAACGCCGAAATGAAAAGTGAAATTTGAACGTGTTTTGGTTTTGAACGAATTTCGTGTTGTTCATCATGCCATTAACCATGTCTTTCACAGAACACAGATATTAAACTTAATAAATTTTTATAGTTTAGAAATTAAAATAAGGATTCAGTTTCTTTTTTTACTTAGGGATTCACTTTCCTTAACATATCAAAATTAATCAACTTTTATTTGGTTACCGTTCAAACTTCTAGAGTATTTAACAAGTTTTTTTTACAACTTTAACAACTTTTTATCGTTTAGAAACTTAATAAATTTTTATAGTTTAGAAATTGAAATAAGGATTCACTTTCCTTTTTTGGTTACTTAGGGATTCACTTTTCTTGACATATCAAAATTTTATCAACTTTTTTTGGTTATCATTGATGAATTTTTATACACATTTTACAGTTAATTTTAGTAGTTCATCGATAAGAAATTTGATTTGCTTCCTCAGTCCTCACCCTAAAAACACCCACTTTTATTTATAAAAAGTTTAATTAATTTATTAATTTTTTATTAAAAAAAAGTAATTAACTTTTTATTATTGCGATACCGAAAATAAATTAAATGTTTGGTTTTTCAAAAAGAAAAAGTACGAGATAGATTACTTTGCGAGTCTTCCGGGTTCTTATCTCGTCGTGTTTACGCTTGGATCTGAAATACAGCCAGCAACCAAAACCCTAACCCTAAACGAAAATCATAAACTCCAATCGCCAATTTTCTCTCCCATCAAATTCTATCGTTGTTCTTCTTACCTCCAAAATATGCTTCAATCTCCAGGCCATTCTCCGCTCCATCTATCTTCGCCGTCTCCATCGGTTTCCCAATTTTCGGTGCAAGACCATAACAATTCGGGTTCGATCTCTCAGCATCAGCAGAAGCAGAAAAACCCAACGGTTCTCGACGAAGACACGTATGTTGAAGCTTTAGAGAAGATAATCGAGCGGGATTACTTCCCCGATATCTCCAAACTCCGTGATCGTCTCGATTGGCTCGAAGCCATCAAAACCGGCGATCCCGTTCAAATTCGCGATGCCCAGTTAAAGATCATCGAGCGCCGTCGTGGTTCAAAGGTAAACGCTTCCACTCCTCTTGATTCTAGAATCTCCCGTACACCTGGTTCCACTTTCGTCAGAAATTTTACACCTTTAGATGAATTTGATGGTAAAACTCCTAAAACACCCGGTTTCTCTGTTGCCGAGGGAGAAACAGAGGGTGGTGGCGGTGGGGTTGACACCTCAGTTGGTCTTGATCAGTTTATGAGTAAGTATACGAGTGAGGATAATCATAGCTTTTCGAAGATTTTAGAGAAAGTGAATAGGAAGAGGAAAGAGAGATTTGGGTATTTGAATGAAGGTGTAAAGGCTATTGAGGATGAAAAGAGGGATAGAATAACTGATGGTTATGGAACTTCGTATCAGCCTCCAAGTACATTGGAAGGATGGAATTACACGGCTAAGAATTTGTTGATGTATCACCCTGCTGATCGGGGCGAGGCTCCATTGACTGAGGAGGAAAGGGCGGTTAGAATTAAAGCCGCCACGAAGGAAATCGATAGGCCGAATACTAGGTTTCATGGTAAAATGATGGATTCTAGGCCAAAAGATGATGGAGCTGTTGATGTGCTTTATACTCCTGTTGTGGGTGCTACTCCAGTCCCTATGTCTCTTAGAGATGCGGATAAGTTAAAGAAGTATGATTTGGATGATTTGAGGAAGACTCCCAATCCATTTTATTTGGAATCTGAGAAGAAAGCTGAGAATGGTTATAGCTATGTTAAGACACCGTCTCCTGCCCCGGGAGTTGATGAGTCCCCATTTATTACTTGGGGAGAAATAGAAGGGACGCCACTGAGGTTGGACATGGAGGATACGCCTATTGATATTGGTGGTAGTGCTGATGGACCTCATTATAGGGTTCCTTCTGCACCGGCAAGAGATGAAAAAGCACACTCACTTTCTAGGGAGGCTGCGCGTAAGCTGAGGGAGAGATCGAAGATGTTTCAGAAGCCCCCATTGGCTTCACCGGCTAGAGGTGGAAGTGCTAGTCCAAGCATGCGGACGCTTTCTCCTGCTGCTCAGAAGTTTATGCGGAATGCAATTGCCAAGTCATCGTCTTCCGTTGATGAGTCGCTTCGTGCAAGCTACCGAGGTTCTACTCCTGGTTTGGCTACTCCTTCCAGAGTTAGAAGTGTGTCAGGACTTGGTAGAGATGAGAGCATGGTTTCCAAGTCTCCATCTGTTAGAGAAGGCTCCAATCCTCCTTGGTGATATGTTGTAACATATTTTGAAACCTTGATAAAATGACTGTGCTGTCTGTAAGTTCTTTTCCTGGATCATATAAATTTGGAGAAAAAGAACAATATAAGAGTAATAAATTTTACATTTGTAAATTTTTTAACCTCAGCCCAGAATGTTCCTCTTACTAGCATTTGTTATGCTCCTCTTTTTTTTTGTTATGTTTCTCTTAAGCACCGCCCGCCAGTTTGCAAAATCTTGTTGCTAAAAGTTCCCTAATCAATCCCCTGTATATCGAAGGCATTGCTGAATATTGGATTGCCTATGAAGTTACTATCTGTGACCTTTTTACCTGTTGTCACATTTGTATGTATACAATACAAGTCTTGGGGGCTGTTAGGCCTGTATGTATACAATGCATCTTACTGCCGTTCTCAGCTCTTTGTTTGGATCTGCTTGCCGTTAATAAATTAGACTATCAATAGGAGCGTCTTTATAATCCTACATATTTGTTTTTTGCCATTGATTGTGAGAAATCCGAGGTGTGGTCCATTGATCAAGTCAGTTACTAGCAGCTCATACCTTCATGGTTAGTGTTTCTGAAAGGATGAGCTCAGTTTGCCGTACATAGTCTTGGAAAAGGATTGAACACACTCTGACAGTTGATAACAACAACAAATCAACAATTCTGTACCAAAAAAACATTCAGTTGCATGGATTAAATTTAGCCTTTTACTTTTAAACATCTCGTGAAGGTGACATTGCTGTGAAACACGTTGATACAAATTTACAAGCATTTTAGATCCACGTTGGGTGCGTATCGTAAAGCGTATTTAAAATTTTAACCATCATTTTTTATTATTATTATTATTATTATTTTAATTTACAAGTTAATTATTGGAAGTATCATTAATAATTGTGGTTGAAGTCAAAGTTGGAAGATTGAGATAATCTGAGACTGAAAGCGATCACGGGCATTGCCTGAAACTTTTTTGACTGAAATATTTCACCATTCTTCTCGTGAACCATTTCAGAATCAGATCCAGTGTATTCAATTTCCTTATATGATTCCGCTTCATGAGTACCATTCCAATTAGAGTCAAATAAAAAAAAAAGAGAAAAGCGAACAAAGAAGAGACTAGAAAGTGATTGTTGACATGAAAACTTGCCACCTCATCCAACTCAATCTTTCTTCAAACGACATCGTTGAATTGGTTTCCCTCCCTCCCTCCCTCACTCCTATTTAATCTGCTTATGCTTGGTGATATTATTTTCATACTCTCTCGCTTTCTCTTTCAAGTTGAACGAACATTGCAGATTCCTAATTCTCCGCTCGCTAGCTGGTAAGCTCTTTTGCAAAGTGCTTCTCTCATACTCAATTCACCACTCTACTTCCGTTTCCTATGCAATTGATCATCATCTTTCACACTTGAATTTCAATTAGTTTAGTTTAATCAATCATATCTTTCTGCTTCTGCCATTATTGCTTCTCACAAGCATATTGTATGCATGCATCAATGCCTAGCTAACAATTCATTGTATCATTCACTTTGGTGATTTTCTCTGAAACTGAATTTAAGCATGGAATGCACAACAATTAAGCTCTTTAAATAAAGAATTGTGTTGTGTTGTGTAGTGAAAGTCATTTATACCGTGAGTTTTGATCCGTTGTCGGTGTAAAAAACTTTACACCAACAATGCATAACAAATAAGCTCTTCAAATAAAGAATTGTGTTGTGTTGTGTAGTGTAGAAGAGGTTGGGGTATTGAAAATGCCTGCTGAGAACTGGGATGGGGAAATGGAAGCATTTGTTGAAATTGACCCAACGGGAAGGTTTGGGCGTTATAATGATTTGCTTGGGTGTGGAGCTGTGAAAAAAGTTTACAGGGGGTTTGATCAGGAAGAAGGAATTGAGGTAGCATGGAATCAAGTTCGACTAAGGACTTTCAGTGATGACCCTGTTCTCATCAACAGGCTTCATT
Source organism: Astragalus membranaceus (assembly GCA_039519185.1). Lineage (NCBI taxonomy): Eukaryota > Viridiplantae > Streptophyta > Magnoliopsida > Fabales > Fabaceae > Astragalus > Astragalus membranaceus. The sequence continues at coordinate 182,222,829 of CM076849.1, forward strand.
CTGAGGTTCAGTTGCTCAGTACACTCACCAACAAATACATCATTGTCTGTTACAGTGTATGGAAAGACGATAATCACGGTAATATAAATTTTATTACTGAGATTTGCACTTCTGGGAATCTTAGGGATTACAGGAAGAAGCATCGCCATGTTTCCATTAAGGCGTTCAAGAAATGGTCTAAACAAGTCCTTGAGGGATTGGAGTATCTTCATACACATGATCCTTGCATTATTCACAGAGATCTCAATTGCAGCAATATCTTTGTTAACGGGAACATAGGCCAGGTTGGTTTCATACTTTGTTATTCATGAATAGAAGAACTAAGTGTCTAATGATTATTATATCCGGTGAAATCATGCTCTTTTTAGTACATAATTTAATGACTGAGTTTTATTTTAGGGCATTATTATATGATCAAATAGAAAGGCAGAAACTAGAGATTGAAATGCTAGAAAATAAAGATACCAATAGTTTAGTTGGGCCAAGACCACTTCTGCTAGGATATTGAAAGGAAAAACAACTGAATGACTTCATTTAAGTGATTTTTGCTTCCAAGGAATGGACTTTGGATTATATTATACAGCAATGGATGGTTTGATTTTTGGGCTTAGATTGAAAGAAAATCTAGAAGCCAGCAACAATTCTCCTGTTAAAACACAGCAAATATCTATATTTTCTGATTTAGTAAGTTTCATGTAAACTCCAGGCTTTCTCAGGAGGGGTGTGCCTTCCCTAATCTGAATTTTCACTATGAATATTTGTAGGTGAAAATTGGTGATCTCGGATTGGCTGCAATAGTTGGACGGAACCATGCAGCGCATTCAATTTTAGGGACTCCAGAGTATATGGCACCAGAGCTGTATGAGGAAGATTACACTGAGATGGTGGACATATACTCATTTGGAATGTGTTTGCTTGAAATGGTTACTACAGAGATACCCTACAGTGAATGTGATAGTGTAGCCAAGATATACAAAAAGGTCACAATGGGAATTAAGCCTCAGTCCTTGAGCAAAGTAACAGATCCAGAAGTGAAGGCGTTCATTGAGAAATGCATAGCACAACCAAGGGCAAGACCTTCAGCCACTGATCTTCTCAATGATCCTTTCTTTTTTGAGGTCAATAATGATGAAGAATCAACCCCAATCAGTTGATTTCCTTCATATAGACATATCTACAGAGTTAATTTCCCCCCTTTTGTCCAACCATCTTTTACTTCCAAGTGTATTCATATATATATATATATATATATATATATATATCCACAATTAGTAGTACGTACGTACATTTCAACTCCAGTTTCCTTATATCAGTGATGTACATAACTTTCAGTCTTTACTGGACTGAACTATAGATGATATCATGATACCTTATACGTGGTTTTTGAGCAAATGAACTAACAATTAGTATCTTGAAACTTAAACATTCATTATCAAAAATGCCCCTAATGCACCAGTGGAACACATTTTTTGTAGTCCACCGTAAACATTTTTAAATGGCACCAAAAAAAGCACGTGTAATTATAAGAGACACATGAGATAGTTATGAAAAAGCGGGGAAAAGTAAATATGGGGATTGAAAGCAATGCAATAACCAAAGCACCCCAATTTGAGTAGCCGTGCCGTCTTGGGCGTTTACCATATGCCAATGCAACAAAACTTTACATGCACTTCATCTTTCTTCCTTTTACTATTACCAACCATATAGGATTATTTTATTCCCATAATTTTCCCAATACACCCCCATTTCCTCTTTATCAAACCTAATCCATTGTAACTTTTAACTTGTTGCGGAAACTCGATCTTTCCCCAAATGCCTCATCAACCATCCATGGACGCTACAACATTGACTAGGACAATCAAGCTTAAACCTTCTAGCCGTTGGATCAGTTGAATACTATGCTATTTCAAGTTTAAAATGCTAAACTTGTTAATTCTATTCATTGGATTTTAGACATACGTGTAAATATATTATCAATCAATCAATATATATATATATATATATATATATATATATATATATATATATATATATATATGTATATATAGTAACTAAAATGAAAATCTATGGGTTAACGTTTCACATACACAAACTTAAAGTGCACGATTGATTTGTTAGGATGCATGAAAAGTCACCATATTCTATTAGCTATTCAATTGCCCGATCGAGGCCTCCAAGTTGCATGAGTTCAACAATTCAACTTCCCAACATTCAAGACCGTTTTTGAAGCCTTAAAATTTGGATTTTGGAGTTTCACTCGTGTGCATGTTGACTTTGACTACACCAACTTGGTAAATACAATACTACTACTAGCTTGCAAGAATGTGTTTGTTGGGGACAAACTCATCAAATTCCTCATCTTTTCTCACTTCCTTAACATCACAACAATTCACAACTCTCTTTTCTCATTCCTTATTCACACTCCATCATAGCTAGAAGAAGGATTAACAGCAATTTTCATCAGTAGCACTCACAAGTCACAAGTTTTCAATTCAGTTCAATTCATGGAAGTTGTTAGCCCAAAAAACTATTCTGTAGCTTCAAGTCCTTTTTCTTCACCTAACATTGGAGCCTTACTCAAGATTAAGGTCATCACATGGTAAGATTTTGAGTCATGCATCACATCTATTGCATGATTCACCTGTTTGGATCGACTTAATCTGGGCTTATCTACTGAGATAAATACTTGCGAAATTATTTGAGAGAGTTTATGAAAACAACTTATGACATGTTCATAAGGTGTTTTCAGCTAATTTCAATAAACTCTCCAGAATAGCTTATGAAAACAGCTCGCAGAAAAATAGTTTTAACATTTGTTTTATCTTTTAAAAAAAAACGGCTTATCCATAAGTTCTTATATGATAAGCGTTTATGCTACAAGCGCTTAATTAAGTTGTTTATCCAAAGAGGGTTGTCTTCCTTATCATGAATTTTGCACTTGTTTCTTTCTTTTTGTCACAGGAGCCAAGAGACTGGTTTTCCTGTGTCTGTTCGTGTTAAAGTTAAAGACAAAATATTCAACCTACACAAAGTAAGTTGAAATCAATCCAAGAAATATAAAGTTGATTTTCTATGTATTTATGTATGGTTAAGTTAACTTGTGTTGATTGATTGCAGTTTCCTCTTACTTCAAAGAGTGGTTACTTCAAGAAGAGGTTAAATGACACACTTGATATTGAGCTACCAGAAACTTTTCCTGGAGGACCAGAAACATTTGAGATGATAGCCTTGTTTGTTTATGGATCCTCAACAATGATTGGTCCTTTCAATGTAGCAGCCTTAAGATGTGCAGCAGAATTTCTTGAAATGACTGAAGAATATTGTTCATGCAATCTTTGTGAACGTTTTGATCTTTATCTGAATCAAGTTGTTTTACAAAGTTGGGATGACACACTCATTACACTCCAAAGGTGCAAAATGCTACTTCCTTGGTCTGAAGATTTACTAATAGTTAGTCGATGTATCGAATCGCTCGCCTTCATGGCATGCATGGAGATTCTTGATCCAGAAAGGAGGAGAGACACACCAATTGTTACAATGGAAGATTTAGCTAATTCACAAGCTTGGAGTTGTAGAATGATGAAGGATTTTGTTGTGAGTCAAGAAGATCTTTGGATGAAAGATCTCATTGCTTTACCTTTTGATTTTTTCAAAAGAGTTGTAGGATCTTTGAGAAGACAAGGAATGAAAGAAAAGTATGTTAGTCCAATCATTGTTTTCTATGCACATAAATGGATACTATCTAAAAAGAGAAACCAATTTATTGGTGAAGATGACATTCTACAAGGTGTTATAGATCTTCTTCTTTCAAATGGTGATAAGGCCAAGTCCAGGAAAGTGATTCCTGTTGGGTTTTATTTTGCTTTGCTTTCAAGATCTCTTGAGTTGGGGTTAAGAAGTGATAGTATGGTTAAGTTACAAGACCAGATTACATCACTATTGCACTTTGCACAAGTGGAGGATTTTCTTCTTCCAGAAAGTGGAACAGTGTCAATATCCTCTAGCATGGAGTTGGCAACTATGGAAAGCATAATTTCAGCATATGTAATGTCTAACTCAAACAAAAATAATACCTCAGAAGCTAACAATTTCAGAGTTGCACAATTGTGGGATACTTATCTTTCCAATGTAGCCGTTGATCTAGACATCGGGCCTATGAGATTTATGGAACTCATTGAGAGGATGCCACCATCTTATAGACAGAATCATTATCCACTCTACAGAGCAATCAATAACTTTCTTAAGGTAAGCAAGTGTTCACAAGTTTTGATATTCCTTAAAAAAACAACTTGAATATGTTGAATTGAGTTAACATTAGTTCATTTATACATGCTGCCTAATAAAAACATTCCAAAGAATTTCTAGGACTTGGTCTGATTGGAAAATTGTAAACTAACTGAAATTCATAGATTCATTACAATATTATAATCTTGATGCTTAAAAATAGGAAAAATAATGAATAAACTCTAGTTATAGGCTTGGCAAGCTTGCTTTTTTGGACAGCTTAGACGAAATGACAAATAAACACCACTTACACACACTATCCAATGGTCGTACTCGGGTTCGATCCAAGGAACCTATGTCTCTATGTCGCTGAAATTGACAATGCAACCAACCGTGGGGACCTTGGCAAGCTTGATTATAGCTGATTAGTCATTGCAAAACTTAAACAAAAAACCAAATGAAATCATTAACAAAAAACAGTGCAATTTAAGCCGAAATAGTCTCCGAAATTGAAAATCATTTTAGCTCTTTTGGACTGGTCCATTTTAGTCTTCGAAATTTTCTGATAGGGACTAATGTGAATGAAAATGATCAAATTCGTTGATTATTTTGCAATTTCGTTAATTTTAGGGACTAAGTTGTCGGTATCCTATAATTTTAGAGACGAAACTGATGATTCACTCGATTTCACCTTTACTATCGGTTACATATTTTGCGCTTTTTTTGTTGTTGGTGTAGACACATCAAGGAATATCTCAAGATGATAAAGGAGCAGTATGCAAGTATCTAGACTGTCAAAGATTATCACAAGAAGCATGCATTGAAGTTGTTCAAAATGAACTAATGCCTCTAAGACTAATTGTGCAAGCACTTTTTGTTCAACAACTCAGCACACACAAAGCCTTCAAAGAATGTTCAGATTCATTTAGATATGCAAATTGTGGTGAGTTATCAGAAAACTTATCAAGCTCAAAATGTCCATATTCTGCAAGTCATAATCTAGTAGAGAGTCCATACACTGATGGACCTGAACTTAGTAACAGCAGACCCTTGAGCTTTTTATTACAGAAAGACATGATTATGCAGAATTTCAAGTTTTCAACTACAGAATATGAGTCTACAAGCTTCAGAATCCAAAATCTTGAACATGAACTCATGTCCTTGAAAAAAAGTCTTCAATTGCAAAACATTGTGACAAAAGGAGATCAATCAAATTTGATGAAAACACAGAAGGTTAAGCCTTGTGGCTTAGAAACGATTACAAGATCACTAAGCAAAAAGAGGAACCCAATTGGACAGGCTACAAGTTGTATCAGTTCTGTGAATTTTGCTTCACAAAGAAAGTATGCTAGCAGGTTACTGAAGGTTTTTCGACGTATCAGTTTGTTTGGAAGTAGGAAAGTAAAGAGAAAATCTGGAACTTGTAGCTAATTTTCCAAGTCATTGTAAATGTATTTAGTATTAATATGAATGAATATTATGTGCTTAAAGGAACTTTGTAGAGATGGAGACTCAATTCTCCTTTTTCTTATATCAAATTTTAGAAAGTTATAGGGCAACGTTCTCTCCGTTCCAAATCCGCTTCTCTTCTTCCCCATTCCAAATCGATTTTCAATGGACGTAAAAACTACAAATCGTAGCTTTGAGTAGAAACATGAGCATACCACTATGAGATTGTCATTGTCAGGTTCAAAATGAAAACATTAAAAAGGGCATCGCATGAATATGAGAGGTTGAAAACATATATATTATATAATAACAAAACACCAGAAACAGAAACACTAGCTCAGCTATTGAAGTTGCTTGCTTTACCGTCCTCCTGCACAAGCACACACCAACGGTGCAAAACCTGTAGCATCATCAAATTCACCTCTCATGTTATTTTGACATGGAAAATAAAAAATTGAATGCAAAGTCATTTTTTTCGGATGCATTTATCGAAAAAGTGATTTTTACCAATTCTTTTTATTTGGATAGTTTGAATGAAAATTGCTTTTAGGTATGAAATTATTAAAATGGGTGTCATTTTAAAATTACAGTAGAAACTTAAAAATAAAATTTCATAAGATACATAAAAAAATACTAATTAAAATTAAAAAATGAGATGGGATATGACCAAACTGCACTGTTCCTATTATTTTAAAAATACTTTTCTTTGTCAATAAAATAAGCAGGGATGGAGAAAGTAGTAATTTCTTACCTTTCTTACGGATACCACCACCAAGAACCATCAACCTTTAGGATTGGGATTCCCCATGAAGCAGGATTCCACCATATTAAACATTCAATCCATAACAGAATTGGAAATGAAAACTGAATATTGGATTGATTGATGAATCAATTGAATTGAATGAATTACAAAGAGTATAATAGCTAGTCACTTACAAGGGGTAAAAAGGTAAAAGGATAGCCAACTAATCTAACTAATCATTAATAACTAATACAACAAACTAGCCAACTAATCTAATTAATCATTAACAAACTAACAAAGTTTGAGACTAACTAACTACATATATAACCAACTAACCAACTAACTATATATCTAATACACCAAGCTGGCGGCGAAGTTGGAGGTGGTTTTGCCACCACAGTCACGGGGCCAACCGGATCGATACCCCCCACTATTCTGACCAGTGTTATCTCTTCTGGCTCTATTAGGCCAAGTTTTACCCCGATCTTTCCAGCCACCAAGTAATAGCCCAGAATAGTTGCTATCACGATTAGATATCAGAAGAACCATCTTGTGGGGGTGGTGGTTGTTGGAATATTTTATTCCAATATTATAAAGAATGGGCATATATTTTTTTTTAATTGTATTAACTATTTATCAATTAGCAGTATTGATTAATATGTGATCAAAATAAGTAAAAGACTATATTGGATTTCTAATTATATAATTAGTTATATATTTATGTGGATGTCAGTGATAGCTCATTAGAGGGATAATGAGAACCCTAATAGACTGTCGCACTATAAGTAGGCTATGATCTCCAATATACCGGACTAACTGCAAGACACACGTTTACCCTCTTCTCCCCATCTGAAGAGAATCTAAGGCATTCGGAGTCCCGGTTGATGAAGAACCATAAAGCCGACGAGTAGCTGTTGCTCGTTTTCACTCACTCATTCTTCTAAGGACCCGTTTTTCGCTTCTTTGCTATCGATCCAAGTATTTATCTAATCATTGATATATCAACATGTCGTAGATCCCAAGGTTATCGAGGTCATGGTTTTGTTCTTGATTATATAGAAGTATGCTTATATGTCTTTTTGTTTTCCGCTATAGTATATTAAGATCATAAGCATGTCTTGTAGATAGATTAATTCCTACAAGTGGTATTAGAGCAGTCTTCTATGTTTATTTATTGCGATTTACTTTGGTGATACAATTAGGTTCTCCTCTATCATATGTGTTTTGTTGTGTACTTTTGTTGTTTCACAATTTTCCTGTGTCACTGAATTTGTTATTCGGGTGTTATTGGCTTCAAAGTCAATCTAAAGATATAAATTTAAATTTTGATGTTAGAAAACGTGTGCCAACCTTCACACGTATCAACATTTTTTTGATTTTTTATTCAAGTTGTTTTATGATTTTTTTTTGCTTTTTTATTCAAGTTGTTTTATGATTGTTCATAACACATATAATGAGTTGCCACTTCCTAGCCACATATATTTTTATTGCATGTCATTCTCTAAGAGTGACACCTAATAGGACGCTAAGCTTTACTAACTTAATGCGGTGTCAATGATTAAGTGAATTATGGACAGCTGTTTATGTTACTATTAGAATATGTGTCTTATAATAGGCATTAGAGGTACCAACAAATTTACATAGCAAAACATTCCAGAGTAGAAATGGGAAGGAGTTTCCATGGATTTCGTATTGAGTTTACCCCATCGTCAGACGGGCAAGGATTCTATTAGGATAGTGGTGGACTGTTTGGCGAATCGACTCTCTTTGTTTTGGTTAAGCCAAATTGGGAAGCCACTAGATTGCTAGTATCTCAAGAATATTGTCAGATCGCATGGAGTGCCAACGAACATCGTGTTTGATAGAGATGCTAAGTTTACAGCGGTTTATGAGAGCCTTGTAGATAGCATTGAGTATACAGTTTCGTCCTAGTATCGCCTATCATCTACAGACTAACTGTCAGGTTGAGAGAACGATATAGATCTTGGAGGACATGCTTCGGCATGTGCATTCGATAATGAAGGCCGGTGGAAGAATCATCTTCCATCGGTTGAGTTCACTTATAACGACAGATATCACCCCAGCCTTGTTTGGTCTACATGATGTATTTTATGTTTTTCAGATCAAACAATGTATTCTTGACCCAAGTTAACCGTTAAGTTTCGAGACGATTGAGATTAGACTCATCCTTGCCTTTCAACCCTATTCCGTCCAGATCATAGAATGCGAAGAATGGACTCTCCGAACGGGGTCAATTCCTACTGTCAAAGTGTTTTGGGACGGTGTATCACCTGAAGGAGTCACATGGGAGATTGAGGACCACATACGGGTTCTCTGTATTGGTTTCATTGAAGTAAGACTTGATCAATTTTTGATGACAAATTTTTTTCAAGTTGGGGTGTAAAGTAACACCCAAGTTAGTAGAAATTCCATGGCTTGTTAAATGAGGTTTTACTAAGTTAATTGATTGATAATTATAAGTTTATTTATGTGATTGACATACTTGGCAAATTGGTGTGGTAATTTTAATTGATTAATATCCTTATGTTAGTTGTTTTGGGGTTAGAAATAATATAAGTTAGAGTTTAATAGTGTAATTATGTGTTAGGAGTAGAGGGGTAGCTTAGTAATTGGAGAAAAATAGCTGAGGGCAAAACTGATTTTTCCCACCCACTTAAAACATAACTCAGCTGAAACCACTCTCCCCACTCACTTCACTTACTTCATTTGCATTGTCTTCAAGTGGGTGGCTTTTACGGTCCTCCTGTCTGACAATTTGTGTACCGCACACAGATTCGCTTTTGACTTGTTTTTCCCTGTCTCCAAGTTTTGCTTGAATTACGTATGTTACCCATTTTAATTCATTTTTATATTTAGTACCCCACCCTTTTGTTTACTTACTAAATAATAAAAAAAAAATAACTTAATTGTTACAAGCCCAAAATAAACTTCAGAGTCTACACCAAATCGCTGAAGTTCATCAATCTCTCACCAAAGCAATGAAGTTCATCACTCTCTCACCAAAATCGCTGAAAATCATTTTGTTCATCAGATTCATCACCCTCTTCATGCGAAGGTCATCCAGTTCTGCTTTCTAAGGTTCATCGATGTTCATCTTCATATGTTTTCTAAGGTACGAAATCGAGGTTTTTTGCTTTTTTGTTACCCAGTTTAACTCCCTTTGCTTTTTTGTATGAAATCGATGTTCATCTTCGTATGTTACCCAGTTTAACTCCCTTTGCATTTTTGTATCTCAAAAATCAGGAAGAAAGGAGGAAGAAACACGAGAGATTGAAATTTCTGATGTTGGATCACGGTTGTGTGGCGTTTGTTGGTGTTGGAATCTTCTGGTACCCCACGCTGATTATTGAACTCACTCTCACCATTTTAATTCCATTTCAGAAAACTCTCTCTCTCTCACCATGTCTTCTTCTTCATCGCTTCATCTTCTCTTCAACAGCAACAACAAAGATTTTTGATTTGGTTTCTGTCTCCAGAATCGTTGTTTCATATGGAAGCGAAACAAGCCATAAACGATTGCAGGAAACGAAACAAGGAGATTCACGAAAAATCCCCAAATTAGTTGTCAAAAAAAATCCTGAAATTAATCCCTAATTTTTCTTCCTTAATTTAATACCCAGAAAATTAAAACAAGGAGATTTATCTAGAGTGAAGAAAAGGAAGACGGCAATGTTGGCAATGATGTTGAAGCAGAACTTATTTGACCCAGATTCATGAAATGTTGAAGAAAATAGGGTGTTGATGAACAAAAGCAGAAGAAGAACCCAGATTCATGAAATTTTGAGATTTTTTAATTTTTTTTTTCTAATTTAAAATAAGAATAAAAAAATTAGGAAAGAAAAAAAAATGACACCTCAGCTCTCCGTTTGCCACGTCAGCATTTTTTAACAGTTGGTTAACAAAAGGATAATTTGCAAGAGGAACAAGAAGAAGAAGGAAACCCATTTGAAGAAGAAGGGGAGGTTGAAGAAGAAGAAGAGTTTGTGTTGATTAAGTGAGTGATGGTGGATCAGCAAAAATTTTGTTAATCAATAAAACCGTAGTTTTTGGTAAAAAAAAAAAGTAAATCTGCAGTTTAACTGTTAGGTGAAAAAAATACACAAAAATAATTTTAAAAAATATTAGGGTAAAAAATGCAAAGATTGAAAACTTTAATAGAAGCAAAATAGAAGAGGTAGCCGGTTGCAAATCTTGACCCTTGAATATATCTATATTATATCAATGGCTAAAAGGGCATCAGTGGTTCATACCCAAATTGTCAGGGTGGTGGACCGTAAAAGCCACCCTTCAAGTGAGGGAGAGCAAAAGAAAGAAAACTAGTGTGAGAGAGAGGCAGGTCACGAGAGGGAGAAGGAGAGGAGGAGGATTATCTCCACAATGCATGTCTACACTTTGAGCCAACATCTATTCCATTTTCTTTCCTCTACATAATGGTGCTAATTTCACTGAAAGATTCAAGCTAATCAAATCACTCTCCTCACCCCATTGATTTCGAGTTTTGAGAGGAAGTTGGGGGTTTAATTGAAAACTTCTACTTTTTCAACAAATTCAGAATTTGATTGGGATTTGAAAGCTCAAGTAGAGTTATATTCTGGTTGTGGGTTTATCTAAAGGATTGAGCAAGAGTTTTTGGTAGTTGAGGTCGAGAATAAGGAAGCTTGGAGCTAGGAGGAAATTGGTTTTTGGCAATTTCGGTTGTAAAGTTAAAAACTTGTGATAGGAGCTGGGTATTGAGCTTTTGAGGTAAAGGTTCATCATTCAAGGGCTTAGGAATTCTGTTTGATTGCTGTTAGGGAGCTTGGGGTCGAGTTTGAAGGGGGTTTAAAGCCTTGGAAATCGGTTTCTCAAAGTACACAACAATTCTGCACAAAAACAGTTTTCACTACCTTTGGTATTTTCCATATCACTTTCTCTATAAAACTCATATGAAGTCCATTTTTATTTCTTTAGAAACTAGACTTAAAACCCTTCACTTTTCGCACAAGAATGACCTGATTTGACTGAGTATTGAGGGAGAAACATTATTTACAAGTTTCACTTTTGTAACAGTAACGATTTTGAACCAGTCACCGTATTTTAGTCATAACTCCCTGAGTACTCGTCATATCAGTTTGGGATTTGAACCATAGGAAAATAGACAAAATTGTCTACACAATAGGCCCTGTTTGGGATGGTTTTGGTTAAGAATTGAATAAGCTATGCTCATTCCAAAACCGCTCACAGATGCTGTTCAAAATAAATTCGGTTTGGGTAGAGCTTGATCGTGTCTTCCGTTTATTCGAATTGTTTGTCACTCCGGGTGAGTTCCTCACCTCGTTATGTTATTTAATTGTGTGCATATATGTTTGGAATGTGAATATAATGTGTTTATGTGCTGAGATTATGAATTTGTTAGAAAATGACAATATCGGTTTTGTGGATGTTTTCGGCGGTGATGGTTTTTATATGAACATGCTATGAATTGGATTGATGAGTTTATGCCATGATTTGAGATTTAATATATGTTGGAAACTCTGTTTGAATGTATTGGACGGTTGGAATTAGGATTGGAATAGATTTGAACGCGATACGGTCGAAACGGGGAATGAAAACTGAGTTTTGGGGCTGCTGGTGAAGTGACACGGACCATGTCAGGGGACACGGGTGCCCGTGTCACCTTCTGTTTGACATGGCTGAAAAAATAAATTTTGGAACGCGGTCTGTGCCCCTTTCACATGGTCCGTGCCCCCAAACGTGTTTTAGGGTTTTTCAACTATTTTGACCCCGTTTAGCATATCGTCCAATGATCGAATTTAATCCTAACTCTAACCTAGTTAATTGATTAAATTATATACTCTCTGTTTGTTGTTTTATGTTTCGAATTTGTCGGTTTTACCGAATCATGGAATTGACGAGTGAGAACGCTAACAAGCTGACTGTGTCTATGTAATCAATAATAAAGGCTTAATTACAGTTTTGGTCTCCCTATTTTTCCCAATTCACGATTTTGGTCCCCAAAGTTTTAATTTGACAATTTTGGTCCCCCTATTTTCCCAATTTGTAAAATCAAGGTCCCCCTCTTAATTGGTCAAAATTGAAAGTCAATTTTGACTGACTTATCCTACGTGGCAGCCCACGTGGACTGCCACGTAGGCGCACCCCCCACCCCCTCCCCCCACCTTCTTCTTCCCCGTGAACCCCCCACCCCCTCCCACCTCCGTTCCACTGTTCACCCCCTCCCCCCTCCACCATCAAACACCCAAAACCGTCCCCAAACACCACCCAGCTCTCCCTCTCACTTCGCAATCACCAACAACCACCACGAACCAACCACCCAGCTCTCCCTCTCACGTCGCGAACTGTCACTCACCCTCCTCCCTCTCCGTCGCGTTCCACTGTTCACCCCCCACCGCCTCTCCCAGATCGCACATCCCCTCTCACCACCGTAAGCCATCACAGATCTCGCTCTCCCCGTTCCACCGTAAGCCATCACAGATCTCGCGAGGGAGAGCGACGAGAGAGAGAACGGCGAGAGAGGGAACGGCGAGATGCGAAGAGAGAGAGGGAGGAGGATCGGTGGGGGAGAAACGAAGGGGGGGAGGAAACGAGGGGGGAGAGATGTGAAGGGGAAGGGGAAAACGAGGGGGGAGAGATGCGAAGGGGGGAGGGGTTCAGGAGGGGGGGAGGGGGTCACGGTGGGGGGTGGGTGGGAGGGGAAGAGGAACAGTGGAGGGGGGTGAGGGGGTTCACGGGGAAAAAGAAGGTGGGGGTGGGGGTGCTCCTACGTGGCAGTCCACATGGGCTGCCACGTAGGATAAGTCTTTCAATTTTGACCAATTAAGAGGGAGACCTTGATTTTACAAATTGGGAAAATAGGGGGACCAAAATCGTCAAATTAAAACTTTGGGGACCAAAATCGTGAATTGGGAAAAATAGGGGGACCAAAACTGTAATTAAGCCAATAATAAATGATATATTAAAGAACAAGATGGGGATGACGATCCCAAGAATTTATGAGCATACTTAGTGGAGAGGGGTCATGATCCCGAAGCTAAGGCCCCGCATTATTCGGCCGGTATAGTCGATTTAGGGTTCTCCGGTGGGATTGAGTGATTTGGTTCCCTAGAAAGGTTTTTAACGAGGCAGTTCCCACTGAAAGGATATTGTACTCTTTTTCCTTCACTAGGATTTTTTTTTTCCATTGGGTTTTTTTCTAGTAAGGTTTTAATGAGGTATATCCTCAATGGACATCCAAGGGGGAGTGTTATGAATATTTGGTGGATGTCCATCTCCCTTTGTCATTTCATATACCATTTGATGCTCTATAACTCCCATGCCATTACTCATTGTTATTGATTTTAACTTAGGATATTTATGAGACATTATGATAGACCATCCATATGTTTGTAATGTCCTATAAATAAGACTCATGAAACATTGTAAATGACCTTCAAGAGTAGCATCACTATAACAAAACTGGTAACCGGCGGCAGTTAATCGACGGCGGTTATACCAAAACCGCCGCCGCTGGATAGGTTGTAGCGGTTTACACGGCGGTTATGTTATCCGCCTGTATTATTAAGTAAACGGCGGCGGTTACCCAGAATTCTGCAGCGGTTGTAAAATTTGGTGAATTTTCAAAAGTGATCTGCGGTGGTTGTTTGCCATTCTGCAACGGTTCCAGGAATTACAGAATTTTAAATGTAAGCTGCGGCGATTAAGGCCTAATCTGAGGCGGTTGATCCCAAAAAAATATTTTCCCACTGCTTTTTTGTTGAAATAACTTTTCCCACTATTTTCCCCCCAAACAATTTAGTTCCCCCAAATTTTCTTTTCTCTCTGGATATTCCTTCCCTCTCTCGCTAAATCCCTTTCTCCACCGACCACCCCTTTCTCCATCGCGCCACCTCCCTTCTCCACCCTCCCTCTTCTCGCCGTCCCTCCCTTTCTCCACCATCCCTCCTTTCTCCATCCTTTCTCCTGCGTGCCTCCTCTCCATTCTACTTCGTCCCTCCGCTCACCAAGTTGCGAACAGGTTTGTTTCGATCCCTCTGTCCACCAACTTCAAAGATTTTTGGCGTTTAGGTTTTTTTAGGGGTTTTGTAGTGTACAAAAATTGTTTCGGTCCCTCCTTTCTCAAAGATTGTTTATGTCCCTTCTTTTTCAGGTTTCAACCATTCTCTCCAACTCAATTTCAGACGGTGGAAAAAGGGATTTCTGTCCCTGAGAAGTCTAAATTTCAGACAGTGGAAGAAGGGGTTTCAATCAAGGTTAGGAAACAGTTTTTTGAGAATCCCTAAAAAGTTATCGTTATAACCATGAACTGAAGTTACTTCATGTTCATTTTTGTTTCAAAAATATGTTTCCATTACCACTTTTCTTCAGTGTACTCTCCTACAAAGTTATTTAATGTTAGTTATCAAGTAACTGTTATTGTTAGTGGATGATGGTTATTCATCCCAAATGGTATTGTGGCTTCGGTGCTTCATCATTTTCTTAATTTCATGAATATGTTTGGAAATTTACATTTCAATTGTTGGGCCTTCAGTTATCTAGTTGTTGCATGGTGTGTGGGGTACCTGTAATTCATGTAATTCTAAGTTTGGTTTATAAGCTTGGATTTTACACAAACTACCTGGGTGATTTATTGTGTAATCTATTATCTATTATCAGTTGAATCACAATCAAATTTCATATCTGATCACAGGCAGCAGCTAATCAAATTCTAGTAATCTTTTGTCCTCCTTTGAGATCCATATAATTCTCTGCTTTTTAACTGTTTATAGTTAGGTTATGCCTTGAAACATGTTTTGTGAAGGTTTTGTTACACATGACCATAATCAGATAGGTTGTATTTCAAACCTTTTCTAGTTTAACTTCTATATAAAATTTTAGTTCTTTATAAAATGACAATTTGGAATAACTTTTATGGTTTTACCTTACTTTTACACACTTCCATTCAAATTAATGGCGGGTTTGAGTGTGAATTCAATTGTAAAGGTCAAGTTTGGGTAAGTGGTCTGTTTTTAAATTTTGGAATGTTCATAAACCAAAATTGTAAATGTCAAGTTTGGGTGTGAAATCAATTGGAATGTTCCTCTAATCGCAGGCTCATTTCTTCCTCTTATCGCAGCTGTCACTCGTTGTCGGCTGTTTACTGATTTTTATGATGAAACTCGTAGCTGGGAACAAAATCTTGAGTTTGGCCCTGATGGCACCCGTGTAGATCAATGGGCAGCTTTTTTGGAATATCGCTTGAAACCTAAAACTTAGGTAAGATATGATGTGTTGAGAATGTTGTGATAAGATTAATCATTTACTAATTGTTTTATTTAATAATGCAGGAAATTTGTGAAATAAACACGGCAAATAGGGCTAAGCAAAAAACTCCTTATACACTTGGGTCAAAAACAATTGCTAGGAAAAGACATGAATTGGTATTTCTAATTTCTTTCTTTAAGTTTACCAACATTGGTAATAAAAGCCAATTGTAGTATGTATACACAAGTTAGCTATGACCATATATGAACTTATAGTGTTTTCTCACTTGTAATTTGTTAGGAAACTAAAACTGGGAAGTAGCTAAAGTTTGAACTTTAGAGGAACAAGTAGCTTTTCTAATGCGGCAAGCTCGTGGAGTCGTGGTGAATGTCCGGCTAGATCTGATGAGGTACCTGCTTTAACAATTAAATTCAGTTTTATATCTGCCTGGTGAAATTCTGATGATAGACTGTTTTGGTGGTATAATGTGATCCTTTATTGACTGGTCCTGCATAACTTGGTTGTTGTTACTTACCCTATTAGTTTGTGTTTTGGTTGGGTGATTTGGAGGAATGGGATTTATGTACATAGATTTAGTGTATTTTTATTGACCGTTCTGAACTAGTCTTTTTATTGTCCTTCTTTTTCTTCTCATTATTTTCATAATTAGTGTCTTCTTTTTTCCTCAGTGAATCACATGTCAAATTCAGCTCAAGGTCTAAACTTATTTTTTCAGTTTCAGTTCCTCTCTTTGAATCTTGTGTTTTCATATTCATCCTTGACTGAATTAGACAAATAAAATATGGATTTTGTTTTCTCTACTTGATGATCTTTGTGATCCTTGAAAAAATCGGCAGTGAGTGGAATTTCTTCCCACTTTCGCTTCTTTGGAAATCTGCAGTGAGTGGAATTCTTTGGAATTTCATATATGGTGTTACTGTTCATTGCAATATAGGTTGAAATTACAGTTTTGGTTGGTCACACACATAGGCACAGTTTTTTTAGAGCAACTGAAACTTATGGAAAATAGTACAACAAAAAAACAGTTCTCAAAGGGAACTTCGTTTTATAAATTAGTATAGATGATATAGATGTTAGGAAGCATGCCCGACTTTTAAAGGAATGAGAATAGATAGAAGAATGCTTATCTAAAAAAAAAGATAGAAGAATGAGAATAAGATTTGTGATATGGTGTTATCCTAAGAAAGTAAAAGGCATGATGATGAACTGATAATATTTGTTGCTGGAAGGGGACTAGAAGATACAAAAAAGCACTGATATCTTTCCTTAAATTAGTACCTTTATAATTTTCCATTTTGGAGAACAAATATTTGCTCTCTTCTGGCATGGCCCTCAAGGATAGTTAGTTGGTTTTAGTTTTCATTGTGCTGATGTTCTTGACTTCTTATTGTTGCTTCTATTCATGGTCTTTATTTAGTCATTCTCCTAGCTAATAGGGTTGAATAATTGTTTTGAGCAATAACTGTATTGATGGTCACATCTAAGTTTTAACATCTAAGCTTCCTTAACTGGAGATTCTCATTGAGTCTTTTGTTTCGTTAACTGATATTTTACTAAATCTTTTAAGACAAATTTTTATAATTATTTTTGTGTAATTTCAGGCTGTAGATTTACGTTCACCTGTTGAAGCAATGCACTCTTCATCTGCTAGTCATGCACCAACACATCATGGACGAACATCTACTCTTTAGATTTAGGATTTGTTATTAACTAGTAATGTTGAAAAACATGTTCTTATATTGGGGAAACTTATACTCTTAAACCCCGTGTCTTTTGATATTTTGTGACTACAGTACCTTTTAATATTATTGTGTTATTTTACTTTAAAAGTGTGAATGAATGAACTTTTTATTATTATTTATGTAGGTTTATTGATACATTTTTATCATATTTCATTTTATTTTTTTAATAATTTGAGAAAAAGTTGTTATAAATAACAAAACAATTTATTTGAGCCTTTAAAGCTAAAAGCAATTTCGTCCTCAGGTTTTGAACAACTGCAAACATCCCTAAAATCGCTGCAGATAAGTAAGGAATATACCATCACGGAAACGGTTTAGTGGCGGTTCTGAACCGCTGCAAAAATCCCCAAAACTGTCGCAGATAGTTGAGGATAATGGCTTTAGAAATAGCATAGTGGCGGTTCTAAACCGCCGCAAATAGCAAACCGCCGCAATATTCCCCAAAACCGCCACAGAAGTATAGTGTTAACCAACTGTTTAGCGACGGGTTAGAACCGCCGCAAACTTAAACGGTCGCCAAAACCGCCGCTAATTACTACTCCAGGTGGTTATTCCAGCGGTTGCCAAAACCGCCGCAGAGTTTCCCTCGCGGTGGAGGTAACTCCAGCGGTTTTGGAACCGTCACGAGGGGTATTTGGCAGAAATGCTTTTTCAACCGCCGCCGCTTTCCTGTTTTGTTGTAGTGCATGCAAAAGCTTTCTTTTTCTATTTCTTCTTCATCTATAGACTATTATATTTTGGTCATATTTCATAACATTCGCTATATTGTATATGTTAGGTTGTTTTACGCAAGTGAATGTATAATTCTTTCAAATTTACATTTCCAAATATTCAAAATTTATTTTTAAAAATATCCACACTCTAAATTTTACTAAATTGTTCAAAAATAAAATTAAAACACCTGTGGGTCTCACAGGCATAGCGGCTAGTTGTTAATTAAAAAAGGAAATATTAATAAAAAATTCAAAAAGGTGTATATAAGGGAAAAATTAAATTTGGGAACCCTAATTCCTACATTTAAGCAACAACCACTCAACTCATGGGAGGGAGAGAAAAAATGTGCAGTGAAGGAAGAATGAAGAAGTAGGGAGGGAGTGAGTGAGTGAGTGAGAGAGAGGGAGCAACAACCACTATACTGTATAATCTCAAATATTCATAAAATTAAAAAATGAAACATCACAATCTCAAGTACATATTACAAAATATTCGGCACAACGTCAATTGTTTTTCACAAAAATGTTTTACATGATGGTGCCTGACGTACATAGTCATAACATATTACCAAAACTATCCAAAAAATTACTTCTAACATAAACCAAGCAAACACCAAAACATCACAATCTCAAGTACATATTACAAAATCTTCAGCACAATCTCAAATACATATTATCAAATCTAATCTAACCCAGACTAAGCAAACACCAAATATGAAACTAGCTTTTCCCATGACTTTGAAGTGGTACCACTGATTACACTGAAAAAATCACTTGGCCAACTATCATCTGCTAGACTCACATCGTATGCAGTCCTTTAAAAGAAAGGAAGAAAATGGTTAGCTCAAATAATAAGCAAAAATTAATAGCAATATAGACGGTTACCAAATGAAAATAATACATATGAACTTGTAAGCCTCTCATGATCCGAGACAATAGAGGAATTCAATAGATCTAACTGTTGGGAAACAAAGCCATGATACAACAGAAGGAACAGTATGCAAAGTCCTATCTATAGATTTACATCTTCTGCGACTAAACTACCGGCTACCACGATCAATATCAGTAAACAAGGTGAAACAAAGAAGTAACACAATATGAAAATGTTTGGTTACTGAAGGAGGAAAATGAAATGCAGGTTACCTCGTTAGAGAACTCTCGTTTGCCTTGATAGGAGTTACTGGTTAGAACTTGAACTGCTATCTCTTTTCCATCTTTAAGTTTCCCATAGTAAACAACTCCAAAACCTCCAGAACCAATTTTTTTTTCAAAATTATTTGTAGAATTTTCAATTTCAGAAAAACTGAAGCAATGAGCAGCTTCTGTAGGACCGTCGCCCTTAGATTCCAGACTTTGAGAAGGGAGAGAAATAAGGTGGTCTATGAAGAGCATAAAAAAATTAATCACATACTGCCATTTCAAATCTCGAAATGACATGTAAGTTTGATTTAGAACCCTACCTTTCTCATAATATTTTCCCTTTCCTTTATGCATAAACAAGCAAGATATAATAGTAGCCAAAAGTAAAATGGTAGCCCCAACTGCTGAACCAATAATCACATACAATTGATTCGTTTTTCTGCTCTCTTTATGAAGATTACCATTTCCAGAGTAGCTGTTAAGGGTGGAAATAAAAGTAGTGGCCATTATGTATATATGGTTATGAGGGAATTAGAAAACTTACAAAAAAAGCAATAAGAACGAAAGATATATATTGATCACTTTGAAGTGTTAGCATTTTAAGGAAAAGATTCCAGAATGTCGATATTCATCAATTCTCCTATGGTGTAACGTGCCAATACTTTCCTCCACTTTTACATGTACTATGCTGCATTATGCTTAAATTCAACAATTAAAAAACAGTACTCACTTGAAAACCAAATAACTCATGTAAGTTCCAGATAGCTTACAGTTCCCTCAAATTTGGAAGGTTCCCCAAAGAGTTTGGGAGCACACCCGCCAAATGATTGTTCTCAAGGTGACTGCAAAAGAGAAAAGGTTGTAGCTCACTGAAAACTAACAAAATAAGAATAATGGATAAACTTATCATCAATTACATGATTTTTAAGTCCATGCATCCAGTAAAATCTGGGACTGGGTTTGTCAGCGAATTTCCATCAAGCCATCTGCATCGATGAATCGAATAATTATGCCACCAACCACAGCACAAGCTTGATAGACAAAATAAGAAAGCAATATAAAACTCAACTCAACCAGACCAGTCAATTTGGTGATGTCCAAAGGAATATTTCCCGTCAAGTTTTGACCAGACAACAAATTGTCATCACCAGCAACACAAAATAAACTGTCATAAGATCACTTGAGCTTTCCTTTTCGTACAGTAATTATAATTCTTTATTACAAGCTAGGTTGTTTTTTTCCCTCTTCTCATTATTTTCCTTTCTTTTTACTTTTTTTTCAGGATATGAGAAGGAATAAGACTGCATGAATAAGCAAAACAAAAGCCTAAAAAAATATGAAATAGGCCCTTTGTACGCATGGTTTTATATTATGGTTAGATAACTAGTATTTTACCCGTGCATACGCACGGGTGATACTGTATGGTCGGTGTATTGTCATGAAGTCATAATAGTAATTTGGAAGCTAATCATAAGTTGTGAACAATGTCCAAAATGTATGATTTGAAATTCAAAGTGGAAAGAGATTGACAATCAGAATTACATTGATCCATAATAATGTATTTGGACATTAGAGGTAAAATATGCATCCCCGTTGACACTCCCGTTTGCATACTAGTTGACCCTCCCACTGGCACTTCTGTTGGCGCTCTCGTTACCTCTTCCGTTGCCACTCCCGTTGCCTCTCTCATTGCCAGTCTCTCGTTACCTCTCTTAGTGGTTAAATTGATTGATTTTAATAGAGAGATTATAGTAAATAATAAATTGATTTTAATAGTTTTAATAGAGAGATTATAGTAAATAATAAATTTTAGATGGAGTAAAAAAGAAGAA
This sequence comes from Astragalus membranaceus, assembly GCA_039519185.1. NCBI lineage: Eukaryota > Viridiplantae > Streptophyta > Magnoliopsida > Fabales > Fabaceae > Astragalus > Astragalus membranaceus. The sequence goes on from CM076849.1 coordinate 182,243,953, forward strand.
AAAAGAAAATAAGATTTTTTAAAATATGCATCCACGTTGGTGCTCTTCTTGCCTCTCTTGTTCCCACTCATGTTCCCGTTGTCGCTCCCGTTGGCGATTCCATTGTCAGTCTCGCATTGCCGCTCTCGTTGTGTTGCAAATTTTGTCTTTTAGGGGTGAATTTACTAAAATAGTTGTGTTGCAAAAAGTTAAAACAAAATCGGTATCTTCTTATAATATTAATAATGGAGTAAAAAGTAATATATGCAGCCTCGTCGCTCTCGTTCCCTCTCTTGTTGGCACTCCCGTTGGAACTCTCGTTGGCGCTCTCGTTCCCTCTCTTGTTGGCACTCTCGTTGCCGCTCTCGTTGCCGATCTCGTTGTCAGTGTCTCGTTGTCGCTCCCGTTGCCACATGTTTTCTCCTTTTTTCTATATGATTTAATATTACAATTGTTAGTGGTTAAATTGATTGATTTTAGTAGTTTTAATAGAGAGATTATAGTGAATAGTAAATTTTAAATTATTTAATTATTGAGTGTGATATTAATTTAATAATTTATTTTTTTGGAATAAATAATTTTGAAGCTATTGTTAGAGGTATGGTTTTTTTTGACAATTGGTAGTAATTAAATTGATTTCTTTTAGAAGTTTGAGTAAATTATAGAAATAGTTAAAAAAAATTATGTTTTTAGTAAAAAAACTGACAAAAAAGTCATTTTAAATGGAAAGAAAAACTGAAAAAAAATTGGAAAAAAAACCGAATAAAAAGTTGGTTTTAAAATTTGCTGTTTTTTGTCCTTTTGCTGCGTCAGTTGCAGCTTCTGATTGCAGTTTTCAATCATATTTTTGTCCCTCACTTTTTTGTCTCTCTATCGTTGCCACTCCCGTGGCATCTCCCGTTGGTGCTCTAGTTGCCACTCCCATTGGCGCTCTCGTTGGCACTCCCGTTGGCATTCACGTTGGCATTTTACTCTTTTTTAGTAATTATAAAATAGTTATTTGATAATTTTTTGTAGTGGTTAAATTGATTGACTTTAACAAAAGTAGTTAAATTGATTAGTTTTAGTAGTTATTTTGTAATTTTTGGTAGGGGTTAAAAAAATTTACAATTCTTTTTTTGACAATGAATAGTGGCTAAATTGTTTTTTTAACAACTTTTTTTACAAAGTAGTTAAACTGATTTTTTAACAATTCTACTTTTTTAACAACTTTTTTTACAAAGTAGTTAAACTGATTTTTTTGACGCGTTACAATTTAACTACTTTTTTTACAAAGTAGTTAAACTGATTTTTTTTTTAAATTCAATTCTTTTATAAAAATAATGAAAATTGATTTACGGTGACTAATTGTTTTTATAAAAATATTGACAAACGTTTTTTTTTAAAAAAGTTAAAAAAAAGAGTATAAATTTTATTTAAAAAAATCAGTTTTTTTGAAAAAAATTGAATTTAAAAAAGGCTTAAATATGTTTTAGGCCCCTGCAAATAAATGGTGTTTTGGTTTAAGCCCCTGCAAAAAAAATTTTTTGTTAAAAGCCCTTGCAAAATGAAATATTTTGTTATAAGCCCTTCTCAACATATCCAGCAATCATAGCATTCCATGTTAAGGCTAACATTTTAGTCATAGAAGGGCTTATAACAAAATATGTCATTTTGCAAGGGCTTTTAACAAAAAAAAAATTTTGCAGGGGCTTAAACCAAAACACCCTATATTTGCAGGGGTCTAAAACATATTTAAGCCTTTAAAAAAAATGTATTGGTACTGTAGCGCGTCAGAAACGTCACTGTAGAGTGACATAAGCGATACTGTAGCGCGTTAAAAACGTCATTGTAGTGATACTGTAACATTTTGTCTTTATGTGGTGAATTGTCTATTTTGCCCCTAAATTGTGACAAATGTCAAAATTTGGTGATGTCTAAAAATATAAATATACTAACATATATTTTGATTATATAGATTATATAGAAGGATTCACGTGGATTCTACAATTGAAGGTCTTGCCATCACATTGCTCGTTTAATCAATTATTCTCATTTATTTATTGAAGGTCTTGCCATTATTGCTCAGTTTTTAAACTCTCATTCTCTCTCGAAAGTCTTGCCAACTTGTGCAAGCCAAGTACAATGTCTATCACCATATGAATTCGTTGACATCCTATTTTGAAGTCCTATTTTTTAGGCACAGTAGCTTTTAACCCGTGCATACGCACGGGTGATACGGTTTGGTTGGTGTATTGCCATAAAATCATAATAGTAATTTGGACATTGAGTCAAAGAAATTAAATGGGATTGACAATCAGAAATAATAATGTATTTGGACATTAGAGGTAAAATATGCATCCCCGTTGACCCTCATGTTTGCATCCTCGTTGGCCCTTCCGTTGGCGCTCTCGTTGGCATTTATTTTTAGTAATTATAAAATAGTTATTTGTTAATTTTTTGTAGTGGATAAGTTGATTGATTTTAACAAAAGTAGTTAAATTTATTAATTTTAGCAGTTATTTTGTAATTTTTGGTAGGGGTTAAAGTTTTTTTACAGTTATTTTTTTGACAATGGATAGTGGTTAAAATGATTAATTAATTTTTTTTGGTAGGGGTTAAAATTTTAATTAAATTAAATTTTTTAAATTAAGAAAAAAAGACTTTTATAAAAAACCAGTTTTTTAGGAAAAATTATAAAAAAAACAGTTCATAAAAAAATATAAAAGAAAATTAGTTTTTTAAAAAAAATGACTTTTTAAAAAAACAGTTTTTAAACTATTAATGAATTTAAATTTTTAAAATTATGAAGAAAATATTTTTATTAAAAAAATAAAAAAAAACAGTTTATAAAAAAAATTTAAAAAAAATCTATTTTTTTAAATTATAGTAAATAGTAATAGAGATATAATAGTAAATAATAAAATGAATTTAATAATTTTAATGAAAATATACTAATATAATCATTTTAATCAAATTTATAAATAAAAAAAAAGTTTTTTTGAAATTTTGGTTGGTGGAATAATTTTTTTTAATAATTGTTAGTGTTTAAATGGATTTGTTTTAATAGTTTTAATAGATAGATAGCAATAGTACTAAATAGTTAAAAGAATAGTGAAGAAAAAATATTAAAATTTATTTTTTCTCTCTCTCCAATGGGCACTGACGCACGTCAGTCCTTTTTCAGTCGCTGTCAGCGCGTCAGCGGTTGCCTGCAGCAGCTGTCTTTTTTGTTTTTTTTTTCAGCGCTTTTGCCTTACTTTTTTTTTGAGATCTGTTGCTGTTAGTACTTTTTGAGTGTGCCAGCGCTTTTTTTTGCTGTCAGCATTGTTGCTATCGCGTTAGCCGGTTTTATTTGAAAAAAGCTGAAAAAGCTGAATAATTTTTGTTAGTTAGCGGATATTTTACCATTTTGTCCAAAAAATTGGACACGTGTCAAGTTATTAAGATGTCTAAAGTTGTCATTATGCTAACACTTGATTTTATTATATTGAGTTTGATTACTTATGAAGATGGTGCATTGTGTTCCATGAAATGTAGAGTTGTAAGTCGTGGTCGCTTGTCAAAGCCCAATGGGCCAAAGCACAAATAAAGTGGACTGGTTGGGCAGGGCCAACCTAGATATCTATACTAGACTGTACTTTTTGTATCTCGGTCAACCCAAAACACTTGGCATGTGCATGGGCCGTCTAGATCTAGTTCATTTCTTAACAAACAAAACCACTAAAATTGTATAAAATAACATAAAAAACGGTTCCAAATTGACACTTCTAATTAAATGAGTGTGGTGGGAACTCAAGGTTCAAAATGGAAAAAGGATGGCGAAGTCTTTTCACCTATAAGCCATGTTTTTTAAGGGTGAGGACTAATAGAATAAACGGGTACACAAAATAAAAGATGAATGTCTAGTTTAAATAGATAAAATATCTCAATAAAAATTGATTTTGTATTATTTTAAACGTATTCTCCACAAAGAAATTTATCCTACTGTATTTAATAAAACGCTTCTTTCAAAATATTAAAATTTTAAAAACAACTATTTTTTTAAAATATATAAAACAGAATAATAAGATATTCTAATTGTCAAGAATTTACATAGATACTATTTATTCATGGTCAAATAAACCCAGCAAATATTATTAAGAAAAACATAATAATTAATATCCCAAATATAGTAAATAATTACAGAAAAATTATAATTAAATAAATTACCACAATTACTATGAGAAACACAATTTATAACATATATAAATTGCGGAATTTTGGGATGCTACAATTTTTTACCCTAGGCCACTCAGTACTTGGGTCAATAAAAACCAATTGTTATCTAATGTGATATATACCAAATTTAATTTAGCTTAAACATTGTTCTTATCCATACTCTAATAGCATACTCATTATGATGATATTTCAGAACTACTCCCAAGATATGAACTTATGAATATGGGTGTTTTATAAGGAAATAAAATAGATATGAGTATTTTGAACTACAAAATACAGCTAGCATTGGACAAAGACATGCATGGTTGATGTACATGGAAAACAATAAAGTCTGCAAAATAAATGTCACCATGGTAATATATAGTACAAAGAATCAAATCTTTCCTATATAGTCTAAACCTTATCAACACACATACATCAATTATTACATTCTTAAATCATGTTAAAATCTAAATCCCCCTCCCTGATCACCTCACTTTCTCTGTTTTCACCAGCTGCATGCCTATGAGTTGTGAATTTGTGATGGTGATCATGCTCTTCTTTCTCTCTCCCACTCTGCTTTTACTACACACCTAACGTCTTCATTTCATATCAAAGGATATTTAATTGTATGAATGTAGCTGGAGATATCATAAATGAATTAATTAATTAGTTAATATATATTGAAATAAATTAAGCAAGTTGATCGCAAAGTTTCAATTTCCCCATCAGCAATACTATTTTATCTATGAGAACTTAAGTAGGGATTTGAACTCTGAACAAGAGAAAGTTAAAATTAATTGAAAAATAAAAAAAGGCAAGCATGCTGGGCAATGGACACGTAATAACAAGAATTGATGTCTATTGAGCATGTTGGTCTAATCAATTGACTAGTCTCCATGCCCGTGCTTCGCACGGGGAGAGATTAAATATGCAAGTTAATCAGAATTAAGACATAAAGTAACAGAAATTGCAATGCAAATATCATACAAACAATACATACATTCAATAGATAAGTGTTTAGATGTTAAAATCCCAAAAATAACAAACAACGCGTAAGAGGAGAAGGTGATTCAGTTACCAAATTTAGTGAGCCAACATCTTGAAATTGAACACCAATAGATAATAAGAAGAAAAAATGTAAAATTTTTTAATAAAAACCACCAATAAAATAGAAGCAGCTATACAAAGTTGAAAGATAGTGTGGATTCTATTGTACATATGGCTGAAGTTCCTGCAGAAATAATTGCTGCAACGCGGTACTTGAATTAAAAAGAAAGATAAAAATACAAACACCAATTTAAGTTTGTCTCTAATAATCATTCGTGCGAAATGACCAAAATAAATAAGACAACACAAATAGAAAGTGAAACACAAGGGTTATCATGTAGGGTTGGATAAAAACTACCAATAACATAGAAACACCTATACAGAGTTGGAAAAAAATGATGGGGGTTGTATTGTAAATGTGACTGAAGTTCCCGCAGGAATAAGTATCTATCGAATCTACTACAATATAATAAAAACACATACCAGTATATTTACATTTATAGACATCACCAAATTTTGCCATTTGTCACATTTCATGGGCAAAATAGACAATTTGTCACATAACAACAAAAAACAACAAAACGCTACAGTACCACTGACGCGCTACAGTACCACTGCTACAGTACCAATGCTACAGTACCACTGACGCGCTACAGTACCACTGCAGAGCTACAGTGCTGTACCACTGACGCGCTACAGTACGCGTGTCAGTTTTTTTTTAAAAAAAATATCTTTTTTTTTTAAAAACAGATTTTTTTAAATTTTTTTTTAAAAACTGTTTTTTTTATTTTTTTAATAAAACTCTTTTCTTCAAAAATTTAAATTCATTAATATTTTAAAAACTGTTATTTTTTTAAATTCATTTTTTTAAAAAACTAATTTCCTTTTATATATTTTTTTTTTGTAAACCCGGGTATCCACCGCACAGACAGCAGTGACTAATCCCTCACTCATTGTAGGTGCCTCGAGGGGCGGTAACTAACTCCTACTTTTTTTTAAAAACTAATTTTCTTTTATATTTTTTTTTGAACTGTTTTTTTATGAAAGTCTTTTTTCTTAATTTTAAAAATTTAATTTAGTTAATATTTTAAAAACTGTTTTTTTTTTAATTTTTAAAAATCTGTTTTTTTTTAAATCATTTTTATAAAAGTCATTTTTCATCATTTTTTTTGCGTTTTTTTTGGTCAAAAACATTTAAATAATCTACTCAAACTACTAAAATTAGTAATTTCTTTTGACAACGGTAAAATTAATCATTTTAACCACTATCAATTGTCAAAAAAATAATTGTAAAAAAACTTTAACCCCTACCAAAAATTTAAAAATAACTACTAAAACTAATCAATTTAACTACTTTTGTTAAAATCAATCAATTTAACCACTACAAAAAATTAACAAATAACTATTTTATAATTACTAAAAATGAGTAAAATGCCAACGAGAGTGTCAACGAGAGTGACAGCGAAAGCGCCAACGGGACTGGCAACGAGAGCGCCAACGGGAGATGCAACATGAGTGGCAACGATAGACGTAGCGAGAGTGTCAACAGGAGGGCCAATGAGAATGCAAACGGGAGGGTCAACGGGGATGCATATTTTACCTCTAATGTCTAAATATATTATTATTTCTGATTTTCAATCCCCTTTAATTTCTTCGACTCAATGTCCAAATTACTATTATGACTTCATGAAAATACACCAACCATACAGTATCACCCGTGCGTATGCACGGGTAAAAAACTAGTATTATATATTGCAAGACAACGAAGCAACTCCAAATATATTTGTGATTTGTTAGTAACCGAACTAAATGATTCAATACATATTTCAGGTTCAAAAATATAAGGAGAAGAAGTATAAATACAATTTTTTAATGGTTCAGAAAAATATTGTTCTAAAATATATAAAGAAAAGAAGTATAAAAAAATTAATTTTTTAATGTGGTGAAATTTATAAAGAGTGAGTTGCACGGGTTAGTGTCACGAAATTAATTTTTTTTCAACAAATTGGTTATTGAAAAATTCTTTAGGTATTTGAACAGTCAATTTGTTTTTTTCGAAATGCTAAAGCACCCCAAAACACACTACTTAGTATCGCACTTTACGTATTTTATCACAAAACTAATTTTTTTCTTCATCATACCGGTTATCGAGGAACAAATTTTGTGTATTTGAACAGTTAAATTACCCCCCAAAACACACTACTTAGCATCGCACTTTACTTATTTTGTCACGAAATTATTATTTTTTCACCATATGGGTTATTGAGGAACAAACTTTGGCCGTTTGAATAGTTAGTTTTTCTGAACCATAAATTACACCAAAACACACGGAAAGTACGACAAAACACACTACTTACCATTGCAGTTATTTTTTTTCTTTCACCAAACCGGTTATTGAGGAATATTTTGCGTATTTAAATAGTTAAAAACTTTTGAGAACGTTAAAGTACCTCAAAACACACTGTTTAGCATCGCACTTTACGGATTTTGTCACGAAAGTATTGTTTACTCACCATACCGGTTATTGAGGAACAAAACTTTGTTTAGCATCGCACTTTACGTATTTTGCTTAGCATCGCACTTTACGTATTCGAACACTAAAATACCCCAAAACACATTGCTTAGCATCACACTTTACGTATTTGAATATTTAAATTTTGTTTGAACCATAAATTACACCCTGAAAGTACCCAAAAGCACACTACTTAGCATCACAATTATTATTTTTTTTTACCAAACCGGTTATTGAGGAACAAAATTTGCGTATTTGAGTTAAAAAAATTTTCCAAAACTCCAAAGTACCCCAAAACACACTGCTTAGCATCGTACTTTATGTATTTTGTCACGAAAAATTATTTTTTTTCACCAAAGTGGGTATTGAAGAACAAATTTTGCGTATTTGAACAGTTAAATTTTTTTCTTAACCATAAAATACACTAAAACACACCGCTTAACATCTCACTGTTCGTACTTTGTCATATTTGAACATCTAAATTTTTCTCCTACACATAAAGTAGTACTCCTTAAAATACATAAAAAAAAAAGGCTGGCAATTAGGGCGTAGAATGCCAATTGTAGAGTAACTGCATGACGACATCCGCATATAATATAGGACTTTAAAAATTAAGAAAATTAAAACATAAGAAAAAGAAGAAAAAAAAAGTAAAAAGGCTGAAGTTTGGCACCAATGCCAACTGCAGCCAGCCAGTATTCGCATATAATATATATATATATATATATATATATATATATATATATATATATATATATATATATATATATATATATATATATATATATATATATATATATGTGTGTGTGTGTCTGTTGATTTTTTTTTCTTCTAAAAAACTCCCTTTTTAAAACACGTGAAATTCTCATTGAATTTCTTCCAGAAGGACAACTCCTTTACTAACTTTAGTTCAAAATCATTTAGTTTTTCTCATCACCCAAGTTTTTAAAAGAAAACTTCAAAACTAACCAAAATAATCCTCTATCGTTTACTCTCATCCTTAATTCAATTTTTTTACTTTCTACCAAATAAACATTCCAAAAGATTACTCCTCAAACCCCAATGCAATTGTTAACATAAACCTAAGACTCACATCATAACTTCAAATCCATATTCACACCCAAACTCATTATCTTAATATACTTTAAATTGCATTACTTCACTTCCTCAAAAACTAGCGGTATATCCATGCACATCCAAACTCAGTTATTACATTCTTAAATCATGTTAAAATCTAAATCCCCCTCCCACACCTCACTTTCTCTGTTTTCACCTGCATGCCTGTGAGTTGTGAATTTGAAATATTTACTAAACAAACCAATAATACCAATGACCATGACTATCTCAATGGCACGCTTGTGTGTCATATTCAATATAAATATGTGAAAAATCAAGATAATTTTTTTGAAAATTATAATTATTAGGAACACTAGTTGTTATTTATTTTGAATAGAAACTATGGAATTACAATTCCATATATATGTTGAAGAGGTCAGGTCATTGGATTAATGTAAAGAGAGGTAGCTAAAAGGGGAAGGTGTCACGGGTCACAACAGAGGTGAGAGAGAAAAACTATGGAAATTTGGGAAATGATGGTATTATATCACTTTGCTTTTGCTATAGATCTTAATGGCTAATGGATTAGATGAATATTTCAGAACTACTCCCAAGATATGAACTTACGAATATGGGTGTTTTAATTATAAGGAAATAAAATAGATATGAGTATTTTGAACTGCAAAATACAGCTAGCATTGGACAAAGACATGCATGGTTGATGTACATGGAAAACAATGAACTGTGCAAAATAAATGCCACCTACACAGAATCAAATCTTTCCTATATAGTCTAAACCTTATCAACACATACATCAATTATTACATTCTTAAATCATGTTAAAATCTAAATCCCCCTCCCACACCTCACTTCGCTGTTTTCACCTGCATGCCTGTGAGTTGTGAATTTGAAATATTTACTGAACAAACCAATAATACCAATGACCATGACTATCTCAGTGGCGTGCTTGTGTGTCATATTCAATATAAAGATGTGAAAAATCATGATACTTATTTTGAAAATTATAATTATTAGGAACACTAGTTATTTATTTTGAATAGAAACTATGGAATTACACTTCCATAGTTGACTTCTTTCTATATAAGTTGAAGATGTCAGGTCATTGGATTAATGTAAAGAGAGGTAGCTAAAAGGGGAAGGTGTCACGTGTCACAACAGAAGTGAGAGAGAAAAACAATGGAAATTTGGGAAATGATGGTATTATATCACTTTGCTTTTGCTATAGATCTTAATGGCTAATGGATCAGATTAATATTTCAGAACTGCTCCCAAGATATGAACTTATGAATATGGGTGTTTTAATTATAAGGAAATAAAATAGATATGAGTATTTTGAACTGCAAAATACAGCTAGCATTGGACAAAGACATGCATGGTTGATGTACATGGAAAACAATGAAGTGTCCAAAATAAATGCCACCTACACAGAATCAAATCTTTCCAATATAGTCTAAACCTTATCAACACATACATCAATTATTACATTCTTAAATCATGTTAAAATCTAAATCCCCCTCCCACACCTCACTTTCTCTGTTTTCACCTGCATGCCTGTGAGTTGTGAATTTGAAATATTTACTGAACAAACCCATAATATCAATGACCATGACTATCTCAGTGGCGTGCTTGTGTGTCATATTCAATATAAAGATGTGAAAAATCATGATACTTTGTTTGAAAATTATAATTACTAGGAACACTAGTTGTTATTTATTTTGAATAGAAACTATGGAATTACACTTCCATAGTTGACTTCTTTCAATATATGTTGAAGAGGTCAGGTCATTGGTTTAATGTAAAGAGAGGTAGCTAAAAGGGGAAGGTGTCACGGGTCACAACAGAGGTGAGAGAGAAAAACTATGGAAAGGTGGGTAATGATGGTATTATATCACTTTGCTTTTGCTATAAATCTTAATGGCTAATGGATCAGATAAATATTTCAGAACTACTCCCAAGATATGAACTTATGAATATGGGTGTTTTAATTATAAGGAAATAAAATAGATATGAATATTTTGAACTGCAAAATACAGCTAGCATTGGACAAAGACATGCATGGTTGATGTACATGGAAAACAATGAAGTCTGCAAAATAAATGTCACCATGATAATATATAGTACACAGAATCAAATCTTTCCTATATAGTCTAAACCTTATCAACACATACATCAATTATTACATTCTTAAATCATGTTAAAATCTAAATCCCCCACCCACACCTCACTTTCTCTGTTTTCACTTGCATGCATGTGCGTTGTAAATTTGAAATATTTACTGAACAAACCAATAATACTAATGACCATGACTATCTCAGTGGCGTGCTTCTGTGTCATATTCAATATAAAGATGTGAAAAATCATGATACTTTTTTTGAAAATTATAATTATTAGGAACAGTAGTTGTTATTTATTTTGAATAGAAACTATGGAATTACACTTCCATAGTTGACTTCTTTCTATATATGTTGAAGAGGTCAGGTCATTGGATTAATGTAAAGAGAGGTAGCTAAAAGGGGAAGGTGTCACGGGTCACAACAGAGGTGAGAGAGAAAAACTATGGAAATTTGGGTAATGATGGTATCATATCAGTTTGCTTTTGCTATAGATCTTAATGGCTAATGGATCAGATGAATATTTCAGAACTACTCCCAAGATATGAACTTATGAATATGGGTGTTTTAATTATAAGGAAATAAAATAGATATGAGTATTTTGAAAAGGAAAATACAGCTAGCATTGGACAAAGACATGCATGGTTGATGTACATGGAAAACAATGAAGTCTGCAAAATAAATGTCACCATGGTAATATATAGTACACAGAATCAAATCTTTCCTATATAGTCTAAACCTTATCAACACATACATCAATTATTACATTCTAAAATCATGTTAAAATCTAAATCCCCCTCCCACGCCTCCCTTTCTCTGTTTTCACCTGCATGCCTGTGAGTTGTGAATTTGAAATATTTACTGAACAAACCAATAATACCAATGACCATGACTATCTCAGTGGCGTGCTTGTGTGTCATATTCAATATAAAGATGTGAAAAATCATGATACTTTTTTTTTGAAAATTATAATTATTAGGAACACTAGTTGTTATTTATTTTGAATAGAAACTATGGAATTACAATTCCATGGTTGACTTCTTTCTATATATGTTGTAGATGTCAGGTCATTGGATTAATGTAAAGAGAGGTAGCTAAAAGGGGAAGGTGTCACGGGTCACAACAGAGGTGAGAGAGAAAAACTATGGAAATTTGGGTAATGATGGTATTATATCATTTTGCTTTTGCTATAGATCTTAATGGCTAATGGATCAGATGAATATTTCCGAACTACTCCCAAGATATGAACTTATGAATATGGGTGTTTTAATTATAAGGAAATAAAATAGATATGAGTATTTTGAACAGCAAAATACAGCTAGCATTGGACAAAGACATGCATGGTTGATGTACATGGAAAACAATGAAGTCTGCAAAATAAATGTCACCATGGTAATATATTGTACACAGGATCAAATCTTTCCTATATAGTCAAAACCTTATCAACACATACATCAATTATTACATTCTTAAATCATGTTAAAATCTAAATCCCCCTCCCACACCTCACTTTCTCTGTTTTCACCTGCATGCCTGTGAGTTGTGAATTTGAAATATTTACTGAACAAACCAATAATACCAATGACCATGACTATCTCAGTGGCGTGCTTGTGTGTCATATTCAATATAAAGGTGTGAAACATCATGATACTTTTTTTGAAAATTATAATTATTAGGAACAGTAGTTGTTATTTATTTTGAATAAAAACTATGGAATTACACTTCCATAGTTGACTTCTTTCTATATATGTTGAAGAGGTCGGGTCATTGGATTAATGTAAAGAGAGGTAGCTAAAAGGGGAAGGTGTCACGGGTCACAACAGAGGTGAGAGAGAAAAACTATGGAAATTTGGGTAATGATGGTATTATATAAGTTTGCTTTTGCTATAGATCTTAATGGCTAATGGATCAGATGAATATTTCAGAACTACTCCCAAGATATGAACTTATGAATATGGGTGTTTTAATTATAAGGAAATAAAATAGATATGAGTATTTTGAACAGCAAAATACAGCTAGCATTGGACAAAGACATGCATGGTTGATGTACATGGAAAACAATGAAGTCTGCAAAATAAATGTCACCATGGTAATATATAGTACACAGAGTCAAATCTTTCCTATATAGTCTAAACCTTATCAACACATACATCAATTATTACATTCTTAAATCATGTTAAAATATAAATCCCCCTCCCACACCTCACTTTCTCTGTTTTCACTTGCATGCATGTGAGTTGTGAATTTGAAATATTTACTGAACAAACCAATAATACCAATGACCATGACTATCTCAGTGGCGTGCTTGTGTGTCATATTCAATATAAAGATGTGAAAAATCATGATACTTTTTTTGAAAATTATAATTATTACGAACAGTAGTTGTTATTTATTTTGAATAAAACTATGGAATTACACTTCCATAGTTGACTTCTTTCTATATATGTTGAAGAGGTCAGGTCATTGGATTAATGTAAAGAGAGGTAGCTAAAAGGGGAAGGTGTCACGGGTCACAACAGAGGTGAGAGAGAAAAACAATGGAAATTTGGGAAATGATGGTATTATATCACTTTGCTTTTGCTATAGATCTTAATGGCAAATGGATCAGATGAATATTTCCGAACTACTCCCAAGATATGAACTTATGAATATGGGTGTTTTAATTATAAGGAAATAAATAGATAAGAGTATTTTGAACAGCAAAATACAGCTAGCATTGGACAAAGACATGCATGGTTGATGTACATGGAAAACAATGAAGTCTGCAAAATAAATGTCACCATGGTAATATATTGTACACAGAATCAAATCTTTCCTATATAGTCTAAACCTTATCAACACATACATCAATTATTACATTCTTAAATCATGTTAAAATCTAAATCCCCCTCCCACACCTCACTTTCTCTGTTTTCACTTGCATGCATGTGAGTTGTGAATTTGAAATATTTACTGAACAAACCAATACTACTAATGACCATGACTATCTCAATGGCGTGCTTCTGTGTCATATTCAATATAAAGATGTGAAACATCATGATACTTTTTTTGAAAATTATAATTATTAGGAACAGTAGTTGTTATTTATTTTGAATAGAAACTATGGAATTACACTTCCATAGTTGACTTCTTTCTATATATGTTGAAGAGGTCAGGTCATTGGATTAATGTAAAGAGAGGTAGCTAAAAGGGGAAGTTGTCACGTGTCACAATAGAGGTGAGAGAGAAAAACTATGGAAATTTGGGTAATGATGGTATTATATCAGTTTGCTTTTGCTATAGATCTTAATGGCTAATGGATCAGATGAATATTTCAGAACTACTCCCAAGATATGAACTTATGAATATGGGTGTTTTAATTATAAGGAAATAAAATAGATATGAGTATTTTGAACAGCAAAATACAGCTAGCATTGGACAAAGACATGCATGGTTGATGTACATGGAAAACAATGAAGTCTGCAAAATAAATGTCACCATGGTAATATATAGTACACATAATCAAATCTTTCCTATATAGTCTAAACCTTATCAACACATACATCAATTATTACATTCTTAAATCATGTTAAAATCTAAATCCCCCTCCCACACCTCACTTTCTCTGTTTTCACCTGCATGCCTGTGAGTTGTGAATTTGAAATATTTACTGAACAAACCAATAATACCAATGACCATGACTATCTCAGTGGCGTGCTTGTGTGTCATATTCAATATAAAGATGTGAAAAATCATGATACTTTTTTTGAAAATTATAATTATTAGGAACACTAGTTGTTATTTATTTTGAATAGAAACTATGGAATTACACTTCCATGGTTGACTTCTTTCTATATATGTTGAAGATGTCAGGTCATTGGATTAATGTAAAGAGAGGTAGCTAAAAGGGGAAGGTGTCACGGGTCACAACAGAGGTGAGAGAGAAAAACAATGGAAATTTGGGAAATGATGGTATTATATCACTTTGCTTTTGCTATAGATCTTAATGGCTAATGGATCAGATGAATATTTCAGAACTACTCCCAAGATATGAACTTATGAATATGGGTGTTTTAATTATAAGGAAATAAAATAGATATGAGTATTTTGAACAACAAAATACAGCTAGCATTGGACAAAGACATGCATGGTTGATGTACATGGAAAACAATGAAGTCTGCAAAATAAATGTCACCATGGTAATATATAGTACACAGAATCAAATCTTTCCTATATAGTCTAAACCTTATCAACACATACATCAATTATTACATTCTTAAATCATGTTAAAATCTAAATCCCCCTCCCACACCTCACTTTCTCTGTTTTCACCTGCATGCATGTGAGTTGTGAATTTGAAATATTTACTGAACAAACCAATAGTACCAATGACCATGACTATCTCAGTGGCGTGCTTGTGTATCATATTCAATATAAAGATGTGAAAAATCATGATACTTTTTTGTGAAAATTATAATTATTAGGAACACTAGTTGTTATTTATTTTGAATAGAAACTATGGAATTACACTTCCATGGTTGACTTCTTTCTACATATGTTGAAGATGTCAGGTCATTGGATTAATGTAAAGAGAGGTAGCTAAAAGGGGAAGGTGTCACGGGTCACAACAGAGGTGAGAGAGAAAAGCAATGGAAATTTGGGAAATGATGGTATTATATCACTTTGCTTTTGCTATAGATCTTAATGGCTAATGGATCAGATGAATATTTCAGAACTACTCACTAGTGGAAAAAAGGGATTTAAAGTCGGATATTTGGGGCTTTTAAAGTCGGATCCTAATCCGACTTTGATCGAGTCGACTTCGAAAGTCTGAAATTTTAAAGTCGAATGGGAATCCGACTTTAAAAGCCAGTTTTAAAGTCGGATAGTTGCTTTTATCCGACTTTATAAGATTTATCTGGAACCCCTTTAAAGTCGGATTAAGAAACATATCCGACTTTAAAATACTGTTTTTAAGTCTGATATAACGCGTCTATATCCGACTTTAAAAGTACTTTTTTTTTTTTTAAATATTTTTTTTGCTTCACCCTTCATATAACCATTTCCTGCACCTGCACATACTTTAAAGGACAACTAAAGTACTACAATTTCAGCTAGGCAAGAGGGACACATACACACACACAGGTAACTAAACTACTTTACTTAAATATATAGAGTTAAACTCTTAAATTTCATACCAAAATATACGTAAATACTACACTTCCATCAATTCAAAAAAAAGAAGTACACGAATTCTTTATATTCTAATAATATTTCAAAATGTATGATAATGCACTACACTTTCAGTAAAGTTGATTTCTTCTTTCTTCCTTTCCAACCGGCTTACGCTCCTCCGCATACAACCTTAGAAAGAATTCAGCCCAAACCTGTCTAATGTCCTTCAGTTCTTCAGATGTGAATGGATCAGCTGAATTGAATACCTAAAACAATAAAAGATAAATAATAACCATGAGTTAATCTAATATCTACTCAATAATAATTATCTAGTAATAATCTTAAAAGTTGAAAAATTCAATTACCTTTTTCCAATTGTTAGTGATAGTTGCAAAGACAATAGTCATAATATTTATCATCACATAATAGCTACAAGAATAGGTATCATTTTGTTTTGCAACCTATAAATAACAAACCAACAAAATCAATTTCCCAACACCATAGATTATGTAACTAACCATAACAAACTGGAGGTTAGATCAAACTAACCGTAATTGCTGATCACATATACTACAGTTATAGAAATTTTTATTCTTAAGTCGTCTAGTCCAATATTTATTCATCATAAACACAAGTTGAAGTTCAAACTCTCTATATAAGAAGAAGAGTGAGTGTCTCTCTTTTCTGATAACACAAAAAAACTTCCAACCATGAAGTTATTGAACTTTTTTCTGTACTCACTTCTGTTCTTTGCTGTTACCACCATGATCACCATTCTGTATACACCACCCAACACCATAGATTATGTAACTAACCATAACAAACTGGAGGTTAGATCAAACTAACCGTAATTGCTTATTATACTAAGTAACTGAAACTAACTCAGGCTTAATATGTTGCTAACTAATTTTGTTCCTTGGTGTAATTGCATAAATAAAACAAATAGGAATTGTCAAAGCAAATACTTACTTTAGGTGTCACCCATTGAGGCTTTGGTTTCCTAAGCCCTTTCGTCCGGTAGTATACATTCATAGCACTGTGGTAATATTATAAACAGTCAGCTATAACTGTAAAGCATTTTAAATCACAGAACTATGACCATTAATAGAAGAAAACATACTTGTTAATCAAGACAACCAATTCCTTAGGTGGGGGATTGTGAAGCGAGCACATCCAAACAACTGTATTAGCAGTAGAACAAATGACAAACAATTGCCAATGTTTGCTGCAGAATTAGACAACAATAATTAAATCATAATCAGACAAAGAATTGATACACTTTACATTTAGACAGTTGATACTTTACCCAATCAAATATGGCGCTAGAAATCATGTTTTGTTCTGGCCAATTAGCTTCTTCTGGATATATGATTGGATGGTCTCTGCTTTGTTGCTACCACAAACTTTGTATGGATCTAAAAATCCATACACATGACTAATCTCCCTTGCTATACATTCGCGATGCAAATACCTAAAATATTAAAACAAGATGTTCAATAACTTTAGAAAATATTTAGGAATAAGTTTTACAAATAACTAATATGTACTTACGTGCACCATATACCCAAATGGCTCAACTCAAGATCATGTCCTTTAACCATATCTACAATTTCCTCGGATCCAATGTAGAAATGTTCTTGGGGCTCATGGTCCAAGTCAAACTTGATATGTCCTGTCATGTCATAGGATGCAATATACAACTCTCTTAGCCAATCATTCTTGAGCGGCTCCTCCACATGGGATGGTGAACAACTAGCTTTGGAACCAATTGTATTCTTCAAAGAAATATGATCATTGAGAGGGTCACCAAACTCCTCCCTCAAATCTTGCTTCAAATCTTTTGTACTTCTTTAACTCCTCCCTTAACTCCCCCTCAACTCCTCCCTTAACTCCTCCCTCAACTCTTGCTTCATTGTCTCAAATTTCTTGCTATTTGAGGTGTAGGAGCTAGTACGTGAAGCATGTCCAAAGTATATTGATAAACCCACCCCTCTACCAGCTGCTCGCACACGACCAAAATGATCAGGTTTTCCAATGGCTACAGCCAAGATATCTCGACGTCCCTGTGGAACAAAAGTTCCCTGTGTGGCATGATCAACTAGCTCATCCTATAACAAAAAACCACGTGCACTTTAGGCAATATTCACTGTGTGGCATGAAGCATGTATTTTGTAAGTTGTTTGTGTTTGAATAGAAGTTTTAACTTACAATTTTTGAAGCAACAGAAGCAGACTTATCTGTTGTAAAAGATCATGTTTTCCTCTGATGGGCCAACTTAAATAACTCATGACGTGGAGGAGATGGAGCCTCTATTACTAAGTCTGGATCACCCGACTCCTCACGCCTTGCTTCCACATAGTTCTTCTTCTAGTTGTCCTTAATCATAGGATAGCCACCACGAGAGGTTGTGTGGTAGAAGTTATTTTGGGATTGAACTTCTTTGGCCCTTTGTCTTTTACTCTGTCACAAATAACAAATCAATTGCCATTAAAAACATCTTAAAATACTCAACAAGTGGCCCTTTGTCTTTTACTCTGTCACAAATAACAAGTGACAATTCTCACTGACCAATTATTTTGTCATATAAAGAGAAAGGGAAAATATTGGTGGATTGTTTGGCAAGGGTATTTCTGACATGGAGTTGGATGATTATTAACAGTGCCGTACAAGTATAAATTAACATTCGGGGATTCAGAAATTTTTCGTTCCTAAAATAAAAGTCAATGAATTCTTAGAACAGACACAATATTATAGCATAAAATAATAATGCAGTGACTTAGGCCTACTGTCGATTTAAACTTTGATTGAGCTTTGAACATTTATACTTTAGGATAATGGCAGAGAAGAGTAAAATATTGGACTCTTTACGAACATACCTGAAACTTTTCTTCCATTCGACTCTTTACGAACAACTCCCAGATTTCTGTTGATATGCAGGGGTATTTCTGACATGGAGTTGTGTTACCCTGTTTGTCTCCAGAGCCAAAAACATAATCCCTAGTAAGTGTTGCCTTAAATTGCGTCCAACGTTCACCGGCATACGATATCCAATAATTCTTCAACTTCTCGTCATTAGGAATGTCAAATGTTTGCTTACATACACAAAAAACACATTGTTAGTAATTAATAACCTTCAAAGTAATAAATATTAAGACTATATATATATATGGTGATAAAAGTTAATACCAAGATATCACTCCAGATCAAGTTCTTGACTTCCTCATCCACATTTTTCCAAGTTTCTGCTAATATGCTCGCCTTGTTTCGTGCTAGCATAGCCACATAACTCTTAAATTTGGTAGCGAATTGACCAAAAGGTTGTCTGGTAACATGATCAAATTCAAGTGGAAACCTATAACCTGTCGGTCGTCCAGACGTAAATTGGTGTAATGTCGTAACACATCTAGTCCTCTTCTTTGTTTGGGGTTTTGTAGACGAATCAGCCATGATTCCTGTTTAAACAAAAATGACAAACACTTATAAAAAATGAATAAATACTTATAAACAATAGATAAAAAACACTTATAAAGTATGTCAACGGATATAAAAAATTATTAAGAAAGGATAAATGACAAACACTTATTAAAAATGAATAAATAACTTACATGTGCCTATAATTTATTTCTAGGGGTCAAATTAAAACATCTTCCCATATCCCTTCATTATGATCATCACGAGTCGCATGTACACCATCCACATCATTGTCCTCAACGAATGTAGCCACTTGGGATATCTAACTTCTCACCATGCCATATCCATGTTGTATAACCACGACAAATGCCATCAACAAGAAGATGATCTTTGATTGTGTCAACTGGTTGTGGTGTTTGGTTCACACATTTAACACAAGGACAATCAAAAATTCCACCACTATCTACAAGATTTGTTTGAGCAAACTCTAGAAACTCTTCCACCCCTTTCGCATACTCGTCACTCAACTTACTAGTTTGCATCCAACTACGATCCATAGCTACACTCTAAAAATAGTAAAAAGAAAGTATTTATATACAACTTATAACATGTAAAGAAAGAAAGGATTCCAATTCTATTGCAACAAACAAACATAGCATATTATTCTTTAATTTGACAAACAAAAAGAGTTGCATTATGAAAAGTTTAACTAGGCAAGCAAACAATTAAAGTAAAGAACCATGATAGATACCTGAAAGGGTTTCAGCACAAGAGGGCGGCGACCACAACAAGATATGAAGTCAACTTTGATAAAGAGCGTGTATTACCTAACCACAAAAAAGAAAAAGAAACTGTCAAAATTTCCACAAATGAGGCCACATAACAAACAAGTGAAACAACAAATAATTATCAGAGTTTCTGTTGTAGACATTCACTTCTTGATTCAATAAGCATCTTACTTCTTTTTTTTTTTTTACAATGACAATGTTTCAGTACTATATTCATAATCAATTTTAGACTATTTTCTAGAACCTCATTTATGAACCTTGTAAGTAAGCTGTTGTTGAAATTTGAAACTAAATTACCACATGTCGATAATAGAGACATATTAATATATTTTTTCATGATATTACATAAAAAACTTGTTCTTCTCTTTAGACTATTTCTAGCAATTGCTCAATGTTTCTGCACAAGAACCACCAATCATGTAGCTTCTAAAAGAATAAAAAAATTCTGCACACAGCTCTAAATAAACTAATAATGACTGACAGAAGGAAACATACAATATATCATAATTATTTAATAGATAATGGTGCAGAATCTACAAACAGATTCAAAATCTCCAGGATTGCTTAAAATGTACAGAAAGTTTAAAATACTCTTAACTTCCAGGATTGCTTTCTTCCCAAATCTAGTTACTAATCACGCATATGGGAAAGAAATTCCCTACTTCCCATTCAAAGTTATAGTGAGTGACAGAGTGTCATACGCCACAAATGGACCCTAAGACTGTCACTAGTTTCAGAAATCTTCTCTCTAATCTTCTCTCTCTAATCTCCAACAATTACTCACAGCTACAAACATTGTCACTAGTTTCACAAATACATGGAACACTACCAATGCTTTAAGGTTACAATCAAATGCAACAACACAACTACAAATGCCACAAATGCTAAGTCAATAGAGGACAAGATAGATAGAACACTAGATCAAGCTGTCGGATAAGTCATGTAACACTCACTCTAGTGAAGAAAAGCAAGAAAGGACAGATTCTACAATTTTCATGTCTTACAAATAAGAAACATGACTGCAAAAGTTGCTTATATAATTATTGAAACAAGAAAGGTAGGCAACACATAACAAAGATATAATCAGAAAAGGAGAAATTATAGTTAGCTATATTCCAATGATGTATTTAACATCCATCACACAGGTTGCATGAAGACAATAAAGCCACTACCTGAGAAAGAATTTCTAAATCAATTGCTGAAACAATATCCTCCTTTCAGCTTACTGGAGCCATCACAATATTTCATCCCTAACTTCTCCCATCAGTTGAATAATCTGGTCCTAGTTGGGCTGATCCTACTGAACAGATTCCATGACACTATTTCCCAAAGGCCTTCTCCATTGTCTGTTTCATTTTGCCCTGCAAAATAAAGAGTGAATGAGAACTCAAAATATCATACATGTCATCAGGTGTTGGAAATACAAAATCACACACGTATTTGTACATAGGAGTGTGTAAATAGTAAGTACTCATGTTTAATTATTTATTTATTGCCTACTGGTGATATGTCTTTGAAGATTTTTTGCAACATTTTTCTTTGCCAACTAAAATATCAATTTCCAGTAACAAAATCACTAGCTATTAACCACTTCCCCAACTAGTCTTATCTTTAATTTTATATATTTCCAAATCAATAAGCAAGATTTTCTACTCTCTCATTTGTATCAGCATGATTAACAAGGGTGGGTTCATGGTCATGGCTAATACTAGCTATAGTCCATTAGTGAACAGAAACATGATATACTAGTAATTAGGAGAAGATAAGGACAATATTAAATTTCTAAGTTTTCAAGACAAGATTCATTATTATCATGTACCCTTATCCCATTTGATGTATATGTAACAATACTGGCAGTGTAAGCAATATTTATGTTATGTACCCTAGTAATTGCTTATACTGGCAGTGTAAGAAATTCTCACCCAAATAGCCAATAACTTTGGATTAATAGGTTTTACCTTGTATGTCTCTGCCAGTGTAAGAACTGTAAGTTGCTTAAGCTTTAGGGTTTGATCAGGTATCAATTGTGGAAGACGATCCGCATTACCTATAAGCCACTTAAACTTCTTGATAAATAACATTATATTTCCACATGCATATAAATAGGACAAAATTGAAGTAATAAAAACAGACACACAAAGCAAAAATAAAAATCATGAAATAAAGAAAACTATACAAATTTTACAATTGATATTAAAAACGACATGCCTTTAAAAAGTCAATTTAATTCATCTAAAGTGAGGGGTGTACTTCAAAAGGAAAGTTATAGAGTCCTAACGTTGATTGGAAAATCTAGGAAGAGGATTTAACTATAATTTGTGATACATATACATCATCTATAACCACATTTACCATGATCATCCAGACATTGCATTAAGAACGAATTCAAAATTGTTAAGATAACAGCATACTATTGGAAAAGAAAAACAATGGGTGGAAAAATTCCCGCAAGTCAAAAATGCAGGAATGATGAAAGAACAGAAACGTTAATCCACACGCTTACTCTTGTAACCACTCCATGTTCCATGCACATACAATTGAAGCATATCAAGCTAGACAGAATTCTCAGATGCTTCAAGCTGAAGAACATTTTAATAGCAACAAGAAAGAGAAAGAGGAGTGGTTTACCTTTCAGAACCAGAAGAAAGAGAACAGCAGAGGAAGATGGAAGCGACGACGGCAGAGAGGAGAGAACGGCGGAGGAAGATGGAAACTTGGCGAGAGAGCAAGGAGGGTACGCGAATGGGTGTGAAAAGAACGGCGGAGGAAGATGGAAGATGGAGACGACAGAGATGGAGACGAGAGAGATGGAAAGGGGTTTAGGGTTTCAATCGTGAATGGGTGTGAAAAGAGCAAGAGGGTACGCGAAGTGAAGCTGATTTTTTTCTTTTTTGGTAACCTAGAGTTTCAGTATTTTTTTAATCAAAAAAAAATTACACATATAAAGTCGGATGTCATTTTTAATCCGACTTCGAAGATAAGCGCCATAAATTTTTTCCTGGGTTTATTACAAAATTGCCACCGCGTCCGTATTTTAAGTCGGATATTTTGGCATCCGACTTAAAAAGTCCCATTCTTTTCCTGTTTTTTCACTAGTGATTTACCCATTCACATAGGTAGGTTCACGTTTCTTTCATTGTTATTAATTAAGCCTCATTCTCCTTCGTGCTTTGTCGATTTGATTACCTGCTCTTATTTTATTTACCATTAACAATGGTAAGTAAATGATTAAATGTCCTCTTCATGCACAATTCAGATACGCTTTACCATAATTTTGAGCTTAAGAAGGAGAAAACTAGTTATGAAACTTTCTTTTTGTCCACTTCACAAGGATATTACTCCGCAGTTAGTTCACACCCAAAAGGTCTTCATATATATGACCCAAACTAGTTGAATGCAAGCATCATATTCACTCCACCACTTCCATCTCTTGCGCGTGCGTGTCCTCCAATCCCTCCCTTCATACTAATTTTATTTGCATGGCCATGATGAACAACTATACAAGCAACTTTTTTATATGATTTGAATTTGTGCCAAAGAATTTCCTAAAAGATAAATATAAAGACATCAATGAAAAAGCAAAAGTAATGTATTATTGTATATAAAAAATATGATATAGATGCCCCTCGGTTGTATATAGAGTATTCATGCATCATATCATATCATAGACTAAAAATAACACATTAATTGAATTTCTATGAAGAAATTGAACTTCTATGTAATTGCTTTGGCTAGTGTATGGAATTTATTTAAGTTACTAGCTGAATGAAGAAATTGAATTTCCAATGTACTATTCTAATGAAGAAATTGAATTTCTAATGAAGAAATTGAGATTTCTTGTATTAACCACTATTGTACTATTCTGTGGTTAGTGGCCACTAACCAAAGTTATGCATATCTGTGGTTAGTGGCCACTAACCATTGGGGTACTAATTTGTGGTTATTGCCCCTTACCATAAATGTGCATAACATTGGTTAGGATTATAATTTGCTCTTAATCATAATTTGTTTATTTAATTTTCATCCTCATTCCTTTACATTTTATGTTCAGGATTATGATTTCTAGTAGTTTTCTGGTAGAAATCCTGTGTGGAATTTATTGAAGCTACTAGCTGGATGGAGATTGAGATTTCTGGTAGTTTGTTCTTACCCACACTACTTACCAAATTTGTGCACAACTGTGGTTAGTGGCCACTAACCACACATTAGTGGTTATTAATTGCTATGTCAATAAATTAACACTGTCAAACTCAATCAGAATCACATTATCAAACTTCTATGCACACAATGTGGCATTGGTATGTCAGTAAGCATATGTACATGCCATTGTATAACGGACATTACAGTCTTAAGTATAAATGGATAAAAACTGTAAGAACAATTGTTTCCTCCTAAATTTTTATACAATTCTAAATCCTGGACAACATCTAAAGTTCAATTGCCCGTTTGCGTTGCTGTTTCCAAATCAAATGTCTTTTCTCTGATGCCTGATTTTGCTCTTGCATGGATTTTGACGTTGCTTTATCATTTTAGCTCGAAATTCTACTTCATCTTCTTCAACTGTAACGTTCAACAACCACAACATATATAAGAATTGCAAAATCTTGAACAAAAAATAAATGTAAGATAAAGAACAATGGAAATAAAATAGAAAATACCTGGCAAGGTTGAACACTCAGCACGCGAAGGTTCAGTGGTATCAGACATCGAATGTAGCAACTGCCCAGCCTCTTTAACTCCATCAAGAACATGACGAAGAAATACGTTAAAGGCAGCCTCGTTATAACATATACGTGACCCAGCTCCAGAAACTATATCAGAAAGACGCTGGTATCTCTCACCAAAATTCGAAAGAGGCTTGGTTTCAAGATATAGTTCCTCAGAAATACAACCAAGAGACTTCTTATAATCTCTGCACCATCTTTTTTTCACATACATGGGAGGGATGCAATGACAAAAAGGATTACGCCACGCAGCTAAAGCATCCAAAACTCTCAGTGTGTGCTGGCAAATTAACCCATAGTTCTCAAAAAACCGACAGCTGCAAGTAACAAAACTCCTGACCAAATCTAACTTCACAACTTCGGTTTCTACCAAAATTTCGTTCTCAGTAAATTGATTATCCCATCTCTCAACATTTATAACTTCTGTTGTGTCCCGTTTCAACTCGTGAACAGGCTGCACACGAAATATACTATTAGGACAAATAATAGTTATTGAGAAGTAATATTGTTAGAAACAAGTAATAGTAATGGCAATCTGTGGCATCTAACAAGTATTAACCACTATTGTACTAACCTGTGGCTAGTGGCCACTAACCAGTGTTGTGCATATCTGTGGTTAGTGGTCACTAACCACTGTGGTACTAATTTGTGATTATTGCTCCAATTAACAAGAATTATTAACAAAAAAAAAGTCTTAATTACAGTTTTGGTCCCCCTATTTTCACTCATTCACGATTTTGGTCCCTCAAGTTTTAATTTGACGATTTTGGTCCCCCTATTTTCCCAATTTGAAAAATCATAGTCCCCCTCTTAAATAAGTCAAAATTGAAACTCAATTTTGACTTATTATCCTACATGGCAGTCTATGTGGCAACCCACCCCCCACCCCCCTCCACTGTTCATCTTCCCCACCGTGAACCCCCCCCCCCCCACCCACAACCACACCCTCTCTCTCCTTCGCATCTCACCGTCCCCCCCCCCCCACCGATCCTCCCTCGCTCACCTTCGATCTCCATCGCTCTCCCTTCGATCTCTCCTCCCTGCGATGGTTCTCTCTCTCTGCGACGGTTCTCTCTCTCTCGCTGTTCTCTCTCTCGTCGCTCTCCCTCTCTCGCCGTTCTCTCTCTCTCACTCATCGCTCTCCCTCTCTCGCCGTTCATATCCAGATCGCACAGAGGAGGGGGGAGGAGTTCGCAGATCGCAGAGGAGGGGGTTCACGGAGGTCGAGCGTGAGGGGGAGGGGTTCGCAGATCGCAGAGGAGGAGAAAAGGGGAGGAAGAGGAACAGTGGAGGGTGAGATGCGAAGGAGAGAGAGAGAGAGAGAGAGAGAGAGAGAGTGGTTGTGGGCTGTGAGAGTGAGAGAGATGAACAGCAGTGAGAGGGGGAGGGTGAACAGTGGAGGGGGGAAGAGCTTCACGAGGAAGAAGAAGGAGGGGGGGTGGGGGTGGGGGCGCCTACGTGGCAGTCTACGTGGACTGCCACGTAGGATAAGTCAGTCAAACCACAGTCTTAATTTAGACCAAATTATTGGGGGACTATGATTTTTCAAATTGGGAAAATAGGGGGACCAAAATCGTCAAATTAAAACTTGAGGGACCAAAATCGTGAATGGGTGAAAATAGGGGGACCAAAACTGTAATTAAGCCAAAAAAAAAGAAATGGGTAATTACCAATATCGTGTAAGCTTTGCTCGCCTCAAACTCCTTCTGAATTACGAAAAAATGAATTAGCTAAGCATAGGAAGGTGTTACAGTTTGGGCCATTATTGGCTTAAGCTAAGGCCCAACACCAAAGGCTAAGTCCATAAACCAGTGGTGGAGATCAAAGACCTAGATCCAATGGTTCCCATTGATCCCAAAAGCTTATAAATAAGCATTCAATGCTAGCATTTAAGGTACACACTTTCCAATTATCTAACTTGCAATTGGCTCACTTGCTGACTTGAGCGTCGGAGTGTCATTGCAGGTACCAACCACCCCGGATCGGAGCTTAACTCGGATTGACCAGGAACACGACTACCAACTATCTCGGATCGGACTTGGTATCTAGGATCGGATACCGGTCTAGAGGTACGGTACAGAACATTGGTGACCACAGTGGGAGGATCTTATACACTAGTTCCTCTCCCATCTCCTAGGTCAGCAATGGCTCCGGTTTTATGTCAAAGAAACATCTCAAGTGTTATAGTGAGACCGGACCCTCAACAGGAAACCCCCGAAGGGGCAGCAGTCACCCTCCCTCTTAGCTCGGCACGCGGACGAGACTCATCCAGGGCGATGATCCCGGCGGGTTCGGCCCGTAATCGACTTCCACCTTCTCCCCCCGACTGTCCAGATACCGGTCGATGTTGTTCAACAGCTCGTCCAGTTGCTAACTAAGCAGGCTGAGGCTGAGCAAGAAAATAGTCAACGCTACACCCAGCTGGAGGCTGAAAATGCTGAGATCAGAGCCCACGACATCTCGGACCGTTCCTCTCCTCAGAACCTTTCTCACAGCCAGAGGACGTCCAATCAAAGGCGTCACTGATCTCCGGCCTAGAGGAGGCATCACCACCGGTCTCCAAGTGCAGGAGGGGGCGAGGATCTGGAACCCCTCCAAGCGAGACCCGTGACGATACTTACTATCCCGAGGGTTCCCCTCATCAGAGCTCGTCTTTGGCATCCTCATCTCCAAGGCGACACTCCTTAAGACGGGAAAGGTCTCCGAGGCATGAAGCTTGGCACCCCCACTCCCGAAGATCCCCTGCCAGACGTCGTACCCAACGATCTCCCCAGAGGGAAAGATCGACGACGCGGAAAGGGCCCTTCACAGCTGAGATCGATTTCTTTCCGGAGCCGAGATATCTTGAGAAACCCCCGGAAGGTCTGAAGATGTACGATGGGACTGGTGATCCTGATCGCCACCTCGACTACTTCGACACGGTGATGCAGTACCGAAATGTCCCAAGCGAGATCAAATGTCGGATCTTCCCTCTCACTCTTGAGAAGTTGGCCCTGGACTGGTTCAGAGCTCTTAAGCCAAATTCAATATCCTCTTGGTACCAGCTAGCCAAATCATTTTCCGCCCATTTCGCCCACTCCAAGATGAAGCCGAAATCTCGGAAGGTCTTGCAGGCGATTCGGCAGGGGGAAAATAAGTCGCTCCGGGTCTATATCGAGAGGTTCAATAGGGAAGTCGCTCAGGTCTGGAACCTTGATGATTCTTTCCGGCTATATTTCATGGAAGCTGGCCTCCTTGAGGGAAGTCTTTTCCAGATCGACATCGGAGTCAATCAAACCGAGTCGCTTGCCGAGTTCCTCCAGCGATCTCAAAAGTACATTGATCACGAGGAAGGAGCAATTGCAAGAAGGACGGATGCCGACCCTAGAACATCAAAGCCTCGGAATGAGAAGGAGGCCCGGATCGAGGAGTCCCAGAATGATGGTAAACCCAGGCCTCGAAATCGTCACTAGCATTATTCCGAGCTCAATGAGATCAGGGCTAGAATTCTTGCAGATTGCATGAATACGGAGTTCAAGGAGGTTAAGTTCCCCGATCCACTCCCGCATAGACCGGACCAGCGATCTAACAAATACTGTCGGTATCACCGAAGTAAAGGGCATGACACCAACCGCTGCAATGCTTTAAAAGATGACCTAGAGGATCTAATCAAGAAAGGTAAATTGAGCCAGTACGTAAATAAACCACCGCGGCAGGAGAGAGAGAGAGAGAGGTGAAAGAAGAGAAGGACGAATTCAAGAGGAAAGGTAAAGCTCCTCAAGATAAGGAACAGAGCTCGGAGCACGAGCGGAATTTTCAGAAATCGAAAGGCCGATCGGTGTTGATGGTCATCTCAGGAGGTTACCCCGATGACGCTTCGAGCAAAACCATGAAGAGAAAGTGGAAGGAGATCATGAGCGCTGCTTCCACCTCAGGTCCGATCTCATTTCCGACCGACCTCTCCTAGCGTTTGGCGATCAGGACTTGCTCGATGGCAAGCCCAACAAGCACATACCGCTTTTGATCAGAGCGGTGATGGAAAATCATGAGGTAAGAAGAATCCTTGTCGATCTAGGGAGCTCGGCAAACATCATCTTCATCAATCTTGTGAGGAAGCTGAAGATCGCTGAGGAAGACCTCACTCCCTACAGGGGATCAGACCTCTCGGGCTTCAATGGGTCCCGGACCAAGCCCCTTGGTCATTTGGAATTGATGGTGACCTATGGCGAGGGGCCATTGGAAAGAACGGTCAAAACCAAATTCCTAGTGTTATCATGCCCTTCGGTCTACAACTGTATCATTGGAAGACCGACTCTGAGAAGGCTCAAAGCAGTAACCTCTACGGTTCATCTTAAGATGAAATTTCACTCTCTGTGCAACAAAGTTATCACCCTTGATGCCGACCTCGAGTCTGCCCAGAGATGTTTTTATCTGCATGTGAAAGCAGATAGGAAGGCCCTTAAAGAGGGGGTTCCCCCGAAGAAGAAGAAGAGGAAGCCCGACCAGACTCCAAAAAGCGAAGGAGCAGAGCGGCGGAGGTGAATGTCACTGACATGGATGCGGGGTACGATCCTGACAGCTCCGAAGGAGAGAGTGATGACGAACTTGCCCGAGAGCTTAAGAAGAAAATTAAAAGGCCGCAACCGGATGGTGATTTTCTGGAAATCCCATTGGGAGATGATCCAGCAAAGGTCATCAGGATTGGTTCTGATCTCTCCGAGGAAGTTAAGGAGAAGCTCGCCCTCTCAGCAGAAGATATGCCCGGGATTCCTCCTAAAGTCGCCTGTCACCAGCTAGCTGTTAACCCCGGAGCCAAGTGGGTCGCCCAACGCAAGAGAGCTCAAAGAAAGGAGAAAGCGGCGGCTGCGGCTAAGGCTTTGGAGGATTTAGTTAAAGCCGATTTTGTAAAGGAGGTCAAGTATACAACTTGGCTTTCCAACCCTGTACTTGTCAAGAAAAGTAATGGAAAATGACGAATGTGCGTTGATTACACCGATCTTAATAAGGCTTGTCCGAAAGTCGCCTTTCCTGTTCCCAGCATTGATCGCCTCGTCGATAATGCTTCAGGTTTTCGTTTACTATCTTTTATGGATGCCTACCCCAGATATAACCAAATTTCCGATGTTTCCTCCCGATCAAGAGAAGGCCGCCTTCATGACTGACATCGGTAATTTTTGTTACCGGGTCATGCTGTTTGGTTTGAAAAATGCAGGAGCTACCTATCAGAGAATGATGAACAAGGTTTTTCGTAAGCAGATCGGGCGAAATGTAGAAGTTTATCTCGACGACATGATCGCAAAGAGTGAGAGTGAGAGCCTCCACATTACCGACCTTGAAGAAATCTTCGCAGAAGTTCGAAAGAACAAGATGAGGTTGAACCCGGAGAAATGCATTTTCGGGGTCCAAGCCGGGAAATTTCTGGGTTTTTACCTCACAGAGAGAGGCATCAAGGCCAACCCGGATAAGTGTTGGGCAGTGACCGAGATGCGCATCCCATCTACCAAAAAAGAGCTTCAGAAACTTAGTGGTATGATGGTTGCACTGTCTCGTTTTATTTCCAACGCCGCATTCAAGCTGTCATACCCTAATTTTGTCCGCCTAGGTCAAAACCCTAATTTTCAACCAAAATAAATAAATTAAGGCTTGGCATTCATTTTGAAGGTTGTGAAGAGCATCATGCATGCATTTTAGAGTTTTAGAAGTCATTCTAGGGTTAGGAAAGCATTTTAGGGTTTTTCAGGGTTTTTTTTAGGCCAAAGGGTATTTTGGTCATTTCCCAAAAAAGGACAGTTTTTCATCACAAGTCATTGGGCAATCTTAAGGGAATTATTTGAGGAAGAGTGTGCTTGGTCATGTATTTTTATGCGCATGCATGCTTGATTATTGCATAAAAATGTAAGTTTAAATAAGGGGGCAAAAAGGGAATTTCCTTCAAAAATTACAAGGTGAGGTTCCATATCAATTTTGGGAATGGTGATCTCATAATTTGGGCCCAATCATTTATTCCTAGGACATGGCCCAAAATGGCATGATTTTTATGGGAATTATCATGAAAAGAATAATAAAAAATGGTAAAAATAAGGAAGTGTCCTCAATAAGACAAAATGTACTATCTTTTGGCAAGCCTGCAAAACTTGGGCACCAAGGCCTCATTTGCTCCGAATTTTCCAGCTATTTTTTTACCTCATTTTGTGTTTCTTCATGCCCTTGATCCATGAGAGTTGTATTCCTAGCCATTGATTAAAATTCTAGATCAAATCCTAGGCTACAACTTTGTGTACAAAACCCTAATTGCCCTTAACAATTTTTGTGCAACAAAAACTCCTAATTTTTGTGTATAACCAGCTATTCCTCACTCATTTGTGTTTTCTCCTTGTCCCTAATCCATGTGCATTGCAATCTTGGCCTTTGATTCAAATTCTATTTCAAATCTCAATGGTTTGCAAAAGCACAATGTCCTATATACCCTTAATTTTGCACCTCATATAAAACCCAAAATAAGAGACCATGAGGGGGGGACTCTCATTTTTTACCCTAGCACACAATACTCTCCTTTCCTCTCCTTGATTCAGCCGTGACCTCTCCTCCCCTTCTCCACACAAATTCTTCAACAATCAATCACAAAAACTTGATAATCCTTCATCCATTCAATAGACTTCCTTCTAAGCTTCCATAATCATCCAAGTTTCATCAAAATCCACCAAGGGAGGAGGATTTGCGAGAGAATCCAAGCTTATTGGAGGTGTTCTTCAAGTGTTTTTGCTTCTATTTTTCATCCTTCTTCCTTTTCTAGTTAGATCTAGAGGTAAGCCTATTACCTCTTGCCTTTTCTTTAATTATTAACATGTAAATCTCTCTTCTACTCCCAACTCCTTCCTGATTGCTTGTTGTTGTTGCTTTGAGGATCCATTTCAAACATTATTGGACAAGGACTTAGGGAGCCTTGGGTGTTTGAGATGGGTCCTTGGCCTTGAAGGAGTTGTTCTTGTGCTTGAATAATTTCCTTTGCATTTCTACACATTTTTCACTAAATTTCATGAAATAAAACATCATTTTCCTTCAAAAATGTTTCGGCCATATAGTGTTTTTGGTTGTTCATGCATTTCTTTGTCCATTTCTTGTGTTTAAGTTGAATAAAAAGTTGGATCTAGCCAACTATGCTCTCGGGTTCATAAGTAGAAATTAGGGTTTCTATTGTTCTTACATTTCCTTTGATTTTGAGTTGAAATAAATGATGAAATGACAATTGTTTGAACATCAAATGTATGAGTAGATCCTAGGGTTTATGTTCATATGCTCATTGATGTGATTTGGTTGCAAGAACATGACGAAATTTGTGCTTGATTTTGCCTTGCTATGCATTCGGCCGAGGGCCTCAATTTTTACCAATTTATTGCTCATAAATTGTTGATTTGATCTTGTGTTTGTAAATACAAGTTGTGTAATTGTGTTTTTCACTTTTCACTTTTTACTTTACCTTTCATTAACAATTTACCAAAACCAAAAAAGATTTTACTATTTATTCAAACATTTACAAAAACTCCAAAAAGATTTTACTCTTCACTTTTACCCTTTCATTTAAATTTTACTCAAATATTTTACTAAAAGCATTGCATCTCATAAAAACATTTTACTCTCATCTCATAAATCATTTTTACCCTCATTCATTCAAAACATTTTCATCTCATTTCATAAAAACATTTCACCTAATTGCATTAATCAACTTTCATGCGCACACTTTAAACAAAATTAGGGTTTGGAATTACTTTTAATGCTTGCCTTAAGAATTAGGTTGATGATTGGCAAGGTGATTCACACTTGTGCACTTGTGCACTTAATTTTAAGTGTGAGGATTGACCAAAGTGATTCAACATTCTTTGATACTTTGGTTGCTAAATAATTTGCTTGCTTATGCTTGCCAATGATCATGATTGAGGCAACTCTTTTGCTTGAGCTTACAATTTCATTGTCTACTCTCATATAGAATATCATCAATGCTTAGATAGGTCCATTCCTTACATTGCATCTTCCAATAGATGCGCATTTAGATTCTCTTGCGTTTTGTAGAAATATTTGAGTATGGTTCTCGCCTAGCATCTTCCATTAGATGTGCATTTAGGTTCAATCTTGCCTACTCTTGCATTTTTGCTTAATGCCCAATCCAAGTTCCTTCTTTGCCTATTTATGTGTTGTGATCTAATATGTGTAGTTTAGGCTTGATCTTTGTTTGCGAATTCAAATGTTGTTGCTTAATGATTTGATTCCAATGATTGTGTTATGCTTGAATCCACTAATTCTTTCTTGCATTCATTGTTTTCATTTCTAAACAACTTGGCATAAAAATGGTTACTAGTGGCAATCCATCACAACCTTTGTTGGTTTGATTGTCATGAAAGCCTCAATTTCAAAAGAATTTTCATAAGCATAAAGCAAGCTACTAGTGATAATCCATCACAACCTTTGTTGGTTTGATTATCATGAACGCGTCCAATTTCAAAAAGCATTTTTCTAAGTATCAAAGAATCAAAACAAGTTATTAGTGGTGATCCATCATAACCCTTGTTAGTTTGATCACCATGAAAGCCTGCATTTTCAAAAGGCATTTTCAAAGAAAGTTACTAGTAATGATCCATCATAACCTTTGTTAGTTTGATCATTATGAACGCTCTTCATTTTCCAAAACCTCATCAAAAAGATTTTCATTTTTAAGGCTCGTTAGAACTACGTCGCTTTGATTCCCATTTGGGATACGTAGGAGCGAGCCACGATCTCGTCATGCGCAACCATAAAAAATTAGCATTTGCATAACAAGAAGAAAAGAGTTATTTTCATAACAAAAAAAAAGAGAATTACTTTTGCAAACCAAGATCATTTTTAGAACAAAATATTCTCCCTTCAAAAATCATTTTCAAACCCATTGTCGCTAGTGGCTAATCAGAACCTTTGTTCGTCTAGCCATTGGTAACAATGTCTTTTTCCCAAAAGAACAACAAGCGATGATCACCCATAACCTTTGTTAGTTTGATCATTCGTGTCAATCAATCTCTTTCGAAAACCACTTTCAAAAGAGCAAATAAAAACGAGTTGCTACTAATAGTCAATCAGAATCTTTGTTCGTCTGACTAGCGGTGGTGACTCTCATTTTCAAGAGTACTTAGCGGTGATTACCCATAACCTTGGTTAGTTTAATCATTCACTAAATGCTCGTCCTATTTCGAAAACTCACTAAAAAGATAAAAGACAAAACCCTTTCAAAAAAAAAAGACAAACAAGAACTACGTAGCTTTGAATTCTCCATCGCACCGGGAGATACGTAGGAGCGGGTCACAGCCCGTCAAGCACCCCTTTAAAAAATCTTTGTTTTGTTCCACTTTTCAAAGATACCAAAAATATTCTTCTCCCCCCTGTTTTCAATAAAACAATTTCTCAAATGAAATAAAAAGAAAAGGAAAGAAAAGAAAATAAGTAGAACAAAAAATCATTTCAAATCAACTTTTCCTAAACCACACATTTAATTAAAGGTTCCCTTTCGGTAGAAAGGAGGTGTGGGGTGCTAATACCTTCCCCACACCTAACCGACCCCCGAACCTACATCTCTGAGTTTCCAAAAGACCATCCGCCTTGTTTAAAAGACTTTTTTTCAATGTTTTGGTCTTAAAATTAAAATATTGGTGGCGGCTTCAAACCTTTTTCACGTTGTACAAAGATAAATCCAAACCGGATTTTTCGGGGTGCAACACAAGTCACTCCCTTTGTTCAAGCTACTCAAGAAGGAAGCAAAGTTCGAATGGACCCCGGAGCGGGACAAGGCCCTCTCCCAGCTTAAAAAGGTGCTCTCAGAACCACCGATCCTGACTAGGCCAAACCTGGGAGAAACCTTATACATATATCTGGCGATTTCGGAGAAAGCGCTTGGCGCCGTTCTCGTTCGGGAGACTAAGGGCGGCCAAAGCCGGGTCTACTTTGTAAGCAAAGCTCTACAAGGACCTGAAGTCAGATACCAGAAAATAGAAAAGACTGCGTTTGCTCTTCTCATCGTAGCATGGCGCCTCTGACCTTACTTCGTCGCTCATCAAGTAGTGGTTCGGACAAACTACCCCATCCGACAAATCTTGCACCGGCCCTACTTTGCAGGTAGAATGATAAATGGGCAGTAGAAATTTCGGAGTTCGGTATCAAGTACGAGTCCAGCTAGCAATGAAAGCTCAAGTACTTGTCGACTTTGACGCGGAAATGACCCCTACCGATTTCGAAGACGAATTGTGGACCCTCCATGTTGATGGATCCTCAAATCCAAAAGGGAGTGGTGTCGGGTTAATGCTCGAAAGCCCGGCAGGTGTCATTATAGAAGTATCCCTCACTTTCGGTTTCCCCACTTCAAACAATCAAGCTGAATATAAGGCGTGCATAGCAGGGCTCCATCTTGCCCTCGACCTCCGTGTTTCTCGGGTCACCTTGAACACCGACTCCTTGCTGGTGGTCTCTCAGATCGGAAAGTAATACGAAGCCAAGGACCCAGTCTTGCAGAGGTATTTAAACCGAGTGCGGGAATTGCTTGCCTTGTTTGCATTCGCTGAAGTGAAGCATGTTCCAAGATCGGAAAACGTTAGAGCGGACGTGCTATCCAAGCTCGCCAGAACCAAAGTTCCTGGAAACTTTAGATCAATAATCCAGGAAACGCTCATCAAACCCAGTGTCCAACCAATCTCGGAGCATGGTTTCTCCATCAATGTAGTCGAGGAAGGTAAATGATGGATCGCACCTATAAAGAGGTACATCGAGTCAGGGGACGAGCCTCTAGACCAGTGTGAAGCCAAATCAATCAGGAGGAAGGCCTCGTGCTTCTCCGTGATTGAAGGGGCACTTTACAGAAGAAGCCTCTCCGTGCCATTACTGAAATGCATCGAAGGAGAGGAAGCGGATTATGTCCTGACCGAGATTCATGAAGGGATCTCCGGACAGCACCTCGGAGCCCGGTCTCTCGCCCGGAAAGCTTTAAGAGCAGGCTATTTCTGGCCAACCATGGAAACTGATGCAAAGAACCACGTCAAGAAATGTGACAAGTGTCAAATCCATGCCAGTCATTTGGCACCTCCTGCCGAGCTCACGAGTCTAACCTCTCCACGGCCCTTCACGTGGTGGGGGATCGATCTCCTAGGGTACCAATTGTCGCAAGTAATAAAAGAACGGTAAGACCGGTCGTATCCACAGGGATTGCATTTTGTTTGACAATGGCAAAATTATTGTTTCTTAGACGTGGCAAATTTAGTAAAATTGAGTTTCCGAAACAGCGAAATAAAACGATTGATTAAATAAGCGAGAAAAACGATTAGGGATCGAATCATCCACCCTTTTCTATCATATGAACCTTCAACTAATTCCACATCATTTGGTTGAATTACTAGATTCAATTCACAATATTAGGTTTAGGACAATTCCTTGCCTCAAAACCCCTATTACCCTATGAGTTACCCTAATTCCTTAGGTGAATCATGCCAAAGGGTAAAGCAATAAACACAATAAATAGAGAATTCACATATCTAACCCCACATTCCTATGGTGATTACAAGTATGTGATCTAAAACTTCATATCAAGTATGCAACCCTAATCCCCTAGGTGATCACAAACCCTAATTCATTAAAACTATCATATGTAGTGATAAAGCATTAAGCAAAGAAGTTTAGACATATGGTAACCAAGCAATTAACTGAATTAGCTCTAACAAAGTGTTCACATGATAGGGTTGGGGAGAATCATCTCTCCCTAATCAAGAAAAGTTTAGATACACATGGTGCAAAGAGTACAAACTAAGACAAGGGAAAAGAAACAAGTAGAGGAAGCCATAGAAACCTTCAAACCCTTGCTCCCAAGTGGTGAGAAGTCCCCAAAATCGCACCTCCAAGCTCCTCCAATCTGTTGTTCAGTTCCCAAGACGAAGTCCCCTTCAAAAAGCGCAAAACTGAATTAAAACCCTAACTTTCAGCAAGCCATCGCGTCGCGACACGAGCCCGTCGCGACGCGAAATCAGACAGAACCAATTTTTCTCCTGTTTCACGCTTCCTTCGCGACGCGAACCCTTCTGGTCGCGACGTGAAATCAGACAAAAACTTAAATCTTCCCAATTGTGCTGCATCTCCGGGCAAGTGTCTGGTTCGCCGAAAGATAACACACAGATTGGGATTTGGGGGTCTTCAAGTACAAAATAGCTCCAAAAATGCAGGAATGGCTTACAAAAGGATTTCCTACTACAAATTTCTAATACTAAGCTAAATCCCAGATAATGACTATAATACAATCAAAACCCTGCACAATTGGTCCTAAAATTGGACAACTTACATCATATGACAGAGAGTCAACAAGGGCCTTTCCCAACCGCCCCCGGTCAGGTCAAGTACCTAATAGTGGCTGTGGACTATTTCACAAAATGGATTGAAGTCGGGCCCTTAGCCATTATCAGTGGGAAGAACTGCATCAAATTCATGAAAAAGAATATAATGACCAGATTAGGGATCCCCGAGGTAGTAATCACCGACAACGGAACCCAGTTTACTGACAAGGGTTTCAGAAAGCTCATGACCGATCTTTAAATCAAACACCGGTTCACTTCGGTAGAGCACCCTCAAACTAACGGTCAGGCCGAGGCTGCTAATGGTCCTCCTGCGCCAAAGATTGCTGACGCTTCTGAGGTTGAAGGTCGGTAGCCCGATCTTCGGCACTTGCAACACTGGTCATAGTGATAGTGTTGATAGGAACGACGTTCATGGGCTCATCTCGTTGAGGAGTTGATTGGGGATTTTACTGGATACCGACCCTCCTCTCCGAGACTGCTTTCAAGCGGGCGAACTTATCAGGTGCCATCCTATCTGCGAAACAGAGAAATGAAAAGACGTTAAGAGAAGCGACCTTAAAGAGAAAGTCACATTTAAAAAATTAAAGATGTTATCGGCCATTAAATCCTACCAAGCGCGGCTAACACTTTGGAGCTCGAGCCCGCCGCGACCAACTTCGTTGTATCAATGCCGAACTTCTTGGGATCCTTATAAGGAATCAGATCGGCGAAGTTGGTCAGGATCGCCAAGGACTCCTGGTCTACGGGACTTAGCTTGCTCAAGCTGACTGTGTACGCGTGAGGTCGCCGATTGAAATGAGAGAGGGACCATCCTAGGGGGTTCTTTGTGGATTCCAGGGATTGCCTGTCCCCACTATACTTGCCGACGTACCTCACGGCCTCCTCGTTCACAGGCTCAACAAAGAAGTATTTGTTTTTCCAATTCTTCAAAGAGTCGGAATAGGGCATGAAAACTTTGAGGCCCCTCCTAGCCCTGAAACTCACGTGTTCCCATCGATCATTAGTCCCGTCCTCGTGCCTCCTGTTAATCTCGAAGAGATAAAAGAACAGATCAGAGGAGATCGGCCTCTCCAGGTGAATACACATCAGCTCGAAGGCCCGCATGAAGGCCCATGCATTAGGATGAAGCTGGGAGGGGGCGAGATTCAGGTTCTCCAGTATCTCTTGCTGAAGGGCAGTGAAGGGGGTTGATCTTCATGTCAAAGATCGTCACTCCGTACATGACGAATTTCAGAGCTTGTGGCCAAACAGCTACATGTTGATTCTCGGCCATACCTTCCACGTTCCATACTTGATCTCTTTTCCAAGAGATTCAGTTGACAATGTGGCTCAGGTCATCTCCGGTCCTGTATAAAGATCGGACCTCCCTCAACGTTTTCGACACCCACGAGTACTCCCGGGAGATATTCAAGGGCAGCGTCAAGGGGACATCAACCGACCCGACCCCGGTGCTAGGGTATTGATCAGAGTCACCCCCTTCACGAACGGGATCCCCGTTGTGGTCAAGCTCGTCTTCATTATTTCGGCTCTCAGCAACCTCGGTCTCACAATCATCAGAGCTCCAACCGGTACTTCCCTGCTCTTCCGGGTTCAGCTCGGCATCAGACTCATTCGAGTCAAGAATCACTACAACAAGGCGATCCTCCTCCGGCATTTCATTGCTGGGAACCGCGGGTGAGTGATCCTCCACTTGGAAGCTGACAGGGGCAGAATCCAGTCCTTCTTAAACTCCGGGACCAACCAACCCAGAGTTAACAACACGTGCTTCGGCCGAATTTCTAGGATCAGAAGCCATCGGTTTAGCTAGGACTGGGCGATCTACGTTAGCAACCCGGGGGGTTTGTTTAGTCCTAGCTAGATCGGACCTGCAGAAATGGGGGCTTGCCAAGTCAAGTTGATTACTAAACAGTAGGTCCACAACCAAGTCGGAACCCAACCTGACGACCCCCACTCTGTATTAATAAATACGGGCTTGAAGAAGTCTCGACTACAACATAAAGCGAGAGCAAACAAATAAAATGGGACTAACCTCAAAGGTTGGAAGCTCGCCGTCACTAGACTTGATGGAGTGCTTTGACGATCTTGCTGAGACTCTCACCACAAAACTCTGAATCGGTAACTTGGTGAATGAAGCGCTAAGTGACGAGGTTAAGATCGGTGGTCAAAGCAATTGGTAAAAACCAGTGCAAATGAAGGAGGTCCCCTCCCGTATTTATAAGAAGCCAAGGGCCGCGAATTGGGCCTGGGCCTAAGCTACGCGACCCATTGCTAGCTCCCCCTATAGGCGCGTCATACCAAGCGTCATCATTACTCCATTCATCCTCGAACGACGCGTCCTATCAATGACATTAATGTCAGGCGCTGGAATCGATGCGTCGCCATAAATAGAACGCCTCGAGTCACTCGGTTAGCTTCGCAAACCGTTCCGAAGTCGAGGGCAAGAGCTCACCTATGATCGGCACCCAAACACAAGACCGCCCAGAGCATTTTTAAGCTCGGTCTCCTGAAAACTGGCACTCGACCTGAGTCTCTCAGAGGTTGGGGGCAGAACCCTGATCGAAGGAGAAGCCCAGCCATGGAAACCCGTCGCGGTCTGTTAAGATATCAAGTCTAGCTCGCCCTAAGGCGACCCGGCTTGGGGGGCAACTGTTACGGTTTGGGCCATTATTGGCTTAAGCTAAGGCCCAACACCAAAGGCCAAGTCCATAAACCAGTGGTGGAGATCAAAGACCTAGATCCAATGGTTCCCGTTGATCCCAAAAGCTTATAAATAAGCATTCAATGCTAGCATTTAAGGTCACACTTTGCAATTATCTAACTTGCAATTGGCTCACTTGCTGACTTGAGCGTCGGAGTGTCATTGCAGGTACCAACCACCACAGATCGGAGCTTAACTCGGATTGACCAGGAACACGACTACCAACTATCTCGGATCGGACTTGATATCTAGGATCGGATACCGGTCTAGAGGTATGGTACAGAACAGAAGGCAATGTCAGATAACACTAACCATAATAGTACACATATATGGTTACACAAATTTTAACATGTTAAAATCAAAGAATTTGACAATTATAAGTTAACAACCTGAAACAACCATATCAGTGAGATTTTCATCCTGACCATGACAATCCTGAACTGCAATAAAGAAATACAATGTAGTAAATGGCAATAACCACAAATTAGTACCACAATATATGGTTAGTGGCCACTAACCACAGATTAGTACCAAAATGGTTAAAACAATGCATTACTAAAACTGAGACCGACACCATAATAGAGAAAGATTACAAAGCAACAAGCGACTTACGAGCAAGTAAACGTGAAAAGCTAATTGCTTCACCATGTTCATCAACTCCGAGCATGTTGAGATCTGCAAAAAAAATGACTTACGCGTGGAGGTTGTGTGAATTGGTGCTGTGATGCAGAAAAACAACTTACAGACTAAATGAATGAAAATTCAAATAAGAAAAACGACTTATAGAAATGAAAATCGTTCATTAACTCAATCACAGAATTCTTATTAACTCAATCGCTCATTAACTCAATCACGACTAATAAAACGACTTACGTCTTGAATTCTTATCACAGATATTAAAGAAAATTGCCACCATAGAAATGAAAATCGCTCATACAGCGATTTCTCAATAATGGAGATGAAAATCGTAAATCAGAGTCATGCACAATCGTAAATCGCTCATAGCATAAAATTCATTTAATTATAAGTCAGAATTTGCATGTATAATCATAACAATAAAAGCTGACAACTAGCATGCATGGGTACCTCTTTGAAAAGGAAAGTTACAATTCAGTTTTAGCATTTTTACAAACACTTAGTATGCATTCTACACAAAGACACAACGCATTTCACAGAAAACAGAAACCCACTTTGCTAAGAACAACAATTTGGAATACACAAATAGCGACAAGCAGCAACAAATTTCATAAAGCAATTAAGAAATCATGAATGCACCAAAATGAGAATGTGAGAACATCACTTACTTGTTGAGGAGTAAGGAAGAATGCGAGAAAAGAACCAACGGAGCGAACCGGACGCTCTGAAAATACAGTGGAGCAGGGACGATGATGTGAATTGAAATTAGCGGAAGAAAACGGCGATACAAACTGAAAACACAGCGGAAGAAAATAAGATGCGTTTTGAGAGAAGCTTCGTTCGCGTGCGATATGGTTGCCGGAGTGCGTGATGGTTGCCGGAAAGTGATCGTTGTCGGAGTGCTTGATGAAGGTTGCGCTCACAGAACTGTTGCGAAGGTGAACGTGAGAACGAAGAACGAAGATGCGTGATGTGTGATCAAAAATTGAAGGGTAAAAAGACAAATATGCACTCATTAAACACTGTCTGTTAGATTAAAATTTATTAAAGGGGATCTGATCCAACGGCTGCAACAGATTTAGTAAGGAAAGCTCAGCTTTTGGCTTAGTATTCTAAGTCGGTGCCTAGAAGAACCTATGTGTATTTAGTGTTGTGTGTGTAGATGTGTGCTTCTGTTTCCATAAAGGCTGTGAGACGGGGAAGCATATATATTGATGTGTATTGAGTGGTGCTGGATATAGAGGAGGGTGGCGTGGAGCCGTAGAACAATGCTGCTTACTTGTAAAATTGGTGCTAACTAATCTAAAAAAAAAATTGGTGCTAACTTTAGCCAAAAATGGGAAAAGCAAAAAAGCAATTGAAAAGGAATTTGGCTTTAGTTCTGAAAATTAAAAATAAACAAAGATGGCTTCCAATGTTGCCTTTTCTTTTAATTAATTTTGATTTGTATTTTGTATTTGAAATTTTTTGATTTAAAGCAATAATAATAGTTAAAACTAAATGCTAAAAACATTTTTTAGTTCTTTTTCTTGCAATAAAAAAAAAAGTTCTACTAAAAATAAAAAAAAAGGTCCAATTAATAGTACAAATAACGCAAAATCGCCGACAAGCCAAAATAGAACGTAAACGGTAAAAATTTAAAAGTGCATGAAAACAATAATATTTTTTGGATTTTTGAAAATAATGTAGAAATTATGGTTAAAATTGGGTGCTCACATTCATTTTTGCGAGTTTAATTCTATGTTTAATTAAACAAGAATTTTATAGTCTCTTATTTTAATTCATATATTTAAAATAGTAAGTTTTTAGTCCTTTATTTTTTATAGACAAATATTAATAGCTAGTAATTAGTAAAATGATGGAAAAATGTTTGTTTTTAGGATTTGAGTATCGTGAATATATATATATATATATATATATATATATATATATATATATATATATATATATATATATATATATATATATATTCACATTTATATATTTGAAAAAAAATCTACCTATATAATGTCCCAAACAAAATATTTGTCAGTTTGAAACGGTGGCGTATATGGATATTTCCCGCGATCTCTTGTTGTGTGTGACAAAAAATGGTACTACTAATAATGGTTTGAAGTTGGAGCAGGTTCAAGGAGGAATGAAGCAGCAGAATGGCTACGGGAAATGGACGACGTCGCTTCTGCATTACTCTCGAAAGAACCCCCCGAAGAAGAATTCTGCCTTGCTCTTCGCAACGGTCTCATTCTCTGCAACGTCCTCAACAAAGTCAATCCCGGTGCCGTCCTCAAGGTTGTCGACTCTCACTCTCCCCTCCTCGCCGTCGCCGTTCACTCTACCATTCAGTATTTCGAGAATATGAAAAAATTTCTCTATGAAGCCTGGATACGGGATACAATACAGGATACGACACGATACAGATACGGGGATACGGCAAAATTTTGAAAATCAAGATACGACACGGCTGGGATACTTTAATAAAAAATTAGATTAAAATTTAATTATATAAAAACATAACAGAAAAAATAAAATAGAATATAAACACAAATAGAAAAAATAAAGATGAAAAACCGAAATATTGCATTTTATTGATATGAAAAAAACTGCCCAAATAGATAAAAAAAATCACACAAAATATATGGATGAAAGGAATAGGACAACCGACACACCTATGTATGAGTGACTAGTCATAAAAAGTAAGGGTGGATAAGTAATTAAGACCACCGAAATCATATAATACGAATAGTCAGTGGCGGAAATAGATGACTTTTTATATGAACATCTATTTAAAACGTAGTTGCTCAATAAAACATAAGCATATCATTAGTCAATATATGATCATCACATTGTCGAAATACATACTTGTGATCATATCAAGTAGATATAGTTTTGTATATTTATCTCACTCATATCACAATGTATTATTTCTTCTACTATTGTGTTACGAAAAAACAGATAATTTTGTCTTTTAATTATTGAGGTATTAAAGTGTATCATATATGAGTGACAACCATGTGCTTAGTTGGTAAG
This sequence comes from Astragalus membranaceus, assembly GCA_039519185.1. NCBI lineage: Eukaryota > Viridiplantae > Streptophyta > Magnoliopsida > Fabales > Fabaceae > Astragalus > Astragalus membranaceus. Next base: position 182,287,628 of record CM076849.1, read on the forward strand.
AGGTATCGGAAATGTATTTGAGAAGTATCCTTAGTTGGTAAGAAGTATCAAAGATGTATTTGAAAAGTATCGAGTCAAATATTTTTTAAAAAGAATTAAAAAATTATTGGATACGCTTTGAGTACGTATCGGGAAGTATCGAGTGCGTGTCGGTATCGGATACGTATCCAACACGGGTACGTCTCCATTTTTGAAGTATCGGGGCTTCATAGAAATTTCTCGATGCCGTTAGAGCTATGACGCTTTTGACCTTTGAAGCTTCTGATTTAGAAAAGGTTCCTACTTTCAATTCATAACCATGTCATTGTCATCTCTCTCCCAATTGATATTACTATATTACTAGACTAGACATGCTGCCTTGTCTCAATTCCCATTTAGGGTGTGTTATTGTAATTGTAAGAAGGTGAATTAAGCCCATAATGAATAAGAGTTTGTGTTGAGTTATTTGAGTTTATCTACTAGTATAAGTACTTGTTGTGAGACTGTTTGAGAGAACTTATGTTAATAGCTTATGACATGTCTATAAGCTGATTATTTCTATAAGCTCCTCAAGATAGCTTATGATAATAGTTTATAGCTTAGATAAAAATAGTTTCATTTTATTTAATCTTTTACTATAAAAATAACTTATTCATAAGCACTTATATGATAACTTGATATGAGTTTATGCTATAAGCAATTAATTAAGTTGTTTATCCAAACAAGGCCCAGGTGTCCATCAAGTCTTTATGTACAAGTTATTTCTGTAATCAAAGAGAGAAGACATGTTAACTGATTTCATATAAGTTGATAGCTATTTTAACCCCCACAAAGAGCTTATTGAGATATGCTGAAAATAACTTATAGAAATGTTTTAAACTATTTTTATATGCTCTCCCAAACACTTATACAATGTATATAATAAGCGCTTCCAATTAATAGTGCCTTGAATTTAAAGTTTTTTTGTTAATAGGGGTTTAGTTTTTTGTGATGGTTATAGGGGGGTTCGTCAAGTAAAGTTGTGGACTGCATTCTCTGTTTGAAAGGGTATTATGAATGGAAGCAATGAGGTGGGGTTGGGGTTTGGAGGTATGGAGGAACTGTCAGGATTACTTCTTTCCCAAGGGAACTCTTCCTTCACCCATAGTGGGCAGTGAAAGTGCTGATGAGTCCTCACACTATATATGAACAACTACTTGAGTTTCTTCATATGTCTCAAGAGGTCACCATTGAAGAAACCAGAACGGCTAATGCTCTGGCTTTCCTGTTTGATCACTTTGGGCTCAAACTAACTTCTCCAGGCTTTCCTCAGAGAGTCTGATGGGGTTGAAGATTTGCCGCTCAATGCAATGGTCGGTAAGATCCTTTCAAATATGTTGTATTTTTTCTGGCTTCTGTTCTTTTTAGATCTACAGAAATTTTGTTGATTGACTTCTTTGATTATTAGTTGCCTAATGCCATCTGGATGCTATAAAGTATTCTTTTCAATTTGAAAATGTAACACCATGGACTTTTGTGGACTGTCAAATTAGATTATTGTCTATGTTTATTTTTTATAGGAAATTGAATTTATCTATAATGGTACATGCAATCTCATTTGTGATTAGGTGAATTTTTGTAGGTAATTTATACTCTTGTCAGCAAGATAGTACTTCAATTTAATGTATCTCAAGGCAATCAGGTACTTCAAAGTTTGTGTGCATTTTTGTATTGCTACCTCAATTTAATGTAAAAGCACCTTCATTTCTGTTGTTTTCAAACTTCACATATAACAATTGGCAGTAATTTAGTCTTTTCCTTTTCCTTACTTCAAAAGATCATCTAAAATATTGTTCTCAACAATTGCCTGCAGATTGGACTTTTCCTCAAGCAAATATTGAAAGGGGATATTGGTTGTGTCTCTAAAAGAGAATTCATGGAAGCTATCACATTATATCTTAATCAAAGAAGTAGTTTGACATCAAGTGATTTCTTTAAATTCTGCACTTGCGGGGGAAAACACGATAGTACTCAGCAGAATGTCAATTATTGTGCCAAGCATGCTGAAATAATTGATGCTCAGCAGAAACTGTTGAATTTTTGCAATTTTTAATTTTTGATACTGATTGTTGTTATTAAAAACAGGGGTGCAGGAAATAAAAGAGTACGGCCCACTTGGCCCAACCCACACAGAAAAACTTTGCTGAGCCCAATTTTACAAACCCGGTTGAGAAAAGGCAAAACAGCACGTGTTCTTCACTTTTGCCTCAGACAACTTCTTTCTTCTTTCTTCCTCAGCCACACTGAAGCTTTTCTTCAACAGAGCTCTGCTAGGGTTTCTTGGGAAACCTAGCAGCTGACCTCCAATCCAGAAACCAACACCACCAATGGAAAGATCGCAGCTCCGCGATCAAAACCCCTCCTTCAGTTTCCAGAACTGAGCACTTTTCTCAGAGCCCTAACTTCAGTTTCTGCTCCAATGGCTTCCACCTCCTTGGGTTTTCCACCGGACACTACTGTGAAGGTAAATCTTCAAACCAATCTTTGATATCTTACCTCTTTTGCTTGATACACCTGAGAACTGATCTTTGTGTTGTTTCTTTTTCTGGTTGAACCACTGTGACGAAGGTGATTTGGATTTCAGTGACTGGATGGAGGAGCGACACACATGAGGTAGTATTTCACTCTCTTAGTGATTTTATGGTTCTGTTTTTGACTTATTTCAAAAACCCTAATTGCTGTTCTTGTTTGCAGGTTCCTCGTGATTGTTCTTGATGAGCAATCACGCCTTTCAAGCCTTCACACAATCTGACAGAAGAGGTATAACTCCTTTTCTCTCTTGTTCCTTTTACTTCACTGTTTTGTCACAAAACAAATTGCTAATACTTTTTCTTTTCTTTTGCTTGTGAGATGCTTCAACACACTTGAAGAAAGGCTCACCAAGAACTCAAAAGAATAGCATTGAAGAGGAAGGACACACGCACACAGAAGAAGAAAGACTGAAACTGCACAGCAAATGTAAAACTTATAAAACTGTAATTTTATTTCTACATATAAAATCTGTATGTACATAGCTTATTTATAGGCTTCTCTGGGATGTATAGCTGGTAGTTAGAGTTGTTGCAGCTAACAACTCAGTTTGTTAAAAACTGTTTTTAACAAACTAACTGAATTAGTTAGAGGCCCATTAGTTTGACAGCTGTAATAAAACTAACCAGGGACTGTTTGGTCACATTATTGTAACAGCTATATTTTAGTTTTGAAAAATATAGCCGTTGGATATTTTAGGGTTTTTGCTTAAAGCCCAATAGAAACAACTTGAGGTATACAAATGAAACAATGAACTAACTGCTTAAGATGCTTTATAATGAGATTAGATTAGAACCACACACTGCAATGATACTTTTCTTGCTTTAGGGAATGAAATACTTGTTTGAGGAGATAAAAATGGAGGTCAAACAGATACAATCTGAGTGGAACCAAGAACTGAGCAGGCTTGGTAAGGATCAAATACTTGCTTTTTCATGAAATATATTCTCCACGCATATAAAATCTCTTGATATAATAATATTCTTTCATAATGTTGAGTTAAGTTTTGTGTAAATTTTAGAGAATCATATAAAGAGCCTTGAAGTGGCTTCCTCTTCCTACCACAAAGTTTTACAGGAGAACCGCGTTCTTTACAATCAAGTGCAAGACCTCAAAGGTACATAAGAATGAGAATCAAAAACATTTTTTAGGGATCTACTTACATGAGTTAAGTATATTAATAAACGTGTTGTCTTGTAGGAGCCATTAGGGTCTATTGTAGAGTGAGGCCCTTCTTACCAGGGCAATCAAATGGACAATCTACAGTAGATTATGTAGGAGAAAATGGAAGCCTAATGATTGTCAATCCCCTTAATTAAGCAGGGAAAAGAAGCTAGAAGGGTATTTTCATTCAATAAGGAGGTGTTTGCAACAAATGCCACACAAGGTATTTTAATATTTTGACATTATTACACAACAACATAATACTTTTTTGTTCTACATGTTTCTTATCATATTGTAGTACTTGTTAAAAAACAAATTAAATATTTTTGTATGGAATTCATATCCTTGTTTGGAGCAGAACAAATATATGCCGATACTCAACCAATAATCAGATCTGTTTTAGATGCCTATAATGCATGCATCTTTGCATATGGACAGACTGGCTCAGGAAAGACATACACGATGGTAAGGTTATATACAAAAGTGCTGGCACGTATTAGCCGTCTATCACATAATGTTCATTAAGCATTCACTTCAATTGGAGTGTTGCTAGTTATCATAGTTTGTTGTCTATCACATAATGTTCATATGCTGGTTGCAAACCATGTGCTTTTTATTAAATATAACATTGCAGTGCATTCTATGGCCACTTAAAATAAAAAATATACCATATGATTTTGTTATGGTACAGAATTCTATTTAATTAGCACCTTGGTCTGGAGACATTTCTACTGAAAAAGGAGACAAATTAAAAAATTTGATCCAACATGTATTTATTAACACCCTTTTGTTTTGTTCCAAATATTAACACCCTTATTGAACTTTACAACCTACGTACTAGTCCCACACCCGTGCTACGCACGGGCTGTGTTTTTTTAACATCATGGCAATACATTAAAAATATTATTGTAAGCAAACTTTGTTTTTATTAACATTATGAAAACATTCCAAAAATTGGAAACTTATTTAAATTCTAGTTGTGCATTTGTGCATCAGTCTCAAACATGAACAAATTATTCACAATATTGTAAAGCAGCATGTAAAAATGTGCTACTGCGTATGTTAATTTAAATGTGATAATATCAAATAGATTTCCTATCTTTTCCTGTTTCAGTTAACAGTTTATATACGAATATACGGTTGCAGCAATGAGAAAATCAATTAGAAAATTTCATCTATTAATTATTTCTAGAAGATTTCATCTATTAATATGTAGAATTAAAAAGTTATTCATTTCTAAAGAATTTCATCTGTTGCAATTAATTATTTTTATTCAAAATATAAATTAACAATTTGTTAATACAATTTTAAAGAGTTTTAAGAAAACCACACCAAACAACAATAATTTTAGACCGTGTTTTAAAAAATTTGTACAAGCGATCGACCAAATCGGGATACTGAGTCACTGAGTAAATAGAGGAGATTGATAATTTACCCCCATCTTGGAAAGTAGAACTTGTATGTTAGCAATCTAGACTATTTGACTTGGGCTAAAAGCCCATTTATTTATCTTAACACTACTTATATATGTGGGGGGTGTTAATGTAATTTCATTTGTTAAATTTAAAGTTTGAGAATTTCTCTAATTTTTGTTTAAAATTTGAATACACAATCTTGGCGAGTGGTAATAAATTTTGCATTATAAATCTAGGACTAAAGACCTATTTATTTATTTTGTTTATAAATTATAACTTAAGAACTACACCTAATATTTGTTTTATTCCAACATAAATTATTTTTGTATCCAACTTTTATAGGACATCTAAATTGATTAGGCACATAACTTTGAAGGGGGTGTGATATGCAGATATGGGGTGCAAGTGCAAGTATGACTTGAATAAAAACGGTTAACTTAAAAAATAAATAAATAAAGGAATAATAAAGAAAGGGAGTTTAAAGGCTGAGGGTTATCCTAATTTGATAACCAGCGTACCACATATTTAGGAGAGAGAAAATTTTGAGATAAAAACCGAGAGAAAGAGAAAAAAAAAAGAGGAAAAAAGAAAGAAGAGAAAGATCGATAGAGAGAATGACGAAATTGAGAAGGAAAGGGGGTGTGGTGGTGATGGCGGTTCACGGTGGAGGTGCGGCCGCAGTGAAGGAGATGTAGGTTGAGATTGTGGTGATGGCAATGGAGAGAGAGGGGTTTCGAGGAGAGAGAAATCACGACATTGAGAAGGAGCGGTTCGCGGTGGTGGTGTGGTAGTTCGTCGGAGGGAGATGTGGCGGAGGTTTGGCTCCGGTGAAGGAGATGGTGGTGATGGCGGTGGAAATAGGGGTTTCGAGGAGAGAGAAAACGATCGAGGGAGAGGTCACACGGGGTGAGAGTCCGAGAGAGATGAGAGAGTTTCAATTTGGTAGTGGTCGTCGGAGTTGATGGTGGTTCTCTCCTATATCTTCATCCTTCTTCTTTTCTTCTCTCTGTTTAGTTTTTTTGTTCCAGATTTGAGTATTTTGTCTCCTCTTGGTTTTAGTACTTTCTCTGTTTCTATCCTTTGTTTTTATTTTGAATTTCTTCTATATTTTCTCTCTCCGCCTCGATCCCTCCTTTCCCATGTGCTGACTGCACTTGTCAGTATTCTCAGTTCATTTTGCAGAGATTGTGTGAAGTGTGCCTGAAATCTTTGTCCCTAAACTTTTGTTAATATTTCGAAAATGCCATCACAAGTTCTACCTAAAAGTTGTTGTTGGCCCACATGAAATCAAAATTTATACATAGAATGGGGATACGTAGATGCAATTGTGGTGCTATTATACTGAGTGAAGTGGTGAGAATTGCATGGGATGGCAATGTTATAAACATACGGTTAGAGACAACGTAGTGCATAATGTGTGGTTTATGTATTTTTTTTACTTATAGCCTTATAAAAGAAAGAGATTATTTTAAACGTGTTTTCATCGGCACAAAGAAAAGTGAATGCACTGTTTTGAAGTACATGAGTTTAAAATCATTTAAAGTAGGGGGTATTCATTTGTTGTCTCATCACTTTTCTTATTTATATGTTTTATGTGATTTACTTCTTGTACAGAGTGGCCCTGATCTGATGACTGAAGAGACATGGGGTGTAAACTATAGGGCTTTGCGTGACTTATTTCACATATCAAAGGAAAGAGCAGATGCCATAAAATATGAAGATATACATTAGATATACATAAAATGTAACACCATGGAATTTTGTGGACTGGCAGAAGATATCCTTGAAGCTCATATTTGCCGTGCTTATATTAAGTCTTCTTGCATTGATTTTGCAATAGCATTTATTTTTAAGTCTGTTCTTTTCCTTGACAAGATATACATTAGATATACGAAACAACTCTCAATTAAATGGTCTTAAAGAAAAAGAAATATGCAAGAAGAGAAGAGAGAAACTTTATCTTGTTATTTCATTGATATCCTTTCATGTTACAAGTATCCTGCTTATATAGCAGTAGGATTGATTACAAGGTGCAAGGAAAATGGCAACTAACTTTCTAATAGCCTTTCCTAACAAACATAACTAACTCCCCTAACAAACATAACTAACTCCTCTAACCAACATAACCGAATCATAACAATGTCTTCCCCATCAAAATCAACCTTGTCCTCAAGGTTGTAGAAGTTGCCTCCTTGAACAATATTTCCAGGGTCCCACTCCTTGAATTGAGAGGACCGAATACCCGCTATAGATATAATCATTTCTCCACCGGGATCCCATTGGTGCCACTTGGAAACAAGGATAAGAGGTAGAGCATGACAAGCATCCCAATTGACTGAAGTGGTTGTGGCCTGGCTCCATGATGTGAACTAGACATATATGTTCACTAAAAATCCAAGGATCCCTCCATAAATCATAAATTTTCCAAACCAAACAAACTAAAAAGGGGAAGAACTTACAAAATGTGGACTAGAAAGAAATGATTCAAGGAAATGAAGGAATGCCACATTCAAGGATGAATGATAAATTCCATTGTTGGACCGCCACAAGCACAATGAAGCCCTTGATAAGATCCATGGAGGTTCTAAGAAGAACTAGGAGGAGCAACTTGCTCTAAACTCACAATTTTATAAAAATGATCAGAAGGTCCCTTACATGAAGCACCACCAACCCTTATATAGCTAGGGTTTGGCCAAGGCAACATAAGCAAAACAAGGCCAACATACAAGCCCAAAACATGGCCCAAATAGTTTGACACATGTCTACACATTTAAACCCAAGTTTCCAAACTTTAAATATAAACTATTACAATTAAAGGAAAGCTAAACAATATCAACTATTAAAAGATTTATAGGACAATGAGTAATTTTAGAACTCTTGCTATCATCAAGCAAATAAGCCATTTGAGTCTCTAATTGCTCTTTAATCTTCTTTGCTCTCCCTCTTGTTATTGGTCCTAGTGTCAATTCTTGAATCTTCTTTGCTCTCCCTCTAATGTATATCTTGTCAAGGAAAAGAACAGACTTAAAAATAAATGCTATTGCAAAATCAATGCAAGAAGACTTAATATAAGCACGGCAAATATGAGCTTCAAGGATATCTTCTGCCAGTCCACAAAATTCCATGGTGTTACATTTTATGTATATCTAATGTATATCTTCATATTTTATGGCATCTGCTCTTTCCTCAGAACCTTGAATCAAGGTAAGGCTAAAAGAATCATCGAAAACTTTAATCATTTATTCATTTCATTTTATTATAGTGGATGATATTCATAGTATCATAAATGAGCATTTATTTTGTCACATGCAGAGGGACAGTGCAAGCAGCTGAGCCATTGTTGTCTAGTAAAGTTGAAAATTTCAAACTTTTAAAAGGTTCAGGTCGCAATCTTAAGGAAGGCACAAATACATCCATGATGCGTGAAGTTAGAAGAAGCCGGTCTACACCACGTGGAAAGTTTTGTTTTTTCTTGAGGATTTCAGGTCAACTTTTTCTAATTATTATTATATGAATAGTACTATACCCGTGCATCCGCACGGGCCAATCGCATTACGTGACACGATTACCTCAAATAAAAACGTTAATTTGAAATCTTATTAATCTAAAATCAATTATGAAATCTTATAAATGAATTTAGACGGTATTTAAATAGTCTGAACATTACCCCGTGAAAATAAAGAAAAATTTAAAGTAGATAAAAAATGAGTCTCAAATAAATAATTGATAAATATAAAAACTAAAATTGTAAAAGTATCATTTAAAAACAATATGTGCATTTACCCATTGTCTTTTTATATATCAGTGCAGTGTTTTTTATATATTAGTGTTGTTATCCCATGTTTTTTTTATATATCAGTGCAACTATCCCGTGTTTTTATATATATCATTGCAGTTATCCTCGTATTTTTTTATATATCAGTGCAGTTGTCCAGTGTTTTTTATGTATCAGTGGAGTTATCTCATAGTTTCAATTGATTATTTGAGTTGATTAGTAGATTATTGTAGATAGTAAAAGATAGATAGTAGATTATCAATAACAAATATTTATCCCGTGTTTTTTTTTATATATCAGTGACAATTATTTGTCATTTTTAGGTATTATTGACAAATATTGTCACGTGTGTTTTAAATATTAATCAGTTTAAATAGTCATTAAGTCTTCTTGTTTTTCTAGATAGTAGGATTATAGTAGTCTTCAAAAATTATAATTATCAATGGCAAATATTAATCTCGTGTTTTTTATATATCACTGCAGTTATCCCGTGTTTTTTTATATATCAACGCAGTTATCTCGTAGTTTCAATTGATTATTTTAGTTGATTAATAGATTATAGTAGATAGTAGATTATCAATAAGAAATATTTGTTTCAAATATTAATTAAATATTCCTTTCTTAACATTGATTAGTAGATTATAGTAGATTATTGCAGTTATCCCGTGTTTTTTTAGATAGTAGGTTTATAGTATTTTTTCAAAATTATAATTATCAATGGTAAATATTAATTATAAATTGTAAAAAAAATTTATAAATATCAATGGTAAATATTAATCTTGTGTTTTTTTTATATATCACTGCAGTTATCACATGTTTGTTATTTATCAGTGCAGTTATCTCGTAGTTTCAATTGATTATTTTAGTTGATTAGTAGATTATAGTAGATAATAAAAGTTAGATATTAGATTATCAATAAGAAATATTTTTTTTAAATATTAATTACTAATTTAAATAGTCATTAAGTCTTCTTGTTTTTTAGATAGTAGGTTTATATTAGTAGTCTTCAAAAAATTTAACTATCAATGACAAATATTAATTTCATGTTTTTTTATATATATCAGTGCAGTTATCTCCTGTTTTTTATATATCAATGCAGTTATTTCGTAATTTCAATTAATTATTTTTGTTGATTAGTAGATTATCAATAAGAAATATTTGTTTTAAATATTAATTGGTATTTAAAATAGTCATTAAATCTTATAGTTTTTTAGATAGTAGGTTTACAATAGTCTTCAAAAAATTTAATTATCAATGACAAATATTAATACTGTATTTTTTTTATATATCAGTGCAGTTGTCCCGTGTTTTTTTATATATTATTGCAGTTATCTAGTAGTTTCAATTGATTACTTTGGTTGATTAGTTGATTATAGTAGATCGTAAAAGATAGATAGTAGATTATCAATAAGAGGTGATAGTAGATTATCAATAAGAGTGTAAACAGATTTTGGAGAGAAAAATTAAAATTTTAAGGTGATAACGTTTCAAAAAAAGTGATAATTTTTTTTTTAGTTTTTTAGTATGACTCATTTACATTTTTATATGTAATTTTAATAGAGTAGTGTTTGTATAAATTTAGAAATTTAGTTAAAAAAATTAAATTGAAGTGATAAGAGAAAGAGAATAATTGTTTATGGGAAAAGTAAAGTAAAAAGAAAAAAGGAAGAAAGAGAGTGTAAAAGAAAAGTGAAAATGAGGAAAGAGAGTGTAAGAAGAAAGAGAAAAAAAGGAAGAAAGAGAGCGTAAGAGAAAAGTGAAAAGTAAAAAAGAGAGTGTAAAAATAAAAATAAAAAAAATGAAATAGAGTGTAATGACATTTTTACCCTCAAAAATTTGAGGTGTCTTTTAAATAGAATAGTAAAATCATAGGTGGTGAATTTGTATAAATCTATAGTAGATCTAGTAGTTTCAATTGATTACTTTAGTTGATTAGTTGATTATAGTAGATCGTAAAAGATAGATAGTAGATTATCAATAAGAGGTGATAGTAGATTATCAATAAGAGTGTAAACAGATTTTGGAGAGAAAAATTAAAATTTTAAAGTGATAACGTTTTCAAAAAAAGTGATAATTTTTTTTTGTTTTTTAGTATGACTCATTTACATTTTTATATGTAATTTTAATAGAGTAGTGTTTGTATAAATTTAGAAATTTAGTTAAAAGAATTAAATTGAAGTGATAAGAGAAAGAGAATAATTGTTTATGGGAAAAGTAAAGTAAAAAGAAAAAAAGGAGAAAAGAGAGTGTAAAAGAAAAGTGAAAATGAGGAAAGAGAGTGTAAGAATAAAGAGAAAAAAGGAAGAAAGAGAGTGTAAAAGAAAAGTGAAAAGTAAGAAAGAGAATGTAAGAATAAAGATAAAAAAAATGAAATAGAGTGTAATGACATTTTTACCCTCAAAAATTTTAGGTGTCTTTTAGATAGAATGGGTGTATTGGTAAAATCATAGGTGGTGAATTTGTATAAATCTTAGTAGATTTTAATAGAGTAGTGTTTGTATAAATTTAGAAATTTAGTTAAAAGAATTAAATTGAAGTGATAAGAGAAAGAGAATAATTGTTTATGGGAAAAGTAAAGTAAAAAGAAAAAAAAGGAAGAAAGAGAGTGTAAAAGAAAAGTGAAAATGAGGAAAGAGAGTGTAAGAATAAAAAGAAAAAAGGAAGAAAGAGAGTGTAAGAGAAAAGTGAAAAGTAAGAAAGAGAATGTAAGAATAAAGATAAAAAAAATGAAATAGAGTGTAATGACATTTTTACCCTCAAAAATTTGAGGTGTCTTTTAGATAGAATGGGTGTATTGGTAAAATCATAGGTGGTGAATTTGTATAAATCTATAGTAGATTAGTAGATTATAGTAGATAATAAAAGTTAGATATTAGATTATCAATAAGAAATATTTTTTTAAATATTAATTACTAATTTAAATAGTCATTAAGTCTTCTTGTTTTTTAGATAGTAGGTTTATATTAGTAGTCTTCAAAAAATTTAACTATCAATGACAAATATTAATTTCATGTTTTTTTATATATATCAGTGCAGTTATCTCCTGTTTTTTATATATCAATGCAGTTATTTCGTAATTTCAATTAATTATTTTTGTTGATTAGTAGATTATCAATAAGAAATATTTGTTTTAAATATTAATTGGTATTTAAAATAGTCATTAAATCTTATAGTTTTTTAGATAGTAGGTTTACAATAGTCTTCAAAAAATTTAATTATCAATGACAAATATTAATACTGTATTTTTTTTATATATCAGTGCAGTTGTCCCGTGTTTTTTTATATATTATTGCAGTTATCTAGTAGTTTCAATTGATTACTTTGGTTGATTAGTTGATTATAGTAGATCGTAAAAGATAGATAGTAGATTATCAATAAGAGGTGATAGTAGATTATCAATAAGAGTGTAAACAGATTTTGGAGAGAAAAATTAAAATTTTAAGGTGATAACGTTTCAAAAAAAGTGATAATTTTTTTTTTAGTTTTTTAGTATGACTCATTTACATTTTTATATGTAATTTTAATAGAGTAGTGTTTGTATAAATTTAGAAATTTAGTTAAAAAAATTAAATTGAAGTGATAAGAGAAAGAGAATAATTGTTTATGGGAAAAGTAAAGTAAAAAGAAAAAAGGAAGAAAGAGAGTGTAAAAGAAAAGTGAAAATGAGGAAAGAGAGTGTAAGAAGAAAGAGAAAAAAAGGAAGAAAGAGAGCGTAAGAGAAAAGTGAAAAGTAAAAAAGAGAGTGTAAAAATAAAAATAAAAAAAATGAAATAGAGTGTAATGACATTTTTACCCTCAAAAATTTGAGGTGTCTTTTAAATAGAATAGTAAAATCATAGGTGGTGAATTTGTATAAATCTATAGTAGATCTAGTAGTTTCAATTGATTACTTTAGTTGATTAGTTGATTATAGTAGATCGTAAAAGATAGATAGTAGATTATCAATAAGAGGTGATAGTAGATTATCAATAAGAGTGTAAACAGATTTTGGAGAGAAAAATTAAAATTTTAAAGTGATAACGTTTTCAAAAAAAGTGATAATTTTTTTTTGTTTTTTAGTATGACTCATTTACATTTTTATATGTAATTTTAATAGAGTAGTGTTTGTATAAATTTAGAAATTTAGTTAAAAGAATTAAATTGAAGTGATAAGAGAAAGAGAATAATTGTTTATGGGAAAAGTAAAGTAAAAAGAAAAAAAGGAGAAAAGAGAGTGTAAAAGAAAAGTGAAAATGAGGAAAGAGAGTGTAAGAATAAAGAGAAAAAAGGAAGAAAGAGAGTGTAAAAGAAAAGTGAAAAGTAAGAAAGAGAATGTAAGAATAAAGATAAAAAAAATGAAATAGAGTGTAATGACATTTTTACCCTCAAAAATTTTAGGTGTCTTTTAGATAGAATGGGTGTATTGGTAAAATCATAGGTGGTGAATTTGTATAAATCTTAGTAGATTTTAATAGAGTAGTGTTTGTATAAATTTAGAAATTTAGTTAAAAGAATTAAATTGAAGTGATAAGAGAAAGAGAATAATTGTTTATGGGAAAAGTAAAGTAAAAAGAAAAAAAAGGAAGAAAGAGAGTGTAAAAGAAAAGTGAAAATGAGGAAAGAGAGTGTAAGAATAAAAAGAAAAAAGGAAGAAAGAGAGTGTAAGAGAAAAGTGAAAAGTAAGAAAGAGAATGTAAGAATAAAGATAAAAAAAATGAAATAGAGTGTAATGACATTTTTACCCTCAAAAATTTGAGGTGTCTTTTAGATAGAATGGGTGTATTGGTAAAATCATAGGTGGTGAATTTGTATAAATCTATAGTAGATAGTAGATATCTCTATAATAAAAACATCTCTACGAGAGCGCCAACGATGGTGCATATTTTACCTTAAGTCTCATTTTCTTTTTTCTTCATTTTTAGTCCTTCTAAAATTTATTATTTACTATAATTTCTCTATTAAAACTATTAAAATCAATCAATTTAACTACTAAGAATTGTAAAAAAAATTCTTATTAATTTGACTTTATTGATGTTTTTTAATTTGATTGCAATGTCAAACTATAGAGAAGCAGATGGCAAAATCAAGCGCACATTTAGAGATCGTGGTGATAGTTCACAGTCAGAGGGCGGGGAGACTCCCTTGAGAGTGCGAGGTCACACATGTCATTGGCGGAGAAGCGAGAGACAACACAGTCCAGCAAGTGGCAGGAACCACATCGACATTATATGGAGACCGTTCGATAACCATAGGGAGGAACAACCATTTGACGAAATTTTTTCTATACAAGGGATATTATTCAGTACGACAATCAAGTGAATTTAAAATCTTTATTGACTTTCGATATGTTTAAATAAGAGGTATGTTATTTAGTATTACAAGATGTGTACGAAAGTAAGAAATGACCTATTTTTTATGAATGAAATCCCATAAGTTTCTTTTGGTTAGAAAACAAAGTTGTGACTTTTATTTTATCCCCCATAAATGTATTAGGATTTCATTTTCGTCCATGTAAATATAACGAATTGTGATTTTAATTTCTCGTCACGTAATAAAAAAAATCACATTGGTTTTTTTAAACACAAAAAACACTTTAGGGACCAAAAGTAATTGTTTTGAAAATTGCATGGACAAAAACGAGTAAAAAATTGCAATGACTAAAATCAAAACTCGTTATATTTGCATGGACTAAATTTATATTTAAGCCTAAATTGTTTTACTTTTTTTGTGTGGCTAAACCAAGGTATCACTTGGGTGCAAGTGTAGAGACCATCATATGAGGTATTAAAATTCATTTAAGGGGTTAACCTCTCTTACCATATATTTTCTATATATATATATATATATATATATATATATATATATATATATATATATATATATATATATATATATATATATATATATATATATATATATATATATATGCACTAACTAAGGATCGCGAACCATGACCAAATTATTAAGGAGCCCACATATTTACGACTTGTAGTTTACTATTGGTCAATTATTTTACTTTTCAATAGCATAACTATACATGAATATTGCATGTCAATCCCTTTCTTTTATAAAGCTAAATAAAAAAAACCACACAAAAAACCACCGTTACTATATGTATTTGGTTTTCTTTAAACCCTAAGGGTATGTTTGGGAGGGAGTTTTGGGAGGGGATGACATATTTTTCAATTCTAAATTGAGGAAGCTCAAAAATGTCACTATACATAAATCAAATGTGATTAAAAATGTTATATTGATATCTATCAACTTGTTCTTTTAATTTTTTAAAATCTCAAATACATATTAAAATATAGACAAATCTTTTTCAAGCTCTCCCCTCCCTTTCCCTCGCAAAACCCCCTCCCAAACATACCCTAATTCTCGATGCACAAAACTACACAAAAGCACATCTCAACTAGGGATGGCAATTGAGCCCATTCCCATAGGGTACCCGCAAAAATTACCTGCAAACGGGCGGGTAATTACCCGCACACATGAGGCGCGGGCTCGGGGACGGGCACCACGGTGCCCAGTCCGCTTCGGGCCCGTACCCGCATATATATTACTAATATTACAGCATTACCTATATACAATTTTTAAAAAATGAAATGATTTTTTTTCTTCATAAAACACTAAATCTAACTACTAATTAACATTTTGAATGTTTATATTATATTATATTATATAGTTAATATCATTACAATTTTAAGTATATCCAACTTTAAAAAAATAAATCCATTGGAGGTTTTTAATTCACTAAATGCTATCATGTGTAATATTTTAATTAGTAGATACAAAAGTGCGTATAATGGGCATGCCCATGGACACTTGGTGCCCAGAAGGTACAGAGATGAGCACTATAGTACCCTGCCCATACATGTGCGAGCTCGAGTACGAACACCGTAATACCTGCCCATAGTGTACCCATTCCATCTCTAATCTCCGCTCTACGTATTTCGTATTCTCATGTAGCGTTCCTTTAAACTAGACCCTCACCCGTGCGCTGCACGGGCCTTAATTATTTTTTTTTAATATAATTAAAGCTATTAAAAATGTAGAGAAACAAATAAAATCAGAGAGAGGACTTTCTATTCAAAAACTTCATCTCAATAGGTACTCATTTTTTTTTCTCCACAATAGGGGTACCTATTAAAGTCCACTTCTTAAGAGATAAGAAGTCCCTATTGTGGAGAAAAAAAAATAGGACAAAAATCTAAGAAGTCCGAATAGGTACCTATTTTTTTTTCTCCACAACCGGGGTGCCCATTTTTTTTTTCATCCCATAAGTGAGAAAGAGGGTGTAGCCGTCAGAGGGTAGTGTAGGAGAGAGAATGAGAGAAAGATGGTATATAGTGTGTCAGATTGGGGGTTAGTTAATTGCCTTTGATGTTTGTTTAAATTACAAACGTGCCATCAGATATTTTTTATCAACATACATGTGACATACACGCACACCATATGTCCATGGTGAGGTATAACAAAAACCAAATTACATGGAAGCCAATTAGAAATAGGGGAATTGCCACCTCATGGGGTGGTAATGTATGCTATGCATAACAAAAGCAGCGCATGTGGATGGTAGTAGTATACAACAATACCGATACGTAGAATGTAGAGCCTTATTGATGATTCAAGTGGCTTTTTACTTTAAAGCTTTATAAGATGTAAGATTAACTTTACTTTTGAATGGCACGTTTGTAATTAACACAAATAGCAGATGCAATTATCTAAACCCCTAATATGACACACGCTCGCCCTCCTCCTCCTCCTCTTCAACCAGACCCAACTCCACGCGCCCTCTCTTTCTCTCTTCTTCTCCCTTCATCACTTTCAGCCTTCCTCCTCCTCCCAAATTCCCCTCTTCTTCTTCTTCTTCTTCTTCTTTTCTCTATCAGACCGGATTCCCTCCAAACTCCCTCTCTATTTGTAGTTTTGTAGACTGTTTTCAACTTTTTTATACACCCGAAAACAGAGAGAGAAGAAGAAACCCTAAACGAAAAAGGGGGAACAAGATCAGAAAGCGAAAATCGAAATCAGAGAAGAAGACGGAGCTCCGACTGGGGCGGCGGCTGCGACGGGGACGCTCGCGGTGGTTGCGACGTGCCAGTGTGAGGACGCCCACATGCTGGGTGACGGTGGTTGGCGGAGAAAACAAATATGAAGGTGATGGTTTCTCCACTTGGTATTTCCTTTCCATTTGTCATAATCACTTCTTTCTTTTTTTGTTTGCCTTTTTAAACTGTTTGTTGTGTAGATCATTTGTTAGGTTGATTCAATCATAGGATTTCTGAAGCCTAATTTTTTGTGTGAATTTTGTGAATTTTTATTTTCAAATATGGTTTCTTCTTTAAAATGGGTTTCTTCTTTAAAATGGGTTTCGAGAAAAAAATGGGGATTTTACCATACATATCTGTTGTTCTTGCCAATCCTATTTTACTTCTCCATTACTACTTATCTGTTAGTGTAGAATCCTTTTTGACTTCTAAATGGCAGAGCTCTCAGCTCAGTTGCCTTTGGGATGATGCCGTGTTTGAGCATAAATTGGTTCGATGGATATATCCCTACAATCTGCACATTGGGAACCGGCACACACGACTTGGGAAGAGAGATGGGACTCTCAAAGAAGAAGAAGCTGGTTTTGGGATTCTTATTGTTAGGTTACCAAATAAACCTTAACATGTTAAGCATACTATAATTTCATGGTTTAATCTTAAGAACTAATGATTTGAATTGTTGTAGGTGTCATAGATACGTAACAAAAATCCAAAGATGGATAAACCTCCAAAGTGCTCAAGCATATGTACAGTTGTGAAAGCTTGAGGTATTACATTGCCAAATTACTTAAATTCATCATTTGGTGTTAACTTTCTGTTACTATGCTTTATGTTGCAGTGAAGTGTATATATAGTTCTTCCTGAATGTTTAATTTGATCATTTTCCATTCTTTCTCTGTAACCTATCCAATACATCCAAGCTTAAATCCTGATATTTTGTTAGGATGACTTGGATGAAGTTTACAATGATACAACTTCTAGATGTTAAATGGGATTTTTAGCATTTATATGATTGTGCAAATTAGTTCTATGTTGATTACGGTAATTTAAGTTACGACTTTTCTGGCCCTTCATAATATGCTTGGCTTTTAATTATGCAGGAGTAGGACATAAGCAATCTGTCACGACCGTCTTTATGTGATGCCTTTCATGTCTGAGGTGGTAATCTCATTGCTATTTGCTAATGCTTATCGAATGTCATTTTTTCTCTTCTAATTTTTTCATTTGGTTCCTTTTATTTCAAAGCAGGATCTTGCACGAGCACATACTTTATCAGACAAGTTTTGAATCAAATCATTTCTCTTTAAGGTTGAAATGAAGTTTGAGTTAATACAAGGCTTCAACAATCATACCGTGTCAAAAAATTGTGATAAATCCCCATCAGAAAACCTTGCATATGTCGATCCTTTTTCTTTTAACCAGTTGGTGTTTAATTGTTTATCCTTGATAAATAAATTATGTTCTAATATGCCCTTAACTATTTTTATTGTAGGAATTTATGCCCAACATCACTGATGTTGTTGTTTGACAGCCAACCTGAGTTGGTGGCTCTAAATAATGTGCCTATTAGCAACTCTTCCGCAGCCTTAATTTCTCTTGAAGTTGATGAGGTTGATGTAGGTTGAATTTTTTTTGTCAACGGCGATTCAAGCCTTTCTGTTGTTAACCTTACTCAAGATTCGGTGCTTTTTACTCCAGGGCAGGGAACAACAAAGCTGTGGAAAAGGAGCTTCCATAGAAGTCAATCAAGATTGATGAGTGATTTCATTTTAGCTTAGTTATAGAAGGCTTTTCCTTTGTCCCTTTCATTTTTGTTTTCTGATTTCTATATTTTGTGAACTTGTGCTTTTATTTTGTAAGTTTCATTGGCAGGATAAGATCCCTTGCTGTTTTGGATGACAACTTTCTTCTTTTTGATCCAAGTGACTTTTGTGTATCGCCCGAGTAAAGTGATTGTTAAAATGAAAGGTTTGCTGAGTCTTCAAACAACTTGTTGATTTATAAAAACGACACCATGATAAATAATTAGTCAAGTTACTGACTTCATTTATTTTTAAATGTGATAAGAAACTAGAAACCAAATCATTTAGATGTCATTTATTTTAATATTTACTTTGTTATTAGCCCGTGTTAAACAAGGTTAAGCAACACTTACAAAAGGAACACAGTAAATCTTTGTTTTCTGCTCCCTCTCATTTACAATCGAATTATGTTTTTGTTCGGACCAAAATGAATTATGTATTCTCGTTTTGGGAAGGTAACGTGATTTGACCAACAACTCTCCACTTATTCTTAGTTGAACAGTAAGTGATGCAAGCTAATGAACTCTATCTAGAGGTATGTAAATGATCCTTCATTAATTCTATACAAATCCTAGTATTGATTTATCTTACCATTTCATTCTACAATGTTAATTCCTTAATCAAAGTAGAAAAAATCTATTGGGTTAGACAAATGATGATTCCTCAATCACTTGAATAAATAATATAATTAAGCTTGGGTAATTGGACTATAGCATCAACTCTATTCCTAAATATTGTATTATATAGGTGATTTCAACTAGATCAAACACAATACATAGTTTTCCAACTAAGTATCATGTCATAAATCATTCAATAGGTGATCAAGCTATCAAAAGCATTAAGCATAAGATGAAACCACTAAATCAACACATAGATTCAATATAGAATAACTCAAGATCAGTTTACATACATAGACAACAGAGTTTATTACATCCAATCCCAATAAAAGAGGTTTACCTATCTATTTCCGTGGAAGCTTTACAAAGATTCAAGAAAAGAAATGAAAAACAATCAATAGGTACCACTTTCCCAACTTCACTATGATTAAAATCCACTTCTTTGTTGCCTTGGTTTGTGCCTATGCTCTCCTCTTTTGTAAGGATGGAAAGGGCGGTTAGGATTAAAGCCGCCACGAAGGAAATCGATAGGGTGAATACTAGGTTTCATGGTAAAATGATGGATTCTAGGCCAAAAGATGATGATGGAGCTGTTGATGTGCTTTATACTCCTCCTGTTGTGGGTGCTACTCCAGTCCCTATGTCTCTTAGAGATGCGGATAAATTAAAGAAGTATGATTTGGATGATTTGAGGAAGACTCCCAATCCGTTTTATTTGGAATCTGAGAAGAAAGCTGAGAATGGTTATCGCAATATGTTAAGACGCCGTCTCCTGCCCCCGGAGTTGATGAGTCTCCATTTATTACTTGGGGAGAAATAGAAGGGACGCCACTAAGATTGGACATGGAGGATACACAAATTGATATTGGTGGTAGTGCTGATGGACCTCATTATAGGGTTCCTTCTATTGGTTTTTTAATAAAAACCTAATAAACCTCAGGAATTGGGCAACGGCTATATCATACAAACAGATAGCCGTTGCCCCCAGCAGTCCATACATTCAGTTATTCTGTTACTTAATTAGTTACAATCTTATAAATTTGTTACAAACTTCAGTTAAGCTTATAACTGAATCTAACAACCCACTTAGGGGTTTACAACTCTGTATATATATATATAAACAGTTCAGCCTATGTACAAAAAACAATTCTATGAAATAAAAGTTTTACATTTTTTTCAGTCATATACCCTGTGTGTCTCCTATTCTTCTTCTCTGCAAGTTCATCTTCTGTTCTGTGTGTGTGTGAGCCATCCTCCTTCAGCAAGTGGCTGATCTCAGTCTCACATACAAAGAAAAGAGCAAAGTGTGTTAGTAAATTGTTCAGTGACTGAACAAACTCAAAAGAAAACAAGATAGAGTGAGGGTGAGAAATTACCTTTGTTTCTCAGTGTGAGAACCAAACTGTTGATGATCTTCAAAGTGTTGAAGATCCAGCACATGTAAAACACAAGTTTCAGGAACAGTAACAGTATCAGTACACTAGGTCTTGTGTTCATCACAAAACAGTAAACTGAAACAAAGAAAAGACTAGGGTTTGTGAAAAACTACCTCTGGTGAGCAGATCCGTTGCTGTAACGCGAAGATCCGGCAAAATCAAGGCCAGAAACAACCAGAACAGAAAAGTCAGAATACAGAAATTAGGGTTTCGCTACAACAAACAGTTAAAGAAAGAGTTTCAAGAAAAGATCAAGAGTTTTACCCTATTGTGTCTGTCCGGTGCAAAACCCAAGCAAGAGGAAAGCCATCAGAGAAGAAACTCAGAAACTAGGGTTTCTGAGAAATCTTCAAACTGCGTTTCAAACAGAAAGGTTCTGTTGCGCAGGCTCATAGCTCCATTTCTTGTGAATAACTGAAGTTAGAGAAGCTTCAGCAAGGGTCAGATCAGAAGGACCTTCGTGGAGAAGACGAAGTTCAGAGGAGAACTTCAAGAAGAGAGAGAGAATTTATTGATGGTTATGAGCTAGGGTTTCTGAGAACTGAGCTTTTATAGTGTTCCAGTTACCGACCCGGTTTGTGACTCAAGTGGGATCCGCGCGTTGCAACAGTGCAACCCATTCAGCTTCCGCACGGTTCTTGCCCACCCATCAGTTATTGGGCTGGGCCCTTTACTACTTACACCTTCCCTGCTGATGATATAGCCTGCAAGTGAGAAAATTAAAAAAATCAAAACCTTCTGCACTGGCAAGAGATGAAAAAGCACACTCACTTTCTAGGGAGGCTGCGCGTAAGCTGAGGGAGAGATCAAAGATGTTTCAGAAGCCCCCATTGGCTGAGGGAGCATGCGGACACTTTCTCCTGCCGCTCAGAAGTTTATGCGGAATGCAATTGCCAAGTCATCATCTTCCGTTGATGAGCCGCTTCGTGCAAGTTACCGAGGTTCTACTCCTTATTTGGCTACTCCAACAAGAGTTAGAAGTGTGTCAAGGCTTGGTAGAGATGAGAGCATGGTTTCCAAGTCTCCATCTGTTAGATAGGGCTCCAATCCTCCCTGGAGATGTCATTTGTTTTAAGGGGAGGGAATGCTAGTTGAAGAGTATGTTACATTGGGCAAGCGCAATCAGTGTCTGGCAAAAGAAAGTTACCAGAGCCAATGATTGTGAGAAGCCTGATGTGTGGTATGGTCCATTGATAAAGTCAGTTATAACTAGTTCTTTTTTTTTGATCGAAGTC
Organism: Astragalus membranaceus; assembly: GCA_039519185.1. Taxonomy (NCBI): domain Eukaryota; kingdom Viridiplantae; phylum Streptophyta; class Magnoliopsida; order Fabales; family Fabaceae; genus Astragalus; species Astragalus membranaceus. Next base: position 182,309,649 of record CM076849.1, read on the forward strand.
AGTTGCTAGTTCATGGTTAGTGTTTCTAAAAGGATGAGCTCATTTTCCCGTACTAACATGTTGTACTATAAAAAAGATTCAGTTGCATGAATCTAAATTTAGCTTTTTCCTATTAGAATTTAGACATCTCGTGAAGGTGACTGATACCACCAGCTAGTATCAATAGCAGCACTCTTTGAGTGAGTGAAAACTCCTTAAGAAATTAAGAGAAGAAGAAAGAATTTTTAGAGAGAATAGAACCTTCTTTATCATTCAACATAACCCCTTTTGGTTCAACAGTACAGAATATAAATGCAGTACATCACCACAAACTCACAGCAACCGAAAAGGAAAATAACAGAAAGGCTAAAACAATTACTATTATCCTTTTACCAAAGAGCCCTTACTAGCACTCATAGTCATCCATCCAAGCAGGTTTCTTGATTTGTCTCTTCTCTAGTGTTGTGCTCACCCTTTCAATATCATTCCTATAATTGGGCTCTTCTATGCCATGTGTTGGGCCTTCACTTACCGGAGGTGTATCAGTGACATAGCTGTGAAACACATTGATACAAAATTAAGCTGTTAGTTAATCTTCTGGACTGAATCATGAGATCCACTTCAGCAATTGGACATGAATATGTTCATTGAACTTTGGCCCATATCCATTATAAATCAGCCCATTTATGACTATTTTGACTCAATGGCTCAGATTCACCTGACCAATCCGACGGCTCAAAGCTGACACGGATCCCTATAAATACTGACATGCATTGCCATTAATAGGTAGATTCTCATTCCTTGCTATACTACTCTATTGTCCTCAATACTGACTTGAGCGTCGGAGTGGCTTCGCAAGTACCCCACCCGGGAGCGTACTCGCATTACTCATCATCAGCAGTTCTGCTCAAGACCAGGCCCAGTCACAAGCACGCCCGGTAACAAGTAGGCCCGGTCACAAGCAGTATTCTGTGATCCTACTCATCCAAGCATCATTCTGCTACCTCCTGGTGCTATCAGAGATTCAATCGAACAAAGCAACTACCCTACCAACTCTACCTACTCGGTCCTATCCGTGATAAGGTAAAGGTACAGAACAGTTAATTAATCCCTTATAAAGTATTTTAGATCCACATCGGAGTGCGTATTGTGAAGCGTATTTAAAGTTTAAGCCATCATTTTGATTTAATTTTAGCTAATTATTTGGAAGTATCACGAATAAAGTATCGTTAAAGTATCCCAAATTCCATCGTTTACTATTTTTTATTAATTTTTTGAATTTTTCATAAATTACATAAAATCTAAAAAAAATTGCATAACCTTATTTTGGTTTTACTAGTTTTTTAGTGGTGTTTTTATAATTTTTAGATTAGTTTTGACTCTTTAACGAATTTTTATAAGCTCGCCGAGTACGTAAATGAAGAAGAAGACGGGACTCCTGATTCTGAATAGGGAGCCAATCAGCAGGACCTAAACCTAGAGCTAGGCCTAGTTAAGAAAATTCGTTGTATGGACACATGGGAATTGACACTTGATCCAGAGAAAATTCCTTGGAATTGACACTTGGGAATTGACATTTGCAATATAGTCTTTTTGCTCTAAGTTCATTGGAATTGACACTTGATCCAGAGAAAATTCCTTAAGAGAGTAAAAAAGAAAAAAGAAAAATGGTCCAACTCCATAGTAAAACATAGAGCGAGGCGAGCTTGAGACACAGCCTGGCCCGCACGGGCGACATAGCCGGCAAGGGCAACCTCAACAACTGCTTCAAGCCGAGCACATCCTCCTAAGATGATGGCTTTACAAATACACCTCTGAAAAGCATGTTCGCGTGAAGTAGGTGGACGTTGACATGTATCTTGAACCCGGGAGAATGAATCAAGCACGCCATGACTCCCTCCACTGAGCGAACTTCAAAGATGTCGCAAACCCATTGGGCGAGTTCTATCCGGGCCGAGTCCTGGTAAACTGTGCCAATGGTATACTTCAAATTGACCTTGGTGGTCTATCTGGGCCGAGTCTCGGTAAACTGTTCCAAGGGTATACTTCAAGCTGACCTTGGTGGTCACAACCCCTTGGGCGAGTTCTATCCGGGCCGAGTCCTAGTAAACTGTGCCAAGGGTATACTTCAAATTGACCTTGGTGGTCACAACGACTTTGGACGAGTTCTATCCGGACCGAGTCCTGGTAAACTGTGCCAAGGGTATACTTAAAATTGACCTTGGTGGTCACAACTACTTTGGACGAGTTCTATCCGGGTCGAGTCTTGGTAAACAGTGCTAAGGGTATGCTTCATTACAAATTGTCCCGGTGGGCATCGACAACTTAACTGCCTAAAGCAAGCCAAACTTAGCGACTATCTACTTGAAAAAATCCCAAGTCCAACGAAGAGGCGCACACGCGCGAAATCACCAACAAAGCATGAGACCATGAGGTCTTGGGTATCAAGCGCCAAGAAAGGCGCAAAAATCAAGCAGGCGTGAGACCATGAAGTCACGGACACCGGAGATACCCACCTACAAGGGTGTTGTCTAGTCTGCAGACCATAACTTCGTGCGTGTTTATCCGATGGGGCGTGCGAGCATGCGTTGGAAAGCTAAGAAGCAGAGCTACAATTCTTCTGTTACGCTCAAAACCCAATTCTGATGTCTTGAAGGCCTAAATGGCGAAATACATGTCTGGGCGGGATACCAGCGTGACCGGGCCTCACTAAGATGATGAGTGAAGTGATGGACTTAGCATAAAAAGAGATTATGTGATGCATGAGTAGTCCTCCCTTCGACAGGGGCGATCACACCTCTTGATCACCCTCCTCACTTTCTCAAAAAACACAAGTTGTGCTCACCCCTCACTCTATTAAAAGTCTCAAGTTCTGACCGCCCCTCACTCTCTTAGAAATCACAAAGCTGTGATCGCAAGAAGCATGCATTGAAGCTGTTCAAAATGAACTAATGCCTCTAAGACTAATTATATTGTGCAAGCACTTTTTGTCCAACAACTCAGCACACACAAAGCCGTCAAAGAATGTTCAGATTCATTTAGATATGCAAATTGTGGTGAGTTATCAGGAAGCTTAACAAGCTCAAAGTGTCCATATTCTGCAAGTCAGAATCTAGTAGAGTCCATACACTGATGGACCTGAACTTAGTAACAACAGACCATTGAGCTTTTTACTGCAGAAAGAAATGGTGATGCAGAATTTCAAGTTCTCAACTACAGAATATGAGTCTAAAAAATGGCTTATCCATAAACGCTTATGCTACAAACGCTTAATTAAGTTGTTTATCCAAAGAGGGTTGTCTTATCATGAATTTTGAACTTGTTTCTTTCTTTTTGTCACAGGAGCCAAGAGACTGGTTTTCCTGTGTCTGTTTGTGTTAAAGTTAAAGACAAAATATTCAACCTACACAAAGTAAGTTCAAATCAATCTAAGGAATATAAAGTTGATTTTCTATGTATTTATGTATGGTTAAGTTAACTTGTGTTGATTGATTGCAGTTTCCTCTTACTTCAAAGAGTGGTTACTTCAAAAAGAGGTTAAATGATACACTTGATATTGAGTTACCAGAAACTTTTCCTGGAGGACCAGAAACGTTAGAGATGATAGCCTTATTTGTTTATGGATCATCAACAATGATTGATCCTTTCAATGTAGCAGCCTTAAGATGTGCAGCAGAATTTCTTGAAATGACTGAAGAATATTGTTCATGCAATCTTTGTGAACGTTTTGATCTTTATCTGAATCAAGTTGTTTTACAAAGTTGGGATGACACACTCATTACACTCCAAAGGTGCAAAATGCTACTTCCTTGGTCTGAAGATTTACTAATAGTTAGTCGATGTATCGAATCGCTTGCTTTCATGGCATGCATGGAGATTCTTGATCCTGAAAGGAGGAGAGACACACCAATTGTTACAATGGAAGATTTAGCTAATTCACAAGCTTGGAGTTGTGGAATGATGAAGGAGTTTGTTGTGAGTCAAGAAGATCTTTGGATGAAAGATCTCATTGCTTTACCTTTTGATTTTTTCAAAAGAGTTGTAGGATCTTTGAGAAGACAAGGAATGAAAGAAAAGTATGTTAGTCCAATCATTGTTTTCTATGCACATAAATGGATACTATCTAAAAAGAGAAATCAATTTATTAACAGCAGACCCTTGAGCTTTTTATTACAGAAAGACATGGTTATGCAAAATTTCAAGTTTTCAACTACAGAATATGAGTCTACAAGCTTCAGAATCCAAAATCTTGAACATGAACTCATGTCCTTGAAAAAAAGTCTTCAATTGCAAAACATTGTGACAAAAGGAGATCAATCAAATTTGATGAAAACACAGAAGGTTAAGCCTTGTGGCTTAGAAACGATTACAAGATCACTAAGCAAAAAGAGGAACCCAATTGGACAGGCTACAAGTTGTATCAGTTCTGTGAATTTTGCTTCATAAAGAAAGTATGCTAGCAAGTTACTGAAGGTTTTTCGACGTATCAGTTTGTTTGGAAGTAGGAAAGTAAAGAGAAAATCTGGAACTTGTAGCTAATTTTCCAAGTCATTGTAAATGTATTTAGTATTAATATGAATGAATATTATGTGCTTAAAGGAATTTGTAGAGATGGAGACTCAATTCCCCTTTTTCTTATATCAAATTTTAGAAAGTTATAGGGCAACGTTCTCTCCGTTCCAAATCCGCTTGCGTCTGTTCTTCCTCATTCGAAATCGATTTTCAATGGACGTAAAAACTACAAATCGTAGCTTTGAGTAGAAATCGAGTTTTGGCGTGGGGGCGAGGGGTAAAATCAATTTTCATTAAGCAATCCAAACAGCTCGAAAATGACGAAAATCGCTTCTAAGAGCAGCAAAAGCACTTTTACTGCATTCCACCGCGGAACCAAACATGCACTTAACAAAATGATACTAGTTCACTTGCAACTTGCACCCTACATATTGGGCTAGCGCAAAATAAGATACGTGGAATGTGGGCTAGAGGGGCCTATTCGCATTAAGCAGAAATATATAAGAATTATTAACACCTCCTTCCTTGATCCTTCCAATCAAGCCTTATGAAATTCAACATGCATGGGAATGAGGTTACTTTTGTTACTATCATTTGCATTTACTAGAGAGATGAAAAAAAATAGGATAGAAACATGAGCATATATACCACTATGAGATTGTCATTGTCATTTGTCAGGTTCAAAATGAAAACATTAAAAAGGGCATCGCATGAATTTGAGAGGATATATATATATATATATATATATAATAACAAAACACCAGAAACAGAAACACTAGCTCAGCTATTGAAGTTGCTTGCTCTACCGTCCCCCTGCACAAGCACACAACAACAGTGCAAAACCTAAAACCTGTAGCATCATCAGATTCACCTCTCATGTTATTTTGTGTCAAGAATAATTACTAATCTATTATTATGAAATTAATTAGGAGGTATATATATCAAGAGAAAAAAGAGATAGTGCCCCGCCTGAAATGACAAATAACACCTTAAACTTACAAACTTTGATCTTCTTTCTTGAGGCACAATAGAAGGGTAACTGTGGAATTTTATTCGTGTCAACATACCACAGAGTCAGACCATATATACTCAAAGAAAATCTTGTTTAGAATTAACAACACTAGCTTATTACTAATTAGCTTAAATCAGTTTCCAGTATTGTTTCCTTTGGTGATTTTTACCGTCAATTATCCCCATTGTTATTCCCCAATCGGACAATGACAAGCAATGTTTTGACCAAGTCAAATGGAAGTGCTTTTTTGGGATTTTGGGACCCAACAAGAGAGAGAAATGGAACGAGAAAGTTGAAAAAAGTGTGAGTTAAGGGCGTTTTAGTCATTTGAGAGAAGCTACATGTCTCTTCATTGTATGTGTGTGAATAGGAGACTCATTCATTACTCATTGTATGATGATTAGTGAAGCTAGTGTTGCTATAAATACACTCAGGCTAATGCGAAACACTTGAGTTGTAGATAGCTGGCATACTAATTTTATTTTTTAAAGATTTCAAAAAAAAATTAATTTTTATTATTTTTAATATTTTCGGAATAATATATCAAAATGGTTGAGAATTATTCTTTTTAATATTTTGAGGATAAAATAGTTTTTTAATATATTTTATTATTTAATTTTATATTTTATTAATTTGTTTTTTATTATTTTTCTAAGGACCAATTTTTTTATGTTTAAATTAGTTTAGGGACTTTTTTTACAAATTTTTAATTAGTTCAGGGATATATTTACCAATTGGGTAGCGTTGACTAACTTTAATATGATAGAAAGACCTCATTGAAAAAACTATATTAGTTCAAGCATCTGATTACAATTTTTTTAGTTTAGGGACCTATTTGAAAATTTCCAAATAGTTCAGGACCTACAGAGTAATTAAATCTTCTTTATATTATTATTAGTATTGAAATTTGGATTCATGCTTATGTGAGAAAAAGTCTCATTGATAGAAGTAAAGGCTTTTAATATACTAGATCTTACCCCGTGCATCGCACGGGATGCACGAGATATCATAATGAAAAATAGATAATATTACAATTTGTTAGATAGTGTTAAACAATATTAATATTGCAAAATACTTTAGTGACAAATATTGAGATTAAAATTTAAAATGGAAAAATGCCCACTTGAGTAATTTCAGTTAAAAAAATTGAGGAAAAAATAGTTATTATTTAGAATTTCCCAATTATTTTAAATTCAACTCTATAATTACTTTGTTTAGAATGTCTCAATTAATTGTCTATAATTTTTGAACTAAATTAATAGTCATTTAATTCCATTTCCGGTTTTCAAACCGTGTGTACACCTCTCTCTAAAACCAACTTGTTCACTCCCTATTTTTTCTGAAACTCTCTCATCTCTCAAAGACTCTTGCTCCCAAGTTGTGTCCTCTTCTCCTTTCACAGTCCCACCACAAAGCGTGACAGCAGTGCTACCATTTCTCGCATAGACGACAATAACAACTATAAAATGCCACACAGCGGATCCAATCATTCAACAGGCAGCTACACGATTTCCATCTCCCTCACTCTCATTTTTACCTTCTTCAATCCTCTCTCGTCTAGTTCTCCCTATCTGAGTCTTGATTCTTCATCTCTCGATCTTCTTTCACTCTTCACCCCCTCCTTTTCTATATGATGCTTCTAATTTTTTACGTTATTTTTTGAGATGGTTAAATTACTTTGTTTTTTTTTTAATATAAAATTTTAAGATGCTTAACATTTTAATTTTTTGTAAAAACGGTTTTTAATCTTAAGTTTTCATCTTCTTCATATTTATATTTGCAATATTTAACACTTCCCTCTTGTTTTAACTATTGTCATGTTGACCATTTGTGATGGTCTTCTGAAGCTCATGGGATTTGTTGGAGGAGGAGGAGCAGCAGCAAATCTGTCATGAGTACTTAGAAAATTTTCCAAATCTTAAAGTACCCAAAAACACACTAATAAGCATCGCGCTTTACATATTTTGTCAAGAAATTAATTTTTTTGGCGGGAACTGTGTATTGAGGAAAGAACTTCGTGTATTTGAACAGTTAATTTTTTTTCCTGAAGCCTAAAGTACCAAAAACACACTGCTTAGCATCCCATACATTGCTTAGGATCGCATTTTACGTCCAAGGAACGAAGTTATTGAGGAACGAAGTTAACAAATTTTTTGGAACCCTAAACTACCCCCAAACACATTGCTTAGGATCACATTTTACGTATTTTTTACTATTTTTTTTTCCACCAAACCAGTTATTGAGGAACGGACTTCGCATATTTGAACATCTAAAATTTTTCCGGACTCTAAAGGACCCCAAAACACATTGCTTATTGTCGTACTTTACGTATTTTATCACGAAATTATTTTTTGTTTTCACCAAATCGGTTATTAAGGAATGAACTTCGTGTATTTAGACATTTAATTTTTTCGGATCCTAAAGTACCCCAAAACACACTGTTTAGCGCCGCAGTTTACGTATTTTGTCAAGAAATTAACTTTTTGGGGGAGTTGTAATGTTACCGAGATACTTCTGTAAAGTATGGTGGATCTTACTTACAATGATTGCACATTTTTGGACTAAAGTACTCCAAAACACATTGTTTAGGATCGCACTTTACATATTTTGACACGAAATTTATTTTTTCCCACCAAACTGGTTATTTAGGAACGGACTCCGCGTATTTGAACATCTAACAAATTTTCTCGACTTTAAAGCACCTCAAAACACACTGCTTTGCGTTTTTTTTAGATAAGCCAAGTGGTTAGTAATTAGTGTATTAGTTGTTAGAGGGGAGGGGGGAGCAGGGTTCGAACCCCGTACGCCTACATTTTTTCACCAACGATGTCCCTTTCACTCAACCACGTGAGCTACCCTTCTGGGACCTCAAAACACACTGTTTAGCGTTGAAATTTACATATTTTTTCACGAAATTAATTTTTATAGAGTTGTAATGTATCCAAAATACCCCTTTAAAGTATGGTGGGCCATACTTGTAATGATTGCAAATTTTTTTGGACCACAAAACAAACAAAAATTAATTGAAAAAAAATGAAAAGGCAACCATTTTGACGCCTAACATTTTCTTTGTACCCACTATTGCCTTAAGGGTTATAGATAGATTACAACAAATAGTTGGGACATGACACTTTTTTTTCTAAGGTTTGTGATAGATCACCAATTGAACTCAACTTACGAATAATAACACTTTTATTAGCGCAGAGTTACAAGAATTCCTACTATCTTGAGAAATAGTGTAATATGTAAACACTACAATACACGACTACTTCCCTAATCCTAATACTTCCTAAATTCTTTCATCCAGAAACAACACGAAGCTCGATTTTTAACACACCGATCTTAATATCCAAATTTTGTGGACAACAAAATAAAATATTTTTAGATTCATGCACCTCAGTTCAGTTTTCTTTCTCTGAATTTGCTTAATTCTCAATTCACGCGCCTCTAATGAACCTTGAAGTTCTTCTGACTTCATTTCATCAATATATTTAGACTCTTCTATGGGTACTACTATGTGATCAAAACTTAAGGATCTTAGGATCTTCTCTACTTTCATGACTTCAGTTACAGTTTCACCACACGATTTCATTAGATTAGTCAGATCAACTAACCTCGTGATGAACTCAACAATTGATTCATGTTCTTTCATGTGCAGTGACTCATACTTCTTTCTGAGGCTCTGTAACTTCACATTCTTCAATCTATCCGCTCCTTCATACATTGTCTTGAGCATACCCAAGTATTCTTCGCATATTCACAATCAATGATCTTCTCGAGTACATTCGAGTCCATGCACTGATGATTTAGGAACAAACCTTTTCCATCCTTCTTTCATTGTTCTCGATTCGCATTTCTCTGTGCTTCGGTTGCATTCGCTGCTAACTCCGTAGCACCATCATCCATGATCTCAAGCACATCTTGGTAACGAAAAATGACTTTCATATGTGCACACCACCGAACTCTAGAAATCATCAAGCTCTATAATACCAATTGTTGGAAATGGAGCTCTCAACAGAATTTTGGTAAAGTGTAATTGTATTATTGGGAAAAGTAACTACATAAATTTATATTCCAAGTGTGCTGCTGACTCAGCTACACATATGCTAACAAACTTGCTTACATGGCGCCAACGTTCAGCGAAGCTGCCGCATCAGCACTAAGTTTTAACTAACTCATTACAATGAAAACTGAAATTAAAACTACAAGCAGTTGAATTACAATTAACACTTTAATTATCCAAACATCCATCATATAATAACATACGCACATGGCACTAGAATCCTGAGGTGAGATCTGAGCCATTATATTTGGTTGCGCGATCCCCGTTGTTCTTGAGCCTGGGCGCACAGAACACCAAGTGTGGATTTCCAAATGCACTTGGATCACTACGTCATGCCCAAATCTAGATTAGGGCGCATCCCAATTCAGAATAGTTTTAAAATCTGAGAGAATATTTATATAATGGGGCAGCTTGTAAAATTTGTCAAAACTAGCTAGTCTCTATAATTTTGTCTCATTAGTCTCCGTAAAAGACTACTTATAATTTTAATGAATTTGTCTTATTATCACTGTAAAGGAGTACTTATAAAACTTTTGGATTTAGTTTGATTGATGTTGCAAACTTTAGTGTCAACTTATTACTTTACATACTTTTAGAGTTAATTAAGAGACAAATATAAGTTTAAAGACTAAATCACTAATTTACTTTTAGATAAATTTATAGATAAATAAGTGAAGACATTTAAAAGAAAATTCAATGATATTTGTACTTATAATCTTGAAAATAGATGTTTTTTTGCATACCCTAACCCAATGTTTTGGATATGCCACTAGCTAGGTCCGGTTGTAGGCATGTTTTTGCATAGCCTAACCCAAAGTCCTAGGTATGTCACCCATTAAGAAATCGCTTTCTTCTGAATTTATTTTCGGAAAAAATGAGAAATATTAATAATTGATTTCACTCACATCATATATCATATATGTGAATAGTTTTTTCACATAATTTACCATTATGTGATTCAAATGACATGTCAACCAAGGCTAGTTTTCTACAAAAAAAGGTTGCACACATGTTTTGCATGATCTATAATATTTTACTTTCTCCCATCTTAATAAACAGTTTTCTTCTAAATTTTTTTCATTAACATGAAACATATTAATAATTGATTTCACGGACATTTGAATTTTTTTTTCTTCTAATGATACATGGAGGTGTGTAAGAGATGAGATATTTAACTTTAAAACAAATTTAGTGGCTATTGGCTACAAAGACGGGAGAAAAAAAGTTGCTTGTTTAGTTGTTCATGGTGGCCATTGCAAATAAAATTAGTATGAAGGGAGGGAATGGAAGACACGCGCAAGAGATGGAAGTGGTGGAGTGAATATGATGCTTGCATTCAACTAGTGGGTCATATGAAGACCTTTTGGGGGTGGCTTTTAATATGGGAAAGTAATCATCCTACCATTGACTTGGGCCACTAAAATTTCAATGGCTTGGATTTTTGTGGGGAACCTGCTTACAAGGTTTCAGTATTTGTCTTGTATATTTGCATATGTGGTCTTTTTAATATTATATTTTTGAATATATTTTTGCTTTTTCCGAGTGTTGTATGTTAGTCTCTGCCAATTCCTGCTCATGTCATTGTCATTCTCACAACTTTTTATTGTAATAGTAGTAAGGGATACCGAAGGAGTACACCAAAGAATGCAAGAAGAAGGTCCCGAATTCAAACCCCAGAAACTAACAATTCCCCCACCCCTAACATTGCTTATAAAAAAAAATAGTAATAGTAGTAATAACAAGTCTAACCACTACATTCATGATTTTTAGGCTACTAAAATTCATTGGTTGGAATTAATTGTTTTGGACTGCACACGCCATTGTCATAGTTATAGTTACTAGACCTTACATACATATGTGCGATGCATATGATATTCTCATGAAAAAATATGTCCACAGTATGCTTATTTCGAATTGTTACGTATTTGAATTATTTGATAGACAGTATATTATTGGAAAATTTTATGTAAAAAAATAAATTTAACTCATATAAAATTATGCCATGAAACAAATTGGTGACATATATTGAGGTTAAATTTTAAAATTGAAAAAATGCTCATTTAAGTAATTTCAGTTAAAAATGAAAACAAAAATATTTTTTTTAAGGAAAAAATTAAAATTATTATTTAGAATCACCCAACTATTTTAAATTCAACTCTATAATTACTTCCCTGTTGTTTTAACAACTTTCCTGTTGAGAAATTGTGACGGTCTTCTGAAGCACGTGGAGGTTTGCTGAAGAAGAATGGGTTTGTGATGGGTACTTAAAAAAGTCTGGCCTAGCCTGGACCTGTCGTAGGCTGGGCCGTGGGTAGAGCTGTCAATTTTGGCCCAGCCCAATTGGCCAATTTTTTGGTCGGGCTGGGCCCTAAAAATAGAGGCCCAAAATCAACAGTATCATTTTTGGCTCGGCCCGATTGACCAGATCATTTAAATGAGCCGGGCTGGCCCGTGGGTAATGGGCTGACCTGTTTATTTTTTTAATGGTTATTTTAGTTTTTTTTTTCAATACAGTTTGTTTAAATATTTAGTGGCCCATTTCATTGTTTTAAAGGCTAGCCTATTTTAATTTTTGTCAAAAACGCGGTACAGATTATTAACTCATTGTCTCAGTCACTCTTCTCATCTTATAACAAACAACACTAACACGCATTTACTGTTGATGTTTCTTATTGATTAGCATTTGTGATAATTTAACATAGGTTTAAATATGTTTTTACACCCTGCAAATAGAGGGTGTTTTGCTTTTACCCCCTACAAATTTTTTTTTTTTTAAAAACTCATTGCAAAAGACACGTTTTTGATTTTAGTCCTTCTGCTAGTGTTCTGTTACAAAAAATGCCGAGCTGGCTAACAGATGTGTGAGCTGTCATTTTTTTTTATATTTTTTTTAAGTGATGACTTTATATTCCATGTCATAAATCATTAATCCCAAATGAAAATCCTTTCTTCTCTTCTTCAAAATCAATACCCAACACCTTCACAGACAGTACCTCTCTTCACAACAACAAACGTAGAAGCCATCAACAAATCCTCCAACCCAAACCCTTCATCCACCACAACAGATCTATCCTCCCCCTTCCTAAACTCACCGACAATAAAATCACTACACCAACCAACAACGCAACCAAAATCAAAACCACAAGGACAAAATCAAAACCGCAACAGATCTGTGTAGTGATTTTATTGGGGTTTCGAGAACATAGACTTTTTTTTTTGGGTTTGAAGAGCATGAAAACGGGGTTGCTGGAAATGGGTTTGAAAAGCATTTTTTTTGGGTTTTGAAAACATAAGATTTTGCAATTAAAATTCCTTTTCTCATTTTGCAATCTTTCTGGAAATCGTAGGTGCACAAATTAGGTGTTGTTAGTAGTTGAAAATGGGGTTGTTGGAAATGGGTTTGAAGAACATGAGTTTTTTTGTTTCCCCAAATCCAGATTCCAATGAAAGCATTCAAGAAGAAGGTGAGGGAGGTATATTGTGGGTGTGTGTGTGTGTGTGTGTGTGTGAGAGAGAGAGAGAGAGAGAGAGAGATTTTGTGGTTGTGTTGTTGAAGATGAAGAACATATGGGGAAAGGAGGACATATGTTGAAGAACATATGTTGAAGAAAAAGCTTGCTCTAATTTTCTGTGATAACCGAAACTGTTTTACATTCATGGGTTCTTGTTGTTGTTGTTGAGAATCAAAGAAGAATAGGTAAGAATAGATGTTGCTTGGTGGTTCTGTGCTCATGGGGTGGTGGGTTTGTGTTTGGTGAAGATGAATTATGGTGAAAATGGAGATGAAGAGAAAAGAAGATAAGAGAAGAGAAGAGAAGGGTTCCTGGGAAAGGAGGTGAAGAGGAAGAGAGAATGAATCTGGGAATGAGGGAAGATGAGGGAATAATTAAAAAAAATTGTAGGGGGTAAAAGCAAAACACCTCCTATTTGCAAGGCGTATAAACATATTTAAGTCAATATAAAATAATGACATGGCAGCACAGTCAGTATTAAAAAAAATAGAAAATAATAAAAAATGCCACGTTGACGTTTTTTGTAACGTTCATTTAACAGAAGGACTAACGTAAAAAAAGTAAATTTTGCAAGGGGTTTTTTAAAAAAATAAAATTTGTAGGGGGTAAAAGCAAAACACCCCCTATTTACAGGGGGTAAAAACATATTTAAACCTTTAACATATGAATGTTAATGTTAATGTTGTGTCTTTATAGTTGCTGCCCAGGAATTTGCTTACAATTGTGCTGTGTCTCTAAATTTGCTTACTGCCCAGAAAGTTTAACATATGTATGTTAATGTTAATGTTACTGACTGCCCAGGAACTTTGATTGTGCCTTTATAGTTGCTTAGTTACTCATTTATAGCCAAAGTGAACTTTTCTTATTAGGTTTTTGTTTGTAGAAATAAAAAAAATATGATCAATAAGAAAAAAAAAGTCAAAGGTTCGTGGCCCATTGGGCTGGCCCGGTGGCCACGGGCTGATGTTGGGCCATAAATATGCAGCCCATTAGAATATTGGGCCGGTTCGACTCAGCCCGCATATGTTGTTTGGCCCTATTCGGCCCGGCCCATTAACAGCTCTAGCCGTGGGCCCTTGTTAGACAGTCTGGCCTATTCCCACCCCTACTCACAAGTAAATTTATGTGATGAAGCCCAAAGGTATATTTGGCGAGAAAATTACGGTTAAGGATACCAAAAAGCATGATAAGTAGCAGATACACAACCAAAAGATGGGGAAAAACTACAACAACGTCAAATTAAGACTTAATTGGAAAACATTAGTTTTAGAAGAGAAAACATATTTGAAATTATTAGTTTTATCAATAAAGATGCAACATACAATAAATGAAGTTAACATATTTGATAAAAAACGGTGCAACACTACTAAATAACAAAAATGTGACAGAGGGTTTATTTTTAGTTTTACAGAAATTATGGGGCAAAAATTTAATTATATAAATACTGCATAACTTAGTATCAAAGGTTTTGTCTCCCACTGCGGAGTAATATCCGTGTATACACTTGTGAAGTGGACAAAAAGTTCATAACTAGTTTTCTCCTTCTTAAGCACAAAATTAAGGTAAAGTGTAACACTCCGATATTTTTATTTACTAAAAATGTCCGAGTGCATATTAATAATACATCAGAGATATATTTCCTGCTTAGATACTGAACATGACTATAAATTTTTCGCTGAATAATAACAAAACAGTCTTAGTCAACAATAAGACCATAACGGTTCCTTGACCATTAACCATCAGCAAAACTACAGTGTTCAATATCATACAAGAAAGCGGAAGAAATACATAACACTAAAGTCGTGGCGTCGTAGTACATATACAACAAAAAGGAAATATAAACTTAAGCATAAAGCTAAGTCATCAGCAACCAGTCCGAGCTCAACCTACTCGTGCCTCTGTGGTCCTTTCTTTCCCTGTTTCTCTGCAAAACAACAACATATAAACAATGAGATACAATCTCAGTGAGTTTTACTGAGACCCCTACTAACACTCTCGGTTAAATTATGAGACCTTTTTAACTCAACACGGCACCGACTGCGCGAACGCTACTCCCGATGAACCGCATTATTTTACACATAGCATTCCACCGACTGCGCGAAACCTACTCCCGGGGAACCCGCTATAATTCAGTACGACACTGACTGCGCGAACGCTACTCCCGGTGAACCGCACAACAAACTTTCTAACATACCACCGACTGCGCGAACGCTACTCCCAGCGAACCCCCTTACCGATAGCATTTTTCCTAATGGCACGGAGCCTAGGGTAAGGAATCATGACTGCCCCGCCTAGTATGTTAACATCATGGGTCGTCACCCAAACTCGATATTATATATATATATATATATATATATCCACTATCATATGAACTCATAGTTCGTTTACATTAGGCCTTACTACGTAGGACTCATAGTCCGCTTTGTTATTAATAAAGCATATCCTCACACGTGTACTATCATTCGGTTTTTTGAAACGATTTCGACTTCAAAAGTATTTTATAAAACCCTTTTGAAACATAGCCAAAATCATGGCATTATAAGCCTAATATCATTATAGAAGGTTTAGGAAGGGATTAAAAGAGGATTGGAATCGAAACGGAATCATTTCGGGCACTTTGTAAAATTTGGACAGAAACATGCGCACGGATCGTGCCCCTGGGACGCACGGATCGTGCGCATTTGACAGCATTGGAAAAATGGGCTTTTTCATGAAAATCCGCTTTCCGATTAATCCGAAACTCACTCCGATTGATTCCTAACTCGAAAACAGACACTACCAGGCAATATTCCAGTCCAAACAACTTTAATTCATTCCTCGATTAATCAAACATATCAATCAAAAACGAATTTTATCAAAATACGATATATTTTGAAATAACGGTTTTCGACTCAAAATCTCCCGAAACCAAATCACGAAAAGTTCATTTCAAAATGGAACAATCCTAAACGTGAGTAAAACTCACCCTCGAAGCGAGAGCCGACACCGAGCCAAAATCACCGAGACTTCAAAATCACCAAATCGAACCCTAGAATCTCCAATTCGCTTCCAACTTTGGATCGAGCTTCAATCCGCTTTCAATCTTCCTTGGGTTCGCTTCTGATCATGATTAACCCATTAAAATCATCATCAAACTCGAAATCACAACTCATAGTCCTTAAATTCGAAAATCAACTTGTGAGGGAAAAAGGGAAAATCACTCACCAAAGTTGTAAGGAAAGGAAGCCAATAGGAGGATGATGATGATGAAAGGTTTGGAGCTTGGGTTGTGGTGAGACCCTTCTTCTTCTTCTTCTTCTCTTCTTTCTTCTTTCTTCTTTCTCTTCTTCTTTTCCCTTCTCTGTTTCTCCTCCTCTTCGAATCCCTTCTTTCTTTCTTTCTTTCTTTTTTTCTTTTATTCTCTTAATTCTTTCTTTTATTCCAATTAAGTGGTAATATGGTCAAATGACCATATTGCCCTTAATCTCTTATTTCTTCCCCAAATCACCCTTATTCTGTTTTATCAAGTTAACGTTCCTGAGACAACCAAATAATTAGCTTTAGCACTCAATAATTTTACTAATCAAGCACTAAATTAATCCAATTGGGTTAGCATCCAAATAATTCGCCTAATTATTTTGAGGATGTTACATAAAGCATATGTGAATTGCGCATGAAGAGGACATTTAATCATTTACTTGCAATTGTTAATGGTAAATAAATATAAAATGAAATAAGAGCAGGAAATCAAATCGATAAAGCAAGAAGGAGAATGAGGCGTAACTAATAACAATGAAAGAAACGTGAACCTACCTGTGTTAGTGGGTAAATGGTTATATTTGATTGTCATTAATAGAGTAAACATGAAAAAATTAAAATGGGCAAGCATGAATATGATATGATATAATAGTTGTGAAATTACAAAAATGTGTCCCAACTTAAAATAATATATTTAAATTATCACTTAAATTTTTTCAAAGTAATGGAACTTTTATTTTCTTTTAAGTGAATATTTTTATTCTCCTTATAAAGAAAGTAAGTTGAGTGTTTTATTCGTGACAAAATAAAAAAAAATATATCCACAAAAGATTGACGTCTATATTCATATAATTAAATAATGAAGTCTATATTCATTTAAATGTATCATTCGGGGCAAAACAGAGAATCGAAATGTACATGTATCATTGTGTGTGTGTGTGTGTGTGTGTGCGCGCGCGCGCGTTTGCTTGCTGCCTCTCACCTTATTCCGTGCTTGCTTATATAGTAGTTTCTCTAAAACCATACCACCCAAAATGGATGATGTGCAAATGTGGATCATGTTCTTCAAATGATTCTGTGTTGGCTTAGTTATAGCCATAGTACTCCCATTGCTTTCTTTGCCTTTTTGACGAGAGTTGTTTGTTGAGGAGGCTCTTAAGAAGTGCAATGGGGAGGGGAGTGCTACAAACACAACCCCTGATTTGGAAATGGGGTAAGTATAACTTATTCTTGTTTTTTTTTACATCTTCTCATTAGCTTCTTTATGTTTGCCTTTGGCCTATTCTTGTTTTTTTCCTACATCTTCTCCTTAGCTTCTTTATGTTTGGCTTTGTAGGAGGACTAGTGGTGGTGGCCGTGAGTAGGAGAAGCAACATTTTAATATAACTAGGCTTAAATAAATAAATTAGTATTTTAATATAATTAGATGCAGAATTTTAATTAGTTAGGCTTTGATTAATGTAATGTTGTTTTATTTAGGCTTTTTAATCTTAAGTCTTTTATGCTTATTAGTCCCATATGTATTCTTTTCTTTGAGACAATTAATTAGCTAGAGAAGCACCAAATAAATGAAAAGCGTTTTAATTTTTAGTAGCTTTTATCTTCTCAATATATAGTTGTCATATTTACTGTTCCATCCTTTAATATTCTTTTGAAAATATGTTGAAGAAATATAAACTCAAAATTTTAGAAAACTGTGAAATGAATGTCATCCATCATCTCATAACTTGTCTTTGTATTGTACACTCTTTGTTTCTTTATCCCTTTTATATATCTAAGTATTTTTTTTGTAGAAGAGAAAGAGGAAGCTGATGTGTATATGAAAATTTTATTCTTAAAACTTGTTTCAACTTTTGAGTTCAAATTTGAAACACAAACTAGTATACCAATAGTTATTGCAAAACACATTGTAGCGACCAAAAAATCCGAAGGAGGGATTCTTCGTCATTTTGCAATGAAGCCGCCATCAATATTTATTAAATAGGAAAAACATTGAAAAAAACCTTTATTTTTTGGTTCGGGGGTCGATTATGTATGGGGAAGGTATTAGCACCCCACAACATCCTTTCAAAAGAAAGGTTACCATTTAATTTAATGTGTAGAAAGAAAGTTAATTTGAAGAAAATACTCGAATTTACTCTTTTTATTATTTGTAAAATTGGGAGAGGAAGACTTAATAAAAATTTTAGTTTTTTTGTGCTTAACAGGAGTGGGCCCCTGCTCCTACGTATCCCCAGGTGCGATGGGGAAATCAAAGCTATGTAGTTCTTGGGTAGAAAAAGTTTGTGTGTTGGTGTTTTTTATTTGTTTTTGAAATTGGGAGAGGTATTCGTAATGACCAAACAAGTAAAACCTCAGAGTGGTCATCACTCATAGCTCGTTTGAAAACTAAAGCTGTTATTAACGGTCAAACAAGCTAAGCCCATAGTGACCATTAGTAACAAACCATTTTTTGTGAATAATTGTAAAAAAGGAGTGGTTTGGAAGCATTATGATGTAATAATAATAAAAAAATGAGTTGTAATTGAAAAAGAAGTGTAATTAACAGGGGTATTATGTTATTAAAAGGGGAAGGTGTGGATTGCACCCGGGGCTGTATTCTTTTAAAAAAAAGGTGTAAATAGTGAGCCCAGCTGGTTTTTGCAGACTGGGCTGCGCAAGGGCGTACATAAGGAAATTGGTGGGGTGCAAATATTGATTTGAAAGAAAATTAAAATTAAAAACAATAAGAACCCTAGGTATATAAGCCACTCTCAACTAAGAACCCTAATTTCTTCACTAATCCCACTCTCTTGCGCCGCGGCTACCTCTCTCTCTAACCCTAATCTCTGTTTCTCTTTTCTCCTTCTCCGCGCCACTCTCTCTTTCTCTAACCCTAGCTTCGCCTTCCATTCTCTTCTCCTCACCATCCTAATCTCATTTTTCTCTTCCCACCGCCGCGCTCCACTCTTTTCTAGGTAAGCTCTGCTTATTTTTCTTTTTTATTTCTTAATCTCTACTCCTTTCTTACACCGATTTCCAAAAAAAACTCATAACCCTAATTCCTATTTGGATTCACTATCGTTTATAATGACAATAACAAAACAAGACCTTGTTTTATATTTGCAAAACGGAATTAATTTCTGATGTTGGAAAAATCCATGCACTTTTATTTGGATTAACAGGGTCTATGACATGTTTCTTATTACTTTTCAAAAAATGCAAGCCTACGGGTCTAACAGCAAACCCATATTTTTATGCTTCAATTTTTTTTTTTTTAAAAAGAAACAACCTTTTACTCCAGCTTCTGATATGCCCTTTATGTTTGCTCTGCTGCTGAACCTTGCCTTGCCTTTTTCACTGCCACCGATGCTTCTCTTCTTATTTTGCTCAAGTGTATTAGAACTCTGATGAATTCTAATTTTTATGGTATCTCAGTTTTGTGTGTATTTTGGGTGTGCATTTTTGTTCACTCTTTCTCTCTAAATACTACTGTGTATTGCTCAAAATCAGTGACTGTGTGTGTATGTGTGCGTATTTTCTGTGTATTTTTGGTGTCAGTTTTCGCCTTGTGTGCTCTCTGATTTCAGTGACTGTGTTCTGTCTGGGTATTTTTCTGTGTATGTTTTTGTGTATTTCTCAGTCTGTGTGTCTGCGCATTTTTCTTGCTCTTTCATTGTTGTTGCTGAATTGTATTTATAGGCAGGTTTTGTGAGGAATCCAAGGACAGCAATTAGAGAAAGGACCAAGGACAGCAGCTGGCTGGCCAAGGACAGTCGCTGGGTGGAGGAATCAAAAGGACAAAGGACAGCTATTTGAATGGGCAAAGGACAATAGCTGGCAATGGAGGAAGGACAGCATCCAAGGGGAAAAACCCTAGCTAGGGCAGCTGCTAGCTGCGCTCCTTTTTCTTTTTCTTTTTTTGCATTTTGTATTTTTAATTTTTTGTACTATTTTCGTTTTCCCTAAATTTTAGTTTTTGGATTATTGGTTTTTGTACTTTTTTGAGTTTTTGACAATTTTGTGATATAAATGGGCAGCAACCTTTTATGGTTTTTTGATTCAATTAGAGAATGGTGAAAAGAATGAATTGGGCCCAACCTAAACAAAAGGACTAAACAATCCCATTCACATGAACACAAGCGCAAGTTGCATAAGTATGCCCAATTACGCAAGTATAGGCCCAACTAAATAAATTATTAGACTTAAGCTCAAATAAGAGGTGCAGACCCAATTAAACCAAAAAGACTAGTGGCAAATTAGACGAGTAGTAAAAGGTAAGAAAAGGAAGCGGCCAAGATTGGGGTATAACACACATAATTGAGACTTGAGAGTAGGTAAGAGAATTGAGGTCAAGTATTAATGAAGCTTTATTTCCATAAGTATATATGAAAGAAATGAAAAAATATAACACAAAGAGGTGTTCTTTTCTTTTAGCTATTCTTAGAATCTGATATCAGCCTCTTACTTTTACTTTTTTCTTTTGGTGAGAATCTTACTTTTACGTACTGAGAGTAAAAGAAAACAAGCTTATATCAATTTATATACACAATGTTCGTAAAGATATATTCATATTAGTAGTTGTTCAAATATCATTAGTCAATATATGATGATCATATTATAGAAATAGATACTTGTAATCATATCAAGTAGAGACAATTACGTATATTTATCCAACTCATATCACAATGTATTATTTCTTCTATGATTATGTTACAAAAAAACATATAATTTTGCTTTTAGTTATTGAGGTATTACTATTTAGGGGTGCACAAAATGTCCATGGTTACAAAACCAATCCATAACCATGATATATCCATTCTGATATAACCGGTTTAATAACCAATTAGTTTAACCAGTTATTATTTTGCAAAATCGATTATATAACCGGTTATAGCCGTTATATCCATACCATTTTTTTAGCAGGTTTTTGGTTTTTAAACCGGTTTTGGATAATGTAATGTTATGTATTTAATGTAATATATGTATGTAATGTATGTATATATGTTTGTAATGTACGTATGTAATGTAATATATGTATGTAATATAATATATGTATGTATGTTTGTAATGGATGTATGCAAGACGGGACCCAACACATCTCCAAAGCATAACTCGACAGCAAGCTCAAAGGACTCCTTCACCAACTTTCTGATCTTTGCAGCATCCTCAAAGGACTCCTTCACCAACTTTCTGATCTTTGCAGCGTCCTCGCATTTCTCCGAACACCTTATGCTCATGGCCATTCTGCAAGTGACATTGTTGGTAATCTTCATGAGCTCAGCACTTAAATTAACTGTATTACCAGCACCAACATTTTCCAACACTCTTTTCATCGAACGCTCAAACCAGGTCTGACTGGAGGAAACTACATCTGAGCAAATCCGAAGCAGAAAAAAAAACAGAGTGGGACAAAGATGAAGGACGAAAGCAAGAGGAACATAGATCGTCGACATGCATAGTCAGAAACATAGTGAGAGTGAGAGGAAGAAAACCAAGAGATTTCGTTGATGGGAGGTTGTGATGGGAGGTTGTGGGAGGCGGTGAAAAATAGGTACCGAGAGAGAGTGAGAAAACAAAGAGTCTTGGGGTGAGAGAAGAGGCTTGGAAGAAACAGGGATCGTAGTGGGGTAGGATTTCAGGAAGTCGGCAGCGTTGGGCTTGAAGGAAGGGAGACAGAAAAGGCTCTCTGAAAATTAGGGTTTCAATGTGTGAGGAATGAGAGAATGGGCACATGCTCCACGGGTTACTAAAAACAATGGGCTCGGCCATGTATCGGCCACCTGATGTTCACCAAACTTGCATCGGTTCTTATTTTGAAAATTTAAAGTATAATGTAGAGGTTGTTGTCATATGTGGTAGTAATAGGTATGTGCTTTGCCTTTGAAGATGATCGCTTAAATTCATCATTTGGTGTTAACTTTCTGTTACTATGCTTTAGGTTGCAATGAAGGGTAGAGTTCTTCCTGAATGTTTAATTTGATCATTTTCCATTCTTTCCTGTAACCTATCTAATCCATTGAAGCTTCAATCGTGATATTATGTTAGGATGACTTTGATCAAGTTTGCAATGATACAGTTTCTAGATGCTGAATGGCATTTTTAGCATTTATATCATTGTGCAAATAGGTTCTATGTTGATTACGGTTACTTGAGTTATGGCTTTTCTGCCCCCTCATAATATGCTTGGTATGCAGAGCAGGACTTAAGCAATCTGTCACGATCGTCTTTTTGTGATGCCTTTCATGTCTGTGAGGTGATAATCTCATTGCTAATGCTTATTGAATGTCATGTTTTCTTTTCTAATTTTTTCTTTTGGTTCCTTTTAATTCAAAGTAGGATCTTGCATGAGCACATATTTTATTAGATGGGTTTTGAATTAATTCATCAGTCTTATACCACACAATCAGGCAAATCAAATTCCATTATGCATGATTTTATTAAGGATTGGGATTTAGAATGCAATATGATTGTGTTTATCTTTCTTTTTCTATAGTTCATTATACTAGAATCATGTTTATTTTGATGCCAGAATCTACTCAGTGGACTGTGGACCAAAGTGGTTCCCAGCAAGTAATAACTTTTTTATTTTGATGCGCTTCTTTTGATTGTGTGTCTCATCTCCTTCCGAGTTCCCTAGCAGCCTAGCCATCTTTTTGGAGTAGTTTTTGATTAATGTTACCATTGAGAAATATATATATATATATATATATATATATATATATATATTCTCAGGCATACTTTATTTAAAAAATGGTGTACTTATTTAAAATTTATATATAAAGGCAATATAAAAGATTAGAATATGATTTTAGCAAAAAAAAAATGTGGCAGTAGCCTATTTTATATCTTATAAATCAATTTTATATATACATTGTGTGCAATCTTCTCTTAAACTTTCTAATTTAAGAAACCTTTAAAGAATACCCCTTCTTTTTTTTCCTTCAGATTCATTGAACCGACCAGGTACGACGAACTAGCTGTTATCTAACAGAGCCGTTGCAAACTTGCGCTCCAAGTTAGCTAGACTTGCGCACGAAGGATCCGTCACTAAGCGCTCCAAGACTTTCTTGTGGTTACAAAAATTTCGGGTGAGAGAATGGCGCCCCAGTCCAAGGCAGGAAAGACCTTTGGGCTCTTTGAGCCATTACGAAGGTAATTACATTTACCTCACCCCAAGGGGACTAGTGGGGAGTTGAACCCGGCCGGGATCTCTCGGATACAACGTCTGTCATGCTCCACTAGGCCAACCCCCTGGGGTTGATCCAAGACTTTCCTTACAAGGATGATGTTGTCAAAATAATACACACGATATTGTTTACGCAGTTCGGCCAAACTTTGCCTACGTCTGCGACTACAGAGTAGCTGTAGTTCTATTTTATTGATAATGTCTCAGTAATCCTGAATACAAATACAAGAGAGTTTAAATAGCATTCCCTAAGAAGACCTAACGGACATGGGTCAAAGCATAAACATATATATAAATCTACACAACTATTATTTACAGCTTTCTTATTTTCCTTATTCACACCCCCCCTCAAATTGATGCGGGTCATCAAGGAGCATCAATTTGCTGATAAGAAACTGATGGCGTGGAGAAGGAACAGCTTTGGTCAAAATGTCTGCAACTTGAAATTGAGTATTGATATGAGGGATGGATAAAACGTGATTATCATAGGCTTCACGAATTGCATGACAATCAACTTCGATATGCTTCGTACGCTCATGAAAAACCGGATTTGCAACAATCTGAATGGCACTTGTATTGTCAGCATAGAGAGATGTCGGTTCGGTTTGAGGAAATCCAAGCTCACCAAAAAGACCACGAAGCCAAAGTATTTCGGAGCATGCCGTAGACATAGCACGATACTCTGATTCGGTTGAGGGTTTAGAGACTCTCGCTTGCTTCTTACTTTTCCAAGAGATCAACGAAGAACCAAGAAACATGCACCAACCCGTGACAGAGCGGCGAGTGTCGGGACACCCAGCCCAATCAGCATCACTGTAGGTGTTGTGCGAAAAGGTGATGTGCAAGTATACACAATCGCAACAAGTAACATAATGATAAGTAAAGATCGTTCCCACGTAGATTGTTGAGTTTACTTCTATATTTAAATTAGTAATTTAGCTAGTGAGAAAAACAAGTAACAAATACAAGTTGTCAACAAGTATTGTCATTGTGATTAACATAAATGTAAAAAAAAAACAGTAAAGAAAGTTCAAGAGTTGATAAAGTGAGTTGGAGTGTTCTTTGCTAAATAATTTCTCAATAGTGAAACGCTATATCGTTAGATGCTGTAGCGTTAAGCGCTGTAGCGGTATGGCAGCGTGCCTTTCAGTCACTGTCGCCAGGGCTATGTTACAATACTCCTATGTCTAGGCTCTAAATAAGTTTTACCCCTGCATAATAAAGATCTTACAACTTTTGCCTTATGAACTATTACTCCCCTATGTCTAGAGTTAAGTAGTACAAGTCATTTAAATGTCTTTAAATGGCCTTTCATTCATATCAATCATTGAGTTCTCTTCGTGAACCATGTCTGTACCCACGAAGCCACTTATTTCAGTTGGCCATTCCCAAAACAAGTTTGAAAGCATTATCATACAAAGATTGAAACACAAACATCATAACGTTATATTGATAAAACTAAAGAGTCATTACAAAGCTTAAAACAATTCAACTACTAGTGTTTAGCTCATGATGAGCATCATAAACACAATACAAACTAAAAACTTATATTACCGAAAATGGAAAGAAGAAGCAAGGTTGCAAAAGATGCACGTAGTGGCCTCCTTCCCATGTGACGGGTTGCTGACGCTACAGCGTGGCTTCACAGCGCTGGATGATGATCCTCTCTTGAATAATAAAAGCTTAAGGTGGAGGATTGGTGTGTGGAAAACATGTGCAAGTATACACAGTCCAAAACAAGTAATACAGTGTTTAGAATAGGTCGAACCCACAGGGATTGATGAACTCTTTCAAAAGTTAATATTATGTAATTTAGAGGAAAGTAACTAAGTAACAAGATAGTTGATGATGGTGAGTATCACAAGTAAGTTAGAATACAGTAAAGAAAAGCTAGTTGAAATAAAGCAAAGTGTAAGTAGTTTTAATACAATAGAGGAAAGCTAGTTGGAATGTCTTTCCCAGATAACTCACTTATAAGTGTTTAATGCAGTTATGATGCAGTTGCACTGAATGCTGTTGCATCAGTTGTGTGCCTTTCAGTCACTTTCTTAAGAGTTTCATTACAAGCTTCCCATGTATGGGCTTGCTAAATAAGTTCACTCTTGTCTTTTAAAGTACCCACAGTGTCACCCTATGGACTATACTATCCTATGTCTAGGACTTAGTATGGTTTTCACAAAGTTTGCTTTATGTAAAACACTCACCCATATTAGTTATTGAGTTCTTAATTGTAAACCATGTCTGCTTTTACAAATCTATTTATTGTAAGTGATCAATCTCAAAATAAATGTTGAAAGTATTATCAAGCAAGAACTAAAGTGCACACATCATATACTTGTATTAAACTTACTTAAAAGCTCATTAAATGGTTAGAACATTCCAACTAAGAGAGGTTTAGCTCAATATAGACATTGCAAGGCAAATATAAACAGAATAGAACATGTTTATATAATTGAAATCACAAAAAGAGAAACAACAAGATAGAGTTTACACAAGTTGTAGCTCTTAGCATGAATTCTCCTAGCAATGCAATTGCATTAGCTTCTTAGCACTTTGGAAAAAACTATGAAATTGAGGTAAGGAGGATTTGTCACTTCCTTCCTTTTCCTCTTGCAAAATAGAACTATTCTATGTGGAATGAAAAATTAATCTAACTTATGGATTGTGAACTAGTCTTCAAGAGAGGTGCTTCCTTTCTTCATGCTGAAGTAAACTATAACTTGGATCATGGTCAGTATTCAGAAGTTGTCTCCCAAGTTGAGGCCTTCAATCTAGTGAGTAGGGAGGTCCAATGAGATGTGAACATGTGTCCCTATATAGATGACTCTTCAAAGCTATGTGGGAATAGTAGGCGCTGAAACACGAGGTGTTCTTGCTTTAGGATATTTATGCATGAGGTCAGCATATGCAAGTGGATGTGCAAGTGGCTGACTTCTTTCTTGGAGTAATGCAGTTGCAATGCAGTAGCATTGTGCTGAGCCAGCGCAGTTGTGAGTGCATAATCAATGCAAGAGCATTTGATGCAGAGAGCATCTAGACTGCTTTGAACAAGTTGTACCAAACATACCACAATGTACCCAAAATGACCTATTAACAACTGTAACCATGTTTAAACACTCAAGTTATCACATATTACATAAAACACTATATAAACTCTTTATCTTTGCTTGAAAGAGAGCAATTTACTAAGTTTAAACATATGAATAACTCTATATAAAATAGAGTTATCAAGGATCAATGGAGGAGAAAGGTGTCATGTTTTCCTCTCCAAGCGCTCTCCTTATTTCTGAATCTAAGTTCTAAAATTTGCTTAGGGAAGAAGATGAAGTGAGATAGATCTTATTCACATCTCATAAAGTAGATATTTACAAAAAGGTGACAATGACATCTTTCAATAATAATGTGCCAAGTGTCTAAACTTGTCATAAAAAGCTACAGCACATTCTGAACAGCAAGGGATAAGGGTGATGACTCATCAAATAGTAGTAGGCTCCAAAAGTGTCCAGCTAGCTGTCCCACCGTCATATAGCGCTGTAGCGCTTACCGCTGCATAGCACTTACCGCTGCAGCACTTAACAGAGACATTAAAATACTCAAAAAGGCACCAAATGTGTCAAATGATAACAAACAAGCTCCTAACCCTTCTTTCCTCTAAATAACTAATATTTACCTAATAAAGCACGAATATTACTTGAGAACTGGTGTTGATTTAAGTGATAAGAGCATAAATAACACATCTAAATATGACTCATCAGTAGGCACTCAACGTAAGGGGGGTTCCATTAGGAAAGAATAAACCCCGTTGAGAGGTACCTTTCAAGTAGCGAATAATACGACGAACCGCTGCCAGGTGAAGATGACAAGGAGAATGCATGACCTGACTTACTTGCTGATCGTGTAATGGTCAAGTAGTTAAGACTACCCACGAGTTGTCGATACAATAACGGATCAGTCAAAAGTTCACCCTCGTCACGGTGGTATTTAACATTAACTTCAAGAGGAGTATTCACAGGATTAGCGGATTCGAGGCCAGCCATAGCAATAAGGTCGGTGGCATACTTATGCTGATGGAGAAATATGCCCTTAGAAGTAGAATGAACCTCGAGTCCAAGAAAATAATGTAACAGACCGAGATCTTTCATTTGAAATGAGGCTTGAAGCTTTTGTTTAACTTCCTGTATGGATGCTGCATCAGAACCCGTAATGATCATATCATCAACATAAAGAAGGAGTAGAACAATGCCCATAGATATGCGGTGAATGAACAAAGACGAATCATACTGACTTTGAGTAAAAGAGAACCCAAGTAGAGTGAAACGGAATTTCACATACCATGCTCTAGGTGCCTGTTTCAAACCATATAGAGATCGTTTGAGCTTGCACACCCCCTTAGATGAAGAGAAAAGGCCCTGAGGGGGAGAGTCATATAAATATCTTCAGTCAGGTCGCCATGAAGAAATGCATTCTTGACATCCATTTGGTGGAGAGACCACCCATTAGAAGCAGCTATAGAGAGCATCAGTCTAACAGTAGTCATTTTAGCAACCGGTGCAAAGGTCTCATCATAATCAATACCATATTCCTGCCTGTTGCCTAAAGCAACCAATCAAACCTTATATCGATTGAGAGATCCATCAGAATTCAATTTCACAGAATAAACCCATTTACAGCCTATGGGTTTGATACCAGGAGGGCAAGGAACAAAATCCCAGGTGAAGTTGTCCTGAAGGGCCTGAAGTTCCTCATTCAAGGCATTGACCCAAGACACATCTTTAACAGTCTGCGAGTAACAAGTAGGAATAGATGTGCCAGTTAGAGAAGCAGTTAAAGCAGTATGTGAGGAACCAAACCTGTCTGGGGAATATCTGTCAGGTGCTCGAGACGTTCTACCAGAACGCCGTGGTGCCGGCGGTACAGGATCAGGAGCAAGATCAGGATCAGGATCAGTGTCGGAAGGGGAAGTGGGAACGAGTCCTGTTTTATCAAAAAAATTCGGAAGTATAGCAATATCATTCAAACCAAGAGAAGAGCAAGGAAACATAGACTGATTATCGAAAAATGTGACATTCCTAGAAATGCGAAAACGACGGTTAGAGACATCATAACACACAAAACCCTTGTGAGACTGACTATACCCCATAAATACACATTGGACAGATTGTGCTCCAAGCTTATGTCTTTCAGTGGATGGGGGGAGGTAAACAAAACATTCACACCCAAAAGTATGTAAACTGCTGTAATCAGGCTGAGTTTTAAAAAGGCGAAAGTGAGGAGAATCAAACCCAATCACCGTGGAAGGAAGACGGTTGATCAAAAAGACAGCTGTTGAAAGAGCCTCCACCCAGAATTTGGATGGAACAGGGGCCTGGAGAAGTAAGGTACGTGTCACATCCAACAAGTGACGATTCTTACGTTCTGCAACACCATTTTGCTGAGGGGTATTGGGACAAGATCGTTGAGACAATATACCTTTTTGCTGTAAAAACTCCTGAAACTCATGAGACATATACTCACCACCTGAATCAGACCGAAGAATTCTAATACTGGTTTGGAATTGATTTTCAACATAAATCAGAAATTTCTTAAACATAGAAAACACTTCAGATTTAGATTTAAGAAAATAAATCCAAGTAAAACGGCTATAATCATCGATAAAGGTGACAAAATATTTGTAGTGCGCGTGAGAAGCAACAGAAGAAATCCCCCAAACATCACTATGAATCAACTCAAAACACGTGAGACAAAACAACAGAGTTTGGATGGCCCAATTTCCTATGTCAATCCTCACATGCATTCAAAACACTAGTACAAGCAAGAGATAAATGGTTTGAACTAAACTGGAGTGGAAACACTCTTCCAACTTTAGGCCCCTTCGCGATCACCTTCCCTGACACCCGATCCTGCCCAAGACAACCATCCGGAGTAAGATTAACATCACAGCCTTCATCAACTAATTGACCAGCAAACAATAAATTTGAGGCAAGGCCAGGTGCTACCAGCACATTTCTAAAATTAGAATTAATGTCACCAACATTCGTTATAGGAAGGGTACTCCCATTAGCAATTTGAATGTTTTGATTACCAATATAAGAACGTAAATTGTGCAGGAGTTCAGAGGAACCCGCCATGTGATTCGATGCACCAAAGTCAAGTAACCAAGAAATGAAAGAAGACATACCAGTAATACCCAAGGCAGAAAGAGCATATAGTACATTTGTTGAATTAATTCCGGCTGAAGAGCACCACCATCAGATGCACCAGTGGTGGAAGGACCAGCAGCAGAGCTAGATAAACCAGTGGTGGATGGACCAGCGGTAGAGGTAGTAGTGGCATGGAATGCCTGTGCTGGACGCCTAGACGGTCGTGGAGGACGCGTAGGACATGCAGAGATGAAATGACCCTGCTGCTTGCAGTAATTGCAAAATTTCTTAGGACAACTACGGGCAACATGTCCAAATTGTTTACAAGAGAAGCATTGAGTTTGTCGCATATCACGGCCCACGCCTCTATTGTGCGCAGCATACGCGACAGTCACAGGTTCAGAATGGACGGGATCATTAAGCATGGTTCCTTGAGTATTCAGACATTGTTCTTCCCTGAGCAGTTCACCAACACAGATATCCAAGGAAGGAACAGGGTTCCTATTCAGCAAGGCACCCCGAACAGCCTCAAATTCCGGACGAAGTTTCATGAGAAATTGATCCTGTTTACTAGTATCATACACATCACGAACGGCCGACAGTGATGGTTTGGGAACGACAGTATATATAATAGTAGAGTGTTCTGTCCATAAATTTAAAAAACCAGAATAATATTCTTGAATTGACAAATTACCTTGTTTGTAATTGGCAATCTCTAACTCCAATTGAAAACGCTTAGCTGTATTGTCCTGGTTGTAAATACGCTGCAAATAATTCCACATCTCCTGAGCAGTTGAAAATGCTCGCAAATTATTGATCATCTGAGGATCAATAGTACTGAGGATCCAATAAATAATCTGAGCATCTTGGACTTCCCACGCGTCTAAGGCGGGTTTATCTCCCGGCGCCTTAGAAACCCCATCAATGTGACTCCATAATCCTTTTCCTTTGACATACATCTTGAGTTGAAATTCCCAGACAGCATAATTCTTGCCAGTAAAGCGAACGCAAAAATTATCTCTTCCTTCCGAAGCCATTAGCGCAAACCCACAGTAGCGCACAGAACCAGCGAACAACACATAGTAGCGCAATCAATGAAGAGAAGCGATCTGGAAATCGCAAAAGAACAGAACAGCAATCAACGAAGAGATCTGGAAATCGCAATCAACTTGCAAACAGAACAGCAATCAACGAAGAGATCTGGAAATCGTAATCAACGCAACCACGAAGAGAATAGAACCGCACCAACGCGACGGCGGAACCACGAGAACGAAGAGAGATCGCCAACTACTATGGAGATCGCGAGGGCGCGACGAGTATGGAGATCGCGAACGACGACGGTGCACAGATCGCGAACCAGAAGATGCAAAATCAAGGAGATCCACGAAGAGATCCACGAAGAGCAACCAAACCCGAAGAGGAACCGAACCGAACCCGAACAGAAGCGCGAACAGAAGCTAACAGAGAACCAGGGAACAGAAGCTAACCAGAGAACCAGGAGGATCCACGAACGGAGATCACAAAGGACCAGAAACCAGCGAAGAGGATCCGAACCAGGAAGAACCAGAAACCGAACCACGAAGGATGTCGTTCTTGAACGAAGAAACCGAAATCACAGGGATGATCGCAACCCTACTGACACCATGTCAAAATAATACACACGATATTGTTTACGCAATTCGGCCAAACTTTGCCTACGTCTGCGACTATAGAGTAGTTGTAGTTCCGTTTTATTGATAATGTCTCACTAATCCTGAATACAAATACAAGAGAGTTTAAATAGCCTTCTCTAAGAAGACCTAACGGGCCTGGGCCAAAGCATAAGTGTAACACCCCAAAATAATCTAATTATTTATTTAATTAAGTTATTTAAAGGTTTACAATATTTATTTGATAGAGTAATTAAATTGGAATTTTATTTGATTCAGGAGGTGTATGAGTAAATGAGGAGGTGCAAGGAGAGGCCCATGACCCATTAAGTGGTCATAAGTCTCGTAGGGAAGCTCAAGGGAGAAGGGAAGAGTCATTTGCGTGGAGCTCTAAGAGAGGAAGACTTGGGGTTGGTGATTTTTGGTGGTTTGCTAGAAGTCTTGTTGAGTTCTCCAATTTCCTAAGGTTAGGGGGTTCTCTTTCCATTTTTAATAGTGTATGTGATGAGTATTGTCTAGGGTTAGGTTCTAGGGTGTTTTCCTTGAGTGATTTGGGTACTATAGTGTTGTTGTCATGCTGGAAATTCTATGTGCTGGAAACATGTTTGTTGGTGTGGAAATAAGTGTGGTGTGGAGTATGCATGCAAGGTGTTCGATGCTTTGACTGAATGATTTTTGGTGAAAAATGTGATGGCTACTGTTCATATAAGTAATTGGTATTGGTGATTTAATTTGGTATTTTTATGTTGAGAGGAACTCAAAATTTCATGGAGCCTTAGGCGCCCTAGGTGTGTGTGTGTGTTGCTGGAAAATTCTGCCTCTAGGCGCCTTGTGACATGGGCGCCAAGGGCCCCAACCTTCTGGTGAGTGTTTTGCCAATTTTGGCTTTTGGTTTTCATGTCCAAGTTAAATGGCTCGTGTAAAATGATTTTGACCGTCAAAAGAGTTGTATCCCGTGTTGCCCCATGGCGCCTTGTGCATGGGCGCCATGTCCCCTGCGCCAGTTTTGCTTGTGCCTGTCTCATGTGTTTCCCAGTTTTGGTGTTAGGCGCCTTGGCCATGGGCGCCAAGGGTGCCACTGTTGTATTGCATTTTTTCTCAAAATTCCTTTTGGGTTCTCATACACTGAATAAATGTCCCGTGCAAAAATTAATTTTGGAGTCAAATGAGTTGTTTTCCGTGTTGCCCTTAGGCGCCTAGTGCATGGGCGCCGTGTCCTCTGCGCCAGTTTTGCCTGTGCCGGTGCCTGTGCCTGTTCCTGGGCGCCCTGGTGCTGGGCGCCAAAATCAGGATGTTGCCCAAAATGTTCCAAACTTGTTTTTGACATAACTTTCGACTCGGGCGTCCAAATTGGATGGTTCAAAATGTGTTTCGAAGGTAATTCCTGCGTCTATCTAAATGTTCTGGTTTTTAAACAAAAATGAGTTATCTTTCTGATGGTCCTGGGCAGATGTTGCCCAAGGTGTCTAAGTATGGTTTTGCCTATCTTTTGCCCTTTCCTTGTGAGTATCCTAAAATGGTGTAGTTGAGTTTGTGTTGGTGTGATTGGTGAGCTGATTGATAATGAATGG
Source organism: Astragalus membranaceus (assembly GCA_039519185.1). Taxonomy (NCBI): domain Eukaryota; kingdom Viridiplantae; phylum Streptophyta; class Magnoliopsida; order Fabales; family Fabaceae; genus Astragalus; species Astragalus membranaceus. The sequence continues at coordinate 182,342,492 of CM076849.1, forward strand.
TGAGTTGATTAACATAAATGGTGAGTAATTAATTAATTGGCGAGGGTGAGGTGATTAAATGGTGAAGTGATTAATTAATTGGTGTGTTGTGGTGCATTGTCATGGCGTCTCATGAACCATGTGCATTATCGGTGAGGAAAGGCTTCGGCCTGAATTGAAATTGGTGAGTTCCCTCAAGGCTTGTATTGGTGACGGATCCGATATGCATATGCCCTTGGAGTTGGGTTGCATTCCATGCATTAATCATACATTTTGTGGTGTTGTTTGGATGATTGTGATGTTGATGATGTTGTTGCCATTGTTGTGAATTGGTGTGCTTAGTTGTCCTTCCTCGTTGATGCTTATTCCGTATGCTATTACTTATGTAAAGAGACTCACCCTACTGCTTTTTATGTTGCTTCTTATGTCGGCAACGTGCAGGTGATAGCGAGTGAAGGTTACCTAGTACCTTCTTCTAGTTGGTTGAGTCTGGCTCTGATACGTAGCACCGTGGGGGCGTCTTAGTCCATTCTTTTTATTTAGTTGTTGTTATGAACTTCTATTTTGGTGATGTATTTGGATAATCTTAGACGTGTTGAAATTCCGCTGCGATGTTTATTAGACCTATGATGATGTAAACTAAACAGGTGATTTGTGGGTTCGTCCCCTAACTATCGTGCTATGTATCACGTACCTTATGGTTTTATGAGTTAAATTGGTGTCGACATATGTGGTTGGTGTAAATGTGGCACCCTCTTGCAGTTGCATTGAAAAACTTTTTGAGCACTCTGATTTTCTTTAAATAAATAGTAGTATATTAGAAGGGGGTGTTACATAGTGGTATCAGAGCAGTTCGGTCTGTCCGACCAAGTTGTCGAGTCTTTAGTTGTATGGTCCTCGAGTCTTGTTGCTCGTTCTGACTTGAATCTTGTTTCAGTGATTAGTTGAGATGGCCGAAAGAAATGATGCTGCTCTTGCCGCTGCTTTGCAAGCAATGGCTCAGGCTGTGGGAAATCAGCAGGTTGCTGCTGATGCTGGTGCTCGCAATTTGGCCACTTTCCAAAGGGAGAATCCGCCCACTTTCAAGGGTCGGTATGATCCTGATGGAGCTCTGGCATGGTTGAAAGAAATTGAGAGGATTTTCCGGGTTATGGATTGCACGCCTGCTCAGAAGGTGAGGTATGGTACTCATATGTTGGCGGAGGAAGCCGATGATTGGTGGCTTGAGGTCCTGCAGAGGTTGGAAGCTACTGGTGAGGAGATCACGTGGGATGTTTTCAAGAGGGAGTTTACTAGGAAATACTACCCGGAAGATGTGAGGGGCAAGAAGGAGATTGAATTTCTGGAATTGAAGCGAGGAAGCAAGTCTGTGGCCGAGTATGCGGCGAAATTTGTGGAATTGGCTAAGTTCTACCCTCATTATAATAATGATGCTAATTCTGAATTTTCGAAATATTGTATCAAGTTTGAAAGTGGTCTGAGGCATGACATCAAGAAGGCAATTGGTTACCAAAAGATTCGGGTGTTTGCTGATTTGGTTGACAGCTGTAGGATTTTTGAAGAAGATAGCAATGCTTCCTATAAGATTGTGAAAGAGAAGAGAGGTCCTCAGAATCGTGGGAAGCCCTATGATGTTTCTGGTGGTAAGGGCAAGTGGAAAGCCGGATCAGGCAAGAAGCCAAGTGGGGGAGATGCTCCTGCAAATATTGTGTGCTACAAGTGTGGTAAGCCCGGACATAAGAGTTTTGATTGCCCGGTTAACAAGTGTTTCAAATGTGGCAAAGAAGGCCACATAGCTGCTAATTGTGAGAAGAAGAATGTTGTTTGCTACAACTGTGGAGAGGTGGGGCATATTAGTACCAAGTGTTCTAAGCCAAAGAAGGAGAAAGCTAGTGGGAAAGTATTTGCTCTTGAGGGATCTGAGACGGCTAATGAGATCAGAGGTACGTGTTTCATTAATGGTACCCCGTTGCTCGCTATTGTTGATACTGGTGCTACGCATTCCTTTATTGCTGCTGTGTGTGCTGATAAACTGAATCTAATATTGTCTTCCATGAAGAGGGAAATGGTTATCGATACTCCAGCTAAGGGTTCGGTGACTACTTCTCTCGTGTGTGCTAAGTGTCCTTTATCGGTTTTCGGTAGAGATTTTACTGTTGATTTGATTTACCTGCCGTTGGATGGATTAGACGTTATCTTGGGTATGGACTGGTTGGTGAATAACCATGTTCATATCAATTGTTTTAGTAAGTCTGTGAGTTTCTCTCCTCCGGTTGAGGAGGAATCTGTTTTGTTGCCGGCTGGTCAGTTGCATAAAGTAATGAAGGAGGAAGTTAATCTATTTGCTTTGATGGCGTCATTATCTGTTGAGAGCCAAGCTAAGATTGATGAGTTTCCAGTGGTGCGTGAATTTTCTGAAGTGTTTCCCGATGAAATTCTTGATGTGCCACCTGAGAGAGAAGTGGAGTTTGCTATTGATCTGGTACCTGGTACTAGACCTGTGTCTATGGCACCTTATAGAATGTCTGCATCCGAGTTGTCTGAGTTAAAGAAGCAACTGGAGGATTTGCTTGAAAAGAAGTTTATAATGCCAAGCGTGTCGCCGTGGGGAGCTCCAGTGTTGCTGGTAAAGAAGAAGGATGGGAGTATGAGGCTCTGTGTTGATTATCGGCAGTTGAACAAGGTGACAATTAAGAATAAGTATCCGCTCTCAAGGATTGATGATTTGATGGATCAATTGGTGGGGGCCCGCGTGTTTAGTAAGATTGATTTGAGGTCGGGTTACCATCAAATTAAGGTGAAGGATGGAGATATTCCTAAGACGGCGTTTAGGACTCGGTATGGCCACTATGAGTATTCAGTGATGCCATTTGGTGTTACGAATGCTCCGGGGGTATTCATGGAATATATGAATCGCATTTTTCATGAGTATCTAGATCGTTTCGTGGTGGTGTTTATTGATGATATCTTGGTTTATTCTAAGTCTGAGGAAGAGCATGCCGAGCACTTGAGGTTGGTGTTGGAAATCTTGAGGAACAGGAAGCTGTATGCTAAGCTATCTAAGTGTGAATTCTGGTTAAAGGAAGTAAGCTTCCTTGGTCATATCATTTCTGGTGATGGTATTGCAGTGGATCCATCCAAGGTTGATGCCGTGTTGCAGTGGGAGGCTCCTAAATCGGTCACGGAGATTAGAAGTTTTCTGGGGCTGGCTGGATATTATCGGAGGTTTATTGAAGGGTTTTCTAAGTTGGCACTCCCGCTAACTCAGTTAACTTGTAAAGGAAAGGCGTTTGTGTGGGATTCTCGTTGTGAAGAAAGTTTTAGTGAATTGAAGAAGAGACTGACAACGTCTCCTATTTTGACGTTGCCTAAGCCAGGGGAACCTTTTGTAGTGTATTGTGATGCTTCTAAGATGGGGTTAGGAGGTGTTCTTATGCAAGGTGGTAGTGTAGTTGCTTATGCGTCTAGGCAATTGAGGACCCATGAGAAGAACTATCCTACGCATGACTTAGAGCTTGCGGCAGTTGTGTTTGCATTGAAGATCTGGAGGCATTATCTTTATGGTTCTAAATTTGAAGTGTTTAGTGATCATAAAGGTTTGCAATATCTGTTTGATCAAAAGGAGTTGAACATGAGGCAAAGGAGATGGTTGGAATTGTTGAAGGATTATGATTTCAGTTTGAATTATCATCCGGGAAAGGCTAATGTTGTAGCCGATGCTTTGAGTCGGAAGTCTTTGCATGTGTCAGCAATGATGGTTAAAGAGCTTGAATTGATTGAGCAGTTCCGAGATATGAGCTTAGTTTGTGAAGTCACACCTCAGAGTGTTAGATTGGGATTGTTGAAGATCCATAATGAATTTTTGGATGTCATTCGAGAAGCTCAGAAGCAAGATATTAAGCTAGTTGAATTGGCGGTTGGGATTGATCACTCCGAAAGTAAAGACTATGAGCTGGATGCGCAAGATGTGTTAAGATACCGTGGAAGAATTTGTATTCCTAGTGATGAGGAGATTAAGAAGGCAATTCTTGAAGAGGGTCACAGAAGTAAATTGAGTATTCACCCGGGAGCCACAAAGATGTATCAGGACTTGAAGAAGTTGTTTTGGTGGCCTGGTATGAAGCGGGAGGTAGCCCAGTTTGTGTATGCTTGTTTGCCTTGTCAAAAGTCGAAGGTTGAACATCAGAAGCCTGCAAGGTTGATGCAACCGTTGGAGGTTCCGGAATGGAAGTGAGATGGCATTTCTATGGATTTTGTGACTGGTTTGCCTAATACCGTAAGGGGGTTTGATGCTATTTGGGTGGTTGTTGATAGGTTGACGAAGTCTGCACACTTTTTGCCAATTAGTATCACTTATCCAGTTTCGAAGTTGGCAGAGATCTATATTAAGACGATTGTGAAGTTGCATGGTGTTCCTCTGAGTATTGTATCTGATAGGGATCCTAGGTTCACTTCTGAGTTTTGGAAAAGTTTGCAAGAGGCTTTGGGTTCTAAGTTGAGGTTGAGCTCAGCATACCATCCGCAGACAGATGGGCAGACGGAGAGGACTATTCAGTCATTAGAGGATTTGCTGAGGGCTTGTGTTCTAGAGCAGGGAGGTTCGTGGGATTCTCATATCCCATTGATATAATTTACCTATAATAACAGCTTTCATTCAAGTATTGGAATGGCGCCTTTTGAGGCATTGTATGGTAGGAGGTGTAGGACCCCTTTGTGTTGGTATGAATCGGGAGAGAGTGTGGTGCTTGGACCGGAGATTGTCCGCGAGACCACCGAGAAGGTGAAGTTGATTCGTGAGAAGATGAAGGCTTCACAGAGTAGGCAGAAGAGTTATCATGATAAGAGAAGGAAGGATTTGGAATTCCAAGCCGGTGATCATGTGTTCCTGAGAGTCACTCCCGTAACCGGTGTTGGTCGTGCCTTGAAGTCTAAGAAGTTAACCCCCCGTTTTATTGGTCCATATCAGATTTTGGAGAGAGTCGGGAAGGTTGCTTATCGGGTGGCTCTGCCACCTAATCTTTCGAACTTGCATGATGTGTTCCATGTGTCCCAATTGCGGAAGTATGTTCCCGACCCGTCTCATGTGATTCAGATGGACGATGTGGAAGTGAGGGAGAACCTCACTGTGGAGACAATGCCGGTTAGGATTGATGATCGTGAAGTGAAAGTGTTAAGAGGCAAAGAGATTAACTTGGTGAAAGTAGTTTGGGTGGGTGCCACTGGCGAAAGCACGACTTGGGAGTTGGAGAGCAAGATGCGGGAAGCATATCCGGAGTTGTTCGATTCAGGTAATTTCGAGGGCGAAATATTCTAAGTGGGGGAGAGTTGTAACACCCCAAAATAATCTAATTATTTATTTAATTAAGTTATTTAAAGGTTTACAATATTTATTTGATAGAGTAATTAAATTGGAATTTTATTTGATTCAGGAGGTGTATGAGTAAATGAGGAGGTGCAAGGAGAGGCCCATGACCCATTAAGTGGTCATAAGTCTCGTAGGGTTTTAAGGGTTCCATTTCATTTGGTTATTAACAAAAGAAAAGAAAATAGAGAAGGGAGGAAAGGAAGGAGGCCGTAGGGTTTTTGGAAGAACAAAGAAGGGGAGCAATTTTGAGGGAAGCTCAAGGGAGAAGGGAAGAGTCATTTGCGTGGAGCTCCAAGAGAGGAAGACTTGGGGTTGGTGATTTTTGGTGGTTTGCTAGAAGTCTTGTTGAGTTCTCCAATTTCCTAAGGTTAGGGGGTTCTCTTTCCATTTTTAATAGTGTATGTGATGAGTATTGTCTAGGGTTAGGTTCTAGGGTGTTTTCCTTGAGTGATTTGGGTACTATAGTGTTGTTGTCATGCTGGAAATTCTATGTGCTGGAAACATGTTTGTTGGTGTGGAAATAAGTGTGGTGTGGAGTATGCATGCAAGGTGTTTGATGCTTTGACTGAATGATTTTTGGTGAAAAATGTGATGGCTACTGTTCATATAAGTAATTGGTATTGGTGATTTAATTTGGTATTTTTATGTTGAGAGGAACTCAAAATTTCATGGAGCCTTAGGCGCCCTAGGTGTGTGTGTGTGTTGCTGGAAAATTCTGCCCCTAGGCGCCTTGTGCCATGGGCGCCAAGGGCCCCAACCTTCTGGTGAGTGTTTTGCCAATTTTGGCTTTTGGTTTTCATGTCCAAGTTAAATGGCTCGTGTAAAATGATTTTGACCGTCAAAAGAGTTGTATCCCGTGTTGCCCCATGGCGCCTTGTGCATGGGCGCCATGTCCCCTGCGCCAGTTTTGCTTGTGCCTGTCTCATGTGTTTCCCAGTTTTGGTGCTAGGCGCCTTGGCCATGGGCGCCAAGAGGTGCCACTGTTGTATTGCATTTTTTCTCAAAATTCCTTTTGGGTTCTCATACACTGAATAAATGTCCCGTGCAAAAATTAATTTTGGAGTCAAATGAGTTGTTTTCCGTGTTGCCCTTAGGCGCCTAGTGCATGGGCGCCGTGTCCTCTGCGCCAGTTTTGCCTGTGCCGGTGCCTGTGCCTGTTCCTGGGCGCCCTGGTGCTGGGCGCCAAAATCAGGATGTTGCCCAAAATGTTCCAAACTTGTTTTTGACATAACTTTCGACTCGGGCGTCCAAATTGGATGGTTCAAAATGTGTTTCGAAGGTAATTCCGGCGTCTATCTAAATGTTTTGGTTTTTAAACAAAAATGAGTTATCTTTCTGATGGTCCTGGGCAGATGTTGCCCAAGGTGTCTAAGTATGGTTTTGCCTATCTTTTGCCCTTTCCTTGTGAGTATCCTAAAATGGTGTAGTTGAGTTTGTGTTGGTGTGATTGGTGAGCTGATTGATAATGAATGGTGAGTTGATTAACATAAATGGTGAGTAATTAATTAATTGGCGAGGGTGAGGTGATTAAATGGTGAAGTGATTAATTAATTGGTGTGTTGTGGTGCATTGTCATGGCGTCTCATGAACCATGTGCATTATCGGTGAGGAAAGGCTTCGGCCTGAATTGAAATTGGTGAGTGCCCTCAAGGCTTGTATTGGTGACGGATCCGACATGCATATGCCCTTGGAGTTGGGTTGCATTCCATGCATTAATCATACATTTTGTGGTGTTGTTTGGATGATTGTGATGTTGATGATGTTGTTGCCATTGTTGTGAATTGGTGTGCTTAGTTGTCCTTCCTCGTTGATGCTTATTCCGTATGCTATTACTTATGTAAAGAGACTCACCCTACTGCTTTTTATGTTGCTTCTTATGTCGGCAACGTGCAGGTGATAGCGAGTGAAGGTTACCTAGTACCTTCTTCTAGTTGGTTGAGTCTGGCTCTGATACGTAGCACCGTGGGGGCGTCTTAGTCCATTCTTTTTATTTAGTTGTTGTTATGAACTTCTATTTTGGTGATGTATTTGGATAATCTTAGACGTGTTGAAATTCCGCTGCGATGTTTATTAGACCTATGATGATGTAAACTAAACAGGTGATTTGTGGGTTCGTCCCCTAACTATCGTGCTATGTATCACGTACCTTATGGTTTTATGAGTTAAATTGGTGTCGACATATGTGGTTGGTGTAAATGTGGCACCCTCTTGCAGTTGCATTGAAAAACTTTTTGAGCACTCTGATTTTCTTTAAATAAATAGTAGTATATTAGAAGGGGGTGTTACAATAAGCATATAAATAAATCTACACAACTATTATTTACAGCTTTCTTATTTTCCTTATTCACAGATGTATCCTAAATATTACCCTCCTCTCAAAATATTACTCTCTTTATAAAGTTTGCCTAATTCTCCTCATCAGAGTTTCCTTACAAAGATGGCATCGGCTTAACTATATATGTCTTCTTCTTTCTCCATCATAGGCACAGACTCATTATAATCTACTAGTCCCATAACCCTTGCAATGCACAGGGTTATCTAAATTTCTTCGTGTAAATGAGTAATACAATTTTTATGTATTTATTAGCAAACCTCTTTATAAACATTCATGCTCAGTTTCTTTTTTAACTATACAGAGCTTGTAAACTGCGGGAATTGAACTCGGGGGCACTGAGTCGGACCCCGTGTCCCAGGGTAGCTTATGGCAGTGGACCAATTATGTTGGTTTGTAAATATAAAGTCAAATTACTGTGAACAAAAATTAAATTATAACAATAAATTAAATAAGAAGATTATAAAATTTAAAAAGAATATTAACAAAAACGTTGAGATTAAACATCCATAGTTGGTAGTAACCGAACTAAATGGATTCAATATTTTAGATTCAAAAGAATATGGTTCTAAAAAATATAAGGAGAAGAAGTATAAAAATAAGTTAATTTTTTAAAGGTAGGGAAAAATATGGTTCTAAAAAATACAAAGAGAAAAATATAAAAAGAAATTGATTTTTTAAAGCGTTGAAATTAGTAAAAGGGTGAGTTGCACTGGTTAGTGTCACGAAATTATATATTTTTTCCCCAAACAGGTTATAGATGAACGAACTTTGATTATTTGAATAGTTAAACAAATTTCTAAACGCTAAAGTATCTCAAAACACACTGTTTAACATTTTTCACCAAATCGATTATTGAAGAATAATCTTCACATAAACATCTTAAATTTTTCTAGACTATAAAGTACTCAGTAAAATATAAAAAAGAAAAAAAATGACAGAACTATAAAATATAAAAGAAAAAAAATAAAAAAGGAAAGAAAACAAAAAATAAGGAAAAGAAGTAAAAAAAGAAGAAGCAGAAAGTGAGGGAAGAGAAAAAAAGAGAGAAGAGAAAGTGAGGGAAGAGAGAGAAAGATGTGAGAAAAAGAGTAGATTAGGGATGTTGTTTTGTTTAAAGGAAAGAGAGAGTTGTGTCTCTAACCATGACAATGGCAATTTCTAGCCAATGCGTTTGGTTTAGAATAGAAGTTGTAAAAAGAGAAATAAGTGAGAGAGTAAGAAAAGAGGAAAATATGTACTAAGAAATAGAGTAGATTAAGTGTTGTTTGGAACATGAGAAAAGAGAAGTCTTAAATATTTATAAAAAGACAAAAAAATCATGACTAATCTATAAAATTAATTATAATAATTAAAAATAATTGTATATAATAAAAAAACTGACAAATATTAAATCATTCTCTCTTATTTCTTCTCTATTTATTACTCTCATGTCTCTTCAAACCAAATTAACAAAATTCGACCTCTCTCTCACCTATACCAAATGTACCATAAGAGTCAAAGACATTAAAGCTGAAATTGCTTAGGGTGAGGATTTTTATACCCCCACACTTTGCCTCCATACCCCCACACTTCTCATTTTACCCCTCAGCAAAAATGCAAAACAGATTTATCATTTTTAAAACTGAATTTATCTATTAAAATGATAAATCTGTTTTGTATTAAAATATAAAATTTATTCTATTTAAATTTTTAACGGTCAAAAATTAAAATAAGATTATAAAAACACCACTTTTAAAATCCGTTAAAGAATCTAAACTAATTTGAAAATTATATAAACACCATTAAAAATCTAATAAAATCAAAAGAAGGTTATGCAATTTTTTTAGATTTTTTAGAGATTATGAAAAATTCCAAAAATTAATAAAAGATAGTAAACGAAGGGATATGGATTTTGAGTCCCGCAGTCTTGATAGAAGTCCCTGATTTTTTTTTTCTTAGGATTATGGCTGTGGTTTCGGGACAATCGAAGTAGGTTGCGTGAAAATCGTTTTTTTACCTAGATTATCTAGCCAGCGTACAACATAGTCACGTGTAACGAATATCTACACACTAAACAGAAGCAAAAGATCACTGATATCCATATCTATTTTTTTAAAAAAATTAATTATAATTTTTTTAACAGATCTATCTATTTTATTTTGAAAAATGAATTTATCTATTAAATAGATAAATCCAGTTTTGAAAATTGCAAACCGAATTTATCTATTTAATAGATAAATCCGGTTTTGCAAATTGCAAAACGGACTTATATAGATAAATCCGTTTTGCAATTTGTAAAACCGAATTTATCTATGAATCTGTTTTGCTTATTTTTAAGGGGTAAAATGGGGATAAATGATTTTTGTGGGGGCATAGTGTGAAAGTGTGGGGGTATAAAAATCCTCACCCAATTGTTTATTACACAGCATCAGCTCCAAATCAGATCCGTGAACCACACCAAATTGATCTTCTGCTTGCTTGCTTCAAATTAACACAACATGCAGATCCAAGGAGTATAAACACCCGATTCTTTGACTCCAGACATTATATAAGAGTAATGGTTTCAAAATAGATTATTGACTATTGATAGGGAAAGAAGACACTGGATTCGTTCAATTACATAGTAGATGCATTTTTGATCAATTTCTATTTCTTATTTATGGACTACGTACATGGTGTTGTTGAATAGTTGGTGGTTCAGAGCCTGCACGTGTGGCTTTAAAAGTGTACTAGTAGTGAAAAATAAACAAATAATTAGTGTGCATCACATGGCATCCTACATTAAATAACGCATCTTATTTTTGACCAATTATTACACCTCACAAAATTCATCGCTGTACATAAATTTTTTATCATTTGGAAACTAGTCATAAAAAATGACAATCATCATCTATCAATTTTTAAGAAAACATTGTTTTCCAATAAAAACAAAAGAAATCATTGCTATCGGTCAAAAAAAGAAAACATTGTTATTTGAATAAAAAAGCATTCTTAACAACCCAATAGAATATTTATTAAACAACTATTATAACAGTTTGATTATAATTTTCGGTGTAAAATTTTGTATTCATATATCCAATAATGTATTGACACATAAATTAATAAAATAATAAAATTAAAAATAGATGATTTTTTTTGGGAAAAAGAGGGCTTAAAGCCCAAAAAATATATGATTTATCAATTATCATACAAATGAAATAACTATACACCTTACATAATATAACTATACGTTATTATTGGATGTGTGTCTAAAATATATTTAGACAGATTATATATATATATATATATATATATATATATATATATGTGTCTAAAATATATTTAGACAGATTATATATATATATATATATATATATATATATATATATATATATATATATATATCAATTAAGATTTTTGGTCAAAAATATACATCATTATGATTTCATTGATATACACAATCAGGGCCGTCCATGGGCCTCTGCGGGCTATTCTACCACACAGGCCCCAGCCCATTGCTAATTTTTTAGGGCCCGATTTTTTTTGGAGATAGAATATATATACGTATGATGTTGAAACTTGACACAAGTTGCTGGCTTTATCCGAATGGTTGGGCGTTTATGTTCTATCTACTGGATGCCGAGTTAGAATCACACCGGGGGGCAAGTTTTTTACTTTTGCTTTTTTTTTTTACTTTTTCTTTTTTTTTTATCAGTTTTTTATTTTTTATTATTTTTGCTTGATTTAACAAGTTTACAAAACGTGGTGTAACACCGCAGCCACAGGGCCCTGGCCCAAAAAACATTATAGGGCCCCCCAAAAAAGTAACTCACCCTAGCCAAATCCCTTAGCCTTTCCCTTCCCTGTTGCACATTGAATCAACGAACCATCGCAGCACACACAGTCAAACCGAATTTGTCCCTCAAGGCCTTACTTTCACTTACTATTACGTCACCGCCTTTGCCCTCCTACCGCTGGACACCGCGTCTATTCCGACGCACTCCTACCACGGCAAACGCAAGTCACTCCTCCGACGCAAACGTGAGTGGGTTTTGATTTTGGAAATTTTGAGTTTTTTGCCTTTCTAATTTTCTTCTTTATAAAATCATGAGTTTTGGTCTTTTTAGCAGCAATTGGAGATTGAATCAATTGATTATGTGATTGGAGATTGATTATTCTGAGTTTTTCTTCTTCCTGGTTCTAGAAGGTTGATTTTTTTTTTTGACAAAAGTTAGAAGGTTGATATTAGTTTAAAATTGTGTTAATGTTATTTACAATTTAAATAACGAAGTATGCGTTTTAGTTTGAGTTTTATTGATTTATTTGATAAAAGTATACTTAGGGCCCCACTTTTTAGATTCGAATAGGGCCTCCAAATTGTTTGGGACGGCCCTGTACACAATACGTGTATACGTGTTTTCCACCATCTACCAATTATAAATTGACAGTTATTAAAAAGTTAATCAATTAGTAATCATTTTATATGTCAATCATACCATGAATTGTTATTGATTGTGGTTGTAAACAGATTTACGTCGCTAGTGCGTGACAATTAAACTCTATCAATTAAGTAAGTCATCAAGATAATTGGTCTTGACAAAAAAAATGTGAAAAATAAAAAATACAAATATTGTTTTTCTGCCATAGAAAAACTTGGGAAAACAAGGGAAGTAGTTGGGTTTTTAAACCTCAAATCAAATGGCATCAATAACGCATTCACATGTATTAACAATCTCTGCTTTGGATGTTTGGGATTGAGCACCGCTAGTGCTCTTTTCAATGAATCAATTGCTTATAAAAAAATGACATCAATAACAATAGTTTTTTTATTTTTTTTGAAAAAATCAATAACAATAGTGAGTTCCCAATCAAAAATAAAAAGACTTAATTACACTTTTGGTCTCCCAATTATCACCGACTCACGATTTTAGTCCCCCAACTTTTTTTTCCACGAATATAGTCCCCCTATTTTCCCAATTTGTAAAATCATAGTCCCCCATTGATTTGGTCAAACTTGTTGCTGAGTTGTCACTCACTTATCCTACGTGGAAGGCCACGCAGGCATGCCAAGGTGGATTTTAAATTAAAAAATCTTATTTTTATTTTAACAAATGTTTTTTTAATTATTAATTATTATTTTATAAATAACACTTCATCTTCTTCTTCTTTCCATACATTTCTCTGATCCATTCACGAACCCTAACCAGCACATTATTAATGGAAAATCAAATAACTTCCCAGATCCTTACTTTTTTTTTGCGATAATAATCAGATTTAGATTTGAGAATAACGGGTTACGTTTTGCAAGATTTTCGAAGAAGAATGGGATGAGTTGGGTTTCGATTTCTTTCCCTCTTTCGATTTCTAGTTAGGTTTTGCGAGATTTTGTCGTTGGATGAAGAACAAAGGGTGTTTATGGGTTGTTGTTGGAAGAAGAACAATTGTTGTTTTTGTTGTTGAAAGGGATTGTTTCTGGGTTCAAAAATTGAAGAACAAATGTGTTTTTTTACGGTCAAGAATATATGCGTTTCTAATTTTATTTCCAATTTGATAAAACAAAAATAATAATTTTAAATTTAATTTCCAACTTGGCATGTTTGTGTGTCATGCCACGTAAGTTAAGTGAGTGACAACTCAGCAACAGGTTTGACCAAATCAATAGGGGACTTTGATTTTACAAATTAGGAAAATAAATGGACTAAATTCATGGAAAAAAAGTTGGGAGACTAAAATCGTGAGTTGGTGATAATAGGGAGACTAAAAGTGTAATTAAGCCAAATAAAAAAGAGTGAGTCTCGTTGTGTTGGCCAGAAGAAGAAGAGTGCGTGTATGTACCTCGTGGCTTGTCCCACATGGCAAGCAGTATATAAACACTCAATTCATGCGATCAAACACAATTCTTCACTCATCATTATCATCACACTCCTGCTTCGTTTTCTCCTTCACTTCCTCTCTTCAACAACATACCTAAAGGTAACCAACCCTCCTCCTTCTCCTTAAACTTCTCTTAGCTTACTTCTTTCAGATCTATGTTTCGTTAAATCCAAAATCAATGCGATATTTGATTCATTAATTAATTAATGGTTATCTGATTTGGTATTTTGTTAATTCTATTTCTCTACTAGATCTTTATTATTTCATCGTTTCTCATAGCGTCTCCTTTCTTTGCTTACATATATAATGCGTAGAAAAATAATACAACTCGTACAGTTTTAGTTCTAAATGGTTGAATATGTTAACATCAAATTGCACAACTACTTTCTATTATGCCCCCATTTGTTTTGCCTTTCATTTTAAATAAAAATGAAATTGTTATTGGCTCTTGGATGGATTAGGGATCCTCACCACATTCACTCATCAACCAACCAAGTTTCAAATCTTTACAAATATTCTGTCAGATTTTCAATACAATCAATCATATATGAAGCTAATTCTTAGTGATTGTTTGTGTCGGATTGGTAATGTGTAGGCTAGTTAATTAAATTTACATACATTCATATTTTATGTTTTTGATTACAGATTCAATTTTCATCCGTCAATGGCTCCAGCGGCAGCAGCTTCTTCAGACACTATAAAGCCTAGAGGTCTTTATCACACTTGTTAGCTTAGATATTTACATTATACAGTACATTGGACATTGGAGTTTTGTTGTGTTTGTACCTTTATTTCATTCAATCAAACTTTAGGTTTTGTACCTTTTGTTCCTTTCATCCATCACGGAAAACTATGAAGAAAAATATGAAACATCGATTGTCATATCTTTTAAACTCTTACTCACTGGAGGACTTTCATTTTAGTTTATCTTATTATCAGCTTGTTTTCTACAGATGTTTGTATTGTCGGTGTTGCACGTACACCAATGGGTGGGTTTCTTGGTACTCTTTCATGGATTTGGTTTCTCTCCCGTCGACTGTCCTTCGGTCACCCTCCTGTCAAGATCCAACGGGTACCGATCTTCTCCTGTCAAGATCCAATGGTACCGATCCTCTCATGTCACCTCTCTCTATCTCTCTCTTGTCACCGATCCAAGGGTTGAGATTGAGTATGATGATGATCCAATGGAGGGAAAGATCGACTGGAGGTGACTGGAGGGGAAGATGACTGGAGAGGATCCGGATCCCTCTTTCATCTGTACCTGCCACCAAGCTAGGCTCTACAGCTATTGAAGGTAACTATGGAAACATGTATCTGTGCTTATTGTATTGTATTTGGAACTTATTGAAGATATGCTTATGTGATTTTTCGTTGTTATGTAGCTGCTCTTAAAAGGGCCAATGTTGATCCATCACTTGTTGAAGAAGTATTCTTTGGGAATGTCCTTAGTGCCAATTTGGGGCAAGCTCCTGCCAGACAAACTGCTCTTGGAGCAGGACTACCAAAATCAGTAGTGTGCACTACTGTTAACAAAGTTTGTGCATCAGGAATGAAAGGTGTGTACTTTTATTTTATTTTATAAAAAGAACTCTATTTGTTTTTGTTAATGGTGCATGGTGATATTAAACTTGTTCTGGTTAATTGCAGCTACAATGCTTGCTGCACAGAGTATTCAGTTAGGCATAAATGATGTTGTTATTGCTGGTGGTATGGAGAACATGTCTAATGTACCCAAATACCTGGCAGAAGCAAGGTCAATATTGTCATGTGTTTGATACTTTTCTTAAGATTAGTTCTTGTGTTGAAATAAACTGATTCAATACTGAATGTTCAGGAAAGGATCCCGCCTTGGACACGATTCACTTGTTGATGGGATGTTGAAAGATGGTTTATGGGATGTCTATAAGGATGTTGGTATGGGAGTGTGCGCAGAACTGTGTGCAGATAACCATTCAATATCCAGAGAAGACCAGGTATTTATAGGATTAGCTTATGTTCAGAAAGGCTTTGACCCGATCATTGTAATGTATTTTTGTTGATGTCTGTTTTCCCCACAGGATAACTATGCAATTCACAGTTTTGAACGGGGAATTGCTGCCCAAGAAAGTGGTGCCTTTTCGTGGGAAATTGTTCCAGTTGAAGTCTCTGGTGGAAGGGGAAGACCGTCAACAATTGTCGATAAGGATGAAGGCCTAGGAAAGGTAATCATCCTAGTAACTTGAACCATGGTAATACTCATACTTATGCACGTGTAATGAGCCTACAAAATACATATCTATAGACTCTTCTATCCATATTAAGTAATCTTAGTTTTCCCAGTCTTAAAAACATCTCAAAAGAATATATAGCTGTGCATGAGAAATTGAGAATATAGGCATTTCATAAGTATCTTTTGTAAATACTTCAGTGTCTGCTAATGTAAGCAACTAATAAGGAGTAGGGATTGGAGTTTGTAATTTTTTTTCTGCCACATAAAGAACACTAACATCTATGGTACTTGGAGTTGCAAATTTGTAGGTTATTGTAATCATTAATTTTACTTATACTTTCATCTGAATGTAAACCAATATATTGTTATATTTTTTTGCTTTTGCTATCTCAGTTTGATGCTTCCAAGTTACGCAAACTCCGACCAAGTTTCAAGGAGAGTGGAGGTTCTGTTACTGCTGGCAATGCTTTTAGCATAAGGTTAATATATTGTCAGAATTTGCTCAATTTTTTCATGTGTCTTCTCTACTTAGCTGTTTGTATTCGGATGCTGTTGTCAATTACCTGGTCTTAAACATGATAAATGGGAACCTATTTAGATTTGAGTCATTTAGTGGGAAAATGTTGCAGATCAAAAATTGTTGTAGTAACATTGACATCGAGTAGTTTATCGATTTGAGACGAATGAATCATACACATGGGGAAGTATTGTAAAGGAATACACATGGGGAAGTATAGTAAAGGAATACACAGTTGCACTTGCAAGCATAGATGGCAGAGAATGTCACCAGACAGACAATTTTTTTACCTATACCATCTTTCATCCATAGGTAGTACATTAGTGTTTGTGTTTGGACCTTGAAGTCAGGAGAGAGTTATGTTTATGACTTGTCTGATATATTATATGCTTCCTTGAATGTTCACTGTGCTAAGTCTTGAGTTTTTCATTAGTTTAGTGTTAATGTTAAAGTGCTATTAACAGGCAAATATTTCTAGTAAGTTTAATTTTGGCATCAGTCCTGGTTTTCAAATGAAAATGCTCTTGTTGACAGTGATGGTGCTGCTGCCCTAGTTTTGGTGAGTGGAGAGAAGGCATTGAAGCTTGGACTTCAAGTCATTGCAAAAATATCTGGATATGCTGATGCTGCTCAGGTACATAAAATATTTAAATATGAACTACACTAAGGCCACACAAAAAATGAGAAATGGAAAAACCATATTGGTATTACATTATTTGTAGTGTCTGATCTGTTAGTTCTATTACTTTATGCTCATAAGATGAATTACTGGTGTACCTTGTTTTGGGATGAATTAATTATTGAATCTCTTATTCCGAACACAAGATGATTGCACAGATGATTTGTTTGCCTTGCAAGAATGTGTTTCAAACTGAAATAAATGATCCTAAAGAAAAAAGGCTTAAAAATATGTTCGGCGCCTGCAAATATGGCTAAAATCTATTTAAGCCCCTGCAATTTTTTTTATTTTTAAAATGACCCTTGCAAATATTAAGCGTTTGCGGTTAAGCCCCTCAGTCAATTTTCAATCAAAAAAAGCATAAAAATGCTGACGTGGCTCACCACTGCCATGTGGCACTGACATGTGCCACATCAGCAACCAATGGGTGGCTGCCACGTGGCGCTCAGATGGCAATGTGAGTGAAATTGTTACTAAAAAGTTGAACGTTGTTGGAAATATGGGTGTTGAACTTGTGACCCCTTAGTTGGACACACTGACTGATACCACTGAAACACATTATTTCTTGTGAATATTAAGCCATCTGCTGATATATATTACCTAAAAACTTATTAATTTTAAAAAAAGGAAATTAATCTTCTAGATCTGAAACCGATTCATCATTCCAAATTCAGCATTCCACCTTCAACCTTCAAATAACAAAACCTACAAACGAAATCGAAACGTTCAACCTTCAATCCTAACCTTCAAGTCGAATCTTCTTCATATCTGCAGAAAAAGCAAATTTCGAAACCTTTATCTGCAGAAAATCGAATCTGAGAAAACGAAAATGGAAAAAATGGAGAAGAAGATCTCGTTTTTATTTTCCTTCTTTTTTTTCGTTAGATGATGATGATAACGAAATTCTGAATCGAATCTGAAGCAACGAAATTAAAAACGAATCGACACCCATATTTGTTTCCATTTTCGAAATCGAAACCCAGAACTGGTGGAAGATGAAGATGAAGAACGGGTGGAAGATGAAGAACTGGTTCGTTTGCAGATCTAATTCGTTTTTGTTGAATAGTTGTTGGTCTTCATCTTCCTAATCTGCAACCATGAAGAACAAAGAAGAGAAATCGAAACCCATAAACAAATAAATTGTTTGTGTTGAGATCTGGAAGATTAATTTCCTTTTCTGATTAATCGTTTGCGTTGAGAACTGGAATGATGAATCGTGTTTCAGATCTGGAAAATTAATTTCCTTTTTTGATTTTTTTAAAAATTATTTAGTTTTTAAGTAATATATATCAGCAGATGGTCTAGTATTCACAAGAAATAATGTGGCTTAGTGGTATTGGTGAATATGTACAACCAAGGGGTCACGAGCTCAACATCTATGGTCCACATAATGTTTAATTTTTGAGTAACAATTTCACTAAACATTGCCATTTGAGTGCCACGTGGCAGCCACCCATTGGTTGCTGACGTGGCACATGTCAGTGCCACGTGGTAGGTGGTGAGCCACGTCAGCTTTTTTATGCTTTTTTTGATTAAAAATTGACCGAGGGGCTTAACCGCAAACGTTTAATATTTGCAAGGGTCATTTTAAAAAAAAAATTGCAGTGGCTTAAATGAATTTTGGTCATATTTGCAGGGGCTGAACATATATTTAAGCCAAGAAAAAATGCAACAATGAAGCTGTGGTTGGTCTTGTGATCACTTTACTGTTACCGTGGTCATATAATAACACTAATGGGTACATACATACACACATAAATTAAGCTAATCCAAATTGAATACTGATATATTAACTAAATGATGTTCTTAGATTGGATCTGTGTCTGTGATGGCAAATAAAAAAATGAAAAAAAAACTTTGATGGCAAATGGGCGAGACTGCCAGTGTCAGCAGCTCAGTTGATAAAAGAGATCCGTGAAGCAGCCAGCTCATTTGTGAAACTTCACATGGATGGCTAAAAAGAAAAGAATATTTTTAAATAAACACTGCAAGAAAAAATAAGTAAATAAATGAAAGGGCTGTTAAAGGCAGAGGAACATTTTAGAAGGACACAGCTATTGTGGGACCGAATAAGTGACCATTAGAAACTTGAACGTTAAGCTCACTAGTTCTATGACCCGTGCTCCGCACGGGCTCGCCCTATATTAAATACTACTATTGTTAAATTATTATGTTATTAATAGTTTTTACCAAATTACTTATATTATTATTGTAAATGAATTGAGAAAGTTTCCATGTAAGGGTTGCATGCCATAACAATTGAAAGGGGTGGCGATAGGAATTTCTCCCTAACCTCAATATAGAAATGATCTAACCTCACGTAAACCATTCGGACCCAACCACCCAGACAAAGATGGAAAAATCTCCCTAACCTCTTAAAATGAAGTAGATTTAATACTAACAAATATTAACGGGTTGTATGGTATAACCGAGAAAGAAACAAAGTAAGCAAATACTATATCTAACATTTTAAGAGTGTCTTCACCATTCATTTTTGTTTGAGATCAGTGGTAGCCTAGGTGCTCCTATTGCTTTGGATGAAGCCACTAGGAAGAGGACTTTTGGTCATTTTGCTAGAGTTCTTATTGATGTTGATTTCTCGGAGAAGCTACATGATCAATTGTTAGTAGAAAGAGAGGGTTATGCCTTTCTTATCAGGGTGGAATATGAGAGGGTACCTCTATTCTGCAACTCTTGTGGAAGTATAGGTCATTCCCCCCAGAATTGTAAGAGAAACGCGGAGACGGGCAGTAATCGCGTCTCAATCAAACCTCCTCGGATTGATAAGGAGAAGTCTTCAAGGAAGCCGGGTGAGCCTGACGCTGACCCAGCCATTGTGCAAGACAATAGTCTAGTTTTGGTAAGGGATGAAATTGAGCCCATCAAGGGTTTTGGCAACACTGTTATTACCCCTGAAGAGATGGTTGGGGGCCATGTTGATATTGGTGAAGCTCACACCTGCTCCACCAAGTCCCCCTCGACTAGGCTTGATTCTGGTGCTTCCTACGCAGTGGAGACATCTGCTTTGGAAAAAAGATGGGCAGATATCGCAGATGAGGAGGTTGTCTCTAACTCGCAAGCAGCTATGTTCTTTCCAAACACCAAAGTTTTGATTGTTCCTGACTCAGAGGTCACGAATCGTGCAGTAAAGGCTGATATGGAAATTTTAAGTAGGCTGTGGGGTGAGTCGCCAGATGATGTTGGCGACCCGGTGGTTCCTGACTCAGCAGAGAGGTACTCGGAACCGGTTGTGTCCAAGAAACAGAAGAAGAAGCAAAAAAAGACTGTTGGCTACAATCTTCGGTCTAAATCTAGTTCAATTTCTGTCACTTTCTGAGGAGTTTATTTTCAGTCTTTTTGGCCTGTTCTGTTTGGACCGTTGCTTTGGTTGGTTTTTGGGTGCCTTAGCCCAGGTTTCATTTTTGTTGCTTTGTTCGGTTTTTCTGGCCTTGGGTTTTGGTTTGGTGCCCCCTTGGTCTTTTTACTTTCTGTTTTCCTTTTCTCTTTTTTAATATAATTTAGTTGCATAAAATATTTATATATACACACACGTGGGATGATATCATAGTATTGGAGACTTTTATATTTTAACCTCAAAAAACTCATTAAAACATGAAAGATAAACATAAAAGTGAGTCCATAGTTCACACTAAAATCGCATGCTTTAGTGTCAAGATTTAAACAAACCATTTTAAAATCTCACACCATTTTAAAATGTTTTAAACAAACTAAATAAACCATATTTCTAAGTACAAGTGTACCAATATATAACAGGAATCAATCAACATAAACGAGTCTGTGACATAATATATTCCCTTCAATTCTACCGATCATATTAAGTTTAGTGACATACAATTTCTGTACGGTAGGTTTGGGAGGGGATTTAGGACGGTTTTGGATATCTACTTGAGATTTTAAAAAAATGGCTTAAATAGTTATTACCCATTTGATTCGGTGGTAAAGAAGGGTGTGTGTCATTAGGGTCATGGGTTCATGTCCTACCATAGCCATTTTCAAGATTTATTTTGATTTAACAACACTGCCACGTGGCAACCATCCATTGGTTGCTGACGTGGCACATGTCAGTGCCACGTGGCAGTGGTGGCATAGGATGTTGACGTGGCATATCAGTGTCACGTGTCACAGAGGCCCAATAATACGGTGACACGTGGCACTGACGTCAGGGGGTAACTGGATAAAGTTACATTTTACATTTTTTTAACAGAAAAGTTAACAGCAGGGGGGTAACTGGATAACGTTACATTTTACAAGGTGTTTTTTAATCCTTTTTTTTTGCAGGGGGTAACTGGATAATGAGGATATTTGCAGGGGGTAATAACTATTTAATCCTAAACTTAAATATCTTTTATTTATAGTTTTTTTTTATAAAATTTCATTCTTTTTTAAAACATTAGATCATTAATTACAGAGGAACGTGATGTAAATAATAAACTTTCAAAATAGTATTATTTAAGCAAATGTAAGTATGACATGACATGAAGAAGTAAGAACTTCATAATATATAAAATGATATAGAATATAAACCAACTCATAAGTGATTTTAATTTAAACGGAACTAGAGTCAAATTGAGATTACACTTTATACAATTTTTTTGGGTAAACCAATGTATTCTTCACGACGACTGTGGCTTCGAGGTATCTGAAATCCATTTAAGTGGTGACCTCTCTCAACAAATGTTTTTCCATACGCACCGGCCAGGGATCGAACTCATAACCGAATGGTTAAAAGACCCAAGTATCTACTACTTGTGCCACGTCATGTTAGTTACACTTTATACAATCAAGCAAAAAAATGATAAAATCCCTAATTAATATTTTAAAGTTAAATAATAAAAAATTCAAATGTTTTAATTGGTTTAATTTGATATAAATGGATTAATTATTAATTATTAATATACAATTTAAAAAAAAAACTTAGCATAATTTATTTAAGCCTAACTAATTAATATTAAAATACTAATTTATTTATTTAAGCCTATAATTATTTTAAAATACGTTGGCTTCATGCATGTTCCAATTGAACACAATATTATGTTTGCTAAGCTAACTATCACGTGCTCAATTAGTTAGGCTTCATTGCTAAGCATAATATTAATTAAATAAATATTGATGAAGATAGATGAATGGAACACAATAGTAGGTGAATGGTTTTTAAAAATCAATAAATGACCTAGTAAGTTGTTTAAAGGTTGAAAACTGGAGATATTGATAGCATTTCTTGTATTGGAAAATGTCAGTGTGTCCTTCCCATATTTTTCAGGTAACCATTTCATATACTAGTCTCAATCTACCAATAGTAATGCATGCTGCAATGCTGCTGTACTATGCGACGTATAACGGTATACGTACTTTTTCTTATGTTATTACTTAAATTTCATATTTGTATTACTACACAAGTTAATTCAGTAAGACCCCTATAGCGGCCGATTTGTTTCCTATGCTATTATAACTTAAATCTGGCTCATAATATTTGATTCATAACTATATCCAGGTTAGTTATATAATTCGCCTAGTCCTCCATATATTATTCCTATATATAAAATCGTCTATAAACTATTCCTCTCTATATATAATTGACTCATTAAGGTAAACGAAGGCCACTTCTCATTTATTTGGGATGACACAAGTGTGAACAAAACCGGTTTATTGTGATTTTTCAACAAATGCACCTTCATATGAGGCAAGATGCTTTTGCTATTCGAATAACTTATCCTACAAGACAATATATTTTAAAACTTTTTAACTTGCTAGACAATTTCTCAATAGTTATAAGTAGGAATAAGAAGGGATTTGTTGAGAGAACCTTGATTACAAGGGGAAGGGATGTTAGAAGTTCAAATAGTTTATTAATAACACTGCCAGCTGTATCTGGGAAATACTTTAAAAAGGGCCCCATTGCATCCAAATAGTGAATAAGTACTTCCACAAGCACACGCTCCGTCCATTTTAAGGAAATAAATTGTTGGAGTAAAAAACCTTCAAGACATTGTAACAAGAATAATTAGAAAGGGCCAACCAAGCAATTTAAAAAACTCAAAATATGGAAAAATAACTAAAATAACCTTCAAATGTTCTACATAATGCTACGTAGCCCGGATACGGGATACGATACGGGATACGACACGACACGGATACGTGAATACAGGAAAATTTTGAAAACCAAGATACGATACGGCGGGGATACTTCAATAAAAAATTAAATTTTATTTTGTATATAAGAAAATAAATAGTGATAGTTTTGTCTTTTTTAAAGTTATTTGGAATGTCGATTTTTGAAGTAGAGTGATGGTTTTGTCAAAGTAGAAAGTACTATTGTCTTTCTGTACAAAAACAGTACTAATATTATAAGTTTTTATTGTCCAAACTAATATTAAAAGTTAAAAACTTTTGTTTGAAAATTGTGGCCATACAGACTTACACGTATGTATATTTTGAGGGGATTCGATGCTTAGCAGTAAAAACTCAACACACTCCCTATAGTTTTAATATTATTAAATAGAAGAAATGAACTTTTGTTCCGCCCAAAAAGATAAGACTTGTAGTGGTTAATTAATTTTTATTAATTAATTCAATTCTTCTTCTTCCTTAAAATATCAGTTGCACAAAATATTACAACAGTGCCCATTTTATAATTGGTACTCTTTTCTCACCAATTGCGTCAATTTATATATCATGCGCGTATATGGACAAGAAAAGGCTGCAAAGCTTCGTGATGCTGAACCTATATACGTCACCTGTGCGGCTGTGCCTTTTGATTTGGACCAATACGCATAAAAAAAAAAATCAAAATCAGTCTTCTCTTCTGATAAAAAACAAATCAGAATAGCAGATGTATCAGAATGACAGAATCACCCTGTTTTTTATTTAGTATTAGTCTTTTTTTTTTAATTAAAAAAGGAACTACATATCCCATCATCGAAAGTGAACCATGAACCAATAAAACCAGAAACCCCCTGGGGTGGTTGTGACCCCTATCCGGTTCAGTTGGACCCAAAAATGGGATTGTATCAGAACCGGGGCAAGAATCAGAAAACCGCCCCAGAATCGGGAAAACCGGCGGTTCAACGGTTGTAGGCGGTTGTGAGAAAAAGTTTTTTTTTTAAAATTTGTTTGGTGTTCCATGTGGGGATCGAACCCCTTCCCTGTCTATACAAGCTTCAAATATTAACCATCAAAGCAACCACGTTATATTGTCATCTATCTGTAATATTATGTTTATAACCGTTCTTCCTTTTATTTCTAACAAAAGCCATTTTTCCTAATAATTTTATCTATTTACCATTTACTTTTATACTTATATATGTGTTATTATATATTACATATATATCTTAATTATTTAACATCTAATATTTTGTATTACATTTTATAGACTTTTGATTCTATATATTTATTGATTAGAATATTATTAAATATGAATAACTATTATTATTTTGAAAATATTGACTTATAATATCATATATTTTTCTATTTCTCATATTATTTTAATATAAAATTTATTCATAACGGATATGTTGTTGTATTATTACGAGTATTATGGTCTTTAATTATTTTTTATCCTTTATATATTTAATAAAAATATTAAATAATATATTTAATTAATTCTGATTGAACCCCCGATTCAACCGGTTAAACCCAAGAACCCCTGAACCCCTACCTCTTCCGGTTCAAAGTCCGGTCCGTTTTGATTACCTTGGGTTTTTGAATTCCAATTTCAAATGGAAGGCCACCCTCCTGAATTGAATTGGTCAAATACCTACAAAATTAATGTAACTAACCTAAAACATTCAATTACATTCTTGTTGGTTGAATAATTTATATCAGTCAGATGCTTTTCAAAAAATTGAAAAGCAACGTCGTCTTTTAAGATGAAGACAACAATTGGGTGATCGATAACTCTAAGATGAATCCCATACCTATAATATAGACAACAAAAAAACTTAAAAAAAATGTTAACGAATTTAACAACAAACAAATTGAAAATATTTATTTCACCAGTTAGCAGAAACGATTTCATCAATATGGGTCATACTATATTATGCTAGCTGTGTTATAAAATCACAACAAAAAGTTCAGATTTTTTTGAGCTTAGAAAAAAAAAGTCGAAAAATTTTATTTTAGAAAATTGGATATACACCTGTTCTAAAATGATGTAGTGCATTCCGGTTTACATTTCTATGACAGAAGAGAAAATCAACAACCATTTCAGCATTGAATTCCATTGTGTGCCAAAAAAGAATGGAGATGGCTGAACTTAGAAACACTATTAAGGAGATCATTATATGTTTATTTGTGTTTTGTAATTTTTAAAAAACATAATTGCTGATGTGGCATTTCATTTAGATTTAAAAAATACATTAAAATGCCATGTCATTTAATGAGCACACGTCAGATGGACGCCACATCAGCAGTTAACTGTCAGCGTGACGTCCGTTAAGGTCATGGATGGAAAATTTTAAAAAACAACCAAAATGACACGTAAAAAAAAGATGAGACCAAAACGAGAAAAAAAATATAAAGGACCAAAATGACACCAAAGCCAAAAATAAATGACAAAAACTGCAATTTAGCCTTTTTTATATTTCAGTAAAAAAAAATCATAGTGAAATGGACAATCCACTGCACCACATATAACTTACATAAAAAAAGTTGCACCACATAGAGAAGTATGTTTAATTTGTTGGCCGAAAGTTTGTTCATAAATATTCAGAATACCTTCATAACCTCAACTTCTCCTCTAGAGGCTCTAAAAAATAGGAAACAAACATCAACAAAAAGAAGGTAGGATATATTTGGAGCTCTCTCCTACAAATACTTACACCATGAACATCAGCTCTAACTCACTCACACTAACTATCACGTGCTCCATTAGTTAGGTTTCATTGCTAAGCATAATATTAAATAAATATTGATGAAGATAGATGAATGGAACACAACAGTAGGTGAATGGTTTTTAAAAATCAATGAATGACCTAGTAAGTTGTTTAAAGGTTGAAAACTGGAGAGATAGATAGCATTTCTTGTATTGGAAAATGTCAGTGTGTCCTTCCCATATTTTCTAGGTAACCATTTCATATACTAGTCTCAATCCACCAATATTAATGCATGCTGCAATGCTGCTGTACTATGCGACGTATACGCAGTGGCGGACCCAGGACCCCGGGGTCAGAGATGTCAAATCTTTTAAGGTCAGTGTCAAATGGGTGCAAAACTTGGTCTACTAATACAATTTACAATTTTCAGGGGGTTAAAAATTAAAATTTTAGGGGATTTGGGCTAATTGAGCACGTGTAATTGAGAGAATTCAAATTTTTTGTCGATATTCAATGTTACTACAGTACAGCTGGTAGCGAGGATGGGTTTGTTTAAGTAATAAAGTTTATCAGTTCAAGCACCACATTAATTTAACCTGGGCTCAATGCTGCAGCCTCCGGTTTGGTTTTGCCGAACAGGGTATTACCTTCTACTGCAGCCTCCGGCAAAACCAAACCGGAGGCTGCAGCATTGAGCCCAGGTTAAATTAATGTGGTGCTTGAACTGATAAACTTTATTACTTAAACAAACCCATCCTCGCTACCAGCTGTACTGTAGTAACATTGAATATCGACAAAAAATTTGAATTCTCTCAATTACACGTGCTCAATTAGCCCAAATCCCCTAAAATTTTAATTTTTAACCCCCTGAAAATTGTAAATTGTATTAGTAGACCAAGTTTTGCACCCATTTGACACTGACCTTAAAAGATTTGACATCTCTGACCCCGGGGTCCTGGGTCCGCCACTGCGTATACGTCGCATAGTACAGCAGCATTGCAGCATGCATTAATATTGGTGGATTGAGACTAGTATATGAAATGGTTACCTAGAAAATATGGGAAGGACACACTGACATTTTCCAATACAAGAAATGCTATCTATCTCTCGAGTTTTCAACCTTTAAACAACTTACTAGGTCATTCATTGATTTTTAAAAACCATTCACCTACTGTTTTGTTCCATTCATCTATCTTCATCAATATTTATTTAATATTATGCTTAGCAATGAAACCTAACTAATGGAGCACGTGATAGTTAGTGTGAGTGAGTTAGAGCTGATGTTCATGGTGTAAGTATTTGTAGGAGAGAGCTCCAAATATATCCTACCTTCTTTTTGTTGATGTTTGTTTCCTATTTTTTAGAGCCTCTAGAGGAGAAGTTGAGGTTATGAAGGTATTCTGAATATTTATGAACAAACTTTCGGCCAACAAATTAAACATACTTCTCTATGTGGTGCAACTTTTTTTATGTAAGTTATATGTGGTGCAGTGGATTGTCCATTTCACTATGATTTTTTTTTACTGAAATATAAAAAAGGCTAAATTGCAGTTTTTGTCATTTATTTTTGGCTTTGGTGTCATTTTGGTCCTTTATATTTTTTTTCTCGTTTTGGTCTCATCTTTTTTTTACGTGTCATTTTGGTTGTTTTTTAAAATTTTCCATCCATGACCTTAACGGACGTCACGCTGACAGTTAACTGCTGATGTGGCGTCCATCTGACGTGTGCTCATTAAATGACATGGCATTTTAATGTATTTTTTAAATCTAAATGAAATGCCACATCAGCAATTATGTTTTTTAAAAATTACAAAACACAAATAAACATATAATGATCTCCTTAATAGTGTTTCTAAGTTCAGCCATCTCCATTCTTTTTTGGCACACAATGGAATTCAATGCTGAAATGGTTGTTGATTTTCTATTCTGTCATAGAAATGTAAACCGGAATGCACTACATCATTTTAGAACAGGTGTATATCCAATTTTCTAAAATAAAATTTTTCGACTTTTTTTTTCTAAGCTCAAAAAAATCTGAACTTTTTGTTGTGATTTTATAACACAGCTAGCATAATATAGTATGACCCATATTGATGAAATCGTTTCTGCTAACTGGTGAAATAAATATTTTCAATTTGTTTGTTGTTAAATTCGTTAACATTTTTTTTAAGTTTTTTTGTTGTCTATATTATAGGTATGGGATTCATCTTAGAGTTATCGATCACCCAATTGTTGTCTTCATCTTAAAAGACGACGTTGCTTTTCAATTTTTTGAAAAGCATCTGACTGATATAAATTATTCAACCAACAAGAATGTAATTGAATGTTTTAGGTTAGTTACATTAATTTTGTAGGTATTTGACCAATTCAATTCAGGAGGGTGGCCTTCCATTTGAAATTGGAATTCAAAAACCCAAGGTAATCAAAACGGACCGGACTTTGAACCGGAAGAGGTAGGGGTTCAGGGGTTCTTGGGTTTAACCGGTTGAATCGGGGGTTCAATCAGAATTAATTAAATATATTATTTAATATTTTTATTAAATATATAAAGGATAAAAAATAATTAAAGACCATAATACTCGTAATAATACAACAACATATCCGTTATGAATAAATTTTATATTAAAATAATATGAGAAATAGAAAAATATATGATATTATAAGTCAATATTTTCAAAATAATAATAGTTATTCATATTTAATAATATTCTAATCAATAAATATATAGAATCAAAAGTCTATAAAATGTAATACAAAATATTAGATGTTAAATAATTAAGATATATATGTAATATATAATAACACATATATAAGTATAAAAGTAAATGGTAAATAGATAAAATTATTAGGAAAAATGGCTTTTGTTAGAAATAAAAGGAAGAACGGTTATAAACATAATATTACAGATAGATGACAATATAACGTGGTTGCTCTGATGGTTAATATTTGAAGCTTGTATAGACAGGGAAGGGGTTCGATCCCCAAATGGAACACCAAACAAATTTTAAAAAAAAAACTTTTTCTCAGAACCGCCTACAACCGTTGAACCGCCGGTTTTTCCGATTCTGGGGCGGTTTTCTGATTCTTGCCCCGGTTCTGATACAATCCCATTTTTGGGTCCAACTGAACCGGATAGGGGTCACAACCACCCCAGGGGGTTTCTGGTTTTATTGGTTCATGGTTCACTTTCGATGATGGGATATGTAGTTCCTTTTTTAATTAAAAAAAAAAGACTAATACTAAATAAAAAACAGGGTGATTCTGTCATTCTGATACATCTGCTATTCTGATTTGTTTTTTATCAGAAGAGAAGACTGATTTTGATTTTTTTTTTATGCGTATTGGTCCAAATCAAAAGGCACAGCCGCACAGGTGACGTATATAGGTTCAGCATCACGAAGCTTTGCAGCCTTTTCTTGTCCATATACGCGCATGATATATAAATTGACGCAATTGGTGAGAAAAGAGTACCAATTATAAAATGGGCACTGTTGTAATATTTTGTGCAACTGATATTTTAAGGAAGAAGAATTGAATTAATTAATAAAAATTAATTAACCACTACAAGTCTTATCTTTTTGGGCGGAACAAAAGTTCATTTCTTCTATTTAATAATATTAAAACTATAGGGAGTGTGTTGAGTTTTTACTGCTAAGCATCGAATCCCCTCAAAATATACATACGTGTAAGTCTGTATGGCCACAATTTTCAAACAAAAGTTTTTAACTTTTAATATTAGTTTGGACAATAAAAACTTATAATATTAGTACTGTTTTTGTACAGAAAGACAATAGTACTTTCTACTTTGACAAAACCATCACTCTACTTCAAAAATCGACATTCCAAATAACTTTAAAAAAGACAAAACTATTGTTGGGGATAAAACACGTAAAAGAGAAGAAAAGGAAGTGGCGGCGCTAAGGACAAGAGGAATAAATAGGGCAATATAATATTAGGTAAAGGCTGCACTGAATTTCATAAAAGTAGGTCACTATTACATGCTACTGACATCAGTATATATATATATACAATGAAACAGGCCCAGGCCCATAGTTTCGACTGGCCCATTTCGACTAGGTTTCTAACTACACCTACTATAATTACAAGCAATAGAATTACTAGGCATATCTCAATATTCCCTCCTAATTCACATTGCTGAGCGATATCATTCCAAGCATTGTTCTCAGTTCTTCGAATCTTCCCTTTTGCAATGGCTTGGTCATTGCATCAGCTACTTGAAGTTCCGAACAGCAATATTCCAGATTCAGCTTCTCATTGTTTACTTGATCACGCAGGAAGTGATATCTGGTCTCTATATGCTTCGACCTTCCATGTGCGACAGGGTTCCTTGCGAGATCTATCGCAGACTTGTTGTCGATCAACAATTTCATTGCTTCGACCCTGTGCACTCCAATTTCGACCAGTAGCATGCTCAGCCATGATGCTTGACATGCTGCAAAGGAAGCAGCTACATACTCTGCTTCACAGGAGGACAATGCAACAATACTTTGCTTCTTCGAGCACCAAGAGATGGGTGTCGAACCATACATAAAGACATACCCACTTGTGCTTTTTTGATCACTCCTGTCTCCACTCCAGTCGGAGTCAGTGTAGCCAAACACTTCATTACCATTCTTCGACACACTCTTGCTAGGGAACAGAATACCATAACTTTGTGTTCCCTTTACATACCTTAGTACTCTTTTTGCTGCTGCCATATGAGAGCTTTTCGGCTTCTCCATGAATCTGCTGATTATTCCGACACTAAACATAATGTCAGGTCGAGTGTTGCACAAGTACCTCAGGGAGCCCACAATCTGTTTGAACAAGGTGGCATCTACTTCAATCCCTTCGTCGTCTTTCGACAGCTTGCTGCTAGTGTCTGATGGTGTCGAAACTTCCTTGCAGTTGTTCATGTCGAATCTTTTCAGGATATCAGCTGCATACTTCGACTGGTGCAGGAGTATACCCTTACTTGTCTTGGTAAACTCCATCCCCAAGAAATATGATAGATGTCCCAGATCACTCATTTCAAATTCTGACATCATCACTTTCTTGAAGGCTTCGACTTCGGCTTCATTGCTGCCAGTTACAAGTAGATCATCTACGTACAGGCACAACAGCAACTGAGTCGAAGTTCCATTCTTCTTCACATACACTCCATGTTCATTAGTGCATCTAATAAACTTCTGAGCCAAGAGAAATCCATCAATTCTCTTGTTCCACGCTCTTGGAGCTTGCTTGAGCCCATACAGGGCCTTCTCCAGTTTGTAGACTTTGTCTTCTTTACCCTTCGACTCAAAACCAGGTGGTTGACAAACATAGACTTCCTCCTCCAGAGGTCCATTCAGAAATGCTGACTTTACATCCAGTTGATGCAGGGGCCAGCCTCTATGACTTGCCAATGCTACTACCAATCTTATGGTTTCGATCCTGGATACTGGGGCAAAGACCTCATTGAAATCCAAACCAGGTTTCTGCAGGAACCCTTTGGCTACTAGCCTGGCCTTGTACTTGGCCACTTCTCCATTTGGCTTGACTTTGGTCTTGAAGACCCACTTCACCCCTATGGCTTTCTTTTCTTTTGGAAGTTCGACTAGCTTCCAAGTATCATTCTTCTCGATTGATTTCAACTCGTCAATCATCGCTTCCTTCCACTGCTTGTGACTAAGGGCTTGTTCCAGACTCACTGGTTCTGCTTCTGCCATTAATGCAAAGTGTGTCAGGTCTCCCTCTGCTGTAATAGCAGAATCTGGGTAAGTGTCGAATCCTTCTAGTCTTACTGATCTCTGCCTTTCCCTTTGCGACCTTCTTAAAGGTTCGACAGCAATGGGTTCTTCTGGCTCTTCAGTTTCGACCTCTTCATTCTGATCATCTCGATCAGAGACTTCGTCGAAGTCCACCATTGTAGTTTTCTCACAGCCTTCTTCCCAGTTCCAATGTTTCGACTCATCTACTACGACATCTCTGCTTTTCACTATTTTCTTCTGCACAGGATCATACAGTTTGTATGCTCCTGTCGAATGATAGCCAACAAGAATCATTTGTTGTGCTCTGTCATCCAGCTTGCTTCTTAGTTGCTCAGGGACATGTCTATAGCATACTGAGCCAATTATTCTGAAATGCTTGACACTTGGCTTTCTTCCCAGCCAAGCTTCTTCAGGTGTCTTCCCAGTCAATCTCTTTGTGGGGCATTTGTTCAGAATATACACTGCTGTGGCTACAAGTTCTCCCCATAAACTATGAGGTAGCTGCTTCTCCTTCAACATACTTCTTACCATGTTGAGGATGGTCCTGTTTTTCCTCTCAGCGGTACCATTATGCTGAGGCGTGTAAGGTGCAGTGACTTCATGCACAATTCCTTCTTTCTCACAGAACTCGACAAATCCATGAGAATTGTACTCACCACCTCCATCGCTTCTAAGGATTTTGATTGCACATTCACTCTGCTTTTCAATCATTACCTTAAACTTCTTGAATATTTCTAGTACTTCACTCTTCCTTTTGATCAAATACACCCAGGACATTCTAGTGTATTCGTCAATGAAGGTGACAAAGTACTTATTCCCTCCTAAGGAACATACTTCGAAAGGGCCACAGACATCAGAAAATATCACCTCTAGCTTCTTCTCTGCTCTGCTAGGTACTTCTGATTTAAACGAGTTTCTTGGTTGCTTCGACTTGCAACAGCTCTCGCAAACTTCGACAGGTACTTTTACTGCAAGCAACCCATGAACCATCTTCTTTTCATGTAGTTGACTCAAGCTCTTGAAGTTGAGGTGGCCAAATCTTCTGTGCCACTTCCAGTGTTCCTCTTCGACAGTACTCTTGAGGCAATGTTCTTCGACTACTTGCAATTTGATCTTGAAGGTTCTGTTACTCTGCATTAACACCTTCAGGATCAACTTCTTGGTCGAATCAAACAGGCTGAGACTGTTATCACCCATTTCGACGGTGAATTTCTTCTCGATCATCTGCCCAATACTTAGCAGATTGCTCTTCATAGCTGGTACATAAAATACCCCTTGGATGTAGCACCACTTACCATCTTTCGACAGGAACTTTATGGTACCTACTCCTTCAGCAGTAACTATACTGTTATCTGCAAACCTTATCTTTTTGCTTATCTGCTCCAGTTCGACAAACCACTCCTTGTGACAACACATGTGATTTGAGCATCCTGTGTCGAGATACCATTCGACAGACTTCTCTTCAGTCGAATTTGTATCAGCCTTCAACAACAGTAATTCTGGGTCAGTAGCTGTCATGAATGACAATTCGTCATCATCATTGCTGGCAATGTTGGAGGCATCACCAGTGTTTCCACTGCCCTGCCACACACACATTGCACAAGTATTTTGAGCATCACAAGTGAATCCACTTATACAAGTGTTCCCACTATTTTGCTCGCTACTTTCAGCAAGTCCTTTATCGAGTCGAATCTCATCTTCGACAGCCATCAACATTAACTCCTCTGAGTCAGAGTCTGAGTCATCATCATTAGCAAACTTGGCTTCTGCATCTTTATCCCTAGGAACTTTCTTGTTTTTACACTTGTTCCTATAATGCCCAAATTGCTGACAGTTATAACACTGAACTTTCGACAGGTCTCCCTTCTTCTTGTCGAAAGATCCTTGTTCTTTCTTCTTACTGCTTGATCCCTTTTCTCTACCCTTCTCCTTGTTGCCTGCCTTCCAATTTCTCTTAGAGGAGTATGAAAGCAAGGCTTGTTCAGTTTCTTTCTCTGAACTTCTCTGCCTTATTCTCAATTCATGCGCCTCTAAGGAACCCTGAAGTTCATCTAACTTCAATGTATCTAGGTCCTTGGATTCTTCAATAGCAGTAACAACGTAGTCGAATTCCAGGGTTAAGGATCTGAGCACCTTTTCGACTTTCTTTACTTCAGTCACAGTTTCACCATTACCTTTCATTTGATTAGTTAATGCTACTAACCTCGTAATGAAATCTCCAATCGATTCTCCATCTGTCATCTTCAAGCCCTCGTACTGCTTCCTGAGCGACTGTAGACGTATCTTCTTCAGCCTATCTGCTCCTCCATACGAGTTCTTTAGGATGTCCCAAGCTGCCTTTGCTGAATCACAGTCGATGATCAGGTTCAGGATGTTGGAATCAACGCATTGGTGAATCAAAAACAGCCCTTTTCCATCTTTCTTCCTCAGCGAATGGTGGTTGTTCCTCACCGCTTCAGTGGCGTTTGCTGCCAAGGGTGGAATACCATCATTCACGACATCAAGAACATCTTGATATCGAAACAGCACCTTCATCTGCGCACACCAACGTTCATAATCCTTTCCGTCGAAGATTGGGAGGTTCCCCGGAATACCTCCACCAGAGTTGTCTCGCGCTGCCATGAATCTTGATAGATTTTGTAAGGATCTAACAAGCTCTTGATACCAGTTTGTTGGGGATAAAACACGTAAAAGAGAAGAAAAGGAAGTGGCGGCGCTAAGGACAAGAGGAATAAATAGGGCAATATAATATTAGGTAAAGGCTGCACTGAATTTCATAAAAGTAGGTCACTATTACATGCTACTGACATCGGTATATATATATACAATGAAACAGGCCCAGGCCCATAGTTTCGACTGGCCCATTTCGACTAGGTTTCTAACTACACCTACTATAATTACAAGCAATAGAATTACTAGGCATATCTCAATAACTATCACTATTTATTTTCTTATATACAAAATAAAATTTAATTTTTTATTGAAGTATCCCCGCCGTATCGTATCTTGGTTTTCAAAATTTTCCTGTATTCACGTATCCGTGTCGTGTCGTATCCCGTATCGTATCCCGTATCCGGGCTACGTAGCATTATGTAGAACATTTGAAGGTTATTTTAGTTATTTTTCCATATTTTGAGTTTTTTAAATTGCTTGGTTGGCCCTTTCTAATTATTCTTGTTACAATGTCTTGAAGGTTTTTTACTCCAACAATTTATTTCCTTAAAATGGACGGAGCGTGTGCTTGTGGAAGTACTTATTCACTATTTGGATGCAATGGGGCCCTTTTTAAAGTATTTCCCAGATACAGCTGGCAGTGTTATTAATAAACTATTTGAACTTCTAACATCCCTTCCCCTTGTAATCAAGGTTCTCTCAACAAATCCCTTCTTATTCCTACTTATAACTATTGAGAAATTGTCTAGCAAGTTAAAAAGTTTTAAAATATATTGTCTTGTAGGATAAGTTATTCGAATAGCAAAAGCATCTTGCCTCATATGAAGGTGCATTTGTTGAAAAATCACAATAAACCGGTTTTGTTCACACTTGTGTCATCCCAAATAAATGAGAAGTGGCCTTCGTTTACCTTAATGAGTCAATTATATATAGAGAGGAATAGTTTATAGACGATTTTATATATAGGAATAATATATGGAGGACTAGGCGAATTATATAACTAACCTGGATATAGTTATGAATCAAATATTATGAGCCAGATTTAAGTTATAATAGCATAGGAAACAAATCGGCCGCTATAGAGGGTCTTACTGAATTAACTTGTGTAGTAATACAAATATGAAATTTAAGTAATAACATAAGAAAAAGTACGTATACCGTTATACGTCGCATAGTACAGCAGCATTGCAGCATGCATTACTATTGGTAGATTGAGACTAGTATATGAAATGGTTACCTGAAAAATATGGGAAGGACACACTGACATTTTCCAATACAAGAAATGCTATCAATATCTCCAGTTTTTAACCTTTAAACAACTTACTAGGTCATTTATTGATTTTTAAAAACCATTCACCTACTATTGTGTTCCATTCATCTATCTTCATCAATATTTATTTAATTAATATTATGCTTAGCAATGAAGCCTAACTAATTGAGCACGTGATAGTTAGCTTAGCAAACATAATATTGTGTTCAATTGGAACATGCATGAAGCCAACGTATTTTAAAATAATTATAGGCTTAAATAAATAAATTAGTATTTTAATATTAATTAGTTAGGCTTAAATAAATTATGCTAAGTTTTTTTTTTAAATTGTATATTAATAATTAATAATTAATCCATTTATATCAAATTAAACCAATTAAAACATTTGAATTTTTTATTATTTAACTTTAAAATATTAATTAGGGATTTTATCATTTTTTTGCTTGATTGTATAAAGTGTAACTAACATGACGTGGCACAAGTAGTAGATACTTGGGTCTTTTAACCATTCGGTTATGAGTTCGATCCCTGGTCGGTGCGTATGGAAAAACATTTGTTGAGAGAGGTCAACCCCTTAAATGGATTTCAGATACCTCGAAGCCACAGTCGTCGTGAAGAATACATTGGTTTACCCAAAAAAATTGTATAAAGTGTAATCTCAATTTGACTCTAGTTCCGTTTAAATTAAAATCACTTATGAGTTGGTTTATATTCTATATCATTTTATATTTTACTTCTTCATGTCATGTCATACTTACATTTGCTTAAATAATACTATTTTGAAAGTTTATTATTTACATCACGTTCCTCTGTAATTAATGATCTAATGTCTTAAAAAAGAATGAAATTTTATTAAAAAAAACTATAAATAAAAGATATTTAAGTTTAGGATTAAATAGTTATTACCCCCCTGCAAATATCCTCATTATCCAGTTACCCCCTGCAAAAAAAAAAGGATTAAAAAACACCTTGTAAAATGTAACGTTATCCAGTTACCCCCCTGCTGTTAACTTTTCTGTTAAAAAAATGTAAAATGTAACTTTATCCAGTTACCCCCTGACGTCAGTGCCACGTGTCACCGTATTATTGGGCCTCTGTGACACGTGGCACTGATATGCCACGTCAACATCCTATGCCACCACTGCCACGTGGCACTGACATGTGCCACGTCAGCAACCAATGGATGGTTGCCACGTGGCAGTGTTGTTAAATCAAAATAAATCTTGAAAATGGCTATGGTAGGACACTACTAGAAAAATCAAAATTAGTGAGGGAACAAATCCGTCACTAAACCATCAAAAATCCGTCACTAACGATTTTAGCGACGGAATTTGTGACGAACCCAAATTCGTAACTAATTTTGGCGTCACTAAATTTTTAGTGAGGGATTTTGAAATCCGTCGCTAATAGCGACGGAAAATTCCCTCACAAACATATGAAATCCGTCACTAACAAATAGTTCGAAATTGATGATGAAAAGTGTATTTCCGTCACTATTTGTGAGGAAGACTAAATCCGTCGCTAATAGAGAGGGAGACTAAATCCCTCTCTATTAGCGAGGGAGACTAAATCCCTCTCTATTAGCGACGGATTTTATCCATCTAATACTCATTTTTAATTAGGGACTCATTAGAATTTAATATAAGTATATTTGTTATAGATTTTATACACTCTTTAAAATAAAACATTTTACTAAATCTAAGAATAAAAGTTAGATTTTTTTTAATAGCACACATATATCTTAAATAACACAAAGAAAGTATATGTTTCTCATCTTTGAAATTGAATTATTATTTGCTTAATGGTATGCCACAAGTACTTAATAAAAATAGCAATTACAAGTAGTAGCATTTATATAGCCAACATTCCTCTACAAGCCGTAAACTAAAAGTAAGCAAAACAGTGAACACTCTTATTGGCTTCTTTGAAACAATGCTGAAATTGGACATTCCAATTGCTTGATTTGATTTCCTTAGTGATTCTTCTCATCATATTCCAGCTCTCACTGCTGCCCAGCACTCCTTTCTACAGATTTGTCACGATTTCAGTAGAGTCAATCTCAACAATAAGCTGCTTATATCCTTGAGACTTGGCCAGCATCAGCCCCTCATAAATTCCCCACCCCACAGGAACAGCAAACCTTCGCCAAGGAAAACTCCAGCCCCAAAGCAAAGAGAAGAAACACTACCCCA
This sequence comes from Astragalus membranaceus, assembly GCA_039519185.1. Lineage (NCBI taxonomy): Eukaryota > Viridiplantae > Streptophyta > Magnoliopsida > Fabales > Fabaceae > Astragalus > Astragalus membranaceus. Next base: position 182,380,124 of record CM076849.1, read on the forward strand.
AATTGTGCAACGGTCTCAACCTGCAGAAAAACGAAAAGCCAAAAAATAAATGGTTATCCAGTGGAAAATGATTGAGTAACAACATAAGAATCACTGCAGCTTATATTGAATTCAAAGTTCAGAAGCCCAAAGGAAATATTATCCTTGCATTGTTTCTTTAATGGATGGAGCAGGTAGCCATGGACTAAGTTATTCCATCTGATGTGTAACTGATGTAGATAGTCTTTGATGACAGCTTGCTTCATATAAGAGTATAATGCACTGCTATGTTAGTTACGACTTGGCGCTAGTTGCCTCAGCAACTTGCTGCAACTGTTAGGCCTCAGAATGCTGGGCTGGTATTCTGTTTTCAGATTCTGTTAGTGAGCTAAAGCTCTGTAACTAAAGGATTAAAAAACACCTTGTAAAATGTAACGTTATCCAGTTACCCCCCTGCTGTTAACTTTTCTGTTAAAAAAATGTAAAATGTAACTTTATCCAGTTACCCCCTGACGTCAGTGCCACGTGTCATCGTATTATTGGGCCTCTGTGACACGTGGCACTGATATGCCACGTCAACATCCTATGCCACCACTGCCACGTGGCACTGACATGTGCCACGTCAGCAACCAATGGATGGTTGCCACGTGGCAGTGTTGTTAAATCAAAATAAATCTTGAAAATGGCTATGGTAGAACATGAACCCATGACCCTAATGGCACACACCCTTCTTTACCACCGAACCAAATGGGTAATAACTATTTAAGCCATTTTTTTAAAATCTCAAGTAGATATCCAAAACCGTCCTAAATCCCCTCCCAAACCTACCGTACAGAAATTGTATGTCACTAAACTTAATAATGATCGGTAGAATTGAAGGGAATATATTATGTCACAGACTCGTTTATGTTGATTGATTCCTGTTATATATTGGTACACTTGTACTTAGAAATATGGTTTATTTAGTTTGTTTAAAACATTTTAAAATGGTGTGAGATTTTAAAATGGTTTGTTTAAATCTTGACACTAAAGCATGCGATTTTAGTGTGAACTATGGACTCACTTTTATGTTTATCTTTCATGTTTTAATGAGTTTTTTGAGGTTAAAATATAAAAGTTTCCAATACTATGATATCATCCCACGTGTGTGTATATATAAATATTTTATGCAACTAAATTATATTAAAAAAGAGAAAAGGAAAACAGAAAGTAAAAAGACCAAGGGGGCACCAAACCAAAACCCAAGGCCAGAAAAACCGAACAAAGCAACAAAAATGAAACCTGGGCTAAGGCACCCAAAAACCAACCAAAGCAACAGTCCAAACAGAACAGGCCAAAAAGACTGAAAATAAACTCCTCAGAAAGTGACAGAAATTGAACTAGATTTAGACCGAAGATTGTAGCCAACAGTCTTTTTTTGCTTCTTCTTCTGTTTCTTGGACACAACCGGTTCCGAGTACCTCTCTGCTGAGTCAGGAACCACCGGGTCGCCAACATCATCTGGCGACTCACCCCACAGCCTACTTAAAATTTCCATATCAGCCTTTACTGCACGATTCGTGACCTCTGAGTCAGGAACAATCAAAACTTTGGTGTTTGGAAAGAACATAGCTGCTTGCGAGTTAGAGACAACCTCCTCATCTGCGATATCTGCCCATCTTTTTTCCAAAGCAGATGTCTCCACTGCGTAGGAAGCACCAGAATCAAGCCTAGTCGAGGGGGACTTGGTGGAGCAGGTGTGAGCTTCACCAATATCAACATGGCCCCCAGCCATCTCTTCAGGGGTAATAACAGTGTTGCCAAAACCCTTGATGGGCTCAATTTCATCCCTTACCAAAACTAGACTATTGTCTTGCACAATGGCTGGGCCAGCGTCAGGCTCACCCGGCTTCTCCGAAGACTTCTCCTTATCAATCCGAGGAGGTTTGATTGAGACGCGATTACTGCCCGTCTCCGCGTTTCTCTTACAATTCTGGGGGGAATGACCTATACTTCCACAAGAGTTGCAGAATAGAGGTACCCTCTCATATTCCACCCTGATAAGAAAGGCATAACCCTCTCTTTCTACTAACAATTGATCATGTAGCTTCTCCGAGAAATCAACATCAATAAGAACTCTAGCAAAATCATGATAATTCCACAACTTGATGATTCCCAACACCAACAGTCTGTGCAACATCATGATAACAAATTCCACAATCTGGCAATGTAGATTCATGAAAAAGATAAATTATCCCAGAAAGATATCACATTGTCCAAGTTTAAAGCAATTTGTTAGTGGAATTGATTATCCTTCAACCAGCCAACCAAGCTGATAAAGAATTCCCTAAGTAGTAATTACAAAGATAAAAATCGGAACAGACCTCAAATTCACTTGCAGCACAGGATATTTGGATTTCTTGTTTGACATCACAAAGACATTGTCCTGCCATGTAATAGCATAAACAAGTAAGCAGGACTAATCATTTACTTAACATCACAGTGGAGAACAACCCTGAAGGCTTCAGATCACTTTTTAGCTCACCTTTTTGTCGATCAAAGTTGTCACATCATCAGAATCTTCATTTTCCAGGGAGAACACATCTTGAAGCTGAAATGATTTTGTGCCACTGAAGAAAATATTAATTTAAAATAATTAAAGTTATGGCATATTAATAAAGATACATCAAAGTATCCATTGTAAGTAACAACTAAAAAATCACATCAAGCAACATATGACCATACTTTACCTCACGTGTATCATTTCTGTTTCCTTTATCATGAGTAATTTTAGCTACAGTCTCCAATACAGCCTGCAAAAGAAGGCCAGTAACGGCTCTTTCTTCTCCGTTCTCGTCGTTTTCTTCTTTGATGAGTTATCGTCTTCGTCTTCTCATAGTGTGAAACTCATTACTACAAGAAGAACTTAAATGCATGCATGCTGTGCCTCTCAGAAATAAATAAATAAATATACTCTTACATCATATTGGTTTAAGTTCTTGTCTGGTAACTCTGCAAAGAAGTGGTTAGCTTTCACAATACATTTTGTCCAATATTGGTGAGGGATTTTGTCCAATATACTCTTACATCATAGTGTGAAACGTCGTTTTCTACTGAAGGGGGACTTTTGCCATTTTGAGTAGCCTTAGGTGCCTTCTTAGCTGTATTCATTTGGTTCTGAAAATTGGTTTTGATCACAAGGTGTTGCTCTGAGCTTTCCTTCATCTGCCTCACTGGCATCTCCTCTTCCCATAGTCTTATATATTTTTAGTACACCAAGATGGGCATATCAAGAACTCTCCATACAATATGCAAACTCAAAATTTTAAATTAAATCAAACCTGCATCAGTAGTATTCATATGAGTTGAAAGCAAAAAATTTATATTCAACAAAGTCAATGGCTTTGGAAGAGTCCGCGAGTTGAACTATTATTGGCCTATATGTCTACACTTTGGATAGAAATTGAATAAAGAATATTCTTTTGAGAAAACTGAATAAAGAAAATGTGGTTGTCCAAATTTCTATTATAAAAAGTAGAAGTTGAAATAATCTACCTAGATCATTCATGAGATCTACAACCAAACGCCACATTTTTGCATTGCTATCAAGATTTGATCCCTGCAGCACATGGGATAAATAAAATCATAGTTAAAAGACATGATTTTGGAATCATTTGAGTGAATTGAACCAGCATATATGCCAACCAAAATATAGAATGGTCTACATACATTCATTACTGCATATCTCAGTTCTAAATTATTAAGAAAGAATGAATATAACTCATGAGAGATGCAGACCTGGTAGAATGTGAATAAGATTCCTCCAAGCATGCCAGTTAGGTCCCTCAAAAACCACTGAAAATAGTTTCAATGTTTAATTGTCAAAACATTGCACCTAAAAAACACTAAAAGCAATAAACCAAAAAAACAAACCTACCCTAAAAACTTCAGTTCAGTCATTTCTCAAGTAAATACAGAATAATGTAGAATATAACTAATTTATACCTGAAAAGTGGCACCAATGACTGTTGTTGAATATAACTGATTTCTCACCAATGACTTTACGACATCGGTAGCACTTGAATCTTTATGAACAATAACATCAATGGATCCTTTCCTTTCCACTAGCAAATACTTGGCTGCATACACAAACAAAAAGCAATGATATACGGTTTAAAGACTTCAGATTCGAAGTATTGGAAAGTCGAAAATCAATAACAGTTAAAATAATATGAGAAATCAACCTTTTGGGAAAATCAATAGATTCAGGAAACTAGAGAAAATTAGGGAAAATCAGAATTGAGAAAATCACAACATCAACATCAAGGGATTCAATAGATTCAACATTTAGGTAAAATCAAAATTGGAAAAATTGGGGAAAATCACAGCATCAACGTCAACAGATTCAACATTGGGAAAATTGGGGGAAAACCATAAGAGATTAAAGATCAACAGATTCAAAATCAACAGAATATGAAATAGGGATTTAGGGTTTTGAGTGATAATCAATTTCTGACCTTAAAGCTACTAGCAATGGCAGAGGCGGCGAACTGGACGGAGGGAAGAGGCGCCACGGCGAACAGACGGGGGAAGGGGCGCCCACGGCGAACGAACGGCGGCGAAGTTCGAACGGGAGGAAGAAACCGATTTCGCGAAGCTGCTGGCGTCACGAACGAAAGCTACTGGTACGATGGAAGGGAGCTTGCGGCGGAGGGAAGAGGCGGCCGGAGGGGAAGGAGGAGGAGAGCTTGAGAGTTGAGAGTTTTAAGCTTGATTGTTGAAGGAACAGAGAAGAGGAACGAGTGGGAGAAAGAACGCGAGAAAGAGAAAAGTTTTTTTTTTGTTTGAAAATGAGAACAGAGAAAATTGAGCGTGGGAGTGTTGTTGTTGTGTGAGTGATATTGAGGCAAATTTTTGGGGAGGCAAATTTTTGGTCAGCGACGGATGAGTAGTGAGGAATTCCTTTCCTCGCTATTAGTGAGGGATTCCTTTCCTTCTCAAAATTCCTCTCTAAACGTCTTTTAAACGTTTAGTGACGAATTATTGCTTCCTCGCTATTAGCGAGGGGTGCCTTTCCATCTCTAAATCCGTCTCTAAACGGTTTTTTGATATTTTGTGACGAATTTAGAGACGCAATGTTTAGAGAGAGATATTTTCCGTCTCTAAATTCGTCACAAACGTAAATCAAGATTGATTGCTTATTTTCGTAGCTAAATCCCTCACTATTAGTGAGGGATACATATCCATCTCAAAAATCCATCATTAAATACAACTTTTCTACCTCTTTTGTATATGTTTAAGCATTTATTTTATTTATCTCTTTTCTGAAGTTCCCCTTCTTCCTAATATTCATGTTTGTTATTGTTTGTAGGGAATAGAGGTAGCTTGTGAGTTGTGAGTCTAAAAGCTAAGGAACTTTGTTAAGCATCAAATATAATTAGTTGATTTGAAATTCTGGAAATCACAATTAATTATATATTCGGTAGCCACGGTAAAAGAAAATATAATTGAAATGAATTTATCTCATGACTTATCATGCCATGATAGCTTTTGTTAAGCATAAAATATAATTAGTTGATTTGAAATTCTGGAAATCACATTTAACTATATATTTGATAGTCAAGGTAAAAGAAAATATAATTGAAATGAATTTATCTCATGACTTATCATGCCATGATAGCTGAACCTAATTTTAAGGAACTACCATGAGCTTTTTTTGCACCTTCATCTTTGTTGTATTGGTATTCTGACATTGTGAAATAGATCTCTTCCACTTGTTCTGTTCATAACTCCTCTATTTACATTGTATTTGGACGAATGGTCATTCTTTGTTTTCCTCCTTTTCTTTCTACTATATTTCTTAAAGCCAATTGAGATACATTAGCAATTTCTATAAACCTTGATTTTCCTTTCTGGTTTTTGATCTTTGAAGGCATGATAGATTTGAGTAAATGGCAAAACAGCCAAATTATTTATGGGACACAATTTTGTTCATAGTGTTCAATATGAAAAAATTTCTATGGTATTATGTCTTGGAATGGTATTTCATATTAGGTTCTGTTAATGATGACTACTTTGGGTAAAACAGATTGACTTTCTCACACCTTGCTAATGAGATTTAAGGCTTAAAGTGAATCAAGGCTTTCAAAAAAGTTAGCAGTTAAAATGAATAAACTGAACAGGAAGTTATTCAAGCAATTATACGACCTGATTTACTTTTTTTCTGTAAAAGATAGAAAGTTGGAGCATAAATTGAAGAAGCAATAAAAGTATCAAAGATAGCAGAGAAGAGGGAGACGAAATGACTTTACTTGGTGATGCACATAAAAAGGTGAATACAATAATTATTTTGTTCTTCTTTGTTGCTTTTGTTGTCTATATTTATGTTCATGTGGGTAAAAAACACTTGTTTAATTTATCACAGATAGTTTGGGTAAAACACCGTTGATTTATCCCTCCCTAATGTTTGTTTTTCTCTCTCTTTCCACTAAATAGTGGTTATAATGTTCATTATGTAGGTTTAAAATGATGTAAGAATATCATTTCTCAAAACCAATTTTGGATTTTCTCACTGTTGCTCCATTTTGATATGCTCTGTTCAGATCTCGTTTTCAAGATCCCGTAGATCTATTCCATTTTGGTTGATCTTTTGAGAGGTACTGTTATGGCAGCTGCAAAAGAGGAAGAGGTGAGGGACAAGTGGAGGTGATAAGGTGGTGGAAAAGAGAGGTGATATGAGGTGGTTTGCGGCGGATAGAGATTTGAGCTGCGGTGGAGAGAGAAGTCAAGGGTGAAGGAAAGAGAGACTTCGAGAAACATAGGAAGTGGAGAGGAGAGGGATTGACCGAATGAGATGGAGACGGAGGCCTTGGTGGTGTTCTAGTGCAGTGGTGGTGCGGCGGCGATGGCAGTGTGGTGGTGGAGGGCTTCCACCGTGACATTGTTACTCTCAAATCAATTTTATCTTTATTTTCTCTTCTCTAATTTGTTATGTTTTGATCTCCTCTTGTCATCTTTGAGTTTATCAGGTTATATTTATTTATAGATGAACTTGTAATACTCTTAGTAAGGCAATTAAACAGGTGGCAGAATATAAATTAGCCACCACCGATACTATTAAAACATGTGGCAACCTTAGAGTATTACACTAAGACACAATTCACAATAAAATGACAACACGTAGGTAGATGACAACCAAGCATAAAACAATACCCGGTTAACATAACATACAGGAACACAATTATTTGAAAGGAAAAAAATTCAAAAGGCAAATAGAAATGTAAGCGTGTGAAAGATGTCACGTGAGAGCTGTTGAAGATGTTTATATAGTAGATAAAACCACCAGATATTTGCCTATGGGTTTGGAAATTATCTATTTACCTATTCTTTAAGCGAACTTATTCTTCTTGTAAAAAAAAAAGTAAACTTATTCTTTCCTCACATCATATTCTCACGACCACCCTTCTCTCCCGGTGCCCTTTCCCTCTTCTCTTATGCTTCCTGTTTTTTAGACAGAATACTATTTAGGGTCCCTTAACTTATTTTCTATTCTCAATTAGGTCCCTATGTTTTTGTGGTAACAAATAGGTCCATTAACTTTAAAAAATATTGCAACGTTGTCCTATTTACTCTCTCCGGTCTCTATTATAAGAAGATTTTTGGAGTTAATTTAAATCACAAATATAAGAAACTATTTTAGGTTTTAGTGTATAATTATTGCTTAAATACCAATGTTACCTTCATTTAATGCTTTGTCTTTTCACTTTTTATGGTAAGTGGAAGTAATGCACATAAATATGAGTTGAGTGGAGTTATTTCATATGTGGAGTTGAGTGAAGGGTATTTTAGAGACTTTACTTTAAAAAAACAAGCATTAAATGAGCTCATTGGTAGCGGTGATTTTTGTATATTCTTGTTATAATAGGGACCAGAGGGGTAACCGTTTAACACTAACACAATTAAACATTCTCTTGTTTGACTATTTGACCGATGAGCTGTCAGGTCCTCGTAAAATTTTAATTAAAAATCAAAGAAACAAAACCAGAAAAAATCATCGTTCATCATCTTCTACCTCATCAAAGAAGAAGAACATGAACGAAACAAGAACATCAACCAAACTAGAACAGCAACGAAACCTCGGGAAATTAGGGAGAATAAGAGACGAAATTAGGGATTTGAATCAACCTCAGGAAAACGAGCAAAATCAACAGGTGTCACATTCGCTTCTTCTCTTCAACTTCTTCTTCTATCTTCAAATCCCAATTTCATAAACGGGCAAACGAGCAAAATCAACACGACAGCTCCTCCACCATCTGGTTTAAAGCGTTTGTTTGGTTCAAAAGGGGACAATGAAGATGACGAAAAGAACGAAGGTGAACTCAATTTTGTTTTAATTTCAGAAAGAGGGATTTCCAATTTCTCTAATTCCAGAAATAGGGTTTTAATTTCAGAAACAGGGATTCGATTTCAGAATTAGGGATTCGATTTCTAACTCTAATTCCAAAAATAGGGTTTCCTTTTCTCTGTAAACCAAACCCAGTTCAACCAATACCTCCATCATCACACAATTCCATTCCCTTTCCAAGAGGTTAATTTCATTTTGAATCTGATGAAGAGAAAGAGAAGGAAATGAAAAGAAGAAGAAGAAGAAGAAGAAGAAGAAGAAGAGCGATTAACCCTTTCTGTTTTATTTATTTATTAAGAATTAAATTAAAAATGACATGTTAATAAAAAAAATAATTAAAAATGACATGGATTATGACACATAAGCACTTTAATGGCCACATCACACACCGGATTATCACACATTGCAACATTTTTTAAAGTTAAGAGACCTATTCGTTACCTCGAAAACTTAAGGGACATAAACGAAAACATAAAATAAGTTAGGGACCCAAATGGTATTTTGCCTTTTTCTTATGTTATTCCTTAAATATTTTTGTTTTGCTTAGTTTTTTTTTTGGTACAACTTTTGCTTAGTTTTTAATTTTTGTTGTATTAATGTTTTTGTTGTATTAGAGTTGTTTGCTGTGCTTTAAGGCACCGGAGTTATTAAGTTTTTGTGGTGTTTTTTAAGCTTTTTCACTTATTAATGATTTTTATCTCTAGTTTGAATATATATATATATATATATATATATATATATATATATATATATATATATATATATAGTCGGACTAACATGATATAACACAAGTAATAAATACTTACCAACATGATGTGACACAAGTGATAGATAGCTGGGTCCCTTAACCATTTGGTCTTGGGTTCGATTCCTGATCCGTGCGTATGGAAAAATAATTGTTGGGAGAAGTCAGTCCCTTAAATGGATCTGAATGCATTGGTTTACCAAAAAGACCCGTGCTCTACAAACCTAATACCCCTCACTGCTCCTAAGTAGGATCTTGAACCTGACTACCTTATGGTCGTACCCATTTGAGTTCCATACAACATTTTCATAAGCTACCAATGGAGTATCACAACGTTTTGAATAAAAGACTAATCTCTACTCGTGTTTAAGAGCAAATTTCACACTGGCGAACACTAAATCAACCCCGTGTCCAAAGATAGCTAATGCTATTGAGCAACGGTGATGGTTATTTTGATATTCACTTTGGATTCTAAGAAATAATAATTTATTTATACTTCTCGAGAATTACAAATAGGGAACGCATCAGTTTCTTTGTTAGTTTCAATCTACTAACATCCGTTTACGTGCTCGTGTTAGTTTAATGACATGTTCCATGATTTTTATTTTTCGACACCTTGTAATAACTACTGTCATGTCACTTGCAGCATATTTGAAAAGGACTTAAATTGGCTTATGATTGGAAAATGCGTAAATGACCTCAATGATATTCCAAACGACGAGATTGATGTTTTCTCCTGGAGAAAAACTCAAACCCAAACACGTAGAAAATGAAAAAATTGTCATTGCCAAATCGTAAAGCTAGTCATATTTGTTTATTGTAAAACTGGGCGCTCCCCATACGCAAACAATGTAAGCACTTCGTCGCCATTTTTTGTGTCCATTTTTTTGTTGCTATGTGTACCATTTTGTTCCCTATTTCTAACTACTACAGTGGTTAAGTTTTGTTTGGTTTAAATTCTGCAGTATGGCTTAATTCCGCACAAAGGTTAAATTCTGGTTGCTGGCTTGGTTAATTAATTGATTGGCTGCAAATCCACCAAACAGAATTGTTTGGCTGCAAATCACTGGGCTGGGCCAGTTTTAGAATTGGACTCTACAAACTGCACCACCCTCATTTCTGTTTGCCACCTGAAAAGAAAAAAAACATTAAAAGGGTTAATAAATCCAAAAGTGGGTCCGGTGACTCATCAGGTGACTCATCACTTTGCACCATCGCAACAACGACACCAACACCAACACTCTCACCCTACGATGCCACTGTCTCCAACCTCGTCTTCGACTTCATCGCTGGATTGGGGGAATCTTGAAGGTTGTAGTACTTGGTGGAATTGGTGTAATCCAGATAAGTAAGAAATTACCTTGTTAGTCTCTCCTCTATTACTATTGTTTTATTGTTTTGTTAAGAGAATGTGATATATATGTGTCACTTTGTGGTCTGTTTATATTGATTCTTCAAAATATACAAGTTAATTGAAATCACTTGTACCCATATATGAAAAGTAAGCATGATTTCTACATTTGAATTTGAAAGTGATTCAAGTTTATGGCATTGCAGTTGAAGGGAGGAGCAAGTTGAAGGGAGGAGGAGCAAGTTGAAGGAAGGAGCAAGTTTATAGTTAGTTATTTTTCTATTTTATATCTATTTATCTATTTAACTAGTGAAAATCTGGATGGACACACATGTTTTATATTTTGGATGGACACCTTAATTATAGGTTCATGTTTTATATTCTGTGTTATATTTATCTATTTCACTTGGTTAAACTTGTCTATTTATCTATATAGGTTCAAGTTTAACCAAGTGAACACGTTAATTATCTTTCTACTTTTATATCAATCTAAATGAACATCAAGATAACTGTGTTCACTTGGTTTGGCATTCAAGTTTAACCAAGTAAGTGTTCATTGTGTTCACTTATTGTTTTATATTCTGGATGGACCCAAGGGTATGTGTTGAGTGAATATCTTGTATTTGGTCAATAATAGCTGCGGTGTGTGTATGGTATGGTTGTTTTACTTTATGAAGATGTTTGTTTAAATCTGTTTTAAACAATGCCTTTATTGTGCTTGACAAAATGCTTCAAACATGATTCTATCAACAATGCCTTTATATATTGTGAAGCAACTATGGTCATATGAGGTATAATTGTAAAATGGATTTTACCCTATGTTATAACATTGCCTTTATGCATTAGTATTGGTTTGTTTAACCATAATAAAGGGTTAAATTGATAGATCCTAACTTGCTTTCCAGAAAACCAGCCATTTAGTGCCTAAGTAGTTCCTAGCTGTGCTCCAGCTTTTGGTTATGGATTCAATTGAGGATGTGTTATTGATCATTCTTGTTGGAGCATTTGAAGACCTAGTGCATGTTTGGATAGGCTTTTTTTGTACTTTTCAGCCAAAAGGTTCTCTATTTGCATTTATATGCATGTAATAATGTTTCTTTTAGTCTTTTAATGGTCATATTATTTAATTAACTCACCAAGTCTGATCTTAATTGTTTGCTAGAACCAAGTTCTCGTCCTCGGCTAAAATTTTGTATGACTACTGACTTGTTTCCTTCAATTAAGAACAAGGACCAATCTGTTTCTTTTTTCATTTGCTAATTTACAGATTCAAATTACCTGATTTACTCAATGAAAATTACCCTAGGTTGTTAATACTTAAATCCTCTGCTGATTTGCTTAAAGGGTGGAATTGAGATAAATGGAATGAAACTTGTTGGAATGCATTTCATTTCATTCCGTTCTATTCCCTCCGATACTCCTGTTTTCTTCCTGTTCAACTATAGAAGTATCTAAGCAATGGGATGGTAACATTGTATTCCATTTCATTGAGCATCCAAACACAGAAGGTTGCATTTGGTGCAAGGAATGGAATTCAATTGTGATAACCCCCCGAGTTCAATAGTTAGTGGGTGAGTTAGGGAGGTAAGTAGGAGAAATAAGGCAAGTTGTCTACAAATAAGAGCAGGGAGGGATTGAGACATAGAGGGAGTTCTGCTTCTCATTTTGTAATTTGGGTTTTTTCCATACGTTTTTATTATGTACTAAAGTACTGGTTCCTATCACATTTAACAAATAGCAACTAGAATGAGGATCAGATATTGAATAACATGGGAATTTTTTTTTAGTTTGTTATGGGATTAATATTGATATATAGAATCTAAGTGGTGTGGATGAGTTAATGCTCTTAACATGGAATGAATCTACTTGATGTGAACAAAATAAATGTTCGTAATACAAAACAAAAAAGCTCGTTTATTATTATAAGGATAATAAATAGTCTCCATGACTAATAACACAGCTTCAAATGATATTAAATTGATGGATTGTTTGACTCAGTTGAAATTGCATGGAAAATTGGATTAAATGGCATGCTGAGTGATTGATGTTAAATTTCTGCACAATTAGTAAATATGTGGGTGGGTTAATTGGAATTCCATTGAAATGCAAGGTTCCAAATGGCATGCTGAGCTGAGGTCACTATCCCTCTGTCTACACTCTACACAAACATTTCCCACAATGTTTAGTCTCTTTGAAAGCAACATGGTCTAAAGTCTTCTTCTATTGACATTGATTTTCTTGCAACATTTTTTGTCTTATTGCATGCAACATCTATTCATTTCTTAAACTTTCCAAACCCTCATTTTGTCTTTCTCTGAAATACAGAGTCTTTGCAAACTTCACAATCTATTTTCGGCCTTTTATATTTGCTTATTTGCTCTCCAACTTTTTATAACTACACTCTATTTACTCTGCATGCACAAAGAATGTAATATTTGTCTCTTCTTTTTAATATTCCTTTCAAGCTTTTTCCATGCTTCCTTACTCCCTTCAATTCATTTCTACATTTTTTAATTTTTATATATATCCATCTTAATACCTCTGTAGTCAGATTCCATGTTTGGTTTCTCCCTTCCATTTAGAACCTAGATTTTAACCCTTTTTAGTGATATTTTCTATAAAGTCAAAAGATAACCAACTAAATTTCCTATGCATACATTGATAATGTTGTTTTTGTTTACCATTTAACTTTTAAAGTGTTTATGAAGATACGTTTTACCTTTTTAAGGCTCCCATGATACTTGAAAAACAAATTTTTTCTGTTCTGCCTCTCTTATGTTCTTTGATGCTACCTCACTATGTTTACCTCTTTTCTGTGTTTTTAAAAACTGTTCCACATAGTACCTAAAGCATAAAACAATTTGTAATTTTTGCTTTCATCTACCCTGTCAAAACTTAGTCAAGCTAATCACCTCATATCTATTGCGAATATCGTATCTGCAGTCGGTTATTCGCTCCCGTAACCGCACCCAAGCAAAACCTTCATTGGCCCACTATCCCACGCCCACATTTTTTGACTTTCTTAACCTTCTTTTTTACAACTCTCTCATTCTCTCTTATTTCTTTGTGTTCTCAACAGAAATCACAAACATTTAATTTAAGAAAATTTTCACCAAAAAAAAATTCAAGAACATTCTCAGCCGATAAAAATGGAAGAACTTTTTGGTCTTCATTAGGAATAAGAAAAAAAAAGGTCATTGATCCCGCTCCGGTGTTGAGGGAAAATGGGCTTCAATAATCCAGAGTTCGGCTGTTGTAATAAAATGTGTAAAGTGTGACCATAAGTAGTGTGTTTTGGTATTCATTACTGAAAAATCTGTTTAGTAAAAAGAAAAACTAGTTTCGTGACTAAATGAGTAAAGTGCGGCGCTAAATAGTGTGTTTCAAACTTAGTGCGTAGAAGTTTATTTTTCAATAATCGGTTTGGTGAAAAGGAAAAAAAATTTCAGAACAACAAACGTAGAGTAAGATGCTGAGTAGTGTGTTTTGGGGTATTTTGAACTTTAAAAAACTTTAACAATTCAAATATGCGAACATCAAATATTCACTTATTTCTTCATATGTTTGTATTTTTATCTTATTCTCGCATTTTAGTATTTGACCAAAAGAATGTTGTTATCTTAAAATAAAACAAAATATTGAACTTCAAATACTTGATGTTAGAGAATAGTTGTGTTACTATTAGCGCTTGGATGTGATTATTTGGGTCTCTTACAACTAACAAAAAATTTGGATTCATGTCCAGCTTTTAGAATGCAGTGGAGTTAAAATTCTTGAGCGATAACTTTGTCTGCCCTTGTGGTCCTACCCGGCTCAAGGGATCCAGTTGGACCAATTTAAAATTTTCATTTATCAAAATAGTTTTGTGATAAACATTATTGATTTGAATTCAGAATCAGGGTCACACTCGGTTTAAAAATTTATTTTTTGAGTTAGACTTGATTAGTTTCCGCAATTGCGTGCAATTGGTACCTGATTTATACAAAAAAAATGAAAACAAATTGAAATATTCACTTATTTCTTCATATGTTTGTATTTTTATCTTATTCTCATATTTTAATATTTGATCAAAATAATATTGTTATCTTTAAATAAAACAAAATATTGAACTTGAAATACTTGATGTTAGAAAATAGTTGTGTTACTAATACGTTTTGGATGTGATTATTTGGGTCTCTTCCAACTAACCAAAATCTTGGATTCGTATCCAACTTTTAGAATGTAGTGGCGTTAAAATTCTTGAGCGAGATCTTTGTCTGCCATTGACCCGGCTCGAGGGATTCGGTTGGACCAATTTAAATTTTTCACTTATCAAAATAATTTTGTGATTAACATTATTGATTTAAATTCCGAATCAGGGCCACCCTCGGTTTAAAAATTTATTTTTTGAGTGAGACCTGACCTGATTAGTTTATGCAATTGCGTGCAACTGGTACCTGATTTGTACCCAAAAAATGAAAACAAATTGAAATATTCACTTATTTCTTCATATGTATGTATTTTTATCTTATTCTCACATTTCAATATTTGATCAAAATAATATTGTTATCTTAAAATAAAACAAAATAATGAACTTGAAAGACTTGATGTTAGAAAATAGTTGTGTTACTAATACGTTTTGGATGTGATTATTTGGTTCTCTTCCGACTAACCAAAATCTTGGATTCGTATCCAGCTTTTAGAATGCAGTGGCGTTAAAGTTTTTGAGCGAGATCTTTGTCTGCCATTTTGGCCCTATCCGACTCGAGGGATCCAGTTGAACCAATGTAATTTTTTCATCCATGAATATAATGTTGTGGTTAACATTATTGATTTAAATTCACAATCTGAACCAACGTCGATTTAAAAAATTATTTTTAAGTTAGACCAGATTAGTTTCTCCAGTTGCGTGCAGTTGGTATCCGATTTATTCATAAAAATGAAAGTAAATTGAAATATTCACTTATTTCTTCATATTCATATGTTTGTATTTTTATCTTATTCTCGCATTTTAGTATTTGACCAAAAGATTGTTGTTATCTTAATATAAAACAAAAATTGAACTTCAAATACTTGATGTTAGAGAATAGTTGTGTTACTTACTATTAGCGCTTGGATGTGATTATTTGGGTCTTTTACAGCTAACAAAATTTTTGGATTCATATCCAGCGTTTAGAATGCAATGGCGTTAAAATTCTTGAGCGAACTTTGTCTGCTGTTCTGGTCCTACCCGGCTCGAGGGATCCAGTTGGACCAATTTAAATTTTTCATTTATCAAAATATTTTTTGTGATTAACATTATTGATTTAAATTCAGAATCAGGGCCACCCTCGGTTTAAAATTTACTTTTTGAGTTAGACCTGATTAGTTTCTGCAATTGCGTGTAATTGGTACTTGATTTATACTAAAAATATGAAAACCAATTGAAATATTCACTTATTTCATGCTTGTATTTTTATCTTAGTCTCACATTTTAATATTTGATCAAAATAATATTGTTATCTTAAAATAAAACAAAATATTGAACTTGAAAGACTTGATGTTAGAAAATAGTTGTGTTACGAATACGTTTTTTGAAGTGGTTATTTAAGTCTCATCCAACTAACCAAAATCTTGAGCATTCAGGTGTATAATAGGGGTCTCCGGCGCGGAGACTTGAAGTTGTCAACCACCAAATACAGAGTAGGTTTAATACTAATACTAACAAATATCAGTTTAGTGTTTTTACATTCTTATGTTAGAAAATAGTTGTGTTACTAATACGTTTTTTGAAGTGGTTATTTAAGTCTCATCCAACTAACCAAAATCTTGAGCATTCAGGTGTATAATAGGGGTCTCCGGCGCGGAGACTTGAAGTTGTCAACCACTAAATACAGAGTAGATTTAATACTAATACTAACAAATATCAGTTTAGTGTTTTTACATTCTTTAATACTGACACCCCCATTGCATCGCACATGTTGTATGGTATATCCGAGAAAGAAACAAACTAAGCAAATACTATATCTAACATTTTAAGAGTGTCTCCAACATTTAGCTGCATTTTAGTTTTTTTCGAACCTCTATTTCATAATGTGTCTAAAACGCAATGGCATCAATAGTAACAAAGATCTCGCCACGATCACATTTAATGCGAGACCAGGTAATTACACCTAAATTAGCGGAGACCACCAGAGTTAGAGTTTGCATTACTACACTTAGGGTTTGTTGAAACGTGTCATTGACACTCTTATAAGTAGGGGTCTCCGGCGCGGAGACTTTAAGTTTTCAACCACCGCATACGAAGTAGATTTAATACTAAAAAAATATCAATTTAGTGTTTTTACATTCGTTAATACTGGCACTCCCCTTGCATCGCACGAGTTGTATGGTATAACCGAGAAAGAAACAGTAAGCAAATACTATATATCTAACATTTTAAGAGTGTCTTCAGCATTCAGGGGTATAATAGGGGTCTCCGGCGAAGAGACTTGAAGTTGTCAACCATCTCATACGAAGTAAATTTAATACTAACAAATATCAATTTAGTGTTTTTACAGTCGTTAATATTGGCACTCCATTTGCATCGCACGGGTTGTATGGTATAACCGAGAAAGAAACAAAGTAAGTAAATACTATATCTAACATGTTAATAGTGTCTTCACCATTCATGTGTATAATAGGGGTCTTCCGCGCGAAGATTTGAAGTTGTCAACCACCGCATAAGAGTAGATTTAATACTAACAAATATCAGTTTAGTGTTTTTACATTCGTTAATATTGGCACTCCCCTTGCATCAAACGGGTTGTATGGTATCACCGAGAAAGAAACAAATTAAGCAAATACTATATCTAACAGTTTGGTTTGAGAAATGGAGTTGGTAGAAACAAGTGAACAAGGAGTGAGAGAGATGGATGTGGGAGGCTGACACGGGCTGTGAGAGAATGGAGAGTGTGAGGTTGAAGCAAAAAGGGGGAAGATGTGAGTGAGTTTCAGATAGAAATGAGAGTGAGACTTTTATAGGAAGGCTTAAGGTGGCAATATATATATATATATATATATATATATATATATATATATATATATGTGTGTGTGTGTGTAGATGCAGCGGCCGCTGCTGTGTCTTCAGATCCCTCTCTGCTTGGTGATTTGGAGATCCGCTGTGTCTTCTGATCCTTCTCTGCTTGGTGATTGGAGATATGTGTCTTCAGATCTGTCTCGTCGGAGATCTGTGTCTTCAGATCTGAGCCTTTTTCCTGAGGCGGCCGTGGCTCACGCTCCTAGGCAGGCGCCTGCGCTACCAGCGCCTGTGACTGCTGTAATCAGCCATCTTCAAAACAAAGATGCTTGTCTTGATTCTGCGTTAACAAACTCTTGTAGCATCTTGTTTCCAGAGGTGGTGCCGGTTTCGGGATCTAATGGTCCGGTCAACGGTGAGTCCTCTAGGAAGGTTCTTTTGGGTGCTTCTGTCGTACATCAGCCTGCTGTGGATGTCCCATCTGTGAGTGGTGTTAAACGAAAGTCTTTTTCGGAGGCGTTGAGAGGCCCTCAAGCCCTTAAATCTTTTGCAGATTTTAATTACAGTAAGCAGCAGAAACCTTGTTTAAAAGGAGATGTTATTGCTGTTAAGATCTCTGAAGGTGAATATCAGGCTAGTATTGCTGAATGTGTCAATCTTTTACACGGTAGAATAATTTTGTCTAAAGGGGATAAACCATATCAGATTAAGGATTTAAAGGCAAAGTTATCTAATATCTGGAAGATTTCTTCTGATTTGTCTCTGGTGTCTCTTGGTAAGGGATTTTTTGAATTCTCTTTTGTATCTAATGAGGACTTTAGGCGTGTTTGGTCGCTTGGATCGCGATCTTTACAGCCGGGTGTTTTGCGCCTGTTTGATCGCGATCTTTAGGCGTGTTTGATCGCTTGGTCGCTTGGATCGCGATTTTTTGAATTCTCTTTTGTATCCAATGCTCAGTGTTGGGTTAGGCTTCATGGTCTTTCCCGGGAGTATTAGAGGTCAAAGATTTTGTTTGAGATCAGTGGTAGCCTAGGTGCTCCTATTGCTTTGGATGAAGCCACTAGGAAGAGGACTTTTGGTCATTTTGCTAGAGTTCTTATTGATGTTGATTTCTCGGAGAAGCTACATGATCAATTGTTAGTAGAAAGAGAGGGTTATGCCTTTCTTATCAGGGTGGAATATGAGAGGGTACCTCTATTCTGCAACTCTTGTGGAAGTATAGGTCATTCCCCCCAGAATTGTAAGAGAAACGCGGAGACGGGCAGTAATCGCGTCTCAATCAAACCTCCTCGGATTGATAAGGAGAAGTCTTCGGAGAAGCCAGGTGAGCCTGACGCTGGCCCAGCCATTGTGCAAGACAATAGTCTAGTTTTGGTAAGGGATGAAATTGAGCCCATCAAGGGTTTTGGCAACACTGTTATTACCCCTGAAGAGATGGCTGGGGGCCATGTTGATATTGGTGAAGCTCACACCTGCTCCACCAAGTCCCCCTCGACTAGGCTTGATTCTGGTGCTTCCTACGCAGTGGAGACATCTGCTTTGGAAAAAAGATGGGCAGATATCGCAGATGAGGAGGTTGTCTCTAACTCGCAAGCAGCTATGTTCTTTCCAAACACCAAAGTTTTGATTGTTCCTGACTCAGAGGTCACGAATCGTGCAGTAAAGGCTGATATGGAAATTTTAAGTAGGCTGTGGGGTGAGTCGCCAGATGATGTTGGCGACCCGGTGGTTCCTGACTCAGCAGAGAGGTACTCGGAACCGGTTGTGTCCAAGAAACAGAAGAAGAAGCAAAAAAAGACTGTTGGCTACAATCTTCGGTCTAAATCTAGTTCAATTTCTGTCACTTTCTGAGGAGTTTATTTTCAGTCTTTTTGGCCTGTTCTGTTTGGACTGTTGCTTTGGTTGGTTTTTGGGTGCCTTAGCCCAGGTTTCATTTTTGTTGCTTTGTTCGGTTTTTCTGGCCTTGGGTTTTGGTTTGGTGCCCCCTTGGTCTTTTTACTTTCTGTTTTCCTTTTCTCTTTTTTAATATAATTTAGTTGCATAAAATATTTATATATACACACACGTGGGATGATATCATAGTATTGGAGACTTTTAAATTTTAACCTCAAAAAACTCATTAAAACATGAAAGATAAACATAAAAGTGAGTCCATAGTTCACACTAAAATCGCATGCTTTAGTGTCAAGATTTAAACAAACCATTTTAAAATCTCACACCATTTTAAAATGTTTTAAACAAACTAAATAAACCATATTTCTAAGTACAAGTGTACCAATATATAACAGGAATCAATCAACATAAACGAGTCTGTGACATAATATATTCCCTTCAATTCTACCGATCATATTAAGTTTAGTGACATACAATTTCTGTACGGTAGGTTTGGGAGGGGATTTAGGACGGTTTTGGATATCTACTTGAGATTTTAAAAAAATGGCTTAAATAGTTATTACCCATTTGGTTCGGTGGTAAAGAAGGGTGTGTGCCATTAGGGTCATGGGTTCATGTCCTACCATAGCCATTTTCAAGATTTATTTTGATTTAACAACACTGCCACGTGGCAACCATCCATTGGTTGCTGACGTGGCACATGTCAGTGCCACGTGGCAGTGGTGGCATAGGATGTTGACGTGGCATATCAGTGCCACGTGTCACAGAGGCCCAATAATACGGTGACACGTGGCACTGACGTCAGGGGGTAACTGGATAAAGTTACATTTTACATTTTTTTAACAGAAAAGTTAACAGCAGGGGGGTAACTGGATAACGTTACATTTTACAAGGTGTTTTTTAATCCTTTAGTTACAGAGCTTTAGCTCACTAACAGAATCTGAAAACAGAATACCAGCCCAGCATTCTGAGGCCTAACAGTTGCAGCAAGTTGCTGAGGCAACTAGCGCCAAGTCGTAACTAACATAGCAGTGCATTATACTCTTATATGAAGCAAGCTGTCATCAAAGACTATCTACATCAGTTACACATCAGATGGAATAACTTAGTCCATGGCTACCTGCTCCATCCATTAAAGAAACAATGCAAGGATAATATTTCCTTTAGGCTTCTGAACTTTGAATTCAATATAAGCTGCAGTGATTCTTATGTTGTTACTCAATCATTTTCCACTGGATAACCATTTATTTTTTGGCTTTTCGTTTTTCTGCAGGTTGAGACCGTTGCACAATTTGGGGTAGTGTTTCTTCTCTTTGCTTTGGGGCTGGAGTTTTCCTTGGCGAAGGTTTGCTGTTCCTGTGGGGTGGGGAATTTATGAGGGGCTGATGCTGGCCAAGTCTCAAGGATATAAGCAGCTTATTGTTGAGATTGACTCTACTGAAATCGTGACAAATCTGTAGAAAGGAGTGCTGGGCAGCAGTGAGAGCTGGAATATGATGAGAAGAATCACTAAGGAAATCAAATCAAGCAATTGGAATGTCCAATTTCAGCATTGTTTCAAAGAAGCCAATAAGAGTGTTCACTGTTTTGCTTACTTTTAGTTTACGGCTTGTAGAGGAATGTTGGCTATATAAATGCTACTACTTGTAATTGCTATTTTTATTAAGTACTTGTGGCATACCATTAAGCAAATAATAATTCAATTTCAAAGATGAGAAACATATACTTTCTTTGTGTTATTTAAGATATATGTGTGCTATTAAAAAAAATCTAACTTTTATTCTTAGATTTAGTAAAATGTTTTATTTTAAAGAGTGTATAAAATCTATAACAAATATACTCTTATATTAAATTCTAATGAGTCCCTAATTAAAAATGAGTATTAGATGGATAAAATCCGTCGCTAATAGAGAGGGATTTAGTCTCCCTCGCTAATAGAGAGGGATTTAGTCTCCCTCTCTATTAGCGACGGATTTAATCCCTCTCTGTTAGCGACGGATTTAGTCTTCCTCACAAATAGCGACGGAAATACACTTTTCATCATCAATTTCGAACTATTTGTTAGTGACGGATTTCATATGTTTGTGAGGGAATTTTCCGTCGCTATTAGCGACGGATTTCAAAATCCCTCACTAAAAATTTAGTGACGCCAAAATTAGTTACGAATTTGGGTTCGTCACAAATTCCGTCGCTAAAATCGTTAGTGACGGATTTTTAATGGTTTAGTGACGGATTTGTTCCCTCACTAATTTTGATTTTTCTAGTAGTGGACCATTCGTCCAAATATAATGTAAATAGAGGAGTTATGAACAGAACAAGTGGAAGAGATCTATTTCACAATGTCAGAATACCAATACAACAAAGATGAAGGTGCAAAAAAAGCTCATGGTAGTTCCTTAAAATTAGGTTCAGCTATCATGGCATGATAAGTCATGAGATAAATTCATTTCAATTATATTTTCTTTTACCTTGACTATCAAATATATAGTTAAATGTGATTTCCAGAATTTCAAATCAACTAATTATATTTTATGCTTAACAAAAGCTATCATGGCATGATAAGTCATGAGATAAATTCATTTCAATTATATTTTCTTTTACCGTGGCTACCGAATATATAATTAATTGTGATTTCCAGAATTTCAAATCAACTAATTATATTTGATGCTTAACAAAGTTCCTTAGCTTTTAGACTCACAACTCACAAGCTACCTCTATTCCCTACAAACAATAACAAACATGAATATTAGGAAGAAGGGGAACTTCAGAAAAGAGATAAATAAAATAAATGCTTAAACATATACAAAAGAACTTTTGTCATTGCTTTTTATGGTGCTCCTCTGGTTGTTTAATAAATGCATGATGTGCCAAGGAATGCATAAATTAATAGGGCAATCCATCAACCAAATGAAATCAAAATTAAAACTCAGCTAATAACTTTAGTTTCACCAACTTATTGCAATAGAAAGAATAGAAATTAAGATAAGTATAAAAATTGCAAATAACTAGTCACATGTGCAACATAATCATGGTAAGGCTAACACTAACCTTTTCAGCATGCCAGGACCACAGCTATCCATGACTAAGAGATCAATTTGCATTTGCTCTACGGCCTGACAAATCAATTCTCTTGGGTCTCCATTATCTCAAGCAACATTTCCGAATGCCCACATGGCCTAGCAGTCCACAAAGCTGGCTCAGATTTCTCTGAAGGAGATACTTCCAAAAGACCTGCAATGGCGAGAAAGAGTCATTCAAACAATATCGGATAATGCCACCTGTGACAAATCCAAAAGCAAGTAACAACAGATCTGAACTTGAAAAAAATTATCACCTGTGACAAATCCACAAGCTTTCGACCAATCAGGAGCTCAAAGAGTTCAACTACATAACTATAAACATCACTTTTTACAAGAAGATGGCCGGTCATTGCGCATTCAGAAGCTAAGTAGCTGCAAAACAATATGTCAATGAGATAAATTTAGTTTTTGCCCTGAATAATTGTTAACACTTAAGAGCTGTAATAAAAGCATTCACATGCTTTTATCTATAAACTTAAGTTTTTAGAAGACTTAGTTCAGAACATAATATTAAAGCTTCTATGACCAAGAGATACTGTTCTTCTAAATGAAACTTATGAAAGTTGCATTTCAGTACAGTATAGGGGGTGGTCTTTTGCTCTGTCCACACTTCAAGTCCAATACGATCATGCATGAGGGGAGGATATTAAGAACCATAATAAAACCATTCAAGATCAGTTACTCAACAACTTAAGATTTTGGGAGAGTTAATTTATGATAGGAATGCACAGAAAAAGTAAAGCACCAATATATAAAACTTCATAGCGGTCGACTAAACACCAAAGAGAATGGAATAAAATGATTACGTTGCAGGCATGCTTAAATATTTCATTCATCAATATGAAAACAAAATCAATGATATTATAATAATTTCAAGATTTTAAAGCCAAAAAGTGAATATAAGATACGATTAGCAGGAATTTCTCTCGGGCCTCAATTCAAAATACATGTTTGAGGAAACGCAGTGATCACAAAATTACGTCATTAAAGCAAAAATAAGCTAGCCAAATACTCCAATACAGGCACTGCTAAGTAGAACTGTGGTTTTCTAAACCCTGACATTTCAATCAACACTGATTCTTCACCTTTGCGCTGAAAAGAGTGCGATCATAATGTACTTGTCTTTGATGGGTAGCCACATGTTTTCTGTCAAACCACTGTGTTGATCTGTTTAGGTGGTTTTGGTGACAAAGGAGGACATGCATGAAGGAGGTAAGGTATGAGAAGTTGTGATAATGGGAGAGGAAAAGTCGAGAGAAAGAGATCGTATCGAAGAGAGACAAAACAAGAGGGGTGAAGAGATGAACAACAGAGAAGCTCAAGAACGGCCTTGACTTGACCAAACACCGCCAGAAAATGTCGGTTCCGCTCTTGCCGGAGCTGGCCGCGGCGGCCATGGAGGGATAAGAGAGAATCTCAATAATTTTTAGGGTTTCAGCGCATTTGACAAATGAGGGAGTGGGAATAATAGTATCCGTGGCTCATATGGAAGAATTGGGCTTGGCCCACTCGCAGCCCATGGAGAAACAACTAACCTGACTCAAGAAGTGAATAGGAGGTGCACATAGTAAGCTTAGGGGGTGTGCATGTAAAACTGAACTAAAATTAATTTTTGACTCAAATAAAATACTCCCACTTCCATATTTTGAATCTCTATATTTTTAAATTTGCCAAAAATTTATTACAATAGATAGTATTTTTCAAATGGCATGGCTAACCAAATTTCAAATAAAAATCATAAATGAGATGTAAGTGGAAAATAACATAAAATAGAAAACAAAGTCGTTTATACCATCGTTGAACACGGCATCGTGAGTCTCAGCGGTCTCGCTTTGCATGTGAGGTAGAAGTAAAAGGATAGAAAATGTTTGTTTTTTGATATTTAAGTCGTGATTTATTTGTAGTTTTTATAGGTTTTTGTATTGCTTAAGCAAAGTACATCTAACGCAAAAGTGGATCTGATGTAGTCATTGACTTCATGGTAGTGTAGTGGTCGAACTAAAAATTAATTGAACGCACTTTTTTTTGACAATAAGAAACTCACAGCATTTCATTAATAATAATAGGTTCAATACAGGTTGGGATGAGATCATAAATAACGAAACAAGCTTTAAATCTTGACGCACTTACAAAGGTATGAGTGACACGATTTGTTTGTCTCCCGACAAAACTAACCTGAAACTACTAAAACGTTTCAAGAAATTACAACAATGAGGTATTAATTGAACGCACTTAAACATACAAATTGAAACATACAAATTGAACCTCTCGATTACTCGATGTATATAGGATGCAATCCCATATCTTTTTTACTCTACATAAAAAATTGACATATTGTGATGTTTCTACTATTTATTTGGTATGTTTTTTTTTTTGACTAAATTTATTTGGTATGTTTTTTTTTTTTTTTGACTCAATTATTTGGTATGTTAATAACAACTACATATTATTGCAAAAAAAAAAACATAACAACTACCCATTATATTTATCCAATAATTGTTAATTTTGCCTTCACATTCAACAAGCTATAAAAAATAAAGTTTTTAATCCACACCCCGTGCAGAGAGCACGGGCACTGTGGCTAGTTTAAATTAAAGTCATTGGACAAACACTGTAACATGAAAATATCAATTTCTTTGAACAAAAAATCACGTGTTCAAAGAAGGATCACTATAATAATAATAATAATAATAATAATAATAATAATAATAATAACAACAACAATAATAAGGTAAATTCTTCCATACCCATTTTAAAATTGAGGGGTATGATACCTAGATTATTTGTCCTAATTTAATTGGGCCATGTGTGAGTTGTGTTCCATATTACTTTTGAGGTGTATTTTTTTAAATATACCCAAATTTTTAGAGTAATTATGCTAGAGCCTAATTAAAGTTTGATACCAATCACACTAAAACCCTATTTGTTTCAAAATCAAGTTTTTAACACAAAAATCAACCTTCGTCTCTTTCAAAAATCAGGTTTTTAACGCAAAAATCAAGTTCTTCGCAGCGCCCATCACACTGCCGCCTGTCACGCCGCTGCACCGCCACGTCCATCACGCCGCCGCCCGTCACGCCACTACGGCGCCGCGTCGTGTACGTCTCCTATTTCCGTTTGCCGCGCCGTCAAAAAAACCAACTGTCGTGTCTTTCAAAAATCAAGTTCTCCGCATGCCCATCACACTGCCGCCAGTCACGCCGCTGCACCGCTGCGTCCATCACGTTCGCCCCCTTCCATCTCCCGTGTTCTAGTCTCCTTCTTGAAATAGGGTTCGCTATTCTGCTTGTTAAAGGTTCAACAATTTCGTTTATCGCTACTGCTTGGTTAGAGTTCAACGGGTTCATTCATCAGGTTTGTTTATCCGCTTTATTAATTGTTTGTTCACATGTTGGTTTCCCTTTTAAATTTGGGGGTTGCGTTTGACTGCAATTAGACATGTTGTGTTTACAAATCAAAGAGATAGGTGACAATGGGGAAGTTATTTATTTATTTAACACATCCTTGAACTATACATCTTCACCTAAATTCTTGAACCTGACGCCAATGTAGTTAAATATTTCTGAAATGGCTTGTTATTTAATGAAGTTTATCAGAAAAACGATGATCACCGAAGCAAAGAGGTGTAGTAGGATTTCCATTTAAAGATCCATTATCACCACCACCAATAGAATTCCCTTGCTCCAAATCAACCAAACGATGAGATGCAAAGCCATGAGGCTTTGCATTAGCTTTCACAAAGAACTTATTACTATTACTACAATTACTGGTCTCAAAGTTACAACCTTTAGGACCAAATCCAATGCTTCTGCTAACCCCAAAAACCTTGCTCAAATGGGAACAAGGATCATAGCCTACTAAAGAAGCCATGAGATTGTGATGCAGAGTTTTCTGATATAAGAAGCGTTGAATCTTGTCATGATATTTTTCGCATCACAAGCAAATAAAAGGCAATATTCCAATTTCTAAAAGAATCAATTCGAGAAACGATTGGGTTGAAGTTTGAGATTATCAAGGACCAATCTTGTTTAGGAGGAAAAAATGATTTAAAAGGCAATATGATTTAAAAACATTCCAAGCAGAACGGCGATAGAACAGCGAAATAGACAACTGGTTCAATTTTTTTGATAGGTATGTTTAACGTGATGGAAAACGGAACGAAATAGAAGAGAAAGTCGAACCCTTACCAAGCAGAACAGAGCAAGCTTCAAGAAGGTGACCAAAAAACGGTGTGACGGCACAGCGTACGGAAGTAGGAGGCGTACACGACGTGGCGGCGTGGCGGTTCGGCGGCGTGGGTTTGGTGGTAACCGACTCAAACCCTAGAAGTGAAAACAATTTGATTCAGGAAGATCAAATCTTGATATGTGTTGGGCCCAATGAACAATCAATCAGCAAGAAGAGAAAATGGCGAAAAACTGAGAAATGACGATGAGAGAAGAGTTTATGAAAGAGACTTATTTCTACATAAAAATCGAATTTGAAACGGATAGGTTTTTTTTTTGTGATTTATGTGAAAGTTTAGTTATGCTTCTCATAATTACTCTAAAATTTGGGTATATTTAAAAAAGTACTTCTTAAAAATGATATGGAACACACCTTACACGTGGATCAATTAAAATAGAACAAATAATCAAGGTATGATACCCTCCTATTTTAAAATGGGTACGGGAGCAATCACCTAATAATAATAATAATCTCTTTCTTTTATAAGGCTATAAGTAAAAAAAATACATAAACCTCACATAATGCATGCTGGAATTTAATGCAAATTCCTAAAACACCCTAGGAATAAATATAACAACTATTTATCCAGTATAAAGCTGTTATAAGGTAGTTACAAAATCTGTTTTTTCAGTTAACAGTTTGTTAACTAGTTTGTTATTTCAACAAACTGGGTTTGTAACTAACACAAACTCATCTAACAGCTAAGTATCCAGAGAAAACTGTATAAATAAGACTTGTATACATTGTAATCTACACAGAAACTTTCAATAACAGATTAACATTGCATTTTATTTTTACTTCAAGTCTTCTTCTTCCATACACGCTTCTTCAAGTTCTGTTTGTGCTCATCTTTAAGTTTCTTTCTTCAAACAGTTTGTGAGTTTAGTTCCTTCAACAGGTGGTTGAAGGATCCTCAAAAAACAAAACAAAAGGTGTGTTAGTGTTTTGTTTTGTGACTGAAAAAACACAGTAAAGGAAGAAAGCAAAGAAAGGGTGAGGTTTTTCTACCTGTTGGTCTCAAAGGAGACTCCCACAAGTGTGAAGCTGCTGGTGTCCTTCAAAGGAGTGAAGAACCAGATACATTCAAGGCAAACCCAGAACCAGTTAAGGGTTTTGTGAAAGAAATCAACAATAAAAAGGCAAAACAGAAAAGAAGCAACGTGGTTACCTTCGTGGTGGTGTCCGATCAAAACCCTAAGCCACAGTTCCTGAAAAAGATCAAGATTCAGATATTAGGGTTTCTGAATCAAAACCAAATCAAAGAAAATAAAAGATTAGTGAAGTGATCCATACCTTTGTGCAGTTTCTGGTACGATCCGTTGAAGGATTCAAGCCTTGAAACCTTCGCAAGTGACAAACTCTGTATTCGTAAGTGAGAACACAAAATCGTGCCAGTACCGAACAAAACTAGAGGGGTTTTTGTAACAGTCTCTTGTAATCACCATTAAAGGTGTGATTGAAGCATTTGGAAGCTTCAATCACTTAGTTTCGTTGAAGAAAAGTGAAACCCTAGCAGAGCTAGGGAAAGAAGAAGAAGAGAGAAGGCAGAGAACGAACAAAGAGAGAGAGAGAGTCTTGAAATTCTGGGCATAAATTTTAGGGTTTACCTTATATACGACGGGTAGTGGAGCGGGTCGTTTTTAACCCGCGTGTTGCTACAGTTACTGAATCTGGGTTCCGCAGGAACCCGTTTGGCAGCCAAGTTGGGCTGTTGTGATTTTTGGTGCTTGTGGGTTAGTGGACTGGGTATTTTGCATTTGCACCCCTGCTGTTTCATTTTGGCAACTTGAAAGAGAAATTAAACAAATGGTTAGAAAATTCAATATGGTATCGGAGCATGGTAACAATCCAGGGACATTTCTAAACTCTAAACTCTAGTTCTTTATCTTTCTTTCACAATTCTTTAAAGTTTCTTTACAAATTTTAATTAGCACACAGCAAGCAGGCTGTGTGTGTGTTCTTTGACAGTTTAAGTGTTTTTGAAACAAGTGTTAGAAGGTGCTAATCAAGGTTTCAAAACAGTATGTCAAGTGCAAGTTTATCCACCCAAATTCCCAAGCTGAATGGGAAAAACTGGGACATGTGGAGTTTGCAAATGGAAGCAATTTTTGGCTTCCATGATGTTTTAGAAATTGTTCAAGAAGGGGTTCCAGCACTAGCTCAAAACCCAACCCCTGAACAAATGGCTGAACATAAGGAAAACACTAAAAAGGATTGGAAAGCCATCTATCTCATACACCAGGGGTGTGATGAGAGTAAATTTGACAGAATTAGAGGCATCAAAGTCTCTAAAATTGCCTGGGACTTCCTTGACAAATACTATAATGGTGCTGCACCAGTCAAGGAGGAGAAGCTGCAATCATTGAGAAAGCAGTATGAAAATCTAAACATGCAGGAGGGTGAAAGCATTACTGATTTCTTTGGGAGACTAAAGAAAATCACTAATGCATTAATGAGTCTCAATGGAGAAACATTAACTGAACAAACTGTTTGTAAGAAAATTCTTAGGTCCTTAACAAGAAAATTTGGTTTTATTGTGAACAGCATTGAAGACACCATCAAGCCTGAAGATCTTAAAGTTGAAGATCTCCAAAGTAGGCTTGAAGCCAACGAGATTAGGATGAATCTCTTGAATGATGAAGGTGAAGAAGATCAAGCTATGTTTGCTGCCAAACCAAAGGGAAAGAAATGGACTAAGGGCAACAACAACAACAACAACAACAACAACAACAACAACAACCAATCAGGCAAAGGTAATTGGTCTAAGGGTAAGTTAGGTAAGTCTAGTGGTAAGGGTGACTCCACTAAGAAAAATTCTGATTCTAGTAAAAAGAAGGACAAATCTAAGGTACAATGCTATAGATGTGATAAATATGGGCATTATGCCACTGAATGTCCTACTAGAAAGGATTCTAAGCCTAAGAAAACTGAAACTGAAGCCAATATGGCTAAAGAAGATTCTGATTCAGAATCTGAGCATGTAGGTTTTAGTATGATAACTGATGAGTTAGGAGAAACAGAACCTAGGGAGGATTTTGTTGTAACTAACCTAGACTTAAAGGAAAACAGTGATTGTGTAGTTCTGTCAGTTACTACAAGTGATGCCCAATATTTAGGAAATCAACTCTGAACCTATATCTATACGTTTAATTACATATTTACATATTAAAGTGCTAAAATTACTTGAGAACACAGTTTGATTTACGTAATAAGAGCATAAATAACCCATATAAATATGAGTTATCACACCCCCAAACTTAAACCATTGTTTGTCCTCAAGTAATGACGCTTGAAAAAGACAAGAAAATAAAATAACAAGTAAGTATCAAAACATAACTAGTTGCAGCTTTTAAATTAAACAGAATTTCACCAAAAAACTGAATATGATGATTTTGTGTTTAGTTGCTAGAAATTTGGTGATAATTTGTGCAATTATGATGCTAAAACTTACTGTTTGAGGAATTATGGACATAGGTTCGGTTTTTTTGATGCTGCGTATTTTATGGTAATCCAAAAATTGTGTGGTTTTCCTTTTTAGAAACAATACTTATTTCTCTTTAATTTGGCACTGGTTTTGTTGAAATTGGAGTTGTGTAGCTCGAGACATAGGTGTCACAATTTAGGTCAAAATTCTGGAACAATTTTGTGTATAGGTTCAGTGTTTTGTGTATAGTGTTTTCATTTGAAATCCTTTTTGATTGAGTTTTGACCATTTTAGAGGTATCACAAGTTGGGGGACAGAATCTGTCCTGTTTAGGAACCAGTCAGTTTGTTTTCTTAAACTGTACTAAATGGCTCATAATTTCGAAAAGTAAAAATAATTTTCAGAAACTAGACATTCTAAGCTTTCCAACGAGTGGTTTTGTGTTCAATTCCGATATCGTTTGATGTATTAAATAAATCAACAAAAAATATATATGTTTGCCGAAAACTTCTGCTCATATGTTATTTGTGGAGATTTTGAATTGTATCGCTTGTGAACTATCGAGAGAGAATAATGACAATTGGTATCCACATCCACATGAAGGATTTGGTATCCTATTAATCAGAGTTTGGGGTCTGAATGAAATATTAATAAACACGATCCGAATAGTTTTGTATCGAGTGTGAAAAAGATCCAAGTGTCAAGTGAAAGACTTAAGTGTCTAAGTTAATTAAAATATACCATGGGGATGACGATCCCAAATATTCATTGTAGCACACCTAGTGGAGGGGAGTCATGATCCCGAAGCTAGGGCTCTGGCATTATTTGGTATAGCTATATGAATTGGGGTTTCTGTTGAAATTGAGTGATTTGATTTCACGGATTGTGCTAAGCCATAGAAACAAAATAAGGACAAGGAAAACACCGTGAGAGGAATTGTGAAGGGGAGCGAAATAAATCACTAAGATTATGTAATCTCATTGTTTATTGTTGACTATCTTTCAGATTCACAGATATTGATTGAGGAATTCATGGGCCAGGCCAAGGGTTTTCAAGTTGAGGATCACAGTTTCATGGAAGATTAGCAAGATGTTGCTAATGTCATGTAGTATTTTATAACCTTGTCTTGTAGTTGGACTATAGTCATGTTAATTTCATCGAATTTGTATCTATTAAGTACTTATTTCGGATTTGTATTTGGGAAATTTTCATCTCAAAGCTATATTAAGTGGTCTCAATCTTCTTTAGCTTTAATTTGGTTCAAACTTATGAGTAGGTTATACTTTGATTTATTATGATTATGTTAATGCTTTTAGTTCACCTAGTCGTGATCTTAAGGTGTTACATTTTTTGTATCAGAGCAGTTCGACCTTGTTGGGCTTAGTGATGACCTTATGGTCAAGAGATTAGATAGATCGAGTCAGCCAGGGACTTAGACGATTAACTGTTAGAACCTTTCAGTATCTTGTGTGAGGCATTGAGCCCGGATGCACTCAATATTTCACGTAACGTACTGAGAATAATGACAACTGGTTGCTTCGGCCCCGAAAATGTCTGAAACCCTAAACCCTAGGATTCCTGGTTTTTTCGTTTCATCAGGGTACGCAGCGGAAGTAGTGGCTACAGACGATGCTATGGAACGAAAGAAGGGTTGGTTTGAGGAATTGTAGGGGACCGTCTTGTCTTTGGAGTCGATTCGACCTTGTGTCATCGCTTAAATCGTAAAAGGTCACCTAGAGAGTTATAAGTTGTGAAAACCTTCCGATAGAACAAGTGTTATAGTGTCCTAGATTTATTCAGGACTAGTGAGCACCGTAAAACCCATATTGTTGTCAGACTAGTCTCTGAGTTACTGAGATGATGTATAGTAGTCAACCTTACGTGTAGCACAAATTAACTCCAACTTATGTTCAGTCTAGTGAGATCCTTCTGGATAGTCATGATTCTAGATCATGTTTCCTTTCCTAAGGAACACTTTACCCAATGCTATGACATTACACCTGCAATTTTGACAAGTAGTACCACCCAGTGTTTATCAGACTAGTTTCCTTGTCAAAATTCTGAGTTGGGTTCCTATCAAAAAGGGACTAGTATTTCATGTCAATAGAAGTAACCATATCACAACCCTCCGATTAGGAGCATGTTAGTTTCTCTCTGTGAGAAATTTTCGCTAGTCTTCCAACTTGTTTTATCCATAATTTTTGATCCGGAACTCCGATTTATGTGTTTCGGGATGCGTTGGAAAGCTAACGAAAATGTATACACATACCAATGGATTTTGGACTATGTTCTCTCCTGGTTCCAGAAATCCTTCCTACTCTACCCAAGCCCTTAAGCTCTAAGTGCTAGTAGAATGTAAACCCTAGATTGGCATAAAATGCATGTAGTGAATCCCCAAGGATTAAGACTAAGTATTTAGGACCCAGATTAGGACATTTCTTTTGGCGTCTTAAGGAAGGCTATTTCTCAGAAATGGCCATTAGCAGTTATATCTTCCCTTATGGAAATCTTAAGATTTAGTGAAAGTCCTAAACGATTAGGCGCTCAGTTTATATGTTAAAAAAAGGGAAAAATTCGGTTTATCTAAGTGCCAAATGTTTTTGTTAGTCTATGGGTAGGACAAGTTTTCGGGTTTGATCGATTACGACAGTTGTAATGATTTTGTCTGTATTGTGTATGAAATTTGGAAAGATGGAGGACCAAAGGAATGTTCAAAACAGTTAGAATTCATTTTCCGAATCAACACAGGATGCACTACTCGTGCACCCGTTTGATTCCTTAAAAGAATCATTCTATTTTCTCGTTTCTTTGATGCTACAACTATCCCAAAACCGTATGTAATCCAAATGTAAATGGTTACATCTAGATTAGTCAACGATCCATTAGTATAATATGAAGTCTATAATATGAGCCCTACTTTTCTAGGGAAGCAGTTATGCCTCACCAGTGAGATCCCTATTGTCTTGAGATTCTCATACCTTAGTGTATGAGTAGTTGAGGCCCTAAGAGGGCTATTGCTCCTAAAGGATAAACGATAGATTTTCAGAAAAGTTCTATCGAGGAGGATAACCGTCTTGTAGGATTTCATCTGGCTAGAAGTTTCCCCAAAGGTCCTTGTGTTAGACTATAGTATAACCTTAGAGGGGGGGGGGGTGAATAAGGTTATGTGCAAAATATGAATTCTTTTCGAAATAAATGATAAGTTTGTTTTAAATCAAATGCGGAAACTTAGATTTAAACCTTATATGGTGCAAGCAGGCAAATTTAGGCACAAAGAGATATTATATTTTTTTTCAATATACACAATAAGATTATTTATAAGAAGTGTAGTGATATTGAATATAGTAGAAAGTAGATCAATTTGAGTGATATGGAAGATGATAGATAATCACACGATCAGAGTAGTTTAGTTGTAAACAGATGAAGAGTATGATAAACAGATCCAAATAATATTCAATACAGCAATAAGCAAGGGAATAGATAATAAAGCAAAGTAAAGAGATAGGGATAGAGATACACCAGGAATTTAGCGAGGTTCGGGATAAAAGCCCTACGTCCTCGGCCTCCGGCTTTGCAACCTTTGGACTTTGCTGATAACCACTATATGAAGAACCAATGTTTTACAAACAATCAACTTCAAATAGCAAATCTCAATTCCCCTGAATTGAGAACCCGAGCTCCCCGCTAAGGATTTCAACCGCTTCAATCTCCTGATTGAACGACCCAAGAGCACCTCCCAGGATTTCAATACCACTTCAATCTTCACCGATTGAACGACCCAAGATCACCTCCCAGGATTTCAAACCAACTCAATCTCCTGATTGAGAGACCCAAGAACAATTTCCAGGATTTCAAAGTGACCCCCACAATAGTAGATTACAATATAGAAGCTATGATCTAATCACCTCAGATAATATGACAATATAATAGCTGCGAGAGATGAGTGACTAGATCTATAAAAAATGATATGAAAGTGAAAGCTCTATTTTTTTTTTCTCTTTTTCAAATGTAAAAGCGTAGGTGAAAAGAAGAGAAGAAGTTGTGTATTGTGGTGTGTTTCAAATGGTGAAGCTTAGCTTCCTATTTATAGAGTTTCAAAAACACAACCATTTGACTTTTAACAATTAATGCATGACATAATCGATTATGTCTTTCAATTGAAACATATGCTAATCGATTATGTTGATGAAGATGGAAACTTTGGTGAGATGATAATCGATTATTGTTGTAAGACAAAACAGGTGCATAATCGATTATCAACCTTCCTTAAAAGGTGGTAATCGATTATGTGATTTAGTTGTTTGAAGCCCCTAATCGATTATGGTATATAAAAAAGGAAGGTAAGGATAGCTTGCTAATCGATTATTCCTTTTAGTTATTTGAAGCACATAATCGATTAGTTTGATAAGAAAGGAAACTTTGTTTGCTTGCTAATCGATTATGTATATAGTTAAAATAGGATGCTAATCGATTATGTGCTCTGAAACATTCAGACACATAATCTATTAGCATAATCGATTATGCCTTGTGAAAATAGATTTCAAGCTTTCAACAAAATTATTTTTTGGGTTTAGGTGCCACCTTATGCATGCATGCAATTTTGTAAAATATTTTTTCAAAGCTTATTTTGATGCATCATGCATGTTTTGAAAAATCATCTCTCAGCTACTAAAGTATCATAGACCTTAAGTGATAGGACCTTACACGGTGTCCTAAATAAAGCGGATAAACAAATAGGTCTTGAACTGCTGAGGTGGCTTCTTCTCCAAGCTGCTTCATTTTAATCTTCCTGCTCTTTGCTTTATGTCCTGTACTTAATTCAACTTGAAACATTAGTAGAAAAGATGTAATTTGTTATCATTCAAAACAAAGAGTGTTTGTCCTTGGTTCAACAAACTCCCCCTTTTTGATGATAACAAATTACATTATGCATAGGGAGGCCATAATAGAGAAACAATGGCAGAAGCTCCCCCTAAGCATAAGCATAACAAAATAAACAGTACAACAGCAGGAAGGCAGCAATTATTTTCTCCCCTATTAAATAATAACATGCATATTCTCTCCCTTAACATGCAATTTCTCCCCCTTTGTTTTCATCAAAAAGGAGGTGGGGTGAATACATACAACATAAGCACTTTATAAACTTGCATAATAAATAAGCAGCATTGCATAGCATATGATATATCAAAAACAGTAGTTCATGCTATGCTCCCCCTTACTTGGTGATCCCCCTGATAATTTTAGAATGCAAAGCTTAGCCAAAAGAGGGTGGATCATCATGGTTTTAAAAATATGATACCCAAGATAATCATCCTTGGTTCAACAATATAGGTATCATTTTTAACAAAAAAAATGTAGTATCACAAATCCAGCACAATAGAGAGAAGAAAAAAACTTTGATGCACACAAGGAAAATTTATTTCACAAAAGTGATAAATTATTCTTAAGGTGAATAGAACTTTTCCAATCTAACCTTCACCGGTGATTCTTCCTCTATTGTTGATATTACTGGTCACATGACTGCTGTTTCTGAGTATTAAGAATCTTTTTGCGTCTCCAGTCATGAACTTTAAGTCTCTGCTATCAAGGTATTGATCTGTCCCCCATACCTTGTAGCACACCTGCACTAAGATCAAGTAGAAAATTTTGGTACCCAATTCTCTTTGGGTCATTTGGGGTTAGTCATCAAGGGGTTTGCTTTCACAATCCACCTTGGTTTCTTCCAGGCAGGTACAAGGGTTCCAAGCTCACATAATTTACGGATAGGGCATGTAGGAGAGCTATGGTTCCCTTTTTGACAATATGTGCATGAGAAAACCGTAGGTTTATGACTTGAAGTAGAAGCTACAAAAGTAATTTTCTTGTTCAAACTGGAGGCGGTGGAATTACCTTTGTACCCAATACCTCTCCTATCAACATATTCATGTTGGGAGTGAAGTAGCTTGGTCAAGGTCTTTTCACCAACCTCAAACTTTTTCAAAGATTCTTTCAAAAATTCATTTTCAACCTTGACTTTTTCAAAATTTTGCTTAAGCTCTAGAAACTCAAGGTTGAATGGTTGTAGCTCATTTTTCAACTTAACTACCTCATTTTCTAGAGTCTCAATTTGAGTGAGCATGCTTTTGTTATTCTTTGCCAATTTTTTAGATTTTAACAAAAGAGTTTCATGTTCAGAATAGAGAGCATCAAAAGCCTCACTCAAATCTTGACTACTACAACCATCATCAAGTAAATCATCATGCATAGAAGAATCAGAAAGACTAGAAGAGTTAAGGCTTACCTTAGATGAGTCATTTGCCATATGACAAACACCATTTGCAATTTGCTCTTCTTCGTCTGTGTCACTATCAGAGCCAAGACAATCCCATATGATAGCCTTAGGTGTTTCACATGCCGTGAGACAAATGGCATTTGCAACCTCCTCTTCTTCACTGTCAGTATAGTTGTTCCATGTAGCCTTCTTAGCTTTCTTGGATTTCTTTGAGTTATTTCTCTTTTCAAGTTTGTTGAATCTCATGAATTCTTCAAATAATTCAACCATGTCTTCATCATCAGATTCTTCATCAGACTCAACCTCTTTCCTTGCTACCTTAGGTGTTTTAGCAGCAAGAGCAAGAGATTTTCTTTCTTTTACCATTTCTGCTTCTTGATCTTTGTTGGCAGCCAATACAACCTCAAAGGCTAGAAGTGACCCAATAAGGTCTTCTTGGGGTAGAGTGCCAATATCTTTGGCTTCAGTGATTGCACAAGTTTTTGGAAAGAACTCACCAGTCAGAGATGCAAGAATTTTCCCATTTATATCTTTTGTAGAATACCTTTTTCCCAGTGCCCTTAAGTTGTTTATAATCAGATTCAGTCTCTGGTGCATAACTGCAACAGATTCACCTTCCTTCATTTTGAATGATTCATACTCAGAAGTTAGGATTTTGATTTTTGTATCCTTTACTTGGCTTGTACCGACATGAGTGGCTTCCAGATAATCCCAGATTTCTTTTGCTGTTTGACACCCTTTTACTCTTCCATACTCTTCTTCACAAAGTGATAGGTGAAGAATATTCATAGCCCTGGCATTTTGAGATATTTTGTCAAGCTCAGATTTCCTCAGTTCACTCAGATCAATGGTGTAGATGTCTTCAACTGGAACTTCCTCTGCTTTGCCATTAGCTTGAGTTTTGATTTTCATCGGAATCAGAGGTCCATCAGCAATGATCCTCCATAGAGTGAAACCTATAGCCTGCACATGACATTTCATTCGACTACTCCAATAGTCATAGTTAGTCCCATCAAACAGGGGTGGCCTATAAGAAGACATCCCCTCTTTCATAAAAGAACCCATAATCACAGATAGATAAATAAAATTTAAATTGCGAGATGTAAAGCTCTATATGCAATTTCTAGCTCTGATACCACTTGTTAGACTATAGTATAACCTTAGAGGGGGGTGAATAAGGTTATGTGCAAAATATGAATTCTTTTCGAAATAAATGATAAGTTTGTTTTAAATCAAATGCGGAAACTTAGATTTAAACCTTATATGGTGCAAGCAGGCAAATTTAGGCACAAAGAGATATTATATTTTTTTTCAATATACACAATAAGATTATTTATAAGAAGTGTAGTGATATTGAATATAGTAGAAAGTAGATCAATTTGAGTGATATGGAAGATGATAGATAATCACACGATCAGAGTAGTTTAGTTGTAAACAGATGAAGAGTATGATAAACAGATCCAAATAATATTCAATACAGCAATAAGCAAGGGAATAGATAATAAAGCAAAGTAAAGAGATAGGGATAGAGATACACCAGGAATTTAGCGAGGTTCGGGATAAAAGCCCTACGTCCTCGGCCTCCGGCTTTGCAACCTTTGGACTTTGCTGATAACCACTATATGAAGAACCAATGTTTTACAAACAATCAACTTCAAATAGCAAATCTCAATTCCCCTGAATTGAGAACCCGAGCTCCCCGCTAAGGATTTCAACCGCTTCAATCTCCTGATTGAACGACCCAAGAGCACCTCCCAGGATTTCAATACCACTTCAATCTTCACCGATTGAACGACCCAAGATCACCTCCCAGGATTTCAAACCAACTCAATCTCCTGATTGAGAGACCCAAGAACAATTTCCAGGATTTCAAAGTGACCCCCACAATAGTAGATTACAATATAGAAGCTATGATCTAATCACCTCAGATAATATGACAATATAATAGCTGCGAGAGATGAGTGACTAGATCTATAAAAAATGATATGAAAGTGAAAGCTCTATTTTTTTTTCTCTTTTTCAAATGTAAAAGCGTAGGTGAAAAGAAGAGAAGAAGTTGTGTATTGTGGTGTGTTTCAAATGGTGAAGCTTAGCTTCCTATTTATAGAGTTTCAAAAACACAACCATTTGACTTTTAACAATTAATGCATGACATAATCGATTATGTCTTTCAATTGAAACATATGCTAATCGATTATGTTGATGAAGATGGAAACTTTGGTGAGATGATAATCGATTATTGTTGTAAGACAAAACAGGTGCATAATCGATTATCAACCTTCCTTAAAAGGTGGTAATCGATTATGTGATTTAGTTGTTTGAAGCCCCTAATCGATTATGGTATATAAAAAAGGAAGGTAAGGATAGCTTGCTAATCGATTATTCCTTTTAGTTATTTGAAGCACATAATCGATTAGTTTGATAAGAAAGGAAACTTTGTTTGCTTGCTAATCGATTATGTATATAGTTAAAATAGGATGCTAATCGATTATGTGCTCTGAAACATTCAGGCACATAATCTATTAGCATAATCGATTATGCCTTGTGAAAATAGATTTCAAGCTTTCAACAAAATTATTTTTTGGGTTTAGGTGCCACCTTATGCATGCATGCAATTTTGTAAAATATTTTTTCAAAGCTTATTTTGATGCATCATGCATGTTTTGAAAAATCATCTCTCAGCTACTAAAGTATCATAGATCTTAAGTGATAGGACCTTACACGGTGTCCTAAATAAAGCGGATAAACAAATAGGTCTTGAACTGCTGAGGTGGCTTCTTCTCCAAGCTGCTTCATTTTAATCTTCCTGCTCTTTGCTTTATGTCCTGTACTTAATTCAACTTGAAACATTAGTAGATAAGATGTAATTTGTTATCATTCAAAACAAAGAGTGTTTGTCCTTGGTTCAACACCTTGCACTAGTTTAATGATTGAGGATTCTATGGTTATTGAATTTAAGACTCAAATCAAGAGGTATGGAGATTCACCCATACTAGTATTTTGGGTTAGTTGATAGAGTCGACTCCGATAGGTCACGAAAAAGTTGTTTTATGCTCAAAGATTTCAGGTAAGATTTTATAAAAATCCTATCATTATATGATTCATTCAGAATAGTGATTGTCCTTGAGTCTAACTCAAAGTACTAGATATATCTCCAAGAGGACCGAAAGGTAATGTTCCAAATATTTCTATCAGTTGTGAAGGAAGTTTGGAACGAAAGTTTTTAGTGCATCGACTAATAAGGAAAAGCAGAGGTTTTAAGCATTGATTTGGACAATAGTCCGTAAGCCACGACGCCTACACAAGTCTCCTCTATGTTGGCGAGGTTTTAGTTTGTTAGCCTCTTGTTTGTGAAGGCTAACAGTTAGATTGTATTTTTGCGATCCCTTTTGACAAGTCAAACGTGAGTGTACACTGTTATGAAAAAGTGATGTGATTGCTGATTGTGTTTTGTGTTGAGAGTAACCATAAGAGGATGAATTGATTGAACTACTTGCAATTAACTGACATGGATGTGCATTTAAATTTTGAGTATGTTGACGGTGGCATAGAGTACACGGATATCTGGAATAAGGATACGGGGTTTATTTTATGAAATTGAGAATGTATTCAGAGCTTGTATCACTTGCATGTGGTTGTTTGGTGATTTGAGTTTTTGAAATGATAGCTCAACTCCTAATACTTGGGTGATTTGAGTTTTTGAAATGATAGCTTGTATCACTTGAGTTTATTTCATGTTCAATGCTTAGTACAAAAGCTTAAGTATGGGGGAATTTGATCAGTGCATTTTAATGCACTCTTTATAGCTTTCCACTTTGTTAGACGGTAATTGCACAATTCATCCCATAGAATACGCATTTTCGTGAAATAAGACGTAACAGAAGTTTCACCTTGCTTCAAAGAGAGAATGTCGAGATGAAGATGAGAGATACGAGCGTTATCACATTGTGAGAAGCGATTGCGCAATTCCTTCCAAACGCCGTAAGCCTCTGTGATCCAGAGGATGCTAGACGAAATCACCTTGGAGACTGGGTGATTAATCCATGATAATGTCAACATGTTGCATCGTTTCCAGAGTGTGAATTGCGGATCAGAAGTGGCAGGGCGAACAATCGAACCGTCAACGAATGGAAATTTGTTCTTCATTTCCAACGCCATAGTCATAGCTTGAATCCAGCAGTGGTAATTTGGACCTTCGAGGACAGGAGTGACGAGAACGAGAGAAGGATTCTAGTTAGGGTGAATGTAGTAAGGATCCGAGTAATCCTTTGGTTTGGAGGATTTCCGGCGAGGAGTTTGCAGAGAAGACCGATTGGATTGATCGGAGTCGTTAGAAGAGGAAGAAGATGCCATGGAAGACGATGGCGAAATCGCAGAGAAGGTGAGATTTGGGGCAAAACGGTTACTCGGTTACGCAGGAGAAAAGGGAGTGTTTGGAGAGAGAATTATCAACTGATACCATGTTACAATGTGATAAAGTGAATTCTCTAATCTTATTGATATTTGAACAAGAGTATTATACAACATTTGTACAGTTGTGATAAAATAGAAAGCTAGCTAGAATAATAAGCTTTAAACTAGATGTATGTACATAAATAAGAATTCCAATAAATTTATCATCTAACACCATTCTTTTTCTCTCAAACCAAATCACTCAACAATTATCTCATTTTCTACTATTTTTCTTTTCTTTTCCCTTCCTTTCCTCTATTTTTCTTTTATATACCAAACAATACCTTAAAGGCAGATTCCCCAACAGGTCTGTTTTTCATATTGTTTTTTCCCTGTTTTGTTATAAAAGTCCTAGTTTGACATTGTTTAATTTGTTTTGGAGTAGACCAAACTGGGGCGTCAAATGCGGAGCACTTTTTTCATTTCATATTATAGTATATAGTATAATCTATAAACTATAAATTAAACGGATAAATCCAGATGTCATGGACTCTTGAACTCTAAGCAATGTTGTTAGTACGTGTTTGACACGATTAGGCGAAAAAAATTACTAATCACAAAAAGAAAATGATTCACAATGTCAATAATAAAATAGTAATGCGAGTTAAAAATCAACAAACGGTTTTTTTACCCCCATCATCTATCCATCTACCCCCATCATAAATTTTAAGACGAAATTGCCCCTGCTTAAAATATTTTAATTGGATTTACCTTCCTGATAGATAAATCCGATTCAGAAAAATCAAAGTCGGATTTACGTAGATCCGATTAGAATTAGTTGGGGAAAATCGGATTTACCTTTAACGAGGTAAATCCGCCTTGTTAAATGCAAATCGGATTTACGTTCTATTGATAGGTAAATCCGCTTTGCAATTAACAAAGCGGATGTACCTGTCGATGGGGGTAGATCAGCTTCGTTAAAATACAAATTGGATTTACCTTCCTGATAGGTAAATCCGATTTGTACTAAATTCGACGGGTAGGATTTCATTGCCAATGTTGATCAACGGTGTAGATTGCACCGATAATATCAACGGTTGATAATCATTGACGAATTCTATAAATACCCATTGCCAACCTCATTATTTTCACTCACAAATTTCACTCTCACTTGCTTATTTCACTCATCCAAAATAGAGATATGCCTCACTCAACGCTCAGATGACAATAGGCTTTCCGCTATACATCATCGAGGCCAAATCACGATGAGAGAAGATGGTGTCCACTTCTGGAGTCCTCAGCCGGTGTTATGCAGAATCCACCGCAGCATGAGGTTTGAAGGTTTGAAGGATAAAGTGTGGTCCAAAGTTCAAGTGACTGGTGACGACTGTGACATCACTAGTATCACTTATCGCAAACCCTATCTTGGAGACAATGGTCGCGTTTCCTTCTCTTCCATGACAATCAAGACTGACGAAGACGTGGCGAACATGTTAAACATCCATGACACGCTTCAGCAGTATAAGCCGTTGGAGCTGTACGTGGAAACTCAACAGAGTGTGAATGAGATTTTACGTCGTTTTCGACGACCAAAATTTTAGGATAATGTATTTGCCACCATCTCATTAGTTTTTATCATGTTTTCGTTTTCTCTGTCAGTCACTTATTGTTATTGTTATTGTAGTTTAACTCCACCAGGTCAGTGTGTATCTTTTATCTTTTATCGCATGAATGAAATCGAAATTTTAATGAAACTCCACAAATATAACAAACAAGAAATAATAATAATCAAGTAATATAAAAATAGTTCAAACATACAATCCCGCAAAACCAGTCACGCCTCGGTACCATATCCAGTAACCGCGTGAGGCGAGCGTACGTCTGAGTACCCATCCTAATGTCTCCTCTCTTAAGCCCCCTTCGAATCTCCCCCTCCATAAGCTGATAAAGCTCGAGCAACTCTGGCTGTGCTGGTGGTACTGGTGGTGCAGCTGGCTGTACTGGTGGTGGTGGTGATGCAACCCGTAAGAGTCTAGGAATAGATGCTCTCACATACCAATGTATGTAGTCCGGAGCAACCTAACCCAACTCCTCAGCAGCATAAGTAGTACGCAAAACGTCCTGCACCACAGGCATATAATGTGCAATCCGAAAAATGCAGTCTGCATGGCTCGAACGATCGGTAAGAGGGTGACATGGGATGACCTGCACGTACCCAAACTGTCTGAGGCACCTATCGGGCATGTAGGGAGCAGTGATGTCTCCCCAGCTGATGTGGCCCCTGTATAATGAGACTTGCTCAAAGTCTCTATCCTCATCCCGGTGCTCCTCAAACGGTCGCCAGCAGACATCATCCGAGGTCAGTGCATCAATCCTTTGCCTGTATACCCTCAGCTTCACTCCATCTGTCTTCTTCTTCCTCCAACGCCCACAGAGTGCTCCAGTATGCAATCCACTCCTCCTCTCCACCAGCTGAGGGAAATACCATAAAATCCAGCTCTGAAAAAAGAAGATAAACAATATGGTGAATTAAAAACTGTTTAATAGAAATTTAACCAAACTCAAAAAATTAACTTAAAATTATACCTGTAAGAGGGTCGCATACCCTCCTAACTGATGCGCCTGGTCAAAGCAGGAGTAGTTCAACTGGTCATACATGAAAGCAAGTGCTGCTGCCCCCCATGCATATGATCCCACACCAGCTGCACTGACATCCTCAAGCAGCAACAGCCACTTAGCCTCAGCCCTGTCGCCGGTCTTGACTGTGAAGATGGACCAGCTCAGGATCAGAAGGATAAAGGCCCTGACAGCAGGACGCATGTCGTTCCCTATGGACCCTCCACTAACAATCTACAGCAGCCAGTCAAAACGGTAATATGGGCCAGATGAAGCTCGACACTCTAGCCCCGCCTCCTCCATAGTCACACCTAGATAAACATGTGCTAGGTGGATGGCCTGATCAGTGGTGACCGAAGTAGGTGGAGCTCTGTAGTAGTTCCCCGTAATGGGTAGATGCAGCAAACAAGAGATATCATTCAAAGTAATCGTCATTTCACCAAATGGTAGGTGAAAAGACGATGTCTCTGAGTGCCACCTCTCAACAAAAGCAGACATCAGCTTATGGTCCACCTTTGTATGTCCGGTCGGGACGAGGGGGCTAATTTGGAACAAGTGATAAACTCCCACATCTGGTGGTTTTGGGCAAATCCAAGCAGTCTCTGAGCCAGCTTGTTACCATGGTTGGTAACCTTCAATTTCTGCTCATATGTCTGTATTATAAAAGTATCAGAAATAAGTCTATGTAAATAAATTAAACTAAAAAAGCTATGTAAATAAATTAAGCTTACCGGGTCTCTCAATATAATGGAACAGACATGAGATCCTAGCCCAGTGAATA
The DNA here is from genome assembly GCA_039519185.1 of Astragalus membranaceus. Lineage (NCBI taxonomy): Eukaryota > Viridiplantae > Streptophyta > Magnoliopsida > Fabales > Fabaceae > Astragalus > Astragalus membranaceus. Next base: position 182,424,242 of record CM076849.1, read on the forward strand.
GAGGATGCTGCTCATCATGCTGCTCCTCATGCTGTTGAGGCTGATGGTAGTGCTCCTCCTGGTACTGCTGCTGCTGATAATACTGCTGCTCAGGCATAGAATGGTCCTCAGACATAAAATCATCATCAAGAGGATGCCTCTGCTAGCCCTCCTCATACTGATAGCTCTGAATGGTAAATCCGATTATCTCTGGTAAATTTCTGGTCAAACGGATGCAAGTGAGAAATGGTAAATATTTTGTAATTTTGTCAAAATTTTAAGGGTATTTTGGTATTTTCACAGAGATGATGGGGTAAAAAAAACCATCAACAAAAGGGGGTGGAGATTATTTTTTTTTGAAAGGGGGTGGAGATTATCTGTAGTGTAAATACATTTGTTTAAATTTAAAGGCACCACAAGTCCCTCGTAGAAATTCCCGTAATCTTATATCATACTCGAGACTCTTGCTGCAGTCGAAATTTCGGTTGAATTCGCGCAAGGCATCCGATTATTACTTCCATACATCCATGTGCTAGGGCCCTTTAATCAGTGTTATCAGACCCGGACCGGCCATCGACCCGGTCAAGGCACCGGGTCACTAGACCCGGGGTCGGACCGCGGGTCTCTAGTCGGACCGGCATGATCCGGTCTATATTAAATAAATTCAAAAAATTATAATATATACTAAGAAAGTATACATTTATTACTATAGAAATTTTATTATAATTTTATTTATAATTATACATTTACTAACATGTTTATGAGTGTTGAACTTGAATCAATTTGTCAAAAAAATGTGTGTTTAATCAAAACTATTAATGAAAGAATGTGCAAAAAAAATTAACATATCCGGAATTGATTATATTTAATGAATGCGGGACAGTATCAACAAATAATAGATAGCTTAGTGGTTAAAAAGTTGAAATGTTGAATATTAGGGAGGGGGTTCGAACCCCACCCAAGCCTTTTTTGTGAAAACATGCAAAATTTATAAATGGTTCATCTTAAAAAAAAAAAAAAAGAGGATCAACCGGTCCGACCCGTTTTTCACCGGATTTTCACCGGTCCGATGACGTCATCACCGGGCCAACTGCAGATCCGGTCCTGCACGCTGCCCGGCCCGGGAAGACCACCGGGTCCCGGTCCGACCGGCCGGTCCGGTTCTGATAACACTGCCTTTAATAACTTTCCAACCCATTTTTTTGATTTTACAATTTTTTTTACATTCTACACATTTTTTTTACATTCTACACGCTCAAACCGGTAGAACCACAATGAGCGGCAAAACTATCCCCGGTGAGATTTAAAAAATTAGATTATACACAACAACCAATTTTATTATGAATAAATATGATGAAAAAGGCACGAGAGAGTTTATAGAAAAAAAGGATGAGAGAGAAACCAGAGTAAAATTCACACGCATGTACCAACAAAATCTAGGGATACCAAGTAAGTGTGGCACAAGTAGTAAGTTGCTTGGGCCCCTTAAGCATTTGGCCAGGAGTTCGATCCCTGACCGGTGTGTATGGAGAGACATCGCTTGGGAGATGTCAGCCCTTAAATGAACCCCAGTACCTCGAACGATTAGTCTTCCCAGTCGCCGGGGAAGATACCTTGGGAAACCAAAAAAAATCTAGGGATCGAATAAAAAAAGTATTTGCTGTGTTTTCAAGAAGTTAACAGGTATAACTATTATTTTTATTATTAAAATTTCAATTTCAATTTTAATTTTTAACTGTTGAAAAATATCAATGTGCTTCGTTTGATATTTTCCAACAGTTAAAAATTAAAATTGAAATTTTAATAATAAAAATAATAGTTATAGTGACACTCCATCGGTGAAAAAATAATAATTTCATGACCAAGTATGTTAAGTGGGATGCTAGATACTTATTTTTCATTACTTTAAGAGTCATTAACCGGAGTTGGCAATGTATGGTATTGCCTTGCAGTTGGCAAATTCGCGCCAAACTTCATCTATTTTTTCTCTTCAATATTTTAAGGAGTATTTACAGTTCAATTTTTATTTTATAGATGTTCAAATACGGAAAGTTTGTTCCTCGATAACCAGTTGGATGAAAAAATTAAAATTTCATCACAAAATACGTAAAGTGAGATATTAATCATGGTGTTTTTGTGTACTTTTTGGTTAATAACAAATACAACTCTTTTTCTTTTTCAAATATTGAGTAGTACTTTAAATTCCAAAAAAAAAAATTAGATATTCAAATACACAAAATTCGCTCCTCAATAACTAATTAGGTGAAATTATTTTTACTTTCATGACATAATACGTAAAGCCCAGGAACGATAAGAAGAGTGCCCGAAACCACGTTACATACTGTTTACCTAGAATAAGCAAACAGGAAATAGAAAAGAAGCACCTCTGGAAATTCCTGTTGCAAATCGGAGATTTATTTTTTCCACGGTAGTTAACCATATTTGTTTTACGGAAATTTCACTTATCTTCAAGTATTTACTCCTATGGAAATTTCAGTCACATTTACAATAGAACCCCATATCATTTTCCGCCAACTTAGTATGGGCGCTTCTATTTTCCTTGTGATTTTCATCCAACCCTACTGTTTAACCATTTCTTGATTCTGTTATCATTTTTAATTATTATGATCTCTCCTAAGTTTGACAAACGAAAATGAGGAAAGCCCCGTGCATAGCACGGGTATTAGGACTAGTGTTACGCAAACGAGGAGGGCCGTGTGTTTCTGTTTCTTTTCTACGAAATACGAAATGGAATTTCCTTTTCCTAATAATATAAGAATATTCCATCATAACTGCCTCGTTATGTTTTTTCTCCTCAAATTTTATACTACATCTCGTGGAAATCGTATTCGTATTTAATGGAGTATAATATAAAGGGTCTTTTTTTTTCTACCCCCTCCCTTAAACCCCATACCCCCCAAAATGACCAAACGGACAAAAATACCCCTTAAATTTCAAAATTTTTCGGAAATACCTTAAATCCGGAAGTATATTTTTTTGATTTTTCGGAAATATCTTATTTTATGGTATTTTCGGAATACATTTTACATTCCGGAAATACCGTAAAATGAGATATTTCCGGAAATACCATATACCCCCCTCAATATTGCCTTCCGGAATTATGTTAAAAATAGATATTTCCGGAATTGAAAATGTTGTTTTGGAAATTTTAAAAAATTGGACGTTTACCCACGGTTTTGTCCGTGGGTAAAAGTCCATGTTTTTTTTAAAAAAACTTTTACCTACGGACAAAATCGTGGGTAAAAGTCCAATTTTTTAAACTTTCCGGAAACACCTAAAAATAAGGTATTTCCGGAAGGCAAATAGGTATTTCCGGAAGGCAAATAGGTATTTCCGAAAGCTAGGTATTTCCGGAAGGCAAATAGGTATTTCCGGAAGCCAAATTGCCTTCCGGAAATACATCTGGTATTTCCGGAAAACCCATATGTGTATTTCCGGAAAAATCTTGAATTTTCTTTTTTACGCAAAATTAGTGGTATTTTGGGAATTTATTGAAAAAAGGGGTATGGGGTACAATATGGGGGGGGGGGGGTACCCAAAAAAAAACGCCCAATATAAATGGTAATTGAAATTTGTAACGTGATGGACCCGTTTTCCGTGTGCCGTGGTGGTGTATCTTGACTGATGACTAACAACATCCCCACCACGCTAAGAAAGTTGACTTTAGCAATTACCTGCGAAGTGAATACTAATATTTGACTGACCGGGTCTGCGCGATTAGAATATTACATATATTTATATTACGGTGACAAATAATGTACCCGTATCATAAATTTGGGTGCTGCACCCAACATGTCAGTTGTGAATGTATTTTTCAGTTGGTCAAACAAAAAGTCATCAAGTTTTCATTTGGTAAAAAAAAAAAACCATCACATTTTGCCTTACCCAACTAACTGACAATAGTACTTAAGAATTTGCCTTATATTATATATATCATCGCTCCACCTTGCATTAAAGTTTCCCCCTTTTCATACATACTATTATTACTACAATCAGCAAAGAATTAGTGGCAGACGAAGAAAGCTGGATAACTTCAATTATTGAAGAGAAGAAAAAAAGACAAGAGCAAAGGCAGGTAGGTGGTAGGTGTTGAAGAAGAATGGTTCCAACTTGAGTTGAGAATTGAATCACAATTAGGTTCTCAAAGGGGAAGTGGTAGAAATAGAATATTGAGATTCCAATGGGAAATTGCTGGGGTTCTCCACCTAAACAATCAATTCCAACCCCAACCCCAACTGGAAGCGGTAAGAAACTTGTTATTTGCCTTTTTTTTTCCCCTTAATTAATTGATTTCTCTATTCTTCTTATTCTAACTAGCTATCGTGTTATGTAGCTGCGCCGGGGACACCACAATTCCATTCCCAGACGACTAGCAGCTACACTACGACTTCTTATGGAAGCGCCGGGAACAGCTCCTCCATAAATAGCAAGTTCTCCTCTGTGTCATCATAAAGTGGAAGCGAATTACCAGGTTATTCGAATGGCCGGATCTTACCTACCTCTAATTTGAGGATCTTCACTTTTGCGGAGTTGAAGACTGCAACTAAGAATTTCAGAGCCGATATGCTGCTTGGGGAAGGGGGTTTTGGAAAAGTCTTCAAGGGTTGGTTTGAGGATAGGACTACGCCAAAGAATGGAAGTGGAACTGTTGTTGCCGTTAAAAAATTGAACTCCGAAAGCTTACAAGGACTTGAGGAGTGGCAGGTACGTAATCCAACACACCATCAGACACCCTTTCATCTTATCACTGGTTCATGGTGGATTATATGAGCATAAATTGATACAAAATTTCATAAGTGCATGTCATGATCACATATCATAAACTACTAACAAGCCCCATGAGATGACCATCAAGCTCAAGCATTGATTTGATTTAATTTAATTTTGGGGTGCAGACTTCCCTCACAGTTCATCAAATTTATCAAACTATAGGCCTAACATATATAAATAATTTTGTTGATATCATTTATGTGGTGCACTGCAGTCAGAGATTAATTTTCTAGGACGCCTTTCTCATCCCAACCTTGTTAAGCTGTTGGGATACTGTTACGAGGATACAGAGCTTCTTCTTATCTATGATTTCATGCAGAAGGGCAGTTTGGAAAATCACCTATTTGGAAGTCAGTGCTCACCACTTTAATTAATTAATTAAATGCCATTGTCTTCTCTACTCAAGTTTAAACATGAAATAAACATTGGTTTTATTACTTTAATTGTATAGGGGGCTCTGCTGTTCAGCCACTTCCTTGGGACATCAGGCTTAAGATAGCAATTGGAGCAGCACGTGGCCTTTCATTCTTGCATACATCTGACAAAGGAATAATTTACAGAGACTTCAAGGCCTCCAATATATTGCTTGATGGGGTGAGACTAAATTCGTATTGCCATTTCATCATCATCAACATGAACATGATCATAAAATTTGATTTTTGCCTACCTATTTCTTATATCAGAAATCATTATAGTTTAGAATATACTAGAGTTTTCATTAAATTCAAATCTGGTTATGGTGCAACAGTCCTATAATGCAAAGATGTCAGATTTTGGGTTGGCAAAGTTGGGTCCTTCGGCTAGTCAATCCCATGTGACCACAAGGGTGATGGGCACATATGGTTATGCGGCTCCTGAATATATGCAAACAGGTAATCACTCTCTCTCCCTCTCTCACTCTCACTCTCACGGTGTTCCAATTTTTGGATATTTTAAAATACAAATTTAATTTGATTCCTTTCCTTTTATTAATTATACAGGGCATCTATATGTAAAGAGTGATGTGTATGGTTTTGGAGTTGTTTTGATGGAGATACTAACAGGCCTACGAGCACTTGATACCAACCGTCCAAGCGGACAACACAATCTAACAGAGTGGATCCAACCGTACCTACATGATAGAAGAAAATTGAAGAGCGTTATGGATTCTCGATTGGAAGGCAAATATCCATCCAAAGCTGCATTTCGTATAGCTCAGCTCGCTTCGAAGTGTCTTGCACCTGAGCCCAAACAGCGGCCATCCATGAATGAAGTTGTGGAGAGCTTGGAACGAGTTCAAGCTGCAAATGAGAAAACCATGGAACCCAAATTCCGCTCAACTCATCGTACTCATCAAACTGCGCATCATCATTCTCCATTACATCCATAGCGGGATGGTAATCTTGAACTCGTGCAAACTAATCCCATCAAGTAAGGGTATTTGCTTTCGGATGAATAGGATGAGAGGCTATTGGTTGTTTTATTTGTCCCTTCACTAAAGAGTTTGCCAGTTGTTCATTTTGTATTTCTTGGACTCAGTAGCTAGCAAAGAGATTTGTGCTGGGAAATCAGTTATTATTATAATTTCTGTGGCTTCACTGACTGAGTTGTGGTTTTGCCAAGCAGGAGAGGTTTCTAGTACAAGATGTTGTATCATTATTACTTACTTCATACATGCTTCCCTTTCTATATATTGAGTAGAATAGATACCTAACTTGTGCTGAATTAGAATCCCATATACCCATTTTGGATCTCAATCGAACTGATATGTATTGTGAAAAATAACAAGAATAGGATCTGGAATGCTGACTGAGCCGCGTCTACATTAGGCAGCTTAGGAGAATTAATCTTTACATTCTCGATCCGTGAGCAACTTTGATAAAAGCATTAGCACTCATAGAAGCTTTTCAAGAGCTTCAACTTCAGCTATTTCAAATTTCAAATGACTCAAACTTGTTACTCATGAGAGTAATCAAAGCATCATATTCCTCAGGAAAAACTTCAAGCTATACTGATTTTATGAGATTTCACTGTGTTTTTAATTTGTGTGTAGATCAAGTGCATTTTTTAGTGGGAATGGATCTACTAACAGTTTCAAACTTACAATCATGTAACCCCTCATTCGGGTACCCTAAAATGCCAGTTCTGGTCCTCTGGATGCGTTAAACCCAATACACCCCTCATCGACACTTATGGCCAGGGTATCCTGTAAATATTTACGGGCGTGTTAATTATCATATACCCTCATTTAGAGTGTCTGTAAATACTTCTTCTGTCCCATATTATATATCGTTTTAGACAAAAAAAATTGTCCCATATTATATGACGTTTTACAATATCAATGCATAATTAATGTTTTCTTTCCTATCATACCCTTAATTTAATAACTTCTATTCTATTAATTTATCTTCCCAATGACATTAATGATGGATAATTTTGTAAAGTAACTCAAAATTTCTTTTTTTCATACAAAATTAACTACTTTTTTTAATTTGTGTGAAATGGCCAAAACGTCATATAATATGGGACGGAGGGAGTATATTTTTGGATACCCCGTCTTTGGTAACAACATACCCGCTAGTGTGTTGGTGCTAGCCTATAAATGAATGGAAATACGCCGAATGAGATAGCTCTAACACTTGAAGCAATTGGGATATCACTAACACTTTGTCTCAACAATTTCTTTGCGGGACAAATTTGTCTTTGACAATTTTTTCAGAATACATTAGTCTTCACATTTTCAAAACGAGACACGTTAGTCCCATGTCCATCAAGTGTTAGACACCTCATCCAACGCCTTCTACGTGGCGCGTTATGTGCCAATGTGTCACGTTAGCTGACACGTTATTTCTTATTTTGGCCCAAATTAGTCCCTAGCTTGACAGATTTTGAATTTTTTAAAAAAAGTGACATATTGGTCTCTGCACGTTTTGGGGCAAATTGATCTCTGATTACCCACAAAAATGGTTTCTGGTTTCCAAAATCAAAAAACCATTAGACACATAGAAAAGAGAGAGAACACAGAGAGAAGAAGAAGGAACGACGAAGAAGGAAGTGTAGCTTGAAGGAACGACGAAGAGAACCAAAACACCGTGAAATGCCCTGATGTTGTTGATTCTCTAATTTTTTCATGCCCTAATGTTGTTGATTCTCCAATTTTTGTAGAAAGGTTAGATTTTTTACAATGTTATTCCATTTTCTTCCGTCACACACAAATATGGGTTTAAACGAAAAATGAGTTTCACCTCGCAGCTCCCCCCTCTCTCTCTCTCTCTTTCTATGTTTGGAGATGGTGAAAAAATTTCTGGTTGTTAGAAACCACTGTAATGGAGAAGTAGACGTTCAATGACCAATTTGTCCCAAAACATGCAGGGACCAATATGTCCTTTGTTTTTTAAAATTTCAAAATTTGTCAAGTTAGGGAAAAATTTGGGTCAAAAAAAAGTATTATGTGTCAATTAATGTGACACGTTGGCACATAATGTGTCACCTAGGAGGTGTTAAATGAGGTGTCTAACACTTGATGGAAGGAGAGACTAACATGTCTCGTTTTGAAAATGTGAAGGGCTAATGTGTCCCGAAAAAATTGTTAGGGACAAATTAGTCCTGTGAGGAAATTGTCAGGACCATTTTGGACCTTTAGTCTTTTAAAAATCGTTGCGAGACAACAAATACGAGTGCGAAAAAATGCTATTGACCACGTCAGATACCGTATTTCACTGCTATAATGAAGTGATGTCAAATTGCATGCTACCGTCGCAATAGAACGACATTGTGGCCGTGGCAGGTCGAAAAATGCTACCGTCGCAATATAATTGGGAAAATGAAAAAGGGTTGTTGGTCAAAGTGGTAACTAGACTTGGATCCCATTCCAAGGTCTCGGGTTCGAATATTGGGTGTAACAAAAACTCTTTGGGAGGGGAGAACCACACGGGCCGGCAAAGCTGGGTACTCGTGGCCAACAAGGTTCCTCGACGTAGATTAGTCACTGACAAAGCCGATGGAAATTACACACTAATGATATGGTAACAAAAAAAAGTTGTAGGGACGTGTGTAATAATTTGATTTATGAATTATTTTTGCGGGGCAAAGGGAGTTGAAATCGTGTGTAATAATTTGTAGTAAAAAACTAAAGGAAGTTAATGAAATTATTAAATTTCATAAATTGAATAATTTCGAAAATTGGATAATTTTAAAAATTTGCAGGTAAAAAACAATTTAGGTAATTGAATTTTGGATAAATAGTTTTGATAAAAGCATTAACTTTTGATGAATAGTTTATGTATTTACCATATACTATTCATCTTTTAATGATTTGGATATCAATGAGAACAAGAATCGTGATAAAGATCGTATAGATAGAGGTAAAGCTCATAAACCTTCAGATCTTGTTGATAAGGGTAAACCTCTTAATATCATTGAGCCTAACCAAAAGAGTAAGGAGAAGTTAATCTATTGTCTCATTGATCAAACTTGTAGTTCGAAGGATGTTGTTCCGATCATGGATAAGTCCTTGGTGGATAAACCTATCGAGAAAGGTAAAAGTGTTGCTATTCAAGACGATGCACAATCTAGTTAGATGTTAATGACTTGGTTGTTAAGAGTCAAGATCTTAACAATACTTCCGGAGGAGAGGATATTAAAGACAAAGATTGTACTGCTCAATATGATGCATAATCTAGCCCACGTGTTAATGTCTTGGTTGTTTTGAGTTCTTCTAGAAATGTTGCATATAGTCACAATGCTAGTGAAGGTATTATTGTTCGTAGTGAGACTCTTAAAGAGAACTGTTCAGAACCTAATCTCATCCACCCTTCTCCCTTCAAATATTGATGACTCTAAGGCTCCTGAAGCTGACATGCATATTCTTTTTTTTGTTGGTATGGACCATTGTTGGCTACCCACAGAGTGTCCCAACGCTTTCAACGAAAGACTAATCTCCGTTCGTGCTTAGGATCAAATTTCGCACTGACCAACACCGAGTTTGTCCACTGCGAGAATCGAACCTGGGAGCATCGAGTCAACCCTTGTGTCTCAAAGTAGATTAAACCATTGGGCCAATGGTGTTGGTTGCTGACATGCATATTCTAGGCGGGCGATCATGGAGATGGTGGTAGTCCACCGGAGAAAGCTTTATCCACTATTTCGTAAAGATCACAAAAGAAAAAGTGGAGCCAAATGACACTAAATTTCCATATTGCCCATTCTAAAAGAAGATAATGAATGTGCTGATATATTTGAATCCTATGGTAGTCATCGTAAAAGAGTTCCTTTTTAAAACAAAATCAGTTTAACATGTAGTCCAGAATTTAACATATACACGGAAACTTTGTGTGAAAATTATTGGGTTTTAAGCAAAAAACCCTAAAATGCCCAACAGCTATATTTTCAAATTTGAAATATAGCTGTTAGAATATTGTGACCAAATAGTCCCTGTTTACAGTTTTTAATTACAGCTGTTACTAACTAATTCAGTTAGTTTGTTAAAACAGTTTTTTAACAAACTGAGTTGTTAGCTGCAACAACTCAAACTATCAGCTAATACATCCAGAGAAAGCTATAAATATAGCAATTGTACATACAGAGAAATCTGTGTAAAAAACAGACTGAATAGAAAGAAATAAAATTACATTGCTTTAGTTTTTACAAGTCTTCTATTCTGTTTTCCTTCTGTGTGCATCTTTCTCTACTTTGTGCTTATTCAGATTCTGGTTTTCTGAGAGTGTGCGAGTCAAGAACTTCAACAGGAGGTTGAAGAACACCTCGCATCAAGAGAAAACAGAGAGTTAGTACAAATCTCAAAGTGTGAGTTAAAAGTGAGAAAATAAAACCGAGAGAGGGTGGATTTATACCTTCAGCAAACGTTTATTTGTTCCAATCTTCACAGGTGGTGAAGATCCACATACAATCAGTTCTGGAAGGATTCTTCAAGGCACTGAAGCTGTGTGTGTTTGTTCTCAGTTAATGCATCATATGTAGAAAAGACAAATAGTGAAAGCTTAGGGTTTACTGTTTGTAACAAACAGTTAAATCAGAAACTGAAACAGAAGAGAAATCAAGTGTCCTACCTTCGTTGTGCAAGGATCCCGGTGTGTAGAGTCAAGATCCATCAAAGATTGTACCAGAAACAGAAAGAAAAGAAGTAAATCAGTATTTGAAACTTAGGTTTTCAAACCGTAGAGAAACAGAAGAGTTTAAGGAGAAAAGAAGGAGATATACTTGAGTCTTGTGGTGAATCAAGGCTTTGCTGAGAAGCTGAGGTTGATTCTTCATCAAAAGACCAGCTGAATTCAAGAACCAGCGCCTGTCTTCGTGGAGAAGACGAAGTGCAGAGAGGGAAATCAAGAAACGGTGGAAATATCTTGTTAAAAAGTGAATTAGGGTTTCCAAAAGCCTTATATACTGATCCGGTTCGTGACCCGTTCCAAGATCCGTGCGCAGTAGCAGTGCGTACCCGTTGGGTTCCGCACGGGTATCACTGATCCAACCAGTAATTGGACTGGGTCTTTCAGTATTGGGCCTCACTAATTGTACCCCAGTATTGTTCCTCATACAACCTACATTCAAACAACAAATAAATTGGTCAATAATTGGTAAATGGTTATCAATTTCAACATGGTATCAGAGCTGGTAACAATCCAGGGAAAAACAAGAAATTTCTAACTCTACTCTGTTTCTTTAAGCTTTCTTTAAGTTTTCTTTAAATTCTCTAACATTTACACAGTGAGAAATTGTGTAAGTGTGTGTCTACTAATCTTTCAGTTGTGTTTTAAGTGTATTACAGGGTGGCTAATACAAGTGGACATGACAGCTATGTTCCCAAACTCAATGGGAAGGACTATGAGACCTGGGCCATACAGATGAGACCTGTTCTTGGTGCTCATGGGTGTCTGTATGTGGTAAAACAAGGGCTTACACCTCTAGCAGGAACTGAAAATGCTGCTCAAAGGAAAGAATACTATGAGAATGAAATAAGAGACTTCAAAGGCTTGTCCCTCATTCATAGAGCCTGTGGAGAGGCTGACTTTGAGAGAGTAAGGGGCTGTGAAACATCTAAAGCTGCTTGGGATGCTTTAGAAAACTATTATTGTGGTGCTGCCCCTATTAAGGAAGAAAACTACAAGCATTGAGAGCTCAGTATGAAAGCCTCAAGATGAAAAGGGATGAAAAGGTCACTGATTTCTTGAACAGAGTGAAGAAGATCAAAAATGAAATGGCTCTTCAAGGAGAAAAACTTGAAGAGAGTGTCATATGCAAAAAGATACTAAGGTCAATGCCTAAGAAGTGGTATGTGGTGACCAATACCATTGAGGAGACTACAAAAAGGGAAGACCTGAAGTTAGAAGAACTTCAGGGTAAACTAGAGGCCAAGGAGGTCAGAATGGAGATCCTTGATGAAGAATCTGGAGAAGATGATGAGCAGGCTTTACTCACCAAGTCTAATGGCAAGTGGTCAAAAGGCAGCAGAGGCAAGGGTAAGTCAGGTAAATCTAACTCTAATTCTAATTTCACTAAGAAAGGTAGCAATACACCTAAGAAGGACAAATCTAAAGTGAAATGCTACAAGTGTGACAAATATGGGCATTATGCCACTGAATGTCCCACCAGAAATGATTCTAAGTCTAAGGAAACTGAAACTGAAGCCAATGTGGCTAAAGAAGATTCAGATTCAGAATCTGAATGTATGGCTTTTAGTATGATAATAGAAGACTTAGAAGACATAGAAACTAAGGAAGTTTCTGTAGCTACAGCTGAACCTGAAACTAGGGAAGTTTTTTGGGGTTCTAAGGCTGAAACAGAAACTAAGGAAGTTTCTGTGGGTTCTGTGACTGAACCCAAAACTGATGCTAGGAAAGTGTCTGTGATATCTAAATTTGAACTAAGAGCAGAATATGGGGAGGTTCATGAGAGTTTAGATTTAGTAAACTTAGAAAATGGAATTGTCAAAATTGTGAACTTTGACTCTATAAATTCAGAATCTGTAAATTTCAAAACTGTGAGTTTAGAAAGTTTTGATTCTGAAACTGAATTAGGAACAGAAATTAGGGCAATTTCTGTGATACCTAAAACTGACCCTAGGATAAGGAAATACTGTGAATATGCTGTTTGTGCTATGTCAACTAATATTTGCAGGTTTTTTGAAGTAATGTGGCATTTGAACTATGGCTGTCCAAGGTGTAACTCCCCAAAAATAATAAATTAATTTAATTAATTAATTAGATGAAATTGGGTGGTAGAAATAATAATATAATTATTATTTATTATTTATTAAAGTGATTATAAGGATTTTAATTAATTAAGGAGTAGTATAGTAATTGGAGGTGGTGTTGAAAATAAGTTGGGCTTAAGCTGCGGGAAAGCCCGCAATCCAAGCCTACACATATTTAAAGTGAAAAATTAGGTTTTGGGGTTCATTTGAGAAAAGAAAGGAGAATTGCGAAATAGAGAGAGGAAAGGAGGGTGGGGGCGGCGCAAATCCCAAGGAGGGGGAGGGGAGGTTTCGCGACTTCACAAGGGAGAAGAGGAGAGGAGGAGAGTTCGCGAATCAGGAGGAGGGAAGAGGCGCCATTGTTGCTGAGGTTCTGTAGGTGACTTTCTCAAGGAAGTGGTGCTCTCCTAATCTAAGGTAAGGGTGAGCGTTTCGATTTAATATAATTGAGTATGTGATGGGTTTTGTGGGGTTTTGTGATGTTGATGTGGATTTGAGGTGAATATGTGTAAAATTGATGAAGAATTGATAGATTATGATGTTGTTTGATGAATTGTTGATGTTGTTATGTGTAATTTCGTGCGTGTGACGTTTGATGATGGTTGGGAAAGAATTATGATGTGATCATGCTGATTTTCGTGTAAAAGAAATTCTGCTGCATGTAGACTACTCGATGAAATGGCCATTGTGTGCGTATGTGGGGTGTTTTGGGTGAAACTTCGAATTCTGGGCATATTTTACCGTGCCATCTTTTGCATTTGCGTGCCCAAATTCAATTTTAAACATTTTGGCTCGAGTGGTTTTATTTTTGCACGTGTCATTTTGGAGTTGTCCCGGTGGGTGTTGCATTGTGTGCGTATGTGGGGTGTTTTGGGTGAAACTTCGAATTCTGGGCATATTTTACCGTGCCATATTTTGCATTTGCGTGCCCAAATTCAATTTTAAACATTTTGGCTCGAGTGGTTTTATTTTTGCACGTGTCATTTTGGAGTTGTCCCGGTGGGTGTTGCATTGTGTGCGTATGTGGGATGTTTTGGGTGAAACTTCGAATTCAGGGCATATTTTACCGTGCCATCTTTTGCATTTGCGTGCCCAAATTCAATTTTAAACATTTTGGCTCGAGTGGTTTTATTTTTGCACGTGTCATTTTGGAGTTGTCCCGGTGGGTGTTGCATTGTGTGCGTATGTGGGATGTTTTGGGTGAAACTTCGAATTCTGGGCATATTTTACCGTGCCATCTTTTGTATTTGCGTGCCCAAATTCAATTTTAAACATTTTGGCTCGAGTGGTTTTATTTTTGCACGTGTCATTTTGGAGTTGTCCCGGTGGGCGTTGCTGTCACTGTTTTCCAAAATGCGCTGTTGCTGTTTTTAAAATAGTGCTGTTGCTGTTTTTGTTCCAAGGTGTTGCTGTCACTGTTTTCCAAAATGTGCTGTTGCTGTTTTTAAAATAGTGCTGTTGCTGTTTTGTTCCAAGGTGTTGCTGTCACTGTTTTTCAAAATGTGCTGTTGCTGTTTTTATGTTGTTTGTTGCTGTTTTAGCGTATTAAAATGCTGCTGTTTTTATGTTGTTCGCTGCTGTTTTTGGCGTATAAACGCTACTGTCTGTAGGTTGTTTTACTGCTGTTTTTAGCGCATAAACGCTACTGTTTTTAGGCTGTTTATGCTGCTGTTTCCTTAAATGTTAAGGTGCTGTTTTCTCAATTTAAATGTGAGCTTTATGATGATGATGTGATATAATTGTGATGATTATGACGAGTACTCTCTATGAGTGTTTTTATGACGACGATGACGAGGACTCCAGGTGAGTGATTGGGTGTGGCACATGTGTCCATAGTGTCTCATAGCATGTGCATATTATGACGAATAGGCTTCGGCCTCTTATTGACGTAAAACAGTGACGATGCGCCCATAGTGGCTTATTTATGACGCGAATGGTACCATCATGCATATACCCAGGCGTGGGTTGCATTTCCATGCACATACATGATTTATGACTTGTGGTAAAAATTGTGATTTGAGTTAGTGTTCAGTGACGATGATGTTGGTGGTGACGACGATGTTGTATGACTGCTTTGTTCACATTACTCTGTTATGTACTTGATTATGTTTTGTTGAAATTCTCACCCCTTCTGCTTGAAATGTTGCTCTATTGTGGCAACGCTGCAGGTAACCGCGAGTGAAGGTCCTGCTGCCTTTTTAATAGCTATTGGGATGTCTGTCGAGTCGCTCTCTGATACTGTGACACCTAGGGGGCGTGGTTGAAGTTTGTTAATTAATTAACTAATTGTTCAATGATTATGTCGATGATGTGAGACGTGTTTGAGTGGTATTAGTGAGTTATTGTTTTATTCCGCTGTGATGTGATTTTTGGAGTTTAACTTTCATGACGGGTGTTTTGTTGCACAGACCTTGGTGGGTGCAGTTGATGAGTTTTGTTAATGACGATGTGGCATTTCTTTTCTACCAGTTAAATTAATATTTGCGAAAAAGAAATTACTCTGATAAACGACGTGTAAATTATGGGGTAGAAAAGGGGTGTTACACAAGCCACATAACTAGTCATAAGGAATGGCTGTTTGACACTTATTCTAGAAAGGAAATTGGTATTAAAATGGCTGAACCTATTACAGCAACTGCTGTAAGGAACCCAAGGTTCAAAAGGGAAGTTGAAAAGGTTATATCCACTAGAAATATTTCCTATGTTCCAAACACTAATTGTTTAATAGGCAAACTGTTATTTGAAAGGCTGAAATATTAGATTAAGAAAGTAATCCAGATTGAATATTCATCTACATATGGGACACTTAATATGTTTTCATTAAGTGCCAACAAAATGGTTTTAACATGTGTAGATGAATACTCAAAGCTTTGGATTTATTTGATAAAAACCAAAGAAAGAGCTTTGGTATGTTTTAAACTGTTTCAGGTTGAAACTGAACTACATGGAAGCTGTCATAAGGAGGAAAGCAGTACTAAAGACCCTATGATGAGGAAACATGACACTAAGGAAGCTGTACAACAGCTAGCAGATGGAATTTCTCATTATAAGGAATCTGCCACACTACATTCTGATCCTATTGGTCAATTTCTGACTAAGGGACAAAGACTGACAGGTTGTGAACTTGTTACAATTGACAAAGTGAATGAAGGAGACCTCATACACTATGTAATGAGGACAGATTCAGAACTATGTGATTGCTATGAAGCTCTTGGAAGAGAAGGGCTGAGAAGTGCTACAATTGAGGAGTTAAACTCCACTTATGAAGACTTAGGGACTCTATGGGATGTCTATGGACTAGAAGTCTTAAGGGAACCTAAAAGCTCTACTTTACAACATGTAGTAAGGACTGACAAAGCAGATTGCAATTCTGCCAGCAACAATGCAGAATGCTTTCTGGGTTTCAAAGCTGCCACTCAAGCAGCTTGTCTAGTAGCTTGGCTGAACCACTGCTCAACTAAAGAGCAGATGGCGGATTTCTTATTAAAGGCTCTAAAAGGTAAGATTTTAACTAAAGCTTAGGAGACAGCTAGGTTGAAAGCTAACATCTGGGGGCTTGTCCCAGATCATCACTGATTAATGCCTAACAGGGGGTTGTCCTGGTATTAGAATCTGTCTCTAAGCCTATCTCCTTATTATGCTTAAGGAAGGGCTCTAAGTTTTAGTGTTTTTTTAGCTTAAGGGAGGGTATTGGGTTTTAAGCAAAAAACCCTAAAATGCCCAACAGCTATATTTTCAAATTTGAAATATAGCTGTTAGAATATTGTGACCAAATAGTCCCTGTTTACAGTTTTTAATTACAGTTGTTACTAACTAATTCAGTTAGTTTGTTAAAACAGTTTTTTAACAAACTGAGTTGTTAGCTGCAACAACTCAAACTACCAGCTAATACATCCAGAGAAAGCTATAAATATAGCAACTGTACATACAGAGAAATGTGTGTAAAAAACAGACTGAATAGAAAGAAATAAAATTACATTGCTTTAGTTTTTACAAGTCTTCTATTCTGTTTTCCTTCTGTGTGCATCTTTCTCTACTTTGTGCTTATTCAGATTCTGGTTTTCTGAGAGTGTGCGAGTCAAGAACTTCAACAGAAGGTTGAAGAACACCTCGCATCAAGAGAAAACAGAGAGTTAGTCCAAATCTCAAAGTGTGAGTTAAAAGTGAGAAAATAAAACCGAGAGAGGGTGGATTTATACCTTCAGCAAACGTTTATTTGTTCCAATCTTCACAGGTGGTGAAGATCCACATACAATCAGTTCTGGAAGGATTCTTCAAGGCACTGAAGCTGTGTGTGTTTGTTCTCAGTTAATGCATCATATGTAGAAAAGGCAAATAGTGAAAGCTTAGGGTTTACTGTTCGTAACAAACAGTTAAATCAGAAACTGAAACAGAAGAGAAATCAAGTGTCCTACCTTCGTTGTGCAAGGATCCTGGTGTGTAGAGTCAAGATCCATCAAAGATTGTACCAGAAACAGAAAGAAAAGAAGTAAATCAGTATTTGAAACTTAGGTTTTCAAACCGTAGAGAAACAGAAGAGTTTAAGGAGAAAAGAAGGAGATATACTTGAGTCTTGTGGTGAATCGAGGCTTTGCTCAGAAGTTGAGGTTGATTCTTCATCAAAAGACCAGCTGAATTCAAGAACCAGCGCCTGTCTTCGTGGAGAAGACGAAGTGCAGAGAGGGAAATCAAGAAACGGTGGAAATATCTTGTTAAAAAGTGAATTAGGGTTTCCAAAAGCCTTATTTACTGATCCGGTTCGTGACCCGTTCCAAGATCCGCGCGCAGTAGCAGTGCGTACCCGTTGGGTTCCGCACGGGTATCACTGATCCAACCAGTAATTGGACTGGGTCTTTCAGTATTGGGCCTCACTAATTGCACCCCAGTATTGTTCCTCATACAACCTGTATTCAAACAACAAATAAATTGGTCAATAATTGGTAAATGGTTATCAATTTCAACAAAAATATATATCATTTCTTGCTATCCAAAAAAAATAAATAATAGTATCATTTATTGTTTTAAACCGTCCCTTGTCATTTCGGCAGGAGGTGGAGGAAGCACGTGAGATAATTCAACCCCATGATTGAATTGTAATTTTGGATGCACGGAACCCTAGGCATAGGCTTTATATATAAAATAGGGAGGAATAGTAACAGAAAAAGAAGGCGGCACTTCAAATTGAGAAAAAGCCGCACAACACAGTACAGAGAGGACGCACAGTAGCGCCGGCTTAGAGAGAGAGAGTTTTGGGTACCCGTTGTTGACATTGTGAGAGAGCTCTGAGCAGAAAAAGGAGACTAAATTTTTAGGATCGGAAATTTCTCTATTCCGGGTTATTTTTATCTCTGTAATTTATGACTCCTAATTTTATTTTATTGTTCTCGATCACTATGGATAGCTAAATCTTCTTTTAGGGTCTTAGGTGGATCTTACATGTTTAGAGACCTTTTTATGTTCTAATTTCATATCTGAATTTTGGTTTTTATTTCAATTAACATTGTCCTATTGTTTTTATCACATAATTAGGATTAGCTACCCTATGCATGTTCATAATCAATTAGTTGATCAGCGACCGTACTGCAACTAGTTGGTGGACCTATAGGATAATTGGGGCTAAAATTAATGCATGACCAAACTTTAATTTAGTCTTCCAATCATTCAACCTTTTTGCTCTTTATGCTTTTCTTAATTTAAATTCTTGCATGACCAAATAAGGGTTAGTTTAGGAAAAAGAATATTAATCACGAATGACCAAACAGATTAATAGCTTTAGTAAATGGATTGGTAATTGAATAAAACAAAGGAATTCAGGTAGAATTAGACATAGGGGAATTGAAGCTTGCAAGTGAAACCGTGACCCTAGGTCTCTCTCTATTGATTGAATTTTGTATTTTAATTCTTGCTATTTATTTCTTTTTATTTTATTTTCTATAACCATCAATTATTCGTTCGTCTAAATAATAATAATCTTAAGTAGTTTGGTACTTGTTAATTAACCCCTGTGGAGACGATAATCTTTTATACTACTTCTGCGAAAGAGTACACTTGCTCTAAGTGTGTTTTTAACGCAACAAGTTCATAGCCTCCATTTCTTCACCAACCCATTCTCACGATCTATCACTTCTGAAAAACTCTTTATATTTTATTTACGTTCTTTTCGCACCGCTGGTCCGTCAAGAGCTGATCTTTCGCTAAGAGTTAGTTAGGGTTGCATTCTTCAAGTTGTATAATCTGCCTACATTAGAGGTATTTCTGTCTTTACGTTTGTTATTATTTAATTGTTGTGTTTTGTACTAGGGAGTGGGGTATCTCTCTAGGGTAGCTGCATGTACTAGGAAGTGGGGTATCTTTCTAGGACAGTTGATTGTAACAGGGGTGGGGTATCTCTTGTTATTGTATTGTTAGATTTGAGGGCTCTTCATAGGTGGGGTATTCTAGGAGAAGAGTTCCTGAGTCTGTAAAGGTTTTCCAAGGCACCTGTAAGCCTTGTTGTTTTGGTTAGTGGAAAATCTCACAAGGGTGTGAGGACTGGACGTAGGTCACTAGGAGGTGACCGAACCAGGATAAATCTCTGCGTGCTTTACTGCTTTCCTGCTTTACTGTTTTACCGCTTTACTGCTTTGTTTTCTAATTCCTTCGCTTCCATTTAACTTGCGCGAAAAATTGATCTAAGTCATTGAAAAGGGGAAAACATTTTCAAAAAGTTTTAAATCTCAATTCACCCCCCCTCTTGAGACTGAAGCCACTTGGCAACAAGTGCTATCAAAGCTAGACTCTTGTATAAAGGGCCTAGCAGCTTCAAGAGAAATGGCTTCAGGTTGGTCTACGCAAGAGGGTGCTTCTCTTACCCGTCCTCCGGGATTCAACGGGAAAGATTACGCATATTGGAAAGAAAGAATGAGAATCTTTATTGAAGGGGTAGACTTAGATGTTTGGGATGCTGTGGAAAAAGGACCCTATGTCCCCACACATATAGTAGATGGTATTCTTACAATAAAAAGTAGAAATGAATGGTCTGATGATGAGAAAAGAAAAGTGCAACGTAATTTACGTGCTAAAAATATTATTACTTCTGCTTTGAGTGCTGATGAATTTTTTCGAGTTTCAAACTGTAAATCTGCCCAAGAAATGTGGGACAATCTCCAAGTTACTCATGAGGGTACAAGTGAAGTGAAAAGAGCAAGAACAAATACTCTTACCAGAGAGTACGAATTATTTAGAATGAATACAGGTGAAACAATACCAGAAATGCAGAAAAGGTTCACTCACATAGTGAATCAGTTAAGCTTGTTGGGAAAGTCATTTCTTGCTGAGGATCTAATCAACAAAGTTCTAAGATGTTTGAATAGAGAGTGGCAACCCAAAGTTACTGCTATAGCTGAATCGAGAAATCTGGCTACCATGACTCTGGCTACTCTGTTTGGTAAACTTCAAGAGCATGAACTAGAGCTCACCCGTCTGGCTGAGCATGAGGATACAGATAAGAAAAAGAAAAGCTTAGCTCTGAAAGCATCCAGTTCTAGTCGGCTTGGTGATAGCGACAACTCAGATGATGAGGTTGATGAAAGTGAAGAGAATATGGCTTTTATGGTTCGGAAGTTCAAAAGGTTCATGAAAGGCAACAATTTTCCAAAGAAGAACCTCAACTCAAAAAGGTTCTCTAGCAAAGAAAGCTCATCCGGTCCTCCTACTTGTTATGAATGCGGGAAACCCGGGCATATGAAAATAGAATGTCCTAATCTACAGAAAAAGGACTCCAAATCTGAAAAGAAAGCATTCAGAAATAACAAAGGTAGAAAAGCTTACATCGCATGGGAAGACAACTGCATGGATTCATCAGATGAATCAGATAATGAAGAAGCTCAAGTTGCATTAATGGATGGTCATGAAAGCGAGAATGAAAACGAGGTGTGCTTCAAGGTACGGGGGTCAGATTGGTACCTTGACAGCGGCTGCTCAAAGCACATGACTGAAGATATAACCAAGTTCTTAACTCTTACCCCCAGATCAAGCGGTCATGTGACTTATGGTGACAATAACAGAGGAAGAATCCTCGGTGAAGGTAAAGTTGGTAAAGATTTATCTACTACTATTGATAATGTGCTTTATGTTGAAGGTCTTAAACATAATTTATTAAGCATTAGCCAACTTTGTGATAAAAGAAATAGGGTAATATTTGACTCAGGTTCATGCATCATTGAGGATAAACAAAGTAAACAAGTTAGAATGATAGGAAATAGAGTAGAAAACATATACATGATGAGTTTAGATAGTGTTTCATCTCATAATGCATGTTGTCTCATTAGTAAAGAAGAAAATTCTTGGTTATGGCATCGTAGAACAGCTCAAATTCATATGGATCATCTTAACAAGCTAGTGTCTAAAGATCTAGTTAGTGGTCTGCCAAATATCAAGTTTGAAAAAGATAAATTGTGTGATGCATGCCAAAAGGGTAAATAGGTAAAAGTGTCCTTTAAATCAAAGAATATTGTGTCTACTAACAAACCTTTGCAGCTGTTACACATGGATCTATTTGGTCCCTCAAGGACAAAAAGTTATGGTGGTAATTACTATGCTCTAGTTATAGTAGATGATTATTCAAGATACACCTGGACTCTCTTTCTGGCAAATAAGAGCGAAGCTTTTGGAGCATTCAAAAGACTTGCTCGCAGCATTCAAAATGAGAAAGAATTGAAGATCATCTCAATTCGATCCGATCATGGTGGAGAATTTGAAAATGAGAAGTTTGAAAACCTATGTGAAGAACTTGGTATAAATCACAACTTCTCAGCACCTAGAACTCCTCAACAAAATGGAGTTGTTGAAAGGAAAAATAGATCACTGGAGGAACTTGCCAGAACAATGCTAAATGATCACGACATCCCAAAATACTTTTGGGCGGATGCTGTAAGTACTGCTTGTTATGTTATGAATAGAGTGTTGATAAGGCCTATTTTAAAGAAAACCCCCAATGAACTTTACAAGGGGAGAAAACCAAATATCTCACACTTCCACACTTTTGGTTGCAAATGTTTTGTATTGAATAATGGGAAAGATAACCTAGGAAAATTCGATGCTAAGGCTGATGAAGGAATTTTTCTTGGTTACGCTTTATCTAGCAAGGCCTTTAGAATTTTCAATAAAAGAAATAAGGTAATTGAGGAATCTGTACATGTTACATTTTATGAAACTAATCCCAAAAGGCTGGGAGAGGTTATTGATAATGTTGCAGATGAACCGGAACAATCAAGGCTAAATGAAAAGGAGGAAGACAAAGGGGAAGGGACTAAGACCACTCCTCAAGAAGGAACAGAAGAAGAAACACCCAGTGAGCTACCCAAGGAATGGAGAATCCCAAGGGATCACTCGCTTGAAAATGTCATAGGTGATGTAACAAAAGGGGTAACTACTCGTAACTCTCTTAGAAATGCATGTAATCATATGGCTTTCGTATCTCAAATTGAACCTAGAAATATAGATGAAGCTGTAGTTGATGAACATTGGACTATTGCTATGAAAGAAGAGTTAAATCAGTTTGAAAGAAACAAAGTGTGGGATCTAGTTCCCAGACCTGATAAACATCAGATAATAGACACAAAATGGGTGTTTAAAAACAAGCTAGATGAATCAGGTATAATAATTAGGAACAAAGCTAGACTAGTTGCTAAAGGTTATAATCAAGAAGAGGGAATAGACTATGATGAAACATATGCTCATGTAGCTAGATTAGAAGCTATTCGCATGTTACTTGCTTTTGCATCAATTCTGGATTTTAAATTGTATCAAATGGATGTAAAGAGCGCTTTCTTAAATGGTTTTATTCAAGAAGAAGTGTATGTTGAACAACCACCTGGCTTTGAAAATTTTGAAAAACCAGATCATGTTTTTAAACTTAAAAAGGCGCTATATGGTCTGAAGCAAGCTCCTAGAGCTTGGTACGAAAGATTGAGCAAATTCCTACTCAATCATGATTTTCAAAGAGGAAAAGTTGATACTACACTTTTTATAAAAAGATCAAAAGATGACATCTTACTTGTGCAAATTTATGTGGATGATATTATTTTCGGTGCTACTAATGAATTGCTTTGCAAAGAGTTTTCAAGTATTATGCAGAGTGAGTTTGAAATGTCAATGATGGGAGAACTCAACTTCTTCCTTGGGCTTCAAATAAAACAAACAAACAACGGCATCTTCATATCTCAATCAAAGTACGGCAAAGAACTACTCAAAAGGTTCGAAATGATCAAAGCAAAAGAAATGTCCACACCAATGAGCACCTCCTGCTACTTAGACAAAGATGAAGAAGGTAAACCGGTAGATCTAAGAAAAAATCGAGGTATGATCGGTTCTCTTCTCTATTTAACTGCTAGTAGACCAGACATCATGTTTAGTGTTTGCATGTGTGCTAGATATCAAGCAAACCCAAAAGAGTCACATCTAGTAGCTGTCAAAAGAATAATGAGATATCTTGTAGGCACTCAGAATGTTGGTCTGTGGTACCCAAGAGGCGGCACATGCAGCCTTATTGGATATTCAGACTCTGATTTTGCAGGATGTAAGTTGGATAGAAAAAGCACTAGTGGTACATGTCACATACTAGGTAGTGCATTAGTCTCATGGCACAGCAAGAAACAAGTCAGTGTCGCACTGTCAACTACTGAAGCAAAATATGTTGCAGCAGGAAGTTGTTGTGCACAAATCCTCTGGATGAAGCAACAACTTCTTGACTATGGTATAGAACTAGATCATATCCCTATAAAATGCGACAACACCAGCGCTATCAATCTTACAAAGAACCCCGTCCAACACTCTAGGACCAAGCATATAGAGATAAGACACCATTTTCTTAGAGATCATGTCTAAAAAGGGGACTGTGTAATCGAATTTGTTGAATCTGCAAAACAGCTGGCTGATATTTTTACAAAACCTTTACAAAAAGAAAGCTTCTTCATTCGAAGAGAACTTGGAATCATTGATTCCTCTTGCTGTTAGATTCGCAATTTCTTACTTGTTGACCCTTTTTGATCATGACAAAAAGGGGGAGAAAAATAGAAGTTATAATTCAGCATGTTGCATTAACATTTATTCATAGCATTATCACTTAGCATTATCACTTTGCATATAGTCAATAAAACAGGGGGAGCATCATGATAGGGGGAGCATCTTACATATGCATTATCTGTTTAACTAACCTCCCACCTTGAGATGAGTTAATGTTTTGTCATCATCAAAAAGGGGGAGAATGTGGATACCTTGTATTGCAGGTAACTTAATATTGCAGGATAAGTTTTGATGATGAAAAAGACAAAGCCAAGTTGATGGCCAAAGGGAATGAAAGTGACAGCTAATAAAAAGTGTCACGCAATCAAAAGTCAATCCAAGACAACCAAGCTCAAAGTATTGAAGATTCAAGGTTAAGGGTAGTCCTTAAATATAAGGGTAGTCCTTAGGGTTTGGGTGTGTCTTAGGAATTGTGTAAGCTCTTTCGAAGGTCAGCTCGTATCTCAAAGTCTCACACACTCACAAGGTTTTTTCAAAGATGCATGCATACTTACGTAAACATTTTTATCATCTTTATAAACATAAAAAACGATTTCTTCATGCATATACAAACATCAAAATCGATTTTCAGGACAATCAGAGTAAGAAGAATCGATTGTCAGGTCATGTGGTTTCACTGCATAAATCGATTTTCTGGCCAATCTTTTTCAAACAAAGAATCGATTCACACACTTTTAAACTAAGATGAGAATCGATTCCTACATGTCTCAGGCAAGCTGAGAATCGATTCATACAAGTTTTAACTTAGCAAAGAATCGATTCCTAGCCCTTCGTAGACCTCAAGAATCGATTGTTCCTATTTTTCAAACAAATCAAAATCGATTCTTACCTAAATCAAGTAAACAAGAATCGATTCCTAGATCCATACAATTAACAAAGAATCGATTCCCACATAATTTTTAACGTAAACTTGATTTTTCCAAAGCCTATAAATAGAGGCCTCATAGCCTCCATTTCTTCACCAACCCATTCTCACGATCTATCACTTCTGAAAAACTCTTTATATTTTATTTACGTTCTTTTCGCACCGCTGGTCCGTCAAGAGCTGATCTTTCGCTAAGAGTTAGTTGGGGTTGCATTCTTCAAGTTGTATAATTTGCCTACATTAGAGGTATTTCTGTCTTTACGTTTGTTATTATTTAATTGTTGTGTTTTGTACTAGGGAGTGGGGTATCTCTCTAGGGTAGTTGCATGTACTAGGAAGTGGGGTATCTTTCTAGGACAGTTGATTGTAACAGGGGTGGGGTATCTCTTGTTATTGTATTGTTAGATTTGAGGGCTCTTCATAGGCGGGGTATCCTAGGAGAAGAGTGCCTGAGTCTGTAAAGGTTTTCCAAGGCACCTGTAAGCCTTGTTGTTTTGGTTAGTGGAAAATCTCACAAGGGTGTGAGGACTGGACGTAGGTCACTAGGAGGTGACCGAACCAGGATAAATCTCTGCGTGCTTTACTGCTTTCCTGCTTTACTGTTTTACCGCTTTACTGCTTTATTTTCTAATTCCTTCGCTTCTGTAACTCCCAAATATTTAATTATTTATTTAATTAAATATTTAGGTATGTTATTGGTGTAGTTATATTAAAAATAATAAAATGGTGTTTTAATTAACTCAGGGCGCGTTGATTAGCAATTGGGCTTAAGCTGTGGAGGAAAGCCCGTGACGCAAAAGCCCACTAGCTAGGCACATGGAAGAGGCGCCTAGGAAAGGGTTTTGCTCACTTGCGCATTTTAGAAAAAAAAAGAAGAGGATTGCGAAGAGAGGAGAGAGGGGGCGCGACGCTAGCAAGGAGAGAAAAGGAGAGGAAGCTCTGTTGCTGTGGTTCTTTGGAGATTCCGATTAAGAGGGTCTTGTGTTCGGCAAATCTAAGGTAAGGGTGGGGTTCTATCTCTATAATAGGGTGCATGATGGGTGTTATGTGGGAGGTAGACTCTATGTTTTCCCCTTGACCTTGTTTGGTGCTTGTTGATGATGGTTGTTGATAATTGTGAGTTGTCATAAAATTGGTGTTTAGTTACAAATTGTTGTAAATTGGTGTTTTGGTGGCAAAATTGTTATAAATTGGTGTTTAGTGACGAGTTGTTGTAACTTGATGTTTGGTGATGAATTATCTTAAATTTGTGTTGGTGGTTAATCTTGGTGAAATCTGGAAATTGGTCCCTAGGCGCCATGGGCGCCGTTGTTGTTGTTGTTGTTGTCGTCGCGTGCGTTTTGTCCCCTGGGCGCCATGGGCGCCATGTCTGATGATCGTGTCTTAGGCGCTGGCGCACTGGGCGCCATAGGCGCCGTGTTGTTGCGTGCGTGTTGCGTGCGTGTTGCTGTCTGAGGCGCAAGGGCGCCGTTTTCTGGCTGCCCGCTTGCTTGTGCGTGTTGTGTCTGGGCGCATAGGGCGCCAAGGGCGCCAATTCTTGGCTGCCCGCGTTGCTGTTTTCTGAAAATTATTGTTGCTGTTTTCCGAAAATTAACGTTGCTGTTCCTGAAAATTAATGTTGCTGTTTTCTGAAAATTAATGTTGCTGTTTGCTGAAAATTAATGTTGCTGTTTGCTAAGAATTAATTGTTGTCTCAGGTGTTGTAAAAATTAATTGTTGTCCCAGGTGTTGTAAAAAGTAACTGTTGTCTCACGTGTTGTGAAAATTGTGGTTGTCAAGGTGTCGTAAAACTGTCGTTGTCATTGGTGTTGGTGTTATAATTGTTGGTGTTATAGGTGATGATGTAACAGGTGATGTTGCCCATTATTGGCAAAATGACAGGTGATGGGTCTATGACCAAAATTATTACAATTGGTGTTGTTGTGTCACAAAGTTGACTGTATTGGTGTTGATTGTCTTTGGTGCATTGTTCATGGTGTCGCATATACTTCATATGCATTACTTTGGTGATGAAGGCTTTGGCCTTGGAGCTATAGGTGATGACGCTCAAACAGGTGATGATATAGGTGATGAAGCCTCTATAAATGGCTAAATTTTAAAGGTGATGATTGGTACCACATGCATATACCCTTGGTGTTGGTTTGCATCCTCATTCATATTCTCATAACATTGGTGTTGATTCTTGGTGATTGTAATTGATGTTGTTGTGAAGTGGTAGATATAGTGTCGTAGCTTTAGCATATTGCCTATCATATATGCTATTATATTGCTAGATATCTCACCCCTTCTGTTTGAATGTTACCCCTATGTTGGTAACGTGCAGGTGATTGCGAGTGAAGGTGCTTTTCCCTTCGCTAGTTGAGTCGGTGTCGTCACTCTGATACGTAGCACTCACGGGGGGATGAACGCTTGTTTTTAGTTATTGCATAACTGTTTTATTTTGGCATAGATGCTATGGTTGTTTTAATTGAATTCTTAGATTGTATTCCGCTGCGTGGTGATGGAGTTTATTATTATGTTGGCTGAACAGGTGTTTTGGGTTCGTCCCATTAGCAGGGTGTTATGTATTGCATTTCCGTTATACGGCGAATTTTACGATTGATACTGTTGATTGCGAATTGTGATGTTTTAAGTTGAAATGTGACATTCCTTTGTTTGAAAAAAAAAGAATCGCATTTTTGAACTCTGATTTTATTAATAATTTACCGGGTAGAAAAAGGGTGTTACAGCTTCCATTTAACCTGCGTGAAAAATTGATCTAAGTCATTGAAAAGGGGAAAACATTTTCAAAAAGTTTTAAATCTCAATTCACCCCCCTCTTGAGACTGAAGCCACTTGGCAACACTCCTTTGTGTTGGTGGGAAATTCGAGAAGATAAATTTTTGGGACCCGATATGGTTTGTGAAACTACTGAGAAGATTAGACTGATTCAAGAAAGAATGAAGGTTGCTCAGAATCGGTAAAAGAGCTATGCTGACAATCGGAGGAGACCGTTGGAATTTGAAGTCGGTGATCATGTATTCTTGAGGGTTTCCCCAACCATAGGTACCGGTAGAGCCTTGCGAGCAAAGAAGCTCAGTCCTCGATATGTTGGACCATTCCAAATCATCGAGCGTATTGGGCCAGTTGCCTAACGTCTTGCCTTGTCTCCGGCCTTATCAAATCTTCATGATGTCTTTCATATATCTCAATTGAGGAAGTATGTCTTCGATCCACATCAGCCATTGAGTGTTGACACGATCGATCTTCGACCGGGTCTATCATTTCAACCATATCCTAGTTATATCTTGGAGCGTGGCGAAAAGACGCTGCGGTCAAGGACTATTCCCATTGTCAAGGTGGTCTGGGATGGCTTCTCGACCGAAGAGGCTACCTGGGAGTTGGAAGATGACATGCGGACTCGATATCCATATCTTTTCCATTGAGGTACGTCTTTCAATTTTGAGGACAAAATTTTAAAAGTTGGGGTGATTGTAACGTCCCTAATTTTTAAAATATAAATTATGTGAATTATAAATAATCTCTGGTCGAGGAGAGTAATAAGTCACGACTCAAATAAGCAGAATGTCGATAAAACTATGCCTAACGGATGACCGAAAGGAATTTTAGCACCAATTCATGTATTAATGGACCAAGGGCATTTTGGTAATTTAGCCTCATTAAACCCTCAGCTGGTCAAACATTTCATCACTTCCATATCCTCTCATTTAACAAGATTCAGAATTAGAAAGTGAAAGAAAGGAGAGTTAATGAGAAGTTAAATGAGAGTAAGGGTAGGTAAGGGCAATTTGGTCATTTCCCCTCTTTTTAAACACATCAGCCCCTTACCCCAACTGAACTCCCACTCTCTCATTCCTTACCGGCTACTAAAATCAGAATAGAAGAAAGGAAAGGGAGAGAGGAGGCGAAGTGGAAGAAGGAGAGGGAGAGGGGGAAATCATCATCACCTCAATGCATAAGCTTCCCTTGCACCAATCTCTTCCATTTTCGATTCTCTTCTCAATGATATCAATTTCATCACCTCATTCACCACTTCCAGCAGTTCACCATTTGGGAAGCTTCCAAGTTCCACTTAGCCAAAAATGGGGTTGAAGCCTTAGGAAGCTTGTAGAGAGTTCAAAGAAAGCCAAGTTCCACTCTAGAGCTTAAATGCAAGCTACATTTCGAGTTTGAGGATAACCAAAGGGTATAGAGGGTTGCTGGTTCGAAGTGGACAGAGTTGGAGATTTCGTTCGGAATCGGTTTGGACGTTTACGGGGATTGTTCGAGCGGTTTTCGGTTTGGTCATTTCGTGCTCCGTCGGGACTTCTCGGGGAATCGTCAAACCGGCGAGTTCTACTCACGATAAGGGGTATTTCGATATTCTGAACATACTTCGTTTTGGTCACTATGCGAAAATCTGACTTTCGAAACGATTATTGCGCCGGCTAACCGTTTTACTTAAAATCATGTTTTCACGGTTTTATGAAATTATTTATAAATGTGACGTTGAATTGTTTCTGGAATATAGTCTGGAATGTGGTATATTGAATCTGTTTTTAGGTGGGATTACGATCAGAATTCGATTTGGGCAAGAAACGGAAAAGCGGAATGAGAATCGGATTGGAATTTGGAAACTGATACAGGTCGCACGGGTCGTGCGCCCCTAGGCACCAACGGTGCGCCCACTTCACAAAAAGGAAAGGAAATTAAAATGCATCAAGCAAGGGTCATGCGCCCCTGGGCACGAACCGTGCGGTCGCTTCGCAAAATTGTCTGAAAAATTGATGCACCACGCACGGGTCGTGCG
The DNA here is from genome assembly GCA_039519185.1 of Astragalus membranaceus. Taxonomy (NCBI): domain Eukaryota; kingdom Viridiplantae; phylum Streptophyta; class Magnoliopsida; order Fabales; family Fabaceae; genus Astragalus; species Astragalus membranaceus. Next base: position 182,453,918 of record CM076849.1, read on the forward strand.
CCCCTAAGGCACGGACCGTGCATGTGGTTCAGTTTTCGGTTCCAAATTCTCGTTTCGCCGCTCCTTTCGATTCGAAATCTTTTTTAATCTTCTTTCCAGCCAATTTTAATGATATTACCCTACTAAAATAAATGCTTTGATTATGTTCAACATTATTTTTGAAAGAGGGTTGTGAAGGTTTCAAACTGTTGAATAACCGGACCATAGATCCCACTCGACGCTATGATTATAACGCCAGATGTCTAACATAGGATTCATCAAAACGGGTTATAGGTCAACAATAGATATAGATTATCTAGAACTTAAGTGACGGCCCAATGCGGGTGCGATATATAGATTATATCGAGTTGGGTGACGACCCAACGAAATAGCATACTAGGAAGTGAAGTCATGAGCCCTAACCCTAGGCCCTGAAACGTTATGGTATGGTCTAACGTGGGTTATCGGGAATTGTGAAAGGTTGCACGGCCGATTTATGCTAGAATAAATGTACGATTCACCGGGAATTGTGAAAGGTTGCACGGCCGGTGTTTCGCTTAGTAAGCTAGTGATTATAAATTAATCGACTAGGCTCAATAATATAAATGATAGTACTCAATTACCGAGAATTGTGAACGGTTGCACGGTCGGTAATGGGCTATATTTATGTTGATAAATAGTTATATATATTTAACTATGTGGAAATTGGTTTTATAATCAAACCGAGTGATAGTGAGGGGGCACCGTAGAACTCACTGAGACAAGTTGTCTCACCCAATCATTATTGTTGTTTTTACAGAGAAGCTGGGAAAGAGAAAGGGTAACCGGCACGGATAGGTTACCAGCTCGTGGAGATGTCAAGGACTTGCATGTTTTTAGACCCTGTTTTGCTTGTCTCTGTTATGGTTATATGACTTGTATTGTTTATGAGTTGTATAAACCGCTTTAAATTCTGTTTATGATATTGAACACCTAAGTTGTATTCCTACGGATGTTCTAACATTTTGGAACTAAGATGGATGAATCCGATATATTATATTTTATTGTCGGAAAAAGTTTGTACGTTCAATATCTAAGCAGGGTTTGTGTCATCTGATTATTACTATAGTTGTGCATTACGATATATCTACATATTAGAAATACCGGGGTGCTACAATAAAAGTAAATGTTTTTTAAAAGAAGAAATGAGGTGGCGTGCCAATAATTAATTAGTCAAGTTCCATGTTAATTAAAATGTTGATACATCAGCATTTCAGAGTTGAAAATTCTAATTAGGTCAATATTGCAGAAATTTATAAAATAGGAGGACCAAAAATGCATTTAAGTGGAAATTCAATCACCACTCCCAACACCATGCGAGATTCCTTCATTAATTCCCCCATCATTAGGCTCGTGATTGATCTCATTTATGAATCCTTCTTGATTCTCATGCAAAACATTAAAAAGGTGATCCCCCACATTGCCCCTCACGTCCACCATTGAACCCAAAGTACACCGCCGCGGTTTCCAAATGTAAGTCTACGTGATCTTGTGGAATTTTGCATAACCACCCATGACCGTCACTCTCGGCCACAAAAGTGGTCGTAGCACCATTCACGCCCCAACTATGTTCTCTTGCACTTCCTTGCCTTTCTCACTAATGATTTTCTCTAGACACCCCTCCACAAAATTTGAATGTAAAAATGAGTGTGTTAAAAAAATGGCACGCGTCAGCTTCGTGTTGTTTTTCGGTCGAAGATTTCAGGATTTTTAACACCACGTACCCTTCTCAGTTGAATAATTTTTTTATAAATAAATATGGATTAAAAACATACACAATAAGATTTTCCCAGAAAATAAAACTTGCTGGATCTAAATCTCTTGAACAATGGGTCTAACATTCTTTTTGCTAAAGAGAAAATTGAACACATCTGTTAGAATGATTTCACCAAACAGAACACATAAGTGCTAGTGATAGGAAGCAAGTTATATATTTTGGAAAAGTAGGTAAAAGCAATATAACAGTGTCGTGAGAAAACAAAGCATGAAGATCAACAAAAGGTACGTAAATTATATAAAAATAAAATACTTTTAATTGGTTTTTGGTGGCCTAAATTGTGTCCATGAGACTACATAATTTCGACACATAATGTATTTCTTCTAAATAAACTCAATAACTGCTAATTGCCTCCTTCTCCAAGAGCGATGACAGGCCTCCTGCAAACGGAAACACAAAGAAGCATATGTGAAACCCAACACAATAGAACGATAATGGAAAATAAAAGAGAATACACACAATATATAAGAAAGTGTTTAGGCTCAAACCTCACAGTTAGGATTGTAGAGATGGAACTTGAGAGATGCTGCTCACGGATGATAAAGAACTTCCGCAACCTTTGTCATGACAACTGCTATTACTTGATGATAGAACTTGACGTGCGAGTGCTCAACAGGTAAAACGTAAACATGCGAAGCCAAATGCCACACTTCATCATCACTGAAGCTGCTTTAACAAAAAAAAGAATAGGGCAGTGGTACCTCAATATCATAGAGTAAGTTATAATCATTCAGTACAGACCAAAGTGCAAAATAAGTCAAAAGGGGAATGAAAACAGAAATCAAAACTCAACACAGCAGCAATGTCTCAAAATAATAAAAACTGATAATGATAGGGTGAGCCTCCTGCTCACGGGAAGGAGAAGTGGTGCTCACCAGTGGGTTGCCTCCCACTAAGTGATTCTTTAACGTCACTAGCTTGACGTTTGAAATGCCACTATCAAGGTGGCTGATATGACACAAAGAATACATCATCCTTCTTCTTTCGCTTCTGGGGCAAGAACATCATGAATTTGAAATATAGCTGCAGATGCTTCCATACCCTCTCAATGTGAAGGATGATGAACAAGGCATAGAAGGAGTCCAACTATCTATCAAGCTCTTCACTTCTATCTTCCTTGCTACTTGAAAGATTAGTAGGAACCATGCTTTGTTGGGTTCTTTCTTGTTGGATTTTCACCCCTTCCCAAAATTGGGAGCTTTGAGCTTCTCTCCAAACTACATGATCCTCCATTTCAAGCTCTTCTTCTTCTTCCTCATCTTTCTTGTCCTCCCCAACTTCTTCTTTTGTTGAGGCATGTTCTTCTGGTTCTTCATTTGTAGTGGAATGAAACTCCTTACAATTTCCATTCAGATGTTGCCTCCCACAAACATCACAATGCGCGTTATGTGGTTGGTCTTTGCTTAACTCACGTAGTTTCATATCCGCTAACCAGGAATAACTTTCTGTTACAGTTACCCACTCATCCTCACAGTTGCAGTACACAAGATCCTCCCCACAAGAATCGCAATAGGTGGGTGTCACACAGTTGCCATTCAAGTGGGGTTCTCCACAATAATTACAGCAAAGTGGGGGTGGCGAGGACTCTATCATCACCTGCTCTTGGGGCTGGAAGATGGTCTTGGTCATTTGCATAAACTGAGTCAAAGCATCTTCCAACCGAAAAGGGGTCCTTCCCATGAGATTTTCCTGCTTCACAGTTGTCCGTTCTTCCTCACAATCGCAACACACAAGGTCCTTGCCACAAGAATAACAATAAGTGTTTGTCACACAATTGCCATTCAAATGGGGTTCTCCACAATAAATACAGCGAAATGTGGGAAGCGTGAACTCCATTCCAATGTGGTTCTCTCTTCTTTTTTTTTTTCCGGAACAAACAACAATTCTTTCGAACTTTGCCCCTGCTACACAGTTCACTGAAACACTAAAGAAAACCGTTAACAAGTCCAACACAATAATTAAGTATCTAAACAAATAAAACAAAAATAAAATACTGAAATAAATAAAATAAAATAAAATAAAATAAAATAAAACAACTAAGAATTAACTCAAATGCCTTGTTGACAATGAAATCAACAATCCCCGGCAACGGCGCCAAAAACTTGTTACAATTTGGCAAGTGTACCAAATTCGTTGCAAGTAATAATTTAAACGGTAAGTACCGGTCGTATCCACAGGGATTGCGTTTTATTATCAATTAGGCAAGTTTATTGATTCTTAGCGGTAGAAACGGAAAGATAATCTTTTTGGGATTTTGTAAATTAAATGCAAGATAGTGTTTGAAAATAAAGCAAGATACAAACGATTAAGGATTGATTCATCTTCCCTACGCTATCCTATGACCTTCAGCTAATTACAGATTAGTTGTTTGAACTACCAGATTCAATTCACTATGATAGGTTAAGAGCAATTCCTTGCCTCAGAACCCCTTTTACCTAATTGAGTTACCCTAATTCCTTAGGTGAATCATGCCAATCGGTAAAGCAATAAACTCAGGAAATAAAGAATTCATGCATCCAACCCCATATTCCTATGGTGATCACAAGTACATGATCTAATACCCCATATCCAGCATGCAACCCATATTCCTATGCAATCACATAACTTAGATCATTATAATTATCATATGTAACTATAAAGCATTAAACTCAGAGGCATAGACTTATGATAATTCAAACTACTAATTGTATTAACCATAACAAAGCATTCATAGGATAGTTTTGGGAAGAGTCATCTCTCCCTATTCAAAAGAAACTAAGTAGACAACATCATAATAGTAGAAATCAAGAGTAGGAGAAGATTACACAAGTAAGGATCCATTAGAACCTTCAAACCCTTGTTCCCAAGGTGAAGGAAGGCCTCCAAATTTGCCCCCAGCTGCTGCTCCAAACCCTAGCACTGCTCTCCAGACGAAGTCCCTGAACAATTCGCTGAAAACTAATATTTAACCTAACTTTCTGCAGTCCATCGCGACGCGGCCCGTAGCCATCACGACGCGATATTGCACAGAATCAACAATCCTCCTGTTTTATGCTTCCTTCGCGACGCGAACCCTCCTGGTCGCGACGCGAAATTGCTCAGAAACTCAAATCTTCCCAATTGTGCTGCATCTCCGGGCAAGTGTCTGGTTCGCCGAATGATAACACACAAATTGGAGGTCTTCAAGTACAATTTAGCTCCAAAAGTGAAGGAATTGCTTACAACAGAACTTCCTACTACAATTATCTAAAACTAAACTAAATCCCCAGATAATGACTGTGATACAATGAAAAACCTGCACAATTGGTCCTAAAAATGCACAACTTACATCATATGATAGGGAGTTAACATACTCTATCGCAGAAGTAGTATAAAAAAATGTCGTCTGCACAGGGATTAATTAACAAGTACCAAACTACTTAAGATTAATTATTATTTAGACGAATGAATGTGTGGTGGTTATAGAAACTAAAATAAAAAAAATAGCAAAAATAAAATGTAAAGTTTAACCAATGGAAAGAAGCCTAGGGTCACGGTTTCACTTGCAAGTTTCAATTCCTCTATGTCTCAATCTACCTGAATTCCTTTATTTTATTCTCAATTCCTCTATGTCTCAATCTACATGAATTTCTTTATTTTATTCAATTACCAATCCCTTTACTAAAGCTATTAATCCGTTTGGTCATTCACGATTAAAATTCTTTTTCCTAAATTAACCCTTGTTTGGTCATGCAAGAATTTAAAGTCAAGAAAAACATAAAGAGAAAAAATGTTGAATGATTGGAAACTAAATTAAAGTTTGGTCATGCATTAATTATAGTCCCAATTATCTTATAGGTCCACCAACTAATTGCAGTACGGTCGCTGCTAATCAACTAATTGATTATGAACATGCAAATGGTTGTCAATCCTAATTATGTGATAAAAGCAGTAAGATAATATTAATTGAAATAAAATCCAGGAATTCAAAGCATGAATTAAAACATAGAAGGGTTTCCAGTCTTGCAAGATCCACCTAGACCCTAAAAGAGGATTTAGCTATACAACTAAGCACAATGAAATAAAATTAGGAGTCATGAATTACAAAGATAAAAATAACCCGAAAGATGGAGGAAATTCTGATCTTGAATATTCAGTCTCCTTCTCTACTCCAAATTCTCTCACGGTGTAAAGAAATAGGTACCAAAATTCTCGCTCTCTATCCGTGTCCCTTTCTATAAGTTCCTGTTGTCATCAATTTGCGTGCGGAATGCTTCTCTTTCTTAACTCTTACTCCCCCCGTTTTCAATTATAAGCAAATAGCGGCTAGACACATTTTTTAAGAAAAGTTAGAAAAAGAAATATTATTCCTATAATACCCCTATTTATTCTTGCAATGGTAAAAGTAAAAGTAGTGTAATAAAAAGTTGTGTGTCTTGGTAAAAGCAAAAATAGTGTCATAAATAGGGGTAAAGTTGACATATTGAGTGAAAAAAGCTTTGACTTGCTTATATTTAGTAACAAGAAAAAGTGGGTATATTTGCTTATATTTGAAAACGGAGGGAGTATGTCAATATGTTGTGTATGTATGCCACTCTCCTTTGGAGAATTCACTGATCCTTACTTATAGGTAGTGCGGCTCTGCTTTTCTTATGCTCCATGCCTAGGTTAGAGTTCCTTCCTTTCTCATATCTCAACGGGCCTTCCTTCTCTCTTGGGCCCAACTTCAATCCAATTTGGCCATGATATATGATATGCACGCCTTTCCATCCCACACACACACACACACACACACACACACACACACACACACACACACACACACACACACACACACACACATATATATATATATATATATATATATATTAAGTGCCTTTAATTTGGATTCTTATTTTTTTTTCTTATTTTCTTCTTTTCTGCAGAATAAAAAGTAAACTAGTTAGTAATATATATTATTACTAATAATTGCTCTAAAAAATGATCTTAAATATCTCTAAAAGAATGCACTAATTTGGAGTTCATCAGATGCAGTTAGCCAATGATGGTTGCCTCAGTTGGCAATGATTTGGCTCATTCCCCTCAAGGGCGTGGGTTTAACTCCTGCTGCCAGTGTGAGGACCTCTTTAGTAAGTAATCTCTAAAAAAATATCCAGTTATTTCACCACAATTTATATCATTTGTTTTTTCTTACTATTTAAAAATTTGACAATTAACTTGAATATTTAGCTAATTGGTAAAAAAATAACTCAATAATTATAATTAATTATCTATGAGTTATTTAAATTATTTATTACATTAATTTCGTTTTTTTTAAATAAAAAAAATAAACAGGTGAGGATTTGTTTTGGTTAGAGTCGATTTCTCAACAAAAAATAAAATAAAAAAGCAAAATTTCTGTTTACAAATCGTTTCGCTGAAAGGCGATTTTTCATCAACCTAGTAAAAGAGTGCTACTTTGGTATTTAAAGTAAAAACAATGCTAGTTTAGAATATAATTTTTAGCCTCTGTTCTCGGTAGATGCATCAGACGCATTCACGACAACTGTAGTATATTTAATTAATTATTTGATGAGCTTTTAATACACCAATTGTTATAAAACTTCTTTTTTGTAGCTTTGATGCCGCTAGAATCCGCTTTATGAGGATGTAATTTTTTGTTGTTTTGTTCCTTCATTTTTCTTTTTGTTTCCATACTCATGCCACAAAATTACCTTTTATTGACACAATTTGTTATAATAACTAAGTTTTGTTTATTTTGTAGATATTTTGTACATGTGACGATATTGTATGTTGGGTTAGAGAGTTTGGAAAAGTCAACGGATGGATCATAATCATTCTTAAGGGGTATTCGCCAGTTTGGGGATATCCAAGAAGAGCGACATACAAAAGAAATAGGCTGTCAAAATTATTATATGTCAAAACTACAAGCCATTATTAAGTGCACCCCCAATTCCGAGTTCTACCCCTGATTTATGAAAAAACCAAAATATTTTTTAAAATTAGATAATTTTTGTAACTCTTAGTATCTACTGTAAATTAGGTAACCATGATATGTTTTTTATATATTAAAAATTAGAAAAACAAGTAAATATATTATTGGAAGTCAAAACACGATCAAAAACAAACAGGAGTTGGTCCGAGTGGTAAAAACTATGTTGGGAGGGGAGAACCATACGGGGCGGCAAAGTCGGATAATCGTGGCCAGCCAGGTTCCCCTAATAAAATAAAAGTAAATGTTTTTTAAAAGAAGAAATGAGGTGGCGTGCCAATAATTAATTAGTCAAGTTCCATGTTAATTAAAATATTGATACATCAGCATTTGAGGGTTGAAAATTCTAATTAGGTCAATATTGCAGAAATTTATAAAATAGGAGGACCAATAGTGTATTTAAGTGGAAATTCAATCACCACTCCCAACACCATGCGAGATTCCTTCATTAATTCCCCCATCATTAGGCTCGTGATTGATCTCATTTATGAATCCTTCTTGATTCTCATGCAAAACATTAAAAAGGTGATCCCCCACATTGCCCCTCGCGTCCACCATTGAACCCAAAGTACACCGCCGCGGTTTCCAAATGTAAGTCTACGTGATCTTGTGGAATTTTGCATAACCACCCACGACCGTCACTCTCGGCCACAAAAGTGGTCGTAGCACCATTCACGCCCCAACTATGTTCTCTTGCACTTCCTTGCCTTTCTCACTAATAATTTTCTCTAGACACCCCTCCACAAAATTTGAATGTAAAAATGAGTGTGTTAAAAAAATGGCACGCGTCAGCTTCGTGTTGTTTTTCGGTCGAAGATTTCAGGATTTTTAACACCACGTACCCTTCTCAGTTGAATAATTTTTTTATAAATAAATATGGATTAAAAACATACACAATAAGATTTTCCCAGAAAATAAAACTTGCTGGATCTAAATCTCTTGAACAATGGGTCTAACATTCTTTTTGCTAAAGAGAAAATTGAACACATCTGTTAGAATGATTTCACCAAACAGAACACATAAGTGCTAGTGATAGGAAGCAAGTTATATATTTTGGAAAAGTAGGTAAAAGCAATATAACAGTGTCGTGAGAAAACAAAGCATGAAGATCAACAAAAGGTACGTAAATTATATAAAAATAAAATACTTTTCATTGGTTTTTGGTGGCCTAAATTGTGTCCATGAGACTACATAATTTCGACACATAATGTATTTCTTCTAAATAAACTCAATAACTGCTAATTGCCTCCTTCTCCAAGAGCGATGACAGGCCTCCTGCAAACGGAAACACAAAGAAGCATATGTGAAACCCAACACAATAGAAGGATAAGATGCATAAAGAAGAATAAATGGAAAATAAAAGAGAAGACGTAGAGAAGCAAGAGGAAGAAATAAGAATAGGCATGAATTGTTGCAACCCAACCCAACCCCACAAAAGTAGATCCACTGGATTTGACAGAAGCTATAAGGCTCAGCTCAGGGATGGATGTACAAGGAAAAAAGGAATAGGAGAATGGGAAATTAAAATAGGAAGGAAAAGGAAAATGCAAAATAAAAAATAAAAAAGTCTCCACTCCACTCCACCACATTGGGCTTAAAGTAACCATATATTTCTAGGCCTTACATTACTTACCAGACCATTTCGATCTCATGGAATGTTGTTGTTCTTGTTGTTGTTTGTAGCAGTTTCCTGATTGCTCTTCATTATATCCTTCCTCCACCAACACCTCCTGTTGAAACAACAGTCGAGTGCACAACCTGTAAGTAAGCCAAGAAGTGCACTTAGGAGGATTAACAGGAAAAGGTTTAACCAATTCACCATTTTAATGTTCTTTGAGAAATGGATAGTTAGAAGTAAAGCAAGGAGAGGGAAGGGAATGCCGAAGGAGATAGAGTAAGAGTGTTGTGTGTGAAGAGACAACGTCGCTCCTTAAGTAGCACAGAAGGGAAGGGAAGCGGTAGGCATGACTTTCCATTTTAATTAGCATTTAATTGCTTGTCTCATCAATGGTTTCAAATTTTCTAGTCACGACTTTACATTTCTAATCTGATTTCTAGGCATGACATTCGATTCTTGGAATGAATTTCTAGGTAGTTGTATCCCATTTTTTGGACTAATATCACAGTGATTTCTGAACATAAACAAGCATATATTTAATGAATATAATATATATATAAATAAATGACTAACAATATCACCTACTCATCTTACACTAGATGCCGAAGTTAGAAAGTGATCTATCATTATTCTATTCTGAATTCCAAAGAGGTTATACCCTATTTAGTCACTGACTTTTCAGAAATGTTCAATTTGGTCCCTGACTTTTCAAATATATCAATTTAGTCCTCAACATTTACAAATGTGTATCAATTTAATCCTTCTGTCAACCATGGTTAGTTGACTGAGGTGACATGGCAATTAAGTGTCAGCATGACAAATGTCAGAGACCAAATTGAAACACCAATTTAATAATTATAAATTAATAAACATGTCAGATTTCTAATGCAAAAAAATATATATTTTGAAATTTCCCATAGTAATTTCCTTTCTAAAAGATTTTGAAGCTATATTCTCATGTTCTTGTTCCATTTCAACCGTAACGGAAAACTAGAAGTTAGAACATACCCCTTTACCTTCTTCTATTCTCAAGTCCTATTTTTTAACTCCAAATTTCTTGTACTTACTGTTAGAATATATTGAAGTTAGTTAAAGTAGTTATAATTAGTTAGATTAGTTACAAGTTGGTTAGTTTAGTTAAGATCATTATATAAAGTGTATCCTACACTCATTGTAATACAATCTCTCTTTACCATTCAATGATAAATTCTTTCTTTCTTCCTTTTCTCAATTCTTCTAATATGGTATCAAAGCGATGTAATGCTTCCGCCAAATTTTTAAAAAAAAGTCATATTTATCTTTCTTCCTCCCTTATTCAACATCTTTGATTTTACAAATTCTATTCTAACCCTTCACGGTTATTCTCAAATCTTGCAAAAAGTCTCCATTCTTTTATATATTTTTGGATATATCTTCTTCTTCTTCTCAGGGATTTTATTTAGAGCTTAGGGAAATAGTAAAATTAATTATTAGATTTAAATAAATGTAAATTATATTTTTATATTCAAATAGTTCTAATAGTAACCTTAGTAATTAATCAAAAAAAACAATGATTTGCCTAAAACTATTAATAGTTTAATTATTATTTTTGAATTTGCATCAAAAGACAAAAACAAATAGAACACCAGAAATTGCTGAGTTTGTGTCTCGATGCCTAACTTGTCAAAGGGTTAAGGCAGAACACCAGAAGCCTGCAGGTTAGCTGCAGCCACTGGATGTGCCAGTGTGGAAACGGTAAGATATTTCTATGGATTTTGTGATGGGATTGCCAAGATCTTAAGCTGGTAACAATTCTATTATGGTAGTAGTAAATCGTTTAACCAAGTCAGCTAATTTCATTCCAGTTCGTTCGAACAGCAAAGCCTCCAAGCTAGCAGAGGAATATCTGAAGAGCATAGTGAGGTTACATCGAGTTCCAACCAGTATTGTGTCAGATCATGATCCAAAGTTCACTTCTCGATTTTGGGGAGCTTTGAACAAGGCTTTGGGAACAAAGGTGTTTGTTAGCACTGCTTATCATCCGTAGACTGATGGCCAGACAGAGAGGACTCTCTAGACTCTTGAGGATATGGTTTGGGCTTGTGTGCTCGATAGTGGTTGGAAATGGGAGGATCATCTTCCATTAGTTGAGTTCGCCTACAACCATAGTTATCATTCCAGCATTGGAATGGCTCCATTTGAAGCACTGTATGGAAGGAAATGTCGAACACAACTGTGTTGGTGGGATGTCGTGAGAACAGGTCATTAGGACCCGATTTGGCTCATGATTCTATCGAGGATGGGGGATGTATTTCCTCTACTGAGACACATGGAATACATATTGAAGATTGGACAAAGTTTGAGGCAAACCAAGATGATAATCTACTGGCCCAATACGCTCGATAATTTGGAAAGGTCCAATATACCGAGGGCTAAGCTTCTTCGCTCACAAAGCTCTACCTGTACCAATGGTTGGAGAAACCTTCCAGATCACCAGGTTCAAATTATAACAGCCTCCTTCTTTTGTCAGCATAACTCTTTTGCCGACTCTGTGCAGCCTTCATTCTATCTTTTATCTACCTGATCTTCTAAGTAGTCTCATGAACCAAATCGGGTCCCAACAATCTGTGTTCACCTACATCCCACCAACACAGTGGTGTTTGACATTTCCTTCCATACAATGCTTCAAATGGAGTCATTCCAATGCTGGAATGATAAGTATTGTTGTAGGCGAACTTAACTAACGGAAGATTGCTCTAAAAAATGATCTTAAATATCTCTAAAAGAATGCACTAATTTGGAGTTCATCAGATGCAGTTAGCCAATGATGGTTGCCTCAGTTGGCAAGGATTTGGCTCATTCCCCTCAAGGGCGTGGGTTTAACTCCTGCTGCCAGTGTGAGGACCTCTTTAGTAAGTAATCTCTAAAAAAATATCCAGTTATTTCACCACAATTTATATCATTTGTTTTTTCTTACTATTTAAAAATTTGTCAATTAACTTGAATATTTAGCTAATTGGTAAAAAAATAACTCAATAATTATAATTAATTATCTATGAGTTATTTAAATTATTTATTACATTAATTTCGTTTTTTTTTAAAATAAAAAAAATAAACAGGTGAGGATTTGTTTTGGTTAGAGTCGATTTCTCAACAAAAAATAAAATAAAAAAGCAAAATTTCTGTTTACAAATCGTTTCGCTGAAAGGCGATTTCTCATCAACCTAGTAAAAGAGTGCTACTTTGGTATTTAAAGTAAAAACAATGCTAGTTTAGAATATAATTTTTAGCCTCTGTTCTCGGTAGATGCATCAGACGCATTCACGACAACTGGAGTATATTTAATTAATTATTTGATGAGCTTTTAATACACCAATTGTTATAAAACTTCTTTTTTGTAGCTTTGATGCCGCTAGAATCCGCTTTATGAGGATGTAATTTTTTGTTGTTTTGTTCCTTCATTTTTCTTTTTGTTTCCATACTCATGCCACAAAATTACCTTTTATTGACACAATTTGTTATAATAACTAAGTTTTGTTTATTTTGTAGATATTTTGTACATGTGACGATATTGTATGTTGGGTTAGAGAGTTTGGAAAAGTCAACGGATGGATCATAATCATTCTTAAGGGGTATTCGCCAGTTTGGGGATATCCAAGAAGAGCGACATACAAAAGAAATAGGCTGTCAAAATTATTATATGTCAAAACTACAAGCCATTATTAAGTGCACCCCCAATTCCGAGTTCTACCCTCGATTTATGAAAAAACCAAAATATTTTTTAAAATTAGATAATTTTTGTAACTCTTAGTATCTACTGTAAATTAGGTAACCATGATATGTTTTTTATATATTAATAATTAGAAAAACAAGTAAATATATTATTGGAAGTCAAAACACGATCAAAAACAAACAAGAGTTGGTCCGAGTGGTAAAAACTATGTTGGTAGATCCAGGATGTACGGAATATTGACTCCGATTTTCTTCCTCTAATACTTGCTTCTTGATGCTTTCATCATTTTGTACACAAATTCTACCGTTGAAACAAATAATGTCATAGTTGTCTTCGGTAAAATTTGGTAACCCCCTTTGAGCTTGCAGCTCCACATCACTTACCCGAGCCGAACGAATCAGATCCCTCAATGAACTCGAAATCCGAATATGTCTCACTACTAACCTATTCCTCTTTTGCTTCACTTTCAAATTTAAGTCTCTAAAAGACTCCAACAATGCCATCTCATGAATCATTAACTTTGCCGTGTGAAGAGACTTTCTACTCAGTGCATATTCCACAACATTGGCCTTTCCTGGATGATACTTCAACTCGAAGTCATAATCCTTAAGAAGCTCAACCCATCTTCTCTGCCTGTTATTCAGTTCCTTCTGATCAAATAAATATTTCAAGCTTTTGTGATCATTGAAAACTTCGAAACGAGAACCATAAAGATAGTGTCTCCAAATCTTCAGTGCATACACAATAGTTGCCAACTCCAAATCATGATTTGGATAATTCTCCTCATGAGGCTTCAATTGCTTGGATGCATAAGTTACCACTTGCTGATTCTGCTGTTTTCACTTTCCAGCCCACACACACACACACACACACATATATATATATATATATATATATATATATATATATATATATATATATATATATATATATATATTTATATTAAGTGCCTTTAATTTGGATTCTTATTTTTTTTTCTTATTTTCTTCTTTTCTGCAGAATAAAAAGTAAACTAGTTAGTAATATATATTATTACTAATAATTGCTCTAAAAAATGAGCTATGCTGACAATCGGAGGAGACCGTTGGAATTTGAAGTCGGTGATCATGTATTCTTGAGGGTTTCCCCAACCATAGGTACCGGTAGAGCCTTGCGCGCAAAGAAGCTCAGTCCTCGATATGTTGCACCATTCCAAATCATCGAGCGTATTGGGCCAGTTGCCTAACGTCTTGCCTTGTCTCCGGCCTTATCAAATCTTCATGATGTCTTTCATATATCTCAATTGAGGAAGTATGTCTTCGATCCACATCAGCCATTGAGTGTTGACACGATCGATCTTCGACCGGGTCTATCATTTCAACCATATCCTAGTTATATCTTGGAGCGTGGCGAAAAGACGCTGCGGTCAAGGACTATTCCCATTGTCAAGGTGGTCTGGGATGGCTTCTCGACCGAAGAGGCTACCTGGGAGTTGGAAGATGACATGCGGACTCGATATCCATATCTTTTCCATTGAGGTACGTCTTTCAATTTTGAGGACAAAATTTTAAAAGTTGGGGTGATTGTAACGTCCCTAATTTTTAAAATATAAATTATGTGAATTATAAATAATCTCTGGTCGAGGAGAGTAATAAGTCGCGACTCGAATAAGCAGAATGTCGATAAAACTATGCCTAACGGATGACCGAAAGGAATTTTAGCACCAATTCATGTATTAATGGACCAAGGGCATTTTGGTAATTTAGCCTCATTAAACCCTCAGCTGGTCAAACATTTCATCACTTCCATATCCTCTCATTTAACAAGATTCAGAATTAGAAAGTGAAAGAAAGGAGAGTTAATGAGAAGTTAAATGAGAGTAAGGGTAGGTAAGGGCAATTTGGTCATTTCCCCTCTTTTTAAACACATCAGCCCCTTACCCCAACTGAACTCCCACTCTCTCATTCCTTACCGGCTACTAAAATCAGAATAGAAGAAAGGAAAGGGAGAGAGGAGGCGAAGTGGAAGAAGGAGAGGGAGAGGGGGAAATCATCATCACCTCAATGCATAAGCTTCCCTTGCACCAATCTCTTCCATTTTCGATTCTCTTCTCAATGATATCAATTTCATCACCTCATTCACCACTTCCAGCAGTTCACCATTTGGGAAGCTTCCAAGTTCCACTTAGCCAAAAATGGGGTTGAAGCCTTAGGAAGCTTGTAGAGAGTTCAAAGAAAGCCAAGTTCCACTCTAGAGCTTAAATGCAAGCTACATTTCGAGTTTGAGGATAACCAAAGGGTATAGAGGGTTGCTGGTTCGAAGTGGACAGAGTTGGAGATTTCGTTCGGAATCGGTTTGGACGTTTACGGGGATTGTTCGAGCGGTTTTCGGTTTGGTCATTTCGTGCTCCGTCGGGACTTCTCGGGGAATCGTCAAACCGGTGAGTTCTACTCACGATAAGGGGTATTTCGATATTCTTAACATACTTCGTTTTGGTCACTATGCGAAAATCTGACTTTCGAAACGATTATTGCGCCGGCTAACCGTTTTACTTAAAATCACGTTTTCACGGTTTTATGAAATTATTTATAAATGTGACGTTGAATTGTTTCTGGAATATAGTCTGGAATGTGGTATATTGAATCTGTTTTTAGGTGGGATTACGATCAGAATTCGATTTGGGCAAGCAACGGAAAAGCGGAATGAGAATCGGATTGGAATTTGGAAACTGATACAGGTCGCACGGGTCGTGCGCCCCTAGGCACCAACGGTGCGCCCACTTCACAAAAAGGAAAGGAAATTAAAATGCATCAAGCAAGGGTCGTGCGCCCCTGGGCACGAACCGTGCGGTCGCTTCGCAAAATTGTCTGAAAAATTGATGCACCACGCACGGGTCGTGCGCCCCTAAGGCACGGACCGTGCATGTGGTTCAGTTTTCGGTTCCAAATTCTCGTTTCGCCGCTCCTTTCGATTCGAAATCTTTTTTAATCTTCTTTCCAGCCAATTTTAATGATATTACCCTACTAAAATAAATGCTTTGATTATGTTCAACATTATTTTTGAAAGAGGGTTGTGAAGGTTTCAAACTGTTGAATAACCGGACCATAGATCCCACTCGACGCTATGATTATAACGCCAGATGTCTAACATAGGATTCATCAAAACGGGTTATAGGTCAACAATAGATATAGATTATCTAGAACTTAAGTGACGGCCCAATGCGGGTGCGATATATAGATTATATCGAGTTGGGTGACGACCCAACGAAATAGCATACTAGGAAGTGAAGTCATGAGCCCTAACCCTAGGCCCTGAAACGTTATGGTATGGTCTAACGTGGGTTATCGGGAATTGTGAAAGGTTGCACGGCCGATTTATGCTAGAATAAATGTACGATTCACCGGGAATTGTGAAAGGTTGCACGGCCGGTGTTTCGCTTAGTAAGCTAGTGATTATAAATTAATCGACTAGGCTCAATAATATAAATGATAGTACTCAATTACCGAGAATTGTGAACGGTTGCACGGTCGGTAATGGGCTATATTTATGTTGATAAATAGTTATATATATTTAACTATGTGGAAATTGGTTTTATAATCAAACCGAGTGATAGTGAGGGGGCACCGTAGAACTCACTGAGACAAGTTGTCTCACCCAATCATTATTGTTGTTTTTACAGAGAAGCTGGGAAAGAGAAAGGGTAACCGACACGGATAGGTTACCAGCTCGTGGAGATGTCAAGGACTTGCATGTTTTTAGACCCTGTTTTGCTTGTCTCTGTTATGGTTATATGACTTGTATTGTTTATGAGTTGTATAAACCGCTTTAAATTCTGTTTATGATATTGAACACCTAAGTTGTATTCCTACGGATGTTCTAACATTTTGGAACTAAGATGGATGAATCCGATATATTATATTTTATTGTCGGAAAAAGTTTGTACGTTCAATATCTAAGCAGGGTTTGTGTCATCTGATTATTACTATAGTTGTGCATTACGATATATCTACATATTAGAAATACCGGGGTGCTACAATAAAAGTAAATGTTTTTTAAAAGAAGAAATGAGGTGGCGTGCCAATAATTAATTAGTCAAGTTCCATGTTAATTAAAATGTTGATACATCAGCATTTCAGAGTTGAAAATTCTAATTAGGTCAATATTGCAGAAATTTATAAAATAGGAGGACCAAAAATGCATTTAAGTGGAAATTCAATCACCACTCCCAACACCATGCGAGATTCCTTCATTAATTCCCCCATCATTAGGCTCGTGATTGATCTCATTTATGAATCCTTCTTGATTCTCATGCAAAACATTAAAAAGGTGATCCCCCACATTGCCCCTCACGTCCACCATTGAACCCAAAGTACACCGCCGCGGTTTCCAAATGTAAGTCTACGTGATCTTGTGGAATTTTGCATAACCACCCATGACCGTCACTCTCGGCCACAAAAGTGGTCGTAGCACCATTCACGCCCCAACTATGTTCTCTTGCACTTCCTTGCCTTTCTCACTAATGATTTTCTCTAGACACCCCTCCACAAAATTTGAATGTAAAAATGAGTGTGTTAAAAAAATGGCACGCGTCAGCTTCGTGTTGTTTTTCGGTCGAAGATTTCAGGATTTTTAACACCACGTACCCTTCTCAGTTGAATAATTTTTTTATAAATAAATATGGATTAAAAACATACACAATAAGATTTTCCCAGAAAATAAAACTTGCTGGATCTAAATCTCTTGAACAATGGGTCTAACATTCTTTTTGCTAAAGAGAAAATTGAACACATCTGTTAGAATGATTTCACCAAACAGAACACATAAGTGCTAGTGATAGGAAGCAAGTTATATATTTTGGAAAAGTAGGTAAAAGCAATATAACAGTGTCGTGAGAAAACAAAGCATGAAGATCAACAAAAGGTACGTAAATTATATAAAAATAAAATACTTTTCATTGGTTTTTGGTGGCCTAAATTGTGTCCATGAGACTACATAATTTCGACACATAATGTATTTCTTCTAAATAAACTCAATAACTGCTAATTGCCTCCTTCTCCAAGAGCGATGACAGGCCTCCTGCAAACGGAAACACAAAGAAGCATATGTGAAACCCAACACAATAGAACGATAATGGAAAATAAAAGAGAATACACACAATATATAAGAAAGTGTTTAGGCTCAAACCTCACAGTTAGGATTGTAGAGATGGAACTTGAGAGATGCTGCTCACGGATGATAAAGAACTTCCGCAACCTTTGTCATGACAACTGCTATTACTTGATGATAGAACTTGACGTGCGAGTGCTCAACAGGTAAAACGTAAACATGCGAAGCCAAATGCCACACTTCATCATCATTGAAGCTGCTTTAACAAAAAAAAGAATAGGGCAGTGGTACCTCAATATCATAGAGTAAGTTATAATCATTCAGTACAGACCAAAGTGCAAAATAAGTCAAAAGGGGAATGAAAACAGAAATCAAAACTCAACATAGTAGCAATGTCTCAAAATAATAAAAATTGATAATGATAGGGTGAGCCTCCTGCTCACGGGAAGGAGAAGTGGTGCTCACCAGTGGGTTGCCTCCCACTAAGTGATTCTTTAACGTCACTAGCTTGACGTTTGAAATGCCACTATCAAGGTGGCTGATATGACACAAAGAATACATCATCCTTCTTCTTTCGCTTCTGGGGCAAGAACATCATGAATTTGAAATATAGCTGCAGATGCTTCCATACCCTCTCAATGTGAAGGATGATGAACAAGGCATAGAAGGAGTCCAAGTATCTATCAAGCTCTTCACTTCTATCTTCCTTGCTACTTGAAAGATTAGTAGGAACCATGCTTTGTTGGGTTCTTTCTTGTTGGATTTTCACCCCTTCCCAAAATTGGGAGCTTTGAGCTTCTCTCCAAACTACATGATCCTCCATTTCAAGCTCTTCTTCTTCTTCCTCATCTTTCTTGTCCTCCCCAACTTCTTCTTTTGTTGAGGCATGTTCTTCTGGTTCTTCATTTGTAGTGGAATGAAACTCCTTACAATTTCCATTCAGATGTTGCCTCCCACAAACATCACAATGCGCGTTATGTGGTTGGTCTTTGCTTAACTCACGTAGTTTCATATCCGCTAACCAGGAATAACTTTCTGTTACAGTTACCCACTCATCCTCACAGTTGCAGTACACAAGATCCTCCCCACAAGAATCGCAATAGGTGGGTGTCACACAGTTGCCATTCAAGTGGGGTTCTCCACAATAATTACAGCAAAGTGGGGGTGGCGAGGACTCTATCATCACCTGCTCTTGGGGCTGGAAGATGGTCTTGGTCATTTGCATAAACTGAGTCAAAGCATCTTCCAACCGAGAAGGGGTCCTTCCCATGAGATTTTCCTGCTTCACAGTTGTCCGTTCTTCCTCACAATCGCAACACACAAGGTCCTTGCCACAAGAATAACAATAAGTGTTTGTCACACAATTGCCATTCAAATGGGGTTCTCCACAATAAATACAGCGAAATGTGGGAAGCGTGAACTCCATTCCAATGTGGTTCTCTCTTCTTTTTTTTTCCGGGACAAACAACAATTCTTTCGAACTTTGCCCCTGCTACACAGTTCACTGAAACACTAAAGAAAACCGTTAACAAGTCCAACACAATAATTAAGTATCTAAACAAATAAAACAAAAATAAAATACTGAAATAAATAAAATAAAATAAAATAAAATAAAATAAAACAACTAAGAATTAACTCAAATGCCTTGTTGACAATGAAATCAACAATCCCCGGCAACGGCGCCAAAAACTTGTTACAATTTGGCAAGTGTACCAAATTCGTTGCAAGTAATAATTTAAACGGTAAGTACCGGTCGTATCCACAGGGATTGCGTTTTATTATCAATTAGGCAAGTTTATTGATTCTTAGCGGTAGAAACGGAAAGATAATCTTTTTGGGATTTTGTAAATTAAATGCAAGATAGTGTTTGAAAATAAAGCAAGATACAAACGATTAAGGATTGATTCATCTTCCCTACGCTATCCTATGACCTTCAGCTAATTACAGATTAGTTGTTTGAACTACCAGATTCAATTCACTATGATAGGTTAAGAGCAATTCCTTGCCTCAGAACCCCTTTTACCTAATTGAGTTACCCTAATTCCTTAGGTGAATCATGCCAATCGGTAAAGCAATAAACTCAGGAAATAAAGAATTCATGCATCCAACCCCATATTCCTATGGTGATCACAAGTACATGATCTAATACCCCATATCCAGCATGCAACCCATATTCCTATGCAATCACATAACCTAGATCATTATAATTATCATATGTAACTATAAAGCATTAAACTCAGAGGCATAGACTTATGATAATTCAAACTACTAATTGTATTAACCATAACAAAGCATTCATAGGATAGTTTTGGGAAGAGTCATCTCTCCCTATTCAAAAGAAACTAAGTAGACAACATCATAATAGTAGAAATCAAGAGTAGGAGAAGATTACACAAGTAAGGATCCATTAGAACCTTCAAACCCTTGTTCCCAAGGTGAAGGAAGGCCTCCAAATTTGCCCCCAGCTGCTGCTCCAAACCCTAGCACTGCTCTCCAGACGAAGTCCCTGAACAATTCGCTGAAAACTAATATTTAACCTAACTTTCTGCAGTCCATCGCGACGCGGCCCGTAGCCATCACGACGCGATATTGCACAGAATCAACAATCCTCCTGTTTTATGCTTCCTTCGCGACGCGAACCCTCCTGGTCGCGACGCGAAATTGCTCAGAAACTCAAATCTTCCCAATTGTGCTGCATCTCCGGGCAAGTGTCTGGTTCGCCGAATGATAACACACAAATTGGAGGTCTTCAAGTACAATTTAGCTCCAAAAGTGAAGGAATTGCTTACAACAGGACTTCCTACTACAATTATCTAAAACTAAACTAAATCCCCAGATAATGACTGTGATACAATGAAAAACCTGCACAATTGGTCCTAAAAATGCACAACTTACATCATATGATAGGGAGTTAACATACTCTATCGCAGAAGTAGTATAAAAAAATGTCGTCTGCACAGGGATTAATTAACAAGTACCAAACTACTTAAGATTAATTATTATTTAGACGAATGAATGTGTGGTGGTTATAGAAACTAAAATAAAAAAAATAGCAAAAATAAAATGTAAAGTTTAACCAATGGAAAGAAGCCTAGGGTCACGGTTTCACTTGCAAGTTTCAATTCCTCTATGTCTCAATCTACCTGAATTCCTTTATTTTATTCTCAATTCCTCTATGTCTCAATCTACATGAATTCCTTTATTTTATTCAATTACCAATCCCTTTACTAAAGCTATTAATCCGTTTGGTCATTCGCGATTAAAATTCTTTTTCCTAAATTAACCCTTGTTTGGTCATGCAAGAATTTAAAGTCAAGAAAAGCATAAAGAGAAAAAATGTTGAATGATTGGAAACTAAATTAAAGTTTGGTCATGCATTAATTATAGTCCCAATTATCTTATAGGTCCACCAACTAATTGCAGTACGGTCGCTGCTAATCAACTAATTGATTATGAACATGCAAATGGTTGTCAATCCTAATTATGTGATAAAAGCAGTAAGATAATATTAATTGAAATAAAATCCAGGAATTCAAAGCATGAATTAAAACATAGAAGGGTTTCCAGTCTTGCAAGATCCACCTAGACCCTAAAAGAGGATTTAGCTATACAACTAAGAACAATGAAATAAAATTAGGAGTCATGAATTACAAAGATAAAAATAACCCGAAAGATGGAGGAAATTCTGATCTTGATTATTCAGTCTCCTTCTCTACTCCAAATTCTCTCACGGTGTAAAGAAATAGGTACCAAAATTCTCGCTCTCTATCCGCGTCCCTTTCTATAAGTTCCTGTTGTCATCAATTTGCGTGCGGAATGCTTCTCTTTCTTAACTCTTACTCCCCCCGTTTTCAATTATAAGCAAATAGCGGCTAGACACATTTTTTAAGAAAAGTTAGAAAAAGAAATATTATTCCTATAATACCCCTATTTATTCTTGCATTGGTAAAAGTAAAAGTAGTGTAATAAAAAGTTGTGTGTCTTGGTAAAAGCAAAAATAGTGTCATAAATAGGGGTAAAGTTGACATATTGAGTGAAAAAAGCTTTGACTTGCTTATATTTAGTAACAAGAAAAAGTGGGTATATTTGCTTATATTTGAAAACGGAGGGAGTATGTCAATATGTTGTGTATGTATGCCACTCTCCTTTGGAGAATTCACTGATCCTTACTTATAGGTAGTGCGGCTCTGCTTTTCTTATGCTCCATGCCTAGGTTAGAGTTCCTTCCTTTCTCATATCTCAACGGGCCTTCCTTCTCTCTTGGGCCCAACTTCAATCCAATTTGGCCATGATATATGATATGCACGCCTTTCCATCCCACACACACACACACACACACACACACACACACACACACACACACACACACACACACACACACATATATATATATATATATATATATATATTAAGTGCCTTTAATTTGGATTCTTATTTTTTTTTCTTATTTTCTTCTTTTCTGCAGAATAAAAAGTAAACTAGTTAGTAATATATATTATTACTAATAATTGCTCTAAAAAATGATCTTAAATATCTCTAAAAGAATGCACTAATTTGGAGTTCATCAGATGCAGTTAGCCAATGATGGTTGCCTCAGTTGGCAATGATTTGGCTCATTCCCCTCAAGGGCGTGGGTTTAACTCCTGCTGCCAGTGTGAGGACCTCTTTAGTAAGTAATCTCTAAAAAAATATCCAGTTATTTCACCACAATTTATATCATTTGTTTTTTCTTACTATTTAAAAATTTGACAATTAACTTGAATATTTAGCTAATTGGTAAAAAAATAACTCAATAATTATAATTAATTATCTATGAGTTATTTAAATTATTTATTACATTAATTTCGTTTTTTTTAAATAAAAAAAATAAACAGGTGAGGATTTGTTTTGGTTAGAGTCGATTTCTCAACAAAAAATAAAATAAAAAAGCAAAATTTCTGTTTACAAATCGTTTCGCTGAAAGGCGATTTTTCATCAACCTAGTAAAAGAGTGCTACTTTGGTATTTAAAGTAAAAACAATGCTAGTTTAGAATATAATTTTTAGCCTCTGTTCTCGGTAGATGCATCAGACGCATTCACGACAACTGTAGTATATTTAATTAATTATTTGATGAGCTTTTAATACACCAATTGTTATAAAACTTCTTTTTTGTAGCTTTGATGCCGCTAGAATCCGCTTTATGAGGATGTAATTTTTTGTTGTTTTGTTCCTTCATTTTTCTTTTTGTTTCCATACTCATGCCACAAAATTACCTTTTATTGACACAATTTGTTATAATAACTAAGTTTTGTTTATTTTGTAGATATTTTGTACATGTGACGATATTGTATGTTGGGTTAGAGAGTTTGGAAAAGTCAACGGATGGATCATAATCATTCTTAAGGGGTATTCGCCAGTTTGGGGATATCCAAGAAGAGCGACATACAAAAGAAATAGGCTGTCAAAATTATTATATGTCAAAACTACAAGCCATTATTAAGTGCACCCCCAATTCCGAGTTCTACCCCTGATTTATGAAAAAACCAAAATATTTTTTAAAATTAGATAATTTTTGTAACTCTTAGTATCTACTGTAAATTAGGTAACCATGATATGTTTTTTATATATTAAAAATTAGAAAAACAAGTAAATATATTATTGGAAGTCAAAACACGATCAAAAACAAACAGGAGTTGGTCCGAGTGGTAAAAACTATGTTGGGAGGGGAGAACCATACGGGGCGGCAAAGTCGGATAATCGTGGCCAGCCAGGTTCCCCTAATAAAATAAAAGTAAATGTTTTTTAAAAGAAGAAATGAGGTGGCGTGCCAATAATTAATTAGTCAAGTTCCATGTTAATTAAAATATTGATACATCAGCATTTGAGGGTTGAAAATTCTAATTAGGTCAATATTGCAGAAATTTATAAAATAGGAGGACCAATAGTGTATTTAAGTGGAAATTCAATCACCACTCCCAACACCATGCGAGATTCCTTCATTAATTCCCCCATCATTAGGCTCGTGATTGATCTCATTTATGAATCCTTCTTGATTCTCATGCAAAACATTAAAAAGGTGATCCCCCACATTGCCCCTCGCGTCCACCATTGAACCCAAAGTACACCGCCGCGGTTTCCAAATGTAAGTCTACGTGATCTTGTGGAATTTTGCATAACCACCCACGACCGTCACTCTCGGCCACAAAAGTGGTCGTAGCACCATTCACGCCCCAACTATGTTCTCTTGCACTTCCTTGCCTTTCTCACTAATAATTTTCTCTAGACACCCCTCCACAAAATTTGAATGTAAAAATGAGTGTGTTAAAAAAATGGCACGCGTCAGCTTCGTGTTGTTTTTCGGTCGAAGATTTCAGGATTTTTAACACCACGTACCCTTCTCAGTTGAATAATTTTTTTATAAATAAATATGGATTAAAAACATACACAATAAGATTTTCCCAGAAAATAAAACTTGCTGGATCTAAATCTCTTGAACAATGGGTCTAACATTCTTTTTGCTAAAGAGAAAATTGAACACATCTGTTAGAATGATTTCACCAAACAGAACACATAAGTGCTAGTGATAGGAAGCAAGTTATATATTTTGGAAAAGTAGGTAAAAGCAATATAACAGTGTCGTGAGAAAACAAAGCATGAAGATCAACAAAAGGTACGTAAATTATATAAAAATAAAATACTTTTCATTGGTTTTTGGTGGCCTAAATTGTGTCCATGAGACTACATAATTTCGACACATAATGTATTTCTTCTAAATAAACTCAATAACTGCTAATTGCCTCCTTCTCCAAGAGCGATGACAGGCCTCCTGCAAACGGAAACACAAAGAAGCATATGTGAAACCCAACACAATAGAAGGATAAGATGCATAAAGAAGAATAAATGGAAAATAAAAGAGAAGACGTAGAGAAGCAAGAGGAAGAAATAAGAATAGGCATGAATTGTTGCAACCCAACCCAACCCCACAAAAGTAGATCCACTGGATTTGACAGAAGCTATAAGGCTCAGCTCAGGGATGGATGTACAAGGAAAAAAGGAATAGGAGAATGGGAAATTAAAATAGGAAGGAAAAGGAAAATGCAAAATAAAAAATAAAAAAGTCTCCACTCCACTCCACCACATTGGGCTTAAAGTAACCATATATTTCTAGGCCTTACATTACTTACCAGACCATTTCGATCTCATGGAATGTTGTTGTTCTTGTTGTTGTTTGTAGCAGTTTCCTGATTGCTCTTCATTATATCCTTCCTCCACCAACACCTCCTGTTGAAACAACAGTCGAGTGCACAACCTGTAAGTAAGCCAAGAAGTGCACTTAGGAGGATTAACAGGAAAAGGTTTAACCAATTCACCATTTTAATGTTCTTTGAGAAATGGATAGTTAGAAGTAAAGCAAGGAGAGGGAAGGGAATGCCGAAGGAGATAGAGTAAGAGTGTTGTGTGTGAAGAGACAACGTCGCTCCTTAAGTAGCACAGAAGGGAAGGGAAGCGGTAGGCATGACTTTCCATTTTAATTAGCATTTAATTGCTTGTCTCATCAATGGTTTCAAATTTTCTAGTCACGACTTTACATTTCTAATCTGATTTCTAGGCATGACATTCGATTCTTGGAATGAATTTCTAGGTAGTTGTATCCCATTTTTTGGACTAATATCACAGTGATTTCTGAACATAAACAAGCATATATTTAATGAATATAATATATATATAAATAAATGACTAACAATATCACCTACTCATCTTACACTAGATGCCGAAGTTAGAAAGTGATCTATCATTATTCTATTCTGAATTCCAAAGAGGTTATACCCTATTTAGTCACTGACTTTTCAGAAATGTTCAATTTGGTCCCTGACTTTTCAAATATATCAATTTAGTCCTCAACATTTACAAATGTGTATCAATTTAATCCTTCTGTCAACCATGGTTAGTTGACTGAGGTGACATGGCAATTAAGTGTCAGCATGACAAATGTCAGAGACCAAATTGAAACACCAATTTAATAATTATAAATTAATAAACATGTCAGATTTCTAATGCAAAAAAATATATATTTTGAAATTTCCCATAGTAATTTCCTTTCTAAAAGATTTTGAAGCTATATTCTCATGTTCTTGTTCCATTTCAACCGTAACGGAAAACTAGAAGTTAGAACATACCCCTTTACCTTCTTCTATTCTCAAGTCCTATTTTTTAACTCCAAATTTCTTGTACTTACTGTTAGAATATATTGAAGTTAGTTAAAGTAGTTATAATTAGTTAGATTAGTTACAAGTTGGTTAGTTTAGTTAAGATCATTATATAAAGTGTATCCTACACTCATTGTAATACAATCTCTCTTTACCATTCAATGATAAATTCTTTCTTTCTTCCTTTTCTCAATTCTTCTAATATGGTATCAAAGCGATGTAATGCTTCCGCCAAATTTTTAAAAAAAAGTCATATTTATCTTTCTTCCTCCCTTATTCAACATCTTTGATTTTACAAATTCTATTCTAACCCTTCACGGTTATTCTCAAATCTTGCAAAAAGTCTCCATTCTTTTATATATTTTTGGATATATCTTCTTCTTCTTCTCAGGGATTTTATTTAGAGCTTAGGGAAATAGTAAAATTAATTATTAGATTTAAATAAATGTAAATTATATTTTTATATTCAAATAGTTCTAATAGTAACCTTAGTAATTAATCAAAAAAAACAATGATTTGCCTAAAACTATTAATAGTTTAATTATTATTTTTGAATTTGCATCAAAAGACAAAAACAAATAGAACACCAGAAATTGCTGAGTTTGTGTCTCGATGCCTAACTTGTCAAAGGGTTAAGGCAGAACACCAGAAGCCTGCAGGTTAGCTGCAGCCACTGGATGTGCCAGTGTGGAAACGGTAAGATATTTCTATGGATTTTGTGATGGGATTGCCAAGATCTTAAGCTGGTAACAATTCTATTATGGTAGTAGTAAATCGTTTAACCAAGTCAGCTAATTTCATTCCAGTTCGTTCGAACAGCAAAGCCTCCAAGCTAGCAGAGGAATATCTGAAGAGCATAGTGAGGTTACATCGAGTTCCAACCAGTATTGTGTCAGATCATGATCCAAAGTTCACTTCTCGATTTTGGGGAGCTTTGAACAAGGCTTTGGGAACAAAGGTGTTTGTTAGCACTGCTTATCATCCGTAGACTGATGGCCAGACAGAGAGGACTCTCTAGACTCTTGAGGATATGGTTTGGGCTTGTGTGCTCGATAGTGGTTGGAAATGGGAGGATCATCTTCCATTAGTTGAGTTCGCCTACAACCATAGTTATCATTCCAGCATTGGAATGGCTCCATTTGAAGCACTGTATGGAAGGAAATGTCGAACACAACTGTGTTGGTGGGATGTCGTGAGAACAGGTCATTAGGACCCGATTTGGCTCATGATTCTATCGAGGATGGGGGATGTATTTCCTCTACTGAGACACATGGAATACATATTGAAGATTGGACAAAGTTTGAGGCAAACCAAGATGATAATCTACTGGCCCAATACGCTCGATAATTTGGAAAGGTCCAATATACCGAGGGCTAAGCTTCTTCGCTCACAAAGCTCTACCTGTACCAATGGTTGGAGAAACCTTCCAGATCACCAGGTTCAAATTATAACAGCCTCCTTCTTTTGTCAGCATAACTCTTTTGCCGACTCTGTGCAGCCTTCATTCTATCTTTTATCTACCTGATCTTCTAAGTAGTCTCATGAACCAAATCGGGTCCCAACAATCTGTGTTCACCTACATCCCACCAACACAGTGGTGTTTGACATTTCCTTCCATACAATGCTTCAAATGGAGTCATTCCAATGCTGGAATGATAAGTATTGTTGTAGGCGAACTTAACTAACGGAAGATTGCTCTAAAAAATGATCTTAAATATCTCTAAAAGAATGCACTAATTTGGAGTTCATCAGATGCAGTTAGCCAATGATGGTTGCCTCAGTTGGCAAGGATTTGGCTCATTCCCCTCAAGGGCGTGGGTTTAACTCCTGCTGCCAGTGTGAGGACCTCTTTAGTAAGTAATCTCTAAAAAAATATCCAGTTATTTCACCACAATTTATATCATTTGTTTTTTCTTACTATTTAAAAATTTGTCAATTAACTTGAATATTTAGCTAATTGGTAAAAAAATAACTCAATAATTATAATTAATTATCTATGAGTTATTTAAATTATTTATTACATTAATTTCGTTTTTTTTTTAAAATAAAAAAAATAAACAGGTGAGGATTTGTTTTGGTTAGAGTCGATTTCTCAACAAAAAATAAAATAAAAAAGCAAAATTTCTGTTTACAAATCGTTTCGCTGAAAGGCGATTTCTCATCAACCTAGTAAAAGAGTGCTACTTTGGTATTTAAAGTAAAAACAATGCTAGTTTAGAATATAATTTTTAGCCTCTGTTCTCGGTAGATGCATCAGACGCATTCACGACAACTGGAGTATATTTAATTAATTATTTGATGAGCTTTTAATACACCAATTGTTATAAAACTTCTTTTTTGTAGCTTTGATGCCGCTAGAATCCGCTTTATGAGGATGTAATTTTTTGTTGTTTTGTTCCTTCATTTTTCTTTTTGTTTCCATACTCATGCCACAAAATTACCTTTTATTGACACAATTTGTTATAATAACTAAGTTTTGTTTATTTTGTAGATATTTTGTACATGTGACGATATTGTATGTTGGGTTAGAGAGTTTGGAAAAGTCAACGGATGGATCATAATCATTCTTAAGGGGTATTCGCCAGTTTGGGGATATCCAAGAAGAGCGACATACAAAAGAAATAGGCTGTCAAAATTATTATATGTCAAAACTACAAGCCATTATTAAGTGCACCCCCAATTCCGAGTTCTACCCTCGATTTATGAAAAAACCAAAATATTTTTTAAAATTAGATAATTTTTGTAACTCTTAGTATCTACTGTAAATTAGGTAACCATGATATGTTTTTTATATATTAATAATTAGAAAAACAAGTAAATATATTATTGGAAGTCAAAACACGATCAAAAACAAACAAGAGTTGGTCCGAGTGGTAAAAACTATGTTGGTAGATCCAGGATGTACGGAATATTGACTCCGATTTTCTTCCTCTAATACTTGCTTCTTGATGCTTTCATCATTTTGTACACAAATTCTACCGTTGAAACAAATAATGTCATAGTTGTCTTCGGTAAAATTTGGTAACCCCCTTTGAGCTTGCAGCTCCACATCACTTACCCGAGCCGAACGAATCAGATCCCTCAATGAACTCGAAATCCGAATATGTCTCACTACTAACCTATTCCTCTTTTGCTTCACTTTCAAATTTAAGTCTCTAAAAGACTCCAACAATGCCATCTCATGAATCATTAACTTTGCCGTGTGAAGAGACTTTCTACTCAGTGCATATTCCACAACATTGGCCTTTCCTGGATGATACTTCAACTCGAAGTCATAATCCTTAAGAAGCTCAACCCATCTTCTCTGCCTGTTATTCAGTTCCTTCTGATCAAATAAATATTTCAAGCTTTTGTGATCATTGAAAACTTCGAAACGAGAACCATAAAGATAGTGTCTCCAAATCTTCAGTGCATACACAATAGTTGCCAACTCCAAATCATGATTTGGATAATTCTCCTCATGAGGCTTCAATTGCTTGGATGCATAAGTTACCACTTGCTGATTCTGCTGTTTTCACTTTCCAGCCCACACACACACACACACACACATATATATATATATATATATATATATATATATATATATATATATATATATATATATATATATATTTATATTAAGTGCCTTTAATTTGGATTCTTATTTTTTTTTCTTATTTTCTTCTTTTCTGCAGAATAAAAAGTAAACTAGTTAGTAATATATATTATTACTAATAATTGCTCTAAAAAATGAGCTATGCTGACAATCGGAGGAGACCGTTGGAATTTGAAGTCGGTGATCATGTATTCTTGAGGGTTTCCCCAACCATAGGTACCGGTAGAGCCTTGCGCGCAAAGAAGCTCAGTCCTCGATATGTTGCACCATTCCAAATCATCGAGCGTATTGGGCCAGTTGCCTAACGTCTTGCCTTGTCTCCGGCCTTATCAAATCTTCATGATGTCTTTCATATATCTCAATTGAGGAAGTATGTCTTCGATCCACATCAGCCATTGAGTGTTGACACGATCGATCTTCGACCGGGTCTATCATTTCAACCATATCCTAGTTATATCTTGGAGCGTGGCGAAAAGACGCTGCGGTCAAGGACTATTCCCATTGTCAAGGTGGTCTGGGATGGCTTCTCGACCGAAGAGGCTACCTGGGAGTTGGAAGATGACATGCGGACTCGATATCCATATCTTTTCCATTGAGGTACGTCTTTCAATTTTGAGGACAAAATTTTAAAAGTTGGGGTGATTGTAACGTCCCTAATTTTTAAAATATAAATTATGTGAATTATAAATAATCTCTGGTCGAGGAGAGTAATAAGTCGCGACTCGAATAAGCAGAATGTCGATAAAACTATGCCTAACGGATGACCGAAAGGAATTTTAGCACCAATTCATGTATTAATGGACCAAGGGCATTTTGGTAATTTAGCCTCATTAAACCCTCAGCTGGTCAAACATTTCATCACTTCCATATCCTCTCATTTAACAAGATTCAGAATTAGAAAGTGAAAGAAAGGAGAGTTAATGAGAAGTTAAATGAGAGTAAGGGTAGGTAAGGGCAATTTGGTCATTTCCCCTCTTTTTAAACACATCAGCCCCTTACCCCAACTGAACTCCCACTCTCTCATTCCTTACCGGCTACTAAAATCAGAATAGAAGAAAGGAAAGGGAGAGAGGAGGCGAAGTGGAAGAAGGAGAGGGAGAGGGGGAAATCATCATCACCTCAATGCATAAGCTTCCCTTGCACCAATCTCTTCCATTTTCGATTCTCTTCTCAATGATATCAATTTCATCACCTCATTCACCACTTCCAGCAGTTCACCATTTGGGAAGCTTCCAAGTTCCACTTAGCCAAAAATGGGGTTGAAGCCTTAGGAAGCTTGTAGAGAGTTCAAAGAAAGCCAAGTTCCACTCTAGAGCTTAAATGCAAGCTACATTTCGAGTTTGAGGATAACCAAAGGGTATAGAGGGTTGCTGGTTCGAAGTGGACAGAGTTGGAGATTTCGTTCGGAATCGGTTTGGACGTTTACGGGGATTGTTCGAGCGGTTTTCGGTTTGGTCATTTCGTGCTCCGTCGGGACTTCTCGGGGAATCGTCAAACCGGTGAGTTCTACTCACGATAAGGGGTATTTCGATATTCTTAACATACTTCGTTTTGGTCACTATGCGAAAATCTGACTTTCGAAACGATTATTGCGCCGGCTAACCGTTTTACTTAAAATCACGTTTTCACGGTTTTATGAAATTATTTATAAATGTGACGTTGAATTGTTTCTGGAATATAGTCTGGAATGTGGTATATTGAATCTGTTTTTAGGTGGGATTACGATCAGAATTCGATTTGGGCAAGCAACGGAAAAGCGGAATGAGAATCGGATTGGAATTTGGAAACTGATACAGGTCGCACGGGTCGTGCGCCCCTAGGCACCAACGGTGCGCCCACTTCACAAAAAGGAAAGGAAATTAAAATGCATCAAGCAAGGGTCGTGCGCCCCTGGGCACGAACCGTGCGGTCGCTTCGCAAAATTGTCTGAAAAATTGATGCACCACGCACGGGTCGTGCGCCCCTAAGGCACGGACCGTGCATGTGGTTCAGTTTTCGGTTCCAAATTCTCGTTTCGCCGCTCCTTTCGATTCGAAATCTTTTTTAATCTTCTTTCCAGCCAATTTTAATGATATTACCCTACTAAAATAAATGCTTTGATTATGTTCAACATTATTTTTGAAAGAGGGTTGTGAAGGTTTCAAACTGTTGAATAACCGGACCATAGATCCCACTCGACGCTATGATTATAACGCCAGATGTCTAACATAGGATTCATCAAAACGGGTTATAGGTCAACAATAGATATAGATTATCTAGAACTTAAGTGACGGCCCAATGCGGGTGCGATATATAGATTATATCGAGTTGGGTGACGACCCAACGAAATAGCATACTAGGAAGTGAAGTCATGAGCCCTAACCCTAGGCCCTGAAACGTTATGGTATGGTCTAACGTGGGTTATCGGGAATTGTGAAAGGTTGCACGGCCGATTTATGCTAGAATAAATGTACGATTCACCGGGAATTGTGAAAGGTTGCACGGCCGGTGTTTCGCTTAGTAAGCTAGTGATTATAAATTAATCGACTAGGCTCAATAATATAAATGATAGTACTCAATTACCGAGAATTGTGAACGGTTGCACGGTCGGTAATGGGCTATATTTATGTTGATAAATAGTTATATATATTTAACTATGTGGAAATTGGTTTTATAATCAAACCGAGTGATAGTGAGGGGGCACCGTAGAACTCACTGAGACAAGTTGTCTCACCCAATCATTATTGTTGTTTTTACAGAGAAGCTGGGAAAGAGAAAGGGTAACCGACACGGATAGGTTACCAGCTCGTGGAGATGTCAAGGACTTGCATGTTTTTAGACCCTGTTTTGCTTGTCTCTGTTATGGTTATATGACTTGTATTGTTTATGAGTTGTATAAACCGCTTTAAATTCTGTTTATGATATTGAACACCTAAGTTGTATTCCTACGGATGTTCTAACATTTTGGAACTAAGATGGATGAATCCGATATATTATATTTTATTGTCGGAAAAAGTTTGTACGTTCAATATCTAAGCAGGGTTTGTGTCATCTGATTATTACTATAGTTGTGCATTACGATATATCTACATATTAGAAATACCGGGGTGCTACAATAAAAGTAAATGTTTTTTAAAAGAAGAAATGAGGTGGCGTGCCAATAATTAATTAGTCAAGTTCCATGTTAATTAAAATGTTGATACATCAGCATTTCAGAGTTGAAAATTCTAATTAGGTCAATATTGCAGAAATTTATAAAATAGGAGGACCAAAAATGCATTTAAGTGGAAATTCAATCACCACTCCCAACACCATGCGAGATTCCTTCATTAATTCCCCCATCATTAGGCTCGTGATTGATCTCATTTATGAATCCTTCTTGATTCTCATGCAAAACATTAAAAAGGTGATCCCCCACATTGCCCCTCACGTCCACCATTGAACCCAAAGTACACCGCCGCGGTTTCCAAATGTAAGTCTACGTGATCTTGTGGAATTTTGCATAACCACCCATGACCGTCACTCTCGGCCACAAAAGTGGTCGTAGCACCATTCACGCCCCAACTATGTTCTCTTGCACTTCCTTGCCTTTCTCACTAATGATTTTCTCTAGACACCCCTCCACAAAATTTGAATGTAAAAATGAGTGTGTTAAAAAAATGGCACGCGTCAGCTTCGTGTTGTTTTTCGGTCAAAGATTTCAGGATTTTTAACACCACGTACCCTTCTCAGTTGAATAATTTTTTTATAAATAAATATGGATTAAAAACATACACAATAAGATTTTCCCAGAAAATAAAACTTGCTGGATCTAAATCTCTTGAACAATGGGTCTAACATTCTTTTTGCTAAAGAGAAAATTGAACACATCTGTTAGAATGATTTCACCAAACAGAACACATAAGTGCTAGTGATAGGAAGCAAGTTATATATTTTGGAAAAGTAGGTAAAAGCAATATAACAGTGTCGTGAGAAAACAAAGCATGAAGATCAACAAAAGGTACGTAAATTATATAAAAATAAAATACTTTTCATTGGTTTTTGGTGGCCTAAATTGTGTCCATGAGACTACATAATTTCGACACATAATGTATTTCTTCTAAATAAACTCAATAACTGCTAATTGCCTCCTTCTCCAAGAGCGATGACAGGCCTCCTGCAAACGGAAACACAAAGAAGCATATGTGAAACCCAACACAATAGAACGATAATGGAAAATAAAAGAGAATACACACAATATATAAGAAAGTGTTTAGGCTCAAACCTCACAGTTAGGATTGTAGAGATGGAACTTGAGAGATGCTGCTCACGGATGATAAAGAACTTCCGCAACCTTTGTCATGACAACTGCTATTACTTGATGATAGAACTTGACGTGCGAGTGCTCAACAGGTAAAACGTAAACATGCGAAGCCAAATGCCACACTTCATCATCATTGAAGCTGCTTTAACAAAAAAAAGAATAGGGCAGTGGTACCTCAATATCATAGAGTAAGTTATAATCATTCAGTACAGACCAAAGTGCAAAATAAGTCAAAAGGGGAATGAAAACAGAAATCAAAACTCAACATAGTAGCAATGTCTCAAAATAATAAAAATTGATAATGATAGGGTGAGCCTCCTGCTCACGGGAAGGAGAAGTGGTGCTCACCAGTGGGTTGCCTCCCACTAAGTGATTCTTTAACGTCACTAGCTTGACGTTTGAAATGCCACTATCAAGGTGGCTGATATGACACAAAGAATACATCATCCTTCTTCTTTCGCTTCTGGGGCAAGAACATCATGAATTTGAAATATAGCTGCAGATGCTTCCATACCCTCTCAATGTGAAGGATGATGAACAAGGCATAGAAGGAGTCCAAGTATCTATCAAGCTCTTCACTTCTATCTTCCTTGCTACTTGAAAGATTAGTAGGAACCATGCTTTGTTGGGTTCTTTCTTGTTGGATTTTCACCCCTTCCCAAAATTGGGAGCTTTGAGCTTCTCTCCAAACTACATGATCCTCCATTTCAAGCTCTTCTTCTTCTTCCTCATCTTTCTTGTCCTCCCCAACTTCTTCTTTTGTTGAGGCATGTTCTTCTGGTTCTTCATTTGTAGTGGAATGAAACTCCTTACAATTTCCATTCAGATGTTGCCTCCCACAAACATCACAATGCGCGTTATGTGGTTGGTCTTTGCTTAACTCACGTAGTTTCATATCCGCTAACCAGGAATAACTTTCTGTTACAGTTACCCACTCATCCTCACAGTTGCAGTACACAAGATCCTCCCCACAAGAATCGCAATAGGTGGGTGTCACACAGTTGCCATTCAAGTGGGGTTCTCCACAATAATTACAGCAAAGTGGGGGTGGCGAGGACTCTATCATCACCTGCTCTTGGGGCTGGAAGATGGTCTTGGTCATTTGCATAAACTGAGTCAAAGCATCTTCCAACCGAGAAGGGGTCCTTCCCATGAGATTTTCCTGCTTCACAGTTTTCCGTTCTTCCTCACAATCGCAACACACAAGGTCCTTGCCACAAGAATAACAATAAGTGTTTGTCACACAATTGCCATTCAAATGGAGTTCTCCACAATAAATACAGCGAAATGTGGGAAGCGTGAACTCCATTCCAATGTGGTTCTCTCTTCTTTTTTTTCCGGGACAAACAACAATTCTTTCGAACTTTGCCCCTGCTACACAGTTCACTGAAACACTAAAGAAAACCGTTAACAAGTCCAACACAATAATTAAGTATCTAAACAAATAAAACAAAAATAAAATACTGAAATAAATAAAATAAAATAAAATAAAATAAAACAACTAAGAATTAACTCAAATGCCTTGTTGACAATGAAATCAACAATCCCCGGCAACGGCGCCAAAAACTTGTTACAATTTGGCAAGTGTACCAAATTCGTTGCAAGTAATAATTTAAACGGTAAGTACCGGTCGTATCCACAGGGATTGCGTTTTATTATCAATTAGGCAAGTTTATTGATTCTTAGCGGTAGAAACGGAAAGATAATCTTTTTGGGATTTTGTAAATTAAATGCAAGATAGTGTTTGAAAATAAAGCAAGATACAAACGATTAAGGATTGATTCATCTTCCCTACGCTATCCTATGACCTTCAGCTAATTACAGATTAGTTGTTTGAACTACCAGATTCAATTCACTATGATAGGTTAAGAGCAATTCCTTGCCTCAGAACCCCTTTTACCTAATTGAGTTACCCTAATTCCTTAGGTGAATCATGCCAATCGGTAAAGCAATAAACTCAGGAAATAAAGAATTCATGCATCCAACCCCATATTCCTATGGTGATCACAAGTACATGATCTAATACCCCATATCCAGCATGCAACCCATATTCCTATGCAATCACATAACCTAGATCATTATAATTATCATATGTAACTATAAAGCATTAAACTCAGAGGCATAGACTTATGATAATTCAAACTACTAATTGTATTAACCATAACAAAGCATTCATAGGATAGTTTTGGGAAGAGTCATCTCTCCCTATTCAAAAGAAACTAAGTAGACAACATCATAATAGTAGAAATCAAGAGTAGGAGAAGATTACACAAGTAAGGATCCATTAGAACCTTCAAACCCTTGTTCCCAAGGTGAAGGAAGGCCTCCAAATTTGCCCCCAGCTGCTGCTCCAAACCCTAGCACTGCTCTCCAGACGAAGTCCCTGAACAATTCGCTGAAAACTAATATTTAACCTAACTTTCTGCAGTCCATCGCGACGCGGCCCGTAGCCATCACGACGCGATATTGCACAGAATCAACAATCCTCCTGTTTTATGCTTCCTTCGCGACGCGAACCCTCCTGGTCGCGACGCGAAATTGCTCAGAAACTCAAATCTTCCCAATTGTGCTGCATCTCCGGGCAAGTGTCTGGTTCGCCGAATGATAACACACAAATTGGAGGTCTTCAAGTACAATTTAGCTCCAAAAGTGAAGGAATTGCTTACAACAGGACTTCCTACTACAATTATCTAAAACTAAACTAAATCCCCAGATAATGACTGTGATACAATGAAAAACCTGCACAATTGGTCCTAAAAATGCACAACTTACATCATATGATAGGGAGTTAACATACTCTATCGCAGAAGTAGTATAAAAAAATGTCGTCTGCACAGGGATTAATTAACAAGTACCAAACTACTTAAGATTAATTATTATTTAGACGAATGAATGTGTGGTGGTTATAGAAACTAAAATAAAAAAAATAGCAAAAATAAAATGTAAAGTTTAACCAATGGAAAGAAGCCTAGGGTCACGGTTTCACTTGCAAGTTTCAATTCCTCTATGTCTCAATCTACCTGAATTCCTTTATTTTATTCTCAATTCCTCTATGTCTCAATCTACATGAATTCCTTTATTTTATTCAATTACCAATCCCTTTACTAAAGCTATTAATCCGTTTGGTCATTCGCGATTAAAATTCTTTTTCCTAAATTAACCCTTGTTTGGTCATGCAAGAATTTAAAGTCAAGAAAAGCATAAAGAGAAAAAATGTTGAATGATTGGAAACTAAATTAAAGTTTGGTCATGCATTAATTATAGTCCCAATTATCTTATAGGTCCACCAACTAATTGCAGTACGGTCGCTGCTAATCAACTAATTGATTATGAACATGCAAATGGTTGTCAATCCTAATTATGTGATAAAAGCAGTAAGATAATATTAATTGAAATAAAATCCAGGAATTCAAAGCATGAATTAAAACATAGAAGGGTTTCCAGTCTTGCAAGATCCACCTAGACCCTAAAAGAGGATTTAGCTATACAACTAAGAACAATGAAATAAAATTAGGAGTCATGAATTACAAAGATAAAAATAACCCGAAAGATGGAGGAAATTCTGATCTTGATTATTCAGTCTCCTTCTCTACTCCAAATTCTCTCACGGTGTAAAGAAATAGGTACCAAAATTCTCGCTCTCTATCCGCGTCCCTTTCTATAAGTTCCTGTTGTCATCAATTTGCGTGCGGAATGCTTCTCTTTCTTAACTCTTACTCCCCCCGTTTTCAATTATAAGCAAATAGCGGCTAGACACATTTTTTAAGAAAAGTTAGAAAAAGAAATATTATTCCTATAATACCCCTATTTATTCTTGCATTGGTAAAAGTAAAAGTAGTGTAATAAAAAAGTTGTGTGTCTTGGTAAAAGCAAAAATAGTGTCATAAATAGGGGTAAAGTTGACATATTGAGTGAAAAAAACCTTTGACTTGCTTATATTTAGTAACAAGAAAAAGTGGGTATATTTGCTTATATTTGAAAACGGAGGGAGTATGTCAATATGTTGTGTATGTATGCCACTCTCCTTTGGAGAATTCACTGATCCTTACTTATAGGTAGTGCGGCTCTGCTTTTCTTATGCTCCATGCCTAGGTTAGAGTTCCTTCCTTTCTCATATCTCAACGGGCCTTCCTTCTCTCTTGGGCCCAACTTCAATCCAATTTGGCCATGATATATGATATGCACGCCTTTCCATCCCACACACACACACACACACACACACACACACACACACACACACACATATATATATATATATATATATATATATATATATATATTAAGTGCCTTTAATTTGGATTCTTATTTTTTTTTCTTATTTTCTTCTTTTCTGCAGAATAAAAAGTAAACTAGTTAGTAATATATATTATTACTAATAATTGCTCTAAAAAATGATCTTAAATATCTCTAAAAGAATGCACTAATTTGGAGTTCATCAGATGCAGTTAGCCAATGATGGTTGCCTCAGTTGGCAATGATTTGGCTCATTCCCCTCAAGGGCGTGGGTTTAACTCCTGCTGCCAGTGTGAGGACCTCTTTAGTAAGTAATCTCTAAAAAAATATCCAGTTATTTCACCACAATTTATATCATTTGTTTTTTCTTACTATTTAAAAATTTGACAATTAACTTGAATATTTAGCTAATTGGTAAAAAAATAACTCAATAATTATAATTAATTATCTATGAGTTATTTAAATTATTTATTACATTAATTTCGGTTTTTTTTTAAATAAAAAAAATAAACAGGTGAGGATTTGTTTTGGTTAGAGTCGATTTCTCAACAAAAAATAAAATAAAAAAGCAAAATTTCTGTTTACAAATCGTTTCGCTGAAAGGCGATTTTTCATCAACCTAGTAAAAGAGTGCTACTTTGGTATTTAAAGTAAAAACAATGCTAGTTTAGAATATAATTTTTAGCCTCTGTTCTTGGTAGATGCATCAGACGCATTCACGACAACTGTAGTATATTTAATTAATTATTTGATGAGCTTTTAATACACCAATTGTTATAAAACTTCTTTTTTGTAGCTTTGATGCCGCTAGAATCCGCTTTATGAGGATGTAATTTTTTGTTGTTTTGTTCCTTCATTTTTCTTTTTGTTTCCATACTCATGCCACAAAATTACCTTTTATTGACACAATTTGTTATAATAACTAAGTTTTGTTTATTTTGTAGATATTTTGTACATGTGACGATATTGTATGTTGGGTTAGAGAGTTTGGAAAAGTCAACGGATGGATCATAATCATTCTTAAGGGGTATTCGCCAGTTTGGGGATATCCAAGAAGAGCGACATACAAAAGAAATAGGCTGTCAAAATTATTATATGTCAAAACTACAAGCCATTATTAAGTGCACCCCCAATTCCGAGTTCTACCCCTGATTTATGAAAAAACCAAAATATTTTTTAAAATTAGATAATTTTTGTAACTCTTAGTATCTACTGTAAATTAGGTAACCATGATATGTTTTTTATATATTAAAAATTAGAAAAACAAGTAAATATATTATTGGAAGTCAAAACACGATCAAAAACAAACAAGAGTTGGTCCGAGCGGTAAAAACTATGTTGGGAGGGGAGAACCATACGGGGCGGCAAAGTCGGATAATCGTGGCCAGCCAGGTTCCCCTAATAAAATAAAAGTAAATGTTTTTTAAAAGAAGAAATGAGGTGGCGTGCCAATAATTAATTAGTCAAGTTCCATGTTAATTAAAATATTGATACATCAGCATTTGAGGGTTGAAAATTCTAATTAGGTCAATATTGCAGAAATTTATAAAATAGGAGGACCAATAGTGTATTTAAGTGGAAATTCAATCACCACTCCCAACACCATGCGAGATTCCTTCATTAATTCCCCCATCATTAGGCTCGTGATTGATCTCATTTATGAATCCTTCTTGATTCTCATGCAAAACATTAAAAAGGTGATCCCCCACATTGCCCCTCGCGTCCACCATTGAACCCAAAGTACACCGCCGCGGTTTCCAAATGTAAGTCTACGTGATCTTGTGGAATTTTGCATAACCACCCACGACCGTCACTCTCGGCCACAAAAGTGGTCGTAGCACCATTCACGCCCCAACTATGTTCTCTTGCACTTCCTTGCCTTTCTCACTAATAATTTTCTCTAGACACCCCTCCACAAAATTTGAATGTAAAAATGAGTGTGTTAAAAAAATGGCACGCGTCAGCTTCGTGTTGTTTTTCGGTCGAAGATTTCAGGATTTTTAACACCACGTACCCTTCTCAGTTGAATAATTTTT
This sequence comes from Astragalus membranaceus, assembly GCA_039519185.1. NCBI lineage: Eukaryota > Viridiplantae > Streptophyta > Magnoliopsida > Fabales > Fabaceae > Astragalus > Astragalus membranaceus. Next base: position 182,494,412 of record CM076849.1, read on the forward strand.
TTATAAATAAATATGGATTAAAAACATACACAATAAGATTTTCCCAGAAAATAAAACTTGCTGGATCTAAATCTCTTGAACAATGGGTCTAACATTCTTTTTGCTAAAGAGAAAATTGAACACATCTGTTAGAATGATTTCACCAAACAGAACACATAAGTGCTAGTGATAGGAAGCAAGTTATATATTTTGGAAAAGTAGGTAAAAGCAGTATAACAGTGTCGTGAGAAAACAAAGCATGAAGATCAACAAAAGGTACGTAAATTATATAAAAATAAAATACTTTTCATTGGTTTTTGGTGGCCTAAATTGTGTCCATGAGACTACATAATTTCGACACATAATGTATTTCTTCTAAATAAACTCAATAACTGCTAATTGCCTCCTTCTCCAAGAGCGATGACAGGCCTCCTGCAAACGGAAACACAAAGAAGCATATGTGAAACCCAACACAATAGAAGGATAAGATGCATAAAGAAGAATAAATGGAAAATAAAAGAGAAGACGTAGAGAAGCAAGAGGAAGAAATAAGAATAGGCATGAATTGTTGCAACCCAACCCAACCCCACAAAAGTAGATCCACTGGATTTGACAGAAGCTATAAGGCTCAGCTCAGGGATGGATGTACAAGGAAAAAAGGAATAGGAGAATGGGAAATTAAAATAGGAAGGAAAAGGAAAATGCAAAATAAAAAATAAAAAAGTCTCCACTCCACTCCACCACATTGGGCTTAAAGTAACCATATATTTCTAGGCCTTACATTACTTACCAGACCATTTCGATCTCATGGAATGTTGTTGTTCTTGTTGTTGTTTGTAGCAGTTTCCTGATTGCTCTTCATTATATCCTTCCTCCACCAACACCTCCTGTTGAAACAACAGTCGAGTGCACAACCTATAAGTAAGCCAAGAAGTGCACTTAGGAGGATTAACAGGAAAAGGTTTAACCAATTCACCATTTTAATGTTCTTTGAGAAATGGATAGTTAGAAGTAAAGCAAGGAGAGGGAAGGGAATGCCGAAGGAGATAGAGTAAGAGTGTTGTGTGTGAAGAGACAACGTCGCTCCTTAAGTAGCACAGAAGGGAAGGGAAGCGGTAGGCATGACTTTCCATTTTAATTAGCATTTAATTGCTTGTCTCATCAATGGTTTCAAATTTTCTAGTCACGACTTTACATTTCTAATCTGATTTCTAGGCATGACATTCGATTCTTGGAATGAATTTCTAGGTAGTTGTATCCCATTTTTTGGACTAATATCACAGTGATTTCTGAACATAAACAAGCATATATTTAATGAATATAATATATATATAAATAAATGACTAACAATATCACCTACTCATCTTACACTAGATGCCGAAGTTAGAAAGTGATCTATCATTATTCTATTCTGAATTCCAAAGAGGTTATACCCTATTTAGTCACTGACTTTTCAGAAATGTTCAATTTGGTCTCTGACTTTTCAAATATATCAATTTAGTCCTCAACATTTACAAATGTGTATCAATTTAATCCTTCTGTCAACCATGGTTAGTTGACTGAGGTGACATGGCAATTAAGTGTCAGCATGACAAATGTCAGAGACCAAATTGAAACACCAATTTAATAATTATAAATTAATAAACATGTCAGATTTCTAATGCAAAAAAATATATATTTTGAAATTTCCCATAGTAATTTCCTTTCTAAAAGATTTTGAAGCTATATTCTCATGTTCTTGTTCCATTTCAACCGTAACGGAAAACTAGAAGTTAGAACATACCCCTTTACCTTCTTCTATTCTCAAGTCCTATTTTTTAACTCCAAATTTCTTGTACTTACTGTTAGAATATATTGAAGTTAGTTAAAGTAGTTATAATTAGTTAGATTAGTTACAAGTTGGTTAGTTTAGTTAAGATCATTATATAAAGTGTATCCTACACTCATTGTAATACAATCTCTCTTTACCATTCAATGATAAATTCTTTCTTTCTTCCTTTTCTCAATTCTTCTAATATGGTATCAAAGCGATATAATGCTTCCGCCAAATTTTTAAAAAAAAGTCATATTTATCTTTCTTCCTCCCTTATTCAACATCTTTGATTTTACAAATTCTATTCTAACCCTTCACGGTTATTCTCAAATCTTGCAAAAAGTCTCCATTCTTTTATATATTTTTGGATATATCTTCTTCTTCTTCTCAGGGATTTTATTTAGAGCTTAGGGAAATAGTAAAATTAATTATTAGATTTAAATAAATGTAAATTATATTTTTATATTCAAATAGTTCTAATAGTAACCTTAGTAATTAATCAAAAAAAACAATGATTTGCCTAAAACTATTAATAGTTTAATTATTATTTTTGAATTTGCATCAAAAGACAAAAACAAATAGAACACCAGAAATTGCTGAGTTTGTGTCTCGATGCCTAACTTGTCAAAGGGTTAAGGCAGAACACCAGAAGCCTGCAGGTTAGCTGCAGCCACTGGATGTGCCAGTGTGGAAACGGTAAGATATTTCTATGGATTTTGTGATGGGATTGCCAAGATCTTAAGCTGGTAACAATTCTATTATGGTAGTAGTAAATCGTTTAACCAAGTCAGCTAATTTCATTCCAGTTCGTTCGAACAGCAAAGCCTCCAAGCTAGCAGAGGAATATCTGAAGAGCATAGTGAGGTTACATCGAGTTCCAACCAGTATTGTGTCAGATCATGATCCAAAGTTCACTTCTCGATTTTGGGGAGCTTTGAACAAGGCTTTGGGAACAAAGGTGTTTGTTAGCACTGCTTATCATCCGTAGACTGATGGCCAGACAGAGAGGACTCTCTAGACTCTTGAGGATATGGTTTGGGCTTGTGTGCTCGATAGTGGTTGGAAATGGGAGGATCATCTTCCATTAGTTGAGTTCGCCTACAACCATAGTTATCATTCCAGCATTGGAATGGCTCCATTTGAAGCACTGTATGGAAGGAAATGTCGAACACAACTGTGTTGGTGGGATGTCGTGAGAACAGGTCATTAGGACCCGATTTGGCTCATGATTCTATCGAGGATGGGGGATGTATTTCCTCTACTGAGACACATGGAATACATATTGAAGATTGGACAAAGTTTGAGGCAAACCAAGATGATAATCTACTGGCCCAATACGCTCGATAATTTGGAAAGGTCCAATATACCGAGGGCTAAGCTTCTTCGCTCACAAAGCTCTACCTGTACCAATGGTTGGAGAAACCTTCCAGATCACCAGGTTCAAATTATAACAGCCTCCTTCTTTTGTCAGCATAACTCTTTTGCCGACTCTGTGCAGCCTTCATTCTATCTTTTATCTACCTGATCTTCTAAGTAGTCTCATGAACCAAATCGGGTCCCAACAATCTGTGTTCACCTACATCCCACCAACACAGTGGTGTTTGACATTTCCTTCCATACAATGCTTCAAATGGAGTCATTCCAATGCTGGAATGATAAGTATTGTTGTAGGCGAACTTAACTAACGGAAGATTGCTCTAAAAAATGATCTTAAATATCTCTAAAAGAATGCACTAATTTGGAGTTCATCAGATGCAGTTAGCCAATGATGGTTGCCTCAGTTGGCAAGGATTTGGCTCATTCCCCTCAAGGGCGTGGGTTTAACTCCTGCTGCCAGTGTGAGGACCTCTTTAGTAAGTAATCTCTAAAAAAATATCCAGTTATTTCACCACAATTTATATCATTTGTTTTTTCTTACTATTTAAAAATTTGTCAATTAACTTGAATATTTAGCTAATTGGTAAAAAAATAACTCAATAATTATAATTAATTATCTATGAGTTATTTAAATTATTTATTACATTAATTTCATTTTTTTTAAAATAAAAAAAATAAACAGGTGAGGATTTGTTTTGGTTAGAGTCGATTTCTCAACAAAAAATAAAATAAAAAAGCAAAATTTCTGTTTACAAATCGTTTCGCTGAAAGGCGATTTCTCATCAACCTAGTAAAAGAGTGCTACTTTGGTATTTAAAGTAAAAACAATGCTAGTTTAGAATATAATTTTTAGCCTCTGTTCTCGGTAGATGCATCAGACGCATTCACGACAACTGGAGTATATTTAATTAATTATTTGATGAGCTTTTAATACACCAATTGTTATAAAACTTCTTTTTTGTAGCTTTGATGCCGCTAGAATCCGCTTTATGAGGATGTAATTTTTTGTTGTTTTGTTCCTTCATTTTTCTTTTGTTTCCATACTCATGCCACAAAATTACCTTTTATTGACACAATTTGTTATAATAACTAAGTTTTGTTTATTTTGTAGATATTTTGTACATGTGACGATATTGTATGTTGGGTTAGAGAGTTTGGAAAAGTCAACGGATGGATCATAATCATTCTTAAGGGGTATTCGCCAGTTTGGGGATATCCAAGAAGAGCGACATACAAAAGAAATAGGCTGTCAAAATTATTATATGTCAAAACTACAAGCCATTATTAAGTGCACCCCCAATTCCGAGTTCTACCCTCGATTTATGAAAAAACCAAAATATTTTTTAAAATTAGATAATTTTTGTAACTCTTAGTATCTACTGTAAATTAGGTAACCATGATATGTTTTTTATATATTAAAAATTAGAAAAACAAGTAAATATATTATTGGAAGTCAAAACACGATCAAAAACAAACAAGAGTTGGTCCGAGTGGTAAAAACTATGTTGGTAGATCCAGGATGTACGGAATATTGACTCCGATTTTCTTCCTCTAATACTTGCTTCTTGATGCTTTCATCATTTTGTACACAAATTCTACCGTTGAAACAAATAATGTCATAGTTGTCTTCGGTAAAATTTGGTAACCCCCTTTGAGCTTGCAGCTCCACATCACTTACCCGAGCCGAACGAATCAGATCCCTCAATGAACTCGAAATCCGAATATGTCTCACTACTAACCTATTCCTCTTTTGCTTCACTTTCAAATTTAAGTCTCTAAAAGACTCCAACAATGCCATCTCATGAATCATTAACTTTGCCGTGTGAAGAGACTTTCTACTCAGTGCATATTCCACAACATTGGCCTTTCCTGGATGATACTTCAACTCGAAGTCATAATCCTTAAGAAGCTCAACCCATCTTCTCTGCCTGTTATTCAGTTCCTTCTGATCAAATAAATATTTCAAGCTTTTGTGATCATTGAAAACTTCGAAACGAGAACCATAAAGATAGTGTCTCCAAATCTTCAGTGCATACACAATAGTTGCCAACTCCAAATCATGATTTGGATAATTCTCCTCATGAGGCTTCAATTGCTTGGATGCATAAGTTACCACTTGCTGATTCTACTGTTTTCACTTTCCAGTCCACACACACACACACACACACACAGATATATATATATATATATATATATATATATATATTTATATTAAGTGCCTTTAATTTGGATTCTTATTTTTTTTTCTTATTTTCTTCTTTTCTGCAGAATAAAAAGTAAACTAGTTAGTAATATATATTATTACTAATAATTGCTCTAAAAAATGAGCTATGCTGACAATCGGAGGAGACCGTTGGAATTTGAAGTCGGTGATCATGTATTCTTGAGGGTTTCCCCAACCATAGGTACCGGTAGAGCCTTGCGAGCAAAGAAGCTCAGTCCTCGATATGTTGCACCATTCCAAATAATTGAGCGTATTGGGCCAGTTGCCTAACGTCTTGCCTTGTCTCCGGCCTTATCAAATCTTCATGATGTCTTTCATATATCTCAATTGAGGAAGTATGTCTTCGATCCACATCAGCCATTGAGTGTTGACACGATCGATCTTCGACCGGGTCTATCATTTCAACCATATCCTAGTTATATCTTGGAGCGTGGCGAAAAGACGCTGCGGTCAAGGACTATTCCCATTGTCAAGGTGGTCTGGGATGGCTTCTCGACCGAAGAGGCTACCTGGGAGTTGGAAGATGACATGCGGACTCGATATCCATATCTTTTCCATTGAGGTACGTCTTTCAATTTTGAGGACAAAATTTTAAAAGTTGGGGTGATTGTAACGTCCCTAATTTTTAAAATATAAATTATGTGAATTATAAATAATCTCTGGTCGAGGAGAGTAATAAGTCGCGACTCGAATAAGCAGAATGTCGATAAAACTATGCCTAACGGATGACCGAAAGGAATTTTAGCACCAATTCATGTATTAATGGACCAAGGGCATTTTGGTAATTTAGCCTCATTAAACCCTCAGCTGGTCAAACATTTCATCACTTCCATATCCTCTCATTTAACAAGATTCAGAATTAGAAAGTGAAAGAAAGGAGAGTTAATGAGAAGTTAAATGAGAGTAAGGGTAGGTAAGGGCAATTTGGTCATTTCCCCTCTTTTTAAACACATCAGCCCCTTACCCCAACTGAACTCCCACTCTCTCATTCCTTACCGGCTACTAAAATCAGAATAGAAGAAAGGAAAGGGAGAGAGGAGGCGAAGTGGAAGAAGGAGAGGGAGAGGGGGAAATCATCATCACCTCAATGCATAAGCTTCCCTTGCACCAATCTCTTCCATTTTCGATTCTCTTCTCAATGATATCAATTTCATCACCTCATTCACCACTTCCAGCAGTTCACCATTTGGGAAGCTTCCAAGTTCCACTTAGCCAAAAATGGGGTTGAAGCCTTAGGAAGCTTGTAGAGAGTTCAAAGAAAGCCAAGTTCCACTCTAGAGCTTAAATGCAAGCTACATTTCGAGTTTGAGGATAACCAAAGGGTATAGAGGGTTGCTGGTTCGAAGTGGACAGAGTTGGAGATTTCGTTCGGAATCGGTTTGGACGTTTACGGGGATTGTTCGAGCGGTTTTCAGTTTGGTCATTTCGTGCTCCGTCGGGACTTCTCGGGGAATCGTCAAACCGGTGAGTTCTACTCACGATAAGGGGTATTTCGATATTCTTAACATACTTCGTTTTGGTCACTATGCGAAAATCTGACTTTCGAAACGATTATTGCGCCGGCTAACCGTTTTACTTAAAATCACGTTTTCACGGTTTTATGAAATTATTTATAAATGTGACGTTGAATTGTTTCTGGAATATAGTCTGGAATGTGGTATATTGAATCTGTTTTTAGGTGGGATTACGATCAGAATTCGATTTGGGCAAGAAACGGAAAAGCGGAATGAGAATCGGATTGGAATTTGGAAACTGATACAGGTCGCACGGGTCGTGCGCCCCTAGGCACCAACGGTGCGCCCACTTCACAAAAAGGAAAGGAAATTAAAATGCATCAAGCAAGGGTCGTGCGCCCCTGGGCACGAACCGTGCGGTCGCTTCGCAAAATTGTCTGAAAAATTGATGCACCACGCACGGGTCGTGCGCCCCTAAGGCACGGACCGTGCATGTGGTTCAGTTTTCGGTTCCAAATTCTCGTTTCGCCGCTCCTTTCGATTCGAAATCTTTTTTAATCTTCTTTCCAGCCAATTTTAATGATATTACCCTACTAAAATAAATGCTTTGATTATGTTCAACATTATTTTTGAAAGAGGGTTGTGAAGGTTTCAAACTGTTGAATAACCGGACCATAGATCCCACTCGACGCTATGATTATAACGCCAGATGTCTAACATAGGATTCATCAAAACGGGTTATAGTTCAACAATAGATATAGATTATCTAGAACTTAAGTGACGGCCCAATGCGGGTGCGATATATAGATTATATCGAGTTGGGTGACGACCCAACGAAATAGCATACTAGGAAGTGAAGTCATGAGCCCTAACCCTAGGCCCTGAAACGTTATGGTATGGTCTAACGTGGGTTATCGGGAATTGTGAAAGGTTGCACGGCCGATTTATGCTAGAATAAATGTACGATTCACCGGGAATTGTGAAAGGTTGCACGGCCGGTGTTTCGCTTAGTAAGCTAGTGATTATAAATTAATCGACTAGGCTCAATAATATAAATGATAGTACTCAATTACCGAGAATTGTGAACGGTTGCACGGTCGGTAATGGGCTATATTTATGTTGATAAATAGTTATATATATTTAACTATGTGGAAATTGGTTTTATAATCAAACCGAGTGATAGTGAGGGGGCACCGTAGAACTCACTGAGACAAGTTGTCTCACCCAATCATTATTGTTGTTTTTACAGAGAAGCTGGGAAAGAGAAAGGGTAACCGACACGGATAGGTTACCAGCTCGTGGAGATGTCAAGGACTTGCATGTTTTTAGACCCTGTTTTGCTTGTCTCTGTTATGGTTATATGACTTGTATTGTTTATGAGTTGTATAAACCGCTTTAAATTCTGTTTATGATATTGAACACCTAAGTTGTATTCCTACGGATGTTCTAACATTTTGGAACTAAGATGGATGAATCCGATATATTATATTTTATTGTCGGAAAAAGTTTGTACGTTCAATATCTAAGCAGGGTTTGTGTCATCTGATTATTACTATAGTTGTGCATTACGATATATCTACATATTAGAAATACCGGGGTGCTACAATAAAAGTAAATGTTTTTTAAAAGAAGAAATGAGGTGGCGTGCCAATAATTAATTAGTCAAGTTCCATGTTAATTAAAATGTTGATACATCAGCATTTCAGAGTTGAAAATTCTAATTAGGTCAATATTGCAGAAATTTATAAAATAGGAGGACCAAAAATGCATTTAAGTGGAAATTCAATCACCACTCCCAACACCATGCGAGATTCCTTCATTAATTCCCCCATCATTAGGCTCGTGATTGATCTCATTTATGAATCCTTCTTGATTCTCATGCAAAACATTAAAAAGGTGATCCCCCACATTGCCCCTCACGTCCACCATTGAACCCAAAGTACACCGCCGCGGTTTCCAAATGTAAGTCTACGTGATCTTGTGGAATTTTGCATAACCACCCATGACCGTCACTCTCGGCCACAAAAGTGGTCGTAGCACCATTCACGCCCCAACTATGTTCTCTTGCACTTCCTTGCCTTTCTCACTAATGATTTTCTCTAGACACCCCTCCACAAAATTTGAATGTAAAAATGAGTGTGTTAAAAAAATGGCACGCGTCAGCTTCGTGTTGTTTTTCGGTCAAAGATTTCAGGATTTTTAACACCACGTACCCTTCTCAGTTGAATAATTTTTTTATAAATAAATATGGATTAAAAACATACACAATAAGATTTTCCCAGAAAATAAAACTTGCTGGATCTAAATCTCTTGAACAATGGGTCTAACATTCTTTTTGCTAAAGAGAAAATTGAACACATCTGTTAGAATGATTTCACCAAACAGAACACATAAGTGCTAGTGATAGGAAGCAAGTTATATATTTTGGAAAAGTAGGTAAAAGCAATATAACAGTGTCGTGAGAAAACAAAGCATGAAGATCAACAAAAGGTACGTAAATTATATAAAAATAAAATACTTTTCATTGGTTTTTGGTGGCCTAAATTGTGTTCATGAGACTACATAATTTCGACACATAATGTATTTCTTCTAAATAAACTCAATAACTGCTAATTGCCTCCTTCTCCAAGAGCGATGACAGGCCTCCTGCAAACGGAAACACAAAGAAGCATATGTGAAACCCAACACAATAGAACGATAATGGAAAATAAAAGAGAATACACACAATATATAAGAAAGTGTTTAGGCTCAAACCTCACAGTTAGGATTGTAGAGATGGAACTTGAGAGATGCTGCTCACGGATGATAAAGAACTTCTGCAACCTTTGTCATGACAACTGCTATTACTTGATGATAGAACTTGACGTGCGAGTGCTCAACAGGTAAAACGTAAACATGCGAAGCCAAATGCCACACTTCATCATCATTGAAGCTGCTTTAACAAAAAAAAGAATAGGGCAGTGGTACCTCAATATCATAGAGTAAGTTATAATCATTCAGTACAGACCAAAGTGCAAAATAAGTCAAAAGGGGAATGAAAACAGAAATCAAAACTCAACATAGTAGCAATGTCTCAAAATAATAAAAATTGATAATGATAGGGTGAGCCTCCTGCTCACGGGAAGGAGAAGTGGTGCTCACCAGTGGGTTGCCTCCCACTAAGTGATTCTTTAACGTCACTAGCTTGACGTTTGAAATGCCACTATCAAGGTGGCTGATATGACACAAAGAATACATCATCCTTCTTCTTTCGCTTCTGGGGCAAGAACATCATGAATTTGAAATATAGCTGCAGATGCTTCCATACCCTCTCAATGTGAAGGATGATGGACAAGGCATAGAAGGAGTCCAAGTATCTATCAAGCTCTTCACTTCTATCTTCCTTGCTACTTGAAAGATTAGTAGGAACCATGCTTTGTTGGGTTCTTTCTTGTTGGATTTTCACCCCTTCCCAAAATTGGGAGCTTTGAGCTTCTCTCCAAACTACATGATCCTCCATTTCAAGCTCTTCTTCTTCTTCCTCATCTTTCTTGTCCTCCCCAACTTCTTCTTTTGTTGAGGCATGTTCTTCTGGTTCTTCATTTGTAGTGGAATGAAACTCCTTACAATTTCCATTCAGATGTTGCCTCCCACAAACATCACAATGCGCGTTATGTGGTTGGTCTTTGCTTAACTCACGTAGTTTCATATCCGCTAACCAGGAATAACTTTCTGTTACAGTTACCCACTCATCCTCACAGTTGCAGTACACAAGATCCTCCCCACAAGAATCGCAATAGGTGGGTGTCACACAGTTGCCATTCAAGTGGGGTTCTCCACAATAATTACAGCAAAGTGGGGGTGGCGAGGACTCTATCATCACCTGCTCTTGGGGCTGGAAGATGGTCTTGGTCATTTGCATAAACTGAGTCAAAGCATCTTCCAACCGAGAAGGGGTCCTTCCCATGAGATTTTCCTGCTTCACAGTTGTCCGTTCTTCCTCACAATCGCAACACACAAGGTCCTTGCCACAAGAATAACAATAAGTGTTTGTCACACAATTGCCATTCAAATGGGGTTCTCCACAATAAATACAGCGAAATGTGGGAAGCGTGAACTCCATTCCAATGTGGTTCTCTCTTTTTTTTTTTCCGGGACAAACAACAATTCTTTCGAACTTTGCCCCTGCTACACAGTTCACTGAAACACTAAAGAAAACCGTTAACAAGTCCAACACAATAATTAAGTATCTTAACAAATAAAACAAAAATAAAATACTGAAATAAATAAAATAAAATAAAATAAAATAAAATAAAATAAAACAACTAAGAATTAACTCAAATGCCTTGTTGACAATGAAATCAACAATCCCCGGCAACGGCGCCAAAAACTTGTTACAATTTGGCAAGTGTACCAAATTCGTTGCAAGTAATAATTTAAACGGTAAGTACCGGTTGTATCCACAGGGATTGCGTTTTATTATCAATTAGGCAAGTTTATTGATTCTTAGCGGTAGAAACGGAAAGATAATCTTTTTGGGATTTTGTAAATTAAATGCAAGATAGTGTTTGAAAATAAAGCAAGATACAAACGATTAAGGATTGATTCATCTTCCCTACGCTATCCTATGACCTTCAGCTAATTACAGATTAGTTGTTTGAACTACCAGATTCAATTCACTATGATAGGTTAAGAGCAATTCCTTGCCTCAGAACCCCTTTTACCTAATTGAGTTACCCTAATTCCTTAGGTGAATCATGCCAATCGGTAAAGCAATAAACTCAGGAAATAAAGAATTCATGCATCCAACCCCATATTCCTATGGTGATCACAAGTACATGATCTAATACCCCATATCCAGCATGCAACCCATATTCCTATGCAATCACATAACCTAGATCATTATAATTATCATATGTAACTATAAAGCATTAAACTCAGAGGCATAGACTTATGATAATTCAAACTACTAATTGTATTAACCATAACAAAGCATTCATAGGATAGTTTTGGGAAGAGTCATCTCTCCCTATTCAAAAGAAACTAAGTAGACAACATCATAATAGTAGAAATCAAGAGTAGGAGAAGATTACACAAGTAAGGATCCATTAGAACCTTCAAACCCTTGTTCCCAAGGTGAAGGAAGGCCTCCAAATTTGCCCCCAACTGCTGCTCCAAACCCTAGCACTGCTCTCCAGACGAAGTCCCTGAACAATTCGCTGAAAACTAATATTTAACCTAACTTTCTGCAGTCCATCGCGACGCGGCCCGTAGCCATCACGACGCGATATTGCACAGAATCAACAATCCTCCTGTTTTATGCTTCCTTCGCGACGCGAACCCTCCTGGTCGCGACGCGAAATTGCTCAGAAACTCAAATCTTCCCAATTGTGCTGCATCTCCGGGCAAGTGTCTGGTTCGCCGAATGATAACACACAAATTGGAGGTCTTCAAGTACAATTTAGCTCCAAAAGTGAAGGAATTGCTTACAACAGGACTTCCTACTACAATTATCTAAAACTAAACTAAATCCCCAGATAATGACTGTGATACAATGAAAAACCTGCACAATTGGTCCTAAAAATGCACAACTTACATCATATGATAGGGAGTTAACATACTCTATCGCAGAAGTAGTATAAAAAAATGTCGTCTGCACAGGGATTAATTAACAAGTACCAAACTACTTAAGATTAATTATTATTTAGACGAATGAATGTGTGGTGGTTATAGAAACTAAAATAAAAAAAATAGCAAAAATAAAATGTAAAGTTTAACCAATGGAAAGAAGCCTAGGGTCACGGTTTCACTTGCAAGTTTCAATTCCTCTATGTCTCAATCTACCTGAATTCCTTTATTTTATTCTCAATTCCTCTATGTCTCAATCTACATGAATTCCTTTATTTTATTCAATTACCAATCCCTTTACTAAAGCTATTAATCCGTTTGGTCATTCGCGATTAAAATTCTTTTTCCTAAATTAACCCTTGTTTGGTCATGCAAGAATTTAAAGTCAAGAAAAGCATAAAGAGAAAAAATGTTGAATGATTGGAAACTAAATTAAAGTTTGGTCATGCATTAATTATAGTCCCAATTATCTTATAGGTCCACCAACTAATTGCAGTACAGTCGCTGCTAATCAACTAATTGATTATGAACATGCAAATGGTTGTCAATCCTAATTATGTGATAAAAGCAGTAAGATAATATTAATTGAAATAAAATCCAGGAATTCAAAGCATGAATTAAAACATAGAAGGGTTTCCAGTCTTGCAAGATCCACCTAGACCCTAAAAGAGGATTTAGCTATACAACTAAGAACAATGAAATAAAATTAGGAGTCATGAATTACAAAGATAAAAATAACCCGAAAGATGGAGGAAATTCTGATCTTGATTATTCAGTCTCCTTCTCTACTCCAAATTCTCTCACGGTGTAAAGAAATAGGTACCAAAATTCTCGCTCTCTATCCGCGTCCCTTTCTATAAGTTCCTGTTGTCATCAATTTGCGTGCGGAATGCTTCTCTTTCTTAACTCTTACTCCCCCCGTTTTCAATTATAAGCAAATAGCGGCTAGACACATTTTTTAAGAAAAGTTAGAAAAAGAAATATTATTCCTATAATACCCCTATTTATTCTTGCATTGGTAAAAGTAAAAGTAGTGTAATAAAAAGTTGTGTGTCTTGGTAAAAGCAAAAATAGTGTCATAAATAGGGGTAAAGTTGACATATTGAGTGAAAAAAGCTTTGACTTGCTTATATTTAGTAACAAGAAAAAGTGGGTATATTTGCTTATATTTGAAAACGGAGGGAGTATGTCAATATGTTGTGTATGTATGCCACTCTCCTTTGGAGAATTCACTGATCCTTACTTATAGGTAGTGCGGCTCTGCTTTTCTTATGCTCCATGCCTAGGTTAGAGTTCCTTCCTTTCTCATATCTCAACGGGCCTTCCTTCTCTCTTGGGCCCAACTTCAATCCAATTTGGCCATGATATGTGATATGCACGCCTTTCCATCCCACACACACACACACACACACATATATATATATATATATTAAGTGCCTTTAATTTGGATTCTTATTTTTTTTTCTTATTTTCTTCTTTTCTGCAGAATAAAAAGTAAACTAGTTAGTAATATATATTATTACTAATAATTGCTCTAAAAAATGATCTTAAATATCTCTAAAAGAATGCACTAATTTGGAGTTCATCAGATGCAGTTAGCCAATGATGGTTGCCTCAGTTGGCAATGATTTGGCTCATTCCCCTCAAGGGCGTGGGTTTAACTCCTGCTGCCAGTGTGAGGACCTCTTTAGTAAGTAATCTCTAAAAAAATATCCAGTTATTTCACCACAATTTATATCATTTGTTTTTTCTTACTATTTAAAAATTTGACAATTAACTTGAATATTTAGCTAATTGGTAAAAAAATAACTCAATAATTATAATTAATTATCTATGAGTTATTTAAATTATTTATTACATTAATTTCGTTTTTTTTAAATAAAAAAAATAAACAGGTGAGGATTTGTTTTGGTTAGAGTCGATTTCTCAACAAAAAATAAAATAAAAAAGCAAAATTTCTGTTTACAAATCGTTTCGCTGAAAGGCGATTTCTCATCAACCTAGTAAAAGAGTGCTACTTTGGTATTTAAAGTAAAAACAATGCTAGTTTAGAATATAATTTTTAGCCTCTGTTCTCGGTAGATGCATCAGACGCATTCACGACAACTGTAGTATATTTAATTAATTATTTGATGAGCTTTTAATACACCAATTGTTATAAAACTTCTTTTTTGTAGCTTTGATGCCGCTAGAATCCGCTTTATGAGGATGTAATTTTTTGTTGTTTTGTTCCTTCATTTTTCTTTTTGTTTCCATACTCATGCCACAAAATTACCATTTATTGACACAATTTGTTATAATAACTAAGTTTTGTTTATTTCGTAGATATTTTGTACATGTGACGATATTGTATGTTGGGTTAGAGAGTTTGGAAAAGTCAACGGATGGATCATAATCATTCTTAAGGGGTATTCGCCAGTTTGGGGATATCCAAGAAGAGCGACATACAAAAGAAATAGGCTGTCAAAATTATTATATGTCAAAACTACAAGCCATTATTAAGTGCACCCCCAATTCCGAGTTCTACCCCTGATTTATGAAAAAACCAAAATATTTTTTAAAATTAGATAATTTTTGTAACTCTTAGTATCTACTGTAAATTAGGTAACCATGATATGTTTTTTATATATTAAAAATTAGAAAAAACAAGTAAATATATTATTGGAAGTCAAAACACGATCAAAAACAAACAAGAGTTGGTCCGAGTGGTAAAAACTATGTTGGGAGGGGAGAACCATACGGGGCGGCAAAGTCGGATAATCGTGGCCAGCCAGGTTCCCCTAATAAAATAAAAGTAAATGTTTTTTAAAAGAAGAAATGAGGTGGCGTGCCAATAATTAATTAGTCAAGTTCCATGTTAATTAAAATATTGATACATCAGCATTTGAGGGTTGAAAATTCTAATTAGGTCAATATTGCAGAAATTTATAAAATAGGAGGACCAATAGTGTATTTAAGTGGAAATTCAATCACCACTCCCAACACCATGCGAGATTCCTTCATTAATTCCCCCATCATTAGGCTCGTGATTGATCTCATTTATGAATCCTTCTTGATTCTCATGCAAAACATTAAAAAGGTGATCCCCCACATTGCCCCTCACGTCCACCATTGAACCCAAAGTACACCGCCGCGGTTTCCAAATGTAAGTCTACGTGATCTTGTGGAATTTTGCATAACCACCCACGACCGTCACTCTCGGCCACAAAAGTGGTCGTAGCACCATTCACGCCCCAACTATGTTCTCTTGCACTTCCTTGCCTTTCTCACTAATAATCTTCTCTAGACACCCCTCCACAAAATTTGAATGTAAAAATGAGTGTGTTAAAAAAATGGCACGCGTCAGCTTCGTGTTGTTTTTCGGTCGAAGATTTCAGGATTTTTAACACCACGTACCCTTCTCAGTTGAATAATTTTTTTATAAATAAATATGGATTAAAAACATACACAATAAGATTTTCCCAGAAAATAAAACTTGCTGGATCTAAATCTCTTGAACAATGGGTCTAACATTCTTTTTGCTAAAGAGAAAATTGAACACATCTGTTAGAATGATTTCACCAAACAGAACACATAAGTGCTAGTGATAGGAAGCAAGTTATATATTTTGGAAAAGTAGGTAAAAGCAATATAACAGTGTCGTGAGAAAACAAAGCATGAAGATCAACAAAAGGTACGTAAATTATATAAAAATAAAATACTTTTCATTGGTTTTTGGTGGCCTAAATTGTGTCCATGAGACTACATAATTTCGACACATAATGTATTTCTTCTAAATAAACTCAATAACTGCTAATTGCCTCCTTCTCCAAGAGCGATGACAGGCCTCCTGCAAACCGAAACACAAAGAAGCATATGTGAAACCCAACACAATAGAAGGATAAGATGCATAAAGAAGAATAAATGGAAAATAAAAGAGAAGACGTAGAGAAGCAAGAGGAAGAAATAAGAATAGGCATGAATTGTTGCAACCCAACCCAACCCCACAAAAGTAGATCCACTGGATTTGACAGAAGCTATAAGGCTCAGCTCAGGGATGGATGTACAAGGAAAAAAGGAATAGGAGAATGGGAAATTAAAATAGGAAGGAAAAGGAAAATGCAAAATAAAAAATAAAAAAGTCTCCACTCCACTCCACCACATTGGGCTTAAAGTAACCATATATTTCTAGGCCTTACATTACTTACCAGACCATTTCGATCTCATGGAATGTTGTTGTTCTTGTTGTTGTTTGTAGCAGTTTCCTGATTGCTCTTCATTATATCCTTCCTCCACCAACACCTCCTGTTGAAACAACAGTCGAGTGCACAACCTATAAGTAAGCCAAGAAGTGCACTTAGGAGGATTAACAGGAAAAGGTTTAACCAATTCACCATTTTAATGTTCTTTGAGAAATGGATAGTTAGAAGTAAAGCAAGGAGAGGGAAGGGAATGCCGAAGGAGATAGAGTAAGAGTGTTGTGTGTGAAGAGACAACGTCGCTCCTTAAGTAGCACAGAAGGGAAGGGAAGCGGTAGGCATGACTTTCCATTTTAATTAGCATTTAATTGCTTGTCTCATCAATGGTTTCAAATTTTCTAGTCACGACTTTACATTTCTAATCTGATTTCTAGGCATGACATTCGATTCTTGGAATGAATTTCTAGGTAGTTGTATCCCATTTTTTGGACTAATATCACAGTGATTTCTGAACATAAACAAGCATATATTTAATGAATATAATATATATATAAATAAATGACTAACAATATCACCTACTCATCTTACACTAGATGCCGAAGTTAGAAAGTGATCTATCATTATTCTATTCTGAATTCCAAAGAGGTTATACCCTATTTAGTCACTGACTTTTCAGAAATGTTCAATTTGGTCTCTGACTTTTCAAATATATCAATTTAGTCCTCAACATTTACAAATGTGTATCAATTTAATCCTTCTGTCAACCATGGTTAGTTGACTGAGGTGACATGGCAATTAAGTGTCAGCATGACAAATGTCAGAGACCAAATTGAAACACCAATTTAATAATTATAAATTAATAAACATGTCAGATTTCTAATGCAAAAAAATATATATTTTGAAATTTCCCATAGTAATTTCCTTTCTAAAAGATTTTGAAGCTATATTCTCATGTTCTTGTTCCATTTCAACCGTAACGGAAAACTAGAAGTTAGAACATACCCCTTTACCTTCTTCTATTCTCAAGTCCTATTTTTTAACTCCAAATTTCTTGTACTTACTGTTAGAATATATTGAAGTTAGTTAAAGTAGTTATAATTAGTTAGATTAGTTACAAGTTGGTTAGTTTAGTTAAGATCATTATATAAAGTGTATCCTACACTCATTGTAATACAATCTCTCTTTACCATTCAATGATAAATTCTTTCTTTCTTCCTTTTCTCAATTCTTCTAATATGGTATTAAAGCGATGTAATGCTTCCGCCAAATTTTTAAAAGAAAGTCATATTTATCTTTCTTCCTCCCTTATTCAACATCTTTGATTTTACAAATTCTATTCTAACCCTTCACGGTTATTCTCAAATCTTGCAAAAAGTCTCCATTCTTTTATATATTTTTGGATATATCTTCTTCTTCTTCTCAGGGATTTTATTTAGAGCTTAGGGAAATAGTAAAATTAATTATTAGATTTAAATAAATGTAAATTATATTTTTATATTCAAATAGTTCTAATAGTAACCTTAGTAATTAATCAAAAAAAACAATGATTTGCCTAAAACTATTAATAGTTTAATTATTATTTTTGAATTTGCATCAAAAGACAAAAACAAATAGAACACCAGAAATTGCTGAGTTTGTGTCTCGATGCCTAACTTGTCAAAGGGTTAAGGCAGAACACCAGAAGCCTGCAGGTTAGCTGCAGCCACTGGATGTGCCAGTGTGGAAACGGTAAGATATTTCTATGGATTTTGTGATGGGATTGCTAAGATCTTAAGCTGGTAACAATTCTATTATGGTAGTAGTAGATCGTTTAACCAAGTCAGCTAATTTCATTCCAGTTCGTTCGAACAGCAAAGCCTCCAAGCTAGCAGAGGAATATCTGAAGAGCATAGTGAGGTTACATCGAGTTCCAACCAGTATTGTGTCAGATCGTGATCCAAAGTTCACTTCTCGATTTTGGGGAGCTTTGAACAAGGCTTTGGGAACAAAGGTGTTTGTTAGCACTGCTTATCATTCGTAGACTGATGGCCAGACAGAGAGGACTCTCTAGACTCTTGAGGATATGGTTCGGGCTTGTGTGCTCGATAGTGGTTGGAAATGGGAGGATCATCTTCCATTAGTTGAGTTCGCCTACAACAATAGTTATCATTCCAGCATTGGAATGGCTCCATTTGAAGCACTGTATGGAAGGAAATGTCGAACACAACTGTGTTGGTGGGATGTCGTGAGAACAGGTCATTAGGACCCGATTTGGCTCATGATTCTATCGAGGATGGGGGATGTATTTCCTCTACTGAGACACATGGAATACATATTGAAGATTGGACAAAGTTTGAGGCAAACCAAGATGATAAGCTACTGGCCCAATACGCTCGATAATTTGGAAAGGTCCAATATACCGAGGGCTGAGCTTCTTCGCTCACAAAGCTCTACCTGTACCAATGGTTGGAGAAACCTTCCAGATCACCAGGTTCAAATTCTAACAGCCTCCTTCTTTTGTCAGCATAACTCTTTTGCCGACTCTGTGCAGCCTTCATTCTATCTTTTATCTACCTGATCTTCTAAGTAGTCTCATGAACCAAATTGGGTCCCAACAATCTGTGTTCACCTACATCCCACCAACACAGTGGTGTTTGACATTTCCTTCCATACAATGCTTCAAATGGAGTCATTCCAATGCTAGAATGATAAGTATTGTTGTAGGCGAACTTAACTAACGGAGGATTGCTCTAAAAAATGATCTTAAATATCTCTAAAAGAATGCACTAATTTGGAGTTCATCAGATGCAGTTAGCCAATGATGGTTGCCTCAGTTGGCAAGGATTTGGCTCATTCCCCTCAAGGGCGTGGGTTTAACTCCTGCTGCCAGTGTGAGGACCTCTTTAGTAAGTAATCTCTAAAAAAATATCCAGTTATTTCACCACAATTTATATCATTTGTTTTTTCTTACTATTTAAAAATTTGTCAATTAACTTGAATATTTAGCTAATTGGTAAAAAAATAACTCAATAATTATAATTAATTATCTATGAGTTATTTAAATTATTTATTACATTAATTTCGTTTTTTTTAAAATAAAAAAAATAAACAGGTGAGGATTTGTTTTGGTTAGAGTCGATTTCTCAACAAAAAATAAAATAAAAAAGCAAAATTTCTGTTTACAAATCGTTTCGCTGAAAGGCGATTTCTCATCAACCTAGTAAAAGAGTGCTACTTTGGTATTTAAAGTAAAAACAATGCTAGTTTAGAATATAATTTTTAGCCTCTGTTCTCGGTAGATGCATCAGACGCATTCACGACAACTGGAGTATATTTAATTAATTATTTGATGAGCTTTTAATACACCAATTGTTATAAAACTTCTTTTTTGTAGCTTTGATGCCGCTAGAATCCGCTTTATGAGGATGTAATTTTTTGTTGTTTTGTTCCTTCATTTTTCTTTTTGTTTCCATACTCATGCCACAAAATTACCTTTTATTGACACAATTTGTTATAATAACTAAGTTTTGTTTATTTTGTAGATATTTTGTACATGTGACGATATTGTATGTTGGGTTAGAGAGTTTGGAAAAGTCAACGGATGGATCATAATCATTCTTAAGGGGTATTCGCCAGTTTGGGGATATCCAAGAAGAGCGACATACAAAAGAAATAGGCTGTCAAAATTATTATATGTCAAAACTACAAGCCATTATTAAGTGCACCCCCAACTCCGAGTTCTACCCTCGATTTATGAAAAAACCAAAATATTTTTTAAAATTAGATAATTTTTGTAACTCTTAGTATCTACTGTAAATTAGGTAACCATGATATGTTTTTTATATATTAAAAATTAGAAAAACAAGTAAATATATTATTGGAAGTCAAAACACGATCAAAAACAAACAAGAGTTGGTCCGAGTGGTAAAAACTATGTTGGTAGATCCAGGATGTACGGAATATTGACTCCGATTTTCTTCCTCTAATACTTGCTTCTTGATGCTTTCATCATTTTGTACACAAATTCTACCGTTGAAACAAATAATGTCATAGTTGTCTTCGGTAAAATTTGGTAACCCCCTTTGAGCTTGCAGCTCCACATCACTTACCCGAGCCGAACGAATCAGATCCCTCAATGAACTCGAAATCCGAATATGTCTCACTACTAACCTATTCCTCTTTTGCTTCACTTTCAAATTTAAGTCTCTAAAAGACTCCAACAATGCCATCTCATGAATCATTAACTTTGCCGTGTGAAGAGACTTTCTGTAACACCCCTTTTCTACCCATTAACTTTGCCCTTGAAAGTGGGCGGATTCTCTCTCTGGAATGTAGTCAGACTCCGAAACCCAGCGTTCTCTCCAGCATTCTGCTGATTCTGCACAGCCTGAGCCATGGCAGCCAAAGCAGCAGCAATCGCAGTGTCGTTCCTCCCAGCCATCTCAACTCAAAGCTGCAACAAAACCAACAGTTAGAATAAGTCGACAACACTAGATTGTCAATGACTGGACAACTTGGCCGGACAGACCGAACTTTTGCTCTGATACCACTAATGTAACACCCCTTTTCTACCCATTAATTTATTTATTAAAATCAGAGTTTCCAAAAATTATTTTTCATCACCAGCGATGTTGTAACACCCCGAAATTAATTAAATAGTTATTTAGTATTTACTTAATTAATTAAATAGGAGTTGGTGATAGAAATAATAATAATAATAATAATAATAATAATAATAATAAAAAAATGATGATAATAATAATAATAATAATATTGGGTGGTTTTAATTATTTAGAGGGTGGTGATATTTAATTATTTAAATGGGCTTAAGTGGATGGAGGCCCGCGATCCAGGCCCAGGAGTTGACCTAGGCGCATGTGACTAGGGGTTGGGGGGAGGCGCCTCACTTGAGAGAAAGAGAGAAGGGGCGTGAAAAAGAAAAGAAAAAAAAAAGAAAGAGAGGAGCGTGAGAGAAAGAAAAGAGAAAAACGTGAAAGAGAGGAAAAGAAAGAAAACGCGAAGGAGAGAAAGAAAGAGAAGGAAAAATAGCGCAAGGGAGAGGAGAGGAGAAGAGAGAGGCGCAAATCCCAAGGAGGAGGAGAGGAGCTCAGTTGCTGTGGTTACTCGGTGTGCACGTGGAGGGGTCCCTGTCTTCGGTGAAACTAAGGTAAGGGTGGGTCTTGCCTTATAATAGGGAATATAATGGGATGTATGTAGGGGTTAGGTCCTATGTCCTGTTTTACCTTGATTTTATGTTATTGATGATTATATGTGTATGTGGTTGTCAATTGTTGCTCATTGATATGACCTGTGAAATTGTGCTCTGTATGTTGAATTTGAGTTGCCTGCTAAGTGCTCGAGTAATTGCGTAAACGATGTATTTTTGAACATATTATATAATTTGGTGTTGTTGATGAGATTGATGCATGATTTGATTGGTTGTGTTGCTCGAAACTGTAATCTGATGTGTTATGGGGGCATTGGGCGCCATATGAGCAGGTGATGTCTTGGGTGAATTTTGGTGTCTAAGTGTTGTAGGCACATAGGGTGCCGTTGTTGTGTTTTTGGCTCTGCTGAGCATTGTTGTCTCGGTGCGGAATTTGGCGCCCTTGAGTGGGGTGCCCCGCGCCAAGTATTGTCGTTGTCGGAATTTTGGTCACGGAAGTAGGCACCCTTATGCTCGGTGCCCCGTACCAAATTAGTGTGTTTTAGCTAAGTTGGAGGTTGTCTGAAAGTGGCGCCCTGCTGCTGGGCGCCCTGTGCTGTGTCTGGGTGTTGTGTGGTGTTGGGCAGAAAATGGCGCCCTGCTGCTGGGCGCCATGTGCCTGTGTGCGTTGTGTTGGTGTGCAGGAAATGGCGCCCTGCTGCTGGGCGCCATGTGCCAGTGTCTTGGTGTGCTGGGTCTTGGCGCAGGAAAGTGCGCCTGGCACCTGGGCGCATGTTGCCCAGTGTGGCGCAGTGCTGTGTTGCGTGCCCGTGCCATGTTCCCTCGTCCTGGGCGCATAGCGCCTGTTCCGTGTTGCTTGTTGCGCGTGTTGCCTCTTTTGGGCGCAGTGCGCCCGTGCGCCTGTGCCCTGTGCGCGCTGTGCGCGCTGTTGATGCTGGATGTTGCGCGCAGGGTGCCTAGTGCGCCCAGTGCGCCTAGTGCGCCCGTGCGCCTGTGCGTGTGCGTGTTCCCCTGATTTTGTCTTAGGCGCCCAGTGCCTGGGCGCCATTTTCAGATTGTTCCCCGATTTTTTTCCAAACTTATTTTTAACGTTACTTTTGACTCGGGTGTCCGTTTTAGGTGGTTCAAAGTGCGTTACGACGCTCATTTAATTGTCTATCTGTTTGTCCAGGCCAAAACCAAAACTTAATATTTTTCCCCGGTCGTTTCTGAAAGTCCCAAGTGACTGTGTACTAGTTGTTGTTTGGATTGGAAATCGCTACTGTTCCTTTTAAATAAAATGTTGGTGTTCTTCATGAGACTAAGGTACTGTTCCTTGTATTTTTAAATGGTGTTGTCACGGTGAAAGTAATGTGCTGTGTAACAGTGTGGTATGCAAATATATATATATATATATATATATATATATATATATATATATATATATATATTATTATTGGTGAATGGGGTCTGTGATCCTCTTTTGGGTGTTGGTGAATAAACAAACTGTTGGTGAATATGCTATGGCATACTTTTATTTGGTGATTCTGGTGTGTGATGCATTGTCATGGTGTCGCATAATCATATGCATGATTTTTGGTGAATAGGCTTCGGCCTCGGGCTTCGGCCTTATTATAAATTTTGGTGAATGCCCTCAAGGCTCATTTTTGGTGATGGATCCACATGCATATGCCCGTGGAGTTTTGGGTTGCATCTCATACATTAAACATACAGTTGGTGAATGTTTTGGTGATTATTTATTTGGTGATTGTTTGGTGATTACTTTTATTTGGTGATTGTTTGGTGAATATTTAGTTGGTGATGAATTGGTGATTAATTTCGGTTGACTGAACTGGTGATTAAAGTGAATATTGCTGTAATTGATGTAGTCCTGTATCTGTACATACTACTCCTTATGTACTTTATTATAGGGTTTGAGACTCACCCCTTTTTGTTGATTTTTACTTTACAGGTAACCGTACTTGAAGGCTTTGACCTTCATTCCCTTGAGTTCGAGTCGCTCTGATACGTAGCACCTGGGGGGCGTCTTATTAGATAGTGATTTTGTCTTGTACGACTTGTTGGATTTTATTTTAACGTTGTAACTGTATTTTTGAGTAATGGCCTGCCCATGATGCCACGTAATGATTTTAATTTAAGTTAAACAATTGACGTGTTTTTGAAGTAAATGTAGCATTCCGTTTCGAAAAAAAATAATTTGTGCACTCTGATAATTGTTATAAATGAAAGGGGTAGAAACGGGTGTTACATAGTGGTATCAGAGCAATGGTTGGTCCGTCCGGCCAAGTCGTCGAGTCGTTGTGTCGGTGTGCGACCAACTGTTGTATTGTTATTCTGACTGTTGTTTGCTTCTGTAGCGTTAAGTTGTGATGGCGGGAAGAAATGATGCTGCTCTTGCTGCTGCTCTGGAAGCAATGGCTCAGGCTGTAGGAAATCAACAGGTTGCTACTGATGCTGGTGCTCGCAATTTGGCCACGTTCCAAAGGGAGCATCCACCCACTTTCAAGGGTCGGTATGATCCTGATGGGGCTCTGGCATGGTTTAAGGAAATTGAGAGAATTTTTCGGGTTATGGACTGCACGGCTGCTCAGAGAGTCCGTTTTGGTACGCACATGCTAGCTGAGGAAGCCGATGATTGGTGGCTTGAGTCTATGCAGAGGTTGGAAGCTACTGGTGAGGAGATCACGTGGGATGTTTTTAAGAGGGAGTTTACAAGGAAATACTATCCAGAGGATGTGAGAGGCAAGAAGGAGATTGAATTTCTGGAATTTAAGCAAGGGAACAAGTCTGTGGCCGATTATGCGGCGAAGTTTGTGGAATTAGCTAAGTTCTACCCTCATTATAGTAATGATGCTAATTCTGAATTTTCGAAGTGTATTAAGTTTGAGAATGGACTGAGGCACGACATCAAAAAGGCGATTGGCTACCAAAAGATTAGGGTGTTTGCTGATTTGGTGGATAGCTGTAGGATCTTCGAAGAAGATAGCAATGCTTCCTACAAGATTGTGAAGGAGAAGAGAAGTTCTCAGTATCGTGAGAAGCCCTATGATGTTGATGGTGGTAAGGGCAAGTGGACAGCTGGTGATTCCGGCAGGAAGCCAAGTGGGGGAGATGCCCCTGCGAACATTGTGTGCCACAAGTGTGGTAAGCCCGGACATAAGAGTCCCGATTGCATGGCCTACAAGTGTTTCAAGTGTGGCAAGGAAGGTCACGTAGCTGCTAAGTGCGAGAAGAGAGACGTTGTTTGCTACAACTGTGGGGAGATGGGACATATTAGTACCAAGTGTTCCAAGCCGAAGAAAGAGAAGTCTAGTGGGAGGGTGTTTGCCTTGGTGGGCACTGAGTCTACTGAAGAATGATGATCATTTCGGAGGTATGTGTTTCGTTAAAGTTTTCCGCTAAACCTATTGTCGATACCGATGCCGCTCATTGTTTTAATACTGCTGAATGTTGTGAATGCTTAAGTCTTGTGTTGTCTTCTCTGATTGGTCTTAAGTTGCCTGGTGTGTTCTTTGTGTCCCTTGTCAATCTTCGACAGAGACCTTGTTGCGAGTTTTGTTGTTTGTCGTTGGGTGAATTAATTGTAATCGTGGGTACGGACTAGTTAGAGCATAACCGTGAGGATGTCAATTGTCGTAGCCAGCCGGTGAGTTAGGGAGATGTTGATGCGAATTTTCGAGGACGAAAATAATCTAAGTGGGGGAGAGTTGTAACACCCCGAAATTAATTAAATAGTTATTTAGTATTTATTTAATTAATTAAATAGGAGTTGGTGATAGAAATAGTAGTAATAATAATAATAATAATAATAATGATAATAATAATAATAATATTGGGTGGTTTTAATTATTTAGAGGGTGGTGATATTTAATTATTTAAATGGGCTTAAGTGGATGGAGGCCGGCGATCCAGGCCCAGGAGTTGACCTAGGCGCATGTGACTAGGGGTTGGGGGGAGGCGCCTCACTTGAGAGAAAGAGAGAAGGGGCGTGAAAAAAAAAAGAAAAAAAAAAGAAAGAGAGGAGCGTGAGAGAAAGAAAAGAGAAAAACGTGAAAGAGAGGAAAAGAAAGAAAACGCGAAGGAGAGAAAGAAAGAGAAGGAAAAATAGCGCAAGGGAGAGGAGAGGAGAAGAGAGAGGCGCAAATCCCAAGGAGGAGGAGAGGAGCTCAGTTGCTGTGGTTACCCGGTGTGCACGTGGAGGGGTCCCTGTCTTCGGTGAAACTAAGGTAAGGGTGGGTCTTGCCTTATAATAGGGAATATAATGGGATGTATGTAGGGGTTAGGTCCTATGTCCTGTTTTACCTTGATTTTATGTTATTGATGATTATATGTGTATGTGGTTGTCAATTGTTGCTCATTGATATGACCTGTGAAATTGTGCTCTGTATGTTGAATTTGAGTTGCCTGCTAAGTGCTCGAGTAATTGCGTAAATGATGTATTTTTGAACATATTATATAATTTGGTGTTGTTGATGAGATTGATGCATGATTTGATTGGTTGTGTTGCTCGAAACTGTAATCTGATGTGTTATGGGGGCATTGGGCGCCATATGAGCAGGTGATGTCTTGGGTGAATTTTGGTGTCTAAGTGTTGTAGGCACATAGGGTGCCGTTGTTGTGTTTTTGGCTCTGCTGAGCATTGTTGTCTCGGTGCGGAATTAGGCGCCCTTGAGTGGGGTGCCCCGCGCCAAGTATTGTCGTTGTCGGAATTTTGGTCACGGAAGTAGGCACCCTTATGCTCGGTGCCCCGTACCAAATTAGTGTGTTTTAGCCAAGTTGGAGGTTGTCTGAAAGTGGCGCCCTGCTGCTGGGCGCCCTGTGCTGTGTCTGGGTGTTGTGTGGTGTTGGGCAGAAAATGGCGCCCTGCTGCTGGGCGCCATGTGCCTGTGTGTGTTGTGTTGGTGTGCAGGAAATGGCGCCCTGCTGCTGGGCGCCATGTGCCAGTGTCTTGGTGTGCTGGGTCTTGGCGCAGGAAAGTGCGCCTGGCACCTGGGCGCATGTTGCCCAGTGTGGCGCAGTGCTGTGTTGCGCGCCCGTGCCATGTTCCCTCGTCCTGGGCGCATAGCGCCTGTTCCGTGTTGCTTGTTGCGCGTGTTGCCTCGTTTGGGCGCAGTGCGCCCGTGCGCCTGTGCCCTGTGCGCGCTGTGCGCGCTGTTGATGTTGGATGTTGCGCGCAGGGTGCCTAGTGCGCCCAGTGCGCCTAGTGCGCCCGTGCGTGTGCGTGTTCCCCTGATTTTGTCTTAGGCGTCCAGTGCCTGGGCGCCATTTTCAGATTGTTCCCCGATTTTTTTCCAAACTTATTTTTAACGTAACTTTTGACTCGGGTGTCCGTTTTAGGTGGTTCAAAGTGCGTTACGACGCTCATTTAATTGTCTATCTGTTTGTCCAGGCCAAAACCAAAACTTAATATTTTTCCCCGGTCGTTTCTGAAAGTCCCAAGTGACTGTGTACTAGTTGTTGTTTGGATTGGAAATCGCTACTGTTCCTTTTAAATAAAATGTTGGTGTTCTTCATGAGACTAAGGTATTTTTCCTTGTATTTTTAAATGGTGTTCTCATGGTGAAAGTAATGTGCTGTGTAACAGTGTGGTATGCAAATATATATATATATATATATATATATATATATATATATATATATGGTGTATATTATTGTTGGTGAATGGGGTCTGTGATCCTCTTTTGGGTGTTGGTGAATAAACAAACTGTTGGTGAATATGCTATGGCATACTTTTATTTGGTGATTCTGGTGTGTGATGCATTGTCATGGTGTCGCATAATCATATGCATGATTTTTGGTGAATAGGCTTCGGCCTTATTATAAATTTTGGTGAATGCCCTCAAGGCTCATTTTTGGTGATGGATCCACATGCATATGCCCGTGGAGTTTTGGGTTGCATCTCATACATTAAACATACAGTTGGTGAATGTTTTGGTGATTATTTATTTGGTGATTGTTTGGTGATTACTTTTATTTGGTGATTGTTTGGTGAATGTTTAGTTGGTGATGAATTGGTGATTAATTTCGGTTGACTGAACTGGTGATTAAAGTGAATATTGCTGTAATTGATGTAGTCCTGTATCTGTACATACTACTCCTTATGTATTTTATTATAGGGTTTGAGACTCACCCCTTTTTGTTGATTTTTACTTTACAGGTAACCGTACTTGAAGGCTTTGACTTTCATTCCCTTGAGTTCGAGTCGCTCTGATACGTAGCACCTGGGGGGCGTCTTATTAGATAGTGATTTTGTCTTGTACGACTTGTTGGATTTTATTTTAACGTTGTAACTGTATTTTTGAGTAATGGCCCGCCCATGATGCCACGTAATGATTTTAATTTAAGTTAAACAATTGACGTGTTTTTGAAGTAAATGTAGCATTCCGTTTCGAAAAAAAATAATTTGTGCACTCTGATAATTGTTATAAATGAAAGGGGTAGAAACGGGTGTTACAGATGTCACACCAACCTCAAATAAAAACATCATGCCTCAATAAAATAGTTCATCATCAAAAAAATGTGCGATACATAGCACGCCACCAATGGGGTAACCTCAAATACCAGGTTTAACTATCATAATAAAGTTTAGCATCTACGCAGCGGAAAGTCAAGAAAAATCATCAATAAAATCATAACAGCCAAAATAGTTATAAAACATCGAGTTCGTCCCCCCACTGAGTGCTACGTATCAGAGCATGACGACCCGACTCGAAATAGTGAAGATAGGTGCCTTCACTTGAAATTACCTGCACGTTACCGCATAGGGGTAACATTCAAACAGAAGGGGTGAGTTCATTTCTAACCATATAATGGAGCATATGATAAGCATTAAGTTAGAGCTACAACACTAGAGTAACCACATCACAATCATCAAGTTAATCACCACAACAAATCATCACAATGCCATGTAAATGTATGAAAATGCAACCCACCGCAGCGGACATCATCGTCTATAAAATTGCCTTTATGGCATCATCATCGTCAATATAAGGCCGAAGCCTTCTTCATCGTCAATATAAGGCCGAAACCTTCTTCATCATCAATAAACTAGCCACTAAGGGCATCATCGTCCATAAACTAGCCACCAGGGGCATCATCGTCATTTAAACATCATTCACATTAAAATTGGCCACTAGGGGCACTCCCGTAAATAACTTGCCACCAAGGGCATCATCGTCAATAACCATTTAAGACATCATCAAAGACCCGGGGCAGCCACACAGACGCCCGTTCAACAACAACCAATACCATTTTCGCAAAATAATACTTTTTCCAAAATAGTTGGGACGCGACAATTTTCTCAAAACCACGATGTTTAAAGGTTGGGTCAACGGCCAACAATTTCCAGGGGAATAGTTTATTGTGCCCCAAATTAGAATATTCGGGTGGGCCTCCGAATAAGCTTTCCAAAACATTTCGGGACGTCTCAATCGGACTCCTGAGTCAAAAGATATCGCAAAAACAGTTTTAAGAAAATTGGGCAACATTCTGGAAATGGCGCCCAGCATCCGGGCGCCTAAGACACAACTTAGACATCAAACGCAACACAGCACACTGACACGCAACACACGGCGCCATGCGCCCAGGAACGCGCAACACGCACTGGAACACAACGCAACACACACTGGAACACGCACACGGGACACAGCACGGGCGCCATGCGCCCAGACACGGAACACACGCAAAACACAAGGCACACGGCGCCCAGCAACAGGGCGCCAGAAACAGAATCAACGCACAACACAGCACATGGCGCCCAACACTAGGGCGCCTAATCCTGCAACAAATTCCAGCAACACAAAATCATGGCCAAGGCGCCCTATGCGCCCGGGACTTAGACATCCTGCAACAAGTGAGGCATATGGCGCCCTATGCGCCCATACAACAACAAAGGATTTTTCCAGCAACACAAAATCATGAAGATCACTTACATATCATCAACAAAACATGAAATCACGCACAAATCAAGAACATGGATAGATATAGGCTAACCCTACCTTAAAACCCATCATAAAATCTATTATATAGAAGGATAGAACTCCCCTTACCTTAGATTAGAAGAATAGAAGCCCTAGAGAGAGTCACCACCAAAACCTCAGCAACAAGGATCTCCTTCCTCTTCTCTTCTTGAATTCGCACTTCTCTTCTCTTCTTCCTTCTTCTCACGGCTCCCCCTTCTCAAGTCTCTCTCAATTTTGCAAATGCTTGGCCAAAACCCTAATCTCAATTGACCTAGCCAACTCGCCTATTCATGGATCATGGGCTTGGGCTTTTCCACTTAAGCCCAAATTTAGTTAGTTGGCGCCACCAATCCCTAATACCACCTTCACATAATTAATATAATTTCTAATAATTAAATTATATTCAACTAATTAAAATAAATTCCTAAATACTTAATTAAATAAATTAATTAAATATTTAGGGTGTTACAACTCTCCCCCACTTAGAATATTTCGTCCTCGAAATTTACCTGATCAAACAACTCTGAATATCTCAACAAAAAATAAAATAAAAAAGCAAATTTTTTGTTTACAAATCGTTTCGCTGGAAGGCGATTTCTCATAAACCTAGTAAAAGAGTGCTACTTTGGTATTTAAAGTAAAAATAAAAGTAAAAGTAAAAGAGTGCTACTTTTATGTTGGGAGGGGAGAACCACACGGGGCGGCAAAGTCGGATAATCGTGGCCAGCCAGGTTCCCCTAATAAAATAAAAGTAAATGTTTTTTAAAAGAAGAAATGAGGTGGCGTGCCAATAATTAATTAGTCAAGTTCCATGTTAATTAAAATATTGATACATCAGCATTTGAGAGTTGAAAATTTAAATTAGGTCAATATTGCAGAAATTTATAAAATAGGAGGACCAAAAGTGCATTTAAATGGAAATTCAATCACCACTCCCAACACCATGCGAGATTCCTTCATTAATTCCCCCATCATTAGGCTCATGATTGATCTCATTTATGAATCCTTCTTGATTCTCATGCAAAACATTAAAAAGGTGATCCCCCACATTGCCTCTCACGTCCACCATTGAACCCAAAGTACACCGCCGCGGTTTCCAAATGTAAGTCTACGTGATCTTGTGGAATTTTGCATAACCACCCACGACCGTCACTCTCGGCCACAAAAGTGGTCGTAGCACCATTCACACCCCAACTATGTTCTCTTGCACTTCCTTGCCTTTCTCACTAATAATTTTCTCTAGACACCCCTCCACAAAATTAGAATGTAAAAATGAGTGTGTTAAAAAAATGGCACGCGTCAGCTTCGTTTTGTTTTTCGGTCGAAGATTTCAGGATTTTTAACACCACGTACCCTTCTCAGTTGAATAATTTTTTTATAAATAAATATGGATTAAAAACATACACAATAAGATTTTCCCTACTCATCTTACACTAGATGCCGAAGTTAGAAAGTGATCTATCATTATTCTATTCTGAATTCCAAAGAGGTTATACCCTATTTAGTCACTGACTTTTCAGAAATGTTCAATTTGGTCTCTGACTTTTCTAATATATCAATTTAGTCCTCAACATTTACAAATGTGTATCAATTTAATCCTTCTGTCAACCATGGTTAGTTGACTGAGGTGACATGGCAATTAAGTGTCAGCATGACAAATGTCAGAGACCAAATTGAAACACCAATTTAATAATTATAAATTAATAAACATGTCAGATTTCTAATGCAAAAAAAATATATATTTTGAAATTTCCCATAGTAATTTCCTTTCTAAAAGATTTTGAAGCTATATTCTCATGTTCTTGTTCCATTTCAACCGTAACGGAAAACTAGAAGTTAGAACATACCCCTTTACCTTCTTCTATTCTCAAGTCCTATTTTTTAACTCCAAATTTCTTGTACGTACTGTTAGAATATATTGAAGTTAGTTAAAGTAGTTATAATTAGTTAGATTAGTTACAAGTTGGTTAGTTTAGTTAAGATCATTATATAAAGTGTATCCTACACTCATTGTAATACAATCTCTCTTTACCATTCAATGATAAATTCTTTCTTTCTTCATTTTCTCAATTCTTCTAATATGGTATCAAAGCGATGTAATGCTTCCGCCAAATTTTTAAAAGAAAGTCATATTTATCTTTCTTCCTCCCTTATTCAACATCTTTGATTTTACAAATTCTATTCTAACCCTTCACGGTTATTCTCAAATCTTGCAAAAAGTCTCCATTCTTTTATATATTTTTGGATATATCTTCTTCTTCTTCTCAGGGATTTTATTTAGAGCTTAGGGAAATAGTAAAATTAATTATTAGATTTAAATAAATGTAAATTATATTTTTATAATCAAATAGTTCTAATAGTAACCTTAGTAATTAATCAAAAAAAACAATGATTTGCCTAAAACTATTAATAGTTTAATTATTATTTTTGAATTTGCATCAAAAGACAAAAACAAATAGAACACCAGAAATTGCTGAGTTTGTGTCTCGATGCCTAACTTGTCAAAGGGTTAAGGCAGAACACCAGAAGCCTGCAGGTTAGCTGCAGCCACTGGATGTGCCAGTGTGGAAACGGTAAGATATTTCTATGGATTTTGTGATGGGATTGCCAAGATCTTAAGCCGGTAACAATTCTATTATGGTAGTAGTAGATCGTTTAACCAAGTCAGCTAATTTCATTCCAGTTCGTTCGAACAGCAAAGCCTCTAAGCTAGCAGAGGAATATCTGAAGAGCATAGTGAGGTTACATCGAGTTCCAACCAGTATTGTGTCAGATCGTGATCCAAAGTTCACTTCTCGATTTTGGGGAGCTTTGAACAAGGCTTTGGGAACAAAGGTGTTTGTTAGCACTGCTTATCATCCGTAGACTGATGGCCAGACAGAGAGGACTCTCTAGACTCTTGAGGATATGGTTCGGTCTTGTGTGCTGGATAGTGGGAGGAAATGGGAGGATCATCTTCCATTAGTTGAATTCGCCTACAACAATAGTTATCATTCCAGCATTGGAATGGCTCCATTTGAAGCACTGTATGGAAGGAAATGTCGAACACAACTGTGTTGGTGGGATGTCGGTGAGAACAGGTCATTAGGACCCGATTTGGCTCATGATACTATCGAAGATGGGGGATGTATTTCCTCAACTGAGACACATGGAATACATATTGAAGATTGGACAAAGTTGGAGGCAAAGCAAGATGATAAGCTACTGGCCCAATACGCTCGATAATTTGGAAAGGTCCAATATACCGAGGACTGAGCTTCTTCGCTCGCAAAGCTCTACCTGTACCAATGGTTGGAGAAACCTTCCAGATCACCAGGTTCAAATTCTAACAGCCTCCTTCTTTTGTCAGCATAACTCTTTTGCCGACTCTGTGCAGCCTTCATTCTATCTTTTATCTGCCTGATCTTCTCAGTAGTCTCATGAACCAAATCGGGTCCCAACAATCTGTGTTCACCTACATCCCACCAACACAGTGGTGTTTGACATTTCCTTCCATACAATGCTTCAAATGGAGTCATTCCAATGCTGGAATGATAAATATTGTTGTAGGCGAACTTAACTAACGGAAGATGATCCTCCCATTTTATCCCACTATCGAGCACACAAGCCCGAAGCATATCCTCAAGAGTCTGGATAGTCCTCTCTGTCTAACCATCAGTCTGCGGATGATAAGCAGTGCTAACAAACACATTTGTTCCCAAAGCCTTGTTTAAAGCTCCCCAAAATCGAGAAGTGAACTTTGGGTCATGATCCAATACAATTAATACTTGTAGGAATTCCAGGCAATCTTACTATGCTCCTCAGATACTTTTCTGCTAGCTTAGAAACTTTACTGTTCGAACGAACATGAATAAAATGAGCCGACTTGGTTAAACGATCCACCACCACCCATATGGAATCATTACCAGCTTGGGATCTTGGCAACCCCATAACAAAATCCATTGAGATATCTTCTCAGTTCCACACTGGCACATCCAATGGCTGCAGGTGACCTGCAGGCTTCTGGTGCTCTACCTTAACCCTTTGACAAGTTAAGCATCGAGACACAAACTCAACAATCTCTGCTTTCATCCCAGGCCACCAATACATCTGTTTCAAATCCTGATACATCTTGGTAGATCCAGGATGTACGGAATATTGACTCTGATGTTCTTCCTCTAATACTTGCTTCTTGATGCTTTCATCATTTTGTACACAAATTCTACCGTTGAAACAAATAATGTCATAGTTGTCTTCGGTAAAATTTGGTAACCCCCTTTGAGCTTGCAGCTCCACATCACTTACCCGAGCCGAACGAATCAGATCCCTCAATGAACTCGAAATCCGAATATGTCTCACTACTAACCTAGTCCTCTTTTGCTTCACTTTCAAATTTAAGTGTCTAAAAGACTCCAACAATGCCATCTCATGAATCATTAACTTTGCCGTGTGAAGAGACTTTCTACTCAGTGCATATTCCACAACATTGGCCTTTCCTGGATGATACTTCAACTCGAAATCATAATCCTTAAGAAGCTCAACCCATCTTCTCTGCCTGTTATTCAGTTCCTTC
This sequence comes from Astragalus membranaceus, assembly GCA_039519185.1. Classification (NCBI taxonomy): domain Eukaryota; kingdom Viridiplantae; phylum Streptophyta; class Magnoliopsida; order Fabales; family Fabaceae; genus Astragalus; species Astragalus membranaceus. The sequence continues at coordinate 182,528,703 of CM076849.1, forward strand.
TGATCAAATAAATATTTCAAGCTTTTGTGATCATTGAAAACTTCGAAACGAGAACCATAAAGATAGTGTCTCCAAATCTTCAGTGCATACACAATAGTTGCCAACTCCAAATCATGATTTGGATAATTCTCCTCATGAGGCTTCAATTGCTTGGATGCATAAGTTACCACTTGCTGGTTCTGCTGTTTTCACTTTCCAGCCCACACACACACACACACACACACAGATATATATATATATATATATATATATATATATATATATATATATATATATTTATATTAAGTGCCTTTAATTTGGATTCTTATTTTTTTTTCTTATTTTCTTCTTTTCTGCAGAATAAAAAGTAAACTAGTTAGTAATATATATTATTACTAATAATTGCTCTAAAAAATGAGCTATGCTGACAGACGGAGGAGACCGTTGGAATTTGAAGTCGGTGATCATGTATTCTTGAGGGTTTCCCCAACCATAGGTACCGGTAGAGCCTTGCGAGCAAAGAAGCTCAGTCCTCGATATGTTGGACCATTCCAAATCATCGAGCGTATTGGGCCAGTTGCCTAACGTCTTGCCTTGTCTCCGGCCTTATCAAATCTTCATGATGTCTTTCATATATCTCAATTGAGGAAGTATGTCTTCGATCCACATCAGCCATTGAGTGTTGACACGATCGATCTTCGACCGGGTCTATCATTTCAACCATATCCTAGTTATATCTTGGAGCGTGGCGAAAAGACGCTGCGGTCAAGGACTATTCCCATTGTCAAGGTGGTCTGGGATGGCTTCTCGACCGAAGAGGCTACCTGGGAGTTGGAAGATGACATGCGGACTCGATATCCATATCTTTTCCATTGAGGTACGTCTTTCAATTTTGAGGACAAAATTTTAAAAGTTGGGGTGATTGTAACGTCCCTAATTTTTAAAATATAAATTATGTGAATTATAAATAATCTCTGGTCGAGGAGAGTAATAAGTCGCGACTCGAATAAGCAGAATGTCGATAAAACTATGCCTAACGGATGACCGAAAGGAATTTTAGCACCAATTCATGTATTAATGGACCAAGGGCATTTTGGTAATTTAGCCTCATTAAACCCTCAGCTGGTCAAACATTTCATCACTTCCATATCCTCTCATTTAACAAGATTCAGAATTAGAAAGTGAAAGAAAGGAGAGTTAATGAGAAGTTAAATGAGAGTAAGGGTAGGTAAGGGCAATTTGGTCATTTCCCCTCTTTTTAAACACATCAGCCCCTTACCCCAACTGAACTCCCACTCTCTCATTCCTTACCGGCTACTAAAATCAGAATAGAAGAAAGGAAAGGGAGAGAGGAGGCGAAGTGGAAGAAGGAGAGGGAGAGGGGGAAATCATCATCACCTCAATGCATAAGCTTCCCTTGCACCAATCTCTTCCATTTTCGATTCTCTTCTCAATGATATCAATTTCATCACCTCATTCACCACTTCCAGCAGTTCACCATTTGGGAAGCTTCCAAGTTCCACTTAGCCAAAAATGGGGTTGAAGCCTTAGGAAGCTTGTAGAGAGTTCAAAGAAAGCCAAGTTCCACTCTAGAGCTTAAATGCAAGCTACATTTCGAGTTTGAGGATAACCAAAGGGTATAGAGGGTTGCTGGTTTGAAGTGGACAGAGTTGGAGATTTCGTTCGGAATCGGTTTGGACGTTTACGGGGATTGTTCGAGCGGTTTTCGGTTTGGTCATTTCGTGCTCCGTCGGGACTTCTCGGGGAATCGTCAAACCGGTGAGTTCTACTCACGATAAGGAGTATTTCGATATTCTGAACATACTTCGTTTTGGTCACTATGCGAAAATCTGACTTTCGAAATTATTTATAAATGTGACGTTGAATTGTTTCTGGAGTAGAGTCTGGAATGTGGTATATTGAATCTGTTTTTAGGTGGGATTACGATCAGAATTCGATTTGGGCAAGAAACGGAAAAGCGGAATGAGAATCGGATTGGAATTTGGAAACTGATACAGGTCGCACGGGTCGTGCGCCCCTAGGCACCAACGGTGCGCCCACTTCACAAAAAGGAAAGGAAATTAAAATGCATCAAGCAAGGGTCTGCGCCCCTGGGCACGAACCGTGCGGTCGCTTCGCAAAATTGTCTGAAAAATTGATGCACCACGCACGGGTCGTGCGCCCCTAAGGCACGGACCGTGCATGTGGTTCAGTTTTCGGTTCCAAATTCTCGTTTCGCCGCTCCTTTCGATTCGAAATCTTTTTTAATCTTCTTTCCAGCCAATTTTAATGATATTACCCTACTAAAATAAATGCTTTGATTATGTTCAACATTATTTTTGAAAGAGGGTTGTGAAGGTTTCAAACTGTTGAATAACCGGACCATAGATCCCACTCGACGCTATGATTATAACGCCAGATGTCTAACATAGGATTCATCAAAACGGGTTATAGGTCAACAATAGATATAGATTATCTAGAACTTAAGTGACGGCCCAATGCGGGTGCGATATATAGATTATATCGAGTTGGGTGACGACCCAACGAAATAGCATACTAGGAAGTGAAGTCATGAGCCCTAACCCTAGGCCCTGAAACGTTATGGTATGGTCTAACGTGGGTTATCGGGAATTGTGAAAGGTTGCACGGCCGATTTATGCTAGAATAAATGTACGATTCACCGGGAATTGTGAAAGGTTGCACGACCGGTGTTTCGCTTAGTAAGCTAGTGATTATAAATTAATCGACTAGGCTCAATAATATAAATGATAGTACTCAATTACCGAGAATTGTGAACGGTTGCACGGTCGGTAATGGGCTATATTTATGTTGATAAATAGTTATATACATTTAACTATGTGGAAATTGGTTTTATAATCAAACCGAGTGATAGTGAGGGGGCACCGTAGAACTCACTGAGACAAGTTGTCTCACCCAATCATTATTGTTGTTTTTACAGAGAAGCTGGGAAAGAGAAAGGGTAACCGGCACGGATAGGTGACCAGCTCGTGGAGATGTCAAGGACTTGCATGTTTTTAGACCCTGTTTTGCTTGTCTCTGTTATGGTTATATGACTTGTATTGTTTATGAGTTGTATAAACCGCTTTAAATTCTGTTTATGATATTGAACACCTAAGTTGTATTCTTACGGATGTTCTAACATTTTGGAACTAAGATGGATGAATCCGATATATTATATTTTATTGTCGGAAAAAGTTTGTACGTTCAATATCTAAGCAGGGTTTGTGTCATCTGATTATTACTATAGTTGTGCATTACGATATATCTACATGTTAGAAATACCGGGGTGCTACAATAAAAGTAAATGTTTTTTAAAAGAAGAAATGAGGTGGCGTGCCAATAATTAACTAGTCAAGTTCCATGTTAATTAAAATATTGATACATCAGCATTTGAGGGTTGAAAATTCTAATTAGGTCAATATTGCAGAAATTTATAAAAGAGGAGGACCAAAAGTGCATTTAAGTGGAAATTCAATCACCACTCCCAACACCATGCGAGATTCCTTCATTAATTCCCCCATCATTAGGCTCGTGATTGATCTCATTTATGAATCCTTCTTGATTCTCTTGCAAAACATTAAAAAGGTGATCCCCCACATTGCCCCTCACGTCCACCAGTGAACCCAAAGTACACCACCGCGGTTTCCAAATGTAAGTCTACGTGATCTTGTGGAATTTTGCATAACCACCCACGACCGTCACTCTCGGCCACAAAAGTGGTCGTAGCACCATTCATGCCCCAACTATGTTCTCTTGCACTTCCTTGCCTTTCTCACTAATGATTTTCTCTACACACCACTCCACAAAATTTGAATGTAAAAATGAGTGTGTTAAAAAAATGGCACGCGTCAGCTTCGTGTTGTTTTTCGGTCGAAGATTTCAGGATTTTTAACACCACGTACCCTTCTCAGTTGAATAATTTTTTTATAAATAAATATGGATTAAAAACATACACAATAAGATTTTCCCAGAAAATAAAACTTGCTGGATCTAAATCTCTTGAACAATGGGTCTAACATTCTTTTTGCTAAAGAGAAAATTGAACACATCTGTTAGAATGATTTCACCAAACAGAACACATAAGTGCTAGTGATAGGAAGCAAGTTATATATTTTGGAAAAGTAGGTAAAAGCAATATAACAGTGTCGTGAGAAAACAAAGCATGAAGATCAACAAAAGGTACGTAAATTATATAAAAATAAAATACTTTTCATTGGTTTTTGGTGGCCTAAATTGTGTCCATGAGACTACATAATTTCGACACATAATGTATTTCTTCTAAATAAACTCAATAACTGCTAATTGCCTCCTTCTCCAAGAGCGATGACAGGCCTCCTGCAAACGGAAACACAAAGAAGCATATGTGAAACCCAACACAATAGAACGATAATGGAAAATAAAAGAGAATACACACAATATATAAGAAAGTGTTTAGGCTCAAACCTCACAGTTAGGATTGTAGAGATGGAACTTGAGAGATGCTGCTCACGGATGATAAAGAACTTCCGCAACCTTTGTCATGACAACTGCTATTACTTGATGATAGAACTTGACGTGCGAGTGCTCAACAGGTAAAACGTAAACATGCGAAGCCAAATGCCACACTTCATCATCATTGAAGCTGCTTTAACAAAAAAAAGAATAGGGCAGTGGTACCTCAATATCATAGAGTAAGTTATAATCATTCAGTACAGACCAAAGTGCAAAATAAGTCAAAAGGGGAATGAAAACAGAAATCAAAACTCAACACAGCAGCAATGTCTCAAAATAATAAAAATTGATAATGATAGGGTGAGCCTCCTGCTCACAGGAAGGAGAAGTGGTGCTCACCAGTGGGTTGCCTCCCACTAAGTGATTCTTTAACGTCACTAGCTTGACGTTTGAAATGCCACTAACAAGGTGGCTGATATGACACAAAGAATACACCATCCTTCTTCTTTCGCTTCTGGGGCAAGAACATCATGAATTTGAAATATAGCTGCAGATGCTTCCATACCCTCTCAATGTGAAGGATGATGAACAAGGCATAGAAGGAGTCCAAGTATCTATCAAGCTCTTCACTTCTATCTTCCTTGCTACTTGAAAGATTAGTAGGAACCATGCTTTGTTGGGTTCTTTCTTGTTGGATTTTCACCCCTTCCCAAAATTGGGAGCTTTGAGCTTCTCTCCAAACTACATGATCCTCCATTTCAAGCTCTTCTTCTTCCTCATCTTTCTTGTCCTCCCCAACTTCTTCTTTTGTTGAGGCATGTTCTTCTGGTTCTTCATTTGTAGTGGAATGAAACTCCTTACAATTTCCATTCAGATGTTGCCTCCCACAAACATCACAATGCGCGTTATGTGGTTGGTCTTTGCTTAACTCACGTAGTTTCATATCCGCTAACCAGGAATAACTTTCTGTTACAGTTACCCACTCATCCTCACAGTTGCAGTACACAAGATCCTCCCCACAAGAATCGCAATAGGTGGGTGTCACACAGTTGCCATTCAAGTGGGGTTCTCCACAATAATTACAGCAAAGTGGGGGTGGCGAGGACTCTATCATCACCTGCTCTTGGGGCTGGAAGATGGTCTTGGTCATTTGCATAAACTGAGTCAAAGCATCTTCCAACCGAGAAGGGGTCCTTCCCATGAGATTTTCCTGCTTCACAGTTGTCCGTTCTTCCTCACAATCGCAACACACAAGGTCCTTGCCACAAGAATAACAATAAGTGTTTGTCACCCAATTGCCATTCAAATGGGGTTCTCCACAATAAATACAGCGAAATGTGGGAAGCGTGAACTCCATTCCAATGTGGTTCTCTCTTCTTTTTTTTTTTCCGGGACAAACAACAATTCTTTCGAACTTTGCCCCTGCTACACAGTTCACTGAAACACTAAAGAAAACCGTTAACAAGTCCAACACAATAATTAAGTATCTAAACAAATAAAACAAAAATAAAATACTGAAATAAATAAAATAAAATAAAATAAAATAAAATAAAATAAAATAAAACAACTAAGAATTAACTCAAATGCCTTGTTGACAATGAAATCAACAATCCCCGGCAACGGCGCCAAAAACTTGTTACAATTTGGCAAGTGTACCAAATTCGTTGCAAGTAATAATTTAAACGGTAAGTACCGGTCGTATCCACAGGGATTGCGTTTTATTATCAATTAGGCAAGTTTATTGATTCTTAGCGGTAGAAACGGAAAGATAATCTTTTTGGGATTTTGTAAATTAAATGCAAGATAGTGTTTGAAAATAAAGCAAGATACAAACGATTAAGGATTGATTCATCTTCCCTACGCTATCCTATGACCTTCAGCTAATTACAGATTAGTTGTTTGAACTACCAGATTCAATTCACTATGATAGGTTAAGAGCAATTCCTTGCCTCAGAACCCCTTTTACCTAATTGAGTTACCCTAATTCCTTAGGTGAATCATGCCAATCGGTAAAGCAATAAACTCAGGAAATAAAGAATTCATGCATCCAACCCCATATTCCTATGGTGATCACAAGTACATAATCTAATACCCCATATCCAGCATGCAACCCATGTTCCTATGCAATCACATAACCTAGATCATTATAATTATCATATGTAACTATAAAGCATTAAACTCAGAGGCATAGACTTATGATAATTCAAACTACTAATTGTATTAACCATAACAAAGCATTCATAGGATAGTTTTGGGAAGAGTCATCTCTCCCTATTCAAAAGAAACTAAGTAGACAACATCATAATAGTAGAAATCAAGAGTAGGAGAAGATTACACAAGTAAGGATCCATTAGAACCTTCAAACCCTTGTTCCCAAGGTGAAGGAAGGCCTCCAAATTTGCCCCCAGCTGCTGCTCCAAACCCTAGCACTGCTCTCCAGACGAAGTCCCTGAACAATTCGCTGAAAACTAATATTTAACCTAACTTTCTGCAGTCCATCGCGACGCGGCCCGTAGCCATCACGACGCGATATTGCACAGAATCAACAATCCTCCTGTTTTATGCTTCCTTCGCGACGCGAACCCTCCTGGTCGCGACGCGAAATTGCTCAGAAACTCAAATCTTCCCAATTGTGCTGCATCTCCGGGCAAGTGTCTGGTTCGCCGAATGATAACACACAAATTGGAGGTCTTCAAGTACAATTTAGCTCCAAAAGTGAAGGAATTGCTTACAACAGGACTTCCTACTACAATTATCTAAAACTAAACTAAATCCCCAGATAATGACTGTGATACAATGAAAAACCTGCACAATTGGTCCTAAAAATGCACAACTTACATCATATGATAGGGAGTTAACATACTCTATCGCAGAAGTAGTATAAAAAAATGTCGTCTGCACAGGGATTAATTAACAAGTACCAAACTACTTAAGATTAATTATTATTTAGACGAATGAATGTGTGGTGGTTATAGAAACTAAAATAAAAAAAAATAGCAAAAATAAAATGTAAAGTTTAACCAATGGAAAGAAGCCTAGGGTCACGGTTTCACTTGCAAGTTTCAATTCCTCTATGTCTCAATCTACCTGAATTCCTTTATTTTATTCTCAATTCCTCTATGTCTCAATCTACATGAATTCCTTTATTTTATTCAATTACCAATCCCTTTACTAAAGCTATTAATCCGTTTGGTCATTCGCGATTAAAATTCTTTTTCCTAAATTAACCCTTGTTTGGTCATGCAAGAATTTAAAGTCAAGAAAAGCATAAAGAGAAAAAATGTTGAATGATTGGAAACTAAATTAAAGTTTGGTCATGCATTAATTATAGTCCCAATTATCTTATAGGTCCACCAACTAATTGCAGTACGGTCGCTGCTAATCAACTAATTGATTATGAACATGCAAATGGTTGTCAATCCTAATTATGTGATAAAAGCAGTAAGATAATATTAATTGAAATAAAATCCAGGAATTCAAAGCATGAATTAAAACATAGAAGGGTTTCCAGTCTTGCAAGATCCACCTAGACCCTAAAAGAGGATTTAGCTATACAACTAAGAACAATGAAATAAAATTAGGAGTCATGAATTACAAAGATAAAAATAACCCGAAAGATGGAGGAAATTCTGATCTTGATTATTCAGTCTCCTTCTCTACTCCAAATTCTCTCACGGTGTAAAGAAATAGGTACCAAAATTCTCGCTCTCTATCCGCGTCCCTTTCTATAAGTTCCTGTTGTCATCAATTTGCATGCGGATTGCTTCTCTTTCTTAACTCTTACTCCCCCCGTTTTCAATTATAAGCAAATAGCGGCTAGACACATTTTTTAAGAAAAGTTAGAAAAAGAAATATTATTCCTATAATACCCCTATTTATTCTTGCATTGGTAAAAGTAAAAGTAGTGTAATAAAAAGTTGTGTGTCTTGGTAAAAGCAAAAATAGTGTCATAAATAGGGGTAAAGTTGACATATTGAGTGAAAAAAGCTTTGACTTGCTTATATTTAGTAACAAGAAAAAGTGGGTATATTTGCTTATATTTGAAAACGGAGGGAGTATGTCAATATGTTGTGTATGTATGCCACTCTCCTTTGGAGAATTCACTGATCCTTACTTATAGGTAGTGCGGCTCTGCTTTTCTTATGCTCCATGCCTAGGTTAGAGTTCCTTCCTTTCTCATATCTCAACGGGCCTTCCTTCTCTCTTGGGCCCAACTTCAATCCAATTTGGCCATGATATATGATATGCACGCCTTTCCATCCCACACACACACACACACACACACACACATATATATATATATATATATATATATATATATATATTAAGTGCCTTTAATTTGGATTCTTATTTTTTTTTTCTTATTTTCTTATTTTCTGCAGAATAAAAAGTAAACTAGTTAGTAATATATATTATTACTAATAATTGCTCTAAAAAATGATCTTATATATCTCTAAAAGAATGCACTAATTTGGAGTTCATCAGATGCAGTTAACCAATGATGGTTGCCTCAGTTGGCAAGGATTTGGCTCATTCCCCTCAAGGGCGTGGGTTTAACTCCTGCTGCCAGTGTGAGGACCTCTTTAGTAAGTAATCTCTAAAAAAATATCCAGTTATTTCACCACAATTTATATCATTTGTTTTTTCTTACTATTTAAAAATTTGACAATTAACTTGAATATTTAGCTAATTGGTAAAAAAATAACTCAATAATTATAATTAATTATCTATGAGTTATTTAAATTATTTATTACATTAATTTCGTTTTTTTTTAAAATAAAAAAAAAACAGGTGAGGATTTGTTTTGGTTAGAGTCGATTTCTCAACAAAAAATAAAATAAAAAAGCAAAATTTCTGTTTACAAATCGTTTCGCTGAAAGGCGATTTCTCATCAACCTAGTAAAAGAGTGCTACTTTGGTATTTAAAGTAAAAACAATGCTAGTTTAGAATATAATTTTTAGCCTCTGTTCTCGGTAGATGCATCAGACGCATTCACGACAACTGGAGTATATTTAATTAATTATTTGATGAGCTTTTAATACACCAATTGTTATAAAACTTCTTTTTTGTAGCTTTGATGCCGCTAGAATCCGCTTTATGAGGATGTAATTTTTTGTTGTTTTGTTCCTTCATTTTTCTTTTTGTTTCCATACTCATGCCACAAAACTACCTTTTATTGACACAATTTGTTATAATAACTAAGTTTTGTTTATTTTGTAGATATTTTGTACATGTGACGATATTGTATGTTGGGTTAGAGAGTTTGGAAAAGTCAACGGATGGATCATAATCATTCTTAAGGGGTATTCGCCAGTTTGGGGATATCCAAGAAGAGCGACATACAAAAGAAATAGGTTGTCAAAATTATTATATGTCAAAACTACAAGCCATTATTAAGTGCACCCCCAATTCCGAGTTCTACCCCCGATTTATGAAAAAACCAAAATATTTTTTAAAATTAGATAATTTTTGTAACTCTTAGTATCTACTGTAAATTAGGTAACCATGATATGTTTTTTATATATTAAAAATCAGAAAAACAAGTAAATATATTATTGGAAGTCAAAACACGATCAAAAACAAACAAGAGTTGGTCCGAGTGGTAAAAACTATGTTGGGAGGGGAGAACCACACGGGGCGGCAAAGTCGGATAATCGTGGCCAGCCAGGTTCCCCTAATAAAATAAAAGTAAATGTTTTTTAAAAGAAGAAATGAGGTGGCGTGCCAATAATAAATTAGTCAAGTTCCATGTTAATTAAAATATTGATACATCAGCATTTGAGGGTTGAAAATTCTAATTAGGTCAATATTGCAGAAATTTATAAAATAGGAGGACCAATAAATTTATAAAATAGGAGGACCAATAGTGTATTTAAGTGGAAATTCAATCACCACTCCCAACACCATGCGAGATTCCTTCATTAATTCCCCCATCATTAGGCTCGTGATTGATCTCATTTATGAATCCTTCTTGATTCTCATGCAAAACATTAAAAAGGTGATCCCCCACATTGCCCCTCACGTCCACCATTGAACCCAAAGTACACCGCCGCGGTTTCCAAATGTAAGTCTACGTGATCTTGTGGAATTTTGCATAACCACCCACGACCGTCACTCTCGGCCACAAAAGTGGTCGTAGCACCATTCACGCCCCAACTATGTTCTCTTGCACTTCCTTGCCTTTCTCACTAATAATTTTCTCTAGACACCCCTCCACAAAATTTGAATGTAAAAATGAGTGTGTTAAAAAAATGGCACGCGTCAGCTTCGTGTTGTTTTTCGGTCGAAGATTTCAGGATTTTTAACACCACGTACCCTTCTCAGTTGAATAATTTTTTTATAAATAAATATGGATTAAAAACATACACAATAAGATTTTCCCAGAAAATAAAACTTGCTGGATCTAAATCTCTTGAACAATGGGTCTAACATTCTTTTTGCTAAAGAGAAAATTGAACACATCTGTTAGAATGATTTCACCAAACAGAACACATAAGTGCTAGTGATAGGAAGCAAGTTATATATTTTGGAAAAGTAGGTAAAAGCAATATAACAGTGTCGTGAGAAAACAAAGCATGAAGATCAACAAAAGGTACGTAAATTATATAAAAATAAAATACTTTTCATTGGTTTTTGGTGGCCTAAATTGTGTCCATGAGACTACATAATTTCGACACATAATGTATTTCTTCTAAATAAACTCAATAACTGCTAATTGCCTCCTTCTCCAAGAGCGATGACAGGCCTCCTGCAAACGGAAACACAAAGAAGCATATGTGAAACCCAACACAATAGAAGGATAAGATGCATAAAGAAGAATAAATGGAAAATAAAAGAGAAGACGTAGAGAAGCAAGAGGAAGAAATAAGAATAGGCATGAATTGTTGCAACCCAACCCAACCCCACAAAAGTAGATCCACTGGATTTGACAGAAGCTATAAGGCTCAGCTCAGGGATGGATGTACAAGGAAAGAAGGAATAGGAGAATGGGAAATTAAAATAGGAAGGAAAAGGAAAATGCAAAATAAAAATTAAAAAAGTCTCCACTCCACTCCACCACATTGGGCTTAAAGTAAACATATATTTCTAGGCCTTACATTACTTACCAGACCATTTCGATCTCATGGAATGTTGTTGTTCTTGTTGTTGTTTGTAGCAGTTTCCTGATTGCTCTTCATTATATCCTTCCTCCACCAACACCTCCTGTTGAAACAACAGTCGAGTGCACAACCTATAAGTAAGCCAAGAAGTGCACTTAGGAGGATTAACAGGAAAAGGTTTAACCAATTCACCATTTTAATGTTCTTTGAGAAATGGATAGTTAGAAGTAAAGCAAGGAGAGGGAAGGGAATGCCGAAGGAGATAGAGTAAGAGTGTTGTGTGTGAAGAGACAACGTCGCTCCTTAAGTAGCACAGAAGGGAAGGGAAGCGGTAGGCATGACTTTCCATTTTAATTAGCATTTAATTGCTTGTCTCATCAATGGTTTCAAATTTTCTAGTCACGACTTTACATTTCTAATCTGATTTCTAGGCATGACATTCGATTCTTGGAATGAATTTCTAGGTAGTTGTATCCCATTTTTTGGACTAATATCACAGTGATTTCTGAACATAAACAAGCATATATTTAATGAATATAATATATATATAAATAAATGACTAACAATATCACCTACTCATCTTACACTAGATGCCGAAGTTAGAAAGTGATCTATCATTATTCTATTCTGAATTCCAAAGAGGTTATACCCTATTTAGTCACTGACTTTTCAGAAATGTTCAATTTGGTCTCTGACTTTTCAAATATATCAATTTAGTCCTCAACATTTACAAATGTGTATCAATTTAATCCTTCTGTCAACCATGGTTAGTTGACTGAGGTGACATGGCAATTAAGTGTCAGCATGACAAATGTCAGAGACCAAATTGAAACACCAATTTAATAATTATAAATTAATAAACATGTCAGATTTCTAATGCAAAAAAAATATATATTTTGAAATTTCCCATAGTAATTTCCTTTCTAAAAGATTTTGAAGCTATATTCTCATGTTCTTGTTCCATTTCAACCGTAACGGAAAACTAGAAGTTAGAACATACCCCTTTACCTTTCTTCTATTCTCAAGTCCTATTTTTTAACTCCAAATTTCTTGTACGTACTGTTAGAATATATTGAAGTTAGTTAAAGTAGTTATAATTAGTTAGATTAGTTACAAGTTGGTTAGTTTAGTTAAGATCATTATATAAAGTGTATCCTACACTCATTGTAATACAATCTCTCTTTACCATTCAATGATAAATTCTTTCTTTCTTCCTTTTCTCAATTCTTCTAATATGGTATCAAAGCGATGTAATGCTTCCGCCAAATTTTTAAAAGAAAGTCATATTTATCTTTCTTCCTCCCTTATTCAACATCTTTGATTTTACAAATTCTATTCTAACCCTTCACGGTTATTCTCAAATCTTGCAAAAAGTCTCCATTCTTTTATATATTTTTGGATATATCTTCTTCTTCTTCTCAGGGATTTTATTTAGAGCTTAGGGAAATAGTAAAATTAATTATTAGATTTAAATAAATGTAAATTATATTTTTATAATCAAATAGTTCTAATAGTAACCTTAGTAATTAATCAAAAAAAACAATGATTTGCCTAAAACTATTAATAGTTTATTTATTATTTTTGAATTTGCATCAAAAGACAAAAACAAATAGAACACCAGAAATTGCTGAGTTTGTGTCTCGATGCCTAACTTGTCAAAGGGTTAAGGTAGAACACCAGAAGCCTGCTGGTTAGCTGCAGCCACTGGATGTGCCAGTGTGGAAACGGAAAGATATTTCTATGGATTTTGTGATGGGATTGCCAAGATCTTAAGCCGGTAACAATTCTATTATGGTAGTAGTAGATCGTTTAACCAAGTCAGCTAATTTCATTCCAGTTCGTTCGAACAGCAAAGCCTCTAAGCTAGCAGAGGAATATCTGAAGAGCATAGTGAGGTTACATCGAGTTCCAACCAGTATTGTGTCAGATCGTGATCCAAAGTTCACTTCTCGATTTTGGGGAGCTTTAAACAAGGCTTTGGGAACAAAGGTGTTTGTTAGCACTGCTTATCATCCGTAGACTGATGGCCAGACAGAGAGGACTCTCTAGACTCTTGAGGATATGGTTCGGTCTTGTGTGCTCAATAGTGGGAGGAAATGGGAGGATCATCTTCCATTAGTTGAGTTCGCCTACAACAATAGTTATCATTGCAGCATTGGAATGGCTCCATTTGAAGCACTGTATGGAAGGAAATGTCGAACACAACTGTGTTGGTGGGAAGTCGGTGAGAACAGGTCATTAGGACCCGATTTGGCTCATGATACTATCGAAGATGGGGGATGTATTTCCTCAACTGAGACACATGGAATACATATTGAAGATTGGACAAAGTTGGAGGCAAAGCAAGATGATAAGCTACTGGCCCAATACGCTCGATAATTTGGAAAGGTCCAATATACCGAGGACTGAGCTTCTTCGCTCGCAAAGCTCTACCTGTACCAATGGTTGGAGAAACCTTCCAGATCACCAGGTTCAAATTCTAACAGCCTCCTTCTTTTGTCAGCATAACTCTTTTGCCGACTCTGTGCAGCCTTCATTCTATCTTTTATCTGCCTAATCTTCTCAGTAGTCTCATGAACCAAATCGGGTCCCAACAATCTGTGTTCACCTACATCCCACCAACACAGTGGTGTTTGACATTTCCTTCCATACAATGCTTCAAATGGAGTCATTCCAATGCTGGAATGATAAATATTGTTGTAGGCGAACTTAACTAACGGAAGATGATCCTCCCATTTTATCCCACTATCGAGCACACAAGCCCGAAGCATATCCTCAAGAGTCTGGATAGTCCTCTCTGTCTAACCATCAGTCTGCGGATGATAAGCAGTGCTAACAAACACATTTGTTCCCAAAGCCTTGTTTAAAGCTCCCCAAAATCGAGAAGTGAACTTTGGGTCATGATCCAATACAATTAATACTTGTAGGAATTCCAGGCAATCTTACTATGCTCCTCAGATACTTTTCTGCTAGCTTAGAAACTTTACTGTTCGAACGAACAGGAATAAAATGAGCCGACTTGGTTAAACGATCCACCACCACCCATATGGAATCATTACCAGCTTGGGATCTTGGCAACCCCATAACAAAATCCATTGAGATATCTTCTCAGTTCCACACTGGCACATCCAATGGCTGCAGGTGACCTGCAGGCTTCTGGTGCTCTACCTTAACCCTTTGACAAGTTAAGCATCGAGACACAAACTCAACAATCTCTGCTTTCATCCCAGGCCACCAATACATCTGTTTCAAATCCTGATATATCTTGGTAGATCCAGGATGTACGGAATATTGACTCTGATGTTCTTCCTCTAATACTTGCTTCTTGATGCTTTCATCATTTTGTACACAAATTCTACCGTTGAAACAGATAATGTCATAGTTGTCTTCGGTAAAATTTGGTAACCCCCTTTGAGCTTGCAGCTCCACATCACTTACCCGAGCCGAACGAATCAGATCCCTCAATGAACTCGAAATCCGAATATGTCTCACTACTAACCTAGTCCTCTTTTGCTTCACTTTCAAATTTAAGTCTCTAAAAGACTCCAACAATGCCATCTCATGAATCATTAACTTTGCCGTGTGAAGAGACTTTCTACTCAGTGCATATTCCACAACATTGGCCTTTCCTGGATGATACTTCAACTCGAAGTCATAATCCTTAAGAAGCTCAACCCATCTTCTCTGCCTGTATTCAGTTCCTTCTGATCAAATAAATATTTCAAGCTTTTGTGATCATTGAAAACTTCGAAACGAGAACCATAAAGATAGTGTCTCCAAATCTTCAGTGCATACACAATAGTTGCCAACTCCAAATCATGATTTGGATAATTCTCCTCATGAGGCTTCAATTGCTTGGATGCATAAGTTACCACTTGTTGATTCTGCTGTTTTCACTTTCCAGCCCACACACACACACACACACACACACACACACAGATATATATATATATATATATATATATATATATAATATATATATATATATATATATATATATATATATTTATATTAAGTGCCTTTAATTTGGATTCTTATTTTTTTTTCTTATTTTCTTCTTTTCTGCAGAATAAAAAGTAAACTAGTTAGTAATATATATTATTACTAATAATTGCTCTAAAAAATGATCTTAAATATCTCTAAAAGAATGCACTAATTTGGAGTTCATCAGATGCAGTTAGCCAATGATGGTTGCCTCAGTTGGCAAGGATTTGGCTCATTCCCCTCAAGGGCGTGGGTTTAACTCCTGCTGCCAGTGTGAGGACCTCTTTAGTAAGTAATCTCTAAGTACCTCTACAACAACAAAAAATATCCAGTTATTTCACCACAATATATATCATTTGTTTTTTCTTACTATTAAAAAATTTGACAATTAACTTGAATATTTAGCTAGTTGGTAAAAAAATAACTCAATAATTATAATTAATTATCTATGAGTTAGTTAAATTATTAATTACATTAATTTCGTTTTTTTTAAAAATAAAAAAAAATAAACAGGTGAGGATTTGTTTTGGTTAGAGCCGATTTCTCAACAATATATAAAATAAAAAAGCAAAATTTCTGTTTACAAATCGTTTCGCTGAAAGGCGATTTCTCATCAACATAGTAAAAGAGTGCTACTTTGGTATTTAAAGTAAAAACAATGCTAGTTTAGAATATAATTTTTAGCCTCTGTTCTCGGTAGATGCATCAAACGCATTCACGACAACTGGAGTATATTTAATTAATTATTTGATGAGCTTTTAATACACCAATTGTTATAAAACTTCTTTTTTGTAGCTTTGATGTCGCTGAATCCGCTTTATGAGGATGTAATTTTTTGTTGTTTTGTTCCGTCATTTTTCTTTTTGTTTCCATACTCATGCCACAAAATTACCTTTTATTGACACAATTTGTTAAAATAACTAAGTTTTGTTTATTTTGTAGATATTTTGTACATGTGACGATATTGTATGTTGGGTTAGAGAGTTTGGAAAAATCAACGGATGGATCATAATCATTATTAAGGGGTATTCGCCAGTTTGGGGATATCCAAGAAGAGCGACATACAAAAGAAATAGGCTGTCAAAATTATTATATGTCAAAACTACAAGCCATTATTAAGTGCACCCCCAATTCCGAGTTCTACCCCCGATTTATGAAAAAACCAAAATATTTTTTAAAATTAGATAATTTTTGTAACTCTTAGTATCTACTGTAAATTAGGTAACCATGATATGTATTTTTATATATTAAAAATTAGAAAAACAAGTAAATATATTATTGGAAGTCAAAACATGCACGATCAAAAACCAACAAGAGTTGGTCCGAGTGGTAAAAACTATGTTGGGAGGAGAGAACCACACGGGGCGGCAAAGTCGGATAATCGTAGCCAGCCAGGTTCCCCTAATAAAATAAAAGTAAATGTTTTTTAAAAGAAGAAATGAGGTGGCGTGCCAATAATTAATTAGTCAAGTTCCATGTTAATTAAAATATTGATACATCAGCATTTGAGAGTTGAAAATTTAAATTAGGTCAATATTGCAGAAATTTATAAAATAGGAGGACCAAAAGTGCATTTAAATGGAAATTCAATCACCACTCCCAACACCATGCGAGATTCCATCATTAATTCCCCCATCATTAGGCTCATGATTGATCTCATTTATGAATCCTTCTTGATTCTCATGCAAAACATTAAAAAGGTGATCCCCCACATTGCCCCTCACGTCCACCATTGAACCCAAAGTACACCGCCGCGGTTTCCAAATGTAAGTCTACGTGATCTTGTGGAATTTTGCAAAACCACCCACGACCGTCACTCTCGGACACAAAAGTGGTCGTAGCACCATTCACGCCCCAACTATGTTCTCTTGCACTTCCTTGCCTTTCTCACTAATAATTTTCTCTAGACACCCCTCCACAAAATTTGAATGTAAAAATGAGTGTGTTAAAAAAATGGCACGCGTCAGCTTCGTGTTGTTTTTCGGTCGAAGATTTCAGGATTTTTAACACCACGTACCCTTCTCAGTTGAATAATTTTTTTATAAATAAATATGGATTAAAAACATACACAATAAGATTTTCCCAGAAAATAAAACTTGCTGGATCTAAATCTCTTGAACAATGGGTCTAACATTCTTTTTGCTAAAGAGAAAATTGAACACATCTGTTAGAATGATTTCACCAAACAGAACACATAAGTGCTAGTGATAGGAAGCAAGTTATATATTTTGGAAAAGTAGGTAAAAGCAATATAACAGTGTCGTGAGAAAACAAAGCATGAAGATCAACAAAAGGTACGTAAATTATATAAAAATAAAATACTTTTCATTGGTTTTTGGTGGCCTAAATTGTGTCCATGAGACTACATAATTTCGACACATAATGTATTTCTTCTAAATAAACTCAATAACTGCTAATTGCCTCCTTCTCCAAGAGCGATGACAGGCCTCCTGCAAACGGAAACACAAAGAAGCATATGTGAAACCCAACACAATAGAAGGATAAGATGCATAAAGAAGAATAAATGGAAAATAAAAGAGAAGACGTAGAGAAGCAAGAGGAAGAAATAAGAATAGGCATGAATTGTTGCAACCCAACCCAACCCCACAAAAGTAGATCCACTGGATTTGACAGAAGCTATAAGGCTCAGCTCAGGGATGGATGTACAAGGAAAGAAGGAATAGGAGAATGGGAAATTAAAATAGGAAGGAAAAGGAAAATGCAAAATAAAAAATAAAAAAGTCTCCACTCCACTCCACCACATTGGGCTTAAACTAACCATATATTTCTAGGCCTTACATTACTTACCAGACCATTTCGATCTCATGGAATGTTGTTGTTCTTGTTGTTGTTTGTAGCAGTTTCCTGATTGCTCTTCATTATATCCTTCCTCCACCAACACCTCCTGTTGAAACAACAGTCGAGTGCACAACCTATAAGTAAGCCAAGAAGTGCACTTAGGAGGATTAACAGGAAAAGGTTTAACCAATTCACCATTTTAATGTTCTTTGAGAAATGGATAGTTAGAAGTAAAGCAAGGAGAGGGAAGGGAATGCCGAAGGAGATAGAGTAAGAGTGTTGTGTGTGAAGAGACAACGTCGCTCCTTAAGTAGCACAGAAGGGAAGGGAAGCGGTAGGCATGACTTTCCATTTTAATTAGCATTTAATTGCTTGTCTCATCAATGGTTTCAAATTTTCTAGTCACGACTTTACATTTCTAATCTGATTTCTAGGCATGACATTCGATTCTTGGAATGAATTTCTAGGTAGTTGTATCCCATTTTTTGGACTAATATCACAGTGATTTCTGAACATAAACTAGCATATATTTAATGAATATAATATATATATAAATAAATTACTAACAATATCACCTACTCATCTTACACTAGATGCCGAAGTTAGAAAGTGATCTATCATTATTCTATTCTGAATTCCAAAGAGGTTATACCCTATTTAGTCACTGACTTTTCAGAAATGTTCAATTTGGTCTCTGACTTTTCAAATATATCAATTTAGTCCTCAACATTTACAAATGTGTATCAATTTAATCCTTCTGTCAACCATGGTTAGTTGACTGAGGTGACATGGCAATTAAGTGTCAGCATGACAAATGTCAGAGACCAAATTGAAACACCAATTTAATAATTATAAATTAATAAACATGTCAGATTTCTAATGCAGAAAAATATATATTTTGAAATTTCCCATAGTAATTTCCTTTCTAAAAGATTTTGAAGCTATATTCTCATGTTCTTGTTCCATTTCAACCGTAACGGAAAACTAGAAGTTAGAACATACCCCTTTACCTTCTTCTATTCTCAAGTCCTATTTTTTAACTCCAAATTTCTTGTACTTACTCTTAGAATATATTGAAGTTAGTTAAAGTAGTTATAATTAGTTAGATTAGTTACAAGTTGGTTAGTTTAGTTAAGATCATTATATAAAGTGTATCCTACACTCATTGTAATACAATCTCTCTTTACCATTCAATGATAAATTCTTTCTTTCTTCCTTTTCTCAATTCTTCGAATATGGTATCAAAGCAATGTAATGCTTCCGCCAAATTTTTAAAAGAAAGTCATGTTTATCTTTCTTCCTCCCTTATTCAACATCTTTGATTTTGCAAATTCTATTCTAACCCTTCACGGTTATTCTCAAATCTTGCAAAAAGTCTCCATTCTTTTATATATTTTTGGATATATCTTCTTCTTCTTCTCAGGGATTTTACTTAGAGCTTAGGGAAATAGTAAAATTAATTATTAGATTTAAATAAATGTAAATTATATTTTTATAATCAAATAGTTCTAATAGTAACCTTTGTAATTATTCAAAAAAAACAATGATTTGCCTACAACTATTAATAGTTTAATTATTATTTTTGAATTTGCATCAAAAGACAAAAACAAATAGAACACCAGAAATTGCTGAGTTTGTGTCTCGATGCCTAACTTGTCAAAGGGTTAAGGCAGAACACCAGAAGCCTGCAGGTTAGCTGCAGCCACTGGATGTGCCAGTGTGGAAACGGTAAGATATTTCTATGGATTTTGTGATGGGATTGCCAAGATCTTAAGCCGGTAACAATTCTATTATGGTAGTAGTAGATCGTTTAACCAAGTCAGCTAATTTCATTCCAGTTCGTTCGAACAGCAAAGCCTCTAAGCTAGCAGAGGAATATCTGAAGAGCATAGTGAGGTTACATCGAGTTCCAACCAGTATTGTGTCAGATCGTGTTCCAAAGTTCACTTCTCGATTTTGGGGAGCTTTGAACAAGGCTTTGGGAACAAAGGTGTTTGTTAGCACTGCTTATCATCCGTAGACTGATGGCCAGACAGAGAGGACTCTCTAGACTCTTGAGGATATGGTTCGTTCTTGTGTGCTCGATAGTGGGAGGAAATGGGAGGTGTAACACCCCCTCTCTACATAAGCTACTATTTACATGATTTAAAAAAAATCAGAGTGCGTAAAAACTCTTAGTGAGACCACCCGAGGGTGCCACATTTAAATACCATAGACAAAACTCCAAAATATTGGTAAAATAAAACTCCAACACAATTAATTAAAATAACTTCAGTAATTGATACATAGCACCAACAATGTCCGAGGAAAAAATACTACAGTGGAATTAGCAGCTTAACAGCTTAGTTCAGAATATAACGGAATTAACAAGCTAGACATTCCCCCCCGGTGCTACGTATCAGAGCCGACTCGACCATACTAGAAGAAGAATCTCTATCCTCCTTCAGTCACCGTCACCTGCAGGTTACCGACATACGAGGCAACACGACGCAGTAGGGTGAGTCTCAATACATAGATAATAATAGATAAAACAAGAAACACAGTATAATAGGCACACCAGGGATACCATCAATTTAACTACACCATCAATACAGTTACACCAAATGCAGTTACGCCGAATACTATTACACCCAGTACCGTCACACCAAATACAGTTCAAGAATGATGCAATCAAACACAGGACGTGTATGCAATGTATGAAATGCAACCCAAAACTCCACTGGGCGTATGCATGTGGATCCATCACCAAAATTGCCTTGAGGGCATTCACCAACCACCAAAACATTTTAGGAGGCCGAGGCCTATTCACCAGAAATGCATATGATTATGCGACACCATGACTATGCACCATGACACCAAAACACCAAATGATGTATTTATATTGCTCACCAATAATTTATATACTCACCAATCACCAAGATATATTCACCATTAATATGCATCATAAACATCACAATCACATCACGACATCGTCATATACTTCACCTTTACATTATTAGTAACAACGCATTTAAATCCAGAAGGGAACGTCACACTTATAATTTAGGAGGAAACATCACCTTTAAGTTTGAGAAAACAACATTTAGAAGTGATTAATAACACATTTAAAATTTTAAAAAAAAAGAAACACCCCCTTTACAATTGGGAAAGCAACACATAATTTTCAAAGAAAACAGCAGCTCATGTTTCAATAACAAAACGTCATTTTCAAAAATAACAGCGGCTTATATTTCATTAACAAAACAGCAACAGCACATAATTTAATTGGAAAACAGCAACATTTTGACAGCAAAAACAGCACCCATTTTAATTGGAAACAGCAACACTTTGACGACAAAAACAGCACCTATTTTAATTTATAAAACAGCGAAAACAGCAACATATACATTTTATAAAACCAAAACAGCAACACATATATTTTATAAAATGGCAACAGCATATATACATTTCATAAAAACGAGACAAACAGCAACATATGCATTTTCTAAAACACCAACAGCACTTATACGTTTTATAAAACACAAAAACAGCAATATACACATTTTATGAAACAATTACAGCACATATCTATTTTATAAAACAGCACAAACAGCAACCTATGCATTTTATAAAACCGTGACAGCAACATATACGGTTAATGAAACAGCAAAAACAGCCACATATAGATGTGATAACCATCAACAGCAATTATATTGTTCATAAAACAGCACAAACAGCACTATATATATATATTTTATAAAACGGCAATACAATTATATCAATTTAACAACCAAACATCTCCGCATCAATTAACACCTACTACACCCCATATTGTGTTAAATCCCTGTAGCTCACCTTAACACCAACAATCACGGGTTTATAAATTGAATATTCGCATAACAATTCCATTCAGTCGCATGTACATCAAACGATCACCCAATCACTCAAATATTTCATGAACCAATTTAAACAACTACTCCTAACACCTAGTCCCCATGATTTCGTGGTTTATAAATTATTAACTATGAACGAGAGCCCCCTTACCTTATGTTAGAAGAAGTAGGAGTTCTTGAGAGGAAATCACCACCAAAAATTCAGCAACAATGGAGGCCCCCTTCTCTTCTTGATCCTCGCCCTTCCTTCTTCTTTCTTTCTTGAAGTTTTGCGTTTTCTCTCCTTTCCTTTGCTCTCCAAAACGGCTCACTCTCTCAACTCTCTCTTAGGGATTTCGCCAATGCCAAGCCTCAAACCCTAACCCCATTCACTTAGCCAAACTCGCCTATGTTGGGTATTGGGTCATGGGCTTATCCAACTCAAGCCCTATGTGCGCTCCAAGCCAACATCATGCCCTAAATAATAATATGCACCCACTCAATTATTTTCTCATATCTTCCCTATTTAATTAAAACACTCCCCGTTTTTCTACTACACCCCACTCCTCAAATTAATGAATTACCTTATATTTATTTTAATAAGGCCAACTAAAATATTATTTAATTAAATTATCTAATTATTTACTTAATCATTTTTGGGGCGTTACAACTCTCCCCCACTTAAGACATTTTCGTCCTCGAAAATTGAGCTATTATGGACATGCGGGGCTTAACACTCATCACAACAAACATTAACTTCTAGCAGAGCGCCCTAAACGAAACACGTACCTCTAAATGCAATCATGACTCCTCTGAAGGCTCCGAACCTGCCAGGACAAACACTCTCCCGCTAGACCTCTCCTTCTTCGGCTTTGGACACTTGGTACTAATGTGCCCCATTTCCCCACAGTTGTAGCAGACCACGTCTTGCTTCTCACACTTAGCAGCTACATGACCTTCCTTCCCACACTTGAAGCACTTGTAGACCATGCAATCTGGACTCTTATGTCCCGGCTTACCACACTTGTGACACACAATGCCCGCAGTCGCGTCTCCCCCACTTGGCTTCCTGCCCGAACTCTCCTCTCCCTTGCCCTTACCACCTGAAACATCATAGGGCTTTCCCCTAAACTGAGAATTTCTCTTCTCCTTCACAGCCTTGTAAGCAGCAGAACTGTCTTCCTCATAGATCCTACACTTATCAACCAATCTAGCGAAGACCCGAATCTCTTGATATCCAATTGCTTTCTTTATATCAGGACGCAGACCACTCTCGAATTTGACACATTTTGAAAATTCAGAATTGGCATCATTAGCATAATAAGGACAGAATTGGGCCAGCTCCTCAAACTTGGCGGCATAATCAGCCACAGTCTTGTCTCCCTGCTTCAACTCTAAAAACTCCACTTCTTTCTTGGCTCGCACATCCTCAGGGTAGTACTTTCTCTTGAACTCTCTTGTGAAAACCTCCCAAGTCACTTCCTCACTAGCATCTCTTAACCTTCGCAACATTCCCATCCACCAGTCTTCAGCTTCCTCCGTTAACATATGAGTCCCAAACTTCACTTTTTGAGCTGGAGTACACTCCATGACACGAAAGATCCGCTCTATCTCCTTCAGCCATGACAACGCTCCATCCGGGTTGTACCGACCCTTAAAGGTGGGTGGGTTCTCTCTCTGGAATGTAGCCAAATTGCGCGTCCCGTCATTAACAACACCGGGTATATTACCCATAACCCCGGCTATAGCCTGCAAGGCAGCAGCAAGTGCAGCATCGTCCCGTCTGGCCATTCTAGCACTGTAACAGAAAACAGAATTCAGAAACGAGTAACAAACTCAATGTTACTCAACACGACGACTCGACCACCGGTCGGACAGACCGAACTGCTCTGATACCACTAATGTAACACCCCCTCTCTACATAAGCTACTATTTACATGATTTAAAAAAAATCAGAGTGCGTAAAAACTCTTAGTGAGACCACCCGAGGGTGCCACATTTAAATACCATAGACAAAACTCCAAAATATTGGTCAAATAAAACTCCAACACAATTAATTAAAATAACTTCAGTAATTGATATATAGCACCAACAATGTCCGAGGACAAAATACTACAGCAGTGGAATTAGCAGCTTAACAGCTTAGTTCAGAATATAACGGAATTAACAAGCTAGACATTCCCCCCCGGTGCTACGTATCAGAGCCGACTCGACCATACTAGAAGAAGAATCTCTATCCTCCTTCAGTCACCGTCACCTGCAGGTTACCGACATACGAGGCAACACGACGCAGTAGGGTGAGTCTCAATACATAGATAATAATAGATAAAACAAGAAACACAGTATAATAGGCACACCAGGGATACCATCAATTTAACTACACCATCAATACAGTTACACCAAATGCAGTTACGCCGAATACTGTTACACCCAGTATCGTCACACCAAATACAGTTCAAGAATGACGCAATCAAACACAGGACGTGTATGCAATGTATGAAATGCAACCCAAAACTCCACTGGGCATATGCATGTGGATCCATCACCAAAATTGCCTTGAGGGCATTCACCAACCACCAAAACATTTTAGGAGGCCGAGGCCTATTCACCAGAAATGCATATGATTATGCGACACCATGACTATGCACCATGACACCAAAACACCAAATGATGTATTTATATTGCTCACCAATAATTTATATACTCACCAATCACCAAGATATATTCACCATTAATATGCATCATAAACATCACAATCACATCACGACATCGTCATATACTTCACCTTTACATTATTAGTAACAATGCATTTAAATCCAGAAGGGAACGTCACACTTATAATTTAGGAGGAAACATCACCTTTAAGTTTGAGAAAACACACATTTAGAAGTGATTAATAACACATTTAAAATTTTAAAAAAAGAAACACCGCCTTTACAATTGGGAAAGCAACACATAATTTTCAAAGAAAACAGCAGCTCATGTTTCAATAACAAAACGTCATTTTCAAAAATAACAGCGGCTTATATTTCATTAACAAAACAGCAACAGCACATAATTTAATTGGAAAACAGCAACATTTTGACAGCAAAAACAGCACCCATTTTAATTGGAAACAGCAACACTTTGACGACAAAAACAGCACCTATTTTAATTTATAAAACAGCGAAAACAGCAACATATACATTTTATAAAACCAAAACAGCAACACATATATTTTATAAAATGGCAACAGCATATATACATTTCATAAAAACGAGACAAACAGCAACATATGCATTTTCTAAAACACCAACAGCACTTATACGTTTTATAAAACACAAAAACAGCAATATACACATTTTATGAAACAATTACAACACATATCTATTTTATATAACAGCACAAACAGCAACCTATGCATTTTATAAAACCGTGACAGCGGTTAATGAAACAGCAAAAACAGCCACATATAGATGTGATAACCATCAACAGCAATTATATTGTTCATAAAACAGCACAAACAGCACTATATATATATATTTTATAAAACGGCAATACAATTATATCAATTTAACAACCAAACATCTCCGCATCAATTAACACCTACTACACCCCATATTGTGTTAAATCCCTGTAGCTCACCTTAACACCAACAATCACGGGTTTATAAATTGAATATTTGCATAACAATTCCATTCAGTCGCATGTACATCAAACGATCACCCAATCACTCAAATATTTCATGAACCAATTTAAACAACTACTCCTAACACCTAGTCCCCATGATTTCGTGGTTTATAAATTATTAACTATGAACGAGAGCCCCCTTACCTTATGTTAGAAGAAGTAGGAGTTCTTGAGAGGAAATCACCACCAAAAATTTAGCAACAATGGAGGCCCCCTTCTCTTCTTGATCCTCGCCCTTCCTTCTTCTTTCTTTCTTGAAGTTTTGCGTTTTCTCTCCTTTCCTTTGCTCTCCAAAACGGCTCACTCTCTCAACTCTCTCTTAGGGATTTCGCCAATGCCAAGCCTCAAACCCTAACCCCATTCACTTAGCCAAACTCGCCTATGTTGGGTATTGGGTCATGGGCTTATCCAACTCAAGCCCCATGTGCGCTCCAAGCCAACATCATGCCCTAAATAATAATATGCACCCACTCAATTATTTTCTCATATCTTCCCTATTTAATTAAAACACCCCCCGTTTTTCTACTACACCCCACTCCTCAAATTAATGAATTACCTTATATTTATTTTAATAAGGCCAACTAAAATATTATTTAATTAAATTATCTAATTATTTACTTAATCATTTTTGGGGCGTTACAGGAGGATCATCTTCCATTAGTTGAGTTCGCCTACAACAATAGTTATCATTCCAGCATTGGAATGGCTCCATTAGAAGCACTGTATGGAAGGAAATGTCGAACACAACTGTGTTGGTGGGATGTCGGTGAGAACAGGTTATTAGGATCCGATTTGGCTCATGATACTATCGAGGATGGGGGATGTATTTCCTCAAATGAGACACATGGAATACATATTGAAGATTGGACAAAGTTGGAGGCAAAGCAAGATGATAAGCTACTGGCCCAATACGCTCGATAATTTGGAAAGGTCCAATATACCGAGGACTGAGCTTCTTCGCTCGCAAAGCTCTACCTGTACCAATGGTTGGAGAAACCTTCCAGATCACTAGGTTCAAATTCTAACAGCCTCCTTCTTTTGTCAGCATAACTCTTTTGCCGACTCTGTGCAGCCTTCATTCTATCTTTTATCTGCCTGATCTTCTCAGTAGTCTCATGAACCAAATCGGGTCCCAACAATCTGTGTTCACCTACATCCCACCAACACAGTGGTGTTTGACATTTCCTTCCATACAATGCTTCAAATGGAGTCATTCCAATGCTGGAATGATAAATATTGTTGTAGGCGAACTTAACTAACGGAAGATGATCCTCCCATTTTCTCCCACTATCGAGCACACAAGCCCGAAGCATATCCTCAAGAGTCTGGATAGTCCTCTCTTTCTAACCATCAGTCTGCGGATGATAAGCAGTGCTAACAAACACCTTTGTTCCCAAAGCCTTGTTTAAAGCTCCCCAAAATCGAGAAGTGAACTTTGGGTCATGATCCAATACAATTAATACTTGTAGAAATTCCAGGCAATCTTACTATGCTCCTCAGATACTCTTCTGCTAGCTTAGAAACTTTACTGTTCGAACGAACAGGAATAAAATGAGCCGACTTGGTTAAACGATCCACCACCACCCATATGGAATCATTACCAGCTTGGGATCTTGGCAACCCCATAACACAATCCATTGAGATATCTTCTCAGTTCCACACTGGCACATCCAATGGCTGCAGGTGACCTGCCGGCTTCTGGTGCTCTACCTTAACCCTTTGACAAGTTAAGCATCGAGACACAAACTCAACAATCTCTGCTTTCATCCCAGGCCACCAATACACCTGTTTCAAATCCTGATACATCTTGGTAGATCCAGGATGTACGGAATATTGACTCCGATGTTCTTCCTCTAATACTTGCTTCTTGATGCTTTCATCATTTTGTACACAAATTCTACCGTTGAAACAAATAATGTCATAGTTGTCTTCGGTAAAATTTGGTAACCCCCTTTGAGCTTGCAGCTCCACATCACTTACCCGAGCCGAACGAATCAGATCCCTCAATGAACTCGAAATCCGAATATGTCTCACTACTAACCTATTCCTCTTTTGCTTCACTTTCAAATTTAAGTCTCTAAAAGACTCCAACAATGCCATCTCATGAATCATTAACTTTGCCGTGTGAAGAGACTTTCTACTCAGTGCATATTCCACAACATTGGCCTTTCCTGGATGATACTTCAACTCGAAGTCATAATCCTTAAGGAGCTCAACCCATCTTCTCTGCCTGTTATTCAGTTCCTTCTGATCAAATAAATATTTCAAGCTTTTGTGATCACTGAAAACTTCGAAACGAGAACCATAAAGATAGTGTCTCCAAATCTTCAGTGCATACACAATAGTTGCCAGCTCCAAATCATGATTTGGATAATTCTCCTCATGAGGCTTCAATTGCTTGGATGCATAAGTTACCACTTGCTGATTCTGCATGAGAACACATCCTAAACCATTCCCAGATGCGTCATTGTAGATTTGGAATCCCAGAGATAGATCCGAAAGAATTAGGATTGGAGCATAAGTCAACCGAGTCTTTAGCTCTAGAAAGCATTCCTCACAATCAGAATCCCATACAAACCGCTGATTCTTGTGAGTTAACTCAGTGAGTGGAAGAACTAACTGCGAGAACCCCTATATAAACCTCCAATAATAACCAGCTAGCTCCAAGAAACTTCTTATTTCTGTCACTGAAGTTGGTCTCTCCCAATTTACAACACCTTCAACTTTACTAGTGTAACACCCCGATAAAATCTAACATGTAGAATTACCGAAATGCACTAAATGGCATACATCAGAGTAACTGTTGACCAAGTGACTTCAAAACACAAGAGGGGGGGTGAATTGTGCAATTAAAACTGGTGATTAAAAATAAAATATCTGAATAAAAAGTTTGATCAAATAAAATAAAGCGCTTAAGAAAACATTTTAATTTGAGTAAGAATGACTTGCAGAGGAAAATATAAGAGATAAAGGGAAAGAAGAAGACACGCAGAGATTTATACTAGTTCGGCCGCTCCTGAGGCCTACGTCTAGTCCCCAAGGAAAACTCCAAGGGATTTTAATCAATCACTAGCTTTTAAAACAGGTTCAACTAGAAACCTTTACAACCAAAGACTTTTTCACACAAACCTGGGATATCACCCCCCTATGTAAAAGAACTTTAAAAACCAAGAGATATCACCTCTCTTGAATACCTTGGGATCACACCCAAAAATAAGAAATGACAAAGACAATGATAATACACTCAATAGTGTAGATAGAACAAATTGAAGCACAGTAATACAACTCAAACTATAGGGAATATAAAGCTCTCAAATAAAGATTTTAGCAAGTGTAAGAAGAGTGAGAGTGATGAGAAAAATGATAGAGTTTCAGATGCAAGAATGAGTTGTGTTCAAAGTGAAATGTGAAGCCTCTATTTATAGGCTTAGAAAAATGTGACCATTGAATGAGATCTGACACTAAATGAAAACAATCGATTATGTGCTTAAAGAGTTTAGAAGTATAAATCGATTGTTTTCTTTGAAATCGATTATATGCCTCTTTATAACAGGTTCATAATCGATTGTATGCTTCCTTAAAACATGAGGGAAATCGATTGTATGCTTCCTTAAAACATGAAGAATCGATTGTATGCTTCCTTAAAACATGAAGAATCGATTACGTGCTTCTTTTAAAAGAGAAAGGAAATCGAATGTTCTTGAATGTAGCATGCTTATAATCGATTGTATTGTTTCTAAAATCATTTATGCATGCATGAGATTTGTTTAAAAATTATTTTCATGCAAGAAAAATATTGTGAGTGTGTGATTTATTTTAGAGAGCTTTATTTCCATTGACACAAATATCCTAAACACACACAATACAATGAACAACTGTTGATTTGAAAGCTTGATCTCATTTTCCGCTCTTGGCAATCTTGACCTTTTTGAACTTCTTTTGTCAATCATCAAAACCAGATTATTCCTGTCAAGGCATATATTCACATTCTCCCCCTTTTTGAAGATGACAAACATCATTAGAAGGGTAAGTGTATATATCAGAGATAAGCGCAGATTATACTCCCCCTTTCAATATGCAAGCATTAAAAAAATGCTCCCCTTGAAACATGCAAATCACATAACTCTCCCCCTTTTGGCATTATCAAAAAGCGGGAAAAAATAAGTCATGACAAGGCATATATTCAAATGATAAGTGTAAACCATTTTTGCTTATCATCAATTTTGCAACTCCTTTTTGGAAAAAAGCTTTAAGTGATATCACCACATGAAACATAGCCACATTTTAGTTGATAAAAACGAATATTGCTTTTATCCTCCTTCATGTGCTTTGAATAGCCACTATGAAGATACCAATTTGAGTTCTTGGCCTTCAAGCACACCTACAACACAAAATCAATTTTTGGCTTTTGGTACCCAAACCATTTTGGGTCCTTGTATGTTAGCTTTGAGCAAAGTGCCCTTTGGAATCCATACATTTTTATCATCCATAACTTTATTTTTCCTTGCATTGCAAATAGAGGATGTATGACCTTTTCTACCACAATAAAAACATTTCACAAAAGGGCTACTAGATGTGTTGTTGGGACTAAAAACCTTTTTGAAATATTTTTCATGAATTTTTGGTTGATAGCCCAAACCAGCTTTATCATAAGTTCCCCTTTGATTTCCCAAAATGATATTTAGATTGTCTCTTCCCATGGTGAATTTTGCAAGAGTGTTGTGCAAATCATCAACTTTATTTTTCAAAATATTGCACTCTTCACACTTGAGAGTACTCTCCTTTTTATTTTCATAAGAGTTGCAAGAGGAAACTTCACTTACGAAAATTTGTTTTTCTTTAAGAACATCTATTTCCTTATTTAAAGTTTCAACTTTGGATTGAAGAGTGGAAATAGTTTTATTAGAATTTGAAACAATTTTCCTAAGTTTAGTTGACTCATTATTTAGTTCTTCACAAATACTAAGCAACTCATCATAAGTTAAATCAAGTTCAGTTTCAAAGGAGTTTACCTCATCTTCCTCATGCTCTGCCATGAGACATAGTTTTGCTTCCTCTTCTTCAGATTCATCGGATGATTCCATGTCATTTTCATCCCAAGTGATATACGCCCTTCTTCCATTTGATTCCTTTCAGGGTTTTCTATCCGGTTTCTCATATTTTTGATTTTGAGGGCAGTTCGGCTTTATGTATCCCTTCTTACCACATTTATAGCATGTTGGATTGAAGGAAGTTCCTTCCTCATTCTTCTCTTGAGGATTAGCCAATTGTTTTGATTTTCCTTTGTGCTTCATGAACTTTTTGAATCTTCGAACCATTAGGCTCATGTCTTCATCATTTTCATTGAGGCTGTCATAGTCTTCCATGTCACTTTCTTTTGTGCATGCTTTAAGAGCAAGTCCTTTCTTTTTCTTTTCACCTTCCTCACTTTCAATGAGTCGATTTAATTCGAGCTCATGTTCCTTCAATTTACCAAATAAAGTGGTTAAGTCCATAAAAGACAAATCTTTAGATTCCGAGATAGCTGCCACTTTGGGTTGCTAATTTTTATTTAGGCATCGCAGAACTTTATTGATCAAATCCTCATTTTCGAAAGATTTTCCAAGGCCTCTAAGATGGTTAACTATATGGATGAAACGTTTGTTTAGTTCTTGGATGGTTTCACCCAGTTTCATCCTAAATAGCTCATACTCATGAGTTAATGTGTTCATTCTAGCCCTTTTGACCTCGGTAGTACCTTCATGGGTCACTTGAAGGGCGTCCCACATTTCCTTGGCGGTTTTACAATGTGATACGCGATAGAACTCATCGATGCTTAACGCAGTTGTGATGATGTTCTTTGCTTTCAAATTGTATTGAACCTTTTCTTTTTCATCTTTGGACCAAAGGGATCTAGGTTTGTTCACCATTTCATCATTAACAAGATGAGTGGGAACAAATGGACCATTTATGACAGCATCCCAAATATCACAATCTACTCCTTCAATAAAAATTTTCATTCTTGTTTTCCAATAATCATACCCTTCACCATTGAAAGATGGGGGTCTGTTTAAAGAGTCATTGTTTGAAGTCATCTTGCCTCTTGAGACAGTTAGTCTTTACCAAGAGTCTAGCTCTGGTACCACTTGTTGGCCAAGTGACTTGAAAACACAAGAGGGGGGTGAATTGTGCAATTAAAACTGGTGATTAAAAATAAAATATCTGAATAAAAAGTTTGATCAAATAAAATAAAGCGCTTAAGAAAACATTTTAATTTGAATAAGAATGACTTGCAGAGGAAAATAAAA
Source organism: Astragalus membranaceus (assembly GCA_039519185.1). NCBI lineage: Eukaryota > Viridiplantae > Streptophyta > Magnoliopsida > Fabales > Fabaceae > Astragalus > Astragalus membranaceus. The sequence continues at coordinate 182,560,825 of CM076849.1, forward strand.
GAGATAAAGGGAAAGAAGAAGACACGCAGAGATTTATACTAGTTCGGCCACTACTGAGGTCTACGTCTAGTCCCCAAGGAAAACTCCAAGGGATTTTAATCAATCACTAGCTTTTAAAACAGGTTCAACTAGAAACCTTTACAACCAAAGACCTTTTCACACAAACCCGGGATATCACCTCCCTATGTAAAAGAACTTTAAAAACCAAGAGATATCACCTCTCTTGAATACCTTGGGATCACACCCAAAAATAAGAAATGACAAAGACAATGATAATACACTCAATAGTGTAGATAGAAAAAATTGAAGCACAGTAATACAACTCAAACTCTATGGAATATAAAGCTCTCAAATAAAGATTTTAGGAAGTGTAAGAAGAGTGAGAGTGAAGAGAAGAATGATAGAGTTTCAGATGCAAGAATGAGTTGTGTTCAAAGTGAAATGTGAAGCATCTAATTATAGGCTTAGAAAAATGTGACTGTTGAATGAGATCTGACACTAAATGAAAACAATCGATTATGTGCTTAAAGAGTTTAGAAGTATAAATCGATTGTTTGCTTTGAAATCGATTATGTGCCTCTTTATAACAGGTTCGTAATCGATTGTATGCTTCCTTAAAACATGAGGGAAATCGATTGTATGCTTCCTTAAAACATGAAGAATCGATTGTATGCTTCTTTTAAAAGAGAAAGGAAATCGATTATGTGCTTCCTTAAAAGAGAAAGGAAATCGATTATGTTCTTGAATGTAGCATGCGTATAATCGATTGTATTGTTTCTAAAATCATTTATGCATGCATGAGATTTGTTTAAAAATTATTTTCATGCAAGAAAATATTGTGAGTGTGTGATATATTTTAGAGAGCTTTATTTCCACTTACACAGATATCCTAAACACACACAATACAATGAACAACTCTTGACTTGAAAGCTTGATCTCATTTTCCGCTTTTTGCAATCTTGACCTTTTTGAACTTCTTTTGTCAATCATCAAAACCAGATTATTCCTGTCAAGGCATATATTCACATTAACTTCCTGTTAATGAATGTTGAACACAACTACAAATTTCGATAATACATATCAAATGGTTCTCTGAACCTCATCAACTTCCTGAAAATGCTTAAGTTTCACAACTTAGGACTTATACAATCCTGGTGTTCAATACTCAAAACATAAAGTAGCAGTTTTTACAACTTATACAGTGAAAGTCATACAATCGATGACATAACTAGAAGAAAATACAAAGGACTAAACAGGAAATCAAATCTCTCACGACTCCATGAGTCGCACCGGCTAACCGTGCTTCTTCGCCTTTGCTTTTTCCTGCTTCTCTGTAAAAACCACAAAATATGAAGGGTGAGATAAACATTATCTCAGTGAGTCCTATCGAGACCCCTTACTAACTCTAACGGTTCATTTAACTTTATCTTTGAACTCATGGCCCTCATAAGCGACCATGTGGACACACATTTTATCTTTCCGTCTTGATGTAGCCCTAATAAGCAACTACATATCATGTCTTAACCTTTCCTTTAACTTAGCACAACACCTCGAGCCGACCTTATCATGGTTATTTTAATTGGCTTTTGGTGAACCCGATCCACTAACCGCTAATTAGTGGGCAAACCTCGATGGGCCTAGGTTTTGGGGCTCATGACTTCCCCTCCCCTAGTATGCTAATCCTTGAGGGTCGTCACCCTCGATATACTTATTTATTCGTATACCATCTACCTTTCTCTTTTGAGAAAGTAACCTCTTTTCCTTTGGGGAAAGTAACCTGTCTTGTATCGATTTACAATCTTTTATTATGCCTTACTTGCGTGTCTTAACATATGTACACTCGCGTTTTACTAATATACGGTTTTCCTTAACATTTATAACTTGTGAGCTTTTCCTCAACTTTCTTAATTTCATAGCTTCAGTGTGTTTCCATCCTTGGGAAACCTTGGGGAATAAATCGGAAGGGAATCGGAATCGTTTGGAACGGGTTAAAAAGGGTTTTGAATTAGGGTAACCGAAGGATCCGCACGGTCCGTGCTCAAGAGGCGCACGACCCGTGCGTATCAATAAAATCTCAGTTTTAAAAACTTACAGGGCGCACGGTCCGTGCCACCAAGGCGCACGACCCGTGCGTGTCCTAAAAATTTAAAAAGCTGGTTTGCGAAGGTTACGCACGGTTCGTGCCATGGGGCGCACGACCCGTGCTGTGTCAAAAATTCATTTCTTGGCTACTGCGAACAAGGCGCACGACCCGTGCCCCTGAGGAGCACGATCCGTGCGTCTTTGACAGAAGCGAGAAATCTCAGTTTCGTGTAACTTTTCCATTCCGTTTCGATCCCAATTTCGTTCCGATCGATAACCTAGTACATAAACAACAGTCCAGTCCAGATACAATCATATACACGCACACAATTCATCAATTCAAAGTCAATCATACAATCCGAACGATTTACAAATAACGGTTTTTCGATAAAACGGTTTTTTGCTAATTTTCACAAAGCGGATTTCAAATGCATCGATTCAGAAACTTAATGACTCAATATTAAAACTTCCCTAGCGAGTTATAGAATTCACCACAATACCGAAGAGGAGTTTGAGACGAGAACGAACTATGCTAAAACTCAAAATGTCACCAACGAGCTCCTAGGAAAAGCCTTCAAACTCGAACTTCAACCACTTTCCGTTACTGATCTTCCTGCTAAACTACCCCAATCTACAATGTGACTCCTTCTGAAGTTCTACTCTGGTTCTAACATAGCATGCAAGCTATTGGGAGCATCAAATCTCCATTTTTGCCCTTATGGAGCTTGGGTATTCGAAAATGGTGGATGGTGGAGGAGGAAGGTGCTGATGGTAAAACTTATATCAGTTGGAAGAGGAGAATGTAGGGATTAAGATGGTGAAATCAGTTTAGACATGCATTCAGAATTATTCTTCCTCCCTTGTCTTCTCTCCCTCTCGCAGCTCTCCCTTTCTCTCTATCTCTCAAACCCTCTCTTTTTCTAATTTTTCTGGAAATGTGAAGTTTGGTTGGGTTTCCTATTTCAGAATTGACTAAGTGAGGTGTGAGTGAGTGTGGGTTTGACCCATGTAGCTGATCACTTCATTTAAGTGGGGTAAAGTACCAAAATGCCCCTTCCCTCTAACACTCTCTTAATATACACCTAACACATTATAATACCATAACTTACTAACTTAATAAAACATTTCAATTATGCATGACTACAATTTTATTTATTTCAACATCACATAATTTAATAATTTATGCTAATTAACCAACTCATAATAAACCTCTTGTGCTAAATATTTGATTTAGCCAATAAATTATCTTAACCTCTTCGCTAATTTAATTAAATTAAATTAGCTAATTAGGGGATGTTACAATCACCCCAACTTTTTAAAATTTTGTCCTCAAAATTGAACAAAACGTACCTCAATCAAAAAGATGGGGATATTTCACCCGCATGTTCTCCTCTACTTCCCATATCGCTTCGTCGGGTGAAGCACCGTCCCAAAGCACCTTGACAATAGGAATTGATCTCGTCCGGAGCGCTTTCTCACCACGTTCGATGATCCTGACTGGAGTAGGCTGATAAGATAAATCTGGTCTGATGTCAATCGTCTCATAACTTAACGGTTGACTCGGATCGGGGATATACTTCCTCAATTGCGATACATGAAACACATCATGCAGTCTGGACAATGCTGGAGGTAATGCAATGCGATATGCTACTGGCCCAACTCGCTCGATAATTTGGAAGGGTCCAATATATCGAGGACTGAGCTTCTTCGCTCGCAATGCAATACCGATACCAATGGTTGGAGATAGCCTCAAAAACACATGATCTCCTTCGTCAAACTCTAGAGGCCTTCTTCTTTTATCGGCGTAACTCTTTTGCGACTTTGGGCGGTCCTCATCCTCTCTTTGATCTTTCGGATCTTCTCCGTAGTCTCACGAACTAAATCTGGCCCCAACAATCTCTGCTCACCTACATCCCACCAACACAATGGTGTCCTACATTTCCTCCCATACAATGCCTCGTATGGTGCCATTCCAATACTAGAATGGTAACTGTTGTTGTATGAAAATTCCACCAATGGAAGATGATCCGCCCATCATCTCCACTGTCAAGTACACAAGCTCTCAACATATCTTCCAATGTCTGAATTGTCCTCTCAGTCTGTCCGTCTATCTATGGATGGTAAGCGGTGCTAGCACACACTGTTGTCCCCAACGCCATATTAAATGCCCTCCAGAATCGTGATGTGAACTTGGGATCACGATCACAGATGATGCTTTTAGGAATTCCATGCAACTTAACAATATTCTTGAGAAATTCTTCTGCTAACCTAGCAACCTTGTGATTCGAACGCACCGGAATAAAATGGGCGGACTTGGTCAGGCGGTCCACCACTACCCAAATAGAATCATTTCTGGCTTGGGACCGTGGCAACCCCATGACAAAATCCATAGAAATGCTCTCCCATTTCCATTCTGGTACATTCAACGGCTGTAACTGACCGCCTGGCTTCTGGTGCTCTATCTTGACCCTTTGACAAGTCAAGCATCGAGACACAAACTCTGCAACTTCCACTTTCATACCCGGCCACCAATACAACTGCTTCAGATCTCGATACATCTTGGTAGACCCAGGATGTATTGAGAACTGACTCTTATGAGCCTCTTCTAAAACTTGCCTCTTAATATCTTCATCATTCGGCACACAGATTCTACCATCAAAACAAATCACACCATCGCCATCTTTGGTGTAATTTGGCAACCTCTTCTGCACTTGCAGCTCTAAATCAACCTCTTGGGCTGAGCGAATCAGATTTCTTAAGGAACTCGAAATCTGAATATGGCTCAACACCAACCTATTCCTTCTTGGCTTCACTTTTTAATTAAGGTCTCTAAACGATTCCAACAACGCCATCTCATAAATCATCAACTCAGCAGTGTGGATAGACATCCTACTCAAAGCGTCGGCTACAACATTATCCTTACCCGGATGGTACTTTAATTCAATCTCATAGTCCTTCAGAAACTCTACCCACCTTCTCTGCCTATTGTTCAGTTCCTTCTGGTCAAACAAATACTTCAGGCTCTTGTGGTCGCTAAAGACTTTGAAACGAGACCCATACAGGTAATGTCTCCAAATCTTTAGGGCAAACACAATCGCCGCCAACTCTAAATCATGAGTCGGATAATTCTCCTCATGCGGTTTCAACTGTCTGGAGGCATAAGCAACTACCTGTTGATTCTGCATTAGGACACATCCCAAACCCTTACCAGAGGCGTCACAATAGTTTTGGAATCCTACGGACGGATCTGGAAGAATCAGGACAGGTGCAGAAGTCAAACGATTCTTCAATTCTGCAAAACAATCATCACAGTCTGAGTCCCACACAAACGGCTGACCCTTGCGAGTTAACCGAGTGAGTGGAAGAACCAGCTGGGAAAATCCTTGAATGAATCTCCGATAATACCCAGCTAATCCCAAGAAACTTCTCACCTCAGTAACCGTAGACGGTTTTTCCCAGTCTACCACAGCTTCAATCTTACTCGGGTCCACTGCAACACCAGCCTGAGATATCACATGGCCCAGAAACTTAACTTCGGGCATCCAAAAATCACATTTGGATGGCTTAGCATACAACTTCTTCTCCCGGAGTACGTTCAGAACAATTCGGAGATGCTGCACATGCTCCTCAGTGGTCTTAGAGTACACCAAGATATCATCAATGAACACTACAACAAACTGATCCAGATAGGGATTAAAAATCCGCTTCATATAATCCATGAATATGGCTGGAGCATTGATCAAACCGAAGGGCATCACTACAAACTCGTAGTGTCCTTACCTCGTACGGAAAGCGGTCTTCGGGATGTCTAAAGCTCAAACTCTGATTTGGTGATAGCCAGACCTTAAATCAATCTTTGAAAACACCGCAGCTCCCCTTAATTGGTCTAGCAAATCATCGAACCTCGGTAGAGGGTACTTGTTCTTAATAGTCACCTTATTCAACTGACGGTAGTCGTTACACAACCTCATACTTCCGTCCTTCTTCTTGACAAGTAACACTGGAGCACCCCTAGGTGAGGCACTCGGTCGGATAAATTGTTTGGAAATCAACTCTTCCAATTGGGTTTTCAACTCTTTCAACTCTAACGGAGACATTCTATACAGAGCTATAAAAATTGGCCCAGTGCCCAGAACCAACTCAATAGAGAACTCCACCTCACGATCCGGAGGTAACGAAGAAACTTCATCAGGAAACACATCAAGGAATTCATTAACAACTTGCACAGAAGATAAATCTAGACCTGTCTCAGTGGATGCAGACAACATCATGACATAAGCTTCTGCGCCTTGAAACAAACAGTTACTGGCTGAGGTGAATGAAATAACAGCTTCAGAATTGGTCTGTTGTAGCTCCACTGACTCGGAGGCGAAACCGATAGTCCGGGGAAAACAATCTATAGTCACATGGTTGGTAGTCATCCAACTCATACCTAGGACAACGTCCATACCCTTCATTGGCAAACAAATGAAGTCCACCACAAATTTTCTGTCTCCGATGGATAGAAGACAGTTTTCACATATCGCTTGGGTTTGAATACTACCATCGGCAGCAGTCTTGATGGAGATTGGTTGAGGAAAAGGAGTTAAAGCTAGTCCGAACCGATCAACACAGATTTGAGATATAAAACAATGGGTCGCACCCGAATCATATAAAATACTAGCGAAGTTATAGAAAAGAGATCCCATACCCCTTAGTAGATTATCTGATGGGGTGACCTTCTGAGCGTCCAATGTGTAGACTCTCCCGTGAGTTGTCGTAGTAGGACCTTCTTCTTGGTTCTTCTTCCTTGCTGGGCATTCATGTGCATAGTGCCCCTCTTTCTTGCAGTAGAAACACTGGTTGGATCCCATCTGAAACTTACCTTGATGATACTTTCCACAGTTGGAACATGTATTGAATCTTGGTGGATTTGACGACTGAACTTGCTTCCCTTTGTTGGAGTTGTTCCTGGGACCCATCTGATTGTTGGATGATCCAACATTCTTCTTATTATTACTGAACGCCTTTCGGCTTGCATACAACCTCTTCAAATCACTTTCAGCTATATGAGCTTGTTGAACCACGGCTGCATAGTTGGTATATGCAAAAGAACTTAGACTTTGAGAAATGTCTTCCCTTAACCCATACTTGTACCTGTCAGTCTTCCACTTGTCATTGGGAGCATACCCAGCCAAACCGAAGAATTGGTAAAGTTCCTCAAATTTGGCCGTGTTTTGGCCCACAGTCAAACCTCCTTGAGTAAGAGCTAAGAACTTGTTCTCCTTGTCAAACCTCATAGCAGTTGGGAAGAACTGCTCCAGAAACGTCTGCCTGAAATTCTCCCAAGTCTGGGGAGTATCCATAGTTGCCATCATGGCCTTAGCATTAGTCCACCAGTTGTTGGCTTCTCCCTTCAGCATATGGGATGCCAATCTCAGCTTGTCCTCATCAGTAACTTGCATAGTTGAGAAAATCTTCTCTATGCCATCCAGCCAATGCTGGGCTTCCATGACATTTGGTCCTCCTCTGAACTTGGAAGGTTTCCTTTTTAGAAATTCAGAGAAGACCCGCCTTGGGTCAACTTGTGGCTCAGGAACTTATTGAGGCTGAGCTTGAGCATTCTGTTGCATTAGTAGTATATCTTCCATCATCTTTTGTTGCCTCTCGATCATATTCTGCATCCATGCAGAATGTGGATCAATTGGTGGGTTATTCCTCGATCCTCCTGCCATAATTCTGCAAACGATACACCATGTATTAAGTTGATCAGTCTCAATGTCTCTTAGCATCATAAGAAGCAAAATAGCAGAACTACTGGAGGGACAAAACCACCCTAACTATCTAAGCCCGACTAGGTCGAACTGCTCTGATACCAAAATGTAACACCCCGATAAATTCTAACATGTAGAATTACCGAAATGCACTAAATGGCATACATCAGAGTAACTTCCTGTTAATGAATATTGAACACAACTAAAAATTTTGATAATACATATCAAATAGTTCTCTGAACCTCATCAACTTCCTGAAAATGCTTAAGTCTCACAACTTAAGACTTATACAATCCTGGTGTTCAATACTCAAAACATAAAGTAGCGGAAACGATTTTACAACTTATACAGTGAAAGTCATACAATCGGTGACATAACTAGAAGAAAATATAAAGGACCAAACAGGAAATCAAATCTCCCATGACTCCATGAGTCGCACCGGCTAACCGTGCTTCTTCGCCTTCGCTTTTCCCTGCTTCTCTGTAAAACCACAAAATATGAAGGGTGAGATAAACATTATCTCAGTGAGTCCTATCGAGACCCCTTACTAACTCTAACGGTTCATTTAACTTTATCTTTGAACCCATGGCCCTAATAAGCGACCACGTGGACACACATTTTATCTTTTCGTCTTGATGTAACCCTAATAACCAACTACATATCATGTCTTAACCTTTCCTTTAACTTAGCACAACACCTCGAGCCAACCTTATCATGGTTATTTTAATTGGCTTTTGGTGAACCCGATCCACTAACCGCTAATTAGTGGGCAAACCTCAATGGGCCAAGGTTTTGGGGCTCATGACTTCCCTTCCCCTAGTATGCTAATCCTTGAGGGTCGTTGTAACGCCCCAAAATTTAATTAATCATTTGATTAAATTATTTAGGGATTAAGTTGTAGAAAAATATTAGAGTAATAATATATATTAGTTATATGGGCCAAGGTTAAGGTGAGAACTAGTAAAACTGGGGGTGTAGGGAACGGCCCATGGTGCTAAGTGAGAAGAGGCGCATAAAATAGCTCTACTAGGTTAGGGTTTTCTCATTAGAAGAGAAAAAAAAAATAAGAAATTGAGAGAGAGCAAGGAGGGGGCGGCGACGAAGCAAGAGAGAGAGGAGAGGAGGCTGTTGCTGCGAGTTCTAGGAGGCCAAAGCCAAGAGGGTTTGTGCAATCTTCAATCTAAGGTAAGGGTGGGGTTCTAACCTTATAATAGGGTACATGAAGGGCTTTATGTAGGAAGATAAGGAACCCTAGGTGTCTGTTTAACCATTGAAATATATTTGTTGATGTTGAAATCTGATTGTTGGTGATTGAAGTATGTTTGTGATGTTGAAATCCAATTGTTGGTGATTGAATTATGATTGTTGATGTTGAAATCTAATTGTTGATTGTTGAAATCAATTGTTGATGTTTGGAATCTATGATTTTTGGGGTTTTCTCCGTTTAGGGTTTTTCAAAATTAATTTAGGGGTTTTTCAAACAAAGTAATGCAAAAATCTGGGTTCCTGGGCGCATAGGGCGCCGTTTCTTGGTTCTGGGCACCACTAGGCGCCGTCTTGCTGGTCGCAGGCGCGGTGGGCGCCATGGGCGCACTGGGCGCCGTTCCGTTGTCTCCTGGGCGCCGTTCTGTTGTTTTTCCCTGGGCGCCGTGGGCGCGTAGAGCGCCCTGCTGCCTGTTGTTGCTGATTGCTTATTTTCTCTGGGCGCCGTCCTAGGCGCCGTTGTTGTTCTGGTCACTGGGCGCCGTCCTGGGCGCCGTGTCCTGTTCTATCGCTTTGCTGGGCGCCGTTTCCTGATTTTTCTGGGCGCCGTCCTGGGCGCCATGGGCGAATGTGTGGCTTCCCTAATTGTTGACTAAGTTGCTAATTCGGCTAACTAATAATTATTGGTTAATTGTTAATTGGTTAAGTTGTTAAATTGGTCAATTAATAATTATTGGTTAATTGTTAACTGGTTAAGTTGCTAATTGTCAAATTGCTAAGTTGTTGATCATTAAGTGGTTAATTGATAATTGTCAAGTTGTTAAGTTGTTGATCGTTAAGTGATTAAGTTGTTATTGTTGATGTCGCCACATTGCCATTGTTGCTAAGGTTATGTCGTTGTTGTTGTTGTCCCATTGTGGTTCTTGTGCTGCTGTAGTTGCTGTTGTTGTTATTGGTTTAAGTTGTATACTCCGTTGAAAGGGGTGAAATTTGCAGGTGACGTTGTATCTGATTGGGTCGCCTCTATTTATTGGCAAGGTATTATGTTGTAGGCAGATGGCCAATGTTGAGACTCTGTTGTTGTTGTTGTGCTGCTATGTAACCATTGTTATTGACCGCCTAAACATTCCTCATCGTGTCACATACATAGCATTTGCATTTTTGGGAAGGCTTAGGCCTTGGAGCTATGCTCAAACACGACGGCCTGGACTGGCAAATTTTTGGGAAGGCTTAGGCCTTGTTGACGCCTCTATTTATTGGCAGATTTTTACGACGCGGGGTTCTGCTCCGATGGTAGCACATGCATGTTCACAGTATTGAGTCGCATTCAGCATTTCATATTTAAGCGATTGAGTCGATGATTCGTGATGATTGAAATTACTTGATTGCTGTGGGGTGATGAACTTAGAGGTCCTGATTTTGATATATATTGTTTTTCATGCGTCTTATTATGTGGTTCGATATCTCACCCCTTCTGTTTGAATGTTACCTCGTGCAGGTAACCACGAATGAAGGTTGTTCACCATCATTAGTTCGAGTCGGTGTCGTCGCTCTGATACGTAGCACTCGGGGGGATGAACGCTTATTTCTTTATCGTTATGTTTATCTTATTGTTTGAATTTTTGCAAAGATGCCACGGTTTCTTGAATTGAACCTTTGTTTTGAATCCGCTGCGTAGTAATGAAAGTTGATTTTAAAGACTAAACAGGTTGTTTGTCGTTTCATCCCAAAAAGTGGAGTGTTATGTATCTGAAATTAAACGGTGATTTGACTGTGTTTGTTTCTTGGATTTAAGTTGAAATGTAGCGTCCATTGTTTGTCAAAAAATTTCGCAACTCTGATTTTATTATTATTTTGCCGGGTAGAAATGGGTGTTACATTAGTGGTATCAGAGCAATGGTTGGTCCGTCTGACCAAGTTGTCAAGCCATTGTGTCATATGACGATCAGGTACTGTCATTTAGTTCTAACCATTGTTTGTGTTGTAGTGATAAGTTAAGATGGCTGGAAGGAATGATGCTGCTATCGCTGCTGCTTTGACGGCTATGGCACAGGCTGTGGGAAATTAGCCGAATGTTGGCGAATTTGCTGGGTCTCGGAGTTTGGCGACTTTTCAGAGGGAGAATCCGCCTACCTTCAAGGGCAAGTATAATCCTGATGGATCACTGGCATGGCTGAAGGAGATGGAGAGGATCTTCCGTGTGATGGACTGCACTCCAGCGCAGAAGGTTCGTTATGGTACTCTTATGTTGGCGGAAGAGGCTGATGACTGGTGGCTAGAGACTAGTCAGAGGCTGGAAGCTGCAAGTGAAGAGATCACTTGGGTTGTGTTCCGTAGGGAATTTACGAGGAAGTATTACCCGGAGGACGTTCGGGGTAAGAAGAAAATTGAGTTCCTTGAGCTGAAGCAGAAACCTGTCAGTTACTGAGTATGCTGCGAAGTTTGTGGAGTTAGCCAAGTTTTATCCGCACTATAGCGAAGCGACTGCTGAATTCTCAAAGTGCATCAAGTTTGAGAACTGGTTGCGGCCAGAGATTAAGAAGGCAATTGGGTATCAGAAGATTCGTGTCTTTTCCGATTTAATTGACAGCTGCAGGATCTATGAAGAAGATAACAATGCTCATTATAAGATTATTAATGAGAAGAGGAGCAAGCCTCAGAATCGTGGTAAGCCGTATGATGCTCCTGCTGGTAGAGGTAAGCCGAGAGTCGGGGATGGTAAGAGAACTAGTGGGGGAGATGCTCCTGCTGGTATTGTGTGCTTCAAGTGTGGCAATGTTGGTCATAAGAGTAACGCGTGCAAGGTTGTGGTGAAGAAGTGTTTCCGTTGTGGTAAGACCGGGCATGTAGCGTCTGCGTGCGAGCATAAGGAGATAGTTTGCTTCAACTGTGGTGAAGGAGGGCACATTAGTAGCCAGTGTCAGAAACCGAAGAAAGAAGGAGCTAGGGGAAGAGTGTTCGCTTTGGCAGGGACAGAGACTACTGAGGACGACGAGCTTATTAGAGGTACATGCTTCATTAATAGTATTCCTCTAAAATCTATTGTTGATACCGGTGCTACTTGTAACACCCCTTTTCTACCCGGTAACTATTTAATAAAATCAGAGTTAAAAATTTATTTTTAATACTTCAAAAGGGATGTCACACATTCACCGATAAACAAACATCAAAACTGATATATAACACTTCGTCAAAAAAAGGGACGAACCCCATAACACCGGTTTAGTTAATCATATCACCAACAAAAAAATACATCATCACGCAGCAGAATAGAAATACGTTTCAAAACATAGAAATCATAACATCCTGAATAAAACACCAAAGCCAATAAAATGATAACAGTCTAAGACTAGAGTTCATCCCCCCCCCCCCTGAGTGTTACATATCAGAGCAAAGGACACCGACTCAGTCTAGCGAGGTAGCTAAGCTTTCACTCGAGATCACCTGCACGTTACCACATGGGAGTAACAATCAAACAGAAGGGGTGAGATATCTTCAATATAATAGCGTAAATGATAGGAAATATGCTAAAATATGGCAACTATATCTACCACTCCAATACACACGTCAAATTATAAACACCACAAATCAATCACCAAACGTCATGATAATGCATGAATGCAACCCACACCAACGGGCATATGCATGTGGTACCAATCACCAATTATTTGCCTGTAAATAGAGGCGTCACCAAAATTGAGCTTTCACACCTAGCTCCAAGACCAAAGGCCTTCACCGTGTTTGAGACGAGCTCCGAGACCAAAGGCCTCCACCTGAATAAATGCATATGTAGTATGCGACACCATGAATGCACCACAGACAATCACCAACAATAGTCGTATTAACGACACACCAATAGTCAATCACCAAATATTACATAGACATTTCACCTGTCAATAACACCAAAATTGAGCTTTCACACCTAGCTCCAAGACCAAAGGCCTTCACCAAGAATCACCGGAGACACCAAAAGTTTACGACATCAACACCGACACCAATTTAATTTACAACACCAATTTTCACAGCACCAGTGACAACACAACTTACTACACCTATGACAGCACCTACCGGGGCAGCCACACAGGCGCCCAGCTACCAACAACCACAGACAGACAGCCGACGTTTAACCATTTAATCAATTAGACACGCCTAAAAATTAACGACACCAGAAAAAGTCACTTTTTGCCTCAAAATTAGAATATTCAGTTAGGCCTCTGAATAAGCTTTCCAAAACATTTTAGAACGTCCAAATCGGATTCCCGGATCAAAAGATATTGTAAAAACAAAATTGTTTACAGTGACAGCGAAACAGTGACAGCAAAACCAAACAGTGCAGGAAATGGCGCCCAGGAGCAGGGCGCCTAGCAGGGAACAGCAACACAGAAACTGGCGCCCAGGAGCAGGGCGCCTAGCACAGGCAGCAACACAACAGGCAACACTGGCAACACAACAGGCAACACTGGCAACACAACAGGCAACACTGGCAACACAACAGGGAACATTGGCAACACAACAGGGAACATGCTCCCATGGCGCCCCTGCGCCAGGCAGCAACACATAACGCAACATAGACACAGGCAACATGCGCCCATGGCGCCCCTGCGCCAGGGCAGCAACAAAACACGCAACATGCGCCCAGGAGGGCGCCCAGACAGGAACAACCACACGCAATACAGACACAACATGGCGCCCAGGGGTACGGCGCCGTTTCCAGCAACAACGCAAATCCAGACATGGCGCCCAGGCACATGGAGCCGTTTTCAGCATAGCCACAAAACACAACCGTGGCAACAACAATGCGCCCAGGAGGGCGCCCAGACTCAGAATTTTAGCAACAACAACAATGGCGCCCTTGGCGCCTAGGACTTGAACAACGACACGACAAAATTCACCAAACACCTCATATGCGTCCATGGCAACATCAAAACACCAATTTCTTAATAATCATCATCAAGCACCAAATATTTACAAATCAATATCAAACACCGATTTTTAACAAATCATTATCAAACACCAATTTTTAACAAATCATTATCAAACACCAATTTTTAACAACAATCATCAAGGCATGTGAACATCAACATCAAAATCAACATAAAGCGACATAGGGCCTATCCCCACATAACCCCATCATGTACCCTAGTATAAGGAAGAACCCCACCCTTACCTTATAATTAGAAGAACACCAACCCTCTTGATCAAGTCACCAACAGAACCACAGCAACAGAGCTCCTCTTTCCTCCTTGGATGTGCGCCATTTTTCTCTCTTCTCTCTTCTCCTCTCTTCGCGACTTCCTTCTTTCTTTTCTCTAAGGGTTTTGCGCTAAAGAGCAAGCCAAAACCCTAGCCCTCATCTATGCGCCTAACACACGGGCCTGGATCACGGGCCTTCCTCCAGCTTAAGCCCGATCACTAACACCACCTCCTAATGTCCAAATACACGCCTCTCAATCAAATATTTATTTAATTACACCAAATAAAATAAATAAATACCTAAATATTTAATTAAATAAATAATTAAATATTTGGGCATTACAACTCTCCCCCACTTAGAATGTTTTCGTCCTCGAAAACTCACCTGGTTCGAACAGCTCGGGATAGGACTCCCGCATCTTACTATCCAACTCCCAAGTCATGCTCTCTCTGGCAGCTCCTAGCCAGACCACCTTCACCAATGCAATCTCCTTGCCTCTTAACATCTTCACCTCATGATCTTCAATTCGTACAGGCATCGTCTCCACCGTGAGATTATCCCGTACTTGCACATCATCCATACTAATCACATGAGATGGATCTGAAATGTACTTCCGAAGTTGCGACACGTGAAACACATCGTGCAAATTCGAAAGGTTAGGCGGTAAAGCCACCCTATAAGCAACATTCCCAACTCTTTCCGAAATCTGATACGGACCAATGAAGCGGGGAGTGAGCTTCTTAGACTTCAAAGCCCGACCAACTCCGGTCGTAGGGGTAACCCTCAAGAACACATGCTCACCCTCCTGAAATTCCAAATCCTTTCTCCTCTTGTCATGATAGCTCTTTTGCCTACTCTGCGATGCCTTCATCTTCTCACGAATCAACTTGATCTTCTCTGTAGTCTCCCGGACAATCTCCGGTCCTAGCACTACACTCTCTCCAGACTCATACCAACATAAGGGCGTTCTACACCTCCTACCATACAATGCTTCGAACGGTGCCATTCCAATGCTAGAATGATAGCTGTTGTTATACGTGAACTCCACCAACGACAAGTAGGTATCCCACGAACCTCCTTGCTCGAGAACACAAGACCTCAACAAATCTTCTAATGACTGAATCGTCCTCTCCGTCTGACCATCTGTTTGAGGATGATACGCCGAACTCATCCTCAACTTCGAACCCAACTCCTTCTGTAAACTCTTCCAAAATTCAGAAGTAAACCTCGGATCTCTATCTGAAACAATACTCATCGGGACACCATGCAACTTCACAATTTCTCGGACATAAACCTCCGCTAGCCTTGACACCGGATAAGTGATATTAATAGGGACAAAGTGAGCAGACTTCGTTAGCCTATCAACAATCACCCAAATAGCGTCGTTCCCCTTAACGGTATTAGGCAATCCCGTCACAAAATCCATCGAAATGCTATCCCACTTCCACTACGGAACTTCCAACAGTTGCATCAACCCCGCCGGTTTCTGATGCTCAACCTTCGACTTCTGACAAGTCAAACAGGCATACACAAATTGCGCTACATCCCTCTTCATACCAGACGACCAAAACAATCTCTTCAGATCCTGATACATCTTCGTAGCTCCAGGATGAATACTCAGCTTACTCCTATGCCCCTCTTCAAGAATTGCTTTCTTCAGCTCTGCGTCTTCAGGAATACAAATCCTATCACGGAACCTCAAAACACCATGCGCATCCAACTTAAAGTCACTACCCTCAGGCTGATCAGCCCAGACCATCAAATCTACCAACTTGATATCCAACTTCTGGGCTTCTCTGACACTGTCAAGGAAATCATTATTAATCTTCAACATGCCCAACTTAACACTCTGAGGCGTCACTTCACAAACCAAACTCAGATCTCTGAACTGCTCAATTAGCTCCCACTCCTTAGCCATCATTGCCGACATATGCGAGGTCTTTCGGCTCAAAGCATCAGCCACGACATTAGCCTTGCCTGGATGATAGTTCAAACCGAAATCATAGTCCTTCAACAACTCCAACCACCTTCGCTGGCTCATATTCAACTCCTTCTGGTCAAACAAATATTTCAAACTCTTATGATCGCTGAACACCTCAAATCTGGAACCATACAAATAGTGCCTCCAAATCTTCAACACAGAGACCACCGCAGCCAGCTCCAAATCATGCGTAGGATAATTCTTCTCATGAACTCTTAACAGCCTCGATGCGTAAGCAATCACCTTCCCATCTTGCATAAGCACGCCACCTAGACCCATCTTCGAAGCATCACAATACACCATGAACGGTTCTCCCGAATTGGGCAACGTCAAAACAGGAGACGTCGTCAATCTCTTCTTCAACTCAAGGAAACTTTATTCACAACGAGCATCCCACACAAAAGCTTTACCCTTACAAGTCAACTGAGTCAACGGACGGGCCAACTTAGAAAAACCTTCAATGAACCTTCTGTAGTAACCAGCCAACCCCAAGAAGCTTCTAATCTCGGTAGCCGACTTCGAACTATCCCATCGCATCACGGCATCAACCTTAGACGGATCCACCGCAATACCACTACCAGAAATGATATGACCCAGAAAACTCACTTCTGCCAACATGAATTCACACTTAGACAACTTTGCATACAACTTCTTCTCCCTCAGGACCTCCAATACTAACCTCAAATGCTCCGCATGCTCTTCTTCTGACTTCGAATAAATCAGGATGTCGTCAATGAACACCACCACGAACCGATCCAAGTAAGTATGGAATATACGATTCATGTACTCCATAAATACACCCGGCGCGTTAGTGACACCGAACGGCATCACCGAATACTCATAATGCCTATATCTCGTCCTGAAAGCTGTCTTCTGAACATCTTCATCCTTCACCTTGATCTGATGATAACCTGATCTCAAATCAATCTTGCTGAACACTTGAGCACCCACTAACTGATCCATCAATTCGTCTATCCTCGGCAGTGGATACTTATTCTTGATCGTCACCTTGTTCAGTTGCCTATAATCAACACATAACCTCATGCTTCCATCCTTCTTCTTCACTAGCAGCACAGGAGCTCCCCACGGCGATACACTCGGTCTAAGAAACTTCTTCTCAAGCAGATCTTCAAGTTACTTCTTCAACTCAGACAATTCTGATGCAGACATCCTGTACGGTGCCATAGACACAGGCCTCGTACTGGGTACAAGATCAATAGAGAACTCCACTTCCCTCTCTGGCGGCACACTAGGGATCTCATCAGGAAAGACTTCAGGAAATTCGCGAACCACTCGCAATCCTTCGACGATAACTTGATTCTCCGCGGACAGCGATGCCATCAATGAGAATAACTGAACTCCCTCCTTCATCAACTTCCGCATCTGACTAGCGGATAACAAACCAGACTCTTCTTCTCCAAAGCTCACAGACTTCCGACGACAATCTATGCGAACATGGTTATGCTCCAACCAGTTCATGCCCAAAATCACATCTAATCCGCTCAGCGGCAAACAAACAAAATCCCCAACAAAGTCTCTGTCGAAGATCGACAAGGGACACTGAGAACATACAAGAGAGGTAATCACCGACCCCTTAGCTGGAGTGTCGACGACCATCTCTCCATTCATAGCAGACAAAACTAAACCCAATCTCTTACAACAATCAGTAGCAATAAAACAGTGAGTAGCACCCGTATCAACAATAGATTTCAGAGGAGTACTATTAATGAAGTACATACCTCTAATAAGTCCATCATCTTCAGTAGCCTCTGACCCTGCCAAAGCGAACACCTTTCCACTAGACCTCTCCTTCTTTGGCTTTGGACACTTAGTGCTGATGTGCCCTCCTTCACCGCAGTTGTAGCAAACCACGTCCTTACTTTCACATTCGGCCACCACATGGCCTTCCTTACCGCACCGGAAACACCTCTTCACGTCGACTCTGCACATGATACTCTTGTGACCAGGCTTGCCACACTTAAAACATACAATGCTAGCAGGGGCATCTCCCCCACTAGTCCTCTTGCCAGCACCCACTTTCTGCTTACCCTTGCCCGCAGGAACCTCATACGTCTTGCCACGGTTTTGAAACTTGCTCCTCTTATCATTCACAATCTTGTAGTGAACATTACTATCCTCCTCAAAAATTCTGCAACTGTCAATCAAGTCAGCAAAGACACGGATCTTCTGATATCCAATTGCTTTCTTGATCTCGGGCCTCAAACCATTCTCGAACTTGATACACTTGGAAAACTCAGCAGTAGCTCCAGTGTAACGCGGATAGAACTTTGCTAGTTCCACGAACTTAGCAGCATACTCCGATACGGACATACTCCCTTGTTTCAACTCCAGAAACTCAATCTCCTTCTTACCGCGAACGTCTTCCGGATAATACTTCCTGGTGAACTCTCTGCGGAACACTTCCCAAGCAATCTCTTCATTGGCGGTCTCCAACCTCTCCCTCACCTCTAACCACCAATCATCAGCTTCCTCAGCCAGCATATGCGTACCATAACGGACCTTCTGTGCTGGAGTGCAGTCCATCACACGAAAGATCCTCTCCATCTCTTTCAACCAAGCCAAAGCACCATCGGGATCATACTTGCCCTTGAATGTAGGCGGATTCTCTCTCTGAAATGTAGCCAGACTGCGAGTCCCAGCATTCTCACCAGCATTCTGCTGATTCTCCACAGCCTGAGCCATAGCAGCCAAAGCAGCAGCAATTGCAGCGTCGTTCCTTCCAGCCATTTCAACTTACTGCTACAAAACAAGCAACAGTTAGATATAATTGATGACACACCATTGTCAATTGACACTAAGACTAGACAACTTGGCCGGACAGACCGAACTTTTGCTCTGATACCACTAATGTAACACCCCTTTTCTACCCGGTAACTATTTAATAAAATCAGAGTTAAAAATTTATTTTTAATACTTCAAAAGGGATGTCACACATTCACCGATAAACAAACATCAAAACTGATATATAACACTTCGTCAAAAAAAGGGACGAACCCCATAACACCAGTTTAGTTAACCATATCACCAACAAAAAAATACATCATCACGCAGCGGAATAGAAATACGTTTCAAAACATAGAAATCATAACATCCTGAATAAAACACCAAAGCCAATAAAATGATAACAGTCTAAGACTAGAGTTCATTCCCCCCCCCCCCCCCCCTGAGTGTTACATATCAGAGCAAAGGACACCGACTCAGTCTAGCGAGGTAGCTAAGCTTTCACTCGAGATCACCTGCACGTTACCACATGGGAGTAACATTCAAACAGAAGGGGTGAGATATCTTCAATATAATAGCGTAAATGATAGGAAATATGCTAAAATATGGCAACTATATCTACCACTCCAATACACACGTCAAATTATAAACACCACAAATCAATCACCAAACGTCATGATAATGCATGAATGCAACCCACACCAACGGGCATATGCATGTGGTACCAATCACCAATTATTTGCCTGTAAATAGAGGCGTCACCAAAATTGAGGTTTCACACCTAGCTCCAAGACCAAAGGCCTTCACCGTGTTTGAGACGAGCTCCGAGACCAAAGGCCTCCACCTGAATAAATGCATATGTAGTATGCGACACCATGAATGCACCACAGACAATCACCAACAATAGTCGTATTAACGACACACCAATAGTCAATCACCAAATATTACATAGACATTTCACCTGTCAATAACACCAAAATTGAGCTTTCACACCTAGCTCCAAGACCAAAGGCCTTCACCAAGAATCACCGGAGACACCAAAAGTTTACGACATCAACACCGACACCAATTTAATTTACAACACCAATTTTCACAGCACCAGTGACAACACAATTTACTACACCTAGGACAGCACCTACCGGGACAGCCACACAGGCGCCCAGCTACCAACAACCACGGACAGACAGCCGACGTTTAACCATTTAATCAATTAGACACACCTAAAAATTAACGACACCATAAACAGTCACTTTTTGCCTCAAAATTAGACTATTCAGTTAGGCCTCTGAATAATCTTTCCAAAACATTTTAGAACGTCCAAATCGGATTCCCGGATCAAAAGATATTGTAAAAACAAAATTGTTTATAGTGACAGCGAAACAGTGACAGCAAAGCCAAACAGTGTAGGAAATGGCGCCCAGGAGCAGGGCGCCTAGCAGGGAACAGCAACACAGAAACTGGCGCCCAAGAGCAGGGCGCCTAGCACAGGCAGCAACACAACAGGCAACACTGGCAACACAACAGGCAACACTGGCAACACAACAGGCAACACTGGCAACACAACAGGGAACATTGGCAACACAACAGGGAACATGCGCCCATGGCACCCCTGCGCCAGGCAGCAACACATAACGCAACATAGACACAGGCAACATGCGCCCATGGCGCCCAGGGGTACGGCGCAACACAGACACAACATGGCGCCCAGGGGTACGGCGCCGTTTCCAGCAACAACGCAACATCCAGACATGGCGCCCAGGCACAGGGCGCCGTTTTCAGCATAGCCACAAAACACAACCGTGGCAACAACAGTGCGCCCAGGAGGGCGCCCAGACTCAGAATTTCAGCAACAAAAACAATGGCGCCCATGGCGCCTAGGACTTGAACAACGACACGACAAAATTCACCAAACACCTCATATGCGTCCATGGCAACATCAAAACACCAATTTCTTAATAATCATCATCAAGCACCAAATCTTTACAAATCAATATCAAACACTGATTTTTAACAAATCATTATCAAACACCAATTTTTAACAAATCATTATCAAACACCAATTTTTAACAACAATCATCAAGGCATGTGAACATCAACATCAAAATCAACATAAAGCGACATAGGGCCTATCCCCACATAACCCCATCATGTACCATAGTATAAGGAAGAACCCCACCCTTACCTTATAATTAGAAGAACACCAACCCTCTTGATCAAGTCACCAACAGAACCACAGCAACAGAGCTCCTCTTTCCTCCTTGGATGTGCGCCGTTTTTCTCTCTTCTCTCTTCTCCTCTCTTCGCGACTTCCTTCTTTCTTTTCTCTAAGGGTTTTGCGCTAAAGAGCAAGCCAAGACCCTAGCCCTCATCTATGCGCCTAACACATGGGCCTGGATCACGGGCCTTCCTCCAGTTTAAGCCCGATCACTAACACTACCTCCTAATGTCCAAATACACGCCTCTCAATCAAATATTTATTTAATTACACCAAATAAATTAAATAAATACCTAAATATTTAATTAAATAAATAATTAAATATTTGGGCGTTACACTACTCATTGTTTTATTGCTGCTAATTGTGTTGAGAGATTGGGTTTTGCGTTGTCTCCTATGAATGGAGAGATGGTTGTCGACACTCCGGCTAAGGGGTCGGTGACTACTTCTCTAGTGTGTTCTAAGTGTCCTTTGTCGATTTTCGACAGAGACTTTGTTGTTGATTTGATTTGTTTGCCGTTAAGCGGATTGGATGTGATCTTAGGTGATCAGTGTATTTTAATGCACTATTTATAGCTTTTCACTTGGTGATTTTAATTGTGCTTTGTGCCTAATATTTAAGTCTTAGCGCGTTTCTAGATTTTGGGTCTTATTTGAGCAATATAGTAATTTCACGATTAATTCTTGTTTTATTGCATATTGACCCCTATCTACTCTGAAGGTCATAACTTTGTCTGTGGTTATCCGATTGAGGCGTGCGAGCATGCGTTGGAAAGCTAAGGAACAGAGCTACAATTATTCTGTTGAGCACGAAACCCAGTTCTGAAGTATTGAAGGTGAAAACTGCGAATTACCGAAGCAGTACTGTGTAAAACGGGTTTTGGGCCAAATATTAGTTTGTTAACGGGCTTTTATCCAATAACCCAGTTAGGGATTAGGTATTTTCGTTTTGTTCTGGTTAAATACACTTTTCAGAGCCGTCTTGACTCTCTTACTCATTCCTACTTTCAACTTTACGTTTTGTGCCCTAACCTCCATGGAAGCTTAAAGCCCTAGATCAATCTATTGGTGAAGGGTGTTGCTGTAAGGATTTTGAGGTTCAGTGCTTAATGTTTACTTTGTTTTTATGGTTTTAATTCCTTCTCTATCAATTTCCTCTCCGTAATTCTTGCTGCAAATTCAGTTTGTGTTTTGCTTAATTACTCAAACTCTGTGATTTGCTTATGTGATTCGTTTTATGATTCAGTTTTGCTTAATTACTTAATCATGATTCTGTTTTGCAACTTTCATTATACAAACTATTTTATCGCTTGTTTAACTTAGTTTGGATAGGAATTGATAGAGTCTATGACGCTTGTTTATAGGATTGATAGAATTCAGTTATGATGTTAATTGTGATACTGGCACTTGTTCGCTATCACGGTTGATTGAACACACTGTTTTGACGCTTGCTTTAAAACTCTGAATTCGTATAAACTGACTGGCCCTTGTTCACTTAGTTTATGATCAATCAAGAATTATCAAACCTTGCACAAATCTTTATTTTAGAACCGATGAGAAATCCAAGAAACGCACCTGAAACCAATGGATTGATTGTCTATCTTTAATTGTCTTTTCTTCAAAACCCCCCATTTTTATTGTTTATTTTGGTTCCTGATTTTGGTAATTTCTGTATTTAGAGGTCCTCGAGAGACGACCAAGGTCTCTTACCTTGATACTATATTTACCTTTTTTTTTAATTATTTTGACCCGCGTACGACCGCTGATCAAATTGGCGCCGTTGCCGGGGATCTCTAATTAGGGATTGCCAACTTCAGGATCCCACTAACAGTACTAACATTTTAGTTTGTGTCTTTGTTGAGTTTTCAGGTTTTGTTACAGGTCGTAGGCATTCTGCTGAATTCTGGTTTTTTTAGGTAAAAAAAAAAAAAACGATTTTCAGGTGATCTGGTCAGATTGCTCCGAAAATTGGTCAGAAAATCCGAAAAAAATCAAGGAGTAGGACTCCCATGTGGGAGCCTAGGCCGAAAAATCCTAAATTCATTCGTTTTCTATTTTTAATTAATTATTCGAATATTTTATAATCTCAAAAAAATCCAAAAAATTTTCATAATCTTCTTTTGATTTTATTAGATTTTTAGTGCAGTTTTTATATTTTTTAGATTATCTTTGATTCGTTTTTTATTTTCTTCCTTAATTTTAGCATAACTTATTGATTTTAACTCTAATTCTGATTCAGTTGATTTAAACATGGTTGTTGTTTATGAACCTTCACTAGAGGATCTCATTAAAGAGATGGCTATTCAAAATCTCCAATTCCAACAAACAACAGATTCCACACTTAAGGAATTGGAGATAATAGTTGGACAATTAACCACTGCAGTTAATCAGATACAGGCCCAGAGATCAAACGAACTGTCTGCCCAGGAAGTAGTGAATCATAATGTCCCAAATCCTCTCATTGTCAGTGCAGTTACTCTTGTTGAAACTCTAGAGGTTGATACACTTTACATAGCTGATGTTGTGGATGTGGTTGTTGCTGCTATTGAGCAGCCACATGTTGTAGAGCTCAAACCACTCCCTGAAAATTTGAAATGCGCATATTTAGGGGGAAGTGCAAATTTATCTGTGATTATTCCAGTTAACCTTGAATCTGAACAGGAAAAGTTATCGCCAATTCTAAGCGAACATAGGAAAGGTATTGGATGGACCTTGGCGGACATTCCAACCGAGGAAGTATGGCAAACACGGCAACAAATTAATCCCCTTATTCTGGAAGTGTGGAAGAAGAAGGAGACCAAACACGTGTGCAGTAACCATAAAAGAGGTTTCTATGACAAATACCATCCACCTGCAAGCTTCAAATTCTCCACCTTCAAGAGGGAGTTTTCTTTTCTTATCCTTAAGTTATACTTGTTTCTTACATCGAGGACAATGTGTGATTTAAGTGTGGGGGTGTGTGTTTTAGTATTTATGTTTCTAATTTTTAACTATAAAAAAAGGAAAAAATTGTTATTTTTGCATGTTTTTTTCCATGAATTCTTAGTTTGTATAAGTTGTGGGTGATTTTACTATTCTTTGACCATAGGTGTTGTGACATGATTTGATTGATTTCTTGTTGCTCTGGGTTTAATAAGTTGGATATGAGCACTAGATTTTGCATCATTTGTGATAGTCATTGTCCCTGGTGAGAATTAAGCCTTTTATTGGACGACCTACATTTTGTCATTCTCTCCTTTCTTGTGTGTGACTCACTCATGTTTGTTAGTTACTCTAGAACTTGACTTGATTCTTGTTGAAACACTTGTTCACATGCATGTTTGAAATGATCTAGGCAATTCTGTTTTTTTAGCTACTAGCCAAATAAGCCTACCCTAAATTTATCCCTTTGTGTAAGCCCCTTTGAGCCTTTTTATCCCATTCTTTGTTTTATAGCTCATTACAAGCCCAAAAGTGAAAAACAATGTTATTACCCAATCTTAGAGGGTGAAGGAGCTTTGAATTGAAAATTGTCAAATCCATAAGTGTGGGGGTGTCCAGATTATTGCAATTGTGGTTCTCACTTGGGTTAGTTCTTGGGTCCTTAATCGAAAGTTTGGCAAGTATATTTGTATAGAAAAATAGTCCCCCAAAAGAAAAAAAAAGAAGAAAAAATGAAAAAAAAAAGAATGAAAAAAAAAAATGCAAAGTGTATATATCTTTTTATCTCTGTATCAAGAAGAGTGAAAGTTGTGTGGAGAGAGTTATGTGGAGAAGTATATCAAAATAGAGAAATTCATCATACCTAATTGAAGTTGGACCCCTTCATGCTCATTCTACAATTGATTTTCATTGCTTCTTTATCCTCTTTGATTCTTTTTAGTTTAGTTCCCCCTTAGGATTATCCCACCTTGACCTTGGCCCCATTACAACCCTTATAAAGACCTTTTGATCTTATGTGCATGTGTTCTTAAGTGTCGATGTTAGAAGCTTGTCAAGCATATGGTAGTGCTAACTTTCATTGATGTGCTTATTATATATATGAGAGTAAACACAAGCCTAGACACTTGAGTGATTGAGAGCATTACTTATACATATCCTGTGAAGACTCATCACTTATGATTCACTCTCTAGTGCTCTATCCTCTTGTTTGCCTTGATTGTAATTAAGTGCTATCTTTGATTGTCATTCTCCTTGAAGCTTAGGAAAAGTATTTCTCTTATGACTTTGCATTCTTTGGGTTCATTGGAAACGCATGCTTTGTTTTCGTGTCTTGTTTTGTGTGTTTTGCCCGGAGTGCAAAAACTTAAGTGTGGGGGAATTTGATCAGTGTATTTTAATGCACTATTTATAGCTTTTCACTTGGTGATTTTAATTGTGCTTTGTGCCTAATATTTAAGTCTTAGCGCGTTTCTAGATTTTGGGTCTTATTTGAGCAATATAGTAATTTCACGATTAATTCTTGTTTTATTGCATATTGACCCCTATCTACTCTGAAGGTCATAACTTTGTCTGTGGTTATCCGATTGAGGCGTGCGAGCATGCGTTGGAAAGCTAAGGAACAGAGCTACAATTATTCTGTTGAGCACGAAACCCAGTTATGAAGTATTGAAGGTGAAAACTGCGAATTACCGAAGCAGTACTGTGTAAAACGGGTTTTGGGCCAAATATTAGTTTGTTAACGGGCTTTTATCCAATAACCCAGTTAGGGATTAGGTATTTTCGTTTTGTTCTGGTTAAATACACTTTTCAGAGCCGTCTTGACTCTCTTACTCATTCCTACTTTCAACTTTACGTTTTGTGCCCTAACCTCCATGGAAGCTTAAAGCCCTAGATCAATCTATTGGTGAAGGGTGTTGCTGTAAGGATTTTGAGGTTCAGTGCTTAATGTTTACTTTGTTTTTATGGTTTTAATTCCTTCTCTATCAATTTCCTCTCCGTAATTCTTGCTGCAAATTCAGTTTGTGTTTTGCTTAATTACTCAAACTCTGTGATTTGCTTATGTGATTCGTTTTATGATTCAGTTTTGCTTAATTACTTAATCATGATTCTGTTTTGCAACTTTCATTATACAAACTATTTTATCGCTTGTTTAACTTAGTTTGGATAGGAATTGATAGAGTCTATGACGCTTGTTTATAGGATTGATAGAATTCAGTTATGATGTTAATTGTGATACTGGCACTTGTTCGCTATCACGGTTGATTGAACACACTGTTTTGACGCTTGCTTTAAAACTCTGAATTCGTATAAACTGACTGGCCCTTGTTCACTTAGTTTATGATCAATCAAGAATTATCAAACCTTGCACAAATCTTTATTTTAGAACCGATGAGAAATCCAAGAAACGCACCTGAAACCAATGGATTGATTGTCTATCTTTAATTGTCTTTTCTTCAAAACCCCCCATTTTTATTGTTTATTTTGGTTCCTGATTTTGGTAATTTCTGTATTTAGAGGTCCTCGAGAGACGACCAAGGTCTCTTACCTTGATACTATATTTACCTTTTTTTTTAATTATTTTGACCCGCGTACGACCGCTGATCATTAGGTATGAATTGGTTGGAGCATAACCATGTTCATATTAATTATCGTAGCAAGTCTGTGAGTTTTTCTACCCCTGAAGAGGAGGAATCTGGTTTGTTATCTGCTATTCAGTTGCGGAAGTTGATGCAGGAGGGAGTCCAGTTACTCTCGCTGATGGCATCGTTGTCTGTTGAGAATCAAGCCATAATTGAGGAGTTGCAGGTGGTGTGTGAGTTTCCTGAAGTTTCCCCTGATGAGATTCCAAGTGTGCCGCCAGAAAGGGAAGTTGAATTCGCTATTGATCTTGTACCTGGTACCAGACCTGTTTCTATGGCACCATACAGGATGTCAGCATCCGAATTGTCCGAATTGAAGAAGCAACTTGAGGATCTGCTCGAAAAGAAGTTTGTGAGACCAAGTGTGTCGTGTAACACCCGTTTCTACCCGTCATATTATTTAATAAAATATCAGAGTTCTCAACAATAAATGAGCGTCACATTTTTCGACTTCAAAAACCAACAAAATCATAATTCAAAAATGATTATCTTTCATTCTATAAGCAGCGGAAAATAAAAGGTTTTCAACTTCAAGAACAATAACTTCAAAAACGGTTCACAGCATAATAGTCAAACAATTATAAACTCCAGTTCAATAAAATAACCACTTCAGAATTTATAACAATAAATAAGCGTTCGCCCATCCCCAAGTGTTACATATCAGAGCGACCCGACTCGATCACATGAAGGTGAACTGCCTTCATTCACGGTAACCTGCATGTTACCAACATAGGGGTAACATTCAAACAGAAGGGGTGAGATATCACACTATATAATAGGATACATGAAGGGCAATATATAAGGCATGTCATGGTATCCATTCATCATTTAACAACAATCAACAATCATTACAATTACACAGTTATGCACACAATGCGAAATGAGACTAAATGCACGGCCACCGCCCCTTAATGCACGGCCACCGCCCCTTAACGCACGGCCACTGCCCCTTAATGCACGGCCACCGCCCCTTAATGCATGGCCACCGCCCCTTAATGCATGTGATACCATTCATCACCTTTAAAATAGCCAATAATAGTGGCATCATCACCTATATCATCATCACCTTGTTTTGAGCATAGCTCCATCACCTTTAATATAATGCATATGTATGTATGCGACACCATGATAATGCACCAAACACAATCAACACCAATAACAGTCAACTTAATGGCACAACAACACCAGTTAATATTTTGGTCATAGGCCCATCACCTATCATTTTGCCAAACATAGGCACATCACCTGTTACATCATCACCTGTGACACCAATAAATCACCACACCAGCACCAACACCGAATAGTTTACACATCAACACCGACACCAATTTTAGCCTACAACACCAACACCGACACCAAATAATTTACAACATCAATACCGACACCAATTTACTTTACAACATCAATTTTACAGCACCAGTGACAACACCAATTACCACACCTAGGACAACACCTACCGGGACAGCCACACAGGCGCCCCGCTACCAATACCCACAGACAGGCAGCCGACATTTAACCATTTAATCAACAGACACGCCTAAAAATTAACGACACCAGAAACAGTCCATTTTGCCTTAAATTTAGAATATTCAGTTAGGCCTCTGAATAAGCTTTCCAAAACATTTTAGAACACCCCAATCGGATTCCCGGATCAAAAGATATTGCAAAAACAAAATTAGTACAGTGACAGCGAAACAATGACAGCAAAACCAAACAGTGCAGGAAATGGCGCCCAGGGGCAGGGCGCCTAGCAGGGAACAGCAACACAAACTGGCGCCCAGGAGCAGGGCGCCTAGCACAACAGCAACTAAACCGAAACTGGCGCCCAGGAGCAGGGCGCCTAGCACAATGGCAACACAACAGAAACTGGCGCCCAGGAGCAGGGCGCCCTTTCCAGCAACCAAACAGCAACAACTTAAGACACAGACATGGCGCCCAGGAGCAGGGCGCTGTTTCCAGCAACAACCCAGGCACAGACATGGCGCCCATGGCACCCCTAAGGCGGGATTTTGTTCCAATTCGACAACATACAACATCAAACTTCAACGATCATGTCCCAATCATCATCATACATGTTTAATCTTCACCAATCATGTTTTTATCATCATCAATCATAGTTTATCATCATCAATCATATTAAATCCCTACAACTAAGGTTGTCTAACTTAATCACTAGGGTTCCCCTAACCTCCCTACTTAGAGACATTCATATACCCCATTAGATAGATAGAACCCCACCCTTACCTTTGCCTTGAAGAACTCAAAACCCTGCCTTAATCCTCCTTCCTTGATGCTACGCCTCTCTCTCTCCTCTTCTCCTTGGGATTAGTGCCTCCTTCTCTCTTCCTCTCCTCTAGCCGTCGCTCTCACTTCTCATCACTCTCCAACTTGCGCTTTCTTTCTTTTCTCTTAGGGTTATGCGCACAAACCTAGCCTAATCCCTTCTTATAGGCTTACTTAGTCTAATGGACTTGGGCTTATGCGACTACCCACGGCCCTTTTTCCTTAACACCTCCTATTCTCTATATTAACCCCACGCACAATTAACACATGAAACATCACATAATAATAATCACATAATAATATATTTATTTTATTATTTTTCTACCATATAATTCCTAATTTAATTAAAAAAATTAATCAATTATTTTGGGGCGTTACATGTCGCCGTGGGGAGCTCCTGTGTTGCTAGTAAAGAAGAAAGATGGAAGTATGAGGCTTTGTGTTGATTACAGACAGTTGAATAAGGTAACGATTAAGAATAAGTATCCACTTCCAAGAATAGATGATTTGATGGATCAACTGGTGGGTGCTCAAGTGTTTAGTAAGATTGATTTGTGATCGGGTTACCATCAGATTAAAGTGAAAGATGAGGATATTCAGAAGACGGCTTTTAGAACTCGATACAGGCATTATGAGTATTCGGTGATGCCTTTCGGTGTTACCAACGCGCCAGGAGTATTTATGGAATACATGAACCGTATCTTTCATACTTACTTGGATCGGTTTGTGGTAGTATTCATTGATGATATTCTGATTTACTCTAAGTCAGAAGAAGAGCATGCAGAGCATTTGAGATTGGTGTTGGAGGTCCTGAAAGCGAAGAAGTTATATGCAAAACTGTCAAAATGTGAATTTTGGTTAAAGGAGGTGAGTTTCCTTGGTCACGTCATTTCAGGTAGTGGCATTGCGGTGGATCCATCTAAAGTAGATGCTGTGTTACAATGGGAAACCCCGAAGTCGGCTACCGAGATTAGAAGCTTTCTGGGATTAGCTGGTTATTATAGAAGGTTCATTGAGGGTTTTTCTAAGTTAGCACTTCCGTTAACTCTGCTGACTTGCAAAGGTAAAGCCTTTATATGGGACGCTCGTGGTGAAGAGAGTTTCACCGAATTGAAGAAGAGATTGATGACGTCTCCTATCTTGACGTTACCCAATCCGGGAGTGTCTTTTGTGGTGTATTGTGATGCTTCCAAGATGGGTTTGGGAGGTGTGCTTATGCAGAATGGAAAGGTAGTTGCTTATGCGTCAAGGCAGTTGAGGACTCATGAGAAGAACTATCCTACACATGACTTAGAGCTTACTGCAGTTGTTTTTGTGCTGAAGATTTGGAGGCATTATCTTTATGGTTCTAGGTTTAAAGTATTTAGTGACCATAAGAGTTTGAAGTATTTGTTTGATCAGAAGGAATTGAATATGAGACAGCGTCGATGGTGGGAATTATTGAAAGATTATGATTTCGGATTGAATTATCATCCAGGAAAAGCTAATGTCGTGGCTGATGCCTTAAGCCGAAAGACCTTACATATGTCAGCAATGATGGTTAAGGAGTTGGAGCTAATTGAACAGTTCAGAGATATGAGTTTGGTTTGCGAAGTGACACCGTAGAGTGTTAAGTTGGGAATGTTAAAGATTGATAATGACTTTCTGGACAGTATCAGAGAAGCTCAGAAGTTGGATGTTAAGCTGGTGGACTCGATGGTTGGAATTGATCAGTCTGGGAATAATGATTTCAAGTTGGATACGCAAGGTGTGTTGAGGTTCCGTAATAGAATTTGTATTCCTGATGATGCAGAGATGAAGAAAGCAATTCTTGAAGAGAGTCATAGGAGTAAGTTGAGTATCCATCCGGGAGCTACTAAAATGTATCAGGACTTGAAGAAATTGTTTTGGTGGCCAGGAATGAAGCGTGATGTAGCGCAGTTTGTGTATGCATGTTTAACTTGCCAAAAGTCGAAAGTTGAACATCAGAAGCCTGCAGGGTTGATGCGACCGTTAGAGGTCCCAGAATGGAAATGATATAGTATTTCAATGGACTTTGTGACGGGATTGCCTAACACTGCAAGAGGGCATGATGCGATTTGGGTGATTATTGACAGGCTGACGAAGTCGGCTCATTTTATTCCGATTAACATCACATATCCAGTATCGAGGTTGGCAGAGATTTAGGTCCGAGAGATTGTAAAGCTGCATGGTATTCCTATGTGCATCGTTTCGGATAGAGATCCGAGGTTTACTTCAGATTTTTGGAAGAGTTTGCAAAGGGAGTTGGGTTCTAAGTTGAGAGTGAGTTCGGCGTATCACCCTCAGACTGATGGACAGACAGAGAGGACTGTTCAGTCGTTGGAGGATTTGTTGAGAGCGTGTGTCCTTGAGCAAGGAGGTTCGTGGGATGCCTATCTTTCATTGATAGAATTCTCTTATAATAATAGTTACCATTCCAATATTGGGATGGCACCTTTTGAAGCGTTGTATGGTCGGAGGTGTAGAACTCCTTTATGTTGGTATGAATCTGGAGAAAGTGTAGTACTTGGACCTGAAATTGTTCGGGAGACTACCGAGAAGGTGAAGTTGATTCGGGAGAAGATGAAAGCTTCGCAAAATAGACAAAAGAGTTATCATGATAAGCGAAGAAAGGATTTAGAATTTCAAGCGGGTGAGCATGTGTTTTTGAGAGTCACTCCGGTGACCGGTGTTGGACGAGCTTTGAAGTCTAAGAAGCTCACTCCTCGTTTTATTGGTCCGTATTAGATTTCAGAAAGAGTTGGAAATGTTGCTTATAGAGTGGCCTTACCGCCTAACCTTTCGAATTTGCATGACGTGTTTCATGTGTCGCAACTTCGGGAGTATATTTCAGATCCATCTCATGTAATTCACATGGATGACGTGCAAGTGCGAGATAATCTCACTGTGGAGACAATGCCCGTACGAATCGAAGATCATGAGGTGAAGACCCTAAGAGGCAAGCAGATCGCCTTGGTGAAAGTAGTCTGGTTAGGAGCAGCCGGAGAAAGCATGACGTGGGACCTGGAAAGCAAGATGCGGGAATCCTATCCCGAGTTGTTCGAATCAGGTAAATTTTCGAGGACGAAAATATTCTAAGTGGGGGAGAGTTGTAACGCCCCAAAATTTAATTAATCATTTGATTAAATTATTTAGGGATTAAGTTGTAGAAAAATATTAGAGTAATAATATATATTAGTTATATGGGCCAAGGTTAAGGTGAGAACTAGTAAAATTGGGGGTGTAGGGAACGACCCATGGTGCTAAGTGAGAAGAGGCGCATAAAATAGCTCTACTAGGTTAGGGTTTGCTCATTAGAAGAGAAAAAAAAATAAGAAATTGAGAGAGAGCAAGGAGGGGGCGGTGGCGAAGCAAGAGAGAGAGGAGAGGAGGCTGTTGCTGCGAGTTCTAGGAGGCCAAAGCCAAGAGGGTTTGTGCAATCTTCAATCTAAGGTAAGGGTGGGGTTCTAACCTTATAATAGGGTACATGAAGGGCTTCATGTAGGAAGATAAGGAACCCTAGGTGTCTGTTTAACCATTGAAATATATTTGTTGATGTTGAAATCTAATTGTTGGTGATTGAAGTATGTTTGTGATGTTGAAATCCAATTGTAGGTGATTGAATTATGATTGTTGATGTTGAAATCTAATTGTTGATTGTTGAAATCAATTGTTGATGTTTGGAATCTATGATTTTTGGGGTTTTCTCCATTTAGGGTTTTTCAAAATTAATTTAGGGGTTTTTCAAACAAAGTAATGCAAAAATCTGGGTTCCTGGGCGCATAGGGCACCGTTTC
Source organism: Astragalus membranaceus (assembly GCA_039519185.1). Classification (NCBI taxonomy): domain Eukaryota; kingdom Viridiplantae; phylum Streptophyta; class Magnoliopsida; order Fabales; family Fabaceae; genus Astragalus; species Astragalus membranaceus. Next base: position 182,593,636 of record CM076849.1, read on the forward strand.
TTGGTTCTGGGCGCCACTGGGCGCCGTCTTGCTGGTCGCAGGCGCGGTGGGCGCCATGGGAGCACTGGGCGCCGTTCCGTTGTCTCCTGGGCGCACTGGGCGCCGTTATGTTGTTTTTCCCTGGGCGCTGTGGGCGCGTAGAGCGCCCTGCTGCCTGTTGTTGCAGATTGCTTATTTTCACTGGGCGCCGTTGTTTTTCTGGTCACTGGGCGCCGTCCTGGGCGCCGTGTCCTGTTCTGTTGCTTTGCTGGGCGCCGTCCTGGGGGCCATGGGCGCATGTGTGGCTGCCCTAATTATTGACTAAGTTGCTAATTCGGCTAATTAATAATTATTGGTTAATTGTTAATTGGTTAAGTTGTTAAATTGGTCAATTAATAATTATTGGTTAATTGTTAACTGGTTAAGTTGCTAATTGTCAAATTGCTAAGTTGTTGATCATTAAGTGGTTAATTGCTAATTGTCAAGTTGTTAAGTTGTTGATCGTTAAGTGATTAAGTTGTTATTGTTGATGTCGCCACATTGCCATTGTTGTTAAGGTTATGTCGTTGTTGTTGTTGTCCCATTGTGGTTCTTGTGCTGCTGTAGTTGCTGTTGTTGTTAATGGTTTAAGTTGTATACTCCGTTGAAAGGGGTGAAATTTGCAGGTGACGTTGTATCTGATTGGGTTGCCTCTATTTATTGGCAAGGTATTATGTTGTAGGCAGATGGCCAATGTTGAGACTCTGTTGTTGTTGTGCTGCTATGTAACCATTGTTATTGACCGCCTGAACATTCCTCATCGTGTCACATACATAGCATTTGCATTTTTGGGAAGGCTTAGGCCTTGGAGCTATGCTCAAACACGACGGCCTGGACTGGCAAATTTTTGGGAAGGCTTAGGCCTTGTTGACGCCTCTATTTATTGGCAGATTTTTACGACGTGGGGTTCTGCTCCGATAGTACCACATGCATGTGCACAGTATTGAGTCACATTCCGCATTTCATATTTAAGCGATTGAGTCGATGATTCGTGATGATTGAAATTACTTGATTGCTGTGGGGTGATGAACTTAGAGGTCCTGATTCTGATATATATTGTTTTTCATGCGTCATATTATGTGGTTCGATATCTCACCCCTTCTGTTTCAATGTTACCCCGTGTTGGTAACGTGCAGGTAACCACGAATGAAGGCTGTTCACCTTCATTAGTTCGAGTCGGTGTCGTCGCTCTGATACGTAGCACTCGGGGGGATGAACGCTTATTTCTTTATCGTTATGTTTATCTTATTGTTTGAATTTTTGCAAAGATGCCACGGTTTCTTGAATTGAACCTTTGTTTTGAATCTACTGCGTAGTAATGAAAGTTGATTTTAAAGACTAAACAGGTTGTTTGTCGTTTCATCCCAAAAAGTGGAGTGTTATGTATCTGAAATTAAACGGTGATTTCACTGTGTTTGTTTCTTGGATTTAAGTTGAAATGTAGCGTCCATTGTTTGTCAAAAAATTTCGCAACTCTGATTTTATTATTATTTTGCCGGGTAGAAATGGGTGTTACAGTCGTCACCCTCGATATACTTATTTATTCGTATACCATCTACCTTTCTCTTTTGAGAAAGTAACCTCTTTTTCTTTTGGGAAAGTAACCTGTCTTGTATCGATTTACGATCTTTTATCATGCCTTACTTGTGTGTCTTAACATATGTACACTCGCGTTTTACTAATATACGGTTTTCCTTAACATTTATAACTTGTGAGCTTTTCCTCAACTTTCTTAATTTCATAGCTTCAGTGTGTTTCCATCCTTGGGAAACCTTGGGGAATCAATCGGAAGGGAATCAGAATCGTTTGAAACAGGTTAAAAAGGGTTTTGAACTAGGGTAACAGAAGGTTCCGCACGGTCCGTGCTCCAGAGACGCACGACCCGTGCGTATCAATAAAATCTCAGTTTTAAAAACTTACAGGGCGCACGACCCGTGCGTGTCCTAAATTTTTTAAAAGCTGGTTTGCGAAGGTTACGCACGGTTCGTGCCCTGGGGCACACGATCCGTGCTGTGTCAAAAATTCATTTCTTGGCTACTGCGAACAAGGCGCACGACCCGTGCCCCTGAGGAGCACGATCCGTGCGTCTTTGACAGAAGCGAGAAATCTCAGTTTCGTGTAACTTTTCCATTCCGTTTCGATCCCAATTTTGTTCCGATCGATAACCTAGTACATAAACAATAGTCCAGTCCAGATACAATCATATACACGCACACAATTCATCAATTCATAGTCAATCATACAATCCGAACGATTTACAAATAACGGCTTTTCGATAAAACGGTTTTTCGCTAATTTTCACAAAGCGGATTTCAAATGCATCGATTTAGAAACTTAATGACTCAATATTAAAACGTCCCTAGCGAGTTATAGAACTCACCACAATACCGAAGAGGAGTTTGAGATGAGAACGAACTATGCTAAAATTCGAAATGTCACCAACGAGCTTCTAGGAAAAGCCTTCAAACTCGAACTTCAACCACTTTCAGTTACTGATCTTCCTTCTAAACTACCCCAATCTACAATGTGACTCCTTCTGAATTTCTACTCTGGTTCTAACACAGCATGCAAGCTATTGGGAGAATCAAATCTCCATTTTTGCTCTTATGGAGCTTGGGGATTCGAAAATGGTGGTTGGTGGAGGAGGAAGGTGCTGATGGTAAAACTTATATCAGTTGGAAGAGGAGAATGTAGGGATCAAGATGGTGAAATCAGTTTAGACATGCATCCAGAATTATTCTTCCTCCCTTGTCTTCTCTCCCTCTCGCAGCTCTCCCTTTCTCTCTATCTCTCAAACCCTCTCTTTTTCTAATTTTTCTGGAAATGTGAAGTGTGGCTGGGTTTCCTGTTTCAGAATTGACTAAGTGAGGTGTGAGTGAGTGTGGGTTTGACCCATGTAGCTGATCACTTCATGTAAGTGGGGTAAAGTACCAAAATGCCCATTCCCTCTAATACTCTCTTAATATACACGTAACACATTATAATACCATAACTTACTAACTTAATAAAACATTTCAATTATGCATGACTACAATTTTATTTATTTCAACATCACCTAATTTAATAATTAATGCTAATTAACCAACTCATAATAAACCTCTTGTGCTAAATATTTGATTTAGCCAATAAATTATCTTAACCTCTTCGCTAATTTAATTAAATTAAATTAGCTAATTAGGGGATGTTACAACTAGGATCTACTGCAACTCCCGACTGAGATATTACATGTCCCAGAAATTTTACTTCAGACATCCAAAAATCACACTTTGAAGGCTTCGTATATAACTTATTCTCTCGGAGTATGTTCAGAACAATGTGGAGATGCTGAACATGCTCCTCAATGGTCTTAGAATACACCAAGATATCATCAATGAAAATTACTACAAACTGATCCAGGTAGGGATGAAAAACAAGGTTCATGTAGTCCATGAATACCGCTAGAGCATTAGTTAAACCAAAGGGCATCACTACAAACTCATAGTGTCCATATCTAGTACGGAAAGCTGTCTTCAGAATATCTAAGGCTCTTACTTTTATTTGATGATAACTCGACCTTAGATCAATTTTAGAAAACACTGCAGCACCTCAAAGTTGATCAAGCAAATCATCTATTCTTGGCAGGGGATACTTGTTCTTGATGGTGACTTTGTTCAGGACGATAATCAATACACAACCTCATTCTTCTGTCTTTCTTCTTGACAAGCAGTACTGGAGCATCGCATGGAGAAGCACTCGGCCGAATAAACTTCTTTGAAATTAAATCTTCGAGTTGGGATTTCAATTCCTTTAATTCTAAAGGAGACATTCTATTAGGAGATATAGATATTGGCCCTGTACCTGGAACCAATTATATAGAGAATTCTACTTCATGATCAGGAGGTAAAGAAGAGACTTCGTCGGAAAAGACATCCAAAAATTCATTAACAACTTGAACAAATGATAAATTTAGACCAGTTTCAGTTGATGCAGATAACATAATAACATAGGCTTCCGCACCTTAGAATAGAAACTGACTTGCTGAAGTGAAGGATAAAACTGCTTCAGAATTGGTCTTTGGCAACTCAACTGATTCAAAGGCGAAACTGATAGTTCAATTGAAACGGTCTATAGTGACATGATTTTCAGTCATCCAATTCATACCCAAAATGACGTCCATACCTCTCATAGGCAGACAAATAAAATCCACAACAAAGTTTCTGTCTCCTATAGAAAGTAGACAATTTTGGCATAAAGATTGAGTTTGGACACGACCCTTAGCTGCAGTTAAGATAGTTATCGGCTCAGATATAGTAGGTATGGCTAATCCCAACCAATCAACACATACTTAATCTATAAAGCAATGGGTTGCACCCGAATCATACAATATACTGATAGAATTATAGAAAAGAGATCCCATACCCCTAAGTAAGTTGTCTGTAGGCTTGACAGCCTGAGCATCCAGAGTGTTGACTCGCCCATGGTTTGAAGCAGCTTGTGATTCTTTGAAACACTTCTTGGTTGGGCACTCATTAGCATAGTGACCCTTTTCTTTACAATAATAGCACTGATTTGAACCCATTCGGCATTCACCACGATGATGTTTTGCACAGTGAGGACACTTACAGCTGAATTGAGGTCCTATTTATAGCCTAGGATCAGTAGACAAGTCCTTAATTTCGAATTACAAGCCATGATGAAGAGAATGAGAAGAGTTTTGTAACATCTTTTCAATTCTGTAGAAGGCACACGGGTCGTGCTTAGGAGGCGCACGAACCGTGCACTGACTTAGGGTGATTTTCTTCTTTTTTTCTTCCAAGAGTGCATACAGGACGCACAGACCATGCTGGAATGCGCACGGACCGTGCCTAATCATCTGACTTTAGCTCCATTTTCCTAGATTTTCCTCTTTTAGGCTTGCACTTTTGGTCCTGGCTTTTAATTCACCTAAAATCTTCCATTTCCTCATCATTTGGTCTTGAAATTGAAGACTAACACTTTGTAGTAAAATAGCTCCAAAGTAGAACTAGAATCCCACAAATTTTTATTTAATTCAAATGCTAAAAACACACTAAATTAGGACTTATCAAACTCCCCCATGCTTGAATCTTTGCTTGTCCTCACGCAAAACTATGAAAAACATTAGACCAATTCTGGGAAAGCCTTAAATCCATACAAAAAACCTTAAGTGAACTGGGGGTCAATTTTAAAACTTTGGTTCGAGACTTGCTACTTAGGCTTTTTGTGGATTAAGAGACAAGTTTGAGGTATCAATACATTAGAAAGGATATCAATGTTAGCATAGAACTAGTTCCCTAGCATTTTTAAGCTTGGGTCTTCCATTCACTAAATCGGGTCTCAAAGGAGGGTCTTTATACGGTGGGCATTCAAGCATTTTTTTTATTTCACATACAGACCAGCCACTTTTGACTTTTAAATGTTCCAATTTTGAACTAAAGTGGTCAGCCTTTTTTCTTGATGTGCTCATTTTGCATTTTTTTTCTTTTCTTTTTGTTTCTTTTCTTGATACCCCAACTCAGGCATTTTTCTCCAGTAACCTCGCATCTGGTGAATGTCACCAAGAGAACCAGATTACTAGTTTTTTTCGATCTTTCTAATAGTATTAATAACCAAAAATAGTCTCAAGAGTGTGTGTGTGTGTGTGTGTGTGTGTGTGTGTAAACCCAAGAAGCAACGAACAGACAGTTATATTATTATCCCCAACCAGTCCACCTAGATGAATGCTATGAATTCATTAAAAATTAATTCAAAAGAGGCCTTAAAAACATGCTACATGCTCAGGATTTCACAAAGTTTTGTCACATGGGAGGAGAAGATAATAGACTCAACACAACAAAATATCTACTTAAAAGAAAATGCAGCAATAAAATAATAAAACCATAAAAATACCCCCCCCCCCCCCCATGCTTAGACTAAGCACTGTCCCCAATGATTTGTAATTAAAAACAACATGAAAGGGTTGGGAGTAGCTCACATGATTACTGCTGCCCAGGCGGAGGAGCCCGATGAATATTGAAATGTTGCATCAAGGAATGAAGCATATCTGTCATGTGCTCCATTTGCTGACTGTGATGCAGTTGGTCTTCTCTAATCAATTGTAGTTCTGCTCCCTGCCTCAGCTGCTCACCTTCAATTCTTGAACACCATGCTTCCATATTAAAATTAGGGTCATTTTGCACTTCCTGCTCAGCCATCTCCTCCTCTCTCTCTTGGACCAGCACTTCTTGGGGTATCTCTCCAGCGGCATTAAGGTACAACTAGTTCTCTGGATTTCTTGTGTCCGTCCTAACCGGCTTTGGCAATAGGATGGACTTTTGCTTGTCAACTAACAAATGAAACCTTGTTCTTGCTCTATTTATTTCCCTGACAAAGAACAAGCTCTCGCATACATCCATATCAATGCTCATATTACACTCCAATGCTTCTAGATAAATCAAGCTGTCTGCCAACCCCAACTTTTGAACAATATAAGTCACCATCCCAACAATCACAATATCACCCTTAGTAATTTCTGCAAAATGAGTCAAATTGCTAATGATATAGTGAAGGGTGTTTACTGGCATCTGATTTACCATTGCCCAAAATAGAAAAAGTTCACCAGTCCTAATTCCACCCATTTCACCCCTGCCAAATACAGTACACGCCATTACCCTAGAAATATACCGGAAGACCGGGTTATGGATCGAACTTGCCTTTGCGGTCCTTTGTTGCACCCCGAAAAATCCCGGCTTGGGGCTTCTCGATGTACAACGTGGAAAATTTTTGGAGCCGCCACCAATATTTTAATTTTAAGACCAAAACATTGAAAAAAGGTCTTTTGGACAAGGCGGATGGTCTTTGAAAACTAGAGATATAGGTTCGGGGGTCGATTACGCGCGAGGAAGGTGTTAGCACCGCGCACGTCCTTTCTACCGAAAGGGAACCTCTAATTAAATGTGTGGTTTTAACGTTTGATTTGAAAAATACCTAGATTTGCCTATTTATTTCTTGTTTGAAGACGAATGAGAAAACTTACTGGAAATTTTATTTTTGGTGAGAAAGGGGGGAAAAAGGGTTTTTTAGGAAAAGTGCTTGACGGGACTTGGCCCGCTCCTACGTATCTCCCGGTGCGATGGAGAATTCAAAGCTACGTAGTTCTTGGTTGTCTTTGAAAAGTTTTTTTGTTTTTTAATCTTTTTTGGTGAGTTTTTGAAATAGGACGAGCATTAGTGAATGATTAAACTAGCAGAGGCTATGATGAATCACTTACTAAATACTCAAAAGAGAGAGTTGTACCGCTAGTCAAACGAACGAAGGTTCTGATGGACTATTGATAACAACTCGTTTTTTATTATCTTTTTTGAAAGTGATTTTCGAAAGAGATTGATTCGCACGATGATCAAACTAACAAAGGTTATGATGGATCATCGTTTATTATTTTTAAGAGAAAAGGACATTGTCGCTAATAGCTAAACGAACAGAGGCTCTGATGAGCTACTAGCAACAATGGGTTTGAAAATGATTTTTGTTTGTTTTATGAAAATGATTGGTTTAGGGGGGTGAAAAGAATTTTTATTTGTGGCGCTTGACGAGAACGTGACTCGCTCCTACGTATCCCAAACGGGAATCAAAGCGACGTAGTTCTAAAAAATGTTTTTGAAAGGGTTTGAAAGGGGCAAGCTGAATCACCCGAGACCATCTTCACCACTTAGAACATGATGCACTAGGCATAAGTGGGAATCATATGGTTCGTCATCAACAATGGACGATAATACACAAGAACGAGTAGATAAACGCTATAGCTAAGTTAAATCACATGGATCACAATAACTAAATATTAACAAACGAAAAGACTGAAATACCTCTGATGAAGACAGATATTACGACTCTGGAGAACGCAAACCCCGACTAACCCTTGCAGGAGATCAGCTCAGACGGACCAACGGCGCGGATAGAGCAAAAATGAAGCGGAGAACTGGAAAATGAGATTTGCGAGAGTTGTCTTCCCAGATCTCGTGAAATGTCTCTGGAGCAATTCTTCTCAGATCTCGTGAAATGTGTGTGGAGCAATTCTTCTCTGATCTTGTGAGATGTGTGTGTGTATGTCTCTGATCTCGTCAAATCTGTGTCCCTGAAAATGTGATTTGAGGCTGCCTATTTATAGGCTTAGGAAAGCGTAGAATTTTTTAAAAAACATTTATTGCAAGGATGAATCGATTGTTTGATGAAGGCAAAATATAGTATAATCGATTCTTTGTTTTTGGAAATCATAAGAATCGATTATATGGCCTATGGAAAAAGGTAGGAATCGATTTTCAGGACATTTGGAGATCCTGAAAATCGATTATGTGGCCTTTGGAAATGTGTAGGAATCGATTCTTTATTTTTGGAAATGATAAGAATCGATTGTATGGCCTATGGAAAAAGGGAGGAATCGATTCTTGGCTCTTTAAAGTGGCCTGAAAATCGATTTCAAGGCCTATGAAAGGAGAGGGAAATCGATTTTCAGGACATTTATAATAGGTGAAAATCGATTCCATGTTTAGTTAAAGCAATGAGGAATCGATTCATGGCCTATTGTTGTACCCCGAAAAATCCCGTTTAGGGTTCTTCAATGTACAACGTAGAAAATTGTGAAGCCGCCACCAATATTTTAGTTTTTAGACCAAAACATTAGAAAAAAGTCTTTTACAAAAAGGCGGGTGGTCTTTTGAAAAATAGAGATATGGGTTCGGGGGTCGGTTAGGAATGGGGAAGGTATTAGCACCCCATTCCTCCTTTCTACTGAAAGGGAACCTCTAATTAAATTGTGTGGTTTTAATGTTTGATTTGAAGAACACCTAGATTTGCCTATTTTATTCTTATTTGAAGATGGATGGGAAGTTAATGGAAAACTTATGTAAAGAGGGGGAAAAAGAGAGTTTTTTTAGAAAAGAGCTCGACGGGGGTAACGACCCGCTCCTACGTATCTCCCGGTACAATGGAGAACTCAGAGCTACGTAGTTCTGCCTTGGTTTTTGTTTTTTAACTTTTTAGGTGAGTTTTCGAAATAGGACGAGTACTAGCGAGTGATTAAACTAGCTAAGGCTATGGGTAATCACCGCTAAGTACTCAAAAGGAGTTGCTACCGCTAGTCAAACGAACTAAGGTTCTGGGTGACCGTTGGTAACAACTTGTTTTTTATTCTCTTTTTGAAAGCTTTTTTGAAAAGGATTGATTTGTTTGATGACCAAACTAGCAAAGGCTATGGGTGGTCCTCGCTTATTGTTCTTTTTGGAGAAAGGGCATCGATGTCAATAGCTAGACGAACTACGGTTCTGATTAGCTACTAATAACAATGTGGTTGAAAACATTTTTGTTTGTTTTGAACATGGAGATTTTTTATTGTTGTGAAAGCGAAGATTTTTTTTTGATGTGCTTGACGAGAACAAGTCTCGCTCCTACGTATCCCAAGTGGGAATCAAAGCAACGTAGTTCTTGTGAAAATGTTTTTTTTTGAAAAGGGTTTGAAAGGGGAAGAGCTTTCATAATGATCAAGCAAGCAAAGGCTTTGAGTGATCATTACTAATAACCCTTGATGGCGTTCATGACAATCAAACAAGCCAAGGCTTTGAGTGATAGTCACTAATAACTCGCATTAAATGGAAGAGAGTTTGAAAGATTTTTGGAAAAAAGGTGAAGTTATTATCAATGATTGGTTACAAAGTTCAAGCACATTCAATAATCACGGGATCATGCATATGTTGAACATTAATTAAGACTAAACATGCCAATATGATCAAAAGATCCACTTATCAAGGATGCAAGATAGAGTTCTCAAAGCAAATGTGTGTGTGTAGGAAGGGGTGTATTTACCCTAATGACTCTATGCTATAACATGCATGTAGACTTACGTCTTCATTAGGAGGTCATACACATGGATGGAATGGCATATAATTGAATCAAGACATTTAAAATGCATCAAAAACAAGCAAGCAATTGATCATAGGCATAGAATTGTCTTAATTAAACTAAGGAACATATGAGCAACGATTTCTCAATAACATGAACAAAAGGAGGAATTGCATCAAGGCTAAGGTAGGCCTATCCTTTGCATTCATGAATAAGTGCCCAAAGGCTAATAACACAATCAAAGAGGAGGGAGCATCAAGGTTTTGGGTAACCTATCCTTTGCAAAACCCTATAGACCCTAAACCATAAACTTAACTATCTCATCTTTTATTCATTAAGAAATTAAAAGGAGAAGGTTGAATCATCTAAAACCATCTTCACCACTTAGAATATGATGCACTAGGCATAAGTGGGAATCATATGATTTATCATCAACAATGGACAATAATAAAATTAGAATACAAGAGCAAGTAAATAAACACTAAAGCTAAGTTGAATCACATAGGGCAATCCTCTCACTTTGAGAAAAGTGCACTAGGCACTAGTGAGAATCAACTTGTCTATCATCAACCATTAACAATAAGCAAATAAAAATACAAAGATTAAATAAACACAACTAGGTTGAATCACATAGAGCAATCCTTTCACTTTGGGAAAAGTGCACTAGGCACTAGTGAGAATCAACTTGCCTATCATCAACCATTAACAATAAGCAAATAAAAATACAAAGATTAAATAAACACAACTAGGTTGAATCACATAGAGCAATCCTCTCACTTTGAGAAAAGTGCACTAGGCACTAGTGAGAATCAACTTGCCTATCATCAACCATTAACAATAAGCAAATAAAAATACAAAGATTAAATAAACACAACTAGGTTGAATCACATAGAGCAATCCTCTCACTTTGAGAAAAGTGCACTAGGCACTAGTGAGAATCAACTTGCCTATCATCAACAATTTACAATAATCAAACTAGGACACAAAGATAAATTAACACATAAACTAAATTGAGTCATTTCTAGCAATCTTCACCACTTAGGTCAAGGTGCACTAGGCACTAGTGGGAATCATATTGCTAAATCATCAAACAACAAAAGTAACATTTAACACTAAAATGAAATACTAATAACAAGATTAAACATTACTAAACAAAGAACAACAACAAAATCAACTTGGAAATATTTTTAGATCTATAAGTATGTGAACCAAAGGAAACATAGATCCACATTTTATTTAATAAAGAAAACAACAAAATTAACACAAAGCAACATAGATCTATTTTTTTGCAAGGATTTATATGATTAAGCAAGGAAGCACAACAAAATCATATCAACCCTAATTTTTCATGATATGCGAAAATGCTAGAGCCCATAGACAACAATTTATTATGAAATCTAGTGCATAATATGTAAGGATGCAAGAAAAACTCCTTCAAGGCCAAGGACCCATCTCAAACACCCAAAGCTCCCTAAGTCTTTGTCAAAATGTTTGAAATGGATCCTCAAAGCAAACAACAATCAAGAAGGAGTTTGGAATAGAGGAGAAATTATGCAAGAAAATTAAATATGAGGTGCAAAGCTTCAAGGATTACCTTAAAGCTACAATGAAATGAAGAAGGAGATGATAAGCTCAAAAACTACTAGCCCTTAGCAATTTGATGATGAAACCTTGAAGAGAATGGAAGGAAAGATGGTGATCTCACAAGAAAATGGAGGATTGGTGGTTGATTTTTGAAGAAAATATATGGATGAGAATGGAGGGGGGGAGCTCACGGTTTTGAGAAGAGGAGGAGGAGAGGATTTTATGTGAAAATCTTAGAGTGAGATCCAATGAGAGCTAAAAAGGGGCCTCTTGTGAAGAAAGGGAGGGTATTTATAGTTTTTTTCTAGGGTTAAGGGCACTTTGGTCTCTTATTTTTTTAGGTGCTCTAGGATTGCATCTAAATTTTGAACCAAGGGTCAATGTCACATGGATTAGGGGCAATTAGAAAGCACAAAGTGAGGAGAGAGAGGGCTGAGGGGTGTAGCTTAAGGAGGTGGGTGAAGGATAAGTTTAATTACAAAAATGTATTTTCTCATGAAGCATATTACAAGAGTGCCATTTTAATTCAAATGAAGGGTGAGGATTGCATTTACAATTCAAATGAAAGGCTATGATCAAAACATGATTATCAAGCAATAAAATAAATCAAAATTTGGGTGGATATGGAGCTGATATGCGCAGGTTATGGCCTTGGTGTGCAAGTTGTCAATTGTACAACTTGTACTATTGTGTGATCATTCCATTTCCAACCCATTTTTGATTATTCTTTTTCAAGTAAATCCACAATATTATGCCAAATTGGGTCATATCCTATGATCAATCATTGGGTTCAGAAATAAATGCTACCATCATCCCAAAATTGATTTGGGTGCCCCACTTTGAAGATGCTTGAAGAATATTCCATTGTTGACTTTACGGTTTTGACTTTTTCTTTCTTTTACATAAATCAACAATGTATTTACCAAAAATATGTATGATCAAGCACATCTCACCTCAAGTGATTCCTTATATATCCCTGTGATTTTTTGATGAAAAAATGAATTTTTTTGATGAAATGACCAAAATGCCCTTTTGATCATTAGAACCCTAATCCTTGTTCAAAATGCATTTTCTTTTCAAGAATTACTTCAAAACTCTAAAATGGCCCTAAAATCTAAAATGTATGCAAGAAATGATTTTTTTGCTGAGAAATGTCTCATTTTTCGAAAATGACCAAAATGCCCTTGGTCTTGAAAAACTCTGAAAATGCTATAAAAGGCAATGCAATGCATCCCTAATCCTAAGATGACTTTCAAAACTTTGAAATGCATGAATGATGGTCTTCATGACATTATGAATGAATGCTAAACCTTAACTTACTTATTTTTGTTTGAAAATTAGGGTTTCGACCTAGGCGGACAAAATTAGGGTATGACACCTATGGAAAAGCTTGAAAATCGATTTCAAGGCCTATGAAATATACTATAAATCGATTCTTGGCCTTTGGAACAAAATAGAAATCAATTCTTGCTTTCCAAAAAAATGCTTTTAGGTCTTTGCCATGCATGCATAAAATATTTTTCAAAGCTTGCCATGCATGCATAACATATTTTTCAAAACCCTAATTTCTTAAAAAGTGCATTCTAACCCTAAGAATGATTTCAAAAACTTTGGAGCGGTTTCTAGGATCCAAAATGCATAATTTATTTTTGTGTGGAAAATTAGGGTTTGGACCTAAGCCGGACAAAATTGGGGTATGACAACTGCCCCTCTTTATCTGAATTTTAACGAGGAATATGAATTGGCCGAAACATATTCCAAGGCAAAATGAAGATAAAGAATTCAGAAATTATACCGATTTTGTCCATTTGGGGAAACCCGAATTTTCCTCTTTTTCTTTTTCTATGTTTTTTGAAAAGATGGGCTTGAGAACAAACGGGGAATGGTTAACACCCGACGCATTAACCGAGAGAGAAAATGACGGACCACTCGGGATCTGAAGGAGCACTAAGGCTCTGAAGGACCACTCAGGGTCTGAAGGAGCACTAAGGCTCTGAAGGTTTAATTCGCAGTCGATGCTTGGCGCATTGATTAGAGTTAAACTGAAGGACCGACGAGGTCTGAAGGGCATGCCTAAGCCGGATGGACCAATGGGTCTGATGGAGCGCAAACTAGCAACGGTACTAGTAAAACGGTCTGCTTGGGGGTTGGCCTTTTCCGAGCGGCCAGGATGGGTCAAGATCAGATCCGGAACTGATATGTTGACCATGAAGGACGTCCACTGTGTCTTAGGCTGACACAACTAGTCTGAAGGACCACTCGGGGTCTAAAGGACTTACCCGCAGCTCGAATGCGAGGTGAAGTCTGCTTTTGAAGGGACACTTGGGTCCTGAAGGGATTCACGAATCCTATTGACTGATTGATTGAGATGTTCAATGCTGCCGCACTGAATTGAGGGGCACTTGGCGTGCAAACAGAAAGGTAAAATGGGCACTTGGCGTGCAGACAGAAAAGTAAATGGGCACTTGGCGTGCAGACAGAAAAGTAAATGGGCACTTGGCGTGCAAAAGCAGGAAATAAAGCGGTAAAGAACGCAGTAAAGAAGGAGCACTGAGGGCTCAGGATGAGCGCGGAGGGCTCAGGAGGGAGCACAGAGGGCTCAGGATGAGCACAGAGGGCTCAGGATGAGCGCAGAGGGCTCAGGATGAGCGCAGAGGGCTCAGGATGGAGCACAGAGGGCTCAGGATGAGCGCAGGGGGCTCAGGATGGAGCACAGAGGGCTCAGGAGGAGCACAGAGGGCTCAGGGGAGCACAGAGGGCTCAGGAGGAGCACAGAGGGCTCAGGATGAGCACAGAGGGCTCAGGAGGAGCACAGAGGGCTCACAAATTCTGTTGATTGGTTGATTTGAAATGACCGATGCTGCTGTGTTGGATTGAGGTGCCTGCATACGTTAGTTGATGCAAGGAATGGTGCATGGAGTATGAGCGCATGTTATGCAAGGGGCATGTTATGCATGTGCATGCAATGCTATGATTTTGGTGTAATGATGAATGTGCAAGATGCGGTTATGCAAATGTAATGCAGATGTATGCTACGTGGATGCATGTGACGCTGATGCGCGCAATGCTGGACGCTTTTGATATTCTCTTTTGGCTTTCCTTGATGGTTGCTTTTTTTATTTATGAAGTGCGGGTATGCAAATGCAATGCTTGAGAGTTGTGAAATGCTTTGGTTTATTTGATGGAATGCTAAATTATGGACTCGACATTAGTCTGATTTAAGGATCACAACGAGTCTGGTTTATGGGCCGACAAGCGTGGTTTATGGATCAATATGTGTCTGCATACTGGTCTGATTTATGGACCCTAAAGGTCTGGTTTAAGGACACAAAGGTCTGGTTTGACCGCATGGAATGCCAGTGTATGCAATGGAAGGCTTCGTTTTGTTTTTTCTATGAGATGCATGATGCAAATGCCATGATTGCTATTTTCTTTTTCTTTCTCTTATGATGAATGCAAATGCCTGAATTTCTCTTTTTCTTTATTATCATTATTTTTATGTCTGATAAATGCATGATTTTATGCATGATGAATGTAATGCATGACTGTGTTTGTTTATTGCCTTTTTTTTTTTGCTTATTTTTTATTTTTACTGGTTCAGCCAACCCGCGACACTCATGACACGAGACTGAGGAACCTGTTGGACTTGCGGGGCTCATGGGCCGAGTGCATGTTGGTCTTGACTTTGCTGGTTTGAAGCAATCGTGGATGTAGTTGCTTTCTCTTGCATGATTGACTGATTTTGAGGGTGTGCTTTCTCTCAGGACTCTTAAGAATCTCGTAATGATTTGCAATGCTCTATGATATATGCACATGTTTTACAGTTCAGGACCATCATCATCATAAAACGTTTATTTTGAGCAGAAAAAGCAGAAAATAAAAGAGTGAACCGATACGAGAAATTTGAACTTTATTAATGCGGAAACCGGTCGCACAAGAAGTTACGCCGATTGTTTATTACACTTGAAAGTTTAAACTGTAAAAAAACACGAAAAAAAGGAGAGGAGCCAATTTCTGACTGTCCGTCTCTGTGGAACAGTGCCAAACATCTATGTCCTTGACCTTGATCACTCCCTCATCCAAGCTTGTAGGAGAGTTGTATGCCTTTCTTTACTTTTCATGCCTAAGTTTTTAGACCCTAATTTTTGCCTGGATCGCCCTTTGCGGGTTTTCAATCCACCGGGTCGCTCTGATTTTGCCTAGGCCGCCCCTTTGTGGGTTTTCAACCTAGCGAGCTAATTCTTACTTGGCTTGTCTTTCTCTTTTTTTTCTTATATTTCTTTCAGGCATAATACTTCTTCACTTAATCTGAATAGACTGGATTCCCGAGATCTTGCCGTCTATATTTATGAGTATCGGCGCTCCTCTGGAAAAAGCTTTCTTGACTTCATATGGACCGTCATAAGTGGGTATCAACTTCCCACGGAGTCAGTCTGGATAGGTAGGATCTTTTTGAGTACAAGGTCTCCTTCGCCGAATTCTCGAAGACGGACTTTCCTGCCGAAAGCTGCCTTCATCTTTTGTTGGTACAACTGGCCATGGCGCAGGGCAGCAATTCCTTTCTCTTTAATGAGATTCAGTTGATCTAGACGAGCTTGGACCCCCTTTTGCTTCTTCTAACTTGGCCTCCATGACTACTCGTGGAGAAGGTATCTCAACCTTGATGAGAAGAACTGCTTCTGACCCATACACTAGAGAAAAAAAAGGGGTTGCCCCTGTATGATTTCATGAATGTGAGTGCGACAAGGGATGAGATAGGTGTAGGATCAATTTCCCCAGTTGTAGGAGGGGTGAAGAGCGACAGGATTGCCCCACTTGGCATATTGTAAACAAATGAATTTACTTGTCCTTGAGCTAAAACTTTGAGAAAACAACAGCAATCAATCATTGATCGGAATGGACCTTTCGGGATTGTGGTGTTTTGTGGAGGAGAGATGAGTAGGCTTAATGAGGTATTTGGGGCTAATGGCAGGATGGTTTTTATTCGGTGTTGGCTGTCGGTCGATGATTTATGATGGTTAACTGGCTTGGTGAGGTATTAGGAAATTTTATTCCTGGCTAAAGGTCTGTGGAGGGCGGGTCATCGCGGTCAAATGAGAGTGTTTGCGGTTTATGAGAGGAGGGGTGCATGGAAATGAGAAAGTGTTTGAAGGTTTATTGAGACGAGGACCTCTTGGGTTTTGTGGTAACATGTATCAACTCACTATTTACATCTCTTTTGTATTTTTCTTTTGGTTTTGGGATTTTCCTTTTGAATGATTTTTCCTTCTTTGACTTCTTCTTTTTCTTGAGCTTGGGTGAACTGATAAAGAACGATGCACTGTTTTTTCTGAGGTGGTCCTTGTCTAAGGTGACTTTTGGATTTTTGGCTTTTTCTTGGTCGGAAAGGATTATGTTCTTGGGATTTTCTTGGCTTACGGTGGGTAGGAGGGATTTTGTTTTTCTCTTTGGGATTTTCTTGGCTTAAGGTGGTTAAGAGAGGATTTTGTTTTTGGGTATGGAATGGTAGTCCGACTTCATTTCAAATCATGATTGCTTATTTCCTCAAGAATTAACTCTGGGACAATAATTCACTTATTTTCATGCACTTGCCCTTCTTCTTTATTTCCCTTTTGAGCTCTAATTTTCCTTTATTGAAGTACCCATCCTGACCTCTTTCTTGTTCTCAGCGGTTCCCAAGTTGATCACTTCAGTGGATTCCCCGTGATGCTGAATAACCCTTTCTCCTTGCTTCATTAACCTTCTGGAGGATTTTCCCGGTCTTTCTCAACGTCCCACTCTGCTTGATTGATAAGGTGATCAAAGTCAAAATATGGACTGTTGGCACTGTTATTTTGAGAGACAATTGCTGTGGATTTGCTTTTTGCCGAGGCGAAAAAGCAGAATGGAAGGTGAGACATGCAGGCAAAAATAATAAAGAAAAGAAGAGACACATGAAATGAAAAGGAATTGATTTTTATTGATTGGAATTCAAAAACAACGTTTTTATTGATGATGATGATTTAGAAAATAAAAACATGTGCGCCCCTAACAACTGGTCCTGTGGCCTTGGGCAGAGCCACAGGGTTGCATTACAAATGACTACTTTAAATCAAAGGTCCCAGGAGGATCAACAGTCTTTCAACTCTTTAATTCTTTCACCAGCACCGCAGCGACAAACCAGGTTTGCACCACCCTCATCATTGATGACAGCAATTTGATCGTGTTGTTCCTCTTCCTCATCCCATCCTGTGGGCTGGATGTCTTCCATTCGGATTTGAGCACTCTCGGGAGCGTCATATCTGACCAAGTAGTCAAACTTTCCACTGGACTCCCCTAGGGTATCCCAACATCTCTCTTTCATAGGCACCGCTATTACTTCCTCATTGATTTATTTTTCATCTTCAAAATCATGGGTCCCTATCTGAACCACGCACCGATCTATCAGGTCTTGCAGGACTGACTTGAAAACTTCACAGGCACCCACACATAAAGGATCGGCGCATACACAGCCCTTCTTGATAACACCACGACGACACAACTCAGCATGTATATTTTCCAGGGGAGTCTGGATACACTTAACATCTTTTATCATTGTCTGCCCCACAGAATCCTCTACTGCATTAGCGGATGGTGTCCCATGTCCCGGTAGGGGGTTTGTAGTTGTACTGGGACTGTTCGGCTTGAAAGAGATCCAGTTGGCGTCAATCAAATCCTGGACTACATATTTGAAAGCCTTGCAGTCCTCCACCGTGTGGCCGACTCCTCCACTATGAAAGCTACAAGTAGCATCAGCATTGTACCCCCTAGGAAAGGGAGGTTGTATAGGCTTCATGGGGCGAGTATTGACCAAATTCTTTGAGACAAGATGATTGAACAATTCAGTATAGGTCATTGGGATCGGATCAAAATTAGCACGCCTCTTCTCTTGATAGTTCTGGGCTCTGTAGCCCGAATTAGTTTGCTGCGGAGAGTTGAAAGATAATGGCACCGCCTGCTGTGGAGAGCTGAAAGATGGGCCTCCCCCTGCGGAAATAACATTGGTTTCCCCTTCTTTCTTCTTGGGGGAGTTGGGAAAGGGTTTCTTTTGTCCACTAGAATTGCCAAAACCTCCAGCAATCTTTCCGCTACGCAATCCGTGCTCTAATCGTTCCCCAATGACAACCATATCTGAGAAATTGGACGAAACGCTCCCCACCAACCTATCATAATACAGCCCTGGAAGGGTCTCCATAAACATGTACACCATCTCCTTTTCAGTTAATGGCGGCTTCACCTGAGCAGCTATGCTCCTCCATTTTTGAGCATATTCTTTGAATGATTCTCTATCTCCTTTGCTCATGTGCTGCAATTGAGACCGGTCTGGAGCAAGGTCCATGTTATACTGGTATTGTTTTAGAAAGGCTTCAGAGAGATCCTTCCAACTGTGCACTTCGGAGGATTGCAGCTGCATGTACCAATCTAGTGATGCCCCAGTCAGACTGTCCTGGAAATAATGAATGAGCACCTTGTCATCATGAGCATAAGCAGCCATTTTTCTAACATACATCGTCAAATGGCTAGATGGACACCCGGTGCCGCGATATTTATCGAAGTCAGGTGTTTTGAATTTAGGGGGTATAACAACATCTGGGACAAGGCACAAATCTCGGGCATCCCTGGCTCTAGTTCCTAATCCTTCCGCAGCTCTTAAGCGCTCTTCAAGCGAGTGATACCAATCCCCATGCTGAGTGTTCCCAAACAAATGACCTTGTGGATGGTTCCCCGAACCGTGATAATAACCCCCATACTGAGCAGGGTTTTCCATATGATGGGCAGCGTTCTGAGGGTTCACAGTAACTCCCAGAGTAGGACTAGGTGAACCTCTTGGCAGTACAGTATCAGGACTAGGAGTATGAATTTGTGGTCCCATAGCAGCTCCACCAGGCATAGTCGTGACAGGTTGACTCGACCCCACAGGAATAGCTTCAGCAGCAGGCGGCATATAACCCATTGGCATCCCCCAAGGATATATCGGTGCGTTCAGATGACTCTGTCCGCTCGCTCCTGGAGGATGGGCAAAGTGACTGACCCCCTGTCCATAAGAGGTGTGAGTAGTTGTAACTTCAGCGGACACCGGAGGAGAAACGAAAGTAACAACCCCTTCGGAATTTACAACAGCGGCGGCCCCAGCGGCGGCCCCACCCCTCAGATTCTGTAGCATACCCATTACTTCGACCATCTGTGCTTCCATAGCCTCCACTTTGGTCTTCAAAGCTTGATTCTCTTGAGCCAGCTGCTCAGGATTAAAAATCTCCACAACCGACTCATCTTGACCCAGGGGGTCCTCATTCTCGAGATGTTGATTGCTAGCCATTAATCTTGCTTGTAGACGAGTGGAGTATCGGTGTTGGCGAACCAGCTTGCCTTTCGTTTCTGTTGGTAGAACATTTTACAAGTATGAATGCGTAAATGAATGCAATGCATATGGCTTTATGTTATTTTTGTATTTAGATGCATGAGGAATGCTGTATGAATTTTTCAGAATTTTGCTTATGTAATGCATGCTGTTATGATGTAAAATGCGGATGATGAGGATGCTTGTTATAAAGACAGATATTTACAGGTGGGGTTTTGAAAAATTAGGGCGGTATACCCTATATGCCACCCCATATAGGTATTTATGAAAGAGAAGGAAAAACCTATTTTTTTTTATTTCATTTGTTTTTTCAAAAAAACGTTGGCGGAAATGAACTAAACTAGATGCAATAATGCACACACAATTTTGGAAAAGCCCTTGTGACCTAAAAAGAGGTAAGACCTATGATCTAGGGCAATTAAAAGGGTAATCCTTCCATGTAGCTCTATTCACTCCCTCACAAGGCCACCAGAGCTACAGTCCCTTTCACAAAATTCCCCACAAATGCAGCAAACTGCTAGGTGTGAGGCATCATGAAAGAGCACAACTCTGGTTGAAACTTTCGCAAGTAGCCAAACGGACAAAGGTCCTGATGGGCTCTCACTACTCGAATCCACTCTCCTAAGTTTTTGCAGACCTGGGTTATGGTCCCACTCAAAGCACATAGTCACAGGGTATAAGTGTAGTGTGTGTCAAGGGCATTTTTCCTAGTACTACCCCCACCTGAAATGAAAACCAGAGCAGTCCAGACAAAACCAAGCAATAACGAGTTATCTAACCTAGGGTTCCATACCTAGAATATCTATAAAAAAGGATATTGCTCACCTTAGGAAAAGGAGCCAAGAAGAGGGGATCATGGGGATTGAAAAAATGCATGGGCATAAGCGATAAAAGAAAGGGAATAAAAGATAAGAAAGACAGGCAAACAGGGTTTTAATCAAATCAACAATACATTAAACCACACATTTAAATTAGTTAGGCTTGACCCTCGTCTTTTTTTTTTTTAAAAAAAAAGTGTCCCCAGCGGAGTCGCCAGCTGTTGCACCCCGAAAAATCCCGGCTTGGGGCTTCTCGATGTACAACGTGGAAAATTTTTGGAGCCGCCACCAATATTTTAATTTTAAGACCAAAACATTGAAAAAAGGTCTTTTGGACAAGGCGGATGGTCTTTGAAAACTAGAGATATAGGTTCGGGGGTCGATTACGCGCGAGGAAGGTGTTAGCACCGCGCACGTCCTTTCTACCGAAAGGGAACCTCTAATTAAATGTGTGGTTTTAACGTTTGATTTGAAAAATACCTAGATTTGCCTATTTATTTCTTGTTTGAAGACGAATGAGAAAACTTACTGGAAATTTTATTTTTGGTGAGAAAGGGGGGAAAAAGGGTTTTTTAGGAAAAGTGCTTGACGGGACTTGGCCCGCTCCTACGTATCTCCCGGTGCGATGGAGAATTCAAAGCTACGTAGTTCTTGGTTGTCTTTGAAAAGTTTTTTTGTTTTTTAATCTTTTTTGGTGAGTTTTTGAAATAGGACGAGCATTAGTGAATGATTAAACTAGCAGAGGCTATGATGAATCACTTACTAAATACTCAAAAGAGAGAGTTGTACCGCTAGTCAAACGAACGAAGGTTCTGATGGACTATTGATAACAACTCGTTTTTTATTATCTTTTTTGAAAGTGATTTTCGAAAGAGATTGATTCGCACGATGATCAAACTAACAAAGGTTATGATGGATCATCGTTTATTATTTTTAAGAGAAAAGGACATTGTCGCTAATAGCTAAACGAACAGAGGCTCTGATGAGCTACTAGCAACAATGGGTTTGAAAATGATTTTTGTTTGTTTTATGAAAATGATTGGTTTAGGGGGGTGAAAAGAATTTTTATTTGTGGCGCTTGACGAGAACGTGACTCGCTCCTACGTATCCCAAACGGGAATCAAAGCGACGTAGTTCTAAAAAATGTTTTTGAAAGGGTTTGAAAGGGGCAAGCTGAATCACCCGAGACCATCTTCACCACTTAGAACATGATGCACTAGGCATAAGTGGGAATCATATGGTTCGTCATCAACAATGGACGATAATACACAAGAACGAGTAGATAAACGCTATAGCTAAGTTAAATCACATGGATCACAATAACTAAATATTAACAAACGAAAAGACTGAAATACCTCTGATGAAGACAGATATTACGACTCTGGAGAACGCAAACCCCGACTAACCCTTGCAGGAGATCAGCTCAGACGGACCAACGGCGCGGATAGAGCAAAAATGAAGCGGAGAACTGGAAAATGAGATTTGCGAGAGTTGTCTTCCCAGATCTCGTGAAATGTCTCTGGAGCAATTCTTCTCAGATCTCGTGAAATGTGTGTGGAGCAATTCTTCTCTGATCTTGTGAGATGTGTGTGTGTATGTCTCTGATCTCGTCAAATCTGTGTCCCTGAAAATGTGATTTGAGGCTGCCTATTTATAGGCTTAGGAAAGCGTAGAATTTTTTAAAAAACATTTATTGCAAGGATGAATCGATTGTTTGATGAAGGCAAAATATAGTATAATCGATTCTTTGTTTTTGGAAATCATAAGAATCGATTATATGGCCTATGGAAAAAGGTAGGAATCGATTTTCAGGACATTTGGAGATCCTGAAAATCGATTATGTGGCCTTTGGAAATGTGTAGGAATCGATTCTTTATTTTTGGAAATGATAAGAATCGATTGTATGGCCTATGGAAAAAGGGAGGAATCGATTTTTGGCTCTTTAAAGTGGCCTGAAAATCGATTTCAAGGCCTATGAAAGGAGAGGGAAATCGATTTTCAAGACATTTATAATAGGTGAAAATCGATTCCATGTTTAGTTAAAGCAATGAGGAATCGATTCATGGCCTATGGAAAAGCTTGAAAATCGATTTCAAGGCCTATGAAATATACTATAAATCGATTCTTGGCCTTTGGAACAAAATAGAAATCAATTCTTGCTTTCCAAAAAAATGCTTTTAGGTCTTTGCCATGCATGCATAAAATATTTTTCAAAGCTTGCCATGCATGCATAACATATTTTTCAAAACCCTAATTTCTTAAAAAATGCATTCTAACCCTAAGAATGATTTCAAAAACTTTGGAGCGGTTTCTAGGATCCAAAATGCATAATTTATTTTTGTGTGGAAAGTTAGGGTTTGGACCTAAGCCGGACAAAATTGGGGTATGACAGCTTCATAGTGACATTTTCCAGTAATTTGACTCCAAAAAGCATGAGGGTGATACCCTTCTGGCCTGGCAGCTGGGTCTCTTGAATCATGTATTATCCACACATTAGCAAACCCCAATTTCTCACCAAATGCATCCAAGGACATTTCATAATCTTCAATAAAAAGCCTAAAGGACAACTTATCTTCAATAAGGCATAATGAACTTAAAAATTCACGAGTAAGTCCATCATAAGTGGCCCTTTTTGGTCTCAAAAAATCCAACAAACCAAGATTGTTCAATAACATTTTCACATTGTCCTCTATCCCTAGTGTTTCAAGAGTAATAATAAAGTGGGGATACCTCGTGGCGACTACCTTCCTTCCACCATGTGATTCAAACCACTTCCTTTGAGTTTTATTCTTGAAAATGATCCCGTATTCATTACTTGCACTCGAACCAGCCCTCTTTTTGCCTCTACCGGTAGAAGTACCGACAACATCAACACTTTTTACCTTTTTTGGAGCCATGGTTCGTGTTTTCTCAAATTGGGGCTTTAGGGTTTTGGTAAAATTTGGGATTTTTGGTGATTTTTTGGTGAAATAGGGTGGTTTTGGTGGTGGGTTTTGAAGATTGGGTGGTAATTTGGTGTTTGGATGAAGATTGAAGGTGGTTTATGGAGGTTTTGGTCTATGGGTTTGGTGGTGTGTGAATTTGGGTTTCTTGGGAGAGTGGATGAATGATGATTTTGATGGTTGGGTTTTGTAGAGGAGGTTGTGGGTAATTTTTTTGGGCTAAAATTTGTGATGTTTGGTGAACATTTGAATGTTTTTGAGGGATTTAAAGTTTTGGGTATGGGGGTTTTAGAGAAGAATAGAAGAAGAAGATGAGGGTTTAGAAGTGAGAGGAGTAGTGACTTACTTGGTATCTTTTGAGGAACACAAATTCAGCATCAGGTGGAGCACGGATCGTGCTTGGTCCATGCATGGATCGTGCTTCACTTTCGCAAAACGTGACAGCAGGTTTTTTTAATTCACGCACGGGTCGTGCTTGCCTGAGCACGGTTCGTGCGTGACTTTTGTAGCGCTTCTTTAACGTCATTGTCTTGACGGTTAAATAGAGCCTCTTTTGCTCAGGTTGGGTTATGAAGAACCAAGGTGGTTCCCTTCTCAATATCTTCACCCACATTATAAATCTTTAGCCTTTGGCCATTTACCTTGAATGGTCCGGTCTTTTCACTCCATATTTCACATGAACCAAAGGGGTATACCCTAAGGATTTTAAAGGGACCATATATCGTGGGCTTTTTATTAGTTTAATTCGAATTCACCAATGGGCTTGCCACTAACACTCCTACTTTTATTTATTTTTAACCCCTCTATGGACCAACCCACACACAATACCACACGTCTATTTTATTATTATATTTAACACACAATTCTAATATAATTAATCAAATAAACACACTAATAAATATTTAATTAATTTTTGGGGTGTTACAACTCTCCCCCACTTAAAAGGATTTCGTCCTCGAAATTTTTACCTGTCAACGTGAACACTCTGCCGCTAGCTCGCTCCTTCTTCGGCTTCTGGCACTGGCTGCTGATGTGCCCCTCCTCGTTGCAGTTAAAGCAGACACTCCCCTTGTGCATGCATGCAGCACTCTTATGACCAATCTTCCCGCACTTGAAACACATTACGCCCGCAGGAGCGTCTCCCCCACTTGACTTCTGGCCCTCAGCAACTCTCGGTCCACCTCTCTCAGCAGGAACAGCATACGGCTTGCTCCGGTCCTGACGCTTGTTCTTCTCATTAAGGATCTTGCGATGAGCGTTGTGATCCTCCTCATATATCCTGCAGCTGTCGATCAAGTCAGCGAATGTACGGATCTTCTGGTAGCCGATCGCCTTCTTGATCTCCGGCTTCAACCCATTTTCGAACTTTATGCACTTAGAAAATTCTGCCGTCGCCTCACTATAGTGCGGGTAGAACTTCGCCATCTCCACGAACTTCGCCGCATACTCCGTTACAGACTTATCCCCCTGCTTCAGCTCTAAGAACTCAATTTCCTTCTTTCCGCGGACGTCCTCCGGATAGTACTTCCTCAAGAACTCCCTACGAAACACGACCCAGGTGACCTCCTCACTTGCGGCCTCCAACCTTCGACTGGCCTCCATCCACCAATCATCGGCTTCCTCAGCCAACATGTGGGTGCCATACCGGACCTTCTGCGCCACGGTGCAGTCCATCACCCGAAAGATGCACTCCATCTCCTTCAGCCACGCCAAAGCTCCATCGGGATCATATCTCCCCTTGAACACCGGCGGGTTCTCTCTCTGAAACGTAGCTAAGCTACGGGACCCAGCATTCTCACCACCACCTTGCTGACTCTGCACCGCCTGTGCCATAGCTTCCAAAGCGGCAGCGATCGCACGGTCGTTCCTCCCCGCCATCACAACTTAATGCTGCAGAAGCAAACAATAGTCAGAATAAAATACAACAGTTGGTCGTACACCGACACAACGACTCGACGACTTGGCCGGACGGACCAACCATTGCTCTGATACCACTAATGTAACACCCTTTATTCTACCCATCATTTATTCATAATTTATCAGAGTTTTTCGCGCCTAAAGAGTGTCACACTTTTCAACGTACAACAAAACCTCGTAGTTTTCTCAAAACATGCAGCGGAATTATTCAACATCGCTAAAAACATTAACAACCGACAAAGTGCAAGTTGCACCAATTACAAAAAGATTCAACATCAATTAAAACTATAAACGTCCCTTCCCCGAGTGCTACCTATCAGAGCAGACGACACCAGGAAACGAAGACTACAATATTCACTCGGACTCACTTATAAAGTAACAACCACAAAAAGGGGTGAGATTCCATACGATATAAGAAGTATATGAAAGACCACATACAAAGCTCGAGACATCAATTAATCACAGCAAGCAACATCACTCTTAACAGTTAATAACAGTTAAGTATACATTAACACGTCACTTTCACAACAACACGTCACTTTAACAACAACACGTCGCTTAAACAACACATCACAATGGCCAAACAACTTCATTCGATCAGTCATGCAATATGAATGCGATATGAGACTCAAACAATGCACATGCATGTGGTACCAACCTACGTCACTGGCCAAGGGCCTAATTTTCGTCGCTGGCACAAGGGCCTAAATATCATCGCTGGCCAAAGGCCTAATTTTCTCGTCGCTGGCACAAGGCCTAATGTTCATGGTATGCATGCGTCTCAATGATGTATGTACAGCAGTCAAACAATCACACATCAACGTCACTGGCCATAGGCCTAAACCACATCACTGGCCGAAGGCCTACAACATCAAACAACTCAAAGGTGTGGGCCATTCGGCGGTACCCACGACAACACAAACAACACAACATCTCCAGCAATTAACAGCTTGAAACCACAACACTTTTCCAAAACATTTAGAGTTGACGACCACTTTTGAAAAGACACCGGGGACAAGCGACAAATTTTCCAAAATATTTGGGACGACGACATTTATTTTTGTTCTAAAACAGTAACTTTCAACAGCCAACAATTTCCAGAAAATTAAACCATTTTGACTGATATTAGAATATTCAGTTAGGCCTCTGAATAAGCTTTCCAGAACATTTTGAATCGTTTAAAACGGACTCCCGAGTGAAAAGATATCGCAAAAACAAAACAGTAACATCCTAGGCAACACAGCAGGATTTCGGCGCCCAGCGGCAGGGAGCTGGCGCCCAGGCACTGGCGCAGGATTTGGCGCCCAGAGAAGGGGATCCAACCAAATTTTCGCAAAAGTGAACAATTCGCACAGGAGCAAGAATGGAATAACTCAATATGATTAGGCAAGGCATCCAGCAAAGGCGCGGACCAAAACACCAAGAGAAACAGGATAGGGCTTGGCGCCCATGGGTAGGGATCCGAAGACAGCAACACAACACAGAATGGCAACACAGCAAACTGGCGCCTAGGGGAGGGGCGCCTAGTGACCATCCAGAAAAATGCAGTTTTTTGACCAAACCCAACGCCCCCAACACCCAAACAATATCACCACACGGAAACACAACTTGGGAACGCAACACGGGCAGCCAAACTTAGGCGCCCTTGGCGCCCATACACTAGGAACCACAAACAACACAGCAACACAGCGCCACCCAGGGAACATGGCGCCCAGGCACAGGGCGCCTAACTCAGCAACTAGAACATTGGCGCCCATGGCGCCCAGGAACAGTGTTTTCAGCATTTTTTTCAATTTCAAACCACCAAATCATCTCATCAATTCAATTTATTCACTAATTTGAAACACCAAGATTAAATCACCAATATAAACATCAAATCATCATGGTCACCTCCAATCATTATCAATCAAAACATCATCAAAATCCTTACTCAAACACTTGGCATGCAAAGTCATAAATTCTCAACAACAAATCATCATATGGCAACAATTATTATTATGAGCATAACAACATATCATTTAGGCATAGGGATGTGAGGAAATCGAGCATACATCAAATCACTCAACAAGGCACACAATCATAGGAAGCATCAATCTCATAACACAATTTTTCAAGATATAACACACATGTGATCATATATTTATTATTTCATCAACAAGGCAAGTAATCATGGAGCATGCGATTTTCAAGATAACACCATGGTGATCAAGACACCCTAAAACCCCACATGTAGATCCCTCATAAACCCTTATATTGAATTAAATCCCACCCTTACCTTAGCCCTTAGGAGTTGAAACAAGTGAAACCCTAGCTTTTCTCCCTCCTCCAAGGTTGCGCCTCCACTCCTCCTTCTTCTCCTATGGCCGCGCCCCTCTTCTCCTTTCTCTTCTCTCTATTTCGCTATTTTCTTTCTCTTAGGCACAAATGAGCTAAACCTAAAATTCTCAGCTTAAGTATGCTTGGGCTTGGATCGTGGGCTTTTTATTAGTTTAATTCAAATTCACCAATGGGCTTGCCACTAACACTCCTACTTTTATTTATTTTTAACCCCTCTATGGACCAACCCACACACAATACCACACGTCTATTTTATTATTATATTTAACACACAATTCTAATATAATTAATCAAATAAACACACTAATAAATATTTAAATAATTTTTGGGGTGTTACAGGACTTCCCATAAATTATTTTAAAAGGAGTCATTCCTATGGGAGTCTTGTAAGCTTTCCGATATGCCCAAAGAGTATCATCAAGCTTTATTGACCTGTCCTTCCGAGAGACAGACACAGTTTTTTCAAAAATGCTTTTTATCACTCTATTTGAGACCTCAACCTGGCCACTAGTTTGGGGATGGTAGGGTGTTGCAACTTTATGCTTGACCCCAAACTTTTGTAAAACTTTCTCAAACTATTTTGAAATGAAATGAGATCCCCCATCACTTATGACCACTCTTGGGACCCCCAATCTTGGAAAAATTATCTTTTTGAAAAATTTTATGACCACTTGTGCATCGTTTGTTGGTGAAGCAATGGCTTCGATCCATTTAGACACATAGTCGACTGCAACAAGGATATACTGATTTCCAAAAGAAGACGGAAATGGTCCCATAAAATCAACCCCCCAGACGTCGAAAATTGCGACCTCTAGAATGTTGTTTAGGGGCATTTCGTTCCTTTTGGAAATGCTCCCAGTGCGTTGACACTGGTCACATTGAGAGACAAAACGATGCACATCTTTAAAAAGAGATGGTCACCAGAAACCAGAATGAAGAATTTTAAAAGCTGTCTGAGAACTGGTGTGGCCACCATAAGATGAAGAGTGACAAAACATTAAAATATTACTTACCTCGTCCTCTGGGATGCACCTTCTAAAAATATCATCTGACCCTATTTTGAAAAGATAAGAGCCATCCCAATAGTAATGCTTGACAAACTTCTTCTTTTGTTGATAATTTAGTTCTGGAGGTAACACCCCAGCCTCAAGATAGTTTACAAAGTCTGCATACCATGGTGCTTCAACTTGCACCAATGAGAATAACTGCTCACCGGGAAAGAGTCATCAAGTGGTGGTTCATTCTCATTATTTTCTTGTAATCTTGAAAAATGATCAGCAACCACATTTTCAGTACCTTTCTTGTCCCTGATCTCAAGGTCAAATTCCCGGAGAAGTAGGATCCACCGGATCAACCTCGGCTTAGCATCTTTCTTGTTCAACAAATACTTGATTGCCGAGTGATCCGTATAAATGATGATTTTGGATCCTACCAAGTACTGCCTGAACTTGTCAATGGCAAAGACTACCGCCAACAATTCTTTTTCAGTAGTGGTGTAGTTTACCTAAGCTTCATCTAGAGTTCTGCTTGCATAGTAAATGGCATGCATTTTCTTGTCCTTCTTTTGTCTAAGAACTGCCCCAACTGCATAGTCACTTGCATCACACATAATTTCGAATGGAAGATTCCAATCGGGTGGCTGCATGATTGAGGCAGTGGTCAAGGCTTCCTTCAACCTGCAAAAAGCTTCTAAACACATTTCATCAAAAACAAAAGCTGCATCCTTAAGGAGCAAGCATGTTAGTGGTTTAGAAATTTTTGAAAAGTCTTTTATAAAACGGCGGTAAAAACCCGCATGAGCTAAGAAACTTCTGACTTCTTTGACCGAGGTAGGTGATAACTCTATTTTATATAGGTTATTTATGCTCTTAATACTTAAGTCAAGCTCACTTCTCAAGTAATTTTAGTACTTAAATATGTGAATATGTGATTATTAGAGTAAATACAGGTTATAAGTCAATTCCCTAAACCTTGGGCATAATCAATGCCTTTGTGAATATGTTTGATGTTTTGCCTTAGTGCTGCAGCGGTATGTTATCAAGGAGACGCTACAGCGTTATAAGGCGGCTGGCCATTGAGATATTTGTGTGACCACTTGATGAAATGATGAGTCATCACCCTTATCTCTTCTTCTCAACTTGATATTTTGACTTCCAAGTGGGTGCAAAACTACACTTGACGCCTCCTAAATGGAACCCATGTGATAGTTGGTGACTTTCATCATTAGCACTTTTTGTAAAGTAGCTTTATGATTATAAGGATAATATCTAGTTTTATGATTATGAGTGAAGATAATATTTAATAAAGACTTAGTTAAATTAGAGTAGATTGCTTCATAGATAGAATAGCTAGATATCCATACGTAGAGAGAGTTTTAACTTGGAGGAAACTAACTTGACATTTTTAGTCTTCCTCCATTGTTATTCCACTCTTGAAGCTTTTATTTTTAGTATAGTTTTTAGATTTCATTCAAGGGTTGCTCACGCCATAACTTCATCCAACGTATATGACTTGGGATTCTTGGAGTGTATCTTTTGCAACACTTCTCCTCTTGTCTTCCTACGGTAATATAAGCTTGTTTGTTTATATTGTGTTGATGAAGCTTGTTATGAGCTAACCACTTTGTAGTTGGATTTCTCTTAAGTATTGTAATGAACCTTGAGTAGCTTTTATATAATAGTATGATGTTTATGTTTTATTCCTTGCGTTATAATGTTTTCAACTTTGTTTTGGGAATGATCAACTAAAACAAGGGAGCTTTGTGGGTACAGACATGGTTCACAAAGAGAACTCAAGGAATGATATGAATGAAAACCATTTAAAGACATTTAAATGAAGTACTACTGAATCCTAGACATAGGAGAGTAATAGTTCATAAGGTAAATGCTGTAAGGACTTAATATACAGGGGTAAAACTTATTTAGAGCCTAGACATAGGAGTCTTGTAACATAGCCCTGACGACAGTGACTGAAAGGCACGCCGCCATGCCGCTACAGCGTCTACGGATTCTGAAGCGCTACAACGCTTAACGCTACAGCATCTAGTATTATAGAAAACTACTCTTGGGAATTTACATACAACTGAGCTATCCAACTCACTCTTAAATACTTTCAATTCAATACTGTTTTATTTACATTTATGTTAATCACAATGACAATACTTGTTGAAAACTTGTATTTGTTACTTGTTTTGCTCACTAGCTAAATTACTAATTTGAATATAGAAGTAAACTCAACAATCTCCGTGGGAACGATCTTTACTTATCATTATATTACTTGTTGCGATTGTGTAAACTTGCACATCACCTTTTCGCACAACAAGTTTTTGGCGCCGTTGCCGGGGATTGTGATAGTTAATTTCTATTGTTTAGTTAGTAAGTTTAGTTAGTTTAGATTATTTTATTTAGCGTGTTCTGTTTTTCCAGAATTTATTTATTTATTTTGTATTGTGTTTTGTGTTAGTAGTGTGTTTCTCTTTGTTGTTATTTGCGTTTAGTTGGGAAAAAAATCCACTTTATGCCATGGACCATTGGAATTTTTACTTCATGCAAGCAAGGAATGCTCAACAACAATTTGACAACTATGATTTCCATGGGAGTGAATATGAAATGGGCTGTTATGAGACAAATTTCATGCCCATGACATCCCAAAATTTGGATTATGGCATGGAAAATGTTGTGCGTGAGCAAGATTCAAGTTGTCAAGCTCAAACCGAAGGATTCCAAGAGACCAACTTCCATGAATTTGTAGCTCAATCTCGTGAGGATATCAAAGTGGCTAGTGACAACTTTCAAGCTTCATGCAAAAATATAGATGCTCACTTTAAGACTATAATGGAGCATCTAAAAGAAGAGAGTTGTGTTGAAGAAGTGGTTGAGCTAGAAGAAAAGAGTTGTGTTGAAGAGGTGGTTGAGCAAAAGAAAGAAAAAAGTGTAGAGTTTGAAGATGATTGTTATCATTTGGGCAACTCTGATTTTAAAGAAATTTTTGCTCAATCCATTGAATCCACTGAATTAGTTGAGCAAGAGGAAGAAAAAGAGAATGTAGAGTATGAGCTTAAATATGGTCATGTGGAAATTTTGGAAGAAAAACAATTTTTTTTTGAAGTTGTAGAAAAAGAAAAATTCAAAAATAGTGACAAGGAAGAGAAACCAAGGTTGAGGAATGAAAAAAGCCATGTGACAAGTGAGACTCAACCCTTGGTACTTAAAGAAAATATCCCTCCGCGAGATGAGCTTCAATTTTTTCAAAAGAGGGAGAATTCCTATCCCAAAAGCTTATTGGTTGGGGCATGGGAACACTTGCTTACATATGCCAAATACATGGGATTTCTGACCAAAAAGAGAAAGCGGAAGGATGATATTTTCTTCTTGTCCTATTATCCACCCTAACTTGGGTTTTGAATGTCAAGTCTAGCTAAGGACTCTTAAACAAAGCGCTACTGGGAGGCAACCCAGATTTTTAGGACTAATTATGTTTTCTATGTGTTTTTGTTTTTACTATTGCAGGTATGAATAAGAAGACTTGTGGTATGTATGTGCTGTCAATTATGCAGAATTCTGACGCTGTAGCACCATGTGCTATAAGGTGCCGCTATAGCATTAGTATCAGAAGGCAGTGCTGCAGCATCTGTTGTAGCACCAAAGAAAGCTTCAAGAACAAAAATGGTTGCCAAAAAGAGGTCAAGGGTCCTTGATTCTGCTGTGAAGGAACTGGATTCTGTTGTGGCCAAAACAGATGATTGGCTCCCTCCTACTCCACTAGAGCCTCTATTGGCCAAAGATTCAAATCAAGAAGCTATTTTGCAAAAGGTCGATGCTACAGCACCAAAGGGATACACCAAAGGAGATATCTACCACAAGACTTAGTCTGGCTGAAGACTCTTAAAGCAAGCGCTCCTGGGAGGCAACCTAAGGTTCTTAAACTAACAATTTTCTGTTTTTAATTTTTCTTTTGTGCAAGAGTGAATTTTGTGAAGTGAGACACTGTGATAACAATCAAATAGGATTGTTATTACCTCTTATTTCAAGCCTAAATCATTGTTAATTCTCAAGCAATTTGGTGATTAGTGTTGTAAATATGTTAATTTATGAATAATATATGGTGCATGCTTATGTTTGTTAAATGGGCACTTTTATGCCTATTTGTAGTCTAATGCGTGTGTTCAATTGCTGCAGCACCTGTTGTGGTAGCAATGTTCCAATTGCGTAACATGAGAGAGAAAGTGGCAAGGAACACGGAAATCAAGGCAAGGACAGCTGTCAGTGTGTGCCAGGCGTGGGTGTGCGTGCAGGTCAGAGAATATTCGGTGGTGACCTAGGGATTTGGGTAAAAAGGACCTTTTGCCCTCATAAAAGGACAAAAGGCGCCTCCCAAATTAGGTTTTCCTCCAATCCCAAGGCTCCCCTATAAAAAGGCACTCACTCCCATGAGCTAGGGTAAGCCGAATTCCAGAGGTTGAGGAATTGCCTCCAGTCTTCGTGCCTCCATTGTTACTTAGAAGCAATTGCTGGAATATTGATTGCTGCAGCAATCCTGGAACTACTTCATCTTTGAAGAAGCTACACTTTGAGAGCTGGGAACGTTTGATGGTTCTCCATTGAAGCCTTCTCCAGAGCAAGACGTGAAGCTGAACTTCTCTCCTAGGGATTTTGTATGAAAATGCTTTTCTCTTTGATGTTTAGTTTAGTTGTAGTATTGTGTAAGCTCAATATGAGCTAAACCTCTTTTGTTGGGATGCTTTTATGAAGATAATGAAGTTACTTTGATTTTGATGTTTGTGTTATTGTGTTGAGCATTTTATCTTGTGTGTGTTAATATATCCATCTTAGATTAGGATTGGCCGTCTAATCTAAGTAGAATTGCATTCTCAGGAATGGCTTGCATTTAGATCTTCACAAGATAACATGGTATGTTGCATTATTAGGAATACATATGCTCCTTGCTTGAATTCTAGGAATAGAAGAGGCATAAGCCATGAGGTATAACACTTAGGTGTAATGCTGCTTGTTCTTCAGTAGCCTAGGGTAATAATCATTCTCTGTTAGTTAGGAATACGTCAGAGTGACTAAAGCCTAGTGTATATTGCATAAGGAATTATGCGCATTGCGGCAGCACCTAGTGCTGCAGCACTTAACACAGCATCTGATCATTGTAATGGATTTATTGACATATTGCATCTCAACTTGTTCCAACCTTGACATTCATCACCCTGATACTTTTTACCTTATTGTTGTTACCCAATTTGTGTGTCATTTACTTTTGTTACCAAATCACTAATTGTTACCTTGATTAAACTCTTGTTTGGCAAATTAATCCTCGTGGGAACGATCTCACTTATCACTTTATTACTTATTGTGATTGTGTACACTTGCACAAGAAACAATTACATGTTTCAAAAGATTGCAACAAGTTTTTGGCGTCGTTGCCGGGGATTAAATTGATTAAACACTGTTTAATTAATTGGCAATTTAGTGATTTCTTTTGTTGCTAATTCTAGTGCTGTGTTTTTGGCTATTTCAGTAAGTTAATTGCTGCAGCAAAGGTTGCTGCAGCATATGTACAGACACAGATCACCAGAATATCAACTTCATCCTGAGATAGAAAGGTTGTTTAGAAGGCTGCGCAGGACTCAACAGACTCAAGGGTTCATAGAATTGGGCAGAGCTGCTGCCATGGCTTCTCAGCATGGTTCTCAACATGGATATGGAGAAGGCCAAGGACCACGTACTAATTGGTCTGGATCTGAATATACTGGAACTGAACATGGTGAGCCATTTCATAGGCAACAACTCATCAACCAAACAGTCATAGGCATGGCTAATGACAGGGACAGACCTATGAGGGATTATGCTGTTTTTGACCCTCAAACTATGCAAACTAGCATAGTAAGGCCTGAACTTGCCACAACTCATTTTGAATTCAAGCCTATGATGTTCCAAATGCTTCAAACAATTGGGCAATTTGGTGGAGGACCTACTGAGGACCCACACTTTCACCTAAAACAATTTGTAGAAGTTTGTAGTAATTTCATACTCCCTGGTGTTTCTGATGATGCTTTTAAACTTAAGTTGTTCCCTTATTCCTTGAAGGATAGAGCTAAGGTTTGGTTAAACTCCTTAGAACCTAACTCTATCACTACTTGGAATGAGATGGCAGAAAAGTTTATGACAAAATACTTTCCACCAATCAAAAACGCCAGAATGAGGACTGAAATTACATCATTTAGACAAACTAAATTTGAATCATTGTTTGAAGCATGGGAAAGATATAAGGAATTGCTTAGGAAATGCCCTCACCATGGACTACCTGTTATTGTTCAAATGGAAACTTTCTACAATGGGCTGGAACCTCAAACTAGACTCATGCTTGATGCCACATCTGGAGGAGTGTTGCTTAACGGTTCTTACAATGATGCATACAATTTAATAGAGACTATTGCTGCAAATAGCTACCAATGGCCCACAGCTAGGGTCAGTGCTCAAAAGAAGGTAGCTGGAATGCATGAAGTAAGTGAGGTTACAGCTTTATCAGCTCAAGTAGCATCCCTCACTAACATGATGAAGAATTTCAGCACAGCAAGTGCTGCAGCACCTTCTGCTGCAGCAGTAGTTACAGCATCAGCAATTGAGCAAGCTCCCCCAGGGACAGCTAGTTGTGTGTATTGTGGAGGTGGTCACTTGTATGAAGAATGCCCAACCAACCCTATTTCAGTCAACTATGTGGGGTACAACAGAAACAACAATCCATATTCCAATACCTACAACCCTGGATGGAAAGATCATCCAAATTTTAAATGGAGCAACAATGCTACAGCAACTGCTCCAGCACCAGCAACTCCACCAGGATTCCATGCTCAACCCAAGCAAGCAGCACCAGCAGCTGATAACTCCATGGAAGCAATGCTTAAAGCCTTCATGAATGACACCAAAACTCAGTATCAAACTCAAGGGGCTGCTATTAAGAACTTGGAGAATCAAATTGGCCAATTAGCTACTGCTCTTTCCCAAAGACCAAGTGGGTCATTGCCATCCACTACTGAACCTTCATCTTCAAAAGGGAATGAGACTTGCAAAGCTATATCCTTGAGGAGTGGGAAGGACTTGAAAGGACCATCTACTGATCCTAGTGATGGCAATGCAATAAAAGAAAAAGATAAAAAAGAGAAACAAAGAGCACCAGATGCTGTTACAGTTGATGCTGCAGCACCTGATGCGGTAGAAATTCCATCAAAGATTGCTGATCAAGTTTTGCCTGATCCACCTTATCCTCAAAGGCTGAAAAAGGCACAACAAGATAAGCAATTTGGCAAATTTCTGGAGGTGCTAAAACAACTTCACATCAATGTTCCTTTGGTTGAAGCACTTCAACAAATGCCCAATTATGCAAAGTTTATGAAAGATGTGCTATCCAAAAGGAAGAGACTTGGAGATTTTGAAACAGTGGCTATGTCAGAAGAGTGTAGTATGATCATGTAGAACAAGCTTCCAAGCAAGTTGAAGGATCCAGGCAGTTTCACTATTCCATTTTCAATTGGTGAAAGTTATACTGGCAGAGCTCTTTGTGACTTAGGTGCAAGCATCAATTTGATGCCTAAGTCTATCTTTGATCAGCTTGGTATAGGTGTTGCCAGACCTACAACTGTTACCTTACAGCTTGCAGACAGATCTGTTGCTCATCCAGAAGGCATTATTGAGGATGTCCTGATAAAGGTTGATAAATTTGTATTTCCTGCTGACTTTGTAATTTTAGATTTTGTTGCAGATAAGGAAGTACCTATTATTCTTGGAAGACCTTTCTTGGCTACTGGAAAGACTCTAATTGATGTGCAAAAGGGAGAATTGACTATGAGAGTCAATGATCAAGAGATCAAGTTCAATAGTTTAAATGCTCTCAAGTTCCCTGACCAAGGAACTGAGGAGTGCTCTTATGTGATGTCTCTTGATTCTATGGTTCAGAAACACTTCCACAAGCAAAATGATCATCTAGTAAAGGCTCTCTCTGAGAGTGATAAGAGTGAACTGGTGGAAGAAGGTATTGTGCACAAGGAGGCTGAAGTGAAAGAATTATGGAGTAGGCACTATGAATCTCTTGATCTTGGGGATTCTAATCTCAAACACAATGTGCCTTCTATTGAAAAACCTCCTGTGCTTGAATTGAAAGAGTTGCCCAAGCACCTGAAGTATGGCTATTTAGGGGAAAATGATTCCTTGCCTGTGATCATTGCTTCTGATTTATCCCAAAGTCAAGAGCACGATCTCATTAATACCCTAAAGAGGCATAAGAAGGCAATTGGGTGGCAAATGGCTGACATCAAAGGGATTAGTCCTACCATCTGCATGCATAAAATCATTCTTGATGAAAATGCTAAGAATAGCATTGAGGGGCAGAGGAGACTGAATCCTATCATGAAAGAAGTGGTGAAAAAGGAGATTATCAAATGGCCATTCAAACTGGCAAAGGTGTACCCTCATGGAGCTGTAGAGTTGTATAGTGAGTCAAGTGGAAATACCTTCAAGGTCAATGGTCAAAGAGTGAAGAAATACTATGGTGAACCAATGATGGGATGCAATTCCATCACCTCTATCAAGGATCCATGATCTATGAAGAAAGTCTGGCTGAGGACTCTTAAACCAAGCGCTACTGGGAGGCAGCCCAGGGTTTTTAATAAATTGGGTGTGTTGTTGTTTTGGTGTTTGTGTTGCAGGAGTCAAGTTCCAGCATTTGAAAGTTTGAGGGTGTGACAGCAGTTGGTGCTGCAGCATTGCTCTTAGCAAGGTTGCTGCAGCAATTGAACCAGAAAAGAAGGCTGAAGCTGAAAAGAGATCAAAGGAAGCGCTGGAATTTGTGCTTGCCCACAAGAAGGCAAGTGTTTCTGATGCTGGCCCTGCTGTTGCAGATGCAGGTCCAGTGCTGCAGCAATCTGATGCTGTAGCAATAGAAGCCGCAAAAACACCAGAGGCCCCTGAGATCAAATCTCCAAGAGTTTGGAAGCCAATCAGGAGAGGCACAGCAACAAGACAAAGCCCAAGAAACAAATGAGGAGCCCCTGCACCCTTATCTTTTAATTTCTGTCTTTAAAATTCTGTTTTTGTCTTGTTAGCCCTTGAATTAAATAAGAATGTATTGTGTTTGTGTCAGTGTCAGTTTGTGTTTCTTTGTTTTATTTCTGTTTTGCTTTAAAATAGGTCTCTCCCTAAATTGCATGAGCAGTGGGGACACTGCAAGGTCTTAAGTGGGGGGAGGACCTAGGGTCATTGTAATATATCAGCATGCCTAGTTAGTTGAATTTCAGTTGTTAAGTTGAGCAAAACTTAGTGATGAATTGGTGAGAACTGAGTGATTAGTGCCCCTGTTTGTGAGTGAACTCTATTGCTCCTGTTTTTACACTTTGCATGAAACTTAGGAATGACTTAGTAAGTTAGAAATGATCTGAAGCTAGGCTAGATGTAGGTAGACTTAGAGACTTGCCAAAATTTTTATTAAAAACTTAGGGTAGCATAGGAAACTAAGTTTGGGGGTTCTCTAAGCTATATTAAGCCAAAGCATGAAAGAATGGGTTTAGGCTAAGTGCACATAATTTAATTTGTTGTATTGTATTGTAAATATGTGTAATTGTTGTCATTGCCCATTGATGAAAAAAAAAAGTGAAATAAGCTGCCATTTAGAGCTGAGTAGGGAGGCTATTCTGTGGAGACACATTATAGTTTCAGTCAAAAGGATTATGAATGGTAGTTAGGTTGATTGTGAAGTAGGGAGGCCAATTTGTGGAGACACTCTTTGGTTTCAGTCGAAATAAGCAGTCAACCTGTGAGAAAAGTGAGGATAAATAAGGGCAATGCAACAACAATGTCAAGTATGGTTTGTCTTTAAAATTCTGTTTTGTTACATATTGCTGCAGCAACTGTTGCTGCAGCACTAAATCCCAAGTTGTAATAAGTGCACTGGCCTAGAATCCCATAGCTGCTAATTCAAAGCCCTTTGTCATGCTTATCCCCCCTTTCTGTGATAAATTGTTAGTCTACCCTTAGTTTTGAAACATCTTTGGCTATCTCAAAAGAAAGCCTCTCTAGTTTTTAGTTAAGTGAAATTTTGAACCTTGCTATGCTTTGAACTAAGTTGAATGTCACACACACACTATTGAGCAGGAGTAATTTAATTAGGAAACTTATCATTCAGTGGGCTGCAAGTGAGTGACCAATCTGAAAGTTGTATGCTCAGCTTAATATTCTGTTTGTGTGCCTTTGTTGATATTCATCTATCTAGTGTTTGCTGGTGTAGTGCTTGTCTGTGTCAAGTGTCATTGCTTGAGGACAAGCAATGGTTCAAGTTTGGGGGTGTGATAACAATCAAATATGATTGTTATTACCTCTTATTTCAAGCCTAAATCATTGTTAATTCTCAAGCAATTTGGTGATTAGTGTTGTAAATATGTTAATTTATGAATAATATATGGTGCATGCTTATGTTTGTTAAATGGGCACTTTTATGCCTATTTGTAGTCTAATGCGTGTGTTCAATTGCTGCAGCACCTGTTGTGGTAGCAATGTTCCAATTGCGTAACATGAGAGAGAAAGTGGCAAGGAACACGGAAATCAAGGCAAGGACAGCTGTCAGTGTGTGCCAGGCGTGGGTGTGCGTGCAGGTCAGAGAATATTCGGTGGTGACCTAGGGATTTGGGTAAAAAGGACCTTTTGCCCTCATAAAAGGACAAAAGGCGCCTCCCAAATTAGGTTTTCCTCCAATCCCAAGGCTCCCCTATAAAAAGGCACTCACTCCCATGAGCTAGGGTAAGTCGAATTCCAGAGGTTGAGGAATTGCCTCCAGTCTTCGTGCCTCCATTGTTACTTAGAAGCAATTGCTGGAATATTGATTGCTGCAGCAATCCTGGAACTACTTCATCTTTGAAGAAGCTACACTTTGAGAGCTGGGAACGTTTGATGGTTCTCCATTGAAGCCTTCTCCAGAGCAAGACGTGAAGCTGAACTTCTCTCCTAGGGATTTTGTATGAAAATGCTTTTCTCTTTGATGTTTAGTTTAGTTGTAGTATTGTGTAAGCTCAATATGAGCTAAACCTCTTTTGTTGGGATGCTTTTATGAAGATAATGAAGTTACTTTGATTTTGATGTTTGTGTTATTGTGTTGAGCATTTTATCTTGTGTGTGTTAATATATCCATCTTAGATTAGGATTGGCCGTCTAATCTAAGTAGAATTGCATTCTCAGGAATGGCTTGCATTTAGATCTTCACAAGATAACATGGTATGTTGCATTATTAGGAATACATATTCTCCTTGCTTGAATTCTAGGAATAGAAGAGGCATAAGCCATGAGGTATAACACTTAGGTGTAATGCTGCTTGTTCTTCAGTAGCCTAGGGTAATAATCATTCTCTGTTAGTTAGGAATACGTCAGAGTGACTAAAGCCTAGTGTATATTGCATAAGGAATTATGCGCATTGCGGCAGCACCTAGTGCTGCAGCACTTAACACAGCATCTGATCATTGTAATGGATTTATTGACATATTGCATCTCAACTTGTTCCAACCTTGACATTCATCACCCTGATACTTTTTACCTTATTGTTGTTACCCAATTTGTGTGTCATTTACTTTTGTTACCAAATCACTAATTGTTACCTTGATTAAACTCTTGTTTGGCAAATTAATCCCCGTGGGAACGCTCTCACTTATCACTTTATTACTTATTGCGATTGTGTACACTTGCACAAGAAACAATTACACGTTTCAAAAGATTGCAACAAGTTTTTGGCGTCGTTGCCGGGGATTAAATTGATTAAACACTGTTTAATTAATTGGCAATTTAGTGATTTCTTTTGTTGCTAATTCTAGTGCTGTGTTTTTGGCTATTTCAGTAAGTTAATTGCTGCAGCAAAGGTTGCTGCAGCATATGTACAGACACAGATCACCAGAATATCAACTTCATCCTGAGATAGCCAAATCAAATGATAATTAAGTAATTTTTGAGTAAGGCAGCCTTGTGTAAACAATGAAATGGTTTTATTGCTGCTTTTACACAAAAATCCAAGCGTAGTGAAGAACCTAGTTAGCTAAGGAGGGTATCTAGGTAATTTTACACACTCATTCCTCCATCGTTGCACAATAGCACAACCTCTTCTTCCTCTCTCCGTCGCACACCATCCTTGCAACAGCAAACCACCATGCTGCACCACGCCGCACCACGTCAACTGATAGTATCGACAGTAGTTGTAGCTGGTTTCTCCATGGTTTGGTTTCTCTTTGAAGTGGCTGAATATAATCTTGTTACTCTACTATGTCACATCCTCATTGCCCTTATGCTTATCCTCTTTGTTTGGCATAATGCAGCTGGTCTTGTTACCTGGTAATCTAACCTTGTCCCTTGATGATTGA
Source organism: Astragalus membranaceus (assembly GCA_039519185.1). Lineage (NCBI taxonomy): Eukaryota > Viridiplantae > Streptophyta > Magnoliopsida > Fabales > Fabaceae > Astragalus > Astragalus membranaceus. The sequence goes on from CM076849.1 coordinate 182,634,886, forward strand.
TTCTAATTCAATTTGTGCATTAGATCTGTACTAATTCTGGACACCATCGAACGTGGTCTCCGTAGTAAACTCACTGTAAGTAAATCTCTTCACTCACCTGTTCGATAAAATGCCTAAACCAAAACACCATAACTATAATTTATCAGAAACTATAACCACAAATATGCATTCTGCAGTTACTGGACAGTAACCACAGAATGCATATTTGTGGTTACTGGAATCCAACTAGTGTTTCTAATTTGATTATGTTCTTGTTTCACATTGAATTGTCATTTCTTTCAAGTTTATTTTTAGATAAAATAATTTTCTCTTAACTTTTATGATGTTGTTTGGTATTAGTGATTTGCACATTGGTAAATTCCTTTAGAGTTATATGAGCTTTTAGAGTTTTACATTTGTTGATTTTTGTCCCCTCTTTATTTTTGATAAAGTGTTAGTGGTGCTTTGTGCCACCTGAAAATTGAGTACAGAATCTATGGATGATTCTATTTTAGTTGTTTGGTAGTGATCAATAAAGTACTTTGTCATTAACTCTTCATACGTGAAATGTGTACTAACATCAGAAATTTTCTTGTTGCTAAATGCTTTTGATCTGATTTTCAGGCATTTGTTGCTGCAATATATTACAGTTATATGAGCTTTTAAAATTTCTGTTCCAATAACCACAAATACGCATTCTGCGGTTACTGGACAGTAACCACAGAATGCATATTTGTGGTTACTGGAATCCAACTAGTGTTTCTAATTTGATTATGTTCTTGTTTCACATTGAATTGCCATTTCTTTCAAGTTTATTTTTAGATAAAATAATTTTCTCTTAACTTTTATGATGTTGTTTGGTATTGGTGATTTGCACATTGATAAATTCCTTTAAGTCGTTTTTCTGCAGATTTTAAAATGCTTGGAGTTGATGCACTTGCTGAAGCAACCAGCTTTACACATTTACTTGCTCGTAAGTCGCTTGTTTCTTTGTCTGATATTGGGAAAGTATCCAAATTGATCATGGCAATAACTTGTGATAGGTGCCATGGTGGATGTCTCGTTTTTTTGTGAAAAATCTTTCTCTGATTTTTCACTATTTGTAGTTGTACCTATTGAAAGTTACAAACTAGTTTCATATTTTTCCTTTGGCTTTGAGTTTTCTTCATATCAAAACTCCCTTAAATGGCCTATAGTTTTGGTTTTGCTTTGTTTTTGGTCTACAAAGATTATGTTTATGCATTGTGTTCTTTATTTTTGGTTTTTGGATTCAAGTAACCACAAATATGCATTCTGTGGTTACTGTCCAGTAACCACAGAATGCATATTTGTGGTTACTAGATGTTTACTAGTCATTCTCTATGGCTAGATAGGTTGCACCGATAGAAGAGGTGAAACGAGGCTTCCTAACAAAGCAACATCATGTATCGTGAGATCCGTGAAGAACCCCTCTAGAAACAAGGTTATCACGGGTTTGAAGTTTATCAAGCAACAATCGCCAACCAAAGATGCCCACTTTTGAGAGAAATTTTTTTCATCCGAAAGGATCCATTATATTACAATTACAAATACTATACTAATATGATTCCTTTTTTGTACCATTAAATTTTTGTTACAAGATTGATCAAATTAGTATAATTTTTGTAATAGAAGGGACTATTCCAAAACAAAAACCACAAGAAGAATGACATTTGTGTTAATTTCAATCTTCTATTTTTTAAACGAGAAATTTAGATCACGAACATAAAATGTAAAAGAATGAGAATGAAAATCAAACAAACATATTATGATCAAAAGCAAATTCACACTGATGGTTGATTTTGATACAAAAGTAGCATATAAATCCTAACCGTGGTAAGTGTTAAGGGTCAATCCTAACCGTGGTAAGTAGCATATAAATCGTAACCGTGGTAAGTAGCATAATCCTAACAAAAACCACAAACGTCATATTTGTGGTTACTGGCCAGTAACCACAGAATAGTGCGACAGTGGTTAATAACAGAAAATTACATTGTTTTCCTACACTTTCCTCTTTTTTCCTCTATCATTACCCCCTCCTTTTTCCAAGAGCCTAGCTTTCAATTCTTCACAAAATTTGTTGGCTTCCCCTTGTATGGTTTCCTTCAACAAGTTGGTTTTGTCTTTCATTAATGAGCAGCAAATATCTATTCTTAATTGATTGGTGACCAACACCTGGCCAGCCTCCCTCAATGTGTTCCAGTTGCAGAAAGAATCAATCTCATTTTCATCTCCATGCCAATGCTTTAAGAACATCATGGTGAATACACCACAGCTAGTTCCATCTGGTTGTTCTGGCACTTTTAGATCATGCCACTCAAACTGCTCCCATTTATATGGGCAAACCTTTTTCATGACTTGATATCTCTCTAAAATGAAACTGCATGCTTCTTTCATCAACTTGTTGCCAATGTGTTCAAATTCAGAGGAAGATCTTCGAAACTTTTTCAAGCTTGTAAGGTACTCAAATCTCTTCTTCTTCAGGTTGAGCACGTACGTGACAAAGTGTTTTTGGGCAATGGTAGGTATGAGGATCTGCAATATAGGTCATGAAAACAAACACACCCGAGTATTGAGATAAGGGAGTAGAAAAAAATGAAAACAAAAAACCAAATAACCAAATGCCTGTATCGTGCTACTTCTTGTGCTCTCCTCGGCATCCTTACTTATCTAAAAAAACATGCACATTAACAGTATGAGAGACAAAAAATTAGACACCTTCAAAGCAATTAGAGATCAATTCTTGACAATGATACAAATAAACACTAGTTGGATTCCAGTAACCACAAATATGCATTCTGTGGTTACTGGACAGTAACCACAGAATGCATATTTGTGGTTACAAAGAACACAGCTAATGATAGATATGTACTTCTAGTCTTCTAGAATTTGAAACTTATGTATGTTACACATGCAGGTAAGACTATTCCTTAGATCAACTAGCTGCTGTTAATATAAATGCTTTTTCTACCTTTTTACTATTTTACTATTTCTCTCTCACCTATCACAATTACATACATTTTGTTACTAACTGTTCTGTTTTGGTATGCAGTTTGAGGATTTGGTATACAAAGTTACACAAAACAGTAACATTTTGAACTGATAGACAGCAGGGCATAATAAGATCTTCAAATGGGCTTGTCAATCAATTATTGGCTAAATTTGGAGAAAGTAAAATATGTAATCTATGGTTTAACTGTGTTTGAGCATCTTGGGCACTTGTTATTCCTATTTGTCCAAGCAGTGGAGGAGCTGGACTTAACCTAAATTCGTCACTCCCCTACATCTAGCATCAATATATAGTAACTTTGTGAATTACAGGGGTATAGCATATGTTTTTGGAACATTCCATTTTACACAGTTAACCCATGTCACAAAATCCAATTTACACAGTATTGTTCAAAATGCATGTTACAAAATTCAAACAACCAAAAGAACTAATTTTACACAACCTGGAAGAATTGGTCCAAGAGCTCAGGATACAAAATTCAAAGAAAAGCAGTGTTGTTGACTGAAAAATATGCTTATAATTTTCCCAAATTACAACGACAAGGAACAAACAAAATTAATGAATGTAACTTATTCACGCAATAATCACGAAAAAACCAAAAGATGAACTATATAGCATTCAATTAATCATGGTACTAAACAAGAAATTGGTCAAAAGAAACCAAAAAGAGATTCTAAGTTTGGTTTAGGAACCTGATACCAAAAGAGCTCTTCAGCGAAGAAATAACGTGAACCCATTCGTCACTTGTTCCAATAACCACAAATATGCATTCTGTGGTTATTGGACAGTAACCACATAATGCATATTTGTGGTTACTGGAATCCAACTAGTGTTTCTAGTTTGATTAACACTTGTCAATATTGTCATTCTTTACATACAAGTCAATATTGTCATTCTTTTCATGCACAATGCCAACATCAGTAATGCGTGACTCAATCCAGCAGAAATATTCCTTAATCCAGTGGTAATGCGTAGTACTAACATTGATGGACTCCACTAGTAAACTGTCAAATCTGGTGTATTTCATAGCAGCCATATGATTGTAGTTAGTACCAACCTTAAAGATAGCATGCTTTCCATGAGTAGCATTGTTTACATTGGAAACAAATGCTTGTAGCTGGATGACTTTATCAATTCCTGAGGGAGCTGATCAATTCTTTTCTTGAACTTTAAAACATAGTAGACAAAGTCACAGCCATAGTTCAGTTCTAAAAGATCAAAAACCCAAGAATCCATTTGGATTGTCACCATAGCCCAACATTTGGTAACAAAGTCACAAGATGACAATTTCTCCTCATCCAATATACAAACTGTTATATACCCCAAGAATAGAGACTTCAAACCAAACATTATCATCCTAGGCATGTCATGAACTACCTGATGTGTTGTCTCCTCCTCATCAATTTTGGAAGACCATTCAAGAATGAGAACTTGCACATAAGCACTAGCACTACGTACAATTGCATAAACTTGCTTATGATTAACTAATACAACATTTTCCTGCAAGACAATTGGGCATAACATGGCAACAGGTATTGTTCCCAGAGCATTTGAGGACAGTATTACTCTGTGAGACCAAATAGCATTGTTTCTAAGAGGCAAAGTATCAAACAGCTTTTGTGCACCACATGAAAGGTTTAATTGTGCATAGGTGTTTACGATGGTGGCAACATTTAAGCCAATTTTAGCACCAATTTGATGTACAGAAACACTAGAACAGAAATGTGCAGCAACAACAACGAATCATTATCAAATATATTATGAAAAATCGGTCCCCTACTAGAACAATCGCTATCATCATTACTTCACACGAAAAAGTCACAATCAAAAGTGAGTAAAATCATCTACATATAGTGAGCTTCATTATTGCTTCCTAATCACAAAACAGAGAGAGATGCCCAATACAGAGAGAATACACTCAACTAATAATACTAATTTAATTAAATAGATGCACAATACAGCAGAAAAAAGAAGAGGAACCAACAATACAGCAGAAAAACGAAGAGGAACAGAGATGAAATGGCGAAATGCTAACCAGGAAAGACGAAGAGGAAGAGCTTGGAAACGCAGCAGAAACGGGGTCACAACTCGCAGGGAAGCACCAAGCCACTAACTGTGATAGTGCAGCAGAAACAGTGACGAAGTGAGAGCTTGCGAAGATCATAAAAGCACGAGTAACGTGGAGACGCAAAACACAAAAATGCGAGTAGAGGAGAGGACGAAGAACAGTTAATGTTTTTGTAGATATGGAAGGGAAGGGTTTCAAAAAGGAAGCATTTTGCAACACTGTTTAGAAAAAAAACGCAGAGGGAAGAGAATGGAAGTGAAGGTTTCTCTTAGGGAAATTACTCCCATACCCTTGGTTATTATTTTTTAGTAAAAGTTACTAAACATTAGCTTAGTTACCTAAACCCAGCCCTGTTAGATAGGCTCTTCCCAGCCACGATGGCAATGTAGGAAATCTCGTGGCTCTTTAACATGCACTGATTTTTTACTTGAACAGTTACATGTGTGTATATATCATGCAACTACTCAATTGAAAGTGAAATTCAAATAAGAGATTTTATTGCATACCATAGCTTGCATCCTTCCTAGAGACCCACATAGATCCGAAAACCATGATTCCCCGGAACAAAATTAAGCCAACCTCTTTAAACATTAGCCTTTGTCACATTTATTAATGTTACTGAAAATTAAGAATAATTGTCATATATATGCAGTTTAAACAGAAACGTTTGATTCATTCAGATTTCCTAGATGGTTTATTATTAGTTGCAAGAAATAAAATATCAAATTGCAAGAAATAAAATTGAGTGTATCCCTCTCAATTCCACAATGACAAATGGGTTTCCGGTGAAACAAAGATGAGAGAGACAAATAGGGAGGAAGAGAGGGTGAGGGTAAAATAGGAAAATTTATCCAAGTCAGCAATTTAAAATAAAAGAAAATAACAAAAGGGTGTTTTTTTAAAAAAAATTATTTTGCAGGGACTTTTTTAAAAGTCAAATATGTCAACACGGAGCTTCGTTAGCCACGCCAGCAAATGCTAATAGAAGTGTATTTTTTTTAAAAAGTTATTTTGCTGAGACTTTTTCAAAAAAAAAAGTTTGAGGAAACTTATTTAAAAAATCGTTATATTTGCATGGACGAAAAACATATTTAAGCCTATAAAATATATATTCTTAGGATTTGAGCCTAAAATATCCTTTGTGATATTATCTCTTTTTTTTTTGACAAATTTGTGATATTCTCTCTTATAATATTAGTGACACTAATATAAAAAAAAATTCTCATTAAAGTGGTATTGTAAGAAGAAAATGCAATCCATCCAATGTTATTAAAATCGATCCGGTGATCGACCCGATCAAGTCATTGGGTCACTGGGTCAATGGTCGGACCGAATGGTCATTAATTGGCCCGCATGAGTAATTATCTATTTGTTGTTGTACGAAGAAAATGTAAGAATCACATGTCCATAAATGATGTGCTTGTTTGCATCCTCGTGAATCTTCAGGCGGCAGCGGCACAACCACAGCCACCACCTCCAACTTCGCCTCCGAGGCCGCCAGCTTGGTGGAATCCTGATGGTTATGGTTGGTGGAATGCTGATAGAGGAAATTTCTAAGAAGGTTTCGGTTTACCGTAAGAAAGAAAGGTAAGAAATTACTTTGTCACATGCTTGCTTATTTTCTTTTGAGCTATGTTAGTTTGACAACAAGAAAGTTGTCCAACACCGTATATTTATTTTTACATTTCAACACTTCATTATTATTTTATAATTTCTCTATCCCATGTTTGTTATTTCCAACATGACGATTCAAAGGCTATTGTGTCCGGATTGAGATCCTCTCCATTTATTGGATAGTTCTAGTAGGAGAGTGATAAGTCATGGAATAAAATAATATTTTATCACTAGTGCAAAAAAGGGATTTAAAGTCAGGCGAAAAGGGGATTTAAAGTCAGGCGCCCGCTTGACTTTTATTAAGTCGACTTTGTATGTCAGGAGTTTTAAAGTCAAGCGATAGCCTCACTTCGTAAGTCTGATTTAAAGCCAAGCATTTATTTTGCCTGACTTCGTAAGTCAGTTTTAAAGTCAAGCATTTATTTCGCCCGACTTCGTAAGTCTGTTTTAAAGTCAAGCATTTATTATTGCCTGACTTCGTAAGTATGATTTAAAGTCAAGCATTTATTATTGCCTGACTTCGTAAGTATGATTTAAAGTCGGGTTTTAGTTTCGCCTGACTTTAAAAGTTTGTTTTTATTTTAAAAAAAAATTATTTGGTAGCCAGCTAATCTAAATAATGACTGCTAATTTTAATTCAATAGACCAAAATCAAACCAAAAACTAGCCAGCTAATCTAAATTACTGATTTTTTAAAAAATTAATTCAAACAAATGGAACTTAGAATAAAGAAAGGCAGAAAACAATCAAACATTAACACACTTTTTTTCATTTATAATCTTATATATATCAACACAATCTTACAACAATATCATTATATATTCCACATAATTCCATCACAAATACATATCTAACTACAAAGAAGCAGCAATGCACAAATGAATTATCTATAAAGAAATAACAATCAAAATTCCTCTATAGTACCGCCCTTTGTCTTTCATCACCACCATCACGCTCCACCTGAAAACAATGAAAATCAAGGTTGTAATTTGTATTATAATTTTTAGGCTAAAGTGCTCCGGGGTCCCTTATCTTTATTTAAAGTAACGATTTGGTCCTTTATCTTTTTTTTGTCCCAAATCAGTCCTTTATGTTTTAAATTTTTGATACATAAATCCTTTTCTGTCCCAAATTAGTCCTTTATGTTTCAAATTTTTAACACATAAATCCTTTTTTTTGACACATAAATCAACACTGTTAATGGAAAAGGATTTATGTGTCAAAAATTTGAAAGATAAAGGACTTATTTGGGACAAAAAAAACATAAAGGACTAATTCGTTACTTTAAATAAAGATAAGGGACCCCGGGAGCACTTTAGCCTAATTTTTATAACCACAAAGGAATTTTAGGCATTTCATACAACTTTAAACTCCATAACTGTCAACAAAGAAAATCACCCTAATACAGAACTAATTTAAATTTACACCATACAGAACTCATGTAGTTACCACAAAAAATTAGTGTCGAATTAATTGGTTTTCGAACACGAGAATGCTAACCACAAAATTACAACCAAATGTATTTGGTATAATTATTTGTTACAACTTTTAGAATGTAACTTGCCAACTTTGGTAGAGCAAACACAGAACCATAATAATACTATGTAGGACATCAAGTAAGAGAAAGGGAATGAGCAAGAATTTGATAGATACAGATAACTGTCAGTACATGGATAAAATAAAACACGCACATATAAGTGATATAACATAAAGGGAACGAAATTTGTATCAAAGCGGTACAAACAAAAATCCAATAAAGAGAACGAAATTTTTTTATAGAAAGAAACAGTATGTAATTACCTCAACCAGGACCTTTGCCTTCTTTGATTTGGAATCAAGGGCAAGCTTCTCAAGTTTCTTTGAAGCTAAAGTCATTTTCCTTTTGGCTTTCCTTTGATTAAGTGCTTTTGTATCTTCATCTTCATCTTCAGTGCTTCCAGCTGCATTAGTAGACTTCATCAAGCTCTTGCTTTTTAGAACAAATGGAGTCATTCACAAATAAATAGAGCATAAATTATGTAGCCAATAAAATTCTCATCAAGGAATTGCAGCAGTTATTTTGAAGTTGAACATTAACTAAGATAATACCACTCTCCAATTAATTATGTCTACCCAGCTCAGTGAAACCATCAACATGACTCACTTAAGTCCTAACTATAATACCAATACCATGCATATATGGAATCTTTTGTATCTAGGTTTCAGTTAACTAAAAGTAAAATCCTTGAAGTGAAGAGATATTTTAATATTTCAATATTTCAATAACCAATTTTTCATAACCAATTTCACTATTTCAATACATATAAAAAATATGTTCAACTTCTAAACCGAAGCATGTAAACCAAATGTTACCATTTTCATCATCGCCTTGTGACTCGTGAATTGCAAAATCACCGAATTCTTCTATGTCATCTACCTCTTCAAGTTCATCATAACCTTATTGATGGTATGTTACTTCAAACAAATATTAGATTTCTTGGTCTCAGTATCCACTAAGGAACTATTATCCCTGTCAGTAGAGTTATTGAGTTTCATGATAAGCGACCTAATCAAATTCGTGTTAAAACCCAATTGCAAAGATCCCTAGGAAATCTTTAAGTCTCAGGTTTCCTTCCGCAACTTAGCAATCTCATTAAAACCTTTCTGATCAAAAGAAAAGTTTTAGCAATTAATTTGTCTATATCAAAATTTCAATATGAGTTAGTTAATCAAAACCTTTCTAAAATTTATTATTTACTATAATCTCTCTGTTAAAACTACTAAAATCAATCAATTTAACCACTACAAAAAATTACCAAATAACTATTTTATAATTACTAAAAAGGAGTAAACAAGTGGCAACAGGAGTACCCAAGAGCACTTGGATTAGATGGTAGGGGTCTCTTCTAGCCTGGGGCACGCAATAGCGTTAAATCTCTTGAGGGAGAGCTATGCCACCCATTGTGGTCCTACCCGACTCGAGGGATTAGTCTCTGCAATTGCGCACAGAGGATACCCGGTTTATACAAAAAAAAGCGGCAACTGGAGCGGCAACGAGAGTGCCAACAGGAGTGGCAACAAGAGCTCCAACGGGACTGCCAACATGAGTGCCAATGGGAGCAGCAACGAGAGCGCCAACGGGAGTACCGACTTTTTTTAAACTTTTTCCAACACAACTATTTTAGAAAATTTGAAAATATAGCCTTTTATCATATTTTTCTTTTTTCTTTAATTATATTTTGTAACTTTCAACGTATTTATAATTTCATAGCAAATTATAACAAATACGATATGTTATGGATCGGGCCACACCCCTTTATTTGATGAGGCCCAATGCCAATGACAAGTCTATGAACGAACAACTGAGATCTAAACCCTAGATCGAACAGATCCGATAAATTAGGTTAGACACACCTTTGACTCTATAAATAAGCATTAATACAGTACCTAAGGTATGCACACTCACCAACATTTTTACCTTTAATCAATTCACTCGCTGACTTGAGCATCAGAGTGTCTTTGCAGGTATCACCCCACCTCGGATCAGAACAGAGCTCGGTTGATCAAGACCTACTACTACTAACTATCCCGGATCAGTCACAGATTCTGAGATACGGTACAGAATACGATATCATCTGACATCCGAAAATTTAACACTGTCGAGGACACGATGGATTGAGATCCTCTCCATTTACCGGACAGTTCCAGTAGGAGAGAGATAACTCATAGAATACACTAGTGCAAAAATAGGATTAGAATTAGACATTTAAAGTCAGACGCTCAGATGCCTGACTACATAAGTAGACACGGTGGCAAACTTGTAATTAAGAGGCAAAACTCGCGAGTTTTAAAGTCAAGCAGATACACGCCTGACTTCTAAAGTGAAAAAATAGGAAAACAATTAGACTTTAGAAGTCAGGTGTGTATTCCCCTGACTACATAAATAGACACGGTGGCAAACTTGTAATTAAGGATGAAATTCTTTTTTTCTATTTTAGTACTTTAGAAGTCAGACGTGTATTCAGAACTCTCCACTCTCAGAACTCAGAAGCCTCTCACTCTCAGAACACGAAGCCCCCTCCTCTCGCTCTCTCGCTCTCCACCTGAGTTTCATGAAACCCTTGCGCAGCTCCCTCTCTCCCACGCGTCCTCCTCCTCTAAGCCACGGCCACGCATGAAAATTCATATGCCAACTATCACTCTCAGATCCCTTCTCATTCTCAGATCTTACGCCATTTTCACTCGTGTTTCCCTCGTGTTCTCCACTCTCGGATCCCTTCTCACTCTCAGATCTCATGCCGTTTTCACTTTCAGATCTCACTCTCAGAACACGAAGCTCAGATCTCACGCCGTTCTCCGCCATGCCTCGCCGTGCACTTCGTTCGCGAACTCGTCGCCACCACTTCGGTCGTGGTTCGTGTTCTCCACTCTCAGATCTCACTCTTAGTAACATTCCTTTCTTTCACAGTTATCTAATCAGTTCTTTTGATTTTTGAATGGCGTACAGATCAACCTTTGTGGGTTTTGTAAATGGGGCACTTTATGAGTTTGATATCACATAGTTACATGTCTGTTCTCATAACACATAAAAAGATTTTTTTTTTTCGGTTTTGAATGAGAGGTTTGGGTTTTATGGATTTGTTGGTTTTTGTAGATGGATTTTTGATGTTGTGTTGATTTTCTGTTTGTAGGATTCTGATTGTTGATTATGAATCTCTAAATTAGTCTTTTTGTTGTATACGAGTCTTTGATGAAACTCCTCTGATATGGTGGGGATTGTGGGTACTCCATCGAATTTATTTAAATCTAAGTGATTCCATTATGTATTGCTCTAACAAATTATACCATTTTTTATTTTTCTTCAAAAGGATAGGAAGATGATTCAAAAAATAGTGGATCTATATTCCCACTGTGTTCTACATTTGATTAATTAGGGATTTTGTATATGCAATAGTGACTTTGATAGAAACGTATAATCTTGTTGTTCATTTCTCTAATTTGATTTTGTGGTTTTTCAGGAGTGGGATATTGTTAATTACTTGAGAATTGATCTGGTTAAGCTATAGCATAGGATGAATAATATGCAGAGCATGCTAGAGGCCTTCATGGATGTGAACCTAATATCTCTAACTACTGGCAGAGTTCTTTTGATGCTGTATGTAGTATTATGCATTCATTCTACTTCTCTCTGATCTTTCACTTGTCTTCTTTTATTTATTTTTATAGATGGAGACATTTCATTTCATTATTTTCATTTCACTTGACTAATTCATTCATTATTCACTTCTGCAGCCTCCATAGACTTATTGTTTGTATTATTGCTATAGTTTATTGTCTTGGAATTCTCATTTTTTATAATAGCCATGAAATTTAACTTAGAAAATGGTTGCTGAAATTTCATAATATTGGTATTTTAATGTGGTATGTGTTTAACTTAGAAAATGGTTGCTGGAATTTAACTTATCTGTGGTTTTATTTCATAATGTTTGTATTTTAATGTTGGTATGTGTTTATTTGATCAGTTCATATATCATTATTTCTATTTCTATACTTACAAAACCTTTTTTATTTACCATAGCTTAAGCTTTTAAGCGATTTTAGTCATTTGTATCATCTTTTTATAATAGCCATGGAATTTAACTTAGAACCACTGAATCTTGTCAAGCTCATGAGATCACTATGCCTTCTGATGCCTGATTTTTACTTTTTATTTTTTCCATACTAGAACAGCAACAAAAGTGAATGTCCAGTATGTTAATGCTGTTATTTTTCATGAATTTTAAGTTGCTGATTTTGCAGTAACTAGTGTTTATTATCTTCTTTTATAGGTTTTGTATTATCATGTTAGGGTCGAGCCATTTACTACCCTTGCAATCCAACTACAAGGTGGTAAATTTGACCATGCAGATAGGATGTTTTCTGATATTTCTGCTACTTGGAATGGAGTTCTTGAGGACATGAGTGATGTAAAGGAGTTGGTAAGCATATTCCTTTACTATAAAGTGATTGGTTGATACACCTTGAGTAGCTTCTTTATAGATTTCTTTAACAGGATTTAATACTTGTATTAATATTATATGCTTAACAGGATTCCTTTACTATATTCTGCAGCTTGTTTATTTAATGGATTGGAGGAGGAAATTCTGCAACTTTTGTTTTATTAAATTTAGAATGTATTGGCAAAATGACTTTGGAGATTCTGCAGATTTTTAATTGAAGTTTTATTAAATTCTGCAGATTTGGTTTAATGTATTGGCAGATTTGGTTTTGTTTAATTTGGCCGAATGTTTAATATTTTGGCAGATTTGAATTTGTTTAATATATTGGCAGCAAACTTTAGAGTGTTTATGTTGGCAGATTTGATGTGATTTGATTCTGAATGAGTGTAATTGGCAGGTTAATTTGTTTATTCAAATTGAACAGGAAGTAGAAATATGCTTGCATGAGGATTAAAAGACTTATTTAAAATATTTTGGAATTCAGAAGGAGTAATTTTTAGGTCAAAAGGCATAACATTCCAATTATAATGACCAAAAAGGATAGTAAAATTTGTTTTGATACTATTTTCTATTTTGATTTGATTCTGTCCAAAACCAGAATTCATATCAAATTTAGAAAAGGTCTTTGTATCAAAAAGTTTTTTAGAGAGATCTTTCTTATTGGAAAAAGGGTACTTGATCCAGCAAAGAGCTTGATTAAGAGGCTTGTTTTTAACAAAAAGCCTTGGTGTACCACTATCAATTTTAGATTGTCTGTTGACAAAAGTGCAACAGGACCACTGACTGTCATCTTTGCGATTAAAACCTCTTTTGAAAAGATCTTTGATACTCTTATGGTAAACTAGAGGAAGATTCTGATTTATATGAATCAGCCTAGCTTTGATGGGGATATGTCTATCATGAAAATTATTCTCATGAGGAAGACTAATTATATGATGCTTTCTTTTCCAAAAAACACTAGGTAAGTCAGAACAATCGATAGGCTGAACTTGTTCTGAGAGACCTTTGATCTCAAGAGAGATAGGGTTTAAGTTTCTAAAGATAATGGGTTGCCCCAGATAAAGAGCTATTATACCATCCTTTGTTTTCTGAAAAGGGAAAAAGGATGTATCAATTTTGAAAATTTGATTTTTAATAATAGCTGAGATCAAATTAATATTAATCAGACTTAAACAATCATTAGTGTATTTTTCAACATCCTTGAAAGCAGAAGCTTTAAGAGATGAGTTGTTTCCAGACCAATGTTTATTTTGGTGATCAAAAATTAACTGCTGATTGGTTAAAACATCCTCTTGGGTTTGGATATGATTCTTAGGAGAATGGTCGGGAGGCTCTGAACCAGTGTCAGAACCTTCTCCTGATGATAGGATCAACAAATTGTTAATCTTATCAGTGGTTTCAGGATCTAAATTTAGGGCCTTACACTACAAGAATTTTGTTGATTTTCGGCGACCAAAATTCGCCGATAATGGCCAAAATCTGCCGGTAATTGGACATTACCGGCGGATTTTTTCCGCCGGAACGCCGCCAGTAATTCGCCCGCAGGTAACAGTTACCGGTGGATTTTCTGCCGGTAATTTCCGACGGATTTTAACGGTTACTGGCGGATATTCCGCCGATAAACAATTGTAATTTAAATTTAAATTTAAAATCCGCCGGTAAAGTGATTAAATCCGCCGGTAATTAATTTTATTTAAAAAAAACGGTTTTTAATTCGTTTCTTTTAAAAAAATATTATTATTATTTGTTAATTAAAATATCTTTTATTTAATTCATAAAAAAACAGTTTTTAATTTGTTTATTTTAAAAAAAAATAATATTATTATTAATATTATTCGTTAATTAAAAATATCTATTATTTAATTCATAAAAATTAAATTTATAATACAAATGCTAATTAAACAAGAATTGAATAACGCTTTAAATGATAAAAAAAATTGCATAAACATCCAAGAATTAAAATATTTTTTACGAAATACAAATTAAAATATCCAAGATCTAATAAAACTACTAGTCATAGTAGCGATCAGACGAGTTATTAAACCAAGTATCTAAATCAACTGTGTTGAGGTCTATATCTGTGTTGATCTGCTGCTGGGGCTGCTCGGGTTGCTCGGGCCGCTGCTGGGGCTGCTGCTCGGGTTGATGTGGCTGACCATAAGGGTTGTGAAAGGAAGGCTGGAAGACTGGTGCGTACGGCTGAAAGCAGAGCCGTAAGGCTGCTGCATCCCGTAAGGCTGCTGCATCTGCTGCGGTGGATAAAATGATGATGATGATGATGGCATAAATGGCCTCGGGTATTGAGACATAGTATCCATCATTAGCTTATAGCGCTATTCATTCAACCGTTGCTGCTCCGCCTGCTGCTCCCGCAGCTGCCGCATTTCTTCATTATGTTTTTTCTCTTGGTCGTTCAATTTCTGCATCAACAGCTCAACATCATTTATTTCTGAAGACGTAGGGACATAAGAGCGACCAGTACTTCTCTCTAAAGAAGTTGCGGGAACCACATTTGGAATAATGGAATTTGGGAAAGCAGACGGGCCCAAACCACCAGATCCTACTAACTGGCCCGTTTTTGATGGCCCAACAGATTCCTGCCAAGCATTAAAAGCCGCTTGACTCTCCACAACGGGATCAATCTCAGTACTGCCACTACTTAGCTGAGTTTCACGATAATTGGTCTGCCATTCATAAAAATTTTCCTGAAAGCAACAACACCAAGAAATGTATAACCAAATTAGTATGTATATATATATGTAATATATAATAATAATATAATATATATAATAAAAACAATATATAAATATAAATATAATAAACGTTATTTAATTTACCGTGATATTTCTTGACTGTTCTTCAACAAAATCACCAGTCTCCTCTCCCATATGAAGTTGGCAGTGTAACTCAGGCAAAGTAGGTGGCCGACCAAGGCTAGCCTCCTATATATATATACACACAGTTACTATTTCATATTATTATTATTTTATAAAATATAAAATACGTATGTATATACTATTAAATTTACCATCCGTCTGTAAATTTCAGCAGTGTTGATAGAACCACCTATATTTATACAACCCTCTCTCTCAGAAGCACGATTCTTCTTGGCTTTCTCACATTTTTCTTTATACTTCGCATCTCTCCATTTCAGTTGGAGCTGTCGCCAATCAGAATCACCCATCCATTCCGGCTGCGTCCCCTTATTACGCCATTCCCAGAGCATTTCAGAAAAGCGATGGAAAGCTCTTGTGTTGAATGTTCTCTCAACTTCTTTCGTCGCATCACTTTTCCATGCCATTTTTTCCTATTTAAATAAATTTACTTGTTAGTAAAAACAAATTAATCAATTAAACAAAATTTAAAAACTAAATATTAATTAATTGGAAAAAAAACTTACCCTGAATGCAGTCCACATCTTAGACGACTCATCTTTTCTTACCTCCGTCCAATTCTTCCACGGTTTAGTGTAATTTGCTCTTATTATGTCTGTGATTGTGCGAGCCACAATCCTCCCAGGAATAAATATGTACATAAAAAAGATAAATGTTTAGATAGTAATTTATATTTAAAGTTTTAAATATAAATCAAACAAATATTATTAATAAATAAATTACTTAATTAATACTTACTGCTTGCCGACAACCTTCACCACTATACGACCGTCAAGCGTAACCTCAACCACCTCATTGTCAATATTATACCTAGTTATCCCATCCGCATCTGGCGGGGGTGTCACAGTACCAACTAGAGGCACAAATGGACGACTCAGCGTACTAGGTCCGCTGCCATCAGCCGTTACAGGTGGAGCCACAAAATCGCCATCAACAATGACGCGAGTTACAGGACGACGACGACCACGTAAAGAAGTAGCAATCTTCTTAAAAAAATCGGTCGGTGGGTCGACAGGAGGTAGGTCATGATCGGAATCTGATCCTGATGATGCCATGACTGTACGTATCTATATATATATATATATATATATATATATATATATACATGATAAATAACATAAATGATGAATAACATACATGATGAATAACATTAAAATACATGAATTAAAGTCTGATAAATCTAAATATTAATTATTTCATAACAAATTAATTAGAATCTCATTCTTTCTCGAACTTGCGCATAACAAATTAATTAGAATCCCATTCTTTCTCGAAATCACCATCATCATCAGATGAGTGAATTCCTGATACATCGACGTGATCGACTGCATCCTCATGATCTGTATCTTCTTCTTCATTAACTTCATCACCAGTGTTTGGCTCATCACATAAACGAGTAATGGGTTCAACTTCAATCACTTCATTAATTACGTACATTGGACATTTCATCAATTTGATACGGCACGTCTTCCACTGTGTCATCATTTGTCTCAATTCGACCTCTTGGTTTTGTCTTAATTGCGACACACCAACCACGCCGATCAGTCCGTGTTGATGGATAAGAGACATCATTTGTCTCAATGAATGGTTGGACCTCGGTACAGTTTATCATAAGATGAACATGGGCTGAATTTAACTCTTCTTCTGTTAGCCAATGAATTGACTCTTTTCCAGACGGACGACCAGGTAGACAAAAGACAAACAAAGCTAAATGATGTCTTGGACATTCAACTTCCATGTCATTTCGACTACTTGAAGGAGCAAATTCATTCTTGAAATAATAGGAACAAAAATGAGTTGTTTCACGGTGCAAGTAAGAAGAACATATCGATCCTTCAAATAATAGTTTATTTGTCCCACTCAAAAACAAATAAAATCTCTGAGCTTCCTCGTTTGGAACTTCTTCAGCATCATATTGTGGTTCTTCGAAATCCAAATTTACACCGACAGCATCAGATATCATCCCCTGAACAACATCAAACGGCGGTTCATATCCGGTAGTCGTTGGATTACTATTTGATGCGGAAGCTACGACTGGACTTGACGCGAGACCTTGATCTACTTGGACAGGAACATTATCAACCGCAGGAACTCCAACTGCTACCTCACCATGACGGGTCCATATCCAATAATTTGGCTTAAACCCATTATTGTACAAATGAAGTCGAATATCAACTTCCTTTTTTATATATCGAAACACACATATGGAGCAAGGACATCTAATTCCACCTTGTCGCTCAAATTCTTTTTGACGCTTAGCAAAAAGAACAAATTCTTCGACTCCTTGTACAAAACGTCGTTTCAACTCAGTTCTTCCAGGAAATATTCTATCATACATCCAACTACGATCCATTTTTTTGTGTACGTTCCTTAATTATAACATACACGTACAACACAACATATATCACTTGTATTAGAATAATACACATTGGTATGGATATTTTATATTTGACCAAATATATAAATGGTAATATATTTTTAATAACATTTTATTTTACTAAAAAATTTACTTTTTTACAAAAAATGCAAATAACAAACAATTATTACAATTTAATTTATTTTATTTTTCGAATAATTTCTATAACATCAATAATTTTCATGAATGAAATTTATCTTATTTTCATGAAAAATTTCGGCTAATAACATCAAATAACATTAAAATAATTTGTATTTAATTTTACTACAAAATAACTAATAATTTTTCGGTTTTTAACAAATAAATAAAATAATTCGTATTTTAAAAATCTCAAAATTTTTAGATAATTATTATTATACAAATAGTGTAAACACAATTTAATTATTATTAGATAATTATTATTATACAAATAGTGTTAACTTAATAACGAATAAATTTGTTAACTAACCTGTAATGTAGAGAAGTCTCTGACAAAACTCCAAAGTGGCAACTCCAAAGTGGCAACTCCAATCAATTGCAAAACAAATAATAACAAAAAATATATTAAACAACACATATTTTAAAATTAATTATTAACTAAAACAATCGAAATTTAGTTAAAAAACATACCTTAAACAAAACTTAAGAACAAAACAGACTTCGAAAAGAGTGGATCGAGAGATATTGAGAAGAAAATAGTGTGAGATTTAGGAGAAAAGAGTGAGAGATTTCGGAGAAGAGGGTGAAGAGTGAGTGAAGAGGGAGTGAGGAGAGGTTCGAATATATAGGGGAATGGGCGCCAACGGCTATTTTTCACATTCCGCCGGAAATTGCCAATACCGGCAGATTTTCTGCTTACCGGCGGATTTTCCGACGGGTCTTTCCGTTACCGGCGGATAAATTTAAATTACCGGCGGATTTGATGCTTACCGGCGGATATTTAAATTTTAAAATTTAAATTTTATCTGCCGGTAATAGGATTTTATTTCGACTGCTAAATTACCGGCGGACAAAATTTACGCGAAAATTTTAAAAAAAAATACGCCGGTAATATACTGGGGGATCCAGGCCGCCGGTAACGTGCCAAAATCCGCCGGTAATTTACCAGCGGCCTAAATCCGCCGAAAATGGCCAAAATTCTGGTAGTGTTAAGTTTCCCTATGATCCTATCATATCTGCTAATGTGGCTGGGTTTGCCACCGTTGAAGCAAATAATAATTTTATCTTTGACAACAAGATCTAATTTTAGGGCTTTAAGATTCCTTATGATCTTACAGATTCTGCTTTTGTGCCCAGTTTTGCCACAAGTAAAGCAAATGACAGGTTTCTTAAAACTGTTGTTTCTATCAAACTGCTTCTTAATGGATTGACCAGCAGCCTGGGTTTGGGCCTAGCCTTCTTGGCAAGGGGGAGACCAAACATAGGTTTGATTTTAACACCTAAACCTATATCTTCTGAGGAATCAGAAGAGGCTTCTTCTAACATATTAATGTATTTAATATTAGAAGGTGAAGGTGTAACATCCCCTATTTTCGATATTTTAAATATATTGCCATGAAATTATATTTAGCGAATTATTGAGTTTGTTGAAAATAAAAATGATGTGAAAATAAATTGATTGGTTGATTTATTATGGATATTGTGTGTGAATTATAAGTAATTGTTCATGGTTAAATTAATTAGGGCTGAGAGGAGTCATAAGGAATAGGATTAGTAAGTGAGGGGTAAAGTTGTCTTTTACCAGGCCATATATATAAGCCCTTCCAGCTGAACCATTTTCAGAAATACACTTCCTTTTTCAAAATTCTGAAAACAGAAAAGCTGAGAGGAGAGAAAGAGAGGGTGAGGGCGCAAGGGAGAGAGGGAAGGAAGAAGAGAGGGTTCTCTCAAAACTCAGTGCATGTTCCATCCATTCCCACCTTCTTGATCAGTCCACCTTCCTCTTTCTATTGATGCAAGATTCGAAATCATCCCCTCCTCCAAGCCAAAATCACCATTGATGAACACCATGAGTTTCATTTGGCCAAAACCAGAAATCTGAACCATTGCATGTTGAATTGGGAAGTCTTAGAACCAAGTTCAGAAGCCATATCACGAATTAGAACCATCTAGAAGTCATTTCAGTTTTTGGATTCAGAATTCAAGCAATAGGGAAGCTAGGTTTCGGTTGGGAGTCATTTGGAGCGGATTGGAAGAAGTTCGTGAGTTGCCTTGTGACCGTGTTCTTGAGACCTCGGTGTCGTTTGCTATTGTCGTCGTCAAAAAAAAAAGGTGAGTTCTATACTCACTAGGGTTTATGGTCATGGGTTATGTGTTATGAGTCGAGTCACGCGTTTTATGAAAAAAAAAACCCGGTATTGAACCGTTTTATGTAACATCGTGCGGATTGTTGATTATGTGATTGATTGAGTGGAATTATGATTTTATGATTGATTGCATGATGATTGTTGAATTGAGATTGGACTGAAATAATGTGTGAATGCTTGATTGTTTGTTGGAAATTTGATTGGGTTTCGATTGGAAACGATCGGAGAAACGAAACGAAACGAAACGGAACGGGTCGTGCAACTTTTAGCACGGATCATGCTAGTTTTTCTAAAACTCACAGTTGTGAAGTTTCAGACTAGCACGGGTCGTGCAAGGTTTGGCACGGGTCGTGCAACATTTTCTGCAACACTTTTTCAAAAACGCGTTTCGCCGCTCCTTTCAACTCCAAACCTCTTCTAATCTTCTTTCCAACTCTTTGTGATGATTTTCCCAATTGTAGGTCCTTGTTTTAGCATGTTCATGATGATTTTTAGAAATTTCCCTCAACCTTATAAATGTCAAGAAAAACCGTACTCTAGGGTAAATCTTTATAAGTTAAGTTACGTCGTTAGTAATCCCGTGTGAGATCACCTAATGATAAGACCATGATAAGTATAAGATTAAGTTAAGTATAAGGTCATGTTATGTTCAAGCTCATAGTTATGGTTAAGTTCATTGTTATGTTCACAGATCATTGTTCATGTTCATTGTTCACAGGTATATTAAAATATATACATTATGTTAGGGTGACGACCCTATTTCAGTTTAGTGTGCTAGGGGAGGGGAAGTCATGAGCCCTATGAACCTAGGCCCCATGAGGGATCCACTAGTGATTAGTGGAATGGGTTCACCGGAAGTTTATTTTGCCAAATGACCGGTGACATGCTAAAAATCATTGTTCATGATTAGCGTTGCCTCTCATAACCGGCTTGAGGGTTATGAGGACAACATCATTGTTAGCCACATAGTCAACTATTGGACTATGATTTATGAATCAAGGATAATGAATCAAGCATAATTGAACCGAGAGAGTTAGTAAGGGGTCTCGATAGAACTCACTGAGACAAGTTGTCTCACCCAATCCATGTTGTTGTTTTTCAGAGTTGCAGGTTAAGTTGAAGACGATGAGGCATGGCTAAAGAGATACTCGAAGAGCTGCTGACGCTTTTGTTTGTTTTGTCATGTTATGTATCTCAGTATTTCAGTTTCCTTTGTATCTTAAGACTATTCGATTGTACGACTTATGTCTTTCAAGTTGTAAATCGCTTCCGCAGACTTTCTATTTTGGTACTGAACACTAGTTTGAGTGGTATAAGAACCGGATTTATGTATTTATGTTAAGTTATGTAAGCGCACTTGATGGGTTTTAGCATCGAGTTTAGTATGTGTTCAGTATTTAAAAAGGAAAGTCACTCTGATGTATGCCAGTAGTGCATTTCGGTAAGTGGTGCACTTGATGGGTGTTACAGAAGGGGTGTTAGGAGCAGTTGTTGTTTCTAGAATAACAGATTGCTCATTGATATTGGCTGAAGATTCCTCTTTGAAGTCACTAAAATCCCTTTCGATGCACCCTATTTGGGTGGAAGACGGCAAAGGTTCGGTTCTAGGTGAGTCAAGACAGACACCTAAAGCTTGAAGGTTTTGGAAATTTTCCCTGATACATATGGTGTCTCTGGCTGAGATAGACTCCTTAACAGTTTCAGGGGAGGCTATAACAGGAATAGTTTGCCTTCTACTAACAGAAATCTTAGGAGGTAATTTAGACTGAACAATCTGACCATCTTTAAGATGCCAAACTGTAATAACGTCTAAAGGTTTTCTACCAACTAAGTCAGTTTGAAAAGGGTAATTAATATTTTTTTTGATGGTATACACATGAAACCAATCAAAGAAAGCGATATTGAATGCAACTTGTTCAAGAAATTTATAAAACTTCTCTTGGATTTTCTTCCTTTTGTGTCCTTGATAATGGTGAAAGAACCATTCTCTATGAGGAGACCGTTCCTCAAAATAGAATTCTTTCTTTAGGGATTCCTTATCTATAATGAACTTAGATAACATCATTATAGTAGATCCTTTCAATTATGAATTAGGAATGTAATATTAACTTTGAATTATGAATTATTTATCTAAGTTATGCATTGCAGTTACTTATTCATGTTCATAATCAACTGAGTACCTTTCACTGATATTAACGTTGAATTATAATTTATTCATCTAAATCATAACTTGCAGTTTAATTATCTATGTTCTTGATCAAACTGTTAAAAGTACTCTATATATTGGTAAAGTTATTATTTGACTAGAATTTTGATAAAATGTTTTATGAAAATGTTATATGAGGTCTGTGTGATTTAACTGGGTTGATAGTCGTAAGACCCGACGGATAGGGTAAGAGGACTATCACTTAGATCCACCTTTAAAGTCATTGGTTAAAGGTAGAGGGTATATTTGAGTTGACTTTAGTTTGATCCTGAAACAAATATAATTAACTTCAAAGTATGTTTTAGAAAATAATTTCTAGATCAAGTTTAATATCTAGTTGAAATGGCTTTGATTTGATCTTTGAATAAACATAGTTAACTCCAAAGTATGTTTTAGAAGATGATTACTAGTTCAAATTTAATATTTATATTTCTAAAGAACCAAGTGAAGGCTATGATATTAATAGGTGAGGAAATCTATATCTTTCTATGACAAAAGCTTTTTCCTCACATGTTTCCTATAAATCACCTAGACATTCACATTCTTCAAGTTCTATACCTTCATCTTCTTCGATGAATCAATCTTTTAAAAATATCAATCAAAATTTAGACAATTGTGATATTCCAAAAATATCTCCCAAAGATCTTTGCGATCTTGAAAATCAATCTTCTTTATCTGAGTTTATTATAGATAAGGAATCCCTAAGAAAGAATTCTATTCTGATGAATGGTCTCCTCACAGAGAATGGTTCTTTCAACATTATCAGGGACACAAAAAAAAAAGAAAATCCAAGAGAAATTTTATAAATTTCTTGAACAAGTCAAATTCAATATCCCTTTCTCTGATTGGTTTCATGCTCATACCATCAAAGAGGATATCAATTACCCCTTCCAAATAGACTTAGTTGGCAGAAAAACCTTAGAGCTTATTACAGTTTGGCATCTAAAATATGGTCAAATTGTTCAATCTGAACTTCCACCAAAAGTTCCATTTGGTCTTAAAAGTAAAGAGTAAGCCAATCTTATTATGGCCTCTTCCTTTAAAACCAAGACTGATGAAGAGCCCATATCAGCCAGAGATATTAGAGATCTCATGGAACAATCCAATTATACAAACAAATACCTTCAAGCTTTAGGTGATTCTAATAGTAGTAGGAAAGGCAAAGAAATCTGTCTTGACTCAAAACATGAGCCTTCGACATCATCCTCTTCCACTCAAATAGAAAAACCCTTATCCAATCCCTATATAATTTCTAAGAACCTCAAGAAAACCTTACAGCGTACTGATCCTAAGGTTTATATCAAAGAGGAAATAGGTGACGCTAAAAAGGAACTTTTAGCCAGAGTCAATGAGCAACTGATTCTTCTTAAGACAACTGCTCTTGATACACTCTCACCTAAAACATTAGGTCAATCAATATGTTAGGTGAAACTTCTCCTAACCAAACAGGAAATATTAGTCCAATGGCTGATATCAACCCTATCATCTAACCCAAAGAACCAATGGAGAAGAGAAACTGAACTTTATTATCCTAGAGCTACGGCCCCTGATCTTCTTTTAGAAGAAAGGGAGACCAATTTTAAAAGCTTTAGTGCTAATAATGTTTACGAATGGAACATTGATGGAGAAAATGAGTATGGCATAACCAAAATCCTTCAAAATATGACAATGGTTGCCACTGCTTATGAAACCTCCAACAATTGTCCTGAGAACTTGATCATTGAAATCCTTGTTGCAGGATTTTGTGGCCAACTCAAAGGCTGGTGGGATAATTATCTCACTAAAAGATGCTAAGCAGTTAATCCTCACTGCTGTTAAGAAGGATTCTGATGGCATACCAATCTTAGATAATGGTGATTGTGTCTAATGTTGTGAAGACTGGACCAGACCGGCTGGTTGAACCGGTTCAACTGAGTACCTTTCACTGAGTTTATAGCCTCCAAACACTACAATAAACTCAGAAAATATTCCATTTTTACCAAATTTACCCTCCAAACCCTAAAGGTTCTTACACCCTTAGCTTCCAAACATTTTCCTTATAAAACCAAGTTTTGCAAAATGTTACTAAAAATGTTTTCGAAAATGATTTCCAAAATGTTATTAAAAATCTTTTCCAAAATGTTTCTCAAAGTGGTTTTCTCAAAGTTGATACCTTTGACCAAGGAATTTAAAGGTGGATCTAAGTGATAGTCCTCTTGCCCTATCCGTCGGGTCTAACGACTATCAACCCATTTTGATCACACAGACCTCATATAACCTTTTCATAAAACATTTTATCAAAATTCTAGTCAAAGAATAATTTTACCAATATATAGAGTACTTTAACAGTTTGATCAAGAACATAGATAATTAAACTGTAAGTTATGATTGAGATGAATAAATTATAATTCAAAGTTAATATCAGTGAACAGAGACTAAACTAAACTAAAGAGACAAAAGAGGAGTAGGTAGCAGATGGACTGCAGCAGAATTAAACTAGATAAAGAACAGAATTAAAACATATAATTAAAAGGAGGCAAAGCCTTCCATAGAACAAGTGCAGAAAAACAATGAAATGCAGAAAACTAAATAGTATATATAAAACTTAGGAGGCAAAGCCTTCCATAAGATTATATATTGAAAAGAGAAAAGAAGAAGAAGAAGAAGAAGAAGAAGAAGAAGAAGAAGAAGAAGAAGAAGAAGAAGAAGGTCAGGCTTACAAGCAAGACTCTCTCTTTTGTATATATATATATATATATATATATATATATATATATATATATATATATATATATATATATATATATATATATATATATATATATATAGGTGAGGCCTAGGTTTCCCTTAGATAAGATGTGTGTAATTTGCCTTAACCACTTAAAAGCTAACACATGGATTCCACTAACATCTATCACTTAAATGTATTTATATTATTTATTTTACAGTTATTACTATTTATTTATAATATTTGCACATTTACCCCAATTTTAATAAATGCATTTGTTTTGCTTTGTATTCCGTAGGATTGTTATAAATGCACGGTGATATAATAATGATTACCCCAACAGGATTGTCTTTGCATTTACCCCAATATTTATAATATCAACCGCCAATGATTATAAAGTACACGGTGATATAAAACATAGGCTAAATAGCACTTTTGGTCCTTTATGTTTGCTCTAGGTTTCACTTTGGTCCTTTATCTTTTTTTTGGTCCGTTTTGGTCCCTCATGTTTCATTTTGGTTTCATTTTGGTCCCTACCGTCAGTTTTGGCTAACAGACACCACGCTGGCAGTTAACTGCTGACGTGGCGTCCTCAATTCATTAAATGACGTGGCATTCATTTTACACATCAGCATTTAATTTTTTTAATTCAATGAAATCAAAAAAAAAATTAAACTGAAACACAATTAAAACATTTATCTAAAAACAATTAAAACAATTAAAGGCAGCGAAGAACAGTGACGAAGAAGCAGAAAAAGGAACAGTGACGAAGAGGAACGAAGAAGCATAAAAAGGAACGACGAAGAGGAACGAAGAA
Organism: Astragalus membranaceus; assembly: GCA_039519185.1. Classification (NCBI taxonomy): domain Eukaryota; kingdom Viridiplantae; phylum Streptophyta; class Magnoliopsida; order Fabales; family Fabaceae; genus Astragalus; species Astragalus membranaceus. The sequence goes on from CM076849.1 coordinate 182,660,878, forward strand.
GCAGAAAAACTGTTCTTCGTTTTGCTGAGTTTCGTTCATTGTCTTTCAGATCTGTTCAACTAGAAGAGGAACGAAGAACCGTGAGAAGAGAAAAAGAAAGGCAGTGATGAGTGAGAAGAGAGAAAACGAAGATCTGAAGAAGAAAGGCAGCGAAGAGTGAGAAGAGAGAAAACGAAGCTCTGAAGAAGAAAGGCAGCGAAGAGTGAGAAGAGAGAAAACGAAGATCTGAAATGGGTTTCGAATTAATTTCCTCTCTGTTACTGGATCTGTGTTCTTCTCATCAAAAACCCAGAAGTGGAGATCTGAAGAAGAAAGGCAGCGAAAACGAAGATCTTCATTGTTGTTGAGGAAATTAATTTAATTGATTAAATTGTTTTATTGATCTGAAACCCAGAAGTGGAGATCTGAAATTGATTTAATTGTTTTATTGATTTAATGGAAAGGCAACGAAACGAAGATCTTCATTGTTGTAATACAGATCCAGTAACAGCGAAAACGAAGATCTTCATTGTTGTTGTTCGATGAAAACGAAGATCTGAAGCGTGAGAAAACGTGGATCTGTGTTCTTAGAAAGAGAATGCAAGGAAAATGATTATCTGGGTTCCTTCGATCAATGCAGTTCCAAATAGTATTCCAGAAGAATTTCTGGCTTCTTCATTCTGTTGTTCGCTCGATTTATTGATTTTAATGTTTTTAGTTTTTGTTGATTTATGTTTTATGTTTTTATCAATTAAAAAAGTTAAATGCTTATGTGTAATTTATTTACAATTAAATAATATATTTGTTGCCACGTCATTTAATGAATTGACGACGCCACGTCAGCAGTTAACTACCAGCGTGGTGTCCGTTAGCCAAAACTGACGGTAGGGACCAAAATGAAACATGAGGGACCAAAACGGACCAAAAAAAAGATAAAGGACCAAAGTGAAACCTAGAGCAAACATAAAGGACCAAAAGTGCTATTTAGCCTAAAACATATGGATATAAGCACAATAAAAAAGAGATAATACTATCTTTTAATCCATTAAAGAGATAATAATATAATTAAGCACAATAAACACTAGGATTAAGCAAAATGAAAAAGAGATAATAATATCTTTGAATGGATTAAAAGAGATAAAACATTAGGATTAAAAAAGATTTGAAAAATTAAATAATAAAATAGATATAGTCAAGAAAAACTTAAAGTTCTAATTTTTTTACTTGATTTTTAAAATAAATAAAGAAAGTTTATTTAAATAAAAACTAATTAATTATTTTATGTTAAGAATATGATTTTTCTTAATTTTATTTAAATATATATTCTGTAAGTAAGGTTCACTTACCGTTGGATTTGACTGATCAAAGATGGTTCAATATAGGCTTAAAGGTCATTTTGGCCCCTGCAAAATACACATTAATCCATTTTGGCCCCTGCAAAATAAAAAACTTTAAATAAGCCCCTGCAAAATAGTTAGTTGTTCAGTTAAGCCCTCGCTGTTAGTGGTCCACTAACGCTGTTATTTTTAACCCTCATTTTGGCCCCTGCAAAATACACATTAAAGGTCATTTTGGCCCCTGCAAAATACACATTAATCCATTTTGGCCCCTGCAAAATACACATTAATCCATTTTGGCCCCTGCAAAATACCTTTAAAACTAACAGCGTTAGTGGACCACTAACAGCAAGGGCTTAACTGAACAACTAACTATTTTGCAGGGGCTTATTTAAAGTTTTTTATTTTACAGGGGCCAAAATGGATTAATGTGTATTTTACAGGGGCCAAAATGACCTTTAAGCCTTCAATATATCACCGTTTGAACACACCGTTCGGGTCCACTAAGTGTGGATGATTGCATGAATCATAGCCTAAACAAGGATTCACTAACCATCTGAACCAACTGATATATGATGACTCCATCAGTAACAATGTGAACAATATGGCTCGCTTACCTTATGATTCCATGTATTGTAAGAAGGATTCACTGACTATGGAGGATTTCATATACCATTATGAACTCAGCATCACCTTGCATCCAGTTCATTAAACCATGGATGACTAATATATTTCTATTAATAATACTTAAATCTAAAGGGGAGATATTGTAAAGGTGAGTTTAGTGTCAACTTTGGTTTTTTTTTCTATTTATCAACAAACTTTTACTTGTTTTGTAATAAAAAATTTGATCATTGCTAAGATGGTCCATCATACTTTTTAGGGGTATCTTGGTAATATTATTATTCTCCAAAAAATTAATTTCATTACAAAATATGTAAAGTACAACGATGAACAGTGTGTTTTGGAGTGTTTTACGGTTCGAAAAAAAATTAACAGTTCAAATACACGTATTTCGTTCCTCGATAACTAGTTTGGTGAAAAAAAAATTAATTTTGTGACAAAATATGTAAAATGTGACGCTAAGCATTGTGTTTTGGGATACTTTAGGGTTCAAAAAACTTTTCAACAATTCAAGTACGCGATGTTCGTTCCTCAATAACCGGTTTGGTGAAAAAAAATTCCTGACAAAAAATGTAAAGTGCAATGCTAACAGTTTGTTTTGGGGTACTTAGGATTCAGGCAAAATTTTAACAATTCAAATATGCATAGTTCATACCTAAACCCTAAACTGTTGTAACGGCGCTGATCTTGGTACGATCAAAAGAAATTAAAACCTCGACAAAAACTTTCTTGTTGCTTTCCTCATTATACCTTTTATCCTTATTCCCATTATTTCTTTGATTCCTCGTACATGATAATACTTCATATAACATTGTTTCTCATAGACAACTCAGATTTGGGAATCAGCCGTTTGATCTAAGTCTGTTACAGACAACTAAGATCTAAGCGTGGTACCTGCGATGTCACTCCGACGCTCAAGTCGGTATTGAGAATAATTGAGTGTAGCAGGAAATGAGAATGTACCTAATTTTTGCAATGTGTATTTATTTATACGGATCAGTGCCAGCTTTGAGCTGTTGGATGGATCGGGTGAATTTGAGTCATTGAGGCATGATAGTCATAAATGAGGTGATTTATTGTGGATTTGTGCCCTAGTTGTTGGGCTAATCTAAGTCTATTGCTGGAGTTGGGCCTCATGGACCAGGCCAGAACAACATCAGCTAACACATAGATCAAACACATTGTGAACAAATTTCCTTCTTATATGCTTTACTTTATTATTATTATTATTATTATTATTATTATTATTATTATTATTATTATTATTATTATTATTATTATTATTATTATGTACTCGACATCATTTAGCGTCCACTTCATTAAACCATGGATAACTCAATGTACCATCGTGTGAACTAGGGTTCACTTACCATTGGATTCACTGATCTAAGATGATTCAATTATCACTATTTGAACTAGGGTTCACTCACCGTTTGGTTCCACTGAGAGTGGATGATTCCATGCATCGCAGTGTAAACAAGGGTTTACTTATCGTCTCAATCACATAATTAATCAAATATCTTTCAAATTATAAATTTTAAATAATATAATTATTAGACAACTAATTGAGAGAGATTATATTATTCCCTCGTGACTCAAAAGCAAAATAGTTATTAGGTCTTCCCATTATTTTGAGAGACTAAATTGAGTTTAATTCTCGAGAACAAAAAATATGTTATCACTAAATAGTTATTATAGATATAGTAGAGTAGATAAAGTAGATTAGAAATGATTTTAATAATAGATTCAATTCAATTTATTCATAAAAGGCCTTGCTTAGTTCCAATGGCAGTGTCATACCCCGATTTTGTCCGGCTTAGGTCAAAACCCTATTTTTCAACCCAAAAATAAATAATTTAAGGTTTGGCATCCATTTTAAAAGAGAAAAGAGCATCATGCATTGCATTTAGGGTTCTAAAAGTCATTTCAAAGCCTTTAAAATCATTTTTTGAAGTTGGAATGCACTTTTTGGACAAACTAGGGTTTTCAGTACCAAAGGGTATTTTAGTCATTTCGCAAGTGAGGGACAATTTCTCAGGACAAGTCATGTAACATGCATTTCAAGGTCTTAGAGGTCATTCCTAGGGGGAAAAGTCATCTTTAAAGTGAAAATGTGCTTTGGGCAAAAACTAGGGTTTTTAGGGTGAAAGGGCATTTTGGTCATTTCACGCTAAAAGCGGTTTTTTTCGTCCCAAATCACCGAACCATCACCAAAGGATTATTTTAGGAAGATTTGTGTTTAGTTGTGATTTTTTGTGCGCATAAATATTAAGTCTTCTAGCATAAAACTCAATTTTCGAACAAAAGGGCAAAAGGGTCATTTTCGCTAGAGTGGGGTCCAAAATCAATTTTGGGAATGGTGTTGTCATGGAATTTTAGGCCCAATCATTGAAACATGGGACATGGCCCAAAATGGTATGAATTTAGAAGAATTATCTTGAAAGGAATAAGGAATATCCCTTTGAATTTTGAAAGGTCAAGTGTAGTACAATAGTACAAGTTGCAATTCCACTCTCACTCTCTCCTTGGCTGCGCACATACAGCCCATAATTCCTTCAATTTTGATTTATTTTATTGGTTGCAAGTTGTGTTTAAATCATGGCCTTCCATTCAAGTTTTAAGTGCAATCTCCACCTTTCATTTGAATTAAAATGGCACTTGTGTAATAAGCTTCATGGAAAAATACAATTTTGTAATTGAACTTATCCTTCACCACCCTCCTTATGCTACGCCCCTCAGCCCTCTCTCTCCTCACTTTGTGCTTTCTAATTGCCCTCAATCCAAGTGACATTGCATCTTGACCTTTGGTTCAAAATTAAAATGCAATCCTAGAGCACAATGGAAATCAAAATGACCTAGAAGCCCTTAATGATAAGTGAGCACTATATATATCTTCATATGATCAACCCACACAGCTCTTCTTGGCCTCACTCTCCATTCAAAAACCCTAGCACACCAACTCCTCTCCTCCCTTCTCCCCTTGGCCGTAGCCCCCTCACCACTCCTCCTCCATATTTTTTTTGATTTCTTTCCTCTTTTTCATCTCAAATTCATTTCCACTCCATACATCTCCCTCCTCTCCTACTCTAGTCCATATTTGCATCATCAAAGGCTTGTGGTTTGAAGATTTGCGTGAAGTTCTTCTTGGTTTCCTTGAAGATTTGTTGATTTGCTCTAGTTTTCTTTCTTCAATCTTACTTCCTAGCTTGGAGAAGGTAAAATCTCTAGCACCCTTGCATCATATTTAAAACATTTTGCATCAAAACTTATATTCTTCCTTTCCTCCATTTCGCATATCATCATAAACATTTATAAAATGTGATTTGTTGGTTGTTGTTGGTGAGAGGAGCCTTAAACATTATGGACAAGGACATTGGGAGCCTTGGGTGTTTAAGGTGCCTCTCACCTTAGAATAAATTGATTCATGTTTGTTTTTGTGTTGATTTTATATTTGTTGATGAATAAAATTGTTGTTGGTCTATGTAATGGTTTCGCAAATCATGAGTTTATTTAGGATCTTTAGTTGTTCTTTGGTTATTTGGCTTGTGATTGTCTCAAGTTGTTGATGGAATCTTTGTTTGCAATTAATTTTTTAGGTTGAGAATAAAATTGTTGTTTGGTTATGTAGAGGTTTCGCAAATCATGAGACATTTAGGGTTTTTGTTGTTCCTTGTTTATTTTGCTTGTATTTGTGTTTAAAAATATTGCCTCAAGTTGTTTTGATGGACTCTTGTTTGCAAGTAATTGTTAAGTTGATGATTGGCAAGGTGATTCACACTTGTGCACTTAATTTTAAGTGTGAGGATTGACCAAAGGGATTCAACCTTGTGCTTTATATTTAGGTCAATTTTTCAATTAATTGTTGATGATTTGGTAAAAGGACTAGACACTTATGCATTTGTGCATTGTTCCAAGTATCAAGGATTACCGAAAGGGATTCAACTTCATGCTTTATCATATGTTGATTCCTAGATTGATTTGAATTTTTGCATCACCACTTTGTGTACCCTTTCTTCCAAGTTATGTGGTTAGTGTTGATCTTACATATGCATGCCATTAAATGTTGGAGACTAATTGTCATCCTTGTGCGCAAATGTTATAATTAGTAATGTGTATGCCTATGCTTGCATTGATGATTGCTTTACTTGCAATTTGTTAAAATTCGCACTTTGGTTCTTGACTTGGAAATTGATTGAATTCTCTACTTCTTTTTCTTTTGGATGCCACGCCATTCCAACAAACTCTTTGTGATCAATATCACCCTCAAACTCTCTTTCCCTTTCTTCAAATCAATTCTTTTCCAAAGCTTTTTCCAAAGTTCAACTTTTCTCAAGTTGTCTTCATAAGACAATCAAATTCTTTCTAAGATCAATAACAAACCTTTTTGAAAACTCATAAGGAGTCAAGTCGGACGTACGGCCGGTGTTGACTAGCGTCCTAAGATCGGAGTTGTACAACTCAAACATCTTGGGATACTTATGAGAATTAAAGCAAATAATTAACAACTTGAACCCTATTTCAAAATGAGTAAGTAATCAAGTCGGATGTACATCCGAGTTGGTTAGCGTCTTAGGGTTAGCGAGCCGTACAGTTCGTGCGAGCCTAAGATACTTACTCAAATAAAAGCAACCAACCTCACAACAAATCTTTTCCTCAAATAATTCAAATCATTTTCAATAAGTAGGGGGCACGTCGCCCGTACGGGCGGGGATGTCTATGTTTTAGGGTTAGTGGACCGTACGGTTCAGACCCGAGAGCCCCTACAATAAAAAACACCAACCCACTTTCAAAAGCCGTTTTCAAACGCAAAAGAGGAGAACTACGTAGCTTTGATTTCCTCATTGCATCTGAGGATACGTAGGAGCGGGCCACGTCCCGTCAAGCACCCTTTTCAAAATAATACCAAAAAAAATCTTTCTTTTCCCCGTCTTCTTTCCAAACGCTTTTCTCAAATAAAAAAGAAAAACGAAAAGAAGTAGAACATCGTTTCAAATCAAACTTTGTCAAAACCACACATCAAATTAATGGTTCCCTTTCGGTAGAAAGGAGATGCGGGGTGCTTATACCTTCCCCGTGTCTAACCGACCCCCGAACCTACATCTCCTGATTTCGAAAAGACCACCCGCCTTGTATAAAAAGACCTTTTTTCAATGTTTTGGTCTTAAAATTAAAATATTGGTGGCGGCTTCATTTATCTTCCACGTTGTACATCGAGAAATCCCAACCGGATTTTTCGGGGTGCAACAGGCAGCATATTGGAACTTATTCCTCTACATTACTCAAAGAACAATATCATTTTAATAGCCCAACATGTAGACCAAACTACGTTTGAGTTTGAAGGCACGTCTTCGAATCCTTGGTAAACCATATGTAGCTGATTTTATTTTTGTTTACTAATAATTACTAATTTATCATTGAATGAACCCCAAAAACATGATTTTCTTTTGACAATCCCAAAAACATGTTAATAAGATAATACAGAACCATTCATATGCAATTTAAATATTCAACATTTTGGTGGTTGCCTTCCATTTATAATTTATAAAAATTTGTTTTTTCTGTTTCGTTATTTCAGCTTTCATCTCTGTTTTGCTCTCTTCTTTTTTTCTTCCTTTTCATTTTTGTTTTATTTAAAGGCTTAAAGGTACTTTTAGTCCCTGCAATTGTCAAGAAAATCCAGTTTAGTCCCTGCAATTCCAAAACTTTTAAAATAGTCCCTGCAATTACCAAACGTTACTCCTTTAGTCCCTGCTGTTAGTTTAGTTTTGACACCGTTATGTTTTGATGATGTGGCAGCATTTGTAGGTGATGTGTCATTACACGTATGCAGACACGTGTTTTTTATTTATGCAATTGCTTACTCATTATTTAATTTAATTAATTTTTTTGTCATCTGAGTTTCTTCAACCCAGAAACATGCATCTCTTCATCTTTCTCTTCTACCCACAAACACATCTCTTCATCTTCTCTCTTCAACCCATAATCTCTTCTCTTCATCTTCTCTCCGTCTTCAACCCATTTTTTCTTCAGATTTCTTCAGATTCCATTACAGATTTTGTTCCATTTTTGCTTACAGATTTCATCTTCGATTTTCTTCAGATTTCATCTTCAATTTTGTTTACAGTTTCATCTTTGATTCCATTTTTTCTTCGATTTCATCTTCGCTTCTCTTCATCGCAACCGCTCGCGTTTTCGTTTCAGATTAAAACGTTGATCTGGGTTTTTGATCTGTTTGGCTTTTGATTCGTTTTTGCCCAAATCTGGGTTTCGTTTTGGATTAAAATGCATCTATGGGTTTTTGATTGGGTTAGCTTTTGATTCCTTTTAGACCAGATCTAGGTTTCAGTTTCCGTTTTCAGTTCACTTCGCTTCGTTTAGGTTTCGATCTGGGAACGAAGAAAAGGAAGGATCTGGAAAATGAGAGAAAAGGAAGATGGAGTAGGATCTGGAAACAGAGAGAAAAGGAAGGATTTGTAAACGAAAAGGAAGGATCTGGAAACGTAAAGAAGGAAGATGAAGTAGGATCTGGTGGAAGAAAGGAACGAAGCCATTGAAATCGAAAATCGAAAATGAAATCTGAAATTAAAAATGAAAATGAAAAGGAAGCCATGGAGTTGAAGAGGCGAGGGAGGAAGCCATGAGGATTTCAGTGAAGAGGCGAGGGAGTAATGACACATCACCAAAGTAGATGGAAGAAGAATTGTTATTCCTTTAAGCCTTCCCCAGAAAAGAGTAATGACACATCGCATGGCTTCAGTGAACAATTTTATGGAAGAGCAAGAAAGAAGATGGAAGAAGAAGAGAGAAGGTTGAAGATGAAGATCCTAATTGGCTGCCACATCATCAAAACATAACGGTGTTAACACTAATATAACAGCAGGGACTTAACTAATAACGTTTGGTAATTGCAGGGACTATTTTAAAAGTTTTGGAATTGCAGGGACTAAACTGGATTTTCTTGACAATTGCAGGGACTAAAAGTACATTTAAGCCTTATTTAAATCTTTGTTTTTTCTCTACTCCTTTCTCTATACTTTTTTCTAAATTCAGTTTTGCTGCATTGGCTAAAAATAAAACTAACTCTATTTTTGTAATCTACTTTTTCTTTTTTGCAATGTTTGAACAGTGGTCTGTTCATTATTATCAACAATGGTCAACGAAGGAAGAAGTTCACCAGAGTCAACAAGAAGTAGGAGGATAGAAATATTGCCATTCATTAATTAGGTGAAACTTGGGGAAGATAAACCGGCATTTATTAAAATTGGGGTGAGTGTGTAAATAATATAAATATATAGTAATAACTGTAAAACAAATAATATAAATTCATTTAGGTGATAAATATTAGTGGAATTCATGTGTCGGCTTTTAAGTGGTTAAGGCAAACTACCCATATTTTATCTAAGTGCAATCAAGAATTTACCTATATATATATATATATATATATATATACCTCCTAGTTAATTTTATAATAATAATAGATTAATAATTAATTGTTAGACCCTAATCACCCTGCCTCCCTAAAACAATGCAATTAATTTAGAACTACCACCGACGACTGACACTGTTTACCTTTCTAATCAAAACAACCTTACCCAAAACATGCCACAAAATCATATTTGTAATCCTTCTACTACCAAAACAAACAAGGAACTCAACAACACAATTGCAAAAATGACAGTTTGGAAGAAAATAAAATAAGCTGGCAGCAAAATTAAAGACATGGTTCTATGCATTATCTCGTAGGAAAGTATTTATAGAGGGGCAACTGTGAACACTCAATTTTAACCGGTGTTTTCTTCTTTTTTCGTGAAAATTCCAAAAATACCATTTTATGCATTTTTTTTGTGATTTAAATTGATTTCACGTGCGATTTGGTACTCGTTAGCGGTTTTACGTTATTGTTATTATTATTATTACTATTTAGTTAACTTTTTTTTAAAACAAAAGATTAATAAAGTAGACTATCGGTTTTTTTTAAACAATTGATTTCACTGCATGCTATCGGTTACGCCCTGGCATCGCAATTTTATGTTTGTCCTCTCGGTTACGCCCTGGCACTGCAAGCTATCGGTTACGCCCTGGCATTGCATTTTAGTTTTGTGCTATCGGTTACGCCCTGGCACTGCATGCTATCGGTTACACCCTGGCATCGCAATTTTATTTTTGTGCTATCGGTTACGCCCTGGCACTGCATGCTATCGATTACGCCCTGGCATCGCAATTTTAGTTTTGTGCTATCGGTTACGCCCTGGCATCACACCTTTTATTTTCCTGCTATCGGTCTCGCCCTTGCATTTTCTTTAATTCTCATGCAATCAGTCTCGCTCTGGTATTGTCGCAATCGATCTCGCTCTGGTATTGTCTTTAATTTTGTGCTACCGATTCAGCTCTGGCACTATTTTGTTTTTCATGCTATCGATCTTGCCCTGCCATTGTCTTTAATTTTGTGCTGCCGATTCAGCTCTGGCACTATTGTGTTTTTCATGCTATCGGTCTTGCCCTGACATTGTCTTTAATTTTGTGCTACCGATTCAGCTCTGGCACTATTTTTCTTTTAATGCTATCAGTCTCGCTCCGGCATTGTCTTTAATTTCGTGCTACTTATTTTTACGCATATTTCACCGATTAAAATTGAGGTTCGTATCTGTACTGATTCATTAATTTGATAATACGACAAAACATGGTTTTATGTATTATCTCGTAAGAAAGTAATTACAGAGGGGCAACTGTGAACACCCAATTTTGTGATTTAAATTGATTTCACGTGCGATTTGGTACTCGCTAGCGGTTTTACGTTATTGTTATTATTATTACTGTTTAATTAACTTTTTTTTAAAACAAAAGATTAATAAAGTAGACTAATTAAAATATTAAAAAATATATATATATGCAAAAGGGATCAAAGTAAGGTCACGTTCTTCTCTTGATTGGGACTAAAGCCAAGTTAGCTTTCTTCAAGTTGAGACCTTCAAGCCAAAATGGTGCAAGTAGAAGTGCAGACCTGAAACACAATAAAGCAAAAGTCAAGTGAGGCCAGCTCATAGGCCTAAAACCGTGAATACATCAGTGGCGTGGGAGGAGGAAATTTTGCTGAGGAAAAATTATACATTAAAACATGAAATTCTTGGTCAAAGACGTGGAAGGAAAACTGACCTCTCAATAGAGTATTCAAGGCAGAATCTCTCTATAAATTCAACTTCAATTTTCAGAATAAGGAGGGAGCAATTTTAGAGAAAGAAAAGGAGTAGAAAAATCAAAAGAGGAGTAAGAGCAAAATGTAGAGAGAAACATAGTTAAAGAAAAGCTCGAGAAGAGAAAACAGACCACCACCTCACCCCTATCTCCTCCACTATCAACCCAAAATCCAACGCCACATCCTCACATAGACCCAAATGAAAGAATAAAGAAAGGGAGACTATGAAACACAGAAAAATGAGGATAGAACCACGACACCTCCGCCGCTAGCACCGCCAACGTGAGACCGCGAGCACCACTGTTGCCATTGCGGACTGCGCCACCACCACGGTCTCCGCCTCTCAACCTCAGTTTCTCTTTCTTGCTTTCCTTTCTTGTTTATGTGCTTTCTTTTCTTCTATTGTACTTCATTTATTAATTTTAGATTTAACACCCTTTCTCTGTATATGCGCACAGACCCCACTCCCCTTCACTGTTATTTCTTTTCCCTCCTTGATAGATGCCTATGTGCAGCGCCAGCTTTTAGATGTAGGTCACGTGGTGTGTGTTGTGTTTTCTTATTTCTTAGTATATTATAATTAAATATATAAGTAAAAAAACCTGATGTGTGTGCAGTGTGCGTGTGTCAAATCCCTCCCCCCATTGCATTTTTCTTTTTTTATAACCATATTTGCTTATTATTTATTTTAGAGTTAGTTTTTTTTATGACCTCATATTATCCAAGCCCTTCTCCCATTTGGCTTAGGCTCATTCATACCATTCTTATTCAACTAATTTTTCAAAAACAGCACTTAAATTCAATTTTTTTTCAAAGTCGATTTCATTTCTCAAAAAATATCGAATCCACAACCACGAATCAAATTTGCAATGGTCACTCTGGGTTTAATTCGTTTGATTATTGCGAACAACTATACTTTTCAAATAGGCCATTAGTGGTGACCACTCTAGATTTGTTTGTTTGGTCACTGCAAACATCTTCCAAATTTCAAAAACATCCAAATAATAAAACACACCAACACACAAACTTTTCCTATTAAAAACTACGTAGCCTTTGATTCTCCGCTTCGGAGATACGCAGGAGCGGGGCTTCCCTCGTCAAGCCAAATTAATTTTTTCCAATAAATAATCAATTTTTTTTCTTTAATGCCCATTTTCCAAAAAACTAAAAAAGTGAGCTTGATTGAGATGTACATCTTGTCAACCTTGCAATCCTGGTTTAAGACGCCTGAGTTGTACAGCTTGGTGATCTTAAACCCTTTCGAAAAAATAAAATCAACCAACCAACAAACTTTTTTCGGGAAGAACTACGTGACTTTTGAGTTCCTCATTGCATCGGAGGATACGTAGGAGCGGGGCTTCCGCGTCAAGTCAAAAAGTAAATTTTTTAACTTAGTCTATTATTTATTTCTTCGTAAACCAAATATTGTTTCATTTACGTTGTGGGGTAAATAAACTTTCCGACTTATTGATAATTTGCACAATCGAATTTAAGGTAACTGTCTTAGGACAGATGTGTTAGGGGTGCTGTGAAATTTAGTTTTCGCCCTTCCCTATGCATAACCGACTCCCAAATCCAATCTAGTTTACGCAGACCAATAACTTCTAGTTAGGTTTTTCTCAATTTTTCCTATTAAATAAATTGGGTGGCGACTCCTAGAATTATCAATTTTTGAGCCGTCTACGTCGGGATCACGGTCACAACAGTGGTTGTTGAGTTTGAACAAATCTTGAGCTTGATGATAGGTGAGGGTTTTCGAAATATTGATGAAAGAAATAGAAAGAGTTCTTACTTACTTGATGCTTGTGAAATGAAGATCATGCCTGATGATTGAGTTGGAGTGCTTTCCCCCATTCCCTCTTCTCTCCACTTCTCTCTCTAATTTCAGATTTTTGGTGAATGGTTTGTGTTTGTGAAATAAGGGTAGCCGAGGGTTTAGAGAAAAGAGTAGGAGTTTTAATGAATTCAGATTTTTACTAAGGTGAAATTCCTATTCTACCCCCTCTAGTCATATAACACTAAAGCACACTTAATCCACTATGATTATCTCTAAAACTCTAATAAGTCATAAAATTAACAAATCATTCAATTACCTCCACAATTCACACTTAAACAACAATAACTCAAACATAAATCACTTCAATTAAACATTCACATTTATTTAAGTCACTTAGCAATCAAAGAAATAAAAATTTCTCTGGGTGTTACAACAATACTCTTCTCACTCTAAGAGTTACAAGGAATGATAACACTCACATCTCACACAACAAATAATCACCAGCACTCTCCTCTACCTAGGACCTGGCTAGAGATTCCTCACCTCTCTACATTGTCACCCAAGAATGGGGATGCCTCACCTATTCATTTGGGAATGTTTCACTCACTATATGATCACCCATGGTCGGGATGAGGATATCTCATCCCTTCACATGTCTCTCTATTTATAGGAGAGAACATGACCTCCAATCCACTTCTAAGGGATTCCTTCACTGCGCTTTCTTCACCTGCTTATCTGAAATACAACAAACATGAGTAGTGAGATTACATAATCTCAGTGAGTTCTTCGTGACTCCTTACTAATACTCTTCGTGTATCTTTTAAGCTATTACCCATGATGCATCCTCTAACGCCTTAGACTTACATAATATAAAAGCTACGACGTACACTATGGGGAACCCGCATTCTATAAATAAATAGAACACACTAACCGTAGTGAAGAGAAGGCTCTGACTTGAAGCGTATCTGTAACGCCCCAAAACAATTGATTAATTTATTTAATTAATTATTTAGGATTTATGGGATAGAAATAATAATATAATTATTTATTAGCATATGTGGACCTATTATTAGTGTGAGGGTTAGCGAAATTAGAAGTGTTAAGTGGAGGCCCATGATTAGGTCACATAAGCTAAGAAAAGCCCACGAGGATAAGTGAGCATATAAAAGGGCTAGGTTAGGGTTTTGTTGTCATTAGAAGGAAAAAGAAATATAAGGATTGAGAAGAGAGGGCTAGGAGGGGGCGGCGCTAGACAAGAGAAAGAAGGAGAGAAAACGTGAACCAAGGAGAAAGGAGAGAGAGAGAAGTAGCGCTCAAAGAGGAGAGAGAATGCAAGGGTTCGAATTCTCCTAAGGCTAAGCTAAGGGTGTGATTCAAACTTTATAATGGGTGGTATGAGGGATTGTATGTGGGGTTAGGGTTTTGATAATTGCCTTGTGTGTGTGTCATGATTTTTATATGTTTGATGTTATGCCATGATTCCTTGTTGAACAAATTGTTATTTGTCCCATGCCCTAAAACTAATTGTGATACTTGATATGCCATGAAATTGAATAATTATGTTTGGTCATATTTATGTTGCCTTGATTTGGATAATTGTATTTTTGTGCTTGATGTTCCTACGCCCTTGAATCGTTGTTGTGTGTTACCATGATCATATGAAAATTGAGTTAGTATGCTGAAAAGGGTGCCCTAGGCTCCCCTGCCACTGTTGCTGTTTGTTGTTTGTGGCTGCTGATTCTGGCGCCCTTGGCGCCCAGCGCCATGTCTTGCGTTTCTGTGTTGCTGGAAGTGGCGCCCTATGGTGCGCCCATGACCCTGTCACTGTTTGTGTTGTTGTGCTGAAAGTGGCGCCCTATGCGCCCATGTCCCTGGTTGCTGCTTGTTGTTGCTGAAAGTGGCGCCCTAGGCGCCCATGTCTTGTTGTTGTGTTGCCTTGCTGAAAACGGCACCCTGCTTCTGGGCGCCATGCTCTATGTTGTTGGTTTTGTTGTTGGATCCCTGTCCTTAGGCGCCGTGCCCTATTTCGGTGTTGTTGCTGAAGGCGCCCTGTCCCTAGGCGCCTGTCCCCATTTATGTGTTGTTGTTGATGGCGCCCTTCCCTTAGGCGCCTGTCTCTATTTTGTTGTTGTTGATGTAGGCGCCCTGCCCATAGGCGCCATGTCTCATTTTTGCGTTGTTGTTGTTGGCGCCCTGCCACTAGGCGCATGTTCCTGTTTTGTTGTTGCTGCCAATGGCGCCCTGCCCTCAAGCGCCAGTTTCTGCCTTGTTGCACGTTGTTGCCAATGGCGCCCAGTCCCTAGGCGCCAGTTTCAGTTTTGTTGCATGTTGCTGTTTATGTTGCCTGTCCAATTATTTTGTTTTCGCGATATCTTTTGATCCGGGAGCCCGATTGAGGTTCTCTAAAATGCGTTGGAAAGCTTATTCAGAGACCTAACTGAATATTCTAATTTTAAGGCAAAATGAACTGTTCCTAATGTCGTTAGTTGTTGAGTGTTAACTGCTGATTATATGGTTAAGTGTCGAATTGTTGGATAATTGTAAATTGCTGAGTTGTTGTTTTGTTGATGTTGTTGTCGTTGTTGTCGTGTTGTTGATTATGTTGTTGTTGATTTTGTCGTGGGTATCGCCGAATGGCCCACATTGTTTTGTCGTGGGTATCGCCGAATGGCCCACATTGTTAAGTTATTAAATTGTTAATTGTTGGCCGATTGTTAGTTGAGTCACTGAGTGCTAATGGTTGGTTAGATTGCTTAAGTTGTTAAATGCCAAGGGCGCCAGTGTGGCCGCCCAAAATGTGAATTCCACAATTAATATTTAAAAGGACGTTGAACATGTGATTAGACCAAAATTGCCAAAAATGATGAATGATGTTAAAAATGTTGTGATGTGGCCAAAATGATGAAAATTGTGAAGTTGTAAATTGTTGACGACGATGTTTATATGACGACGACGAGTTGCCTCTATTTATGGGCAGGTGATGTGATGTAGGCCTATGGCCATTGTTGTTTTGATGTTGTTCCGTGCTATGCAGTTGTTGTTGTTTGTTTGTGCATTTGCATAGTGTCGCGTGCATAGCATACTACGACGAGGAGCTATGCTCAAACATGACGAGTTGGTTTATGACGACGACGTGATGCCTCTACTTACGGGCTTGATTATGGTACCACATGCATTATGGGGCGGTGGCTGTGCATTGAGTCTCATTTCGCATTGTGTGCATACTTGTGTGATTGTAATGATATTAACTGTTGTGACGTGCTGTTGTTGCCTGTTGTGATGATATCGGCTGTTGCGATTATCTGACGTTCTGACCTAAATATACTGTCTTTCATATGACTCCTTATATTGTTCGATATCTCACCCTTCTGTTTGAATGTTACCCCTATGTTGGTAACGTGCAGGTAACCTCGAATGAAGGCCGTTGTACCTTCATTAGTTCGGTGTCGTCGCTCTGATACGTAGCACTCGGGGGTTGAACCCTCATTTCCGCTGCATAGTTAAATGAAGTTTAACTTGTTTTGAAGGTGCTATGTATCCGCTGTTTATAAATGATTCGAATATACCCGTTTATGTTGTTTTAGTTGAAAAATGTAGCATCCGATTCCTTTGTTGTCGAAAACAATTTTTGAGAACTCTGATTTTTACTAAATAATTCGCCGGGTAGAAAGGGGTGTTACAGTATCCTCAACTCAAACAAAGAGGAAAAAAGAGGAACGCCAACTCAAACAATACCTAAACAAACAACACCACAATTAGTAACAAACTCATATTATAAAATAATTTAAAAACTAAAACTATTAACTCATGTTACAAACATACCTTAGATCGAAGAAATTTGCCAAAGAGAGGAAGAGATTTAGTAGAGAGAAGAAGAGAATTCGTAGGGAGGAAGAGAGGAATTCAAGAAGAGATTTAGTAGAGAGAAGGAGAGTATTGGTAGAGGTGTGAAGAAGAAGTGGAGAATGGAGAAGGGGTTATATAGAAGAAACGAAGTCAAACAGTCAAAAGGCAGAATCCGTCGGAAATGTCATTTTCCGGCGGATTTAGGGGATTTCCGGCGGATTTTCAAGGATTTCCGGCGGATTTTCAAAAATCAAATCCCCCGCTTTTTTCAAAAAAATCCGCCGGAAATGACGTTTCCGGCGGATTTTAGGCCGGTTGTCATTTCCGGCGGATTGTTAGGTATTTCCGCCGGAAATACCTAAAAATCCGCCATTCCGCCGGAAATACCTAAAAATCCGCCGAAAATGTTGCGGAGGAAAAAAATCTGCCGGTTACAGGTTTTTTTTTAAAAAAATTGAACGGCTCAGATTCCACCGACACTTTTAGCCAACGGCTCACAACCAGTCAAACGTGTCAGGAAAAGGAGTGGATGGCATTTCCTTTGGAAATTGAGACCCAACGGATAGAAAATAAACGGCTCAAATTTGTGATCTAAAATTTTGATCAACGACTCATATTTCCCCACACCTATTATAAATATAATTGGGCTTCAGCTTTCCCTTCTACTTCACAAAAACCCTAACCCCTTCTTTGCTTCTTCTCCACCAAATCATATAAACACACAAAAAATGCCCCTAACACAATACTCAGAGGATTCTTCCCTCACTATCATTCATCATCAGGGCATCATCACCAACAAAGTTGATGGTGTCTGTTTCGAGGGGCGAGACACAATGCAGTGTAGGCTTAAACACAACATAACATTCGCTGCCCTAAAAGATAAACTACTGGGTAAGGTGCAAGTGGAGGGCGATGAGCGAGAGATAACTCGTATAGTTTATTGAAAACCCGATTGGTCTGATGGACGTGTGCACTGGTCTACAATGGATGTCAAGAACGACGATGACGTCCAAGCAATGATGTCCATTTATGTCCTGTTTAAATGGAAGGGTTATCTGCATTTGTACGTGGTAACCACACGGATCGTCGCTGGGATCCTTAGTCGTTTAACTCCACCAGCACATGAGTTTGTCATTTTATCGTTTTCGTGTATTTCGAGTTTTATGTACGGTGACGCTTTTTGATAATAAAATTGTTGTTTAATTTAAACGGTACTGTAAACCAAAAAATAATCAACCCAATATTTATTCATTACTAAATCAGTGACGTTCAATTACAATTATTGATAAACAAAATAACAGTAAAAAACTACAACTGGGTAACGAATTGGATCATACCTGCAACCGAACATATCAAACACAGCATCTGGAGAAGGGATTTATATAGAAGAAACGAAGTCAAACGGTCAAAAGGCAGAATCCACCGAAAATGTCATTTACCGACGGATTTAGGGGATTTCCGGCGGATTTTCAAGGATTTCCGGCGGATTTTCAAAAAATCCCCCGCTTTTTTGAAAAAAATCCACCGGAAATGACCTTACCGGCGGATTTTTAAAAAAAAAAATCGTAGACCCAAATCTGCTGGAAATGTTGCGGAGGAAAAAATCCGCCGGTAATTTCGGCGGATCAAATCTGTCGGTAAGTCCTAAAATCCGCGTGAAAGTCCTGGCCAGAAAAATCAGTTTTTCTTGTAGTGTGGGCCTTGGGACAGCTCATGACACCGCCCCAAGTAAATAGACACTAAGTAGTTTTCGCTTTCGAGACAAAGCTACTCGATTCACATAAGCGTTCATTTATCAATGGGGAGGGTTAAGGAAGAGATTTGGGGAGGTTTGGAATCAAAAGGGATAGTTTTAAGCAAGTTTTAAAAAATTGGACAGAAGGATCATAATCGATTATCAGAGCTTGATAATAGCTTATCAGAGCTTGATAATCGATTATCAGAGCTTGATAATGGCTTATCAGAGCTCCATAATCGATTATGTCCTGTCTATCTGCATAAAATCAGTTCCAAAACAGTTCTCTTCGTTCCCTTTAATTCCAAACTCAATCCAATCAACCTATCTCAAAATATAACAACGTTTGCAACATCACATTAGAATTTTTAACAACAAGCCACAAATTGAAATGTGAGCTTCCAAAGTCAAGTAGAGGACAAGGTGGATCTTCTAACAGCTCCTATTGTTCTTTGATGACCAGAAATGGGACATACAAGGAGAGAAACTTAGTTTTCATGATGACCTCCACAATTCACACTTAAACAACAATAACTCAAACATAAATCACTTCAATTAAACATTCATATTTATTTAAGTCACTTAGCAATCAAAGAAATAAAAATTTCTTTGGGTGTTACAACAATACTCTTCTCACTCTAAGAGATACAAGGAATGATAACACTCACATCTCACACAACAAATGATCACCAGCACTCTCCTCTACCAAGGACCTGGCTAAATATTCTTCAACTCTCTACATTGTCACCCAAGAATGGGGATGCCTCACCTCTTCATTTGGGAATGTTTCACTCACTATATGATCACCCATGGTCGGGATGAGGATATCTCTGTTGGAGAATAATTAGTTGTGCCCAAGATCCAATCTATCATGTTATCATTTTAGAAATAATAAAGTATTATTTATTTATTTAATATCATATCAATTATTTAGTTAAATAATTAATTTGATAATGTCCTTGATTAAACTTATAGACTAACTATCATGATAGAGATTATGATATTGAGAAGCTGGTCTTTTATGAAGTTTTAATCTAAAGTGTTATTGATCATAGAATTATTTTGAATGGGATATCAATAATTCGGATAGATCAATATAAATGTAAATGTCTTTATTGGATAAAGATTAATGGATCTCATTTATTAATTACATATATTGATGATGCATATGTTGATGTGGTCATTGAACCGACTCAATTGAGAATTTCTAATGGTTAATATTACCTTTAAGTGTCAATAGAAAAAATTCTCAAGAAGAAATGTAATTATTTTCTTTGACCTGAGATTATCATAGTAATTAACAAATAGTTTATTGTATTTTAATTCCGAACACCTAAGGCCTTAGGGCGCTAGTTGAATGGATATTGGATACGATTAAATATTTGTATAATTTATGATTAATCAAGATGGAATCCATCAACTCTCGGTAATGAGTTTGAGCTCTACAGTAAAACTAAATATTCTGGCCAGGAAAATCAAATGATAGAAGAAATGAGTTTCTTAGGGTCATATGTTAACTTATTAGAGTTTGACAAGAATACCATACTCTAGAGTTAACTTAGAGCTGTAAGGATGGAAGAAAAACATTATATGATTCTTCTAATGGTTCTTGTAAGTGAAATAATTTATTATTGCTTCATACTATCCGGATGTTAAGGAGTGTTGTTAGATGCCTACCTTGATTAGTAAATTACTTCGATTAATTTATTACCGGTTTAGTATTGAACCTACGGGGTCACACACAAACGAGTGTCTTAATCTTTTGCTAAAAAAATATTTTATTATTTGATAAATAAATATAGAATTTATTTCATCAAATGAATAGAATTTTTCTAAGTGGAATTTTATTATGTTCTTTGCTAGCACTTAGAATAAAATAATAAAATAGAGTGAATTGTTTCCTCTTCCACCTACGGTTACTTTTGGTCAAAGAAATGGCATTCAATATAATTCATTAATATTGAATGGTGGAAACGTTTTGTTTTTATTATGCCATTCATGGACCAAGGGAAGTTACGTAAGTTTGGTGAATTGGGAAGTAAATAAGAGAAAAGGGAAAGATCAGTTTTCTCTCAATTTTGATTGGCTCATGATGATTAGTCTATGACTATAAATAAGCATATCACATAAAACTGAAAACACACTTCTACTCCCTACCTTTCACTTCAGATACTTTGTTCCACTAATCAAAGGTTGATAGCAAAAGGTTGGTCTCGGTGTGGATATACACGTGGAGCCTTCACTCAATTTGAAGGAATTTTATGATTCAAGAACTCATTACCGAGTACACTTATATATATATATATATATATATATATATATATATATATATATATTATCCAATTTAATATAATTTTGAACTCAAATAGATCCTTTTTATTCTGCTATGAGTGCTATGAACACCCTTTTTTACTTCAATTGGTATCAGAGCGAGGTTCTTTTTGTGATTTAAAATTATTTTATTAAAATATATTATAGCCGTAATAATATATTATACGCTTGTAAAAGATCTCTGCAATGCTATATGAGACTGATATAGTATTACAAGTTAATTATTATTATTTTTAAACGGTTATTGACAATTTTGTGAGATGATATATTTGACTGATATATTATATAATGTATATAATATTACAACTCTAATTTTATAAAACGTGAGTTGTGTATCTGTTATAGTATATGTCACAATTGTTTTTTGTATGATTGATCTTTTAACAACAAGGAACGATCTAATAACCAGGAGACTTGTAGTTAATAAATTAATTATATGTTATAATTTTGTAATTTATGATTGATAACAAATAGCGGCCTGATAACCAGGAGGTTTGTAATTAATAAATAAATCATAGCATATGATGCATATTTTGAAATTAATAATATACGGATCACCTGGACTACCCGGGGACGTTTAACTATGGAGTTCTTCTGGGAAGGGTTCCCGAAAAGAAGATGCATCTTGTTGGTATAGGTAGTCCAAATCAATTCTTTTAAGCCTTCCTTCAACTATACAGTCTCATACCTGCACAGCCTCAGGATCCCTCTCATTCCGATGCGTATTTGGTTCATTCACGTGTCCCTTCGCCTAGAAGCTGCCAGGAGCCGCTCTTTGCCGTGCCAACTTTTTGGGCACCGACGATCACTCCCCGCCCTCGTCAGCCACGGATGTCACATGCCCACCAGCTTCCGCTTGGTTCGTCCCCGAACCACACCGTACTGAGAGAGGTCTGCTGCTCTGATACCATTTGTTACATCCCAGACTGCTTTCAGAACTGTCAACTGCCCCCACAAACCAACACGTGTCTTTCCAGCATGCGTTGTCCTCACTTGCATGCTTTCTAGGAAACTTCCCAGAAGGTCACCCATCCCACTACTACTCCAAGTCAAGCACGCTTCACTATGGAATTCTTATGGGAAGGGCTCCCGAAAAGAAGATTAGAATTAATTTAGAGATACTAATAAGATTAACCTGACAACCAGGAACTTATATGGTATGATGATTTTATGATTATGCTTTAATGTATATGTAATACATATTATCTTAGAAAGTGTATAAGAAACGACTTGACAACCAAGTGGCTTGTATATATTTAAGATATTTTTTCCCATGCTAATGTGTTGGTTATTGTGCAAAATATGTTCTGACATTATAATCAATTCTTCAAATATTACCAGCATGTCTTCTTTATCACTCCGCGGCATACTTGAATCTGGAAAATTGGTTGGAGCCAATTACGATGACTGGTACCGTAATCTGAGAATTGTTCTCATGCACGAGAAGCTTATCCATACCATTGATAAGCCTGTTGTAACTACACTTGTTGACCCAGAAGATGCGGATGCAACCAAGACTTATGAGAAGTACTTGGAACAATGCCTTACTACTAAGTGCATCATCCTGGCATCAATGAGTTCTGAACTTCAGAGACAACATCAAGACATGGATCCACTTGCAATCATCGAGCATCTTAAGAAGATGTACGGTGGACAGAGCAGAACTGCTAGATATCAGTTATCTAAGAATTTATTTAGGTCCTCATTGACTGCACAAGATCAAGTTGGACCCCACATTCTTAAGATGATTGATCTTATTGAACAACTTGAAAAAAATGGGGTGCACTATTGGGAAGGAGCTTTCTCAAGATTTGATTCTGCAATCACTTCCTGACTCTTTTTCACAATTTGTTGTGAATTTCAACATGAACAAGATGACTTGTGACTTGCATGAGATGCTTAACTTGTTGATTGATTATGAGAATCAAGTTTCTTCTGAAAAGAAGAAAGGAACTGTCATGGTGGCTGTCGGTAAGACCTTTAAGAAAAAGGGCAAAGGAAAGCCAAAAAGGAAACCTTTTACACCTAAGGGAGGTGTGACCAAACCCAAAAAGGTTAACGCTAATCAAGTTGATGCTGAATGTTTCTTCTGTAAGGAGAAAGGACACTGGAAGAGAAACTGCAAGAAATATCTTGATTCTCTTAAACAAAAGAAACAAGGTAAGACTTTAATGAAAAATGTTTTCATGATTTCTTTAACTGTTAGTGATTCTTCAATGTGGGTATTGGATACTGGCAGTAGTTTTAACATCTGCAATACGTTGCAGGGTCTAAGAATAACTAGACGGTTGAATAGAGGAGAAATCAACCTTCAAGTAGGGAATGGAGCAAATGCTGCCGCCTTAGCTGTTGGATCAATTTCTTTAATAATGCCCACTGGCAAAGTACTAGTGTTAGAGGAATGTTATTATGTTCCGAAATTTGTTTCAAACATAATTTCTATTTCTATGTTGGACAAACGTGATTTTCGTATTATTTTCAATAATAACATTTGCTCAATATATCATAATGATGATTTATATGTGAATGGTCTTCTCCAACGCGGCATTTATGTTTTACCCGATGTAAATTATAGTTCAATTTTACATGTTTCTTCTGGCTCTAAAAGAGAAAGAGATCGTCAAACAAACAAAACATACCTTTGGCATTGTAGGCTTGGTCACATTGGCGAGAATAGAATTAACAAGTTATACAAGGAAGGTTACCTTGACAATTATGATTATGAATCATATGAAACTTGTGAATCTTGTCTCAAAGGAAAAATGACTAAATCTCCATTTATTGGAAGTGGGGAATGAACTTCTGAATTATTGGGGCTGATTCATACTGATGTTTGTGGACCCATGAAAATTCTGGCCAAAGGAGGATATTCTTATTTTATCACTTTTACTGATGATATGTCTAGATATGGATTTTTGTATCTTATGAAACATAAATCTGAATCATTTGAAATGTTCAAAAGATTCCGCAGTGAAGTTGAAAAGCAAACTGGTAAGAGTATCAAAATGCTTAGATCTGATAGGGGAGGAGAATATCTTAGTGATAATTTCATTGACTATCTAAAAGAGAATGGGATTCTCTCACAGTGGACACCTCCAGGAACACCACAACACAATGGTGTGTCTGAAAGAAGAAATCGAACCTTATTAGATATGGTTAGATCTATGATGGGGTTCACTGATCTTCCAATGAATTTATGGGGTTATGCTTTGGAAACCGCGGCTTATCTTCTAAATAAAGTTCCTTCAAAATCAGTCTCTACAACTCCATATCAGATATGGAAAGGACGTAAACCAAATCTCAAACATATCAGAGTTTGGGGTTGCCCTGCTTATGTCAAGAGATTGCAAACAGATAAACTTGATGCAAGGTCTACTAAGTGTAGATTCATCGGTTATCCCAAAGAAACAATGGGATATTATTTCTACCATTCTCCTAACCAAAAGGTGTTTGTGGCTAGAGGAGGAACCTTTCTCGAAAGGGAATTTCTTGCAGATGGAAGTCATGGTAAAGAAATAGAGCTTGATGAAGCTCAAGAAGACGATGAAACACCAAAGGATCAAGAACATGAGAATGAAGCTGAGAGCTCATTCATCGATATTCTAAAACTAACACAAAGGTCACCAACCTCAACAGTTGCGGCCCAAGAACCAAATATAGTTCAACAACAGGTTAATGAACCAATGTTGGAACAGATTCAAGAACCTCAGAATCAATTGCAAGAGCCTCCTAGAAGATCTAGTCGCGTACATCGCGCATCAGAAAAGTTAAACTTAATGGTGCAAGATGACATGATGGACGAGGATTATCATAATGATGAGGATCCTCGGACCTATGAAGAGGCTATGCGAGGCTTGGACCGTAATAAGTGGCAAGAAGCCATGGAATCTGAAATGGAATCAATGAAGATCAACAAAGTATGGACTTTAGTTGAAGCTTCAAAGGATATAAAACCTATTGGTTGTAAATGGGTTTACAAGAAAAAGATTGGAGCCGATGGAAAGGTTGAAACCTATAAAGTTCGTCTTGTTGCGAAAGGATATCGTCAAAAGGAAGGAATAGATTATGACGAGACTTATTCACCCGTGGCAATGATCAAATCAATTCGGATTCTACTTTCCATAACAGCGTACTATGATTATGAAATATGGCAAATGGATGTGAAAACAGCTTTTCTTAACGGCGAGCTAAAAGAGGAAGTGTACATGACACAACCTGAAGGGTTCACATTAATGTCTGATCATAATAAAGTTTGCAAGTTACAACGATCCATTTATGGATTGAAGCAGGCTTCTAGAAGTTGGAACATTCACTTTAACAATACAATCGAAAAGTTTGGTTTTGTTAAATGTGAAGAAGAACCTTGTGTTTACAAAAAGGTCAGTGGGAGCACAGTCATTTTCTTAGTGTTATATGTAGATGACATATTACTTATTGGAAATGATGTGCCATCTATGCAAGGTGCAAAAATTTGGCTATCTGAACAGTTCTCTATGAAAGATTTGGGAGAAGCAACTTATATTCTAGGAATAAAGATTTATAGAGATAGATCTAAAAGGTTGCTTGGACTCTCCCAATCAATGTACATTGAAACCATCTTAAAAAGGTATAACATGGAAAATTCCAAACGAGGCTATTTACCAATAGGAATTGGTAATACTCTCAGTAGGGAGAATTGTCCTAAAACTCCCGAAGAGAGAGAACGCATGTATAGAGTACCGTACTCTAGTGCAGTGGGAGCTATCATGTACACCATGACTTGTTCACGCCCTGATGTCGCCTATGCACTAGGTGTAACCAGTTGATATCAAGTGAACCCTGGTGAGGAACATTGGAAAGTGGTCAAGACCATTCTTAAGTACTTAAGAAGAACTAAAGACCAATTCCTTGTATATGGAGATTCAGAATTAAAACTGAAGGGTTATACTGATGCAAGTTTTGCGTCAGACAAAGATGATAGAAAATCTACCTCAGGTTATGTTTTCACTTTGAATGGTGGTGCAGTGAGTTAGAAAAGTTCCAAGCAGTCTACAGTTGCGGATTCAACAACTGAAGCTGAGTATATAGCAGCAAGTGAGGCAGCTAAAGAAGCAGTTTGGATGAAGAAATTCATATCTGAGCTTAGTGTCGTCCCTTCAATAAAGGAATCAGTTCCATTATTATGTGACAATAATGGAACTATTGCTCAAGCAAAGGAGCCCAGATCGCATCAGAAATCTAAGCATATTTTGCGAAGATATCACTTAATAAGAGAAATCATTGAACGTGGTGACATCAAGATTGAAAAGGTAGATGGAAAAAGCAATGCAGCTGATCCATTTACCAAAGCACTTGGTATAAAGGAGTTTGACAAGCACAAGTGGGAAATAGGACTGAAATACATGGCAGATTGGGTCTAGTGCAAGTGGGAGATTGTTGGAGAATAATTAGTTGTGCCCAAGATCCAATCTATCATGTTATCATTTTAGAAATAATAAAGTATTATTTATTTATTTAATATCATATCAATTATTTAGTTAAATAATTAATTTGATAATGTCCTTGATTAAACTTATAGACTAACTATCATGATAGAGATTATGATATTGAGAAGCTGGTCTTTTATGAAGTTTTAATCTAAAGTGTTATTGATCATAGAATTATTTTGAATGGGATATCAATAATTCGGATAGATCAATATATATGTAAATGTCTTTATTGGATAAATATTAATGGATCTCATTTATTAATTACATATATAGATGATGCATATGTTGATGTGGTCATTGAACTGACTCAGTTGAGAATTTCTAATGGTTAATATTACCTTTAAGTGTCAATAGAAAAAATTCTCAAGAAGAAATGTAATTATTTTCTTTGACCTGAGATTATCATAGTAATTAACAAATAGTTTATTGTATTTTAATTCCAAACACCTAAGGCCTTAGGGCGCTAGTTGAATGAATATTGGATACGATTAAATATTTGTATAATTTATGATTAATCAAGATGGAATCCATCAACTCTCGGTAATGAGTTTGAGCTCTACAGTAAAACTAAATATCCTGGCCAGGAAAATCAAATGATAGAAGAAATGAGTTTCTTAGGGTCATATGTTAACTTATTAGAGTTTGACAAGAATACCATACTCTAGAGTTAACTTAGAGCTGTAAGGATGGAAGAAAAACATTATATGATTCTTCTAATGGTTCTTGTAAGTGAAATAATTTATTATTGCTTCATACTATCCGGATGTTAAGGAGTGTTGCTAGATGCCTACCTTGATTAGTAAATTACTTCGATTAATTTATTACCGGTTTAGTATTGAACCTACGGGGTCACACACAAACGAGTGTCTTAATCTTTTGCTAAAGAAATATTTTATTATTTGATAAATAAATATAGAATTTATTTCATCAAATGAATAGAATTTTTCTAAGTGGAATTTTATTATGTTCTTTGCTAGCACTTAGAATAAAATAATAAAATAGAGTGAATTGTTTCCTCTTCCACCTACGGTTACTTTTGGTCAAAGAAATGGCATTCAATATAATTCATTAATATTGAATGGTGGAAACGTTTTTTTTTTTATTATGCCATTCATGGACCGAAGGAAGTTACGTAAGTTTGGTGAAGTGGGAAGTAAATAAGAGAAAGGGAAAGATCAGTTTTCTCTCAGTTTTGATTGGCTCATGATGATTAGTCTATGACTATAAATAAGCATATCACATAAAGCTGAAAACACACTTCTACTCCCTACCTTTCACTTCAGATACTTTGTTCCACTAATCAAAGGTTGATAGCAAAAGGTTGGTCTCGGTGTGGATACACGTGGAGCCTTCACTCACTTTGAAGGAATTTTATGATTCAAGAACTCATTACCGGGTACATTTATATATATATATATATATATATATATATATATATATATATATATATATATTATCTAATTTAATATAATTTTGAAGTCAAATAGATCCTTTTTATTCCGCTATGAGTGCTATGAACACCCTTTTTTACTTCAATCTCATCTCTTCATATGTCTTTCTATTTATAGGAGAGAACATGACCTCCAAGCATGCATAAGACTTAGTGGACATTTATTGTCCCACCATTCCAAGGAGCTCCACTTCTTGACTTTTCTTCAATATTCAAGATACATCTCTTCATCTCTTCAAAAGATGTCTCTTTAATTTTCCACCACCACTAATATTAAATATTATTTGGAAATTATAATTGAATTCCCTACAAATCCTCCCTCAATTAAAATTTCCAAACTTCTTCAGCATCTTTATCTTTTTCTATTCATCTTTTTTCTTCTTCTTTTTTTTGCAAGACTGAGCTCCTCCGCACGTGCATCTTGCATACTCACTTCAAACTAATAAACTTGTGTGTGTTCCTCCTCCACACACTTTTATTCCCATAAGCATCGCAGATGTCATTTGTATCAACATCAACATAACACATCCTCCGAGTGCGTTCCTTAAAGATAGCAACGGAAACATGACCAAATTCATCTTCAACAGTAACCTTATGATCTCGGGGCACTAAGAGAACGTAGTTGGAATACAAACCTCTAGGTATACGGATGAAATTCTGTAATAAACCCAATATGAGACGTAAATAAAATTAAGTCAGAAAATAAGCCGTAAATAAGGAGGTCTTTATTACATATGCATAACAATTGGGCGTACATCACTTCTTCGAATGACGGTATCAAATTCCATATTATACGGCATTATCTCTTAATGAACCGTCAGATAAACACTACAAATTAGTCATTCACGTGTACGAATAAAACAAACAACTATCATTACTTAAATCAAACATAAAACTTCTTTTGTACACTTAGGACTCACAATAATTCAAACTAGTATACTTGTATTTTTCAAGGTACAAAACTTTTGAATTGGTTTTCATCATTTCGTGTAAATTTCATTCATCTTGCTATAACTTAACACATAGTAAAAATTGTATATCAAACAATCAATCAACGACAAAAACTCATAAACCAATTCGATCTTCAACTTCACATAATTTTATTTTCATAAAAATCACATTAATACTTCGTAATCAACTAACATGTTACAATACAAATTAACCCTATTCATACTTTACAATAAACAATCCAGCATCATCATATTTTTAAGGCTTAAATATCATTTACCCCCTGCAAATATCACGTTTATTCATTTACCCCCCGCAAAAAAAAAACTTTCAAAACAAACCTTGCAAATATTAAGTGTTTCTAGTTACCCCTGCTGTTAGTTTTAGCTAAAAACGTTAAGTCTATACTGACTTTGCAGGGAGGTAACTAGAAACACTTAATATTTGCAGGGGTAACTAGATCCCACTTAATATTTGCAGGGGGTAAATGGATAAACGTGATATTTGCAGGGGGTAACTAGATCCCAAATGGCATATCCAAAACTAACGTTGTTAGCTAAAACTAACAGGGGTAACTAGAAACACTTAATATTTGCAAGGTTTGTTTTGAAAGTTTTTTTTTTGCAGGGGAGTAAATGGATAAACGTGATATTTGCATGGGGTAAACGATATTTAAGCCTATTTTTAAAAACAAAATTCTAATCGAAAACTAAAAGTACTGACCCTAATATGACCTTTTTTTAAATAACCTAATATCATAAAACATCAAAACCCCATTATCAACCAATCTCCTATCAGAACATCATTATCAACCGAACAAACCCAAAATAATAAAAGAATAATATTAACAAACCGACCACAATAAATCCCATAATAAAAGAACATAACTTTTTGATATGTTCAGAATCGATGTGAACTTCTTCCTTTGTCGTCGTTTTCCGTTCACACAATCATCAACATTCGTCTTCTACGATACGGTGACGAATCAAACTCAGTCTTCCTTCTTTCGTGAACAACAGGAGAAAAGGGGAGAAAAAGATTGAGAAATAGCCGTTTAGGGTTCTTCAATGGAGGGTTTTGAAACTGTGATTTGGGTGTTATCAATTGGAATGAATGAGGGAAGGATACGTTGGGTGAATTGGTTTAACCGCAGTAAATAAATTATTCTAACTTAACCATAGTAAAAATAGGGTCATATTTATAAATTAGTAATTATAACCTATCAATTTATCATTTCCAAAAACTTTACAGTAACACCCTTTTTGCAATTACCAACAAATAACATAAATACCACCTTTTTGGTAATAAAAAAAACACAAATACCACCTTTTTAAGTTTCCCCTTGAAATCTAAACCACATATTTTTTAGTAGACTATATCAATGGCTGAAAACATCACTTGTTCGTTATGCACAAAATATCAAGTTCTGCATTTGATCCGCCACCTTGGAAAAGTAGGTAAAAGCAATATAACAGTGTCGTGAAAAGACACAACGTGAAAATAAATAAAAGACGTACACAATAGAAATATGAAATACTTTTCATTGATTTTTAGTGGCTTAAATTGTCTCCGTGAGACTACATATATAATACCTAATGATGGATAATATAATTCCAACACCTAATGTATTTATTCTAAATAAACTCTGTAACATCTATAGGCGCCTCCTTCTCCAAGTGCTAACCAAGAGCGATGAGAGTCTTCCTGCAAACGCAAACACAAAGACGCATGTGTGAAACCCAACAGAACAAAAGGATAAGATGCAGAAACAAAGAATAAATGGAAAATAAAAGAGAAGACATAGAGAAACAAGAGGTAGAAAAGGCATGAATTGTTGCGACCCAATCAACCCAACCCAGCAAAAGTAGATCCATTGGATTTGACAGAAGCTACGAGGCTTAGCTCAGAGATGGATGTAGAAGGAAGGAAGTGATAGGAGTGTGGGAAATTAAAATAGGAAGGAAAAGAAAAATGCAAAATAAAAAAGCCTCGACTCCACACCACTCTACTCCACCACATTGGGCTTAAAGTACTCATATGTATATTTAGGCCTTGGGTTTTTTTTTTACCCTCATCAACTCCCTTCTACCTCCACACAATACCCTAATCCCGAAAATACCACTGACATAAATAACAAAAATTGACTTTTGGAAGATTCTCTAGTGGGGGACCACTTTATCTGGTAACCGGATTTACTTACATGCAAGGTAAATCTGATTAGCTTTAAATACGTAATAAATACACACGTATATGTCAAATTGGGTGTATCAAACAGACAAATAAATCCGATTTGACCATTTAATTCAGTATTGAAAGCAAAATTTTAATTAACCGGATTTAGCTAAATCCGATGCGTAATCGGATTTATGTAAATCAGCTTATATCTTTTAATGAATCGGATTTACCTGGATGGGGGTATATCTGATTTTGAAAAATACAAAGCGGATTTACGTTTGAGGCACGTAAATCCGATTTGTTTTTTTTCTTTAAATTAATTTCTATATAACTGTTGTTCTATTTTGAAACAGATATTGACCGGCATACAGAGTCGCAGGTTGTTCCTTTCGTGGTAAACACTACAGAGGCATTCTGGATTGAGAGGGTATATTTTTCAAACTAATTTTCTTAATCAAAGTTTGGTAGATATTTAATTAATTAAGTACGCAACATTTA
Source organism: Astragalus membranaceus (assembly GCA_039519185.1). Lineage (NCBI taxonomy): Eukaryota > Viridiplantae > Streptophyta > Magnoliopsida > Fabales > Fabaceae > Astragalus > Astragalus membranaceus. Next base: position 182,692,239 of record CM076849.1, read on the forward strand.
TCTATTTTTTCTATTTTGTAGATATTTTCTACACGCGAGGATGTAGAAGAGTGGGCTAACGCGGTTGGGAGGCGTATTGGAGTTGTGATTATCATTGTAAGATCTGACAAAGCTGGAGTTAAAAGGGGTTCTAGAATATTTTTGGTTGCGAGAAGCAAGGGAAGTGGTCTAATGATTCTAGAGTTTTTGGGTCTAAGAAAAGAAGCTGTCCGTTTACATTGAGAGCTACTTATACAATACGTCATGGGGGTTGGCGTGTGAATGTTAGGTGTGGTCTTCACACACATGAGTTGCTTACTACCCCGGTCGGGTCGACGGCTTTTGGTCGTTTAACTAAGCCGCAGAAAGCTATTGTTAATGAGCACACTGATCTGAAAGTTGCCCCGAAAGATTGTCTTACTACTTTGAAGAACCATTATCCGGACAACGTCACTTCTCTTCCTCAAATATATAGGCAGCGTTACGCCTATAGGTCTTCTAAGAGGGGTCCTAGAACAGACATTCAGGAGATTTTGAGATTGATTGAGTCGCAAAATTATTTATGTTGGAGCAGAAAAGTTGAGGGTTCCAATGTTGTCAGTGACATCATGTGGGCGCATCCAACTTCTATTAAGTTATTTCGGTTATTTCCAAAGGTTCTTCTTCTTGACACCACCTACAAGACCAACAAATACAATCTACCTCTATTGGAGATTGTAGGAGTCACTTCAACAGATTTAACTTTCTCGGTTGCTTTTGCCTATATTTCACACGAGCTTGGAATTCATTTTACTTGGGCATTGCAGCAACTAAAAGAATTATATGATTTGCACGGGCTTCAGCCTCAGGTATTCTTGATAAAGTCATCGGGTCTTTTCAAAGAAGCATAAACCATATTGAAGTGGCTTCCAATACTCCTTTGTTTAAAAAGCTTCGCTGTGTTGTGTCTTTAAATACTTTGGATCATATTGTTAAAGAGTTTTCAAAATCGACATCTGGGGTTGGATATGACAAAGCCCGTTGTGGGTGCATTATTAGAAAGACACATCTTCTTCCTTGTGCTTGTGAGCTAGGTGTGTACCATGTCTCCGACACTCCTATTCCGTTGGATGTTGTAAACGACCATTGGAAGAACTTGAGTTTGGATTCTATAGATGATAAATTCTCCCAAGAAAAATCTGCTGACTGTGATATTTCTTACCAAATGGAGATGATTTGGGCGAGATATAATCGTATGACTCCTGAGGAGAGATTTGTCTTCAAGAAACAACTTAATGAGCTTGCATTCCCTACCACTTAAAGTTAAAACAAAAGGTGCACCAAAGAAGAAAAAGCAGAAATTATATGATGTCAAGCGTGATCCTTCTGAGTTGGAGCATGTGGATGAGAAGATGAAACTGACTCAAGAATCTGGGACTTCTTCTAGAAATTCATCACAGCGGTCTTCTTGTATAAAATCATCACAGCGGTCTTCAAAGCTATCTCAGAGTGTTTCTAAAAAATTAACACATCAGGGTGAGACTAAATTCAATTTATTGTCGATTCCTCATCACGTGCACTCTTATGTAGAAAAAATTATTGATGTTGAAAGGGATGGTAATTGTGGGTTCCGAGCAGTAGCAGTTGCTCTCGATCTTGGTGAGAATAGTTGGCCTATAATTAGGCAAGATTTAATCAAAGAAACAAAGGAGAGGGAGCAACTATATACTTACATGTTTGGAAATGACAGACTTGCAGTGCTTAGAAAAGCGTTATCCATTGAATACCCCGGTTTTCAGAAGGAGGATAAGTGGTTGAGTTTGCCTGAGATGGGGTACTTTATAGCTACTAAGTATAATGTGGCCCTAGTTCAATTGTCTTTGGATATGAATTTTACTTATCTTCCTTTGAGAGGTAGTTATTCTTCTTCTAAGTATAAAATCATATCTATTCTGAACGTCGGGGATATCCATTGGATGCATATTTCAATCTCTCCTGTCTGTCCGTTGCCTCCAGTTGCTTTGATGTGGTCTCATAATCGATCAGAGGAATCTACTTCATGGTTGAATCCTTATATCGGCCGTTTTGCCCTTTGGCAGTCTACCGCTTTGAAGATGCCCCGTCTCCCTCCCATTGATGCGCCCACCATTGTAGACTTAGCCCAAGATTCCAACGATTTAGATTAACATTTCTTGTATTTATTATTGTACCCACATTTTTGTAATTATTTATCCATATATATATATATATATATATCCAACAAATTAAATAAGTCAAAAAAAAAACAAATTAAATGTTTTAAAGTTTTTTTACAAGTTGGATTTACCCTGGTAAAGGGTAAATCCGCTTTTAAATCTAACAAAGCGGATGTACCCCCACAACAGGTAGATCCGACTTGATAAAGAGACAAAGCGGATCTACCTGTTGTGGGGGTACATCTGCTTTGTTAAATTCAAAAGCAGATTTACCCTTCTATCAGTAAATCCGATGCAATTTTTTTAAATTTTATCGGATCTAGGTAAATCCGCCTTTGATTATTCTCAAATCGGATTTACCTATTTATAAGGTAAATCCGATTGAGTCAAAATTATGGGGGGTATTTTGGGATTTTCATATTTGATGGGGGTATATTGTGATGTGGTGGGGGTATAAAAAAAGGACCCTTAGGCCTTACATTACTTACCCGGCCCATTTCGATCTCATGGGTAGTTGTTGTTGTTGTTGTTGTTTGTAGCAGCCTCCTCCTCATTGATCTTCGTAAGAGCCTTCCTCAACAAACACCTCTTGCCAAAAAGGCAGTGGAGTACAATGGCAATAGCAAAGCCAACAAGTGCGCATTTGAGGAGGTAGATGAGATAGGTGTGCACATCCACCATTTTGGTGTGGTATGGTTCTTTCTTCGAGAAATGGATAGATAGAAGCAAGCAAGGAGAGGGAAGCGAATGAATATTGCTGAAGCCTGATATCAATGTGCAGGATATATGGATGAGAAAGCAAGAGGTTGTTTTATTCTTTAGCTAATTAATGTTTGGGTAAAATATGTTTTTAGTCCCTACAAAATCGGCTCCTTCTAAATTTAGTCCCTACATTAACGAAATAGGCGTTTTGGTCCTTATATTTTTTTCCGTTTTCATTAATAGTCTCTGTCGTTAAATCCATCTGATTAGACAACTGAAATGTGACATCGCTGTTACACGTGGAATTTTTTTATCTACGTGGCTTTTTTTATTTAGGGTAAAATATGTTTTTGGTCCCTACAAAATTGGGTCATTCTAAGTTTAGTCCCTACATTAACGAATAGGTGTTTCGGTCCCTATCTTATTTTGTTGTTTTCATTATTAATCTCTGACGTTAAATGTTGCTGATTGGGCTAACAGAATCATGACTGTACATGCCACGTGGAAATTTTAATTGGTGGCGTCCACGTGGCATGCTAACTCACATTTTTATTACTTATATTTAATATTTAATTCAGTTTAAAATAAAATAATTTTAAATTAAAAAATAAATAAACACCTAGCAGCGTTGAGTCAATACCCAGAATTCCCAAATCTCAATCTCAATCTTATTTTGGTTCCCATTCCCACGTGAACGCCACATCAATTAAAATGTCCACGTGACATGTACAGTCATGATTCTGTATGCCCAATCAGCAACATTTAACGTCAGAGACTAATAATGAAAACAGCAAAATAAGATAGGGACCAAAACACCTATTTCGTTAATGTAGGGACTAAACTTAGAATGACCCAATTTTGTAGGGACCAAAAACATATTTTACCCTAAATAAAAAAAGCCACGTAGATAAAAAAATTCCACGTGTAACAGCCACGTCACATTTTCGTTGCCTAATCAGATGGATTTAACGACATGGACTATTAATGAAAACGGAAAAAAAATGTAGGGACCAAAACGCCTATTTCGTTAATGTAGGGACTAAACTTAGAAGGAGCCGATTTTGTAAGGACTAAAAACATATTTTACCCTAAGTTTTATTTAGTCTCTACGGGAAATATTACAATTTGGAAAATTTGCAACTTTAATACAATTTTATTTTCCAATATCTATGGGAAATATTACATATTGCTGGTAAATGTTCACGGGTAATGTACGGACTAAATAAATTACAATTTGAAACTTTTTGTCTATCTACTTTAAATTAGTTTTGATTTTCACGGGGTAATGTTCGGATTAATTAAATTATGTCTAAATCTATTACTAAAAATAACACAACAACACCCGTGCGTATGCACGGGTCTAACGCTAGTGAACCAATTAAAAGATAAGTGCTCAAAGTTTATTAAAATAGTTTGTTCGTAAATGTATTTTATATAGATATAGATATAGATTCATAATTATCGGGAAGTATAAATAAATTATTATTATTATTTCTTAAGAACGAAAGTGGATATATTTTTTTGTCAAGGATATATTTTTTTTGTTCAAACTTCAAATAACGAAAGTGGATATTAAAATTGTCGTGAAGAACTTAAACGGGTACGAATCTGGGTTGACCCGCAAACCTGCCGGAACCGAATCAAAGAAAAGATTTGAAATTGGATTAGTTCCTTCCGTTCAGAGACACTTTTGGACTTGCTAGCTACTATGCCGCCGCGCCTTCTCCGTCCAAGTACAAACAGAAACCAGCGATACATATAGAGTGCAAAACCCCAAAGCACACACTTACACCGCCATAGCTAGAACCACTCCCACCCATTCAGCCGCCGCGATTAGGACCCCCATCTGAACGCGTTGAGGTTTCTTGCTGTTGTGGGTGCGTTGTCGAATCCTTTCTCCACTGTTGGTTCACACGCGGGAAGCTCTGTTTTCTCCCATGCGTATGCGACTTCCTCCATTCTTCATCAAATTATTCTCCAAAACCACTCACCATCACAACATCTTGAAGAGCTTTGCATCCACTGCACTTGCCCAGTCTTTCTCAGATACAGATACTCATTCATCATATAACCCACACCCACACACCTTCCTCGTTCTCCAAACACTTCACCGTTTCCACCACCACCCTTCTCTCGCACTCTCCTTCTTCACTCAACTCAATCAACGTGGCTTCTCCCACAACACCTCCACCTATGCTGCCATTATCAGAATACTCTGCTACTGGGGTTTGGTTAGAAGGTTAGATTCTCTCTTTCTCGATATCATTGCTCTTTTTAAACAAGACTCATTATCTTTTGAAATTCATGACTTGTTTGACTCACTCTTGGAGTTGGAGGGTGTTCATGTTGTTGATGGTCTTATTGAGAATCAGAAAAACCATTACTTGCTGAGAGCTTTTGATGGGTTTATTAAAGCTTGTGTTAGTCTTAACATGTTTCACGAGGCGATTGATTTCTTGTTCCAAATTAGTAGTATGGGGTATGGGATTTTGCCAAGTATTTTTGCTTGTAATTTTCTTATTAACCGTTTGGTGGAACATGGTAAAGTGGATATGGCTTTGTCCATTTATAACCAACTTAACAGCCTCGGTTTCATCCCTAACCATTACACTTATGCCATTGTCATCAAGGCATTATGTAGGAAGGGTGATTTGGATCACGCGGTTCACTTGTTTGACGAAATGGAAAAAGTTGGTGTGACTCCTCATTCTTATTGCTATGCAGCTTACATTGAAGGGCTCTGTAACAATCATAGGTCTGATTTGGGATATCAGGTGCTCCAAGCATGCAGAAGGAGGAATGCTCCCATAGAGGTTTATGCCTACACCGCGGTTATTCGTGGGTTTTGTAATGAAATGAAACTGGATGAGGCTGAGAGAGTGTTTTTTGACATGGAAAGTCAGGGGCTTGTTCCTGATGTGTATATTTATTCTGCATTGATCCGTGGGTATTGTAGGAGCCATAATTTGTTTAAAGCCGTAGGCTTACATGATGACATGATTTCCAGGGGTATAAAGACAAATTGTGTTGTTGTTAGCTTAATCCTCCACTGCTTGGGCGAGATGGGCATGAATTTTGAAGTGGTAGATAAGTTTAAAGAATTCAAGGAATCAGGTATGCTTCTTGATGGGGTAGCTTACAATATTGTTTTTGATGCTTTGTGTAAGTTGGGTAAGGTGGATGATGCCGTAGATATGTTAGAAGAGTTGAAAGGGAAATGTATCGATTTAGATATCAAACACTACACAACCCTTATCAGTGGGTATTGTCTTAAGGATAAACTCGTTAAAACCTTTACTATTTTTAAAGAAATGAAGGAAAATGGGTTTAAACCTGGTATTGTTACTTATAATGTACTAGCTGCTGGGTTGTCTAGAAAAGGGTATGCTTGTGAGGCAATTGACCTTTTGGGTTATATGGAGAATCAAGGTGTGATGCCAAACTCTACTACACACAAGATGATCATTGAAGGTTTGTGTTTAGGAGGAAAGGTTACAGAAGCTGAGGAATATTTTAACAGTCTGAAAGATAAGAATGCTGAAATCTATTCTGCCATGGTGAATGGCTATTGTGAAGCCGGCCTTACCGAAAAGGCCTATGCATTTTTCCTTGCGCCGTCAAACCAAGGAAATTTTGCAAAAAAAAGTTCATGTTATAAGCTACTTAGTAAAATCTGTACGGTAGGGGACATTAGCAAAGCTATGGTATTGCTGAAGACAATGTTGTTGATAAATGTGGAACCTAGCAATATAATGTATTCTAAAGTATTAACTGCATTGTGCCAAGCAGGAAAAATCAAACCCGCTCGCTCTTTGTTTGATTATTTCATTGGGAGAGGATTTATGCCTGATGTTGTAACTTACACAATTATGATAAATAGTTATTGTAAGATGAATTGCTTGCAAGAGGCCCATGACCTCTTCCAAGATATGAAGAGGAGAGGGATCAAACCCGATGTCATTACCTACACAGTTCTACTTGATGGGAGCTCAAAACAAGCAAATTTAAAAAGACATTTCTCCCCTCCACATGGAAAAGGAGCTACAGCAACGTTGGATGTTTCCACCATCTGTAAAGATATGAAGCAAATGGAAATAAGTCCGAATGTTGTTACGTATACTGTTTTGATTGATGGACACATGAAGACAGATAAATTTCAAGATGCAGTTCTCTTGTTTGATGAAATGATTGACCGAGGACTAGAACCGGATACTGTAGCATACACTGCCCTAATTTCTAGCTTCTGTAACAGAGGGCACGTTGAGAAAGCTGTTAAACTGTTTAATGAAATGTGTTACAAGGGAATGACACCAGACTTGCATATAATGTCAGCGTTAAAACATGGTATTCTAAAAGCTAGAAAGGTGCAATTTTATAAGTAGTTAGTCAGTTTTGACTGGTACAGCTCAGAGTTATCCTAAGTTTGAAATTCTATCTGGTCGATACCTAAAGGTGAAGCATAACGACATGTGCTTTTTACTAGTTTGCTAAGACTTCTAATTGAAACATTGTTGTTTAGTTATTTCACCGAAAGATTGTGTTTGTTTCTACAGTTTCGGAAGAAAGAGAGACACAAATCGACTACCAGGATGACAATGTAAGAAGGTATAGATCTTCTTTATATACTAAATTAAAATGATACGCACTTGTGAATGTAGAAGGAACACAATTAAGATGATTTAAAAAAAAAACTTGCTGCTAGTTGTTTGTTTTCATATGCCATGAATACTGTGTTCGAACTTGAGAAGTTGAAGTTTATTGCAATTTGAATTTGGATGTCTTTCTTTACGTTTTTTGGGTTACCTGGACACAAAATAGGGAAATATGCTCTACAAGACAAGTAGTATAAGTACCTGCTAATAAGGCTAGCCTACATCTTTCGGGCCTAGCTCCCTTCATTGCATCCCCTTTTTTCCCTACGTATACCGTATGCTACACTGCCATCCAAATTGACTTCATTAGGACAAGATCATTTTGGAATTTTACAATAAAATGGAATGATTTTTATATAGATGTCTTCATTAATTTTGTGGATGATGGTAAAGAAGAAAACTCTGGAATCTGGATAAAAAAGAAAGTAGTAAATATATCCTACAAAACTAAATAGGGAAGACTTCCACCAAAAACAAACAAAGCTAATCCCACACAAAACCTATTAAAAAAAACTCCTTTTTTGCAAATATACTCTGTGGACCATAGTTACATTGAAACAAAATCAGTTCTGAAGAAATTAGTCGAAATATAGGAGAAGTGAACTGACAAGATCTTCTTTTCAGCAACAGATGGCCTTTAGTAGCTCAATCTTAGAGACTCAGAGGCCATGCAGTAGTTCTAGCTAGTAAACAACTTAATATAAGAACTTTTTTTCTTGCATCTTCTATTTTCACCTTATTTTCTTCTCTCTTGCATGATTCTATTAATTTCCAGGGCCCAATATTTTAGTTATCTACAAGAGGAATATATTTAAGTCAATTTTCCTCTCCAAGTTTGGTACATTTTTTAGTGTGGCACTTCTTTGGGTTGAAGGCTTTGAAAATGGGCCCCGGTGGTGGCACATAGTCTGTACACATACTATCATGACTTTGATGGTGGGATTAGATCATGCATCAACCGGTCTGTCGATTTCCTGGTTAATGAAATATTCCAGTAACATCGTGAAGGTATCTCCTTTGGCCCTCTTGCATGTCTCTGTTTCTCTTGCATAATCACATGACCCAAAAATGTGTATTTAAGTATATCTGTCATATGTATGGTGACTTTGTTTTCTCCCCTAACAAGCTTAGTCATGTCTTTTTTTAGCTTTATTCCACATCAATAGAAATGGTGCTGACATACTATTGCTATATATCTCAAACTTCAAACCTACATTGCAGGTAAATTTCCAGCATGTTCATGTTCTCTTTTCTACCAAATTATTCCTTGTTCTCCTTGCACGGTAGTTTTTTGTTCTAATCAAACTGCTGGAGGACATTTTTTTGTTTAGATAGACACACATATAGACATAATTTTGATATGCTATTTTATAATAAGGAACTAGTTGTTCTCCTACTTTAGAATATGCTTGTCTGAAATGTTGTGGAATGTTTATGTAATTACTTTTATATGAAGTTTTTTTTTATTTATTTCAAGTGATTTTCAAATGCCTTTTAAACTGGATATATTGTATGACATTTCTTTCTCTAGACTCTAGACTGTTGGCAATTCTTTGTAAGTAAATGCGCCTGTTTTTTTTACTTTTTGTACCAGACTTAAAGTTTAATTCAAATATTGATATAATTGCTTGCAACCTTTCATGCCCTTGTTGTAAGGGTGCAACTTGATGCTAATCTCCAGTTTTTCTTTTTGCAGCTTTTCTAGGGCATTATATTTGTATGATGTCTCTATACATGTATTATACCTGAGCATATACTTGCAGATATGCCATTAACAGTAAAATCAGGCGAAAAATGACTTTAAGGTATCTGTTGATTGAAGAACACATTTGTGATGTTGTATCGCTACTTGAATACAATTCATTGCTAAGCTTACTTTTATTTGAATTCATTTTCTCTTTTTTTCTAAACACATCAAACAAGACATTTTCGTATGTCTGACACTTCAAACTAATTAACCTGTGGCGTGTAATGAGTATTTATTTGATCATTTTGATGAAATGAGTCGTCACATGTAACTGACTGCGTGAACATGATCATGATTAGTGTATCTCTGCCACTGATGAATTAGATAATACCTCTCTCTCTCTCTCTCTCTCTCTCTCTCTCATGTAATCAGGCTCCTTCTCCGCCACTGATGATAAGGTGAATTCGATTAATTACAGCGCTTTTTTATGTTTTTCAGTTCTTTAATTTTTTTCCTCTTTGAATGCCGGATGCTCATAATTGGTAGGCTTATTAAGCTTATTATTTGGTTGCGATGATTAATGTTCTCTTACGATTTTTTATTTATTTCTTAAAATGAATGTAGATTATTTGATGCACTGTTCAATACTTTGATTGTAATTGTGATGACATTGGCATTCATCTGTGTTCAATGCACACGTTTTACTGCAGATAGTAGGTAGAACAAGCAGTCTCACGCAGTTGGTACCAGCCTTGAAAGGAGAAAAGAAGGAGTGAGAAAGCGGAGGGAGGTATTATCTAATTCTTATTTTGCGGCATATCAGATTTTAGTTTTATCAGCTTTTGGGGTGTGTCTATATAGACTACAGTGGAAAGTGGTGTGCTTTCTATTGTAGGCTACAATGGCAACTTCTCATTTGCAAGTTAATGGGTACTTACTACATCCGATACTGATTACAAAAAGACTTTAGCTAAACCAAGTGCAGAAAGGGGTGAAAGAACGAATAACAGAGGGTGTATATCTAAAATTGCCAAAAAAAATTTCCATTTTAATAAAATATATGTATTACTATATTTTAGATTCTTACCTTTATAAAATTTCCAATATAAATCTCCTTATAAAATATTACAATTAATAAAAAATTATTCATCTAACTGTTCGAAATTGCTATAACAATTTTTTATGAGGCAAAGTGATGAAAAGGTTAAAAAATAAAAGGTGAGAGGTTTGAGAAATGAGAATTGTATTAGTGAGTGTGAGGGAGATGAGAAGTGATAGAAAATAAAAAAGAATGGCCTCAACCTATGTATTGGCCCATTGCAAGAATAAACCAAGTGAGGGGGGTGCAGACAAGAACAATGGGGGTACATGTAAAATTGCAAAAAAAATATTTTTCATTTAAATAAAATACATATATTACCATGTTTTGAATCCTTGCATTTTTAAAATACACATACCAATAAAAACCTTCTTATAAAATATTATAGTTAATAAATTTATAATCATCTAATTATTTTAAATCACTAAAACAATATTTTGAGATGAAGCCTTGAGAAAGTTAAGAGATGAAAGGTGAGAAATTTGAGAAACAAGAGCTGTAACATCCCTAGTTTTTGTTAATTTCGAATTACGAAATTAACTAATGATTTATTATTCGATTAGATGATAAATCGGGTCACGGATTTAAGGCTTTCGAGAAAACAATATTTAATCGCTCAAGCATATGAAATACGCGCGAATTATTCGAATCGTGTGAATTATAATGGGAAATGGAGCGCAAGGGTAAAATCGTCATTTCGCCTCTTATTGTCTATGTGTCAATTGATGAATGATAAACTGGATCCTAGTCATGGTAAAATCATGAGATTGGTAGTTAAACTCCTAAACCTTATGAATGGATGAGTGCTTGATGGGTTAAGTTGAGAATTAGTAATAAGGGCAAAATGGTAATTTCACCCTTACTAAAACCCAACTACTCAGCTGAACAAGACATTCTCCTCACTTTCCACACCAAACCAGAATTTGAGAAGATACAGAGAGAGAAGAGAAGAAGGAGGCGAAAGGAAGAGGGAAAGAAGGAGAAGAGAAAATTCTCAAATCTTGATGCATGTAAGTGCTTTCTAGCTCTTTCTTCCCCATTTTGAATTCTTTATCCATTGATACAAAAATCATCACCTGATTCCTCCTCATTCTCAACTTGCCATTCTGAACCTTGGAGCTCAAAGTGGAGTTTTGGTAAGTCCAAAGCTTTGCATGTTGCCATTGAAGCTCCATTGGCAACTATTGAAGTTCAACCACCCTATTAGTGTGCCTACACTAGCTACATTCTGAGTTTAGGAAGTTGGACAGTAGGAGGGGATGCTGGAGTAGATTGAGTGCTGTTTTGGAGCTAATTTCGTGGTTGGGTGCACTTGTTGAGTGAGGATATAGGCACACAGAAATTCTGCTCAAGAAAACAGCTTTGACCATGTATGGTAAATCCTTCGTAACTCTCTCCATAGTTATCCATTGAATGTAATTTTTGTTCCTCTGGAAAGTAGACATGAAATCCTTCATTTTGTCGCTCAAGAACCATTTAATTTCATTAAGTATTGAAGGAGAAATTAATCGGACAAGTTAGCATTTTGAATCAGTGGCAGTTTGGACCTATCTGTATTGTTCTGACCATATCTCACGAAATACATAGAGTATCAGTCTGAAACTTGTACCAATAGAAACTAGACAAAATTCCCTTTCTAATAGACCCTGGAATTGGTGCATTTCATTAAGTATTGATTGAGATATTGTGGTTGCAAAATGATGCACAAATGCTGCCAAACCGAACTTGGGAAAAATGGTCGCGTTCTCGGAGTTGAGGTTAGATCAGAACGTCAAGGGGATTACATCGTTAATTTACGATGCATTTGGGTACACTCCAGTAGCTGATCTTGTGATTGAGCTAGCTTTGAAGCGGGTTCGAGTTCGTTGGAGCGTGGAAATCAAGTACGGGGATTGTTCGAGCGGTTACGTGTTTTGGGCGTCTCGAAGTCTCGGCAATTCCGTGATTTTCATCACGACCGGTGAGTTCTACTCACGATTAGGGAAAACTATGTTTTCTGAAGTTATGTCATTTTCAGTACCTTGACAAAATACCGCTTTCGAAATTGTTGAAGAGTCGAAAACCGTTTTTGAGCAATATCACGTTTTTACGGTTTTTATCGAAATATTGAACATTTTATGAAATTGTGGTTTAAACGCTTTCGCTGGAATATAGTCTGGAATGTGGTATATTAAATCTATTTTCAGGTTGGATTACGATCGGAATTCGATTTGGGCAAGAAACGGAAAAGCGGAATGAGAATCAGATTGGAAAATAGAGAAACAGAACAGGCCGCACGGGTCGTGCGCCCCTGGGCACGGACCGTGCGTGAGTTTCTGTTACCGGTTCCCGATTTCTCATTTCGTCGCTCCTTTCGATCCCAAACCCTTTCTAATCTTCTTCCCAACCAATTTTAAGGATATTGCCTTACTGAAAACCTTATTTTGAACTTGTTCAACTCATGATTTTGAAGAAGAGCTTTGAAAGCCTATTTGATTGAAAAACCGAAACTCTAGAATACGTGTGGGTACACCGACTGATGGATGATTATAACGCCGGATGTCTAACAATTGAATTCATCTAAACGGGTTATAGATCGATATAGATATAAATAAATTATCTAAAAAGCTTATGTGATTGATCCTTTGGTGATCAAAAAGATATAAATTATCTAACTCTCGAGAATTGATACGTATTGTCATATGTATCGCGTTGGGTGACGATCCGACAAGTAGCATACTAGGGAGGGTAGTCATGACCCCTTACCTAGGCCCTGAATGTGTTTTGGCGTGGTCAACTCACGGGTTACCGGGATTAGCAGCGGATTGCAGTCGGTTTATGCTAAGTTGAACACATGATTATCGGGATTAGCAGCGGATTTGCAGTCGGTTCGTGTTAAGAAAATTCACGATTTACTTGGCATTTCGATTATAGCTTATGATAGCTAATCATCTATGTTATAACGGTTTAATAAATTGAACCGAGTGTTAGTGAGGGGGCACGGTAGGACTCACTGAGACAAGTTGTCTCACCCAATCTATATTTGTTGTTTTTACAGAGAACAGGCTATAAGGACAGCAGGCGGCACAGTTAGTCGTCAGACATCGAGGAGAAGTTGGAGATGTAACCTTCCATCTATGTTTTGGATTCTTTTGAAGTAGTCTCTGTAATCGGTCTTATGACTCGAAGTTGTAAAATGTTATTTTATAGTTTCCGCTGTTTCTTGTAAAGATGTATATCTAAACAGGAATTCTTATACTCTGATTTATACCAAATTATATATTTAGGTACGGGGGTGTTACAAGAGGTGTATATGTGAGTGAGATGAGAAGTGATACAAAATGAAAATGAAAGTTCTAGGTTCCTCCAATTAAATTTACTTTAATTACTTTGGTTAATAAAAGGCATTGCAAATAGTTATTTTTGATAAGTGCCATTGGAAATAGCCAATATTTGTAATTCCAATTGGTGATATTTTTTTCAATGAGATGACTAACAAAATTTCAAATAAAAAATAATAAATGAAATGAAGTTTACCAAAACAATCAACTTCTTTATTATGAATGATGTTACTGTATTTTGTTACGTACTCTTATTATGCTTCGGAATGAAATAATCACTTTTACACAATATATCAAATTATTATTATGAAAAGAATCCATAGCTTACGAATAAATGACCATCGTCGTTACATTATCTAATTATCTTCTTTATAGTTCAAGAGGCCGACACAATGGTCACATATATGGAAAATGGGGAATGGGAGCATTAGCTAATTATCTTTTGACATAGAGCTACTGGCATACGTGTTTGTCTACAATTAATTCATTTATCTTCTTTTCTATGGAATAAATATATTTTGTGACTGCAAATAATATATATCAAGCAATTAAAAACATTTAACTTCAAAATGTTTTCTACGCTTTATTAAACCCGAGCAAAGCACGACTTGCTTTAATTAATCTTTAGTTTAATAAATGCTATGCAATTGTATAACGTATGACCAGTGATTTATTACGATTCTGTGTATCTGCAATTAGACTTTCCTTTCTATAATGAAATACAAATTATGTGTCTCTCTTTTTATATCTTAATTATTGTTTGTGTTTTATCTATAGATATTATACAGAACGATGCTCTACATTCTACAACCTTCAAATTTATTGTAATTTTGTTGAAGTTATGATTGGCCAGTCAATCTACATATCTACTGTGTTTCCATGTGGGCCCTCCCACCAATGTTGGCGCCAATTCGCTCCCCTCCCTCCATTTTGGAGCCAATTCTCCCTCCCCTTACCCCCACCTCTGTTTTTTTTCTTCATATTTTCATTTTTAAGAGTACATTAAAATTTAAGAAAAAAATTAGATCTATAAATAAGTGAAGTTTGTTACTCGATAATCGAATTGGTGAAAAATGAAAATTAGTTTCGTGATAAATTATGTAAAGTGTGATGCTAGCCGGTGTTTTGAGGTACTTTAGAGTCTGGAAAAAAATTAGTTGTTCAAATACACTAAGTTTGTTCCTCAATAACTGATTTGTTGAAAGTAAATAGTAATTTTGTAATAAAATGCGTAAAGTGCAATGCAAAGCAGTGTGTTTTGGGGTACTTAAGCCGCCGGGAAAAAAATAACTGTTCAAATACGTAGAGTTTGTTCCTCAGTAATCTGTTTGGTGAAAAAAATTCATAACATATTTATAAAGTGTCATACTAACCAGCGTGTTTTGAGATACTTTAGTGTTCGAAAAAAATAACCGTTCAAATACTCAAAGTTCATTCCTCAATATCGATTTTTTTTAACTGTTCGAATACACAAAATTTGTTCCTCAGTGATCAGTTTGGTGGAAAAAAAATTCAAAACAAAATATGTAAAGTGTGATGCTAAGTAGTGTGTTTTTTGATGTTTTTGTGTTCGTAAAAAAATTCAACTATTCAAATGTGGAAAATTTGTGTCTTAATAACCGATTTGGTTAGGTGAAAAAAAATATAATTTCGTGACAAAATACGTAAAGTGTGATGATAAGCAACATGTTTTGAGATACTTTAGTGTTCGAAAAAAAGTTAACCGTTGAAATGCTCAAAGTTCATTTCTCAATATTGAAAAAAAATTAAATGTTCGAATGCGCAAAGTTTGTTTTGGTGAAAAAAAAATTCAAAACAAAATATGTAAAGTGCGATGCTAAATAGTGTGTTTTTTTTTATGCTTTAGTGTTCGTAAAAAAGTTTCAGTTATTCAAATTTGTTGTGTAGTGTGTTGTTGTCTGAGATATTATGTAATATGATAATGCCTTAAACTAAAGTTATTGGATTATCATTTGTTGTCTATATTTTAATGGATAAATTTCATTTATGTCACTAACTGTCTTCTTTTCATTCTATGCAACATTCGATGAACATTAACATGATTTTGTCATTAAACATTAATCTATAATAATGGACCTCAATTCTCTTATAATTGTGATACAAACTTCAATGTCTTTTGTTGTGCCGGTGCTTTTTTACCATCATTGTTTTCCTCGAATTTCTAGACTTTTTATTTGTGATATTATAACATGTATATCGACTATGTTTTCTACCTTTAATTTTGTGGTGGTTTCTAATTCCCTTTAATTTGTGTGATAATTTTCATTCCTATTAGCAGTTAAGGTCTCATCAAGTCTCTCACGGAGACTGTGAACACGGGTCAAACGATCGGTAGCCATTGCTTCTGAAGATCCAAGCCAAAAAATTCAACTGCAACAACAAACCAAAGAAGCAGATCAAGAATATACAAATTAGATCCTAAGTAAGGGTTTGTGTGATCAAAGAAGTAATCAAAAGAAAAACACAAGTTGGTGTGTTTTTACCTTCGATTGAAGCCTTGTCAAATGACCATATTGCCCTTAATCTCTTATTTCTTCCCCAAATCACCCTTATTCCGTTTTATCAAGTTAACGTTCCTGAGACAACCAAATAATTAGCTTTATCACTCAATAATTTTACTAATCAAGCACTAAATTAATCCAATTGGGTTAACATCCAAATAATTTGCCTAATTATTTTGAGGATGTTACATAAAACATATGTGAATTGCGCATGAAGAGGACATTTAATCATTTACTTGCAATTGTTAATGGTAAATAAATATAAAATAAAATAAGAGCAGGAAATCAAATCGATAAAGCAAGAAGGAGAATGAGGCGTAACTAATAACAATGAAAGAAACGTGAACCTACCTGTGTGAGTGGGTAAATGGTTATATTTGATTGTCATTAATAGAGTAAACATGAAAAAATTAAAATGGGCAAGCATGAATATGATATGATATAATAGTTGTGAAATTACAAAAATGTGTCCCAACTTAAAATAATATATTTAAATTATCACTTAAATTTTTTCAAAGTAATGGAACTTTTATTTTCTTTTAAGTGAATATTTTTATTCTCCTTATAAAGAAAGTAAGTTGAGTGTTTTATTTGTGACAAAATAAAAAAAATATATCCACAAAAGATTGACGTCTATATTCATATAATTAAATAATGAACTCTATATTCATTTAAATGTATCATTCGGGGCAAAACAGAGAATCGAAATGTACATGTATCATTGTGTGTGTGTGTGTGTGTGTGTGTGCGCGCGCGTTTGCTTGCTGCCTCTCACCTTATTCCGTGCTTGCTTATATAGTAGTTTCTCAAAAACCATGCCACCCAAAATGGATGATGTGCAAATGTGGATCATGTTCTTCTTCAAATGATTCTTGCTTTCTTTGCTTTTTTGACGAGAGTTGTTTGTTGAGGAGGGCTCTTAAGAACTGCAATGGGGAGGGGAGTGCTACAAACACAACCCCTGATTTGGAAATGGGGTAAGTATAACCTATTCTTGTTTTTTTTTTACATCTTCTCATTAGCTTCTTTATGTTTGCCTTTGGCCTATTCTTGTTTTTTTTTCCTACATCTTCTCCTTAGCTTCTTTATGTTTGGCTTTGTAGGAGGACTAGTGGTGGTGGTAGGAGAAACAACATTTTAATATAACTAGGCTTAAATAAATAAATTAGTATTTTAATATAATTAGATGCAGAATTTTAATTAGTTAGGCTTTGATTAATGTAATGTTGTTTTATTTAGGCTTTTTAGTCTTAAGTCTTTTATGCTTATTAGTCCCATATGTATTCTTTTCTTTGAGACAATTAATTAGCTAGAGAAGCACCAAATAAATGAAAAGCGTTTTAATTTTTAGTAGCTTTTATCTTCTCAATATATAGTTGTCATATTTACTGTTCCATCCTCTAATATTCCTTTGAAAATATGTTGAAGAAATATAAACTCAAAATTTTAGAAAACTGTGAAATGAATGCCATCCATCATCTCATAACTTGTCTTTGTATTGTACACTCTTTGTTTCTTTATCCCTTTTATATATCTAAGTATTTTTTGTAGAAGAGAAAGAGGAAGCTGATGTGTATATGAAAATTTTATTCTTAAAACTTGTTTCAACTTTTGAGTTCAAATTTGAAACACAAACTAGTATACCAATAGTTATTGCAAAACACATAATTGAGACTTGAGATTAGGTAAGAGAATTGACGTCAAGTATTAATGAAGCTTTATTTCCATAAGTATATATGAAAGAAATGAAAAAAGATAACACAAAGAGGTGTTCTTTTCTTTTAGCTATTCTTAGAATCTGATATCAGCCTCTTACTTTTACTTTTTTCTTTTGGTGAGAATCTTACTTTTACGCAGAGAGTAAAAGAAAACAAGTTTATATCAACTTATATACACAATGTTTGTAAAGATATATTCATATTAGTAGTTTTTCAAATATCATTAGTCAATATATGATGATCATATTATAGAAATAAATACTTGTGATCATATCAAGTAGAGACAGTTACGTATATTTATTCAACTCATATCACAATGTATTATTTCTTCTATGATTATGTTACGAAAAAACATATAATTTTGTTTTAGTTATTGAGGTATTACTATTTAGGGGTGCACAAAATGTCCATGGTTACAAAACCAATCCATAACCATGATATATCCATTCTGATATAACCGGTTTAATAACCAATTAGTTTAACCAGTTATTATTTTGCAAAATCGATTATATAACCGGTTATAGCAGTTATATCCATAACCATTTTTTTAGCAGGTTTTTGGTTTTTAAAACGGTTTTGGATAATGTAATGTATGTATATAATGTAATGTAATGTTATGTATTTAATGTAATATATGTATGTAATGTATGTATATATGTTTGTAATGTACGTATGTAATGTAATATATGTAGGTAATATAATATATGTATGTATGTTTGTAATGGATGTATGCAAGACGGGACCCAACACATCTCCCAACAGGGTCTTTAAGGCTTACCTTATCAGGAAGGGTTGGTCCATACTTGTAACAAAAGATCTCAGGAAGCTTTTTGAAACCCTAAATTAAGTTGAAGTGAATGACATAAGGACATAAAAGTAACAGAAAAACTCTTGTTTTGAACTATGATTGTTTCGAATGGGCTACCTTTTAAAAATGGTTTGTATTTATGAAACTTTAAAACACGGAAAGACTACCTGTTTAGACTTCAGCTGGAAGTAGAAAACGTGTGGGTTGAAGGATTCACCGTTGATTTTCATTTGTTCCTGAGTAGGAGAAGGTAGCTCGGTCTGTTTCATGAAATACAAGAAACGTGAAAAGAGTGAACAAATTACAGATTACAACTGCTGTATAAGTTAATTTGTGTTGATTAATCAAACGAATACATTTACATAAGATACTTGAGACGTCTGGAAACTGAGTAACAGCTGCAGAACTTGGGAAAACTTCATCTTGCGTTCTTCACTTTTGTTTTGCGTAACCAATGGACGGAGTGGGTAGAATATATATGGATGAGATGAAGACCACATAGTTGTTATCGTTTTATTTTTTTTTCTCCTCTATTACAACCAGTACAACGAAAAGATTGAAAATGATGAGAGGTGTTTTTATACAGTTCAAACTCTGCATTTTGGTCTGAGATTGGTGCTATCTATACAATCCATAAATGGGGAGGGAATGAGGATATATTTATAGATATATATACTTCCACTTGTATGTCTTACTTTGATGATTCTTTGAAGTGGTATTTAAGTGAAATACAATGTACTAAATTATTTAGTTTACAACATATATTATATTAGACAAGATTTGTTGCAGCTTGTTTGCGTAAATACGGGTTGTGGCCAAAATAAAGTACATCGGCATTTATGGCTTCTAGTTGAGGGTTATGGCAGAAGGTTTGATGATGCTTATATCCGCTTTACAAATGGCTACTATGTTTGTGATAAAGGTTTATGAATTTTGGAGGGAACACATGTCAACACTCAAGACTAATCCACCTCATCCTTGACCTTCAACTTTAAGGTGAGATTTATATCATACTACCCTTACCCCTTTGTCAACACAGACCGTGACTGGAACGAGTTTGAATAACATAACATTCCTACTACATGTCTAGGGGTTTTGTAGTCTTCTTACATAATTTGTAGGGATTTGATGGTCTTTATCAGTGTGAACTTTTGTTGGTAATCCACGTAAAGATTTGCATTTTATTTTCATCTCCCGCGTGTTCTCATGAAAATCATATGTTACTTCTTGTATGGCAGCAATTTCTCCCGCTTCTACTCCTGGAAATGAATCCAGGATTAATAGGAAGAGATTTTGAGTAGATCTATTTATCCTTTATTTTATATATCTTTCTTCTACTTAACGAACTCTTGGATTTGACGGAAATAAATCAAGTTTTGCCTAAAGATAATTATGAAGAAGTTGTGACTTTCAAGAGCTTCAAAGTCATGGAGAAAAATGTTTCCTTCCACTAAAATGTTAGTGTTTTCAACATAGAAAATTTTAGTTTTGAAGAGTTATTGTTTTTAAGACATTATTATAATTACAATATTTTAACATTTTTTTGACGTGGATTTTAACATTAGAAATGATAGAACTTAAAATAGTTGCTATTGGTACATCCCATAATGTATTTTTTTTTCATGTCTACTGGTACAGGGATAATTTTATTAAAATACTAGTACCTTGGCTAAAGAGTACCTCTGCATTACTACTAGACCAGTTGGTTCTGCTCCACTTTAATGATGCAATAAATTTTTTTTAACCTATTCTTGTTTTTTTTCCTATTTTTTTCTACATATTCTCCTTAGCTTCTTTATGTTTGCCTTTGGCCTATATTCTTGTTTTTTTTCTACATCTTCTCTTTAGCATCTTTATGTTTGTTTTTGCAGGAGGACTAGTGGTGGTGGAGAATTTTAATTAGTTAAACTTTGATTGTAATGTTGTTTTATTTGGGCTTTTTAGTCTTAAGTCTTCATGCTTATTAGTCATATATGCAGTCTCTTTGAGACAATTAGCTAGCTAGGGAAATGAATAAAAATTAAAACATTTTAATTTTTAGTAGCTTTTATCTTCTCTATATATAGTTGTCATCTCCATTTCTCTCACAGCCTGTGTCTCCCTCCCATGTCCATCTCTCTCACTTCTTGTTCACTTGTTCCTATTCCTCACTCTAGTTCCTCACCTTTTTCCCTTCCAACTCCATTTCTCAAACCAAAAATGAATGGGGAAACCTTGTCAAAGCGATACTCATAAGCATACTTTTGGGCTTACTCGTTGGATGTACACTTAACTGCCTCTTTAACAGGAGGTGCTTTTGGAGGAAGGGTTTTAAGAAGAGAAATGGGGAGGGTGGTACAAACACAACCCATGAGATGGAAATGGGGTAAGTACTTTTGCATTTTTTTTGTTGTCCTTCCTATTTTCCCACACTACCTCCTATCCCTTACTTCCTTCTACATAAAAATTAATGCCTTTTCTTGCTCTTACTTCTCTAAGTATTCTCTTTTATTTTCCATTTATTCTTGTTTTTTTTCTGCATCTTCTCCTTTTAACATTTGCTAGCTTCTTTATGTTTGCCTTTGCAGGAGGATTAGTGGTGGTGGTCGTGGCTAGTTGTGAAAATGTGTGGTTTCTGCTTTGGAACAAAGTCTCTCCTATTTGGAACAAAATATTGCAAAGTCTACTGCTTGCTTCCCTTCCTGCTTCCTTCAAAATGCATGATGCTCTATCCTGGATTCTTTTCTTTTTTGAATGGTTGGCCATCGACTTATCGATAGCCATTTTGCTTCACTGCCTGCTTGACAGCAGGTGTTTGCTATGAAAGGCTATTAACAAGGTCATGTGTGAGGAGGGGGAGGATGCCACAAGCACAGCCCCTCATGATTTGGAGATGGGGTAGGTATAACCTATTCTTGTTTTTTTTTCTACATCTATCTTAGCTTCTTTATGTTTGCCTTTGGTCTATTCTTGTTTTTTTTTCCTACATCTTCTCCTTACCTTCTTTATGTTTGTCTTTGGTCTATTCTTGTTTTTTTTCTACATGTATCTTCTCCTTAGCTTCATTATGTTTGCCTTTGGTCTAATATTCTTGTATTTTTTCTACATCTATCTTCTCCTTAGCTTCTTTATGTTTGCCTTTGCAGGAGGATTGATGGTGGTGGTAGTGGTGGTGGCCGTGGCTAGGCTTTGATTTCTAATGTTGTTTTATTTTGACTTTTTAGTCTTAAGTTTTTTACGTTTATTAGTCATATATTATGTAGTCTCTTTGAGACAATTAACTAAGGAAATGAATGAAAATTAAAACATTTTAATTTTTAGTAGCTTTTATCTTCTCTACATGTAGTTGTCATCTTTACTAGTTATCATCTTGGGAAATATGTTGAAGAAATAAAAACTCAACTTAGAAAACTGTGAAATGAATGTCATCAATCATCGATCTCATAACTTGTCTTTTGTATTGTACACTATTTGTTTCTTTATCCCTTTTATATTTTTTTTGTAGAAGACAAAGAGGAAGTTGATGTGTATAAGAAAAACTTTGATTTTCGCAAGATGGAAATATGGATACTTGAGGATTTGTAGTTTTGAGAAAAAGATTAAAAGAAAAATAGTTATACTTGAATAGGTTTCATTTTTATGAAGATTTTGAGTAGATCTACTTATCCTTTATTGTATATATTTTTTTCTTCTACTTAACGAACTCTTGGATTTGACGAAAATAAATCAAGTTTTGCCTAAAGATAATTATGAAGAAGTTGTGACTTTCAAGAGCTTCAAAGCCATGGAGGAAAATGTTTCCTTCTACTAAAATATTAGTGTTTTCAACATAGAAAGTTTTAGTTTTGAAGAGTTATTGTTTTTAAGACATTACTATAATTACAATATTTTAACATTTTTTTGACGTGGATTTTAACATGAGAAAGGATACAACTTAAAATAGTTGCTATTGGTACATTCCATAAGGTATTTTTTTTCATGTCTACTGGTATAGAGATCATTTTATAAAAATACTATACCTTTGCTAAAGTACCTCTGCAGTACTACTAGACTAGCTGGTTCTGCACTAGACCCAAAAAAAATACTAGCTAGTTCTGCTCCACTTTAATGATACAACTAGATCTTATCCCGTGCGATGCACGGGATATCATAATGAAAAAATAGATAGTATATGCATATTACAATTTGTTAGGTAGTTAAACAATATTAACATTGCAAAATACTTTAGTGACAAATATTGAGGTTAAAATTTAAAATGGAAAAATGCTCACTTGAGTAATTCAGTTAAAAATGAAAACAAAAAAAATTGAGGAAAAAAATAAAGTTATTATTTAGAATTTCCCAATTATTTTAAATTCAACTCTATAAGTACTTTGTTTTAACTAAATATCTAGCATCTCTCCAATGTCTAAATTAATTGTCTATAATTTTTGAACTAAATTAAGAGTCGTTTAATTCCATTTCCTATGTATCCCACCTCTCTCTAAAACCAACTTGCTTCACCTACCTATTTTTTCTAAAACTCTCTTGTCTCTCAAAGACTCTTGCTCTCAAGTTGCGTCATCTTCTCCTTTCATAGTCCCACCACAAAGCGTGACAACACTGCTACCGTTCCTCGCATAGACGACACTAACAACAACTATAAAGTGCCACACAGCGGATCCAACCATTCAACAGCCAGTTGCACGATTTCTGTAACAGCCCAGGTCCAATGCATTGGCCACCCCGGCACTATTACATCACGGTCTTCTCTACCCCCCTTGTAGAATTTTTGCCTTCCGTGGGAATCGAACCTTGCACCTGAGGCATAAGTGCAAGTTAAACACACCTCCCACTACCAATTGAGGCTCAATTGGTAGTGGGAGGTGTGTTTAACTTGCATTTATGCCTCAGGTGCAAGGTTCGATTCCTACGGAAGGCAAAAATTCTACAAGGGGGGTAGAGAAGACCGTGATGTAATAGTGTCGGGGTGGCCAATGCGTTGGACCTGGGCTGTTACAATAAAAAGGCAGTGCCGGGGTGGCCAATGCGTTGGACCTGGGCTGTTACAATTTCCATCACCCTCACTCTCATTTTTCCTTTCTTCAATCTCTCTTGCCTAGTTCTCCCTATCTCAGTCTTGATTCTTCATCTCTCGATCTTCTTTCACTTTCACCCCTTCCTTTTCTATATGATGCTTCTAATTTCTTACATTATTTTTTGAGATGGTTAAATTCCTTTGTTTTTTTCTAATATGTAATTTTAAGATGCTTAACATTTTAATTTTTTGTACAAATGATTTTTAATCTTAAGTTTTCATCTTCTTCATATTTATATTTGCAATATTTAACACTTCCCTCTTGTTTTTCCTTTCTTCAATCTCTCTTGCCTAGTTCTCCCTATCTCAGTCTTGATTCTTCATCTCTCGATCTTCTTTCACTTTCACCCCTTCCTTTTCTATATGATGCTTCTAATTTCTTACATTATTTTTTGAGATGGTTAAATTCCTTTGTTTTTTTCTAATATGTAATTTTAAGATGCTTAACATTTTAATTTTTTGTACAAATGATTTTTAATCTTAAGTTTTCATCTTCTTCATATTTATATTTGCAATATTTAACACTTCCCTCTTGTTTTAACTATTGTCATGTTGACAATTTGTAATGGTCTTCTAAACCTCATGGGGTTTGCTGGAGAATAAGAAGAAGAAGGGGTCTGTCATGAGTACTTAGAAATTTTTCCAAACCTTAAAGTACGCAAAAACACACTAATAAGCATCGCGCTTTACATATTTTATCACAAATTTTATTTTTTGCCATGAGCTGTGTATTGAGGAACAAATTTCGTGTATTTGAACAGTTAAAAAAATTTCTGAAGCCTAAAGTACCTAAAAACACACTGCTTAGTGTCGCACTTTACATATTTTGTCACAAAAATAAATTTTTTCACCAAACTAGTTATTGAGGAACAAAGTTACATTTTTTTTTGAACCCTAAACTACCCCAAAACACATTGCTTGGGATCACATTTTAGGTATTTTGTATGAAATTAATTTTTTTTCACCAAACTGGTTATTGATGAATGAACTTCGCGTATTTGAACATCTAAAATTTTTTCGGACTCTAAAGGACCCCAAAACACATTGCTTATTGTCGCACTTTACGTATTTTGTCACGAAATTAATTTTATGCTTATTAGTCATATATGTACTCTCTTTGAGAAAATTAGTTAGCTAGGGAAATCAATGAAAATTAAAGCGTTTTAATTTTCATTAGTTTTATGTTCTCTATATATAATTTTCATTAGTTTTATGTTCTCTATATATAGTTGTCATCTTTACTGTTCCATCCTATATTAATTCCTTCGAAAATATGTTGAAGAAATAAAAACTCAAGTTGCTGTGTTTGTCTCAGAATTTTAGAAAACTGTGAAATGAATATCATCCATCATCGATCTCATAACTTGTCTTACAAATCTGAAACACAAACTAGTATACCAATAGTTAATGCAAAACACATAATTGAGAGTAGGTAAGAGAATTGACGTCAAGTATTAATGAAGCTTAATTTCCATAAGCATGAAAGAAATGAAAAAAGATAACACAGAGATATATGTTCTTTTCTTTTAGCTATTCTTAGAATCTGATATCAACCTCTTACTTTTACCTTCTTTTTTTGGTGAGAATCTTACTTTTACCTACTAAGAGTAAAAGAAAACTAGCTTATTTGAAACTAGCTTTATACAAACTCGGATGACCTATTTGAAACTAAATAAAAATAGGGTCGTCCCAACCAATTTCGAGGCCTTGTTCAAATTTTAAAAATTGGGTCTCGTAGACCAAAACCTCAAACTAACATCTCAATACAACTTTAAGCTTGGTATACTAATTTTCAAACGATTAATGGATAAGGGGGGAGCT
This sequence comes from Astragalus membranaceus, assembly GCA_039519185.1. Taxonomy (NCBI): domain Eukaryota; kingdom Viridiplantae; phylum Streptophyta; class Magnoliopsida; order Fabales; family Fabaceae; genus Astragalus; species Astragalus membranaceus. Next base: position 182,717,777 of record CM076849.1, read on the forward strand.
TGAGATGGTTTTTCAGGGTGCCAAATTAACATTTATATATTTTCCGTGTGGAGTAACGAGGTTTCGTTCGTTGATTCGACGATAAATAGTTTGTCAAGTAGTCTGGTGTCTCAAGTATGACACCTACTTTAAATAATCAGATTGGTGACCGACTCGGTGAAGGGTCGGACCGAGGGGTCTGTTGTTGAACATCATATATAACCATCGATTCATTCTCGATTAAAAATTTTCCAAATTTTTAGAAAATATAAATTTCATACATATAAAATTAAACTCATGAAAAACTAATGCATTGAGTTTCTCTTTATAAGAAAAATAGTATATTTTTATATAAAAAAAAGAATATAATAGCCATTGAGAGTACCAAAATTTGGTAAAATGCTTTCGTAAAAAAAAACAAGAATTTGTGCAATGATTTGTTTTATATTAAACGAGAGGTAATATATAAAAATATTGCAATTATTATCTATGAAAAGCATCAATGGTTTAATGGTAGTCACGGATTTTAAATATTAAAATCTCGCCATAGGGGTTTGAACCAATGCACAATGCACAAATGAGTCACAAAGGGGAAGTAGAACCGCTGTACTAAAAGCTACTTTAGTATAGAAGATCCGTATATTCATTCATTCATTCATGTCTAGAACAAATTAAGGCCTAAATTTCCAGTAAGGTTTAAATCACGTAGTATGAAAATACACGAATATGAGGTCTTACTTCATCCAAAAAAATAGGGAAGAGACACTACACTCGCAAGGAATGGATACTCTTAATATTAACTTGTAACTAATTATTAGTGACTCAAAGTTCCACCAAGAGCTTAACACCCACCACACATATATTTGTAACATATAATACTTGATACAAGTCCGTTCATGCAAAAAACGAGTAAAAAAGCAATTTCAACAATCTGATTCATCAGGCTGTTCTGCAAAAACACAAACGTCAACAAATTCATCAGACATCAAAGCTAATTTTTATGCATCAAACATTTCAACAAATCAATGGAGGACTTTAACTATATGTCTATATATATAATTAACAAGAGCTGCTGAATGTAGCAGCTTTGAGTAGATGCTGATCATCAGAATGAGATATATCTTAACTGTTTGTTTATCTACTTCTCCAACAATGTGAATTTGATGATGCATTTTGGATGCTTGCTTGCCGTACGTCTTGTTGGAAAATGTGCTGGTTAGCGATTGTTACACGAATAACTCTAACTTATCAGGATGCCATGTTGAACAATGAGTACGTGTTTAAAGATTCACTTGTTAAGAATTGTAATTTGATCGATGTGTTAACAACTGCCCGTCATAGGTTATATTATATTCAATTCAATGCAGCCTTGGCAATCTTTAAGGTGGTACGTACCACTAGTAGTGTAGTGTAGCCTCTTGGTCCTTTCTTGTTTTTAGAGATCAGAATGATAAATTCACTAGTGGTCTGATATACGGTCTCACTCATCACCTATTTGATCCACAATATTTACTAACAGTAGTAAGACACACTTTAACATTTCCTGTCTTTATCTATTGTATGGGTATCTTTTGTAAATAAGAATTTGTTCAACATTTTCATGTGTCTTCTCTACTTAACTGTTTGTACGTACTTTGTATTCGGATGCTAGCTGTTGTCGATCAGTTACCTGGTTGTAAACATGATAAGTGCATGGGAACCTATTTAGTCTTGAATCATTTAGTGGGAGAAGAAGCAGATAAAAAATTGTTGTAGTAACATTGACATCCAGTAGTTTATCGATTTGAGACGAATAATAAGTATAGTAAAGGAACACCACCACCACATGTGAATCTGCTGCTTTCACGCCCTTGTTGTATGGGTGCAACTTTATACTAATCTCCACTTTTATCTTTGCAGCCCTTCTAGGCAGTATATACTCATCTTTTCTTGCCTGGTTTGGGCTCACTACATTCAACGATCATGGCCGGCCTATTGTGCTTAATCATATCGTGGTCCAGGATATGCATTGATTATTATGGACAAATATAAGGCAATGATAATAATAGACCTTACACTAAATCGATTATAATAATAAACTAAAAGTTGACTCCATAAGAAAATAATAAATTGTAGATCATTTGTAACACCTTTTAGTCTTTTTTGAGTAAGCTGGGAATAGGCCAAGCCGATTAAGTAGAGTCTTTTCCGGGTAGAGCCAGGCCAAGCCGATTAAGTAGAGTAGCTTATTTCCACCCCTATTTCTGGGCTTTTCCAAAGCGAGAGAAGGGTTTTGCTTTTCCCACACCCCCTCCTACTCTTTCACACCCCTTAACAAATTTTATTCCAAAAATAACCTCGCGTGAGACGCTGCGAGGACGTGTTTTATGACTGTTCGAACGACCTTGTTCGAACAGGTTCGCATGACCTCATGCGAACAGTTTAAAAACGCCCAAAAGGGTGTGAAGTCAAAATTTAACACACTCGAACGATGTCGTTCGAATGTGTTCGAACGAGGTCATGCGAACAGGTTCGCATGACCTCATGCGAACAGGTTCGCATGACCTCATGCGAACAGGTGAAAAACGCCCAAAAAGAGTGTGAAGTCAAAATTTAACACACTCGAACGATGTCATTCGAACCTGTTCGAATGCCCGTGTTCGAACAGGTGAAAATTCGTGAAAAAAAAGAGGTTTGGCCTGGCCTTTTGGTCTTTTCACACCCTTATGGGGTGTGTTTCGAGTAGGTGGGGGTGTGGGAAAAGCAATACCCCGAGAGAATTGTGATTTGGGTAAGTTGGTGGGACATCATTTTTGGGCTTTTTCATAAGTCTTTGCCCATCTAATTCTTTTATTGGGACATACTTCCTACAACCCCCTCTACTCACTAGACACTCAATCCTCAAATATTTCAAAAATACTCTCACGTGAAACGCGCTCCCAAACCCCCTCTTCCCCCCCCCCCCCCCACACTGCATTTTGAACGGGTACGGTACCTAACTACCGAAATGGTCCGGTACCAAAGTACCGAACTTAAAAATTTCTGAACACTAAAGTTACGGTATCAAAATACCTTACCTGACAGGAAACATCACAATTCTCACCTTCTTGCTCACGATCACAATTCTCACCATCTTCTTCTTGATGAGATGTAATACATCAACCATGGATTTAAGTCTCTTCTTATAGAAATTATTAAGTTACATAAAATCATTTATATTTTGGCTTTTTTTTACACCCCCCCCCCCTCCCCGATACCCCCATAACCCATTTAATCCCAAAAATACCCCTCTCATTTTTTACCAAAATCTCAACAGTGCTCAAAATTTTTCACTTTCCCGAAATTACCTCCCAAAAAGGTATTTCTAAAAACATTTTTCGTTATCTTTCCGGAAATACGTATAGAAGATAATTTCGGAACCATAAAAATGTGTTTCGGAATTATCTATTTTTGATGATTTCAAAAAGTTTATTTTTTCCTTTTCGGAATTATGTAAAAAAACGTATTTCTGGAAAGTTTAAATTTTTTGCCTTCCAGAAATATGTAAAAATACATAATTCCGGAAAGTTTATTTTTTTTACCTTCCGGAATTATGACTAAGACGTAATTCCGGAAACTTTGTTATTTTAAAATTTTTTAATTAACAATTTATTTATTTTATAGATATGGCAACTTTCCCTTTACTATAGATTTATCGGACGAATTTACCACTACAGAGGTACATATCTCCCTAAAGGTCTTATTGTTTATGATTATTTATAAGTTATTAATTATGTTTATGATTATTTTGTAGATTTTGCTACTTGTGATAATCTCTTACATTGGGCTAGAGACATTGGGAAAGCCAACGGAGTGGTTGTTATCATTCTTCGATCTGAGTCCACCATGAATGGTAAAGGGAAGAAGAATAAAATTGTTTTGGGTTGCAAGAAACATGGAAGATATGCCGGAGTAGACATTGGGTATTCTAGAGCGAGGTCTTCAAAGAAGTGCGGTTGTCCTTTTAGGCTGAAAGCTACACCATTGAAGCCTCCTGATTGGGATTGGAAAGTCAGAGTTATGTCTGGAATACACAACCATGCGCCTCATAAAACGTGTCTCGGGCGTGCAATATTTGGCCGATTTAATAAGGAGGAGCGATCTTTGGTTGAAGAGCATTTGTTGTTGAATGTTAAAGCGCAGAAAAGTATGGATGCAATTAATTAAGAAGCGATTTTCAAACCTAAAGGCTTCAATGGAACAAGCTAACATGTATTGAGTAAACCTCCAAATGGTAAATATAACATACACAGCTCAGAATAGTTCCTCTCTAAGTAATTGTCACTCACAGATTATATTCCTAAAGCAGTAACTAGTAATATGACAATGCTACAAAGATGAATTATGAGGCTGGAAATTAAGATGTCCTTATTAGGGTGATGCCGGCATCGTTTCAGTACCAGAAACGTGGGAAGCAACATCTTCTTTTGATATGGTCACGTAATTCACAGGAGCAGCTGGTCTAGTAATGTCCCTTTTACCATCTTTCAATGTGGACCTGTTTCCATTCTGATGAGTGTTAAGCGACAACCGTCGGTTAGGAGAACCATTGGCTCCTCCATTATACCGTGAGGGCCTGCTACCCTTTTAGCGCTAACTGACCTAGGAGGGATGGGTTTTGAACCAAAGACGGCTTCCTGTTCTGTGCTTTGCTGCTCATGATACTTCTTCTGGTCCTATAGAGTGCAAAGGCCACACAGGTCATGAGTTATGATCAGTCAGTAAAACTGTGCAGTGAACAGAAATAGACCAAGCTGATACTTCAATTTTGATCATAGTATTATTATTTGAAATTAATCTGAAAATCAGCCATCCTAATCATCACATCAGTGAAATGTACCTTTAACCTTTGTTTTTCAACGGCCTTGATGTTGCCGACACTTTCAACGGTCTAGATTTTGCCGACACTTTTTATCAACGGTGGAAATCCTGTTTAGGGTTTCAGATCTTTCACTATAAATATACTCATTTAGGTTTCAGTTCTTTCACACTTTCAACTACTTTCACACACCACACAAGAAAATGGACATCGACACCCCTTCAACCCAATACTCTCGTGATGTCCATTTCCAGTGTCCAAAACCTATTTCATGCAGGCTTAAATACAACATGACATTCGCTTCTCTCAAAGATAAACTAGAGAGTAAGGTACAAGTGGAGGGTGACGAGCGAGAGGTCAAACGTATCATTTATCGCAAACCCGAGGGGGATGATAATGGATGTGTTCGCTGGTTCGCAATGGATATGAAGAACGATGATGACGTGCAAGCCATGATCGACATCTATGACGCCTTTCAATGTCTCAGTCCTATGCATTTGTACATGGAAACCACACGGAGTGTCGCCGAGATCATTTGCCGTTTAACTCCACCATCACAGTAGTCAAACGTTTTAATTAATCTGTATTTGTTTATGTTATGTTTGTTTCTGTTATGTTTGTTTCTGTTGTTGTTGTAATCCACTTTTCAATCAATGTAATCCGCGTTTTTAATTAATTAAAATAAAGTTTCAATTTAAAAAAATACTTCCGGAATTATGTCCTATGGGATAATTCCAGGACGCATTTTCCAGATTTTTCCGGAAATATCTCAAAGGCCATGATTCCGGAACGCATTATTATAGGTTTTTCCGGAAATACCTTAAAGGCCATAATTCCGGAAGTGAAAAATGTGTTCCGGAATTATCTCTTAAGACATAATTTCGGAAAAATCTATAATAATGTGTTCCGGAATTATGGCCTTTGAGATATGTTCGGAAAAATCTGGAAAATGCGTTTCGGAATTATGCCTAAACACGTAATTTCGGAAACTTTTAAAGAAATCAGGGGTAAATTGGTCAGTTTGGTCATTATGGGAGAATAGGGTCTAATAGGGAGGTACAAAAAAAAGCCTTATATTTTTTATCAAGCAAATTAGTTAGTCCGGTAGCCTTTAGAGTTTGTTAGAGAAATTAGCGTTAGTTAAAACCAATTACAAATTGTTTAAACACAAAGAGGCATTAAGCCACCAAGATGAAACAGAATAACACGAAAGTCTACCCACCCCATAGATAAACCAACTCCACGATAAATATTTAATGTGCGATACAATGGAGTCTACCACTGACGATTCCCCTTTAAAGATCAAATTAATTACGAAGTAACCAGATGGGACAATGATCAGATATATCTCTATCCCCTATCCATTGACTCGAGATATTCCACTGAGCAATGAACCCCTCCGTCACAAGGAACCTATCAAGTCTACTCATGAATATACCAACAGAACAAAACCAAGAAAACTATTATTTTTTTGACCAGAAAACCAAGAAAATTTTTACCAGCCATTAACACATCAACAACATCCATGTCCACTATGAAACTGTTAAAATCCAAAATGTTCTGCAATAGACCCCCAACACTCCTCCATTTGCGTTCTTCCACAATAGTAACTTAATTAAAATCACCCACCAAACACCACTCCTCCAGCACATAACTTTGCTTGAGCTCTTTTAATTCCTCCCACCCTCTATAGTGCTCGCCCCCTTATTCCTCGTAACTTCATCTCTCTTCTCTCCTGCTTCAATAAGATCAATATAATTCTCATCTGGAAGAGTGCCAACCACCCCAAAGCTCTTAGCTGCATCCCACACCTTCATGGCCACTGACTTGCTTTGGAGAGCCCAAAACTTGTTGTTGCGCATCTTGATATCAGAGCTTGAAATAGAATCAGCACATAGTACCGTGCCCGCTGAGAAAAGGGACGAAGAATTCGCTCTAGCCATCATGGACTTTCCTTCCTCCGCTAAGCTTCGGATATCACTCGAGACTAGAGGGACTTCTGCTAGTTCGCGAATAATACGAGGAATCCTGCCTTTCTTCTTACCTTTCTTCGGACCCACCATGAGCCATTTTTTATTTCTTTTGGGCTTAAGTTTATTCACCTGAATCTGCTTCACACCACAGTTTGGGTCATGCACATTTTGGATCGAAGGGAGTTCAAATGAGATGGGCCTATCAGTTGGTTCAACACTAACATGAGGCTGGCCCAAAGCATCTCCAACCATCGCATTAGTAATAGCAATAGGTTGACCCGCTGCTAATGGACCATCAGTGTAACAGCCCAGGTCCAACGCATTGGCCACCCCGGCACTATTACATCACGGTCTTCTCTACCCCCCTTATAGAATTTTTGCCTTCCGTGGGAATCGAACCTTGCACCTGAGGCATAAGTGCAAGTTAAACACACCTCCCACTACCAATTGAGCGCTGTTACAATAAAAAGGCGCCTTTTTATTGTAACAGCCCAGGTCCAACGCATTGGCCACCCCGGCACTATTACATCACGGTCTTCTCTACCCCCCTTGTAGAATTTTTGCCTTCCGTGGGAATCGAACCTTGCACCTGAGGCATAAGTGCAAGTTAAACACACCTCCCACTAGTAACAGCCCAGGTCCAACGCATTGGCCACCCCGGCACTATTACATCACGGTCTTCTCTACCCCCCTTGTAGAATTTTTGCCTTCCGTGGGAATCGAACCTTGCACCTGAGGCATAAGTGCAAGTTAAACACACCTCCCATGCTTGAAAATGGTTCTTTAAATTGAAAATGGTCCTAAAAGGTTGTTTTAAGAAAACCATGGTTTGAATGTTAAATTTCTCAAATTAGAGGAATTTGTGTTTGATTGAAAAAAAAGTTCATAATTTATGTTTTTAGAGGAATTTTTATATGAACTTTTTTCGACAAGGCCTTATATGAACTTGTTTCCTCAATGTTTGGTTTGGGTTGCGATCACTGACGTATCCAGGACCCTGAGGCAGGGGGTGCAAAAAAATATTATTATAAAAAATGTTAGTTCTTAGAATTGTTTAAATTTTTTTCAAATATCCGCACTTAATTTACTAAAATTAAGGAATCAAGCTATTCAACTCCAAATTTATTTAAGAGCAAATTAGCCTCTGAAATTTACACGTCTTTTTCTATTTAAGTCCTAAATATTGGTAAAATTACTTCCTAAATTGTTGTTCCTGAAACAATGATTCAACAAAATAGCCAGCAACCAACTCCATTTATTTGAAAACATAAACAGAATCGAAAAACACAAATAACAAATAACCGAAAAACAGAATTAAAATGCGAAACAGAAAATTAAAGAACCGAAACCGAAAAATGAAAGAGAAATGGAGGAGAGGAAGAACAACAAGAATTGGTAACCCAGTTCGGATTTCTCCTACATCTGGGGGTCTTAATCCGAGCAAATAATCCACTATGATGATCAATTTACAATGATTCGGTTTCTGTTTCTTCTTCACTGTGCCATTTGCTTTCTTCAGCGATACAACATGAAAAAAGGGTGCAGAAAAACAGGGATTTTACAAAAGAATGGAATGGGAAAACTTTCACTCTCTCTCGCAACTCCTCGCTGAATCAAAGATCGCTTCACTCTCAGTTTTTGATTCTGGAAATGCGAATGAGAATTAAAAAACAGAAGGACGCTAACCGAGAGATTATAAACACAGCAAGAAGAATTGAGATATTACCCGGCCCATGAACCAAAACAGCGAGGCCCAACAAAGCCTTTAATTTTATTTGCACCTCCAAGCATTACTATTTTGCACCACACCACATAAATTTTAATAAGTAGTCCCTTTTGAAGATTAATAAGACAAATTTATTAAAAGTCGGAGGCAAATTGGGTACAAATTTTAAAATACTAATGCAAATTTAAAGTTTCAGGGGTTCAAAAATATTTTATATAGGAGTATTAATACAACACTTTTTTTCCAGGGGAGCTACATAGGTCTGCCACTGGTTGCGCGATAGAGGTTGAAAATTTAATGGTAGTTGAGATTTGTGAGAGAATCTTAATCGCCAAGCGACCGGTTGTTCAACCCTTAGACTATTTTTATGTTCTGAAAAATGTTATCTCATTTTTACATGTCTAATAATGACTTGGATATATATTCAAATGTCATGAATGATTGAATGTATGTAACATTCTAAGTAAGAGATTATGACCCCTTGTTTATGTTTAAGATAACTTCTTTATCCACTTACATGTTAATATCGTCTGCTACTCCTAACATCATAGGGTGTTGCAATAAGAATTAATCCCTATAAATTCCTTTGAGCAACATTTCATTCTTCTATAGATGCTATCAGTGCGTTGACATTTGTCAAAATTCTTCACAAATGAACAAGAAGAGTTCTTGAAGAGAGTAGCCATTTTACAAAACTTTGGTGGGTTCAGAGCATCATCTTCGGGGAAAACATACTACGAATGAAGAGAAAAGGTTATAACAATTCTGGAATTTCTTTTTCTTGCACCTCTCACATCTCCAATTCTTCCTTCTTCCTATGAACTCCTCTAAGTTAGGAGGCTTCAAATTGCAAATTATTACACTCCTTTATCTCACTTTCAAAATCTTCATCAATGGAATTTATTATCACTTACTCTAAAGGAATGGTAAGCAGCTCATGTTTGAAGATTGCCCATATTGATTCCTCAATCATATAGACTTTGAATGGCTAACCCTAGCAATGATTCTATTTTTAGTTGCATGTAAACATGTCTTTTTTATCATTAAACCAAACGCTATATCGACGAGACCACATCGTGCTAAAGGTACTAACAACACAAGCATCCACAATATCTTGAAGCACTATGAGACTAGATGATATTTTGAAGCACTATGAGACTAGATGATATTAGAGAGCCTATTCCAAAGACTAGCCGCAAAACGACAATCAGAAAATAGGTATAAAAAGTTTTTCATCTCCTCATGACAAAGGTCACACCTAGAGACATGAATGAATCTCCTAAGCACAAGATTATTATTTGTCAAAAATTTATTGTGTAAAAATCTCCAAACAAGGAAACACATGGAAGGAGGGACAATTCTACTCAAAAGCAACTTAGAATGTGGAATGCGCTTCCTAGGAGGATTATAAAAACAATAAGCTTATTTGAGACTAGGTGGAATTATTTGATGCTTCTCTTCTTGCAAAATTTTGCTCCCCGATCCCCTTAATGAGGTGCATTCATATATCAAATTGGATCTCTCTTTGTTCTTCATTCTATGCTTGCTTAATCCTCTTTTTACTTATTTTTACAAACTTCTTAATCTCAAGTTCGAACAACAACTCGTGGAATTTCTTCTCCTGCATACCCTAATATCTAAAACATTTAATAAACTGATAACAAGTCCCAGAATAACGAAGCACCGACCAAGATTATTCTAGAAAAATAAAACATAAAATAAATAAAATAAAATAACAATTAAATCACTTGCCTTATCAATAATAAATCAACGATCTCCGACAACAACTCCCGAGTTAACTTTTTAAGACTTTCATACAATAAGTTAACTATATCGAAATCAAGTAATAAAATGATAAGAAAGTATCACCTTCATAGGGATTTTCGTATTAAAAAAATATCAATTTCCCATTTTTGGTTCTTCACTAATTTTTTTTTCAAACCTAATAATAATAACAATAAAAATATATTAATTAATAATAATAAGGTAAAAAAAAATTATCATGTTGCAATTGCAAGAACCCCTCCCTATAAATGCTCACCTTACATCTCGCAGCTTCTCTCTCGGTTGTCTCTCCTTACAAAAAACTTTGGATGTGCTTTCTATCCCTCTCTTTGTCTCCTTAGTTTTGCTTTGTATATAGCTTTTTTTTTCAATCGGTTTGGTATTTGAATTTGCATTTGGTAATCTAAATTAACAATTGGAAAAAAGAAGAAGAAAAGGGTGGGGAGGCATACCCAGATATCTGTTCTTAATCTCATTGTGCCTCCCCTCAGATCTTAAGATTTGTCATCTGGGTCGTCTTCAATCGGTGGGTTTCTACCAAATCTCGATTGAAGTTTTGATCTTTCTTCAATTGGATCTCTGATTAAATTATTCAACATTTTTTCTTTTGTGGGGTTTTTTTTTTCAGGAGTTTTTAATTCTTCCTTGATTCACTGCTTGATGTTCATGAAGGATCCGACGTTTCCTAACTGAATCCGACAATATCTATATTTACATCGTTAATACAGTTTCTGAGTTTGTCATAATTTGAAGGTATTCTATTGTTTGTAATATTTTGCTTTCATACTAGGGACTATTTATTTGTATTTGAACAATTTGGTTAATGGTAATGCTATCAACTTTTGATTTTATCCGAGACTAGAATTTTGTTCTTTATTTTGTTTTATGCAGCTGGTCTGATTATTGACGCTAAATAGCCCATAGTTATGTGTAAGAAATTGGATTGGAATTTGGATCCGCTTGAACATCGTTTTCGCTTATTGATGCTTTAGGAACTTGAATTTTTTCATTTGTAATGACGTTGCTGCCACTTGCATTTATATGTTTTTGAGCTTGATGGATCAATGAAGTGTGTCTATTGTTTGTGTAGATAAAATGCAATCAGATAATGGCAAGCTATTTATTGGCGGAATATCATGGGACACAAATGAAGAACGACTCAGAGAGTATTTCAGTGCTTATGGTGAGGTTAAGGAAGCGGTGATAATGAAGGATCGGACAACTGGTAGAGCCCGCGGATTTGGTTTTGTTGTTTTTATTGACCCAACTGTTGCAGAAATTGTCATACAAGAGAAGCACAACATTGATGGAAGGATGGTAATTTCTTGTCATGTCTCACCCTTTTAACCCCAAGACTTGCATTCTAACATCACATTGAGGTTCTCCTTGTGAATTGCATGATATCATAATTTTTACTTCAGACATAGATGTTTCTGATATTGAATTGTACTTTAATTTGCAATATTTGTTCTGTCCTTATGATTTTCCTAGCTACATTTTCAAATGGGCCAAGAGGAAATAATTTTTTTGGTATATGTTATATTATGTTCTCTAATCTTGTCTCCTTTTACTTTCATTATTATTTTCTCTTCACTTTTGTGATTTATAGTTGATACTTTTGCAACTATTACTAGGTCGAGGCGAAGAAAGCTGTTCCTAGGGATGACCAAAACATATTGAGTAGAAACAGTGGTAGCATCCATGGTTCTCCTGGTCCAGGTCGCACAAGGAAGATATTTGTTGGAGGTTTAGCTTCGACAGTGACAGAGGGTGATTTCAGGAAGTATTTTGATCAGTTTGGGACTATAACGGATGTTGTAGTAATGTATGATCACACCACTCAGAGGCCAAGAGGCTTTGGATTCATCACTTATGATTCTGAAGAGGCTGTTGACAAGGTCTTACTTAAGACATTTCATGAATTGAATGGAAAATTGGTTGAGGTCAAGCGAGCAGTTCCTAAGGAATTATCGCCAGGACCTACCCGCTCTCCAATAGGTGGATACAACTATGGTCTTAGTAGGGTCAATAGTTTCTTAAGTGGCTTCACTCAGGGGTATACTCCAAATACTGTTGGAGGCTATGGACTTCGGATGGACGGTAGGTTCAGTCCGGTTGCCGGTGGTCGAAGTGGATTCCATCCATTTGGATCTGGTTATGGAATGGGTGTGAGTTTTGAGCCGGGTTTGAGTGCTGGATTTGGGGGTAATGCAAATTTCAATAGCAATCTTAGCTATGGGCGGGGACTAAATCCTTACTTTGTTGGCAGCGCCAATAGAGTTGGCAGTCCTGTTGGATTTGAAAGTGGTAATGGAGGAAGCAATTCTTTCTTCAGTTCAAATTCTGTGACTCGAAATTTGTGGGGGAATGGCAACCTTAGTTATGGAACAGGTTCTCCAAACGCCAGTGCATACATTGGATCAGGGAGTGGAAGCGTTGGAGGAAACACGTTTGGAAATACTGGAGTCAACTGGAATTCCTCGGCAATTTCTGGACATGGAGGAGGGAACAATGTGTCACAAGCTGGTGGCAGCCTTGGATATGGAGGTGGCAACAGCAGTTATGGTTTGGGGACTGAAGGGTATGGAAGAAGCGGTGGTGCCACTCTCGCACCAATATCTTCATACTCTACATCAAATGGTGGTGTTGATGGGCCTTTTGCTGATTTTTACAATAATAATTCGGTCTACGGGGACCCCACTTGGCGATCTTCAAACTTGGAGCGAGATGGATCTGGTCCCTTCGGTTATGGACTTGATGGTGCAGCTTCAGAAGTTTCTGCCAAGCCTTCTCCTGGTTATGTTGGTGGTTATACTGTTAATAAAAGGCAGCCAAATAGGGGTAAGAGCAACTTAACTCGCATTTATCTTAATTTCTCTGTCAGTCCAATAGTGTGACTTAATTGTATACCAGCAGTATAACTATTACTATAAACCTCAAAAAAGGATTAAGATAAAGTTAAATCTTTACAATGTTTGTTGGGATTTTCGTGTAATAATGTAGACAAATGTCCTCTTCTAGTTGATTGGCACTGTGAGTAAATGTCATACCTATATTTAATTTTTTCCCCTCTTTGGTACATCGGCTAATATTATGGAAAACATAATTAAATTTCCGTGTTGTGCTCAACGCGTTGATTCTTTTTTCTAATGGCAAATATTAATATTTTGTTAGAAATGTTAGTGGGCGAGAATCGAACCCGCTTCCTCCTTATCACTTTACTTCTTAACTCTCCCACCCCAACCACCAAGCCAACCTTATAACCCCTAACCCATTGATTCTATTGCTCTGCTTCTATTTGGCTTATAGCAAAGACTTCAGATTAAATTATATACATTTGATTAGTCAAGGGAAGTTGTGTTTGCATACTTTTAAAACACTTGCTTCCAAGAGTGATTACCGACATCTAATGATGTCCTTAATTCTATCTCTTTGTGGTTACTCCTATTTAAGCAAGCGACATGGGTTAGTTATCTGTCTTAGTTCTTCATACATTCTCTCCATTTCCATAGTAGGGGGATCTATGGGCCTTATTTTACTGGATAAGTAAGCTTCTTGCAGCTTAAGCACATCTTATGAGAGGTCACTCAGGCATCAAAAGAAATCTTTCAAATTGAAAGATAGCTTCTAACAAGTAAAAATTTGCTTTCGTAGAAAATCAGAATACTATTCCTATAAAACCCAATGGAATGTTCATGGTACAACAATCACCAATTGCTGTAATTTGTTAAGTCTTGCACCAATTTCCTTGATACATCATTACCCTACTTCAGGGTATTACTATTTTGTGTTGGATGTCATTGTTTTATAACCTTACTTCCTTAGTTCCTTTTTTTTTGACAGCATTCCTTAGTTCCTTTTAGCATGGTTTAGATCAGGTGTGTCAGGTTGTAGAATGTAGATGGAGTTTACCTCGTGTGATGGTAGAATAAAAAAAAGGCTAGAGTTTGAGGGATGAGAAAATTATGAAATTCCAATTAGTAGTTTAGATATTTGTTGTTATTATATATAGAAATAAAATCGGGAGCATGCAAGAGGGAAGGCAGAACCTTATACTGAGCATATTTGCACAGTTCACTCACACAGCTCAAGTATTTTACAAGAAAAGAAGTTTACTTCATCATTCATTTAACTAAATCAATTAAAAAGCTGTGTAGCTTAATAAAAATGAGGGTTGTAATAGAGACAATTATAATGACCCGTGTCTAATCACATCCCCTTAAAATAACCACAGTTGGACTTGGTAATGGATTTATAGTTCACAATCCGCATAGTCGATGAGTTTATTTGCGAGTTACATAAGGAGAAAAGAAAAGAAGAGGATGATAGTTTGTAGTTTGTATATGTGTTGGCCGTAATTCCATTAAATTGTTATAAATTATCATTTTCATATTTTATTTGAATTTTTTTTGCTGTGTGATCCTTTTAATAGTATTGCCTTCACTGCTCATGTCTGTCTTTCTCAAAACTTGAAATCATGGGGAGAAAACTGACTTTGGAGCCAATCCACTAGAGTTTTGGATAGTGTTCTTGGATATAAACTTCGGACTAGTACTTAGGAGGAGTGCAAGAGAGTGAGAGAAAGATAGAGAGGGAGACAATATTTTTCTGCTCTATGTTCCTTTGTTGTGCTCCATTTTGTCATCAACATATAACTTGGAATGGAAGGAAATTAAGATTGATGCATTTTACTTGAAAAGTATAATATGTTTAAATTATCTTCTCTTGCAATAGATGCAACTTTGCCAACACTGATAAACTTGTGTGATCTTTGGTTCAGGAATTGCTACATAGGAAGATGATGTTGATGACACGAACTAATGATCCAGTGGAGCAGGTGAATTGTGAATTTTACACATCATCACTGTTGTTACTATATTTCAGTTTAAGACTACTTAAGATGTTTGGTTATCTAGAGAGCTAACAGGATTTCCTGTTTTGAGGATTCAGAATCAGATATAGAGATAGACAAGTTTACAAGGGAATGTGAAAGGCTTGAGTTTTTTGAGTTACTTTACTACTTTATTAGGTTTTGGGTTTTTTTTTTTGGGTTTTGAGTGAGATGTAAAATCTGATTGCGGGATATAGCGGAAAGTGTATCATGCATCACTTGTGAGGAAGCAATATAAAAAAAATGGACAACATTTATTTTTTATTTTGAGGGTAGTTTTTTTTGCATGTAATGTCTTGCAAAGTGTTGGGTTCTTCTCTGGTCAGGAATTGTTTGTTCCTTTGATTTGATTTTAGCAGATTGTATCTCTGAGGATTTTGTTGAGATTACTAGTGTGAAACATTTTAAGGGTACCCTTTTAGGGTCCCCGTGAATAAGTTACCAATATATTCTCATTATAATTTTTTTGAAGGAGAATATTTTAGGCTGCATACTCACACTTTATTGTTTTTTCTAATTCTAAGTATTTTATTGAGTTTAATATTCTTGTACTGTCTGTGATATCATGTCATAATATTATTTCTTAAAACATTTTAGGTAATAATATTATGACATGATATCAGAGTGAAATATGACTGAATGCATAGTATTTCAATTATTTTATTATACCCTTTTTGAATGATATTATGTTTCAGCTGGATTTTTTAATATTGGGGAGGTTAATTATATACAACTGTCAATGCTTTGGTGTTAACTGCAAATTTAGACAGCAGTTGGCCAGTTGTATATTGGCTTTGTCGCAGTTTGGTAGTATTATTCAACTAATCATGGATAGTTAGCTAGTCAAGTCAAGGGTCTCTATGTATATTCTTCATATTTATCATTATCAAATATAAATTCTAGACATCATCTGCACTATATGTTCAATTTTTTCATGATAAGTCATAGGATGTAGGTGCTGTATCTGTTTGTATAACTGAAATCTAGACATGGATTCCTTAAAAAATTAACATACGTTAGAAACTACTAATTTTTATCAGTCAACTTGTTTCATGGCTTATTTTATGTTTTGTTTTTAAGAATTATTCAGCACTTCAGCTTCAACTTGTTAATTTTATGCTTTGAGGAAACTCTTTGCTTTTCATTCAAAATGCTTGAAAAAGTAGCCATTAGTTATTTTCTTAAATCTGCTTTTTGCTAGTCTTTGTTTTTTCTAAAAGATATCCTTGAACTTTCAACTATTTTGGTATATTTTACCAAGTTGAGATTAACATATGTAGATTAGATTTGATTTTATTCTAATTGCTTTAAACATTTGTCAAACTACAAAAAAAAAAATTCTTGCTGCGATTTGCATAAGCCTATTTTGGAAAGAAAAATATTTCATACGCTAGGATGCAAAATGCAAAAATCTGTAAGGCCTTTCACAAGTGATTGTTAGGTTAGATATTTTTCGTGGTTATTCAGATTCGAATTGAAGATCTCCCGTGAGTTTAATGCTATTGAAATGCAGACATATTCTTTCACTCAACTTGTCTCCACCTTTGATAATTCCTATATAGCTCTCATGCGAAATATAAGAAAAAGTTGTGTAAGTAAGTGGTAGTGAAAGGAAGGAATATCGAATAACATGAAAGTTCAAAAAAGATGGAATAAATATGTAATTCTTTTTTTTTTGTTTTTGGAATTGATATGTAATTCTCTTTCTACTCATTTTTTTGTGTCACTGGCCAAGAATCTGTCTTAAATAATAAGAGCTTATGATTAAATACTTTTTTAAAATTAAAGTTATCTTGTAGAATAAATAAAGAGATACCGACCAACATGATGTGGCACAAGTAGTAGATACCCCTTAATCATTTGGTCATTAGTTCGATCACTGGCCGTATGGAAAAACATTTGTTGGAAGAGCCCCTTAAATAGATATACCTCGAAGGATTATTTTTCCATATTTTAAATTGGTATACTGCTTTTTTAATGGCGTTCCACATTTTAAGGTATAGTATTAAGCGTACTGTAGACGTAGTACAGTACATGTACATGCATCAAAATTGGATTATTCTCTACTCCTGTTTTCTATGTTGATATGATATGCGTGTGCATTTACTACTCTTTTTTAGTATATGCCTTTTGAATGAAAGATTGAATTTACTAATTTCCATGATAAAAGTTCATTTTTCTTTTCGACTCAAATATCTCTTAAAAATGAGTGGTTAAGTAAAAAACTCACTAATATAGAATGCAGAGATATGAGGGGTATTTTGGAAAACACAAGCAACTGCAAAATAATATTTCTTGATTTTCTAAAGAGATGAGTAATTTGTGACAATGAAATATTTAATATTTAATAAAGGACAAATAAAAGGTGAATGTGGTATTATTTTTTTGACAATAATGTAGTAATATTTTGAGTAGCATTGATTTTACTCTTTACCTCATACATCCCCTAATATTCTAAAAATTTATTTTTATTTTTGCAGAAGTTTCTAAAAAATTTATCCGCTCAAAATATTTCTGCCTTTTTTTTCAATCACAAATGAGTTGTGCATATGTGAGTCACGTGTATAATCTAATAGTTAATTTCTAAATACATTTTTTCTTCTTTAAACTAGTTGCATTCCAGAACACTAACACCCGCAAATGCCGAAATTACTAGGCTAGATATCATGTCTCGGGTTCGAACCCGATACCTCATAGTTGTGTGCGTGAGTTTCTAGTGGCACTTGTGCCACCTATTTTGATTTTCATTTTTTCTTGGCCCAACTAATGACTGTGTTGATTTAATATTTATTTAGATAATTTTACAAATACAACTATTGTAATAAAAAATAAATGAATACTGAACTATGTATAGTTAAATTGAAAAAAATCAATTAAGATTGGTTTTATAGTGTATAGTTGGGAAAAAAAATTACCGATTAGCATTTCATATAAAAATATTAATTAAGTTAAAAAGTTATTATTCATCATTAACTATTAAAAATAAAAATAAAATTATAACATTATTCGACACCGGACTACTACTGGTTTGGATAACTTTAATCTATAAACCTTAATCTAATCCCAATTCTTGTCTCAAGCCTTCACAAAATTGACGCATTTTGGATTCTAAATAATATTAGCAAGAAACACACACCAAAACATTTTGGATTCTCTTCTCTCTCTCAAGTCTCAAGTCTCAAGTATGTGTGTGAATACCACTATTCCCTTTGTCAGAAGTTCCAATAAGTCCTTCTCTTCTCATCTTCTCTTCCTTAGATTTTCTACAAAACACCACCCAAGAATTAACCTCCAAAGCTATGCAAACACCAATGAGAGTTGAAAGTCCCAAACAATAACTCAACTTAGCATAAGACCTACTAGCTCCCATAACTGCAAACCCTTGAAACACATTCACTAACCCAAGCACTACACAAGAGTACCCAACAAAATGATGGTAAGATTTCCAATACTTCCTAAACTTGTTCCTAGCATTTGGCCTAAACAACAATGCCAATGTTTGCAAAGCTCCGAGACAAAACACCGCGATTCCAAGCTTCCTATGGAGGCCATACTCGACTCCCGGCGATAGCTCCCCGAGGCGAATTCCAATTGCAAATCCCACTGTTCCAAGAATAAAAGCAAATAATTGTATTCCTGCATGAGCGTAGAACCATGCAGGGCCTAGTGTTTCAATGTGTCTAAGGTAACGTGCTGTTATAGCTCCCATTGGTAAAAGAATACCCCATGATATTGCATTCATGCTTCCATGTATCACTCTCAACATTGTGAGATCTGTGTGTTGAGTAGGAGCGGATGAACCTAACAACATGAACGGATCCAACGATTATCCAAAAAAGTTAATTAATAATATGGTAAATGGGTTTAACTAGGATGCACCGACGGTGCATAGATATTTTACAACGTCAACTAATAAGAGACCGACACATCTTAAAAATGTTGATTTTTATCCTATTCATCTTGAAATCACACCTACGATTATTTTTTATTAGTCTGTTGATGCATATCACTTCAACTATAAGGTAAATATGGCATAAACATTAAACCACATTAATTAAATTTGTATCTAATTTCATCACTAAATTGAATGATGAGGAAATTATAAATAAACATAAATGTTTAGCAGTTAATTTAATTTTTTCTAGTGGTGATATAAGATAATTCATTGAACCTGACAAGACATCAAAGGTAGCAATGGAAGATAAGTCAGTTGAGGTGGTTGGATGAATGGTAGGTGAATAGCCTTGAACATAAAGACCACGGTTCCAAACAAGATGGATTTTGGTTTTGTTGGATTGTAATTTGAGTGTGGCATAGATTTGAATGGTGGCACCATTATGTATGGTCGCCATTTTTCCACCATACATGGCAGCATTGGAAGATTTAAGGTTGATGTCAAGTGGTTGAGAAAGTAGTGGAGATTTTTGGAGCTTCACAGTGGGGTCTAAAATGTAAGGGAGTAGGACTATTTGTCCAGAGTTAGGGTCAGGGAAAGCTATCAAGGCTCGAGTTCCTGTCATCTCGGGTGAAGTTGGATTGATGCCGAATCCAACCCACCCGGAAGGTGAAATGAAGCCGCCAAAGAAGACTAGTTCTAAGGTGGAGCTGTGAGGGTGGAAGGTCCATGCTATTGAGGCTTCTTGTGTTGGGAGGTTCATGCATTTTTGGAAGGTTTTTGTGGATGTTTCTGTTGTGCAATGAGATGAGAAAGCAATTTGCGGAAGGAGGAAGAGATAAACAAGAAGAAGCATCATGGTGAGTTGATGATATTGTGGTGAGGGAGAATTGTAGTTATGGATGGTTTTGTTAACAATTTTGTGTTTTTTTGTAATGATGTCTTGAGGGGGAAGAGTGTAATGTAATGTGCCATTATGGATTTTTGAGGTGGTCTAGTTTTTGTGCTTAACTTTGAAGGAAAGCTAATAATAGTTTATGCGTTTGGTGAAAAATAGATAATAGAAATTGACTATAACAATAAAAGTGCGAAACATTTTTGTATCATCTAGTGATGGGCTGCATATTGTGCTTGGCTTTGAAGCTATGCCATAATCATTTAAGCTGCGACCTTAGAATTTCAGCATCGTTTTTCTTTTTTAAACAAATGGTCAAATATCACTTTATGTTTTTGAATTCCAAACTTAAAAAATATGAGGTTGATGCCACTATACTACTTAAAAAGATAATTGTCTTCATGTCCTTCTTTATTCTTTTGTAAGCTAAAATAATATTCTCATAAATTAGTGATAGAGAAATAGGATAGCACTAAACACTCAAGGAGGAGATTCTCTCCAGTGTGAATTTAGGGATTTTTTTTTTGTACCCCCATCATCTCCCAGCTACCCCCACCGACCCTGCGAAAAGACGCAATTGCCCTTAACAAAATTTAAAAATCCCGAACGTATCCTGATTTCATTTTTTTTTTTTGGAAATCGGATTTAGGTAAATCCGATTTCCACTAAAAATTTTAAAAAATTTAAATCGGATTTAGGTAAATCCGATTTCCACTAAAAATTTTAAAAAATTTAAATCGGATTTATTTAAGATGGGTAGATCCGCTTTTAAAAATAACAAATCGGATTTACCTTAAGTGGGGGTAAATCCGATTTGTTATTTTTAAAAGCGGATCTACCCCATCATATAAGGTAAATCCGCTTTTAAAAATAACCAAAGCAGATTTACCTTATGTGGGGGTAAATCCGCTTTGTTAACCCAATTAATAAATAAATAAATCAGTTAAAATTTTAAAAACAAATTTCGACCATCTTTTGGTTCTGTTTAGTGTGTAGTTCGTTAACACGTGACGATATTGTACGTCGGGAGAATAATTTAGGCTAAAAAATCAGTTTTCGGGCAACCTACTCAAATTGTAATGAAACCACATTCTTTAAATCCGAAATACTCCTAAAGAAGTGACTTCTTTCAGGACTGGGGACCTCAAAATCCCAAATTCCATCGTTTACTATTTTTTATTAATTTTTTAAATTTTTCATAATCTCCAAAAAATCTGAAAAAATTTGCATAACTTTATTTTGGTTTTATTAGATTTTTAGTGGTGTTTTCATAATTTTTGGATTAGTTTTGGCTGTTTAACGGATTTTTAGTAGTATTTTATAACCTTTTTTAAAAAATTAAATAAAAAACAATTTTTTTAATAACAAAATCGGATTTACCTTAGGTGGGATAAATCCGATTTCCTTTTTTTAGGGAAATCGGATTTACCTTAGGTGGGATAAATCCGATTTTCTCTTTTTTTAGGGAAATCGGATTTATGTACCCACTAGGTAAATCCGATTTCCAAAATAACAAAGCGGATTTACCTCTAGCTAAGGTAAATCCGCTTTGTTATTTTTGAAATCGGATTTACCTATTGGGCACCCCCATATGAGGTAAATCCGACTTTAAAAATAACAAAGCGGATTTACCTCAAATGGAGGTAAATCCGAGCGAATTAAAAATTGGGCAGGGGTATTTTCGGGTTTCACTTTTATGTGGGGGTAAATAGGGAGATGATGGGGGTACATAAAAAAAAACCCGTGAATTTACTTGAGGCCGTCAAATGTTAGATTTGGACCATTCAAAACTCCCTCTCTCATTTTTTGAGTGAAAAAGCCCTCTCTTTTCCTTTTTAATCACAACATTACAATAAAGTTAAACACCAAATACAATCCTTACACCAAAAGCACCACCACAAGCAATCATAAAAGCATAAACAAAATCAGGCAATAGTGAGATTTCAGACAGCACTCCTTCATGTTGACCAAAAAACAAAAAACATCACTCTTTGATAGTCTTAAAAACCCAAAAGGCAGCAAACAGTAGGAAAGTAGTCTAATGAAACTTGCACATGTTTAGACAATGAATGCTTATATTACTGCTAAAATCTTTAGAATATGCACAAGGTATGCAAGAAAAACAGAAACACGACAAACATATCTTTAGGTCAAGACCCACAGCAGCTGCTAGGAGCATTGGATTTAGATGACCAACAAGCATGTGAAATTGTGAAGTAATTCAGAGTAAAAACAGTGTTAAAGCTATTTCAACTCATGCCTAACTCGAACCCTAACAAGTCGATGATAGCCACACTATGCAAAGTTAGCCATTTTGCCCTCTGATTCCTACTGCATGTTGAGCAATGGTAGAGCTCATTATGAATACTGTGCATTATTCGGTTTAACAAAGCTAATGCAAAATCGAAACACTATGCAAAGATTCCCACAAGTTTAGATTGTACAGAACATTGTGTCGTCCCATTAATCACGTGGATCTGAGTGTATTCATTTATTTTGCCTTCATCAAACGAGAAGAGGCAGGGTAATCAGGCATTTAATCTATAAATTTACCACTAAACAGATCTTAGAAATCTATTTCTTTCAAAATTATCACAACCAGAATAGATCAATATGTTCAGTGCATGGTCAGAGCCAAATAAATTGACTCAAAAGGAAACAATTCGATTAGAATAAAGTATCACCATTCATTGAATTCCAAGTTTCCACACTTATTCCTAGATTCAAAACAGCCATGTTTAGCCAATCTTAATTTAGAATTGTTGAATGTCACAAGTAACCCTAGATCGTCCGGTAAGTGAAAACCCATCCTTGGATGGGGGTTCCTCAAAATTCTCATTTTTCCATCTATATTCAAATAAAAGAACACAATTGCAGGAACAAAACCAAGAACAAGTAACTCAGCTTCTGAATCATCTCTTTAATCAGTAATCATAAATGGATCCACATCCCCAAGATCTGCAACCAAAGGTTTCAAATTATCCATATCTTCATCTTCTGGCACAAAGTAAGTTGGGAAAGGAAGAAGAGATATGTCAGGTTTTTCATAGACAGCATCTTTTATAAAAACAAAGTTCCCTGTAGCTCCTGGGACCTGTTGTGCATATAATAAAAGGAGAAATAAGCAGTCCACAATAAAACCCAGAATACAAATATTTTGGCCAGATAAAAAACATTGTGAAATATTTTGGCCAGATAAAAAACATTGTCAACCACAACTACTAAAATAGATGCAGAACGATTACTGATCCATCTGCGATATATTAGTCCAAACTCCCAAGTTCTAGCTATGCAAAATTTCTTGGCTCATACAAACATAGAAGTTTCTATGGCAGTACTGCAAATGCGAATTAAGTGGTGTTCAAATTTTCTAAAATTTAAATCATTCATGGCCTAGTGTCTGAGCTGAGGTGATTAGTTCCTGCCCTTTAACTCAATTTCATAAATTAATGCGAATAATAAAGATAGAAAAAAATACCTGGCCTTTCACCCACATCAAATTCCTTGCTGGATCAATTTTGTAGACCCATACATTTTTAACTGTTCTTTGCTCCCCACCCATTCGCCCAGGCATCTTTTTACCTTTAAAAACCTGAACAGTGAGCGAGAAAAATGTTACAACTATCAGAGAGAAACATTATTATTTATTAATGTAAAGAAAATAAACTTATTCAGAGAACCAAGCCAACATATCTTCAACATACAAATACAGAAAGCCGACTTATTCCAGGACCTTTAGGCCTTGGCTTTGTATTGTTCACAAAAAGAAGTATTTGTGGGGCACTGGTTGTCATAACAAAATCATCACCACTACGAAGGTGGTGAGGCTATTTAATTGAGGGGTGGTTTAACAGAAATACGGATGGGGCCTGTAAAAGGGAAGCTAATGTTTCAGGTTGTGGAGGGCTCTATTGGATTCGTGGTTTCTCCAAGGCCCTTGGCAGCTGTAGTGCTTATGTGGCAGGGCTTTGGGGTGTTTTTGAAGGACTAAAGCTTTTGAGAAGGGTTTCAAGAAGGTTGGGCTTGCAGTGGACTCGACAACGGTGGTGAACAGTCTTAAAGGTGGTCAAGGTAGTATGTTGGAGAGAACTGGATAAGGCTTCTGGATGAGATTAAAAGTTTTTGAAGATGGATTGGAAGGTGTTGATTAATCACAACTACAAAGAGGCAAATAGTTGTGCTGATGCTCTAGCCTCAATGGCGTGTGGTTAGGCTACTGATTTAGTCATTCATGAGGGAGTTCCTGCTCAACTGGAGCTGTTGATTCTAGCTGATATTAGTGGTGTTTGTACTCTCCTTAGTTTTTGTGCAGTTGTCTTTGGGCTCCGGCCCTCTTCATTACCAAAAAAGAGTAAAGAAATTTGTATTAAGAAAGAATATCAATCTAAAGGACTCCATGTTACCTTTCCGGCCCTCGGTCCTGTAGAACCGCCGCTTCTATGACTTAATGATGCACCATGGGATGCTGGCATTCCCTTAAATCCGTGTCGTTTCATTACACCCTGGAAACAGAAAAGATAATTTAAATTAACACTCATGCAACTGAAAAGACTAGGTGTATATTTGGTTCTATATTTTGTATGAATTGATTTTGATTAAAAGTAAGTTGAATGTAAAGTGATTTGTGTTTCTATACATCGATGTAAAAGTGAGTTGAACAATAAGATTGGGTGTAAAAATCACATATGAAGGCAAAAGCTATGAATGCTAGCTTTAAGTTAGCATCAATTCTGAAGGCAAAATCAATTCTACTCGAGAATTTCCAAACATGTCAAAATCAATTTTATGCCTCTAGAATCACTTTTTGGAACCAAATATGCACTTAGATACGTAAGAATGGACATGCACTTAGAATTATAAGAATGATAGTACCCTCTTATTGTGTGCTTTACTCAATGGAAAACAGAGAAATATCCACTGTCATACACGAAATACAAATAATATATAGATGTTCCAAATCATCTCAAGATTTTCAACAAACATACAAAGAAGTAGAACATAACACCACACGTTCAACTCAACTACCAAGGTATGGGAATAATATATAGATGTGGAGACATAAATACATGCATAAACAAACACACATACTTAAAGTAACAAATAAAAAAGATGAGCAATATGTAATATGAAGGAAAGAGAAAAACACCTGAAAACCCTTTCCTTTAGTGATTCCCGTGATGTCAACATATTGGCCGGGAACAAAGTGGCGAACATTAAGCGATGTACCTACAGGAAGAAGTGCATCCTCTGTCACTGGAAATTCTCTAAGCTTTCTCTTCATTGGAACTCCTTGAGCTCTAAAATGACCCACTTCAGGCTTGGTCAAGTGCTTATCCTTCTTCTGTCCACAACCAATCTAACTAAAACAAAGTAGCAAACAAGTCTACAATTAGATGCACATTGAAGTAGTAGAGTGACTATTCATTCCATTTCAATCTCAAATAGAATAGAATAGAATAAGGCTTTGTTTGTATAAACAACTCAATTAAGCCCTTGATTAAACATTTATCAAATTAAACATTTATCAAATAAGTGCTTATGCATAAGCTACTTTTATAATAAAAAGTACAATAAAGTCAAATTGTTTTCATACAAGCTATAACTATTTTCATCAGCTATCTTGGAGAGCTTGTGGAAATAAGTTGAAACCAACTTATGAACATGTAATAAGCTATTTCCATAAACTCTCTCAAACATACAATCAAAATAGGCCCTAAATAGTTGATGTGAAGAAAATTGATTTGGGAATAAATGAGAATGAAGTGGGAACCCACGCACCTGGAGAGCACAGAAGCCTTCCTTCTCAGGGGTTTTGACCTGAGATACAATGTTATCATCAACCCAGAGGACAGTGATTGGAATTCTGGTACCCCATTTATCCCAAAGCGCACTCATTCCACATTTTACAGCTACTAACCCAGTTCGTTTCGAATTGGGAGTCATCACACCAGGTTTTGCTTCAATAATCCGACTACTAGTAGTTTCCACATCAGAACTCAGACATCGCAACGATGTTGAGGGTGTGGACACAGCGAAATGTCGCAAACGATAAACCAGGCCTCTCGAAAGCGCCAGCATGGCAAATCTATGGAATTAAAGAAAACTAATAATAATTGAGTGAATCGGAATACGTAGAAGGAGAAAAGAGGAGAAGAGAGGCTACAGTATACTTACCCACTCCACTGAAATGATATGAAGATCGAAAATAAGAAGAAGATCGCGGAATGGAGTGAAATGTAACTAGAGAAACATCACCATTGAAATTGATTTGGTTTGATTTGATTGCTTCCGATTTCAAACCCTAACTCAAGTGAAGCTTGAGGAGAACGAGGAACGGGTTCGGGGGTTTAGGGTTTTGAGTTTTGACAAACACTTCGTGGTTTTGTGTGTCCTTTTAGAAAATAATATTAAAATTAAAATTAAAATTAAAACTTAGATTGCAAAACCACGAAGTTTAATTGGGAGAGACTAACAAAACCACGTAGAAGGACACACAATGTGTAAAAAAAAGCTTACGTGGCACGAAGGACACACAAAACCACGTAAGCACATAGCGTAACTAGGAATGTCAACGGGGCGGGACGGGCACGAGTATCTCACTACCCGGACCGACCCGTTTATTATAAATAGGACCCGGACCCGTCCCGGACCCGCGCGGGTACCCGTTTAACGGGTTTTAAACAGATATTTTTTTAAACGGGTACCCGCGGGTATTTGTAAATTAATAAATAAAAAAATTTTAAAAATAAAATTTGAAATACCATAGAAAATTAGTTTTTTTAACACTATTTTTTTGATTCATTTATATAAAAAAATTACACATTTTTATATGCATTTATCGTATCAACTATTTATTAATATATAATTGTTAATGAATTGAGATAAAAAAACTAAAATTATGATAATAGAAACTTGAAAAATAACAACTAAACATTATCCAAAATATTAGGATAAAAGATACAACAAAATGTGAATAAACATCCACTTAAACAACAACAACAATAAGTTTTTGCTTTTTATATTGGTATATATATGAGGGCAACTATGTTTACTAACGGGTACGGGTACCCGCGGGTCCGGGTACGGGTACCCGCGGGTCCGGGTACGGGTACCCGCGGGTCCGGGTACGGGTACCCGCGGGTCCGGGGTACGGGTACCCGCGGGTCCGGGTACCCCGCTACCCGGACCCGCCCCGTTTATTGACGGGTAGTCAAAATACCCGTTTATTTAGCCCGCGGGTACCCGTTTAACTACCCGCCCCGGACCCGTGATGGGTTTTACCCGCGGGTACCCGCGGGTCCGGGTTTTTTTGACACCCCTAAGCGTAACCACGAAGGACACACAAAACCACGAAGTTTAATTGGGACATGTTAGAAGCACATAGTGATGTCCCAATTAAAAGGACACACAAAACCACGCTAAGCACATAGCGTAACCACGAAGTTTAATTAAAATTAAAACTTAGATTGCAAAACCACAAAGGACACACAAAACTTCGTGGTTTTGAGTGGAAGCACAAGTTTAATTGGGACATGTTAGTCTCTCCTTCCATCAAATGTGTAAAAAAAGCTTACGTGGCATGCTATGTGCTTACGTGTCATGTTAAGTGATACGTAATACATTTGTTAGCACAATTTAGGCCTTCGTCTAAATCTTTAGGGTTTTTTTTTACAAATGGGACAGTTTAGTCCATGTGTTTTGGGGACGGTTTAGTCTTTGACCTCTCCTCCACAAACCACAATACTTAGTTTCATGGAAAACCGAGCAAAGAAGCACGAGGATAGAAACGCAAAACATGCAAGAGAGGAGCATCAAAGAAATGAAGGTGAACTCCATTTTTGCATTGTGTAGCAACTCATTCTGAACTGGTGTATGCAAATTTGCTTGTGTTGCGCATTAATTTTGCAATTTGATCTAATTGTGTTATGCATTAATTTGACAATCACAACTGTGCGTGTTTTGCATTTCTATTCTTGCGCTTCTCTTCTCTAGTATTTGTGTTTCCATGAAACCAAGTTTTGTGGAAGAGGGACCGGGGACTAAATGGTCCCAAAAGTGCAGGGACTAAACTTTACAAAAAGTGTAGGACTAAACTTTTTGTTTTTCAAAATTCCAAGAAGGTTAAAATGAGGGACTACATTGGGCCAAAAATATGTATTACGTGTCACTTAAGGTGCCACGTGGACACAAAACATGCCACATAGGCATTATTAACTAGCGGTTTCGACATTAGGTGGATAGAGAGACTAACTTGTCTCAGTTTGAAATTGTCAGGGATAATTTGTCCCTAAAAAATTGTCAAGGGCCAACTTGTTCCGTAAAGAAATTGTCAGGGACTAAAATGAATGTTTTCTCCTTGAATATGTTTGGAGTCCCTTTAAATAAGGAAATACTTGATGTCTAGAACAATCATCTCAATAAACACTTAAGGAACAATTTGATTGTGGGCATGTTTGGATTACTTTTTAGAGAGAAAGAGAGCTAAAAGATATTCTTAAATAAAAATTGTTTTCCGTATGTTTGGGTGTTCTTGAGTAAAATCGATTCTGTTTATATAATTCATTTTAGGTTTAAATATGTTTTTCGTCCCTGCAAATATAGTTGTTTTTTAAATAAGTCCTTGCAATTTTTTTTAAATAAGTCCCTGCAAAATGTTTTTGTTTTAAATATGCCATTATGTTAACTTTCTTTTAGCCACCTGTTGATATGGCTAACAGAGTTACCTGTTGGTATTTACATGTCATTGTTTTTATTTTTTTTCCTTTTAATAGGTTGACTTGGATTAGTTGTTAAAAAAAATATGTCAATTCCCAAATTAACCCTCTTCCTCTCCCACTCCTCCAATACCCACCATCATCAACCCTTCTTTACAATTAGCCGTCCTTTCTCTACAATGGAGGAACATGGAGAAAGCGAGATCAAAGATGAGAGGGATTTCAAATTAGGGTGGACTGAGAGAGAGAGAGAGATCGGAGATGGGAGAGATCAGAGAGAGAAGAAGAACAAACCAGATGGAGATTTAAAATTACTGGTCACTATTGCTTGTCTCAACAAGATAGAATTGAGGAAGAGAGAAGAACAAACTAGATGGGGATTTGAAATTACTGGTCACTATTATTGTAAAAGAAGAATCTAACCTCGTTTTCGTCAGAACTTGCATCGAAAAATTGTGATTTTTGAAATTTGGGAATCAGGTTATTATTGTATTAGTATATCTTTTTTTTTGACCAATTGTATCAGTATATCCCCGTCCGTGTTTATGCAAGTGAGTTTTTTATTTTTATTTTCAAACATGGTTCATTGTAAGATTGATTCTATGTCATCTTGTAATTGACACGAAAGTCTGGTTAAATGTTGCACTTGCGATGGCTATCTCAATTATATTAAAAGAAAAAATGGGGGGGGGGGGGGAGGGAGGGAGAGAGATCGGAGAGGAGGGATTTGAAATAGCCGAAACACGTTTTCACACTAGAATTGGAAAAGACACTTGAGTGGGCTCTTTAGGTCTAACTTTGTTGCGGTGGTTACAATCGCAAGCCAAACTCTGATGTCTATGGAGAAATCCGCGACTACGAGAAATGAAAAGGTTAGCAACAGTATACCTGACGATCTTTCCTTCTTCATTTTGTCGAAACTGCCTCTAAAACCTTTGAAGTGTTTTTCATGTGTACACAAATCCTGGGCCCTAATTTTTGAAACCCCTTATTTCATGAGCATGTTTCGCAACAATTTCTTATCCAACAACCACTCTTTTTATGATGATAAATCTGTCCTCCTACATCAAACTATAATTAGCAATCCCGACAATTTTTATGTCGGTGATAAATATGTGTTATGTTCTCTTTCTGCTGAGAAATATAAGAATAAGGTAAAATTAGGTTGGTCAAATCCATTCCAAGAGGATGTCCCTGTATATGATATTGTGGGTTCTAGTAGTATTAGTGGCATGCTTTGTCTAGTTAGCTACTCCCAATTGAGATTTGTATTGTGGAACCCTAGCTACCAAGGAATTCAAGGTCATTCCTCGCAGCCCCCATCAATTTGTACCAGATATTGAAATTGAGGCTGGTCTACCTGGATTTGGTTATGATGACGTTAGAGATAACTGTAAGTTGATTCAACGGGTAACATATTATCTAGAAAATGACACTGGCATTGAAATGTTTTGGGAGATATATAGCCTACGAAGTAACTCATGGAGGATACTTAATGATGATGATGTTCCTAATTATATAGGTCATGAAGTGTACATGGATGGAGTGTATCATTGGTGGGGTGAAGATGATGAAACTCGTGAATTGTATCTAGTGTCGTTTGACTTTAGCAATGAGGTGTTCATCACAACACCCATACCTTCAAAGGAGGATGATGATTTGGATTTTAAATATGTGGTTACACACCCAGCGGTGTTAAGTGGGTCTATTGCATTAATAACAAATTACAAAAAGATTAATACTTTTCATATATCAATTTTAGGTGAGCTTCGTGTAAAAGAATCATGGACTAAACTTTTTATTATTGGACATTTACCTTATATTGGTAATTCTTTTGGAGCAGTGAAGAAGGGTGATATAATCTTTACAAAAAAAGATGGTGAGCTAGCCTCTATTGATTTAAGTACCCTAAAGGTTGAAGACATTGGTATTGTGGTAAAGAAATATCGTTGTAAGGTAGTATTTTATAAAGAAAATCTCCTTCAAATCGGAGAAATATATATCCCATGATGCCAGTGCAGTGGTTGTACTGCCTAACCTTTATTTCCAATGAGAATGTTTAATCCCCATGAGACAGTTTGCAATGTGTTTCTCCCATTAATATTAATAATAAAATTCCTTCTCTACCCAGTTGCAAAACAATATGGAGGAATAAATAACTAATCGCTGTGTTTCTGTTTTCATCCAAGAGCCATATGATTGTGGTTATTAGGATTTTACTCTATATATAAAGTGGCTTTTGATCATATACACATATCTCATATCCATAAGGCATTGTTTAACTGGCAAATGCCAAAAAAAATTAGATTGCATATTATCAGGTGACCCAAGGGAAGTTCGACTCATTAATTTGAGTAGAGTGAGAGTTAACCCAAGGGAAAAATCTCTATTTTTTTTTTGAATGAGAATAGAAAAATCTCTTTGAAAACATATTATTTCAATCCATCATAGTACATTTTTTTAAAATGGAAAAATTTATATCAATAAGAATATTAGAGGTACTCCAACCCAACCAAACAAACGTGAGAAAACACATGAATTAATACACTTACGTTTGTGTGTTTGAGAATGCACTATTTGGTGATAACTTTATTGCTTATAAGGCTTAATTTGGGACAGGGAATTTATAGCATCTTATCTTAATTGATTACAAAATCAGTGGTTATTTGCCATCAATAGCTCACATCATCTCAACCAAACACAACTAACTGCACATACAAAATTACTTTTGATAGAAATAGAAAATTGTTAACGGTTTTGAAGCTTAGCAACTCCACTATAAATAACATTGCTCCTAGTAACACTATTCATTCTTAATGTTTAAAAGTGCAAGGAGACAAAGTCCAACCATAATCAACATGGATACTATAAAGTTGAGTATTGCAGCAATTGTTTTATCCTTATTGCTGGCTACGTTTGGGACAGCTCAATCTGCTGTCCTTGATATAAAAACATTTGGAGGAGCACCTAATGCAGATATAACACAGGTAAGAAATATTCATATCTAAAATTAATCATCGCTATAGGCCACTCTTAGGTTCAGGATTTTTATTTAGGTTGTCATTGAAGCATAATTTGATTCCTACATATCATCATCATCACGAACACGATGATCGTGTCACGATCAGTGAGTGATATTGTAGAGATTCGCGATCAAACACAATATATGTACGACTGCCAAACCTTGATGTGTGGCTAAATCAGAGTTGCAGATTGAGACGGGAATTTGGATTCTAGGGTTTAATCCAGTAAAATCTAGTGTCTAGAGAGGAATTTCAATATTTAGATTGGAATTCGGAGCAATTAGAGAAAGTTTAGAGAGAATTAAAGAGTTTTTAGAAAGAAGATAATATTTGTGAAAATTGAAATGTTGATTGATTACCAAATGAGACACAAGGTCTTCCTAAATACAACCATCAAAGGCTAAAAGGGTAAATGATATAATGTAAAATTAGTACTTAAAATAAAACAAAACCATAAAACTAATACTAATTCCTGTAACACACACTATTTTTTAATCATCATCATCATCAAGACTTTATATGTAGAGAGTTGTGGTAAAGTGTAAACATTACAACATTCGCAGATGTGATGTGGTCGTGGAAGCATAAAAAATCTTTATGTCAGAATGTTTTTTAAAAAATCCTGCTTAATATTATGTGTTGTTATTGATTTGTAATTTAAATATATGTTGTGTGAAGGCCTTTTCAAGTGCTTGGAAAGCAGCATGTGAATCAACAAGTGCAAGCAAAATTGTGATTCCTGGTGGGACATATCAAATGAATTCTGTAGATGTAAAAGGACCTTGTAAAGCTCCAATTGAAATTCAGCTTGATGGTACAATTCAAGCACCAGCAAATCCAAACGCAATGACTGGGGTTGATCAATGGGTTAAAATTCAAAATGTTGACTTTTTTACCTTATCAGGTAAGGGTGTTTTTGATGGTCAAGGTGCAACTGCTTGGAAACAAAATGATTGTGGAACAAACACCAAGTGCAAGAGGGGTCACATGGTAAATGAAATTAATTCATATTTACATTTTAACGTTTTAAATCACGTGTCAATAGTCGCGGTTGCATCGTAATCCTTGATATGCAGAAAACCGCAATCAAACACGACTGATGCAATCTCGACTCACATGTTCACATACATTTTTGCTAATAAAATTGTGTTTCTTTGCTTGTGAAATGTGAGCAGAATTTCGGTTTTAATTTCCTCAAGCATTCGATTATTCGGGACATAACATCAAAGGACAGCAAAAATTTTCATGTGAATGTTTTGGGCTGCACCAATTTCACATTTGATGGATTCACTATTAGTGCTCCAGGCACAAGCATTAACACAGATGGAATCCACATAGGAAGATCAACTGAGGTGAAAGTTTTGAACACAAACATTGGAACTGGAGACGATTGTGTGTCGTTGGGAGATGGAAGCAAACAAATAACTGTGCAGAATGTGAATTGTGGACCTGGCCATGGAATCAGTGTTGGAAGCTTAGGGAAGTATCCAAATGAAGAGCCAGTTGAAAAACTTCTAGTGAAAAATTGTACATTGACAAATACTGACAATGGTGTGAGGATAAAGACTTGGCCTAGTGCACCAGGAACTTCTCCAATAACAGATATGCATTTTGAAGATATTACTATGGTTAATGTCTTGAATCCTGTGATCATTGACCAAGAGTATTGTCCTTGGAATCAGTGCTCAAAAGAGGTTCCATCAAAAATAAAGATTAGCAAAGTTAGCTTCAAGAATATTAAGGGAACTTCAAAGACCAAGGAAGGAGTTGTTCTTATATGTAGCAAGGGTGTACCATGTGAAGGTGTGGAACTAAATAATGTTGCTCTAACATTCAATGGAGCTCCAGTCACTGCTAAATGTGCCAATGTGAAGCCTATCATTACAGGAACAGCTCCTACATGTGCAGCAGCTTAAATAGAGTCATCCAATTTTGTCCATGATGAGATTTACTTTCTTTTTTTCCTATCTGTTGTAGTTGCACAAGCCATCCTTGTAACGTGATGATAATGGAGAATATTTAAAGTCTTTAGTAGATAGATAGCTTGACAATGTTATTAGATGTCACTAAGAGAAAGAAACGAGAGTTGAAGTAAACTTGTTTTGCCTAGTCGAGCTCGACTTGTAGACTCGTATAAGTTTGTCTTATAATAAAATTAAAAGTAATATATACATGACATGGAATCGGTGAGACCTCCGGGTCATGACAATCTTTTTAAACTGCTCAAACTGAAATGAAACAGTTCAAATAACTAAATCATAGACAGTATCAGTTCATAGTTTAACTAGGTGAACTGATCTGCCGGTTCGGTTTTTAAAACACTAATACCAACACTACAATAACTTAAAATTTCAACTTCATTGTAAAGCATAATAGAAAAATCACCATAGTAACATGTCATAAAGTTGAATCAAACTATACATAAACTATCACACCAAATCATAAAAATACAAGTTCCTAACTATTTATGCCGCATAGAATTGGTTAAACTCTGCCAGTGTTCAATCGAGTTTAGTTGCGATTTGAGTTTAGTGGAATTCAGATTTACACATAAACATGTCTACAAGCGGCGTGGGAACTCGGAATCGCATGATTCCACGAGTTAAAACTAAAGCATGTTGCCACATCACAAAAATGTCTTCTAAACTAGCTCACATGTTAGTATTTGGAAAAGAAATCAAATATCCATCTTAAATAGAATATAAATATTAAGGGTATTTTGTCAAAAAAATAAATAATAAAGGTAGACTGTTGCATTTTGCAGTGAGTTCCAAAATTTTGATACATACAACACAACTTGTTCGCTGCAGTTTTTCCCACTCCAAACATTTGAAAAGGAAAAAAAAATCCAAACTTGGTCTTCATGGGGCAGGGAGGGAAGGATCACTATAGCTCAATATTACATCAGGCCCCGGATTGAGGTTGATTCCTGTTGTAGTTCTTGTTGTAGCTCTCGTATTTTCGAGAGATGCCAGAGTCAGATAAGGTATCCCATATCTGCAAAATAGTTAGATTAAACAGTCAATTTTGCAGAGGGAACTACTAAGAATACCAAAGTAAAAGTTCATCGGCTCTTCTCACTTACTTGCAATTTTCCCTTTGAGCCTCCTATAGCCAATAAGAAGGGATTGTCCATTGAGAAAGACACAGAAAAGATAGCCCCCTAACAAACACCATAAAAAAGAGTTGTCCTCAGTATCAATTCAACAAAAGACATAATGATTCATAGAATATTTTCCCATTAGACATCTTAAAAGAAAAAACAACTTACTACTTTTGGAGTTTTAGAAGCTACACAAGATGGTTGACTGTTTGACAAATCCCAAAGTGTTACCTATGACAAATAATGGCAGTAAAATAAGATGAATTCTAATCTGCAGCAGTGGATACAAGAAACTGAAAAAATTGACTACACCATTACCGTTTTATCCATGGATCCCGTAGCAATAAGCTGCATGAGGCCATGTCAACAACACGGGGTTAAACTAAAGTACATAA
This sequence comes from Astragalus membranaceus, assembly GCA_039519185.1. NCBI lineage: Eukaryota > Viridiplantae > Streptophyta > Magnoliopsida > Fabales > Fabaceae > Astragalus > Astragalus membranaceus. Next base: position 182,752,993 of record CM076849.1, read on the forward strand.
CAACTTGGTATTATTTATCACCGAAGGGTTGAAGAGACATACATTAGGTGCCGCCAGATTATAGGATACTGAGGTAACAGCTTGCTCATGTGCATGAATTGTAAAAGTAGAACTCTGCTCTGATGTGGCATTGGATGGTGAACTGGACGTGGCAGTCCGAACATCAAAACCCTTGACCATACCATCTTCAAGACTTGCCTACGAGGACAATTAAATCACTATTAGTGAACTAGCAGCTGCGTATCCAAGAAATCAGAAATGAAGATTCATCTGATAGAAAAAGCATTAGATAATAGTAAAAAAGAGGAATAGCTAAAAGAATTGTTAGCAATTCTTTTACCTTGTTAGCAATTCTTTTACCAAAAATGAAAAAAGATGTATGTTTAATAGATTTGAAAAATAAAAAGTAAATACATAGGCCTGAGAAATAACAATAACGCACCACAAAAGAGTGCTCAGTGTGTGGATCCCATGCCAAGGTCTCTACATCAGCAGTGACTGACCACGTATAGCCAGAATGTGACGGCATCCTTCCATCCTTCTGCAAAGTGTAATAGCATTAAAAACATTAGATAACTGAAACTTTAACCGAAAGAACCAATAGTTTTCATTTTAAAATGAAATTGTCTCTTTTGGCACGTGAATATACAAACAAAAAGGTATAATTAATAATCAACACAAAATATAGAACGACCGAGTGACAAGGTGGATCATTACCAAGGCAATAGTATGATCAAACGAACCACTGAGAAGGACCTGTGGTGCATGATGATTCCAAGCAACTGCTTGAACCTGTGAAGATATACGGACAAGAGATAAGTTTGAAAGACAACAATTGCATTGACTAAAGTAACTTACATTAGTTAAAGACAGGAAAATATTGAATATTGCATTTCAAGATTTGATTAAGAAAGAAAGCCCGATCTTTATCCTTATCAGCAATATAGAACTTCGTTCAAAAAGGTTTCAAGAGAGACTCACAAATTTGTTCACATAAAGCAATTAAATTTGAAGCTGATATCTGTTCTTGGTTCATAACTTGTATTAAATATCACCTAAATCTATGATTGCACAAATCATATTTCCAGAGTTCTAAATGATATAATAGTTTCAAAAAAGGTTTATGGACATAAAGGTGAAAAAGTTTAGTTTATTCTATCCATAATAAATTCGCCTCACAATAAAAATTATATGCAATCTAACTTAATCCTTGCCTTGTCCGAGTGATGGTCCAAAGTAATGATACACTTTCCAGCAACAACATCCCAAATCTTCACTAGTTTGTCGGCACTGGCACTTGCAAGTGTATTACTGTATTTTTTTTAAGAAAATGTGTCAAGACTCAAGTTGTCAAGGAAGAGAGTTCAAAAAGTTTAATAAAGAAAACCTTTAGGCTCCAGAAAACATCGTGCAGAGAAAATAAAAGCAAAATAAAGACTTAAGTTCAACAAACCTGTACTCCTTGTTCCAAGCAAGACCAAGTACTGAGTCAGTGTGACTGCCATCTTTGTATTTGATTGATTTCTACAACCAAAAAATTTGCAAAATCAGCAAAGGAGATTCATATGAATATGGTAGCTTGAAATCAAATTTTGATCAAAAGAAATGACCAAAGTAATAATAATTAAATCTAATAAATAAATCTAAAAGAGGAAAAGAGAATTCCATCATTGTTAATTAACCTAGCTTTGAAGGCTTTCGTTGGGGCATGCACGGTATCAAAAATATATTCAAAATTCAAATTATACAAGAAAATGAGGGAAGTTCGCAATAGCAGCTTCAATCCACTTATGCATATGGTCAATGAAAAATAGTTGTGAGTCTCTCTTGAAAATTTTATGCGAGTAGCCCAAATTTGCAATATCACCACTGGGTCTGTCCCAATTAACACTGCTCACAATCCAAAAATAGTTTCATATTTTAGAAATCAACAAAAGATATGGTCAATGGATGAAGCTTTATTGAGTCAGAACTCAGACAATAGACCAAAGTGTACTTGGACTTCTGTTAATGATTAAGTTCCATACAAAAAGTATAAAAGTAGATATGATTTTGAAGATTTAAGAATGAAGACTCAAAAAAAAATCGAAAAAAAGTTAATAGTATCAATGGACGTACAGTTGTACACACGCATGTGTAATATACATATACATCCAGATATGTTGTGCATCTACTCAAATAGGTATCACCACACACCAAACAATTTCAGAGATAGCGGTTTACGACTTGGAAGTTGGAACTTGGAACAATCAATAGTGGTTGGCAACCAACAGAGTTTAAATTTTCAAACAGATACCTCGCAAACAGAACAGCACACATGACCTCTCTAATTATATCACAATTCAGTAGGCAGCATATCGAGAATGAAAGAGGTAACCACTTAATATTAAGGTGATTGATATTAACAAGGATGTATAACAAACCTTTTTCTCTTTTTTCATTTTCTTTGCGCCGCCCAATACCACACATGGCTCTACCTCATCAATCTGAGAACAAAGGAAGGTTACAAGATATACTGCAAAAGACTCTATTCATGTAAATGAAGTTTTGGACTTTTCAGCAACTAATTATAAACTTAATCCACTTACAACGTCAAGGTCCCAAATTTCTATGGAAGGTCCCATTGAACCAACAGCCAAGAAATTTCCTGTAATCATAATGAAATTATTTTAAGATAAATTAAGCAGGTATCAAATTGAATTTTAAAAGCATAAATTGTAAGCAAAGGCATCAAGCAGCAGGTATAAAGTTGAGTTTTAAGCATATACTGTGTGTAATGGTGATGCTTTTAGGTAATCCAAACAGTTTATTTTACACAACCACTGACTAACAGCGTATATTAATCTCTATATTTTCGAATGAGTTGTAATTCTTAAATGAAGTTGTGCCTTTTTTGCTCTCACAAGGTGAAATATGAATTGTTAATGTGTTTAGAAAACTAAAATGAAGTAAAAACTACCGGGGCATATCATTATGACAGTTTACGGCTTTATATTCTAAAGAGTCAAGCTATTTTTTGTATTTCCAGAACCCTCTAGAATCTACATTTACATGCAAAGAGGGGGAGGGATAGAAAGGCTGAATTGCACAAAATATTACAAACGACTCATGAACACGTATCAAGTAAAGAATACATAGAGTTTGGACCTTTTTCTCCTCCTTTAAGGGGGCAATCAAGCCAAGCAGTGCAGAGCGGAAATTCAGGAACAATGATATCGTGGTGAATAAACATGTTCATTTCGCGGGAATGTGCATCCTCAAGTACCCAAACCTGCCATAGCAGAAAGAAACGAGTGATAGTCTAGCGACTAGTCTATCTTCTGAAAGGATGAGTGTAATAATAATAATAATAATAATACATCATCTTCAATTGACATTCACAAGGAACAAATTACTTACCTCAAGAAAATTGACTTCATCCTCATTTCGAGCACAAACAATGACAGAATCTGTTGGATCAATGATCAAGTCTTCATCTTCAGAATCCTCCTCCTGAATAATAGGAATGAAAGCACAAGATATAATGCAGTAAAATATAATCAAAACCCAACCTAACTAACAAGTATTTAAGTATTGGAAGTCATCTCACGTTTTTATCTTTGATATATGGATCCAACTGATTACTCTGGTAATAAAGATCACCAACCCCCGAACTAAATATCTCAAATCCTAATGTCAGCAGAAGAAAGCACAAATTATCCACAATTATAAACAACAGCATAACATATAATATAGTAAATGGACTAAAGATAGATAGATAAGAATACCTTGATCGTCTTCGTCATCGTAATTTTCCATGTTGAGGTCCTTCAAGGCAAGGGAAATATCGTCATATTTTTCAGTGGACGCTTTGCCGCCGATTGCATTAGCGACGGTTAATGCCTGTGCAATTTCATCGTTCTGTTTGTTGTCATCTTCATCTTCATTCTCACTCTCCTCTCCGCCGCTGTATTTATATGAATGTTAACTGTTAAGTATTCAATTCGTGAATTAATAGTGAAAGATAAGCAAGCAGCGAGGTGGTGTTTGTTTTATACCTTGTGTTGTTGGTAGCTTTGGAGATTAATTCTTCAATCTCTTCCTTCGAAGGAGGATCAGCTACAACGGGCTCTGGGTTCGAAACCCCTTTCGGTATCCACGATATGGAGGAAATCATTATTCTATTTTTTTTTTCTACACAAAACTAACTGCGAGCGGTGGCGTTGGCAGCAGAGGGTTTAAGGAGTGTGGTGCCTCCTTGATATATCAACACAATTTCGGCATACAAATACAATCTCGAAAACTGGGTTGAGCATGGAGGTAAGGCCCGCCCGCCCTACCCGAACCCGCCCGAAGTAGTGTTACTAAATATCTTTAAACTTTAAGGCTAAATTGAATGTAAGTGATTTAGGAAGTAAGTTTTAGGAGGGAAATGATGAGAAGTAGAACCCACAAATCATTGTATGATGGTGTGTAGGTCTCACAAATCATGGTATGAAAGTAGAAATAAGAGTGTGTAGGTCCCACAAATCAATAAATTTATAAAGTGCAACGCTAATCAGTATGTTTCAGAGTATTTTAGAGTTTGGAAAAAAATTTAACAGTTCAAATACACAAAGTTCGTTCCTCAATAATTGGTTTGGTGGAAAAAAATTAAATGTTTTTTTTTGACAAAACAAAAAGAAAAATAAAAAAAACAAAATTAAATGTTCAAATACGCAAAGTTCATTCCTCAATAACCGATCTGGTGAAAAAATTAATTTCGTGACAAAATACGTAAAGTGCAACGGTAAACTATATGTTTTGGGGTTAACTAATCAAAATGATTTTTTAATAATTTTTTTAAGGATGCTTTTTTTGGTTGTTTCATATTTAGATAAAAATAATTGAATAAATAATTAACTAACATGGTTGTTTCAATAATCATAACTTCGTGCCCGGGAAGAAGTTCTGCTATTAACTTAAGTTAACAGCGCAACCCACTCTCATGTCACTTTAAACCTAATTCCAAAATGCGCAGCGCAGCTCTCTCCCGCTCTCGGTTTCTCTCGCCTCTCTCTACCACTCTAATCTCTCAAATCGTAAAACCCTAAAACTTTACAAGCCCTTCATTCATCTCGTCTCTCTCAATCTTACATTGTTCCTCATCCATCTCCTTCATTCATCTCTCCACCTCTCTCGATTTCTTTCAGAATTTCACCTCCTTCAGAACTTCACACTTTCACCGTCAGTTTCTCTCGCCTCTCTCTACCTCTAGTTTATTTCTTGTTCGTTTTTTATTTTTATGTATTTCGTTTTACATTCTGGTTATTTTACTTAACAATTTTTTTTTATGTTGCAAAGATACATATCAAGCAAGGTATTGAGCAAAGGGATTTCAAAAACAAGACAGTGAAGACACATATCTTCTCTTAAACAATCAAGGTATTCTGTTTCTCTCTATTTTAGGGCTTGTTATTTGCCTATTTCTATTTCTGTTTTAGGGTTTTCTAATTATTAGTTTGTCTATTTGTGTGCATATGTTGGTTATGATATAGTTTTTTTAAGAGATATGTTGACTGTGATATAGTTCTTTTCTTTATATATTGACTGCGAAGTTGGTTTCTTAATTATATTGATTATTTTGGAGTAATAGACATGTTGTTAGTAGGGTTTTTTTTACTTAGATAATGTTTTTCAATTTCGGTTCCATTGTGAATTTCTATTTCTATTTTTAAATCTGAAGTTCTATTTCTATTTGTGATTAAATGTGACAAACATAATTGCTATTTCTATTTGTGAATTTCTAATTGTGTATCTGACTATTTGTAACTTCTGTTATTCTTATGTGTGTACAGTTGAATTTATAATTTCTACTTTCTAGTAATGGACCAGTCTATTAACCAATCTGCTGCCCTACCTACTCCTACTCCTACACAAAATCCCACTCAAGAACAAACACCGCAAAATCCAACTCAAACTGCTGCCCCACCTAATCAAACTGCTGATCCAGCCGCTCTTCCCCCACGAAATCCCAAAAAAAGGAGGAAAAATGCTAATGGTGATCATAGGACATCCCCGCTCTTTTCTTTTACTGTTTTAGACTAAAAAAGTAAAAGAAAAGACAGATTAACAACAGATGCTAGGAAAAAGTACAAGGGGAAAATGAAAATTGCATCTTATCTAATGATACAACTATGAATCAAGTCAAGGATGGCAGGTTAAATTTGATATATAGCTATAGTACACAACAGATTCATCTACTTTTGAAAAAAAAATTATGAGCATCAGATAAATATTTAGTTGAAAATATGAAAACTATCGGCTAATTGATTGAACAGTGATCGAAATCGACTTTATTCTAACCTAATTCACTTGAGTAGCATGCTCGCCGTGTACTGAAGTTGTTGATTAGATTAAATAAAAATAATAGAGAAATAAAATGAAGCAGAGAAAAGTCGGGTAAAGATAGAACGAGGAGAGTGAGAGGGAGGAGACTCACGGTGACGGTGACGGGGACAGTGTCGGAGTGGTGAGGAGACAACGCGCGGGACGACCTAGAGGTTTTAGGGGGGTTTGGATTGGATTGAAGGTTGGGGGGCTTATAGGCCTAATCTTAAGGGATTATCATTTGCACTTTAATTTCTTAACACACCCCTCTTTTTTTTTTTTTTTCTCTTGACCCCTTTTAAAATACAAAACCCCACACTTCTTCTTTCTCTCATCACTTCTTCTTCTTCCCCTTCGATCACTTCTTCTTCTCTTCTCTCCCTCTTTTCTCTTCTTCTTCCTCTCATCGCCTTCTCTTTCTCTGAGTTCGATTTACGTTCGCCTTCCCCGTCGCTCACTTCTTCTTCCTCTCCTCTCCCTCTTTGCGAAGAATGAGTTGGTTTCTGGGTTCGATTTACGTTCGATCTGGGTTCGATTTGGTTTTGTGTTCAATATGGGTTTGTATTGATTTAGGTTCGATCTGGGTTCGATTTGGGTTTTATTTTGATTTCAATCTGGGTTTGTGTTCAATCTAGAACTCACGAACAGAGAGTAACGAAGACGTGGTGACAGTTGTGTAGCGGCCATGGGTCACGCGGTGGTGGTGCGATTGCGAAGGTAGCAGGACGGAGGGAGTATAACGAAGGTAGAAGGATCTGGTTCTGAAGGATCTGGTCCAGAAAACTCAGATCTTGAAGATCCTTTGAACGTTGTTTTCTGAGAGATTAGGGGTAGGAGAAATTAGGGTTTCAGATGTTAAGTTGTCTGTTAGGGTTTCAGAGGTGGAGGAGGAGAGGAGTCATGGAGGAGGAGAGGTGGTGGCCGGTACGGTGGTTGTGGTTTGCGAGGTGAGAGAGGGGAGTGAACGGAGGGGGAAAGAGAGAGGAAGAGAAGAAACGGTGAAGATGAGAGAGATGAAGAAGCAATTTTTTATTAAAGAATAAATAAAAAATAATGACATGGCTGTCCCAATCAACATAAAAAATTTTAGAAAAAAAAAAGTCAACTCAGATATCTGTTAGCCACATAGACGTTTTTGTAACGTGTGGCTAACAGAAGGACTGAAAGCAAAAAAATGAATTTTGCAAGGTGTTTTTTTTAAAAAAAAATTTGCAAGGGTAAAAGCAAAACACCCCCTATTTGCAAGGTGTAAAAACGTATTTAAACCTAACATTTTAGTTTTTTCTATTAAAATATTAGGGTTTTTAATTTTTATTGGATTTGGCCTTTTTTAACTTGTGACCCGACCAGATTGCACAAAGGAATATTAGGGTTTTAAATTGGTTTGGGCCTGTTAAACTTCGCGACCCGACCCGGTTACTAATCTCCAATCGGGTTCGTCTTCAAGCTTGTGTTTTCACGCAGAAACAGAGCGCCGAAAACGCCTAGAAAGGCTAATCTTATCCGCCACGCAGCACGGCGCCGCCTCCCTGGATCGTACGCTTCTACGATCTCGCGAGTTAACTCGCGATCCTAATAACACTGACCGTGAGTCTCCTCCCTCTCACTCTCCCCGTTCTATCTTTACTTGGCTTTTCTCTCTTTATTATTTTTATTGTATTTAAGCAACAAGTTCAGTACCCGGCGGGCACGCTACTCAAGTGCATTAGGTTAGAATAAAGTCGATTTCGATCACTGTTCAATCAATTAGCTGATATTTTTCATATTCTCAACTAAATAATTATCTTATGCTTATAGTTTTTTTTTTCAGAAGTAGATACATATGCTCTGCACTATAGCTATATATCAAATTTAGTTTTTCTTGTTAAGGTGTTATTTTTGAAAATAAGCTGCTATCATTGACTTGATTCATAATGGTTCCATAAGATCGGAGGCAATTTTGTTTTCCCCTAGTACTTTTTGCTGGAATTTGTAGTTAATCTTTTTTTCTTTTTCTGTTTTAGAGACTGTATGCCGAAATTGTGTTGAAATTTCAAGCCATTACTTCAAACTGGCTGTTTGAATTGTGATGGCATGTGATGCAGGAGACATCTTTGATTCTTGCATTGTGCATAGTTGCAAGAAAAGAAGGGTTTCTGAGTACTGCATTACTCCGTCCAATGAGATAATGTCAGAAATCGAAGTTTCATTACCAATTCTGAACTCCCCTGGTTACTACATCAAACCAACTTTGAAGGAATTAGCAGCCAGGGAACTCCTTCACCCTGGTTATTGCAGACATGTTCCTGATTTCACTGTTGGAAGATTTGGTTATGGATATGCTAGGTATCTTAACAAAACTGATGTCAGAGGATTATGTCTAGATGACATTGTCAAGTTCCATAGGCATGAGATAGTAGTGTATGGGGATGAAAATGATAAGCCTGCGGTTGGTCAGGGTCTTAACAAGGCAGCTGAAGTGGTTTTGTTACTAGACAGTGGAAAATTGAAGTCTAAGGAGTGTGGGGACGGTGTTCTGGTGAAAATATTAAAACGAAGTACAAAGAGACAAGGAGCACGGTTTATTTCCTTTGATCCGGTAACTGGTGAGTGGAAATTCTCAGTTGAACACTTCAGCAGATTTGGGTTTGATGACGATGATGAAGATGATGATGTTATGCATGATGCTGAGACATATGATATTGAGAAAGAATCACCAACAAATGCTGATGAAATTGAACTTTCTCATTCTCTTCCTGCCCATCTTAGGCTTGATCCCAATAAAATGAGAGAAATGAGATTATTGATGTTTCCCGTTGAAGATATGGAAGACGTGGGTCGCAAATTATCTTCTGGTAAGGAGTATGTTAGGCCTTTACAAAGTTCTTCTCAGTCAGTGGCCAATAGATCTACTCCACCGGTTGTTCGGAAAACTCCATTTCCATTACTTGAGTATAAGCATGGCAATTTTGACTCAAATTCCCCAGGATCTATTTTGATGGTTCAGCAACATAAGGGCGTGCCTTTAAGAACAGTAAAAGCGCATGGTTTCAAGCTTGACCTCAAGCATGAAACTCCAGTAACCGGCAGCTATGCTCACAATGTAATTGATGCTGGTCTGTTTATGGGTAAGTCATTTCGAGTTGGGTGGGGACCAAATGGCATTCTTGTACACTCTGGGGCACCTGTAGGTGGTGGTGGTGATCACAAGCTATTGTCATCTGTTATCAATTTGGAAAAAGTTGCTTTTGACAATCTGGTCAGGGATGAAAATAAAAAAGTGAGTGAGGAACTTGTTGACCATGCTTTGGTTTCTCCATTAAATTTTCACAAAGGAATAAATCATGTTTTGACAGAAGTTGAAATTGGTCCATGCAAGTTGACACTCCAAAAGCTCCAAGCTAATTGTACAAACCTCTCAGAGATTTCTCATCAATACTGTGATATTATTGAGAGGCAATTGAGCGTGCCTGGCTTATCTTCTACTACTCGTTTGGGTTTGACACACCAAGTAATGACCTGGGAGTTAATTAGAGTTCTTTTTTCTGAGAAAGAACAGAAGGTTCATATAGAATCTTTGGGTGCTGACAATGAGGAAGATATGGGGCAGGATATAAAGGAAGTTGGTCAAGATGTTGACCATGGAGCACTCCCCCTTATGAGAAGAGCAGAGTTCAGTTATTGGTTACGAGAGAGTGTTTCCTATCATGTCCAAAATCAGATTAGCTCTCTAAATGACTCTCATTATTTACATCATATTTTTGCACTCCTGACTGGGCGGCAACTTGATGAAGCCGTGCAGTTGGCTGTGTCCAAAGGAGATGTGAGGTTGGCTTGTTTGTTAGGTCAGGCTGGTGGTTCTACTGTGAATCGCTCTGATATGGCAAGGCAACTTGATATTTGGAGAAATAAAGGGCTTGATTTTAATTTTATTGAAAATGACAGATTGAGACTATATGAACTGCTCGCGGGAAATATTCATGGTGCATTGCATGATATCAAAATTGACTGGAGGAGGTTCTTGGGTTTATTAATGTGGTTCAAATTACCACCAGACACTTCATTACCAGTTGCTTTTCAGACTTACAAACATTTTCTTGATGAGGGAACAGCTCCATATCCCGTTCCGCTCTTTATTGATGAAGGAACACCGGAGGAGGCTATCAGTTGGAAAGCAGATAGACACTTTGACATTTCATTTTATCTCATGCTTCTTCATGCTAGTGAAGAAACAGAATTTAGCTTTCTGAGAGCTATGTTTAGTGCCTTCTCTTCAACCCCTGATCCACTTGACTATCATATGATCTGGCATCAACGGGAAGTTCTGGAAGCAGTGGGTGTTATCAATTCTAATGATCTTCATATTCTAGACATGGGAGTTGTGTCTCAGCTGTTGTGCATAGGGAAATGCCATTGGGCCATATATGTGGCCCTTCACCTTCCCTTTCGTGAAGATTATCCATATCTTCATGTAAATGTGATTCGGGAAATACTGTTCCAATACTGTGAAACTTGGAGTTCAGATGAATCTCAGTATCATTTCATTGAGGATTTAGGCATTCCAAAAGAATGGATGCACGAGGCTTTGGTACGCATCATTATCATTTTTATTTTTGGATCGTGAAAAGAAAACATTTTGACATGCATAATTTGTTGTTGTACCCTTTTAGATGTATTTCTTTGTGTTTGGATGACTGATAATGAGAGAACAATGAGGGGGAAGTTAAGTAAGTAAACTTTGTTTGGGATTTTAGATAAGAGGGGAATAGAACACAAGCGGATTAACTTGTAGCATGTGTTTGATAATGAATAGCTTATAGTATTTTCTCACAAGCTTATAGCATTTTTCCATACACCGCTAGAAGTAGCGTTTGAGCTTATAGCTTATGGCGTATCATTTTTTCCCTCTTTTTCCCTTTGGTATTTTAATTAAATCTCCCATTTATCCTCTATTATATGAATACAAAATTATTAACTCTTGTTCTCTCTCTCTCTGTCATTAGATATGTCAATTTATGTCATTATATATTTATCAACCAGTTCAACTGCTAATTTTACCAAACACTTGATCTCCAATCTGCTATTAGCTATATTTTATAAGCCCATCCACTATCCGCTATCAGCTAACTTATGGGTTATCTGCTATTTTTTACCAAACAGAGTCTATCCAATTTTTGACTAGAACTACTTTAATTTGAATTATTTGGTTGTGGTGTAGGCAATTTATTATAATTATAATGGGGATCTCTCAAAAGCGCTTGAGCAATTTCTTCAGTGTGCAAATTGGCAGAAAGCTCATACCATTTTTATAACTTCAGTTGCTCATAGGCTATTCTTGCAAGGTAAGTCATAAGTCATGTATATTGCTTTGCTTGGTAAAAAAAATAGCACTAAATGCTTTTCATAGTTTGTGTAAATTATATGTGGGCTAGATTTACGGAGAGTATTTGAACTTCTTTCACAAACACCTATTAGATAGTTGTTGCATTGCGGTATATCATTAATTAATTGAAATGAATGGTACTCCTCCAAATTGTGATGTATGCAGTGTAGTTAAATAGTGACTATAGCAGTTTTTTAGCGCAAGACCATTGTGGAATTTGAATAAACTGCTATTGTCCGGGATCTGCGATATGCCCATAAGTTCTGTCAAATAGTGGCTATAGCATAGCGAAATTTTAACAAACAACTATCCTTCCTTTCTGAACATTCAAGCAGTAATATACAACTTCTGTATTTAAACAGTGGAAAACAAATCGAATGTACTATTTTTTTCATCACCTATAGTGTATAAAATCTATAATACTTTTTGAAATGCCTACAAGACAATATTGGCCCTCTCCAAGCAAACTCCCAATAGGTGCTGTCACTTTGAAGCATGTATTACTTGCTGCAAACCTTAAACCAGAAATCACTAATCATCTAATTCAGCTATTCACTGTGGTATGGTTGGTGGAATTTGGGCTAGGCTCTGGTATCAAATAACTTGGCACCATTAAAAGGACTAAGAGGGGGCATCGGTATTTGTCCTACTAGACCCAAAATTTACATGGTTGAAACTTTGGATATTGGAAAACAAAAGATAAGGAAAATCCTTGGAATGATGGCTTGCATAATACTCCATTGAATTTTAAAACATGTTATAACTTGATTTGCACATAACTGGCCCTACTGTAGAATTTTATAAAACTTGGCTGGCAAGGCAAGTAAACGATCTTCTATATTTTTCGTAATCCGTACAATATCCTAATGGGACTGTAATTTTCTTGTAATCACCATGAAACCATCTTAAGCAATGCAGCAGTGAAGTGCCAAAACAAAATCTGTTTAAAAACGCCCGCTCCTCTTTTGTCTTGCACCATCAGTACTTTAAATTGCTGAAAATTGTTTTACTACTGCGTCTTTATCAATGTCTGACAGATAATTGCTAGAAATTTTCTTACATAGTTAACTTCTCTAATATACTTTGCAGCCAAACACACTGAGATATGGAGGATTGCAACATCCATGGAGGACCATAAATCCGAAATTGAGAACTGGGAGTTGGGAGCTGGAATCTATATTTCATTTTATTCGATGAGAAACTCATTTCAAGGAGATACCAATGCCATGACTGAATTGGTATGGACGATGCTTGATTCTTTCTTGTATGGTTTGTAGTTGATTGTGAAGTATAACTAAAACTTGAACAAGTTTGAACCTGAACAAACGAGGAAGTACAACTGCACGGTGCACCAGCAATAGTGCAGAAGACACCAATGCCTGATGTTTATGATGGTTGCAAACTTTACATGAGAGAATCATTTAGTAGCCTTAAGATATAAGAAGAGATGATTTATGAAGTTAGATTTCATTTATGATTTTTTTTGTGTTGTGGTTCACCGTTCATGCAACAAAATTTTCTTATGGAAAAGCTTGGCAACCATGACATATTTTCTAGTGTGTATCAGGAGAGTGGTCACTCACAGTTTTAAATGATCATGACATTAAATTATTTTTGTTTAAATAATTAACATTACATTATTTGTTGTTTCAGGATTCTCTTCAAAGTAAAAATGCTGCTTGTCAGGAATTTGTCAGTCAGTTAAATGAATCTTTGGCTGTTTGGGGCTGCAGATTACCTGTTGATGCAAGGTAGTATATATATTGTCGTTTGCCGGGAAAAATATTTTCACCAATTGTTTGTGGACCTTTATTTTTGATTCTGCAGCTCATATTCTGATTATGTGGGCTGGCTAAGATGCTTGTTTAAAACCACCTTTTCTTGTATGACACTTGTTAAGACAAGGGAACAAAATGCTGTAATATAGCAGTAGCAATATGTGTCTACAACAAGTTATTTTTGTTGAAGCTTTGCATTTTAAACAACGCATCGTTTAGTCTAACAAATCCAGCACCTGTATGTATTGACCACGTGGTTGTTCACTCGTTACTCCCGTGTGATAGTGTTTGGATTGCTATATTCACGTTTACAACTTACTTTCAGGGTGGTGTATTCAAAAATGGCAAGTGAGATATGTGATTTGCTACTATCTGATGTTGGTGAGGGTGCCACCCGTGATGAGCAGTTTAGCTGCTTCGACACTGCTTTCAGTGCTCCCATTCCAGAAGACCTACGCTCGGGTCACTTGCAGGATGCAGTGTATCTGTTTACCAGCCTTTTGTCAGAGATTGCTACGTAATTATACAATCTGCCATTTACTGTCAGATGTTATAGTAAAATCAGAATAGAACTTCAATTTGAGCTATACATATGATCATTGAAATTCGTGCGTTTTTTATATTGGTCTTGCATGCTAAGGATGAGATGCTGTTAAATTTGATTGTAAGAACATATTCATAAATTCTGCCTGTATACTAACTCAATTATGAAGCACGATAAATTTTGTGATGAAACTTTCTTTGCGTAACACCCAAGTTTTTGGATAATTTATCAATATATTAATTGTTGAATTTAAATGATTTAAATCTTGTGTTTATTTAGTTAAAATCATAGTGTCTAATTAAATAATATGGGTAGAAATATCGAGAATTAAAATTTATTATAGGGATTCTAGTTTCATATTGTGAATGCAGTCCCCAACTCACACCATAATAGCATGTGCCCTTTTTGGCCCATTCCATTCACCATAATTCTTGTTACAATTAATGTGGGGATTTTTTTTTGATAAGCAGGATTTTTGTGGGGATTGATTGGCAGTGGTTGAGTGTACCTGGGATGAGATGTGTTTTTGTTAGATAAAATAATTACGTTTCATACGATAATAAAGAACACACAAAACTATGCCAAAAATGCTTTTAACCCTGATTTTGTGTCTTGTGAGGCAACACAAGCATTCTATGTATCACTTCTAATACCAAAATCTGAAGAAAATCATTTCAAAAAGAATGTGCAAAAGGTGCGAGAGTAGAATTTGTGCATGTCATCCTTACGTTGGGCCATGCTAATGTTCTCTGTATCGTTTTGATTTTATCGGATGTCCTCAAAGGGACGGAGAGAGTGGAACAAGTTACATTCAAAAGTAGTCAAAAATATAAACTTTCTCAATTTCTTCTCCTTACTCTTTCTACATGAAACTATGTTTGAACTTTGAACAAGGCACATGAGCACAAAGATTCTTAATTTCAACAGATTTCCTTCACACTTGTATCAAACAACTAAGAGCAGCTAGCAGCTTTTGCTTCTCTCCAAATGCTCCAATCAAGAAAATTGAATATTGTAATGGCTTTTATAAAAATTGGAAAAGCAATTCATTCCACACATCAGGTACACCAGGCAAGCACCAATGTATGCAATCAGAGTAAGAAGGAGGATTCGACAATTGTTCAGATCGAAGTGGCTCCCAAAATTTGCGAAAAATGGAAGGATGACCATCTTTTCGATACTCCGAGAGTTGAGTAACATTGAGGACAGATACTTTTGAATTTAAACTGCTTAGAATCTTCTCCATAGTGTTCATTGTAGGAACATCAGAACCACTTCCCCAATAGCCCTCAAAATCTATAGGGTCCTTTTCCCCATAACAGTTTCCTTCAGTTTCTTGCTTCCACTCTTGGCTCCTGAATGAGAATAATATTCAATTCAGTGCACAAAACACAAAGCATGTGATACTTGGATTCCTTTAAAATGATGCTGATATACTATAAAGAGCATAGCATTTGTCAGAGTATTTAGGAGAGCTTATGAAAACACCTTATTGCATGTTCATAAGTTTATTTTGATAAGCTCTCCAAAAGAGCTTATGAAAACAACTTATAACTTATATGACTACAGTTTGACTACATTTTCTCTTTGACCATAGAAATTGGTTAGACATAAGCGCTTATAAGATAATCGTTTATCCTATAAGCACATAATTAAGTTGTTTACTCGAATAGGCACTAAAAGATAGGTTCCAATTAGCTGACACCAGCAATCAAACCAAATCCTATCAGGCTAAGTGCTTGGATTCTAGCCAACTGAAACAATTCATAGCTCAAACATTTCAACACAAGAGAATGCTTACTACATGACAAGGTGAAATGGCATCAAAGTAAAGTAAAAATTCAAAACAGAAATGGACATTAATTTTGCAGTGCAATTTTTATACAAGTTGCGGATGTATAAGAATGCACAACAAACAATGATCAGATTCAAGGTCAGCCACCAACAAACTGGCCAAAAGATAAGCTTTGTCCAACACATGGTTTGGAATTTTTCAAACGCCAAATCAAACATGCACTATCTCATTTCAATCAAGAATGCATGCTAACAAAATATTTTATCCTACTCGTGTGTAGAGTTCACTAGGAGAAATGCTAATAAGGTCGCTCATACTCTTGCAATGGTAGCCTTATCCACAGCTAGTCCTCAAGTCCTTTATGATATCCCTTCATGTATTTGGCCTCTTATTATGAATGAAATGCAATGAGCGTTGTTTGTCAAATAAAAAAAATTCTCCTAACAGAAAATCATACAAAATTTAGATAAGATGCTCACCAGAGATGTGTAGGGGACATGGTCACAAAAAAGACGCGTTTCTTAAGAGGATCAACTTTAGAAGACACCCAATCTGCCCAGGCTCCCATGGCCAACTCCACCGCTCCTCGCCCGTCTAATTCTTCGCAAGCTCCATTTTGTTCATCAGTCCATCTGCAACAAAAGTACAAATCACAAGATCCAATCAGAATAATAGAGTAAGCAAACATCCCTTGAATAAAAAGCAAATTGTATATTGATGAACTTATACATACAATAGCTTGACTGGACCTTGTCTCCACCACAAGTATGTGTTGAAAACAAGTATGTCGGCATGCTCCCAAAGTGATGCATGCTTCAGAACTGAATCGGGGCGAATTATCCGTTCATCTAGTCTGTGATTTACCGGATCATCAGAATTAGATTCAACAAGTAGAGGAGCCCAAAGGAATTCCACTGTTGCATTGTACTCCTGAAAAATTAACATAAGAATAGTGGTGTTCAAATAATGAGAGACTCTAGCGGTGGTACTACTAGTTAACCATACCAAACCCCATCAACTTAATGTCTAAGAACATCAAATGCTTATGAAGAAATAGAGTGGAATGACAGAAGAAGGCACATATAGTATTGAGGACTATATTCAGACATATCTAGGGGCGGATCCACCCTTAGCTCAGGGGGTCAACCACACACTGAAAAAATAAAATTGGCACTAATATTCCTAAATAAAAAATTTGCACGCCCTGAAAATACATTTTTGCACCCAAGCCCCTATTTTTGCACAAATCCAATGGACCATACTCACACAATCACTAACCGAATGGGGGATATATGGATGAACGACTGTCTAGTGACTTACATTGAGAGAGATGTATTTAATAACATTGACGATGAGCTCATTATTCAACGATTTCAAAATATGAAATCACGTAGAGGACAATTATTATTTTTTGACAAAACGTAGAGGAGAATTATGAGGTGAGTAAATTATGCATTTAAATATATTAGAGTTTTATTTTTTATTACATTTTTAGCGATGCATGTGTTTAAAAAAATTTGTACCTCCTGACCTGAGTCCTAGATCCGCCATCAAATAGAAGATCAAACGATAGGGTTCTTACCTCTGCTCTGAAAATAGTGAGATGGGCATTTGGTGACATTGATCTCTTATCAGCAGGAATTTCTGACTGTAACAAGCATACCATAGATATCCATTGCCCTCTGTTGAGTGAATCTCCAACAAACATTAGCCTTTTATTTCTCAACTTCTCCCACATTTCTTTCACATTCCACCTGTTTTAGACAAGAAATCAATGAAGCTGTGAACCCTATCAAAAATGCATAAATACTTTATCACAAAAAAAAAAATTAGGGAATGTGTGGTTTCAGATAACATTTCTTGTTTTTGTCATTAATAACAAAACTATCACTATGTTTACATTTTTCCGTTCAATGTTTTGTATAAAAAACAGTAAAAATAATAAAATTTGTTTTCACTATTTTCTATACAAAACTTTTAAAATAGGAATTAAAATGACATCAATTAAAATAAAATAAAAATGAACAGTGAAAAATGAAAACCAAACATGTCCTTACCCTTTCTACAACTCAGTTGGCAAGCTAAGGGACATGAAGGAATTTGAAGAAGAGGGTCAGCGGTTTAAATCCTGGAAACTAACATTTCTCCCACTCCTAACTAATTACTAACCACTAATATTTGCAAAAACCCATTCTATGATGCTTTTAGGCATTAGGAAAAAAAAATCGATAATTCGAATTCCTCAAACCACAGTAACAATTGAATAAATGGTATTCTACATGAAAATTTACAAAACTCAATCTGGGTTATACATTAGCTTCAAAAAATGATGATAAGTTGATAACCTTAACTTTGGGTCATTCATTCAAACTCATGTAACCAACAAAACTAGAACATGACTATGCTCAAAGGAAAAGAAAAACAACAAAAGAACCTAAAAAAGAAAAGCACCTTTTCAAATTGCAATTATGTGGCTGCCATCTCCAATGCTGGTATCCCAAATCAGACCTTCCATGCTTGTGACAAGCCAATTGGTCTGACATATAAGGACAATCAGACTCTTTGTACAATGGATATGAAGCATTATCAAACACCCATTTGCCAGAGAAAACATCACACCTTTTAGTACTCATTCTCCTGCGACCGGAATCCCGCCGGGAATCGCTACGCCAAGCAATTTTCCGACCACTATACCCTTTGGTTGAGTTACATCTACTGAATCTATCCAAAACCTCTAAAATCAAAACAAAAAGAAAGCACAAATCAAAGTCACCAAAATTAAAAATTGACCACAAACACAGAAATTTCACATTTTTCAGTGAAGCATAGACCAAACCAACCTTGCTAATATCAAATTAAATAAAACCCAGTTCAGCAACTCAAAGAGAAAGCACAAATCAAAGTAGGGGTGGCAATTTCTACCCGTAAGTGAGATTCCCTGCGGGAACGGCCCCGAATATATTACATAAATATTCATATATATATATATATATATATATATATATATATATATATTATAAGTAATTAATTTTTTAGTCTTTTTATATGTGTTTTTTAATTAAAAATAATAATAAAATATTAAATTGTTCTAACTTATTGAATATAAAAATATAAAAGACTAACTTTTATATTTTTTATATTAAAATATTAAACTTTTGTTTTTTAGTTTTACTTTTTATATATTTTTCCAATTTTATTGTATTTTAATTTATATTTTTGCTATCTTTTAAAAAAAATTGGGTCCTGGCGACTCTGGGGATCTGTGGGGACGGACGGGGGATTGGGGGAGGAAAACTTCCCGAGGTAGGGATCTGGAACGGGGAGGGGGACAATTTAGGAGGGTGGTGGAGAGCGGGGGAGTACTCCTCACCCCATTGCCATCACTAAATCAAAGTCACCAAACTTAAAAATTGACCACAAATATAAAAATTTCTCATTCTTCAGTGAAGCACAAACCAAACCAAGTTTGCTAAAATCAAATCAAATAAAACCCATTTCAACAACTCAAAGAGAAAGCACAAACCAAAATCACCAAGCTTAAAAATTGACCACAAATATAGAAATTTCTCATTTTTCAGTGAAGCACACCAAACCAAGTTTACTAAATTCAAATCGAATCAAACTCATTTCAACAAATCAAAGTCACGAAGCTTTAAAATTGACTACAAAATAAGAAATTTTCCATTTTTATAATGAAGCACAAAGCAAGTTAGTGAAATGAGGAGAACAGAACTATCATACATACCTTTAGATTGGTTGAGGTGACCAGAGAGGTTAGGTTTAACATATGTAGTTGAAGAAGCTTCTTCTTGGTGAATATGATTGTGAATATGATCTTGGTTTTCATGGATTTGTTGAATGGTGGTCTCACTGTGAAGGATTAAGAATGCTATGAAGACCATTAACAAAAGCACAAGCAATGGAGAAATGGGAGCTTTCTTTCTGTTCCACTTCAACTTCTGCATGATTTGATTTTTCCCTATTGTGTGTGTAAATTTGAAAAGGAAGCGATTGATTCATTGTTGTTGTGAACATTAGCTATTAGCTAGCTGTAGAGTGCTTAATTTATGGGCAGTGTATAATCTTGATTTACGGTGTTAACCAAAATAAAATCTTAATGTATGGATTGCGAAGTTATAGGAAGAGAGGCGAATTTTACCGTTTTTCTCTTTCAGTATTTTTGACACCAAATCTTGTGACAATTAATGTGCGATTTTTTTTATAAGCAGGTTTTTTTGTTGGAACTGATTGGCAGTGGTCGAGGGAACTTCGGATGAGATGTGTTTTTGTTAGCTTTTTTTTTGTCAAGTTTTTGTTAGCTTTTGGATCACGAATACAGCTCGCAAAATGGGCTACCCGGCCCGTATCGGGCCGGCCCGCAACGGGCTCGGGCTTTTTAGGGCCAGGTCAAAAAACTCGGATTGAATTTCGGTCTCAACTGTTAGAGCGCATGTCTGGCCCTATGCGGGCTACGGGCTTTTCAGACCGGCCCGCATTATATACGCGGCTATTTTTTATTTTTTTATACACGGTTAATTAAAACAAGAACATGTTTATTTATTATATAAACATAATATGTTTACGGTAAAATGTCCGGAACATATGCTTAATATGTTTCAAAATGTAGGTTAGTGCAACATATGTTCTATTTTTCATAAAAAAGAAGAAGTTAAAATGGCATATTGAATAAACAAAATTAGAGCAGGAATAGGGTCATAGGGTGATGGGTTCAAAGTCTACATGTCAACGGAGAGAGGACCTCTTTATATAGCGCCATAGGGTCAGCGTTGGCCGTTGGATCAGCGTGGGTCGATCTCGATTGTTGATCATGCAAGTTTGGCCATTGATCACGTGTCTTGCGAATTGGGCCGATCTCGGTCAGTCCCAAGGTGGAATTGGCCTTTGGTCCAGTCCGGGACAGTTGCCCCCCAAGCCGAAGTCGTCCAAGGGATGGGTTCAGGCTTGAGAT
Organism: Astragalus membranaceus; assembly: GCA_039519185.1. Taxonomy (NCBI): domain Eukaryota; kingdom Viridiplantae; phylum Streptophyta; class Magnoliopsida; order Fabales; family Fabaceae; genus Astragalus; species Astragalus membranaceus. The sequence goes on from CM076849.1 coordinate 182,773,789, forward strand.
ACCTTGCCCCCGGTGGCTCGGTCACGTGTGGAGCGATCTGCCTGCACCTGCTTGCGTGGAGCGTACGCGCTTTTCGTGTCAGTGAGAATCTGATGGATTTGATGTTTCCTTTTCTGAGAGGGCAGATGTGACGTTTGAGTTTTTTGAAGAGGGTAGGTAACGATACCGGTTGGATTCTCGAGGGGCGCATTTAATGCTCAGCGAAAGGTCGTGTCGCTTCGAGTCCATACATGATCTTCCTATATAAGGGGTTCCCATTTCCCTCATTTGACACTTTGTCTCTGTATTGATTGCTGTGAGAGCGACTTATATTTCTCCGTGAGCGACCAGCTACTCCGGCGTGATTCTGGCGAGGTGTTCTCCGGTGAACGACTTCCCTCTCCGGCAAGATTCTTCTTCTGATCGCCTAGTCCTTGTTATTGCTGGGGCGACATCTTTATCTCCTTCTCTAGGTAATCATTTTACTTCCCCTTCCTAACTCTCTCTCTCTCTATTTCCATTTTTCTCTTTTGGCGAGGACAGGGTGTCAGGTCCGGGGTCGACCTTGTCGCCCCCTTCTTAGAAATCATCATTTGGTGGTCCTGACCTTTTCCCCCTCCTTGCAGGGCGTTGGTTTTATCCTAGCGCAAACAAAACAGACCGCTCGCATCCCCGGTGAGCCCCCAGTACGGTCAGCCGAAACTATGGCCTGCCTGGAGACGAGCGACGTCGTGAGCGAGCCTTCTTCCAAAGATTGCACGGCGACCAACTCCTCTATGACCAATATGTCAAGCTCAAGCTCTTCTTCGGAGAGCTCTTCTTCCTTCATCACGCCCTCCTAGCCTTCCTCGTCGGTGAACTCGCGACGTCCGGCCCCCTCTGTAGGACAAGGATCCCTCCATGGACCCGAGAATGAAATTGAGCTTTCAAATGACGAGGTCATGAACGAGCGAACAGATGATGACATCGTAATGACTGAGTGATTGGATGGAAAGGTCGCTGAGGATGATCGGGCTGAGCAGAATGTCATTGAAGAGGATGAAGAGCCAAACTGGGGAGGAGCTATTGATAACGATGTTTCTTGGGTTGCGGAGGATTTGCGAAACAAAGTACCCTCATTGATCCGCCCTCGGGACGAGCTAACTGTCTATTATGCTAAAATGGTGGGTCATAAGGGTCAATGATGGAGAGTAGAGGGTGTCCCCGCGGGTGACCACGTTGCAACTGTTTCTCAGACGCTCAAGTTCATGATGTATTCAAACGTTCTTCGCGATATGAAGATCCGCCCACCCTTCACCCCGTTTCAACGGGAGGTTATGCATTACTTGTGTGTTGCCCCTTCCCAATTGCACCCCAATGGGTGAGCGTTCATAAAGGTGTTCGAGATGCTGATGGGAGTGATGAAGTGGGCATGTTCTCTCAAATTATTCTTTACCATTTTTGAAGTGAGCCGACGAGGAGAATTTGGCAGCAACAAAAACCGGTGGGAGCACCTGAGTTTAAAGGGACACCCTGACTACAAACTTTTTAACGCCTACTCAAACTCGTTGAAACCTTGGAAGTACGGGTTCATGTGGGTCGTGCCAATATGTGATGAAGCTTGTAAGAAGGTGGGTACCTTGAATGATGAGGGTGTTGTGACTGGTGTTAAGTTCCCCGTCGCGTGGACAAAATCTCATTACAATAGGAGTACGACTACGTATAGGACCAAGGAGAGCCGGCTTAGGGCGGTTGATAAGGAGACGATCAGCCTGCTTCAAAACATAGTTTCTTGGCTTCCAGATAAGATAGTGAGGGTCTATCCGTTGGCGCGGGTTAGAAGTGAAGGGGAATTTACTGCCGCCCTTGGTGTGTTTGGTCGTAATATCTCATCCTTTTGATTTACATTCTTGTAAGTGTTTCTGACCGGTTCTTTCTCATTTTTGCAGAGGAAATGGCGGGCATGGGGTATCAGGATCTGTTGAGGAAGAGTAAGAAAGGCAAAAAGATGGAGGCTACTTCTAGTCCGTCCCCGAATGTCGGCCTTGGTTCTCCGATCTTGGAGAGGTCGGCCCCGAATGCTGAGAGGGGGGACGGCCATGGTGTGGTCGCTTCTAAGAAGCGGAATCGATCCCGCCATGATGTTGGCACTGACGCGACTCAGGTCATTGAGGTGCCTGAGGGAGGACCTGCCCCTCCTCACAAGAAAACAAAGGCATCTAAGGACGCTCAGCAGAGGTCTTCTTCTAGTCTGAACTTGGATAACCTTACGGAGGCGAATTTTGACCGCTTCAAGAAGGACCCTCTTCTCTTCTTAGCAGATGTTTGCAAGGCGGCCGCTAGCCTCATCACAAAGTTGCGACAAGGGGAGGAGGAGCGGACTGCAGGTAAGCTTCTTCTCGCCCATAATTTATGGTTGGAGGGCGACTAGCTCGAAAAATCCGAAAAACTAAAAAGTTGTTATAAATAGTTGTTAGAGTTGAGGAAGCAATTGGATGATGTTAAGAGGAAACTTAAAGAATCCGAGAGTTCTCTGAAGCCCACGGCTGATGCTCTAGAGGCGACCAACAAGTCGATCACTGCTCTCACCAAAGAACGGGACGATGCCTTGACCGCCCAGGCGAAGGCGGGGGAGAATTTCAAGTTGGATGCAACCAAAGGTAACCCAGCTGGAGGCCAAAGTTAAGAACTTGGAGGAGGAGGCGGTTGGATTGAAGAAGGATGTCAAAACCTTGAAAGAGGGGAAGAAGGTAGTTGAGGAGGAGCGGGTTCAACGACGCTCTGAACCAGGTGAAATATGTCTTTCGGAACTCGTCATCGACACTGAGATCGTGAACGACAACCATTCCTTTAAAGATGGTAGGATCGTCAATCCTGAAGAGAGAGAGATGAGGACGGGAACGTTACGAAGCATGAAGATGCCGTCTTTGAACGATCTGGATGAATTGTAATTTTTCTTTTCTTGCTATGGCCCATCTTTTGGGTTTGTATTCGGGCAGCCTCGAGGCCGCTTTTTGTTGTAAAATGTACTGTTAAGCCCGGCCTTTTCCGGGCACGTTACCTTCAATGTATTTTGCTTGGTTTCTCAATTCGTTAAGTTCTTAAGACCGTTCTTTTCGTGAGAACATATGATCATCCATGGGCAGTTTACCGGATTCTCTATCCAGATTGAACTCGTCCATGGAGTGGCGGTCGTCTTTTTAGGCGGCTTCATTCGTAGCTTGGGTCGACCAAGTATAGTAGACCTGATGGGCAGTTTACCAAAGTTCGGTTCGGTTTTAACTCGCCGCGTAGGTTTGTTCAAATAAGTCTAATAATATGGAAATAAATTTTAACACAAGGTAATGAAAAATGTCTCGTCTTATTACTGACGGGCGGGCGGGCCTCGATAAAAAACCCAGTGGGAAAAAGAGTGTCCCGGCCGGTTATTACAATTCGTTCCTTTTCATGACATTCATTCATTGTTTACAATCAAATGAAATATCGCCTCAAATTCATTGCGTTCAAAGTTCTTGGGATCGCTCCCCCACTCATCGTTTGAAGCTGGTAGGCACCCTTCCTGATTTTTTAGATAACCCGATAGGGCCCCTCCCAATTTGGGGCGAGCTTTCCTTGGGATGTATTCTTCTGGCCTATATCATCTCTCCGGAGAACAAGTTGTCTGACAGCGAAATCCCCTGGGACGACTCCGGCGTTATGCCGGGTTGCCATTCCTTGCTTGATCATCGCTTCTCGGAGGGCGGCCTGTGAGCGGAGTTCTTCGACAAGGTCAAGCTCTTCTCGGATAGCCTTGTCATTTTCTTGGGGCGGCTTCGGATTCGTCGTTATCCAGCTTAGATCCCCAATTTCAACCGGGATTAGGGAGTCTGTGCCATATACCATCTTGAAGGGAGCTTCTCAGGTGGTCGAGTGAGGGGTCGTCCTGTATGCCCATAGCACATAGGTGAGTTCCTCAGCCCATTTTCCCTTGGCCTCGTCTAGTCGCCTTTTCAATCCTCGAAGAATGACCCTATTGGCGGCCTCAGCTTGACCATTAGTTTGCGGGTTCTCGACTAAGGTGAAGCGCTGCTTTACCCCTAGTTCGTTCATGATCTCTCGAAAGTTCTTGTCAGTAAATTGGGTACCATTATCTGAAACCACTACTTCAGGGATCCCGAACCGGACCAGAATGCTTTTCTTGAAAAATTTCATGTAGTTCTTAGATGTAATGGTCGCTAAGGGCTCGGCTTCGATCCACTTAGTGAAGTAATCGACTGCCACTATCAGGTACTTCAACTGTCCTGGGGAGACCGGGAATGGTCCCAGTAGGTCGATCCCCCACCAGGCGAATGACCATGGTGTTGTCATGCTATTTAACTCAACTGGAGGAGCGACATGGACGTCGGCATGCCGCTGGCATTTGTCACACTTTTTTACTAACTTCTTTGCGTCTTTGTCCATCGTAGGCCAGTAGTACCCCGCCCTCAGTGCTTTCTTGGCTAGTGCTCGTCCTCCAAGATGATTTCCGCATATTCCTTCATGTATTTCTCGCAAGACATAATCGGCTTCTTCTGGTGGGAGACATTTCAAGAGTGGCATCGAGAAGCCTCTTCGAAAAAGCTCCCACTGTGGTCGCCACTGAACGATACCTCAAGATCGTGCAGATAGGTCGGTGAGGTGTTCGGTCGTTCTGTTGAATTGTTGATCGTGCGCAGAGCTCAACCTGGGTTGTACCTACAAAGACACTCTGACGCCCAAGTCAGTGGAGTAGGAGTGTGAGCGCAGAGTAACGGTATGCGTTCAAAGTCTACCTGTCAACGGAGAGAGGACCTCTTTATATAGCGCCAGAGAGTCAGCGTTGTCTGTTGGATCAGCGTGGGTCGATCTCGATCGTTCATCATGCAAGTTTGGCCATTGATCATCTGTCTTACGAATTGGGCCTTTGGCCAGTCCGGGACACATGTCATGCAACTCCTTTTAGCTTACAGAACATGAATTAAAAATCAAGAGCATGATTTTTTTGCAAGTCTTTATTAGATGAATTGAATAAAAGAAAAGTGAATGAAAAAAAGGTAGAACTAGCTTTCTTAATCGTAGCTTACAAAATACAATTTATACACTTAACAGTAGATTTAAGTTACCTTATATCGTGAAGTAACGGGCCAACGGGCTACCCGTGGCCCGGTCGGACTAGCCCAATACAAGGCCGAGCTTTTATGGTAAGGGCTAAAAAGCCTGAATATAAAAATGGGCTCATTTTCTTTGGCCCAAGCCCTATGTTTTTTCGGGATAGCCCGGCCCGGCGGGCTCGATCTATTTTGCCAGCTCTAATCATGAACATGGTCCTCCCTAAGGTTTTGGGTGCCCTATGCAAAGTCTGAATTTTTACTGTAATTTTTATTTTTTATAAGTAATATATATATATATATATATATATATATATGTATATTGAAATTAATTGTTTAAATACAATCTGTACTAAAATAAAATATTATGAAAGAAAAGTCAAAGCATACATCAATATTGAAAAGTTCAAACCAAAACTACGATAGAATTATAGCAATACACGTATCTATGTAGTAGTAGCATTTCACACTAGCAGAAACATCCACCTATCAATCGCTAAATATCACCCTCCTTGCATTTTTTGTTGCCAAATTGTTAATAACCTGTTCACAATCAAGATTCTTTAAAACATATTTTCAACTGAAATAATGCAAGATATTTAAACATATGGGCATTTTTGGAAGGTGGAACATGAAATGGAAGAACCGTGAAGGAACCTTTAACAGACTAGCAAACAACTAGGACATTGTATCTGTTTGCGATCAAGTAAGTTGCCTCTGGGACAGTCATCCAATTATCCCTGAAATCCCTATGTGTACCCATCAACGACTTTATGACATGGGTGACTTTGCTCATCCCACAATACAACTTAGTATAGAATTCGAAGTCTCGCTTAATCTCGCACAACAATTCTTCTCTTACAGACTTCTGAGCATCCTCACCCCTACCAAATAGTACAACAATGTAATGATATCCATAGTTACCATCACCTTCCATATTTACTATATATATCTTCAACATAAGGATGCATGATCGTTGGCATACCGCTAATGAATTTATTGTAGGCATTTGTATAAATAAAAGTAGTAGGGTTTAGGGTTGGATTAGGACTTTGAGTTAGTGTTAGAGTTGGAGTAGGATTAGGGGTTGGAGTGGGACATGGGTTCTTTTCTAGTGGTCGTGGTGGTGGCTTCTTCAGCAGTGGCGAGGTAGGAGTGGAACTTGTAGTTTCAGTTGGTTTTTTGTTTGAGATGGAGCGGGGGTGTAACTTCTACTCTGGGCTGGAGTTGAGGCCTTTGATACTGGTGGGATAGGTCGTTTTCGAGACTGAGCAGCGGATGTGCTATCTTCTTGTGAGTCAAAAATGTCATCTACATGTTCCCAGTATGACTTCTCTCGCTTTGTTGAGAACTCGTCTTTCATTTTCTTTGGCTTTTTAGGTGCTCCCTTTGTAGTGATCTTATCCGGAGGTGGACACATGAAAGTAGTGTCTGAGAATGCCAACTCACGTGCTTTAGGCTTCAACATAACTCTACCAGCATGACCAGAAGCATCAAACCTTTGTTGTATAGCTTCAAATTCAATCTTTAGATTCAACTGATCATTTGGGGTTCCTGAAGTTTGGTCAAGATCTTGATGGGGTACTTTGAAATTAAGTCTCTTCCAGTGATGATGGATTGTTTCCAATGGAAAGGGGGTGAGGTCCGCCATGTACCTAACAAATATGAATGATTTTTTTAGAACGATAAACTTGAAATAATGGATAAAAAAACTAAAGGAGTTATTTAAAAATGTACCTAGCAAGCTCACATGCACATGGTAGACCGTGTGTGGTTCTGATCGTGCATCTGTTGAATCCCAGTCATATGATGTAAGTTAGGCATTTTTTAGGACCAATTGTGCAGGGTTTTTATTGTATAACAGTCATTATCTGGGATTTAGTTCAGTTTTAGATCATTGTAGTAGGAAGTTCAATTGTAAGTTATTCCTTCACTTTTGGAGCTAAAAGGGACTTGAAGACCTCTTAAGTGGTTGTGGCATCTTTCGGCGAACCAGACACTTGCCCGAAAATGCAGCAATCTAGAGGAATTTTGGTAATCAGAACTTTCTGTCATTCTTCGCGTCGCGACCAGGAGGGTTCGCGACGCGATTTGGAGGAGTCTTTACAAGCCAAAACTTTCTGTCATTTCTCGCGTCGCGACCAGGAGGGTTCGCGACGCGACCTGGAGCTGTTTTGCGAGGCCAGAAGTTTCTGTCATTTATCGCGACGCGACGGACACGGGCCGCGTGGCGATGGTGCGCGAAAATTAGGGTTTTAAAGCAGTTTCAGGAAATTTTTGGTGACACTTCGTTTTTGGGGAATTGGAGCCACGTTTTGGAGCAGCTGGAGGTGCGAATTTGGAGCCTTCTCACCACTTGGGAACAAGGGATTGAAGGTTCTAAATGTCTTCCTTTATGTTTGTTTTCTATTCTATGTTGGTTTCTACCTTTAGGATGATTTGTAACTAATTCTTTAGATTAGGGAGAGATGAATCTCCCAAACCTATCATGTGAACCATTGATTTAGTTAATTCAGTTGTTATTCGATTTGCTTGTCTAATTACCTATGTTCTTAACGCTTTTCAATTACACATGATAATTGCGATGATCCAGGCTAGTGATTGCATAGGGATATGAATTAGTAGCTGGAAATTGGGTATTTAGATCACATGCTAGTAATCATCATAGGAATATGTGATAGCTTATGTGAATTCTTATTAATTCTTAATCTTAATGCGTTACCCTCTGGCACGACTCACCTAAGGAATTAGGGTAACTCTTAGGGTAATAGGGGTCTTGAGACAAGGAATTGCCCTTGACCTAAATTGGTGAATTGAATCTAGAAGTTGAATAATTAACTTGAATTGGCTGAGGTTCATGTGATAGGCGAGGTGAGAGGATTCGATCCCTAGTCGTTTTTTCTTGCATTATTAATTCACGTTCGTATTCTGTTACCAATTACTCGATTAATCAAATATCTACAATCTATCGAATTTACAAATTTGCTATTGTTGTCAACGCGCAATCCCTTTGGATCGACCGGTTCTTACCGATAAATTGTATTACTTGCGACATTTGGTACACTTGCCAAATTGCTAACAGCATCCACATTTGGCTTCATCAACTCCAATCATTACACCGCTTCAGTTCTTTGGCTATATAGTCTAATGCGTTTGAAGCCACTAAACCCTTAAGGTTATCGTATATTCTGCTCCAGTGATGAAACTTGACTCTGCTGAAGCTATGCTCAAAAGTCATCTTAAGTTTAGTATGTTGTACCCTAAGCATGTCACATATCGAATCCCAGCACAAACACAAGTAAGAGAATTGTCACAGGTACAATCAACTTCTACAGCTGTACCGGAAGAGTTTTCTAGTGAGGAGGAAGAGATGGCTGATCCTCCACCCCGACGTACTCTAGGTGATTTCGGGCGAAGAAATCAAGGTGCCCAAGCATTAGCATTTCAACCAGTGGGCGTGGCCCAGTTTGATATCAAATCCTCTGTGCTCACAGCCTTGAAATCAGAGCAATTCTCTGGGTCGGATGCCGAAGACCCTAATCAGCACTTGTTCCAATTCTACGAGATCTGCGGGACTACACACCCGGAGGGAGTAACCGATAGTGCAAAGAAAGTCCGGCTGTTTCCTTTCACTCTCACAGGGAGGGCCAAGGATTGGTTGAACACTCTCCCAGGAACAATCAACACCTGGAATGACCTTGAGAACAAGTTCTTGGAGAGGTTCTTCCCAATTTCTAAGTTCATAAGGAAACGAGCCGATATCTCCAATTTTACACAGGGAGAGTCCGAATCGTTGTATGACTCTTGGGAACGATTCAAACTACTACTCAAGAAGTGTCCTGGCCATGGCATAGAAGACTTCCTTCAGTTACAAATCTTTTGCCATGGGCTGAGACCACAAACAAGAATGATGTTGGATGCCTCAGCTGGAGGATCCTTAGGTACCAAGACTTGGGAAGAAGCCAAGCAATTGGTTGAAGACATGGCTTCCAATGAGTACAGGATCCAAAATGATAGAGGGGTTGACAAAAAGAAAGGTGTGCTGGAGCTTGATTCAAACAGCGCAGTGTTAGCCCAACAGAAACTAATGACCATGCAAATCGAGGCTCTCACTAAGCAATTAGTGGCAGCATGTGAAGTAGGTTCAAAAGCTCCAGCAACAGTACAAGCAGTGCAAGCAGGTGGATGCAATTGTTGTGGTAGGGAATCCCACGAAGGTGACTGTGCAGCTTATGGAGAAGCATTGGAACAGGCCAACTATATGGGAAACTTTCAAAGACAAGGCGGAAATCCATTTTCTAACACCTATAATCCAGGGTGGAAGAATCATCCCAATTTCTCTTGGAAGAATAACAATGACGGCACGAGTTCCAACCAACAACAGCCTCAGGCACCTGCCAATCAACAACAGAAACCACCTTCTCGGTTGGAGGATGCATTGACACAGTTTATGCAGATGACAAAAAATACCTTCCAAGCTCAAGAGCAGGTAATGAAAAACATGGAGAAAAACCATGAAGCATCAGTGAAAAATTTGGAGGTACAGATTGGTCAGTTATCGAAGCAACTTGCGGACACATCCAAAAGTGGTTTCCCTGCCAACACTGTGGATAACCCGAGAAAAGAGAATTGCAATGCCATCCATCTGAGAAGTGGTAAGGAGTTGGAACCGTCTGAAGTAACCAAGCCCAGGGAAAAGAAAGCAAATGAAGAGAATGAGGGAGCGGGTAAAGACAACCCTCAAGTGGAACCCAAAGAAACTCCATCTTACATGAAACTGCCCTATCCTCAGGTAAGCAAGAAAAATCAGAGGGATGAGCAGTTCTCCAAGTTCATGGAGGTGTTCAGAAGCCTCCAGATCAATATACCTTTTGCTGACGCCCTGGAAAAGATGCCGGTCTATGCGAAGTTTATGAAACAGTTATTGACCAAAAAGAAAAGGTTGAAGGAGAACGAAACGGTAGCGTTAACAGAGGAGTGCAGTGCTATCATTCAAAACAAAATACCCCCTAAGCTGAAGGATCCAGGAAGCTTCACCATTCCTTGTGCGATTGGTGATGTCACTATAGAAAAGGCACTCTGTGACTTGGGGGCAAACATAAACCTCATGCCCTTGGGAATGTGGAAAAAGCTTGGGGGAGGTGAAGTCAAACCGACTCACATGACCTTGCAACTGGCTGATAGGTCAATAAGGTATCCGTATGGTATTGTGGAGGATGTCTTGGTAAAGGTGGGAAAATTCCTCTTCCCGGTAGATTTTGTGATTCTGCAGTTGGATGGTGACACTGAGATCAAGAGTTCAATGGATGGGGAAAATGACATCCCTTTCATTTTGGGAAGACCTTTCCTAGCCACCAGTAGAGCTGTCATAGATGTAGCGGACGGGACTGTGAAGCTGAGAGTGCAGGATGAAGAGGTGACCCTGAAAGTGATCAAGGCAGCAAGAAAGGAGGAGAAAAATGAAGGGTGCTATAGTATTGAGGAACCCCAGATAATAGCCAAAAACAGAAGGCACATTCACTCTTCACCAGACAAGTCACCTAGCGAGTGGGTTGATCTAAAGGAAGTGGTGGGTGAGTCTAGCTGGAAATTCAATGGAGAAAAATTGGAAGGAGCTGTGAATGGGGCACTTGAAGAGCAAAAGGCTCCACCGGGGCCAATGTGAGATATCTTCTGAACCGTCAAGCTAGTGACGTTAAAGAAGCGCTGAGTGGGAGGCAACCCACTGAGGTACCATGTTTTTAATTCAATTTCAATTCCAGTCTTTAATTACTTTATTTTGCTGTTAGCCTTAGGCATGAGAAGAAAATTTTTGTGTTCGGTCAAGTTCATGTCGCGAAAGGGAAGTAATTTCAAAGAAAAATGTTTCTGCCACTTATCGCGTCGCGAACCTGTTATGTCGCGTCGCGATATGTTGAAAATCTGCCAAGGAAAATGTTTCTGCCATTTCTCGCGTCGCGAAGAGAGGCGTGTCGCGTCGCGATGCTTTCAAATTTTGGAAACTGTAACGGTTCTGTGTAATCTCGCGACGCGATACACACGGGCCGCGTCGCGATCAGAGCCTTTTTAGTGTAAAAATGACCAGACCGAACACAAATGCAAAAACTCTCTCAACTTTTCTATTTTCCCTCTCTAGTGTTCACTGCGAATTCCCCTCCCCATTACTGTTTTTGATCACATTTGATTGCAAATTCTTGCTACATTGCACGAATCCATCACCATCAACATCTCCAGGTATCAATCTTAACCTTATTCTTTAATTAGAGTATTAAATTTTGAGTGTTTTTGATGGTTGTTGGGGTGATTTTTGGGTAGGAAGTGTGAGAATTCGAAGTCAATTAGAAGAGTAGGTTTCTTCCCTATGATATGTTGTTGCATGATTGTTGTTTATTGCTAATGTGGGAGAGGGAATAATTGAATTGGGGGTAGAAATTAAGTGGATTTTGGGCGTACACAAGGTGTCCGATAAATTGCTTGAATGAAAATTTTGGTGCTCACCAAGTGTTTGTGAAATTGCTCCTATGAGTTTTGGCTAAGCAACTTTATTGATTGTGGAAATGTCTAGTAAAGGCTGTTTTGGGGTTGCTGGGCTGTTTCTAATTTTGAACATATTCACAACCTTAGGGTAGATGACTTTGAGTCCAGAAACTATGTTTTGCCTGTTAATTATTTTTCTCTGCTGGAGTGGGGCCCACACCAGGGACCCACCGAGAACTAACAATTGGTGTTGGATTCTGTTTGTTTTAATTTTTACAGGACATTACAGGTAAGCAGACATGATGAAGAAAAGCAAAGCAGGCACCTCCAAGAAAAGGCGAGGGGAACCCGCAGTCGAGATTGACAGATTCAGGTCCCCCGTACATGAGGAGAGGTACCACCAAGTGGTCAAAGGGAAAAAAGATAAATCCAGAAAGGGCCTTTAACCTCAGCACGGGGGAATTCCCCATCATTACTTCCACTCTCCGGGAATTGGGTTGGCTCTCGCTCAACTCAATGATCAATGATGAGTCCTCATCATATGTATATTTTTATTCAGTTTGCAACCAATTTGTTAGTCATTTAAGTTTATTTCAGCCAATCGTTAAGGGATTTGGCATAGTTTTTAGTTTTTTGTAGTAGAAGTTGAATTGTAACCAAAATGTAATTGGTAAGTCCAATTAAATAAAAAAAAGAAACAAAGGAGGTGTGAAAAGGAATTCATGTGGGCTTCAAATAAAAAAAAGAGAAAAGGAAGGCGTGGAATAGAAGCTTGGCAATTCAAAGGATAAAGGAATGAATGATGAATTCATACGCGCACAGTACGACGCACAGCAGCGCTGTAAGGCGTGAACGACGACGAAGCGAAGGAGAAGAAAAGCGGTACCTCCGGCACTTCATCTGGGATGCGATTTTAGGATTTGAAGGTTCTAATAGATTCTTCTATGTGTAATCTTCTCTACTCTTATTTTCTAATCTTTTGATGATGTGTAACTAGTTTCTCTTGATTAGGGAGAGATGACTCTCCCCAAACCTATCTATTGGATTCTTTGTTATGGTTAAGACTATTGGTTGTTTGGTTTATCATATGTTTAAAACATCATTGTTTAATGCTTTATAGTTACATATGATAATTATAATGATTTAGGGTATATGATTACATAGGGATATGAGTTGTATACTTGATATGATGCTTTAGATCATGAAACTCCGATCACCATAGGAATGTGGGGTTTGATTCATGAATTCTTTAATTCTTGATTTTAATGCTTTACCCTCTGGCATGACTCACCTAAGGAATTAGGGTAACTCTTAGGGTAATAGGGGTTTTGAGGCAAGGAATTGTCCTTAGCCTAATATTGTGAATTGAATCTGGTATTCCAAACAACTAATATGTGAGTAGCTGAAGGTCCATAAGATAGGTGAGGGGAGAGGAGTCAAACCCTAATCACTTTTATCTTTCTTTATTTTCAAACGTTATCTTTCAGTTAATTAACAAAATCTCAAAAATATTATCTTTCCGTTTCTACCGCTAAGAATTAATAAACTTGCCTAATTGATAATAAAACGCAATCCCTGTGGATACGACCGGTACTTACCGTTTAAATTATTACTTGCAACGAATTTGGTACACTTGCCAAATTGTTAACAAGTTTTTGGCGCCGTTGCCGGGGATTGTTGATTTCATTGTCAATAAGGCAATTGAGTTAATTCTTAGTTGTTTTATTTTGTTTTATTTTATTTTAGTATTTATTTTTTGTTTTATTTATTTAGATACTTAGTTAGTGTGTTGGACTTGTTAACGGTTTGTTGAAGTGTTTCAGTGAACTGTGTAGCAGGGGCAAAGTTCGAAAGAATTGCTGTTTGTCCCGAAAAAAAAATCATGGAATCCACTTCTCGGTTGGAAGATGCTTTGGCCCAGTTTAGGCAAATGACTGAGACTATCTTCCAGCCTAAAGAGCAAGCTTCTCGGTTGGAAGATGCTTTGTCCGAGTTTATGCGAATGTCCGAGACCCTCTTCCAACCCCAAGAGCAAGTGATGATAGAGTCCTCGCCATCCTCACTTAGCGGTAATTTTTGTGAAGAACCCCACTTGAATGGAAAATGTGTGACACGCACCTTTTGCGATTTTTGTGGGGAGTATCTTGTGGAGTGCAACTGTGAGGATGAGTGGGTAACTATATCAAAAAATTACCCATGGTTATGCACTACCAATGAGGAACAAGAAGAACAATCCCCAACAAAAGAAGAATCTGGGGAGGATAAGGAAGATGAGGAAGAAGAAAAGATTGAAATGGAGGAGCATGTAGTTTGGAGGGAAGATCAAAGCTCCCAATGTGGGGAAGGGGTGAAAACCCAACAAGAAAAAACCCAACAAATCATGGTTCCTGTTATTCTTCCAAGTAGCAAGGAGGATAGAAGTGAGGAGATTGACATATACTTAGACTCCTTCTATGCCTTATTCATCACCCTTCACCTTAAAAGGGTATGGAAGCATCTACAACTATGTTTCAAATTCATGATGTTCCTGCCCCAGAAGCGAAAGAAGAAGGATGATGTGTTCTTTGTGTCATATCAGCCACCTTAATAGTGGGATGACAAACGTCAAGCTAGTGACGTTAAACAAGCGCTTGGTGGGAGGCAACCCATTGGTTCACTATTTACTGTTTTGAGTCTTTATTTTTCATTCCCCTTTTTCAGTTTGTTTTGCATTTTGGTTGTACTGCTGTCTAACTTTTACATTGATGATGATGCACCACAATTTTGAACTAGTTCACTGTGGTGGTTGTTCAGTCTAACATTTTTGCAGCTACCATGTGATTTCTTCCATTTCAGATTTTTTTCATCAGATAATGTCAGTGGCTAAGTCAAAGGTTGAGGAAGATCTGGATCATCTTTGGGCAAGTTCTCAAAAGTTCATCTCTTAAAAATCCCAGCTGTGAGGTTTGAGCCCAAACACTTCCTATATTCATTGTGTGTGTTCCTTGCTTGCATTATTCTGCAGAACTTGAGCTTGTACTTAACTGTCATGCATATGTTTTACATACACACTGAGGCAATATTTTTTTGGCACCCCTGAGCCTTTCAAGCCAACCCACTAATTGTTATCATTTGTTAGCCCCTCTGAGCCTAATTGTTTTTTTTGTATTTTTTTCTGCAAATCATATACCTTGTGTTTCGTGACTTGGAGTTAGGTAGACAATTGTATGGGAGTGGAAAAAAATTCTAAGTTTGGGGTTGCTCATGGAATAGCAACAATCTAAGTTTGGGGTGGTATACAAGAGAATGGAACATACAAAGAAAAAAAAAGAAAAAAAAAAGAGAAAAATGTTTCAGTTCTGGTTTGTCTATTTTCGCGTCGCGACAGCATGCCTTCGCGTCGCGATGCTATATATGTTTCAGTTCTGGTTTTTGTTTATTTTCGCGTCGCGATAGCATGCCTTCGTGTCGCGATGCTATATATATATAAAAAAATATATTTTGTATGAAATTCCTTCTCTTGTGAAATGCTTTGGGAAAATGGTAAGTGAGTGAGAATGTAAAAAATTGACAAAGTGAGAGGTAGGCCTAACTCCAAGTTTTAACCTACTTATCCAAATTTTACCCACCCTTACCTAAGCCCCAATATAACCTTAAAAGTCCTCAAATAGTGTGTGTGAAATTCATGTGTATTGATTGGTATAGCACTTGTTCAAGCCTATGAAACGATGATGCAGGTACTGTGAATTGAGCGAACACCCAAAAACACCTCAAAGAGCGAAACAGTAGTGAGATGTGTGAAAAAGAGAGGACTTGAGATTGCTTGCCTGTTTATGATCCTGTATTTTCCAATTCAATTGCTTTGTCACTATATTATGTTGGATGATACTTTCTGATGTGCTGAATGATCTATTGGCCTGTGAATTATGTAAAAGCTGAATGTCAAATTGCCACAGTGAATGGAGTGATTGCTTGAGGACAAGCAAAAGTTCAAGTTTGGGGTTGTGATGAGTCCTCATCATATGTATATTTTTATTCAGTTTGCAACCAATTTGTTAGTCATTTAAGTTTATTTCAGCCAATCGTTAAGGGATTTGGCATAGTTTTTAGTTTTTTGTAGTAGAAGTTGAATTGTAACCAAAATGTAATTGGTAAGTCCAATTAAATAAAAAAAAGAAACAAAGGAGGTGTGAAAAGGAATTCATGTGGGCTTCAAATAAAAAAAAGAGAAAAGGAAGGCGTGGAATAGAAGCTTGGCAATTCAAAGGATAAAGGAATGAATGATGAATTCATACGCGCACAGTACGACGCACAGCAGCGCTGTAAGGCGTGAACGACGACGAAGCGAAGGAGAAGAAAAGCGGTACCTCCGGCACTTCATCTGGGATGCGATTTTAGGATTTGAAGGTTCTAATAGATTCTTCTATGTGTAATCTTCTCTACTCTTATTTTCTAATCTTTTGATGATGTGTAACTAGTTTCTCTTGATTAGGGAGAGATGACTCTCCCCAAACCTATCTATTGGATTCTTTGTTATGGTTAAGACTATTGGTTGTTTGGTTTATCATATGTTTAAAACATCATTGTTTAATGCTTTATAGTTACATATGATAATTATAATGATTTAGGGTATATGATTACATAGGGATATGAGTTGTATACTTGATATGATGCTTTAGATCATGAAACTCCGATCACCATAGGAATGTGGGGTTTGATTCATGAATTCTTTAATTCTTGATTTTAATGCTTTACCCTCTGGCATGACTCACCTAAGGAATTAGGGTAACTCTTAGGGTAATAGGGGTTTTGAGGCAAGGAATTGTCCTTAGCCTAATATTGTGAATTGAATCTGGTATTCCAAACAACTAATATGTGAGTAGCTGAAGGTCCATAAGATAGGTGAGGGGAGAGGAGTCAAACCCTAATCACTTTTATCTTTCTTTATTTTCAAACGTTATCTTTCAGTTAATTAACAAAATCTCAAAAATATTATCTTTCCGTTTCTACCGCTAAGAATTAATAAACTTGCCTAATTGATAATAAAACGCAATCCCTGTGGATACGACCGGTACTTACCGTTTAAATTATTACTTGCAACGAATTTGGTACACTTGCCAAATTGTTAACAATCAAACAAGCCAACCAAAGCATGGTGAGAGAATTCTATGCAAATGCTTATGGGGATGAAGACAATAGAGTTTCAGTGGTGAGGGGAAGAGAGGTGTCCTACTCTCCTGATACCATTAACAGTCTCCTCGGGCTTCCCACTACTGCTAATTGTGCCATGATGGATGCTTGGGACAACAAGGGGGCGCACGATTATGAGGGTTTGCTGAGAGAGTTGTGTCGTCAAGGAGCAGCCTGGGACAGACATCTTATTGGTCCGATTGGTCAAGACTATCCCCGCCGCTTTTGCAATATGGCTCTGAAGGCAATTCCTAAGGTCTGGAACAATTTCTTTAATCAGTCTATCATTTCCTGCTCCAATTCCACTGATGTCAAGACTAAGGTAGCCATGGGGCTACAAGCTATCATGAGAGGCCAGAGGGTCAATCTGGGGAGAGCCATTTCAGCTAGTATTGCAGAGATTGCCAGATGTCCTAGGGCTAGACTGGGGCACTGTTCTATCATCCATGCTTTATGTAGACAGCAGGGCTGCCCGGAGTACCCAGATGATCTTCTAACCGACCCCAGGGAGGGTATAACAGCAGCAGGATCTTGAAGCAGCCCGAGGGGCCCCTTGATGGAGCAGCACCACAGCAGGCAGCACCTCTAGCACCACAGCAGCCAGCAGGCCCATCTTACAGGGAGCAGTTTCAGACCGACTCCTCTTTCCAGTATGACCTCCTCATGGCCAGCTGGTGCGGATCGTCTCTGTCATTGCAGCAGCAGGGCATAGATACTTCACACCTGGCATCATACAGAGTCCACCGTGCTGCTGAGGAGTACATGGCCGAGAACAGAGCAGCCGCAGCTTCTTCTTCATCAGTCCCACATGCAGAGCAGCAGCAGGTCCCCCAGGATCCACTTCTTTCCGGAGACGAGTATTTGGAGGAGCACATTTCCTTCCCATGAGCAGGAGGCTCACTTATTTCCTGTTTTACTCAGACATTTTTATTTTTATTTTGCACTTTTTGGTTGTACTTTGCCCTATTCTGACTTTATTTTCGCACATTGGTCTGTACTACTGATTATAACTTACTCTGTGATAGTGGGGCAACGCTGCCCTATATTTTGTTTTGTTTTGTTAAAGCAGCTTCAATAGTGATGACCCGTGGCATTTAGGATCGCATGTTTGCATTCTCCTTTTGACGCTCGCACTTCAAGTTTTATCATCAAGTAATAGCAGGGGTCATGACAAACGTTGCGGAAGTTCCTTATCATCTGTAAGCAGCATCTCTCAAATTCCATCTCTATGATCCCAACTGTGAGGTTTGAGCCTAAACACGTTCTTATATATTGTGTGTGTATTCCTTGCTTGCATTAGTCTGCAGAACTTGACATTGTGCTTAATTATTTTTTAGCATTTGATTTTCATACACACTGAGGCAATTCTTTTGGCACCCCTGAGCCTTTCAAGCCAACCTATTAATGTTTATCCTCTGCTAGCCCCTCTGAGCCTGTTGTTAAAAATTGTATGTTGTTTCTCTGACAATCATAGCCTAGTTAATTCTTAACTTGGAGTTAGGTAACAAAAGCTGTGAGAGTGGGGAAAGTCTTAAGTTTGGGGTTGCTCGTGGAATAGCAACGTACTAAGTTTGGGGTGGTATACAAGAGAAGGAACAAGAAAACAAAGAAAGAAAAAAGTCATGAAAATACATATATACATATCAAAAAAAAAAGAGAAAAATAAATAAATAATTTCCTTCTCTTGTTTTGTTATATGCTTTGGGGAAAATGGGTGAGTATTGCGTGAAATTGACAAAAAGAGAGGTAGACCTAACTCCAAGTGCAACCTACTTATCCAAATGTATCCACCCTTACCTAAGCCCCGCTATAACCCTTAAAGTCCTCAAAATGTGTGTATGCATTTCATTTGTTTAAGATGATATAGAACTCTGCCAAGCCTATGAAACGATGATGCAGGTACTGTGAATTGAGTGAATACCCAAAACACCTCAAGAGTGAAACACTGGTGAGATGTGCGTACAGAGAAAACTTGAGAATGCTGCCTGCTTATGATTCGGTATTTCCAATTAAGTTGTCATGCCACTGTATTAGATTGATGATGATAATTGATGTGCTGATGTGTTTAAGGTTGATGTATTATATGTAACAGCTAAATAGAAAGAAAAACAGCCACAGTCTGAATTGATTGTTTGCTTGAGGACAAGCAAAAGTTTAAGTTTGGGGTTGTGTTGAATCCCAGTCATATGATGTAAGTTAGGCATTTTTTAGGACCAATTGTGCAGGGTTTTTATTGTATAACAGTCATTATCTGGGATTTAGTTCAGTTTTAGATCATTGTAGTAGGAAGTTCAATTGTAAGTTATTCCTTCACTTTTGGAGCTAAAAGGGACTTGAAGACCTCTTAAGTGGTTGTGGCATCTTTCGGCGAACCAGACACTTGCCCGGAAATGCAGCAATCTAGAGGAATTTTGGTAATCAGAACTTTCTGTCATTCTTCGCGTCGCGACCAGGAGGGTTCGCGACGCGATTTGGAGGAGTCTTTACAAGCCAAAACTTTCTGTCATTTCTCGCGTCGCGACCAGGAGGGTTCGCGACGCGACCTGGAGCTGTTTTGCGAGGCCAGAAGTTTCTGTCATTTATCGCGACGCGACGGACACGGGCCGCGTGGCGATGGTGCGCGAAAATTAGGGTTTTAAAGCAGTTTCAGGAAATTTTTGGTGACACTTCGTTTTTGGGGAATTGGAGCCACGTTTTGGAGCAGCTGGAGGTGCGAATTTGGAGCCTTCTCACCACTTGGGAACAAGGGATTGAAGGTTCTAAATGTCTTCCTTTATGTTTGTTTTCTATTCTATGTTGGTTTCTACCTTTAGGATGATTTGTAACTAATTCTTTAGATTAGGGAGAGATGAATCTCCCAAACCTATCATGTGAACCATTGATTTAGTTAATTCAGTTGTTATTCGATTTGCTTGTCTAATTACCTATGTTCTTAACGCTTTTCAATTACACATGATAATTGCGATGATCCAGGCTAGTGATTGCATAGGGATATGAATTAGTAGCTGGAAATTGGGTATTTAGATCACATGCTAGTAATCATCATAGGAATATGTGATAGCTTATGTGAATTCTTATTAATTCTTAATCTTAATGCGTTACCCTCTGGCACGACTCACCTAAGGAATTAGGGTAACTCTTAGGGTAATAGGGGTCTTGAGACAAGGAATTGCCCTTGACCTAAATTGGTGAATTGAATCTAGAAGTTGAATAATTAACTTGAATTGGCTGAGGTTCATGTGATAGGCGAGGTGAGAGGATTCGATCCCTAGTCGTTTTTTCTTGCATTATTAATTCACGTTCGTATTCTGTTACCAATTACTCGATTAATCAAATATCTACAATCTATCGAATTTACAAATTTGCTATTGTTGTCAACGCGCAATCCCTTTGGATCGACCGGTTCTTACCGATAAATTGTATTACTTGCGACATTTGGTACACTTGCCAAATTGCTAACAGCATCCACATTTGGCTTCATCAACTCCAATCATTACACCGCTTCAATTCTTTGGCTATATAGTCTAATGCGTTTGAAGCCACTAAACCCTTAAGGTTATCGTATATTCTGCTCCAGTGATGAAACTTGACTCTGCTGAAGCTATGCTCAAAAGTCATCTTAAGTTTAGTATGTTGTACCCTAAGCATGTCACATATCGAATCCCAGCACAAACACAAGTCTCCCTTACGATCGTGCAATAGTTTCTTTAAAGATGAGTGTGTTGACTCAACTCTGTTGGTAGTAGTGTTGCCTAGGTGCATATAGCGGTTTATCCATGCATCGACAAACCTCTCTTTGTGAGGGGGTGAGCCAAGTGTTCTTCACATAACTAATGAAGCTGTCAAATGGTGTCGAAACACTCTCAAAGTATGGCAAGCTTGCTCATACTCATTTGGATTGGCCGAATGGACAACTTTTTGAAATGCATCCATCACGTCGTCAAATCTATCCATCAGATGCTCATACTCATCTTCACCTCTCCCTATGGGATGCACATACATCCTAGCTTTGGCCCTCACGTACTTTTTAATGTGAAACTGGCACAACAAGTTTGCAGATGTTGGAAATACCATAGCCACAACATTCATCATAGTAATGTCCCTGTCAGTAACTATAACTTGTGGCAAATCATCCTGCCTCCTAAATAGGCCCCTTAGTTTTTCCAGAACCCAGACAAAGTTATCCAATTTCTCCCCCTAGACATAAGAAAATGCAACAGAGAAAGCCTCACCCGTTGAGGTTACACCGACGATCTCAACCAATGGATACTTATACCAGTTGGTCTTATAGGTGGAATCAATCAACAATACAATGGGGAATGTATTTAGAAGCTCAATCGAGTCTGGATGTGCCCAAAACTTGTCTTTGACAATCGAAGTCCCATGTGCAACTCTACGCCAATACACGTATTTATCATGCTCCAAATAAGTCATCAATTGTTGGAGTTCAGTCCTACCCTGGCGTAGACTCGACCGTAATCTTGTACGTGCATTGTGTATTTGTTTGAGAACAATGTGATTATCTTTAGGGTAAATAGTTTTGAGTTCAGCCAGGATGCGATTTGGGGGAGTCAAGTTCTTAGACATTCTAATAACTACATCCTTTTGTTCCACTGTTAATCTAGCATTGAATGGATGACCTTCACCGTAAGACAATAATTCGTGGTTATGTGTTTCACACATAACACTCAATATCTATCTACGAAGCTTCTTAATAAATTTACCTTTCAACCTAAACGGACAACAACATTTTTTACTACCGGTTGGAAGCAAATGAGCGTACTTGTACTTTCCGGCTTTTTCACATACCAAGACACAATATTATTTACCTAACCTCCATTCGTTGTCAGATCTAGATATCACAATCACCAGCCCAAGAGACTGATCGATAGAACGTACCCACGTCAATAAGTCGTCACGAGTAGCAAATACCTGTTCAGTTGTGAACGAACTTCTATAGTCCACAACCATTGAGTTAGTTGGGATGTCATGTCAGATTAAAGTTGTACCATTTTGTTCCTAAAAATGTAAAAAAGCAGAAGACAAATGTTAAAAAACAGTTACTGCAGAATCTGGTAAACTGTTAATGGTTTGGTATTAAGCGCAGACAAAATAGTGTCGGGGACAGATCTAGATATCACCAGATCAAATGTAGATATCACCATCCCAAGTGCGGACCAGAAAAATAAAAACGAACACAATCACAGTTTATGGTTGAAAAAAAGGAAAGGGTTGAAATATATCATACCTTAATAGTGTTACGAATGTGAGGATGATGGCTACAATGTCAATGAAGTTGGTGAGGAGGTTAGGGTTTGGAGTGGAGAGATAGGAGGTGTGGGGTTTAGGAGGGGTGTGTAGTAGATGAAGGAGAAGAGGAAGGATAGGGGAATTCTTAAATAGTGTCAAGGGTAGTTATGTCTTTTCATATGGTTAGGAGATGTGTGGTTGGTGAGTAAGGGGGATTGTAGGAAGTACCACACTTTGTAAGTAGCTCTGTTAACACCAACCGAGGCCTGTACCGACTCTGGTGAGCTTCCGAACTCGAACTCACCTAAATTTTATTCTACCAAAAAAAACACCAAAAGCGAGATCAAAGTAGTCAATACATCAATACAATCAATACATCAATACATCAATACAATATAATAAAATCAAGTGTTAGCAAAATGTCAAAATTAGACATCTTGGAAATTTGCCATTTGTCCCAAAATTAGACATCTTGGAAATCAAGTGTTACGACAACGGGAGCGACAACTTCGGGCGATGCTCAACAATTTAATAAATTAACTTTGTCAAAAAACAATTTAATAATTAATTAAATTACAAAATAATTTTTTAATAATTTCATAATTTAAGTAAAATGATTAATTTAATATTAAATGATTTAGAATAAAAAATATAAACAAGTCGCAACGGGAGCGGCAATAAGAGTGGTTACAGAAGCAGCAACGAGAGCGGCAACGGGGCTGCATATCTTATATTAGATCTCATTTTCTTTTTTATGATTTTAATTCTATTATTAATATTAGAAAAAGATGCTGACTTTTTTTTTTAACTTTTTGCAATACTAGTTTTTTAAGCAAGTTGAAATATAGTTTTTTTTTTATCAAATTTCTCATTTTTCTTTTATTAAATTGGCTAAATTATAGTTTTATTCCCCCTATTTTATCAAATTCGGACATTTGGTTCCCCTATTTTTAAACTCAAACATTTAGTCCCATTATTTTAAAAAACTCAAAAGATTTAGTCCAAATGTGGATGTTCGTCAAAAAAAAAGCTTACGTAGCACTTATTAAATGACGTGGCAGCTGACATAGCTTGCACACGTGTGTGCCACGTCATTTAATGATCCCGCAAGCCAAGTAATATTTTATTAATAAAAAATTAAAATATTTAAACTAATATTACAATTAAAATGTAAATAAAGAAATCATTATCATTATCTCCTTCCCAGCAATTCATCATCATCATCTACAACCCTCTCTCATCTATCTACGAACTTTTCAACAACAACACAAATTCATTGATTCTCTCTCTTTCTTCAACTCCTTGCACAATCATTCTTCTATCTCTTTCTTCAAACATGAAGAACGAATTCCAGATTCCCCAAATTAAAAGGAACTAAAATTAAAAATTAAAAATAATTTAGCTAAAAACAAACCCAGATTTCCAGATCTCACAAATTTGAACTAGTTAAACGAAATCATCAATCAGATAACGAATGAAATCTTCGAAGTGGACAAGGAACTTAAACCAGAAATTACAGAGAGAGTAAAAGTTATTGTGAAGAAGAATTTGAGTTGAAGAACGAACTTGAGTTGAAGAGGACTTGAAGATGACCCAGAAAAATGAAAACCCAGTAAAAGTGAAAACCCTAAAATCTGAGTTGAAGAGGCATTTTAGAAGGATGATGGGTGAAGAAGATCAAAGACCCAATAGGGTGAAATCTGAGTTTGAGAAGGGAAGTGATATGATCATGGAGGTCAATGAAATAATGACTCTTTATAAGTATATTCTAGAAGGGTTTTTTTAGGAATATTCTCTTATTAGTTTGTTAGGTAGCAATGTTATTGTGTGGGTGATGTATCCACCTTATGGTGTGTATCAACTAGCTTATATAAGCATTGTATTGACCTCATAATTGGTATCAAATGAAATATATCCAAAGTCTATTTCCTCTCTTTAACATTTCTTTAGGAGGTATCTCAGTCCTCGAATTCTGAGAACGTAACAGGAAGTCCGAATAGGGTGAAGTCGCGAATCAGAGAGGAACACGAGGGCTCCGACGCAGCTGGGGAGAGATGAGGCTGTGTCGGATCTACGGTGGGAGGGCAACGTATCAGGGAGGGAGAACGAGGATGGGGGTGGCGTCATGGCGACGGTCCAAACTGTGCTTGGGAGGTGGTGGAAATCGTGAAGATGGAGAGGAAAAACACCGTGTTAAATTAATTTTAGTTCCTTAATTTTAATTTTAGTTCTGGAAATCATTCTCTTCATGTTTGAAGAGAGAGAGAAGAATGAGATTAATTTTAGTTTTTTTAACTTGTTTTTAATTGTAATATTTTATTAAATAAATTGTTGATGCAGTCGGGTTCGATCCCTGACCGGTGTGTATGGAGAGACATTGTTTGGGAGATGTCAACCCTTAAATGAATTCTAGTACCTCGAGGGATTAGTCTCCACAGTCGCCGTAGAGGATACCCCGGATTTACCAAAAATAAATTGTTGATGTGGATGTGGTAAGCCTATGCAAGTTTTTTAATGAGTGCCAAACAAGTTTTTTGTTGGACGAACATCGACATCAGCAAAAAAACTGAGAAATCCCATTTGAACTAAATCTCTTGAGTTTTTTGAAACAGGAGGTCTGACTTTTAAAATAAGAATTTAAATGTTTGAATTTAAAAAAATAGGGGAGCAAAATTATAATTTAGTCAATTAAATTTTACAAACTTCAAACTACTTATATAACGTAATCCGCACGCCTAAAATACTAGTTTTTTATTAAAAAATCGATCCAATTTGATTCGTAAAAACGGTGAAAAATCTCTCTTCCAATATTTACCATTGTTGCATTCCTAGACTTTGTATTCGAATCACATTCCAATCCCGTAAGACATACACCGTCGCGCCATTGAAGATTCTCGCACACACAGCTGGCCGCGCCGTCTTCTCCGCCAATTCGATAACGGTCATTCAAACAAGTCGCCAGAACTTCGCATCTGCTCTCAGCCTCTCACATCCGGGTAGGTATTTTTGTTTCTCTGTTGCTCTCGTTGTATTTTTTGTTTTTAACTATTTTCTTACGCTTTGTTTCTGATTAGCTAAATCAAAAGAGAGATATTTTTTCCAATTTTGCGTTCAATAGAAAGAGCATGATGATTCTTAATCTGTATTTGTAATCACCGCTTTTACGTGTAAATTTTTTGAATCGAGTAATTTCTGTGTTATTGATGTCATTAGCGTTGCTGATGTAGGTATTCAATTTCGGGGAATCAGTTTTTGTTGTCTGAAAGGGAGAATCAAGAAATGGAAGCCACGTCAGCAACTGTGGATCATGAATCAATGAAGGAACAAATAGCAGCACTTATGCGGGTTCTGTTAGTGAAGAAATCAATCGAAGAGGACAGTACTCCTTGCGAAATTGACGAGGGTCTCTATTTGGGTTCGGTTGGCTCTGCGACAAACAAGGATGCTTTGAAAAACTTGAATATTACTCACATTTTGACAGTCGCTGGTAAATGGGCGCCTACACATCGGACAAAATTTGTCTCTAAAATTATTGATGTTGCTGACAGAGATGATACCAACTTAAAACAATACTTCGATGAGTGTTTTGATTTTATTGATGAAGCCAAAAGAAATGGTGGTTGCGTTTTGGTTCATTGTTATGCTGGAAAATCAAGGAGTGTGACTATCGTTGTGGCATATCTAATGAAGACTCGTGGAATGAGCTTATCTGAAGCTCTGCAACATGTCAAGAACAAACGACCGCAAGCAGCTCCAAATTGTGGTTTCATTCGTCAGCTGGAAGACTTTGAGAAATCGCTTCAAGGTCCCTCTAAACTGCATTAGTCTTAATAACAATTGCAACTTAACTTGCTGTTCTTCATTATTGCATATGATCAATCATCAACATATTTTCACATGTAAGATACATTTACATTTTAAGTATATCTTAAATTGAAAAAATATATATATAATTCATTATAATATTATGCATTGCCAATTTCCTTACCGGTGTTTCGATCTAAACCAACCTTCTGGCCAGTCATTTTAAAAACTGCCTAAGATAGTGTTCTGTACCGTAAACAATGTTTCGATCTTGATCAACAATGTTTCGATCCGATCCAGGAGGTGTGGTACCTGCAAAGACACTCCGACGCTCAAGTCAGGTAAAAAGTCTAGTACAGGTGAGAATAGAGTGAGATAGCATACCTTTAATGCTTATTTATAGAGTCAAAGTGGTGTTTGACCTAATTGATTCAGACCGTTTGATCTGGCGCTTAGATCTTGGCCATTGGTTAATAGATCTGTTTCTATTTATGGACCTCACTATTGTGGATTGGGCCCAATCTGTAACAGTTGCCCCCCAAGTAAGGTCGCCTCACAGGCAATCTTGACTTGTAAGTTTTATCCGAGTTCCAGAGCCGAGTTTACTTCCCTGAAGGTTCTGTCGACCCTTTCTCAGAGTGACTGGGATCTTGTTCCCGAGCTGTGATCTTTCACGAAGTCGGGCTTGTGCTCACGTGAGTTTTTGCCCCCAACGCCGATCTTCACAAAGTCGGGCTAGTGCTCACCTTGGGTTGTTGCACCCAGCTCCGATCTACACGAAGCCGAGCTTGTGCCCACGAGACAGAGACGGCCGTTGAGCGACTCAAGGTTCCTGTTTGATGATGGTGCTTCGATTTACGCGCCTGTCATTACTGTTGCTGATTGGACACGTCGTTCGATGGCGGCTGGAGTAATGATGGAGCATCGTTTCACGCGCGTGTCAGTGATGTAATTGATTGAATGTGTCTTTTCGACTTTGGCCCAATTTGTGACCTTTGGCCCACTATATATAAGGGTTCAGCCTCCTCCATTTGTTTTGCTGTTTGTGATTTTGCCCTGGCTACCGATCTTTACATCGGCATTTCGAACTTTCGGTACTTCGTTTTCGAGCTAGCATATCGTGGCGAGAGTCATCCGTTCCAGTGGAGTGAGATCGTGAAGCTTCGCAAAGAAATTCGGCTTCGTCGCGCTTCTGGTAACTTTATCTTGCTTTTTTGTTTATGTCGGGACTCCTCCCCCTGTCTGCTTGGGGGCCAATGGGGCTGGGCTTGGGGCAAAATCGACACCTCTGCTCGCATCCCCTTTCATTCATTATTACTATTGTTCTAAGACTTAGCCAAACAATACATTTTGTTTGTGAACTTATTATGCACTTCTGCTGTATAGTATATCCAATTATCAATTCATTAGTATAATATTATGTATTGCCAATTTGCCAGTTTCCTAACTGGTATTTCGTTCTGAACCTACTACCTTCTGGCCAGTCGTTTGAAAATCCGCCACAGATAGTTTGTGGCCAATATTACCTTGATGGTTTTGTAAACTCCTGCAAATCAATTTGAGGAGCCTCCAAATTAAGTTGAAGGTCCAGTCAAAATGACTTAATTTTTTTTTGTAGTGATAAAACTCGTGTAAGATTAAATCGTTGTGTAAAAATAACTTAGGGAGATGAACTGGGAAACAAATTATTTAAACTTGATACACAGACAGAGCTACAAAGCTCTAAAGGAAGCAACAAGTGTAAAAAAGAAAGATCATAGATCGCGAGGCAAAGATTAATGAATATTAATTTTAAATTTCGTCATCCCAGAGATCATTGAGGTTGGGCTTGGTTGGTCCTGCAATCAAACGGCTCTGCTTGATTTGATCAATTTTGTGGTGATCCTCCTTTGTCAATGCCCAATCAAAGATTTGCAGATTTTGGTTCATCCTCCCCTTATCATAGCTCTTGGGAACAAACGTGATTCCTTGTTCATACAACCATCTCAAAGAGATCTGTGCTATAGACTTGCCATGAGCATCTGCAATCTCTTTAAGCAGATCGTTCTCCATAACTTCATTTGGTCCCCTGCTTGCACCTTTTCTCAATGGTGAGAATGCTGTTAACACTATTCCATTTGCATTGCAGAACTCTCTAAGCTTCTTCTGTTGCCATGCCAGGTTCATCTCCACCTATATATACATATATCATTTTAGTTATTTCAGTAGACAAAGTGCATATATAAGCTTACAAATATTTTTTGTGGTAAGGGAAGAATTATAAATATATTTCAGTTGAGAATTTAGTATGAGTTAGTAGTTAATATTAAATTGGGTTTAGTCAATTAATGAGTTACTTGATTCACTGCGGGAAGAATGGTGGCAACATCTAGCAGACTTTGAAGCTTCTTGACGGAGAAGTTGCTGACTCCAATAGCTTTAGTGAGGCCAAGTTTCAAGGATTCTTCCATGGATTCCCAAACACCCTTCACATCAAACGGCAAGAGGTCCTCTACAGGAATTGGGAATGAAAACTTTCCAGGCTGAGAAGTGAGGGGCCAGTGGATGAGATACAAGTCCAAGTAGTCAAGTTGAAGAGTCCTGTAATGTAACGTAACAACAAAAATAAGCAAGCAAATTTTAGCATTGAGATTCATTCATCTCAGTAATAAGTGTAGTGTAAATGATACAAACATATATGATGATATATATGAATTTGAATTAGCTGCTTACTGGAGAGATTTGCGGAGAGCTGGAAGAACGAGATGAGGATGATTTTCAGTGACCCAAAGCTTGGAAGTGACAAAGAGGTCTTGTCGGGTGACGAGGCCAAGGTGGATTGCCTCCTTGAGAGCTTCTCCAAGAGCCTGTTCAGAGCCATATGCAGCAGCAGTGTCAAAATGCCTGTAACCTTGTTTGATGGCCTCAATGATTGCCTCTTTTGTGTCTTTCTTACAGGTGAAGTCAGGGGCTGATCCCATGCCAATAACAGGCACCTTTACTTCACCAGAGGGGCTGTTCGTAAGAACCTTTGTAGGAATATTTTCAACACTAACACTGCCCATCTTGTTGTTGTTGTTGGCTTGGGAAGAAGATAACTACACTTTGAATCAGATGTGTTTGATGGACTAAGCTCAACTTGTAACTTTTTTATAGCAAAAATATTGGTGCATACATCATGCCTATTTTTTTCTTTTAGTTTCGCAGTCTAATTTGAAACTTGTGTTTTCTAGCGGGTAGATGGGTTATGTTGAGCTCTCTATCTACCTACCCCCGTTGTTTCCTTATTTTATTGAAAAGAAGAATACCCATTATTTACTTATTTTATATTATCAGTAAGGTTGGAAAGTTGGTGGCGGCTAAGCTATTGGTCTATGAAGTCTGGATACCGGATACGATACGGGATACGATACGGATACGGGAAAATTTTGAAAATCAAGATACGACACGGCTGAGATACTTTAATAAAAAATTAAATTAAAATTTAAATATATAAAAACATATCAGAAAAAATAAAATAGAATAGAAACACAAATAGAAAAAAACAAAGATGAAAAACTGAAATATTGCATTTTATAATACGAATGGTAGACAAGTAACTGAAAGATGAAAAACATAAAAAGTAATTGTGGACAAGTAACTGAGACCACCCGAAATCGTATAATACGAATAGCTAGTGGCCGAAATAGATGACTTTTTATAGACTAAGATATTCATATTAGTACGTAATTGGTCAATAAAACATAAACATATCATTAGTCAATATATATTCATCACATTGTAGAAATAAATACTTGTGATCTTATTAAGTAGAGATAGTTACGTATATTTATCTCACTCATATCACAATGTATTATTTCTTCTATTATTGTATTACGAAAAAACATATAATTTTGTCTTTTAGTTATTGAGGTATTAAAGTGTATCATATATGAGTGACAATCATGTGCTTAGTTGGTAAGAGGTATCGAAAAAGTATTTGAGAAGTATCATTAGTTGGTAAGAAGTATCAAAGATGTATCTGAAAAGTATCGAGTCAAATATTTTTTAAAAAAAATTAAAAAATTATTAGATACCCTTTGGGTACGTATCGAAAAGTATCGAGTGCGTATCGATATCGGATACGTATCCGACATGGATACATCTCTATTTTTGAAGTATCGGGGCTCCATAGCTATTAGCTAATGGGGTCTGCCTGGTATTACTATCAGTATTACATCTTTGACTATCTTTTTGGTTTATTTACAAATTAATTCGCATGTCTAGTCTTCGGTTCTTCACGATTTTGTCTCTATCTCTGTCCTTTTTTAATAGAAAAATCTTGGAGGCGGTGGCGGACACAGGACCTTGAGGTTAGGGGTGTCAAATTTTTTAAAGTCAGTATCAAATAGATGCAAAACTTGGTCTACTAATATAATTTAAAATTTTTAAGGGATTCAAAATAAAAATTTTAGAAAATTTAGGCTATTTATATAGTGCGGGTAGCGCAATTTTTTTTCCTGCTTGGGGGAACAAAAACGGTAACAAAAACGGTATACTGATATTATTTCTCGTTTGTAACAACATATCGAGTATGACTAATAATAGTATGAGTTTTATATTCTTTCCTTGAAACCACCAATTGAAACCTTGTAGTTATCTTTACTCCTGACGAAAATATTACTTAAGCAGAATTTCTGAATCGCAACTTTTATCATTGAATATCAAATATTTATAAATTGGTGATCTTCATATATTGTTTTGAGTCGTTTAACATATCTTGATTTTGAAACTTTTTGATTTTTCTTACTGTGTAACGAACTTTCTAATTTCTAGACAAGGTGCTACGATCAGTGCATTGTGGAGTGTTATTCAACCTAGAACAGACCAGCTAGTCTGATTAGTCCGACTGTCCCCTATATTATTAGAATAATTGAAAATAAGATATTTTAGGGTTAGTTCGTTAGAGTTTGTTAGATTTAAGTTAAGATCAAAGTAATCTTTTTATGACTATATAAGCCACTCTCTAGCTTCACTTTTGTAATCAATCAATTCTTCACAATCAATAAAGATTTTTCACTTTTCCTTTTTCTGTTCTCGTTATTCAACATATATAGTCGTTTCAAGCAACTAAAATAAAATTAGAAATGGCGTCTTTTGTCTGTGTGTTTAAAGTATGGTGAGATTTTTTTCTATAGTCTTTTGAAGGATGAAATTTATACATGTTAAAAATTTGTTGATATATTTTTTTTAATTGTGATATGGTCATGAGATTCAATTGATGACCCATTGGCCCAATGCCTTTGTGTAGTTGAAAGTCGAGATGTTAGGGTCTGTTTCGATTGGTTTATTTGAGTTGATCTATATGAGATAACTTATGGAAACAACTAATGACATGTACATAAATAATTTTTTGATTTTTTTTGTTGTTGAAAAAAAAGTTAATTTTTGATTATTTTTATAAGCTCTCCACGATAGGTTACGAAAATAACTTATAACTTACATAAAAACACTTTGATTTTATTATGAACTAGCTTGTACATATATACTTATAGAGATAATTGACTTGAGTTCATCAAAATAGAAGAGTGACTTGACTATAACCTTATGTTCCACGACTCATATATATAACACCAATGACTTACCTAATTTATACGAATTATAAAAATTATAATAAACATAATCAACAATCTTATTGAGAATATTAATTAATTTCACACTCAAATAAGTATGCAAGAATCTCATAAGAAACAAAAAATATGTTAAGAAAATTAAACTTGTTGATTTTTTCACATGTTAAGGAAATAATAATGTTAGATGAGTGATTATGTATTTGTAATAAATGTTTTAGAATATAAGAAATATAATAAAAAGGTTAAAAATATTTAATAGTAACACATTTAAATATAGACTAATTTATCAAAATAGAAGGCAGTAAGTAGCTCAGGTTCCTTGGTGGTGCACGTGGTGGTAGTTGTATTGGAGGACTGAGTGAGACGAGTCAAGAAGAAGATGACACAAAAGGAGGCTTGACTGAGATTCTTAATGATGGCGGCGGCTTCCAGTAAATTAAGTGATGGTTGTGTAGGTAGCTCAGTTGGCGAGCTAAGGGATATCGAAGGAGTGCACCAAAAGAGTGCAAGAAGGAGGTCCCGAGTTCAAACCCCGAAAACTAAATTGACTTTAGAAAGCACAATTTAGCATCCGATACTTACACATATTTTTAGGAAAATTACGATTGATTGGATTAAAAAATAATACTAATACAAATTTGTTTAATCTAAAAAAAATAGGATAATCTTGACCAAAAAAAAAAAGGATAATGGCATGTTTGAGTGTTCACGGGTGGAACATGGGGATACCTTGGGTGAATGTTGATGGAGGTGGCTTTGCTAATCCATGGTAGTGTGTCGTTGGGGTGTAACTAACTAGACAACCACACCAATGCCAAAGTTGGGTCTCCCCTAGTATATTAGTATATTTAGAGTTTTCAGACTATCTCAAATATGTTTTTTTTATAAGCAATGATTCATCGATGGAAACACCAGGGATGCTCAATCCCAATACAATGACGGAAAATCAAAAATTATTGATACAGGGCGTTGTTCCACCAAGAGGAAGCGAAATAGCTAGAATGTCTACCCACTCCATAAACGAACAAACTCCAAGACATACGTTTAATATGAGTCATAATGGAATCAAAAGTAACATCCTCCCTCCTAAACACACCCATTTCGGCCTAGCCAAATACACCAGCAAGATGACAACCATACCAAATGTTTGACCTTCCTCGCCTTAGTTCCTTTGCATAAGTCTCCAAAAACAAATGAAATGCAGCACTATGTCATGCGAAATAGGTACCTGCATATCTAACCACCTGTTAATCTCAGCCCACACGTTTCTCACAACACTGCAATTGAGAAAAAGATGCCGCAAAATCTTCATGTTGATCCCTACAAAAAGCACACACCGCCGCCTCCTATGAATTAATAACCTTATGCCTAAGAAGCAAATCACGAACTAGTTGGTGAATATTCTCCACCCGAAAATAACAACTTTCGAATGGATCATAGTTCAAATGTGTGAGTGAGTCCCCTTGTACATTTGTCAAATGGGTCACAATAAGCATTATGTTGGGTGTATAGTCGATCGGTCAATCCGGCCGAATGCGGTACCTACTTGGGATAACATTTGTCAAATGGGTCACAATAAGCATTATGTTGGGTGTATAGTCGATCGATCGGTCAAATGTGTGAGTGAGTCCCCTTGTACATTTGTCAAATGGATCATAGTTCAAAGGTTAGGGTTGATAGTTTCAACCCTAACCTTTTTTTTATAAGCAATGTTAGTGGGAGTGGTGGAATGTTAGTTTCCGGGGTTTGAACCCGGGAGCTCCTTCTTGCACTCTTTTGGTGCACTCCTTCGATATCCCTTAGCTCGCCAACTGAGCTACCTACTTGGGATAACATTTTTTATTTCTACTTTAGTCCCACTTTGGTCTTTTTTGTATTACGTTTTTTATTCTATGAAATGAGGTGGATTACTTTTTTCTTGATACCTTCTTTTCCTATATATTAACATTTATAGCAACTCCAGAATTGTATACAAGAATTGAAGAGACTTTTGGAGGCTATATATAAATGCAAAGAAGAGAGCATACATGTTGTTCGCCAGTGAGTTGCCTAACCTAATAACTACCATTGCTTCTCAATAGATTACCTCTAATCTAATAACTACCATTGCTTCTCAAACGTTTCAGCACATCTTGTTCGCCAGTGAGTTGCCTAACCAAACCTTTGAATTGACAAGAAAAATTCAATACCTCATAGTTAAATATAATTTAACCAATCAGGACATATGCAACATAAGGTCCATTATCAAAATTAATTATATATATTACCATTGGTATAATCGCGACAATCATTAAGACCAATCTTCAAATTTGTTTCCCATTTTCTGTTGAATTCAGTTGCTGTTTCCACTGCATCTGTTTTTGCATAGCCAACTAACCAGCACTTGCTTTGTGGCAACCTTCTTAACTTCCTCACAAGAACAGCCCCTGAGAATATGATCTAGAGGTAGTGATTTAAATGAAGATAGTGAAGACATTTATGGAGAGAAACTCCAATCAGAAAGTTCAAAAAAGGAGGATGACTTTATGATTTCATTGAGAAGAATTAGGTATGGAAATCTAACCTAGCACTGCTCTGCCAGATAAAGTTGCTAGTGCCACATATATATCTTCAGGATCTTTTGGTTGAAAATCAAAAACAAGAACCTGAAAAAGCATTGTCAGTGTGATTAGAATTTGAAGTCAAGCTTGAAATAGGCAAGGGCATCAGATTGAATAAAGTGCAGTGATATAGGTTATAAGAAATTCCCAACAAGCAGTAAATTGGATAGCTCATTATTGTTGAATTGAGAGAGTAATAAATAGTTTTAGTTATTAGTTACAAGTTTAAAACCTGAGGAAGAGGAGAAGGTTTGATGATGACCATGAAATGTTGTAAATCCCAGAAATTGAGTGAATAGGCAGCAGACATAAGCAACTGTGGTGGTCCCTTTGTAGCCCTTAGAGGCATTGCTGCCACATATACTTCTTCTCTGCCTGGCTTCCACAAAACTGGTGCTGATGCTGATGCCGATGCCATTTCCATCTCACAAACAATAACCCAATGGAACTAGCCACAAAGCCGATTTCCCTTCTACATATTCAAACAACTTCCTCAACTTATCCCATCCTGCTTTTTGCTTTTGTAAGAGAAAGAAACCTCTGGTTCTAATTGCGTGCTGATAATATATATATATATATATATATATATATATATATATATATATATATATATATATATATATATATATATATATAAGAGGTATATGAAGTGAGAGGAGTTTTAATATGAGAGAGTGAGAGGATTAAATCTGGATTCTATAACAATACATGAGTGATTGTGATTAAAATGTGTGTGGTTACCACATTGACTTTTTTTTTTTAATCTCAACCGCTAATCATTCAATCTATGGTTTTTTTTCACTCCTCTCACCCTCTAATAATAAAAGTGCTCTCACTTGATACGTTCCCCATATCTGTATACCTATATATCTATATATATAACAATTGACAATGAATCTCATTAAATTCATTTCCACATGTCACCCTCTCAGCAATTTAGTAATAAATACTTTTTGTAAATAATGCTATCCATGATAATATTTTACCAATGCAATAAAAAAGGAATAATTTGTGGAATAATAAAGATGAAATCTCAATCATAAACAAATCATGAATGTAACATTTGGCCATTAAAAATAGATTGAAAAAACTGAATGAAATTAATATATATATATATATATTAGCAAAAATGAAATTGATATAAAATGACATTTTTTAACTTATTATTTACTATAAACATAATAAATTGTAAATAGTAACTTTATAAATGAATCAAATATAAATATAATAAAAATATAAACATAATAAATTGTTTTTTGACAATAAACATATAAAATTGTAAATAGTAACTTTAATCCACCTCTGTTACTTTGGAATCGTTGTATAAATAATAAGTATAGAATTAGTTATTTAAAATTTTACAAAAGTTTTGAAATGATAAAATAATATAACATCTGTATTTAAGGTTATATTCATAATTTATAGATATGTTAGTTTTTTTATGAAGTAGGCAAATTGACTTTTAGGCCCTAAAATGTAACTTTTTAAAAAATAAAAAAATGTTCATTTAAGTTCATGTCTGTCGTTCATGGCCAATAATTTTACGTATAACTATAGTATACCAAATTGGAAATACTAATGAATTTGATGGACAAAAGTTCAAGCCCAAAAAAATGATTTAACAAAAAAATATCAACTCTTTTAATTCCCAATACCCTAATTTCAAACCATTCTAAATAACTATTAGACTCCTTCCCAAGTTAGTTATCTCATATTCTTCAAACGAGCATAATATTTGGGATTAGGGTTTTCAATCAGCGCTCATTCGATCCCTCTCGCTTTTCATATCCATTATCAACCATGGCCCTCTGATACGATCTTCCATGCCCCCTTCTACACCTATATCAGAGATCTGAAAATGTTTTATTTCTATGTTATTCTATGATATCTCATGATTTTTCAGGTTCGATTATTTATGGTTTCTCTTCCTATCTTTTATGCATCTCATTCTTTTCTATCATTTCAAGCATTGAACCCCATAGTGTCATTTTATCACTCTCCCCACCCTCTCGGAACACACTGTAGAGATTACCACTGAAGATTGTAGGTTGTATTGTAAGAAAATTTTGTAGAGGCATACTCACAGGACTTTGATGATCGTACCATGTTCTAAAATACGTTCTATAGATTAATTTTTTCTCCAATATTAGTTTTGGCTTTATGTCCATAGTTCCACACCTCACTTTCTCTGCTTTAAATTTTTGTATGTTAGTGTCTGTTTACATCATCTCCAATGGGAAATAATAACTAACCCCTCTTTATCTCTTCTTTTTGTTTCAAATTTATAGCTTTTTGTTGCAAAGATGAGATCTGTTGGGTCATCTTTTGCAACGATAAGATTTGCAGGGTTGGAGGCTTTTATTTCGAGCTGCCTTATGAAGATGATCTAGAAAGGGAGTATCGGCGATAGTATTTGAGTGGCACAACTTACAATTGTCTTTCTCCGCTATTCATTATGGACACTACACTCTCTGTTCATAAAATAAAACCTCTTATTTTGCACTCACGCTTCCATTACGATTTTTTGTTTGTCGAAAAAAAAGATTTGATGCCCAATTGGAGTTTTCAATTTAGTCAGGGGAATTCAAAACAATTTTTTTGCTTTGAAAAATAATATTAGAAATGAAAGTCCGGTTTGGATGAGTTTATCATTTGCGAACATTTGAAGGTTACGATACTTTTCAATGCTTGCAATCGGTAGTAAGAGTTACTATGGTTTTTAGTATTTTAGGCCACATAAAAAGGAGGTTATTTAGAATATTATTGAGAACAAGTGATTGTGTGCCAGTAATGCCTACTATTAAGGCAAGTGTGTTGGGTAAAATGCATCATCATGCCCTCTCACTGTTTTTCTTTCTTTTGAATTTTATGTTATGTTTGTACTTATGAAATGTGTACCAAAAAATACGTGTTAGAATACTATTTAGACCAATTATTTTCTCTTCTTGATACTTACAGGAATCCAACTCCCCATTTTTGTTTAAAGGTATACACTAATTTCTCTTCTTTTAAATCATAGGTTTTAATTTAACAAGAGTCGTTAGGTACCCAAGAGCAGGGGTGGCAATTTTTATCCGTATGTGGGGATCCCTGCGGAAATTGCCCCATTCGGGGGACCGTGGGCTGGGAATTTTTTCCCGTTGGGACGGGGGGAGAAAATCCTCCCGTAGTCAAAGCGGGGATGGGGACAGGGATCATACCCCCGCCCCGCGGGGACTCTTCCCCGAATATATTACATAAATATTTTTGTTATAGAAATATATTATATTATAAGTAATTTTTTAGTCTTTTTATACGTGTTTTTAATTTAAAATATTAAACTGTTGTAACTTTTATACTTTCTAAATATTAAAATATAAAAGCCATTCTAAACTTTTGTATTTTATTATATTAAAATGTTAAAGTTTTGTTTTTTAGTCCTATTTTTATATATTAAATATTAAACTGATATTTAATAAATTTTCAGGGTCCCCACAGGGACCGAGGGGATCCGTGGGGATGGAGGAGGAAAACTCATCGAAGCGGGGATGGGGACAGGGGACAACTTGAGAGGCGGGGATGGGGAGCGAGGGAGTGCTCCCCGCCCCTGCCCCATTGTCATCCCTACCCGAGAGATCACTCATTCAAAAAGATATGTGTGTTTTACTAAAAAGAAAATAAATTATGTGCGTGTAAATGTAGTGGTTATGTAAGATCTCATACTAATATTTATAAAAAAACCAATTTAAACATAACAATATTGGTAATCTTTTTAAAAGATGAGGTATACCCGTGCGAGGCACGGGTCAATTATTCTAGTAATTCTAATTTGAACTTATCTAATATACATCTACTCAAAACACATGAAGGTGCATGTTAACAACCCTACACCTTTTCATTTGGACTCAAGGAACCTACCTTTTTCACTTACAAACAACTAAATGTGATTTGTTTTTTTTTTTGTGAATTGGGTATCTTCTGCGCGCAACCGTAAAGACTAATACCTCGAGCCGAGTAGGACCACAATAGGTGATAAATGTTACTTAATATTTTATGAATTTTTTAATTTATTTTTTTTGTTAAAATTTAATGTGTTCTCTCTCTTCATTAACTTTTTTTGACCAACTCTCTTCATTAGTTATTTTTTTGAAGCATCTCTTCATTAGTTATAGAAATAGTAAAAAAATTATCTACCTTTTTTAAATGTAGACTTTGCTAATGTTTTATATTTTAAACGAAAATAAAAAAATTACGTTCGAGGTGCTGCATGTTAAAAAAAATAGTGCTGCAAAGTCCCTCGAGCCGGGTAGGACCACAATGGGCGGAAAAGCTCCCTCTTCCCAGGGCTGGATTCGAATCCAAGACCCTGGTTAAACTGGAAGAGACCCCTACCATCTTATCCAAGTGCTCTTGGGTTGCTGCATGTTAAAATAAAAATAAAACTTCAAAAAAATTTGAAAAAAAAAACGTGAAACAGGAGGTTTTTTCCTTGACAAAAGAGTTTATTTCCTTATGAGATACATAATTATAATTGTGACATTTTTTCTAGGATTTTTTTTTTGAAAGAAATGTGATATAGATAATTTTTTTTAATTTTAGTTTGTAATCTATATCTATATATTAAACAATTGAGAATGCATCTCAATAAATGACATTACACATGTCATTTTCTCATGCATTTGCTAATTAATTCGCTTGCTTTAGGAAAGAATTTCATATTAAATAATTAATTGAATTTAAATATTCAAATTATGCAAATAATGAAATCCATCTAACACATATGGAAATAATTTTTGACATTCTGATTCACAATTAAACATTATCTTAACCTGTCAAATTAGTTACAATTTTCGAATTTCAAGTGGCAAAGATTTCCCACCCCAATGAAATGAAATTACTTCTATAAATTTTGGTCATTTCAATGAGTATTTCTAAGTGGTAATTTTTTGACCACGTAAATAATGAATCTTTTTGAATCACATTTTATTGGCACCTTCTTACATATGCAATAGAGTGATATTCAATTTGCCCCCAAAACCAAAGAAACCTTTTTTTGACGTAAAAAAAAAGACCTTTTGATTTTTTTGAATGAGAGAGAACAATGGTACTAGAAAATGTAAGGCTAAGCAAGTGGCGGCAACTCCGTAGTTGATACCACCCATCTCATTCTATAATCCTTCTCCTTAGTATTCCTCCTGTTACCATTCCTTTTTTGGTGTGTCGCAAAGATGAGTGTTGATGAGTTTAGAGATTATAGTTCTGAGCTGTGAGAGGAAGACAACCTAAAATACTAACACATCAAGGTTTGCGCCTTGAAATGGAGGGTGAAGCCTTTCACAATCTCCACCTTCATGTGAACCCGTGTAGAAGATGAAAACCTATAAACTTAATCTCGCCATGAGAAATGGGAATTGTTCTAATTCTCTCCACGTGCGCTTTTTCTCACTTTAATCCTTCTTTCTTTGTTGATATTATCTATCATATTTTCCTTTTCTCTTTTATTTTTAAGGTGTGTTCTACGATTTCAAAATTTGTATTTTAGTTACCTTCAATTTTAGATTACACCCATTTATTTGGAGTATTGTTGTAAAAATATATTGCCTTTGGCCTGTTGCAGTTTTTTGTATAAGATGGAGATTTTCCTTCCAATTTAAATGGTTTTTATGGATGAAAGGTAAGACTTTTTTTTCCTCTTTTTATTTTCCCTCTTTTAGTTTGGAAAATATATTTGTTTCTTTCATATAGTTATAATTTGATCTTTTTTGTAGATATTTGTCAAAGCATACTGATTATTTGGTTTGATAAGTAAAAATATACAAACAATGGTTCAATTCCCATTTACATGTAGCTTTTGTTTTATTTTCTTCTACAATAGTTGTTGCACCGGTTAAGTAATAATAAATGAGTATATCATTCTTCATTCATGTTTTAATGTTTTAATTTTATTGTCTGGCTTAAGAATGATTTACATACCCAATCTTACTGTTTTATTTTTCGTTATTAAATTTGTTAGTCTTTTGCTGACTTTGCTCACATGTTTGTCTGGCTTTCCTAGATGTTTACTATGACAATGAGAGGAAATAATTTTTGACATTCTGATTCACAATTAAACATTATCTTAACCTGTCAAATTAGTTACAATTTTCGAATTTCAAGTGGCAAAGATTTCCCACCCCAATGAAATGAAATTACTTCTATAAATTTTGGTCATTTCAATGAGTATTTCTAAGTGGTAATTTTTTGACCACAGAAATAAGGACAAGGGCTGAATATAATATTTTTAAGTGGTAATTTTTTGACCACGTAAATAATGAATCTTTTTGAATCACATATTATTGGCACCTTCTTACATATGCAATAGAGTGATATTCAATTTGCCCACAAAACCAAAGAAACCTTTTTTTGACTTAAAAAAAGACCTTTTGATTTTTTGAATGAGAGAGAACAATGGTACTAAAAAATGTAAGGCTAAGCAAGTGGCGGCAACTCCGTAGTTGATACCACCCGTCTCATTCTATAATCCTTCTCCTTAGTATTCCTCCTGTTACCATTCCTTTTTTGGTGTGTCGCAAAGATGAGTGTTGATGAGTTTAGGGATTATAGTTCTGAGCTGTGAGAGGAAGACAACCTAAAATACTAACACATCAAGGTTTGCGCCTTGAAATGGAGGGTGAAGCCTTTCACAATCTCCACCTTCATGTGAACCATTGCAGAAGATGAAACCTATAAACTTAATCTCGCCATGAGAAATGGGAATTGTTCTAATTCTCTCAACGTGCGCTTTTTCTCACTTTAATCCTTCTTTCTTTGTTGATATTATCTATCATATTTTCCTTTTCTCTTTTATTTTTAAGGTGTGTTCTACGATTTCAAAATTTGTATTTTAGTTACCTTCAATTTTAGATTACACTCATTTATTTGGAGTATTGTTGTAAAAATATATTGCCTTTGGCCTGTTGCAGTTTTTGGTATAAGATGGAGATTTTCCTTCCAATTTAAATGGTTTTTATGGATGAAAGGTAAGGCTTTTTTTTTCCTCTTTTTATTTTCCCTCTTTTAGTTTGGAAAATATATTTGTTTCTTTCATATAGTTATAATTTGATCTTTTTTGTAGATATTTGTCAAAGCATACTGATTATTTGGTTTGATAAGTAAAAACATACAAACAATGGTTCAATTCCCATTTACATGTAGCTTTTGTTTTATTTTCTTCTACAATAATTGTTGCACCGGTTAGGTAAGAATAAATGAGTATATCATTCTTCATTCATGTTTTAATGTTCTAATTTTATTGTCTGGCTTAAGAATGATTTACATACCCAATCTTACTGTTTTATTTTTCGTTATAAATTTGTTAGTCTCTGACTTTGCTCACATGTTTGTCTGGCTTTCCTAGATGTTTACTATGACAATGAGAGGAATTGAAAGTGCCTTTTATCATAAAGAGAAGTTTCCAAATGGCTATCGAACTTTTTGATTTTTGTAGGACTAATGTCAAGTAAGTATATGCAACATTCTTAGAGCCTGCAAGCTTTATTGCTCACAATTCATCAATTTGAGATCTTGTGTTGTAAGATTTTGAAATTGAATAAAACTTCAATAAAGAATGCATTTGTTGGATTTTAACCGTGTATCCTCGGAAAAGAATACTTCAAATATGAGATGAATGAATATTTGGAGGAAATTTTGTTTTATTGTCGTCATTTTTTTGTTTAACATGTTCTCAACTACGTTGATATTGTGTCAACTTAATGCCAACAAGAGATGAGTTTTGCATGTATTATTGCAGCGTATTTGTATTTTTATTGTGACTAAGAGGGATTCCATTTTAATCAACCAAGTTTTATTATGATCTACTATGCAACTGGGTTTCTATTAGTATTAGTTTCCTTAATGCTATTTCTAATGTTATTTCTTATGCTGCATTCTCGAGTTCGCTTGCTATTCTTTTAAAAAAATATACTTAATATGCATTCTTTTATATATGCCTTCTCTCATTAAGCCTTCTTAACATATGGTATCTTAGTGACAATATTGTATGACCAGTTGTTAAATTCTATTGTTATAAAAATTAGTGAAATCCATTTCTGACCAACAAGATAATTTTCTCCCGAGTTTAGTTGGTTATCGACTTGATGATATTTACATACAGGCTATTTTGCAGCTACGGGAAGGAATTAGTGACAAGTTAATGAAATTGGGAGGTTGTTGCATTGCAAGATTGATCTATACGCGTGAAGACAAGGAGCCAAAGAGTTATCTTGCTGAAATTCAAGGTACATCTGGGAGGGAGCTTTTTAATTTGATAATTGTCTATGGGTGTTGCTGCAATAATTGATATAAAAGTAAGTAGGATGGGTCGAAAATGATAGATAGCAGAAATGCAAAAGGGGAAGGAACTCAAAAACATGTAAGGTTGATATTAGGAATCTCCGTTACAAGCACTACTCTGCAAACTTCAAATTTCTTACTCAGTCTTGACTTGAGGTTTCGCAAAAGTTGTGCAAATGGAGCAAGTAAAGGACGAGAGACTGAGAGGTAGACGACTCAAAAATTGTGCAATTCCTTGACTAGATATACATGACCGGCATGCCCATGTCATGACATGCTCATCAATATCTTTATTATTTAGAGATTCATGAGTATGAGATGAAGAATTCTAATCACCATAATATGATATCATTTGTGCTTAAAAAATCAAATTAACATGAAGTTTTGATGGTTTAAATATTATTTTCAAATCACAAAAAATACCACTATTTAGCTATACATGCATTTTGCTACTATAGCTTACAAAATATAATTTATTCGACAATAATTTTCAATGACATATTTATACCCGTGCATGACACGGGTTATTTATTCTAGTATATATATATATACACACACTCACACAAATGAGCTTATAAACCTATTTACTTCTTTATTTTATTTAATCTTAAAGTTCTTATCAAGGAATCTTGTTATTGTTATTGATATGGGCAATGTTATTTCTGTTGTTCAACTTTTAAAATTTTTAATAAAAGATATATCAATTATGATGAGTGGTTAATATACAATAATGGAATTGAAGAGAAAACATTTATAATTGGGAAAAATTCACAATAAAATTAGATTTGAGAGGTGTATTTGGAAAAATACAAATCTCACATAGACTTATAAGAAATTTATA
The DNA here is from genome assembly GCA_039519185.1 of Astragalus membranaceus. NCBI lineage: Eukaryota > Viridiplantae > Streptophyta > Magnoliopsida > Fabales > Fabaceae > Astragalus > Astragalus membranaceus. The sequence continues at coordinate 182,816,894 of CM076849.1, forward strand.
AAACTTGAGCACTTTACAAGTCTGTTTTATGTGGTTCAGTTAGACCTAAATCAAATAGTTAGACTAGTATTTGGGATTTATTCCATTGGAGTGAGCAAAAATGAATCGAACATGTTCAATTATATCTTATATCAAATTCGAATATCTTCCTACAGTTGGATTTTCGGCTGAAAATGCGCGAAACATTCGATAATTTACCCATCACAAACGTGCGATAGGCCCCGCTATGCAAGTTGCAACTCACTTTTTTATTCAATCAATTTTGGCGGATTTTAAATTAACAGAACCATGTGTCTTCAGAAAACAAATTAAATAGATGGAAATTAACCTAAAGATGAAGAAAAAATTAACAGAAACATGAAATCAATAGCTAGAAATTCTCATTCTCATATAACACAAAAATTGCGAATAAAAAAACTGAAGAAATGTAGATAAAAATTTACAGATGAAACTCAAAAACAGAGAAGGATGGAGACAAACTCCGGTAGTTGTAATGTGTTTAGAAAATCACCATATAAAAATACATATGCTTTGAGAGTAAAAAAAGAAATCAAATCAAAAACCCAGACATCATCAAATCAACAGATTAAGAAAAAAAATTACATATCTATTTCAGAATAAAAAATTAAACAAAAATTCTGAGAAAAATGTAGAACACTTCATCATCACCATCGTTGCTTCGTTGAGGTGAATGTAGTGATAGGAGCGGGCATGCATGAAGTTGTGAGAGAGAAATGGAAGCAGTGAATGAAGCTTACATCTACTGCATGTGTAGATCTGATTTTCTAGAAGCAGATTTATAAAACGAGGGAGTGATGAATGAAGCCATGTGGGTTGAGATGGATGAAGACCGAGAGGGAGAGGGTCAGAGATGAGGGTCGTAGATAAATGAGGTTCGTATAGAGATGAGAGTAAGAGATGAATGTCGTAGTGAGAAAGAGTCGTGGAAGATGAGGTTTGAGAGATAGATAGAGAGAGAGAGAGAGAGAGAGAGAGAGAGGAAAAAAGTAAATGGGTTGTGAGTGTGGTGATGACAATTTTCAACGGACAATGAAAGAAGAGAAGGCTTTATTGTGAAGTGAGGAAGATGAAATGTTTAGGGTTTAGTCAAAAAATAGGAAGATGAGATGTTGACTGAGAGAGCGTGAGAATAAAAAATAAATGAGGGTGGATAAGTGGTGAGTGTTGTAACACCCCATTTCTACCCGGTAAAATAATGCGGAAATCAGAGTTATACAAATTTCCAACAAATAAATGGAGCGCTACACTTTCAACTAAAAACAAAACAACATAATCAATTCGCCTGTGAAATCAGATACATAACACGCTAACTTGGATGAACCAATAAACAAATCTTTTTAGTCTTTAAAACAAGTCTACTTTCAATACTACGCAGCGGATTCACAACAAAAGTCAATTCAAAATAATCGTGGCATCTTTAACCAACTTAAGACAGCCCAGATTTAGCAAAACTCTTAATAGTAACGACTTTTAGTTTCAACAATAAAAATAACATAGCAAATAAGGAAAACAAGTGTTCATCCCCCCGAGTGTTACGTATCAGAGCGACGACACCGGCTCAAACTAACGAAGGTAAGCAGCCTTCATTCGTGATTACCTGCACGTTACCAACGGGTGGGTAACATTCAAACAGAAAGGGTGAGATATCGAACCATATAATAGAACATATGAAAAACAGTACATTAGAATCAGAAGACATAAGTTCACCACTTCACCGTCATCAAACAACTTCAATCAATCACAAGTCATCAACATAGCCACTCAAGTATGCAATATGAATACGACTCAATACTATGCACATGCATGTGGTACCATTGGAGCAGAACTTCCGTCGCTGAAATCTGCCAATAAATAGAGGCATCAACAAGGCATAAGCCTTCAACATAATTTTCCAGTCCAGGCCGTCGTGTTTTGCCAGTCCAGGCCGTTGTGTTTTGAGCATAGCTCCAACATGAAAATGCTATGTATGCGACGCGATGTGAATGCACAATCAACTAACAATGATTACACAGCAACACCACAACAACGAAATTCAACATTGGCCATAGGCCTACAACTTGATATTTTGCCAATAAATAGAGGCAATCTAACTAGGTGCAACATCATCAACAAATCAACAACTGAGCCAATAATTTAGCAACTTAACAAGTTAACAGTTTAACAACTCAACCAACGGTTAACAACTCAACAAATTGACGATTAACAAATTAACGACTTAACCAACAATTAGCCAACCGTGGGCCTAATGCGCCTAAAGCGCCCAACAACCCACAAGACGGCGCCCAATGCGCCCAGCAAACGAACGAGGCAGCCACACATGGCGCCCAGCAACCAACAGTCAACAAGCAACAGGCAGCAAGGCGCCCTTCGCGCCCATGGCGCCCAGGAAACAACAGGACAGCCACATACGGCGCCCATGGCGCCCAGTGCACCAGCGCCCAACGGGACAGCCATCCACGGTGCCCAGGACGGCGCCCAGTACATCAACAAACGGCGCCCTATGCGCCCAGGGACCCAAATTTTGTGCATCATTATGTTCAAAAACCCCTAAACTGATTTCAATCATCAACAGATATATTCAATTATCGACAAATAGTTTTCAAACATCAACAAATAGTTTTCAAACAACAACAATAGATTTCAAGGATTAAACAAACACATAAGATCCCTTATTTTCCCACATAAAGCCCTTCATGTACCCTATCATAGAGTTAGAACCCCACCCTTACCTGGTGATAGAAACTTGCGCAGCCACCCCCTTTCCCTAGATGAAAACGCGCCGCCACCCTCCTAGGTTGTATGAGTTTCGTAGCCCCCTTCCTTGGTTCTCTCTCAAATCCTTACTTTTTTTTTCCAGCTTATGGCAACTTAACCTAATTCTAATTTCTTACTCACCTATACTTCTTTTTATTTTTCTGATTAGTTTTATGGGCCTCTCCTTACACCCCTCATATTACTACTTCCAACATAAAAATAAGCCCATACAACATAATAATATTATTACTACTCTAATATTATTTTCCACACTTTAATTAACCTATTAATTAAATGATGACCAATAATTCCCAACTTCAACACTTTTCCCACACTTAATTAATAAATAATCTAATTAAATAATTAATTAAATATTTGGGGCGTTACAAGTGTGGTGGTGATGACAATAATGAAAGAGGAGAAGGCTTTATTGTGAAATGAGGAAGATGAAATGTTTAGGGTTTAGTAAAAAAAAACGGAACCTGAAATTTTGACTCACAGCGTGAGAATAAAAAATTAAACGAGGGTGGATAGAATGTTCTAGGTCGGTACAAGTGTGCAACGGATGGAAATTGCATCCAAGGGAACATGGAGCTGTTTCAATTTTTTTCACTTTATATGTGGTGTCTTGATATTTTTGACTCTATTAAATTGTTACCAAATACGTAAAGTGTAACGTTAAGTAGTGTGTTTTGGGATATTTTAGAACCCACAAAAAAAATTAACAGTTAAAATATGCGACGTTCGTTCCCCAATAACCGGCTAGGTGAAAGGAATAAATAATTTCGTGACAAAACCCGTAAAATGCGATGCTAAACAATACATTTTGAGTACTTTAGAGTTCAGAAAAAAAGTTAGATATTTAAATATGTAAAGTTGATTAGTCAATAGTTTGTCTGGTTAAACACAATAATAATTTTGTAACAAAATATGTAAATTGTGACACTAAACAATATGTTTTGGATACTTTAGAGTTAAAAAAAATCAACTACTCAAATACTCGAAGGTCGTTCTTCAATAACCAGTTTGATGAAAAGAAAAAATAATTTTGTGGCTAGATACGTACAGCGCGATGCTATGTAGTGTGTTATGAGGTACTTTAGAGTCTAGAAAAAAAAATTAGATGTTCACATACGCTAAGTTCATTTCTCACTAACGGGTTTGGTCCAAAAAATATTAATTTTGTGTAAACATACGTAAAGTGTGATGCTAAACAATATATTTTGGTGTATTTTAGAGTTGAGTAAAATTTAAAATATTCAAATACGCAAAGTTTGTTGCGCTGAAACCGCAAAAAAAGAGTTCAATAGTGTTCGTACTTTGGCTGGGAAAAATTATCGCCGAAGGAATTGGGGAGGCTTATGGCAAATCTCTTTATTTTGCAATATTTTGTACATATTGTCAGGTTTGAGAACATAGAAGTCAGAGCTTAGATTCCCAATAATATTTGTTAGGCTTAAATACAGTTTTGGTCCCCCTATTTTGACCAATCCACGATTTTGGTCCCTAAAGTTTTAATTTGACGATTTTGGTCCCCCTATTTTCCCAATTTGAAAAATCATAGTCCCCCACCCCAATTTTGACTCAGTTTGACTGAGTTATCCTACGTGGCAGCCCACGTGGACTGCCACGTAGGCACACCCCCCACCCCACCCCACCCCCCCACCCCTTCTTCTTCCTCGTGAACCCCCTCCCCCCCACCACCGACCCCACCCCACCCCACCCCCCCACCACCGACCCCACCCCAACCCCACCCCCCTCCCCTTCGCCCCCTCCCCTTCGCACCTCCCCCTCCCCTTCGCCTCTCCTCCCCTTCGCCCCTCCCCCCCTCCACTGTTCCCCTCCCCTTCGCACCTCCCCCTCCCCTTCGCCTCTCCTCCCCTTCGCCCCTCCCCCCCTCCACTGTTCCCCTCCCCTTCGCACCTCCCCCCTCCCCTTCGCCCCCCTCCCCTTCGCACCTCCCCCTCCCCTTCGCCCCTCCCCCCTCCACTGTTCCCCTCCCCTTCGCACCTCCCCCCTCCCCTTCGCACCTCCCCCTCCCCTTCGCCCCTCCCCCCTCCACTGTTCCCCTCCCCTTCGCACCTCCCCCCCTCCCCTTCGCACCTCCCCCTTCACTGTTCCCCCTCCCCGTCGCTCTCCCTCCCCTCCCCGTCGCTCTCCCCCCTCCCTGTCGCTCTCGCTCTCCCTCCCCTCATCGGTCTCCCTCCCCTCCCCCTCCTTCGCAGATCTCTCTCTCTCTCTCCCTCTCTCTGCGCGAAGATCTCCCCTCCTCCTCTCTCTCTCCCCTCCTCCTCTCTCTCTCCTCCTCCTCTCTCTCTCGCGTCGCTCTCGGTGAACCCCGTTGGGTTGGGGTGGGGTGGGATGGGGGTGGGGTGGGTGGGGTGGTGGGTGGGGTGGGGTGGGGTGGGTCGGTGGTGGGGTGGCGTCGGTGGTGGGGGGTGGGGGTGGGGTCGGTGGTGGTGGGGTGGGGGGTGGGGTGGGGTCGGTGGTGGGGTGGGGGGGTGGGGTGGGGGGGGTGGGGTGGGGGTGTGCCTACGTGGCAGTCCACGTGGGCTGCCACGTAGGATAACTCAGTCAAACTGAGTCAAAATTGGGGTGGGGGACTATGATTTTTCAAATTGGGAAAATAGGGGGACCAAAATCGTCAAATTAAAACTTTAGGGACCAAAATCGTGGATTGGTCAAAATAGGGGGATCAAAACTGTATTTAAGCCTATTTGTTATTGTCACTAAATCAAGATAGTTAGCACCGAGCTCTTTCTAATGTGAGCCATCTAATGTATTATGAAGCACCCATAAACATGTTGTTCTTCAAAATGCGAAGGGATTCAAAGAAATCTAAAGCATAACTTATTTTTGTTTTTAAATAATCCCTACATATTCAATTTCCTAAAAGGTGTTCTTTATCTTTTGGCAACCGGAGCAGCGTGTAGGTATAGATAAAGAAATTGGGGATTTGAAACTAAATTTAGGGATTTAAGAAATTGGGGGTTTTGAGTTTTGAAGAGATGATTAAGTTTGTTTCATGAAAGAAGAATTTAAGAGTGATTGATTTGTGGTAGTGGTGGTGGCTCGCCGGAGGTGGTGGTCAAAACTGTATTTAAGCCTATTTGTTATTGTCACTAAATCAAGATAGTTAGAACCGAGCTCTTTCTAATGTGAGCCATCTAATGTATTATGAAGCACCCATAAACATGTTGTTCTTCAAAATGCGAAGGGATTCAAAGAAATCTAAAGCATAACTTATTTTTGTTTTTAAATAATCCCTACATATTCAATTTCCTAAAAGGTGTTCTTTATCTTTTGGCAACCGGAGCAGCGTGTAGGTACAGATAAAGAAATTGGGGATTTGAAACTAAATTTAGGGATTTAAGAAATTGGGGGTTTTGAGTTTTGAAGAGATGATTAAGTTTGTTTCATGAAAGAAGAATTTAAGAGTGATTGATTTGTGGTAGTGGTGGTGGCTCGCCGGAGGTGGTGGTGGCTCGCCAAGAAGAAGAAGATGAAGATGGAGGAAGAAGATGGAGAGTGATTGATTATGTTTTGTGTTTAGTTTCAATTTGGTCTCTCATTGGTCATGTCATTTAATGAAGACACGTTAGATTGGACAATTAGGACGCCATGTCAGCAGAGCGTGGCGTCTGTTAAGTCAATAGACGAAAACTTTCAAAAAATGACCATAATGAGACAGAAATGAAGGATGAGGGACCAAAACGAGAAAAAAAAATAAAGGACCAAAATGACACCAAAACTAAATATAAATGACCAAAAGTGCAATTTAGCCTTTTATATATGTAATTCTATTTTATTAGTGGTTTTCATCCTACGTTACATGATACCCACGTGTTTCAATTTATATTTGCCATGTCTTATATTTTTATCTTGCTTTTGGATTAAGAATATTTATCTTGCTTTTGGGATGCTCTTGAACGGGGCTATTCATTGGTTGTCGTTGCATTTTAGAGATACCTCTGCCGGATGGATAATTCTGATTTTTATCCTATTGCATGTTATTTACTGGTATTAGGAGGACTTATGAGTCTATGGACAATGGACAACGATGTTGTTGAAATAGGGTGATGAAAGAACACACACGCATTCATCTTGGACCAAGACTTTTGTTCTGTCTATTGATGATGAATTGATGCTCGGTACTTTTAACCAATACGCTTAACGAGTTATGGTGATATTGTTGGATCTGATGGTAGTATATTAATGATAACGGACAACTGATAGAGCATCACTCCTATAATCCACATCGATCGAAAGTGAAAAAGTTTTTACTCTTGGTATATATAAAGAGTTCTAACCAACGAGCTGTAATGTTTATGTAAGTAGTGTTATTGTGGATTATGGTGTCTGTGACCAAAGTTCATGCATGCATGGCCTCAATCGAAGCCTCTGTGAACGACCTCTTCGTGAGAGGGGAAAATAAGGAACAAAATATCTATCTCTTATTCACACACAATTTGGCTTATTTTAAAGGAATTGTGACTTTAAGGAACATGGCCTCAATTGCCAATGACAAGAAAAAGTATTACTAAATACTGTGGACAAATCATTACACAACAAGATAGATACTGATAATACTGAACAAACAAAGCTATGTATGCTGCATTATTCTTGTTGCAGAATCACTCACATAAACCAGGAAATACATAATAATTAATACTGAAAAGCTTGCATTGGTAAATTCAAGTGGGTCATGCCAACTCATCTCTCCTTCTACCCATGCTTTTAGCTACTACTAGTAACTAGCTATTTTATTACACCGCTCCCACTAACAAGCTGTAACAAGGAAATTAAAGACATATTGAACCAACAACACATGCAACTGGAAAGAAAGTTACACATTTCTCCTTATTCAGTCTTATTCTCAGTTGAAGCCTCTTTGACCTCTTCTTTGCTCTTCTCACCAGCTGCCTCATCAGTATTGGTGATCACTTCCTCCTCTTTCTTTTCATCTGAGCCTTTTTCTGTGTCATCAAAATTTTCCTCATTTTTCTCACTTGTGGCTTCTGTGTTAACAACACTCTCCTTAGCTTCAGCTTCAGGCTCAGCTACCTTCTCTTCTTTAACAACATCTTCTGCAGCTGTTGGTGGTTCTGGTTCCTGCACCTCAACAACAGGATCAGCATTTTCTTTGCTTTCCTCAACATGTTCTGTCTTGGCTTCTTCCTTCTTTGATTTCTCCTCTTCTGTGACTGTCACTGCCACAGCTTCTTCTACCACCTTTTTAGTCTCAACTAATTCTGGAGCTGCTGCAGCTTCTACTGTGGCTTCTTCTTTCTCTTTTTCTTCTTTTGTTTCTGGTGCTGGACTCTGACTGTCAACAATTCTTTCTTCACTGCTCTTCTCCTCAGCCTTCAATGATACCTCATCAGTTTTTTCTTCCAGGAGTGCTGTCTTTGCTGATATAACCTACAATATCATATTCCAACCGGCAAAGACATATTCAGATGAATAAAATCAAATCTTTTTGTTAAAAATTTCTTACTGTTTCAGTTAGAAAGTTTCTTCTTTAACTTAGACTAGGACAAGAAAAATACATAAGGTGGTGACCAAGAATATGCAATTTAAGTACGTTGGTCTATGTATTTGCATATTTTAGGCTATTTATTGTATATAAAAATTAAAAATTGGTGAATGGAGGAGTGAAGTCCAAGGGGCACACCAAAGCCCTCAAAAAATCAAGTAAGAGAGACGCAATGGTCTGAGATCAAACTGACAACAAATGAAAGAAAGTTGTGCTGAAACAACATAAGTAGGAAGGAAAATATATTTGCGAGTTGTGACAATTCATGTGAAGTTGATAGTGTTACCTGAACAGTGGCCATTGTAATACAAAGAAAATGATGCAACCGTTTCTCAAAGAGCAAAGTAAGAGTTCTATAGGAAACTCTGCCTTTTGATGAAATGAAATGAGAATGAAACTGATTTATATAGAGGTCGAGGCCTAAAGTTAATGAAAGAAAAGGGAGGTGGGGGGCAGTTCAAGAATCTTGGGATTTGACACCCCATCACTGAATGTTTGGCAATAATGGTGGCAAAAGCTTAGAGATGAGGTTACACTGTTATTTAGTAATGCTTCTTCCTGATCTCACTATTGGGAGGATCAATAATGGAGTGTGATTTTTCATCGAAGCCATCATCTTTTTTTGGTTCTACGCCTATGTGCTTTGTGCAGTCGTCTATAAGGGGGAAATTACCTATTCACAATTACTTTTAATCATGATTGAATTGTAAAAAAAAAAGATAAATGACAAGGCGGTCAAAAAAATAGTTCTTATCAAAATTATTATAGACCAATGAGGAGGTTGCCGATGGTGGCTTGCCGGTCTGTTGTGGTCGTGCTATCGGTGGATGTACATGCAAAGTCACTCTAATGTCAAAGTCAGATCACCATTAGCATTATAGTCTAATTCGAGTATTGAGAAATTACCGTATACTTAGAAATGGTTGTTCTTATATAACCACCAAATGGACTTGATTGTGGGCCTAAAAATTGGGCCCAAGAGTAGCTGGTCTCGAAAAGTTTAACCAACAGATCATTAAAGGTTTCGTCGAGCATTCAGCCTATGAGGCGAAAGTGCTCCTTTAATTATGGTTAGTCAAACCATATTATCAAGTCCTACAACCGACTGTTCTGGCTGGTACAGTACAGAGTCCTTCGAGCACGAAGTCTGTGAGGAGAAACACTCCATCGATTTGGCTGGTTGAACCATATTATGAAGTCCTTCAAAGACCGGACGATCTTGCTTACTAGATCATTTATTTCCTTTAAAATAGATATATTCAAATTTATAACCGTGTGTGTGAGAGTGCGGTGTGGGGTGGGGTGGGAATCGTACTCCCATCCACAACCATTCAAATTTGTGGGTAATTACCCATACATGAGCCTCTACTTGTTGTCCGGGTAATTATCCAGTTCATCATGGATAATTTTTGTGAATACTCAATCAGTATGAACCAAATTGTCATCTCTATTTTTGAAAGTCTCGTATGCCCTAATGATAGATATGTGTTGTGTTGTATTTTCTTCAAATTCCATTTCATATTTTAGTTCTAATGAATAAAGTTCTCCTTCATATTTAATAATTATAACTCTACTTAGTCTTTACAATATATATATTCCTTGTTTTAGAAAAATGCAATTTTTTTCTCACTTAGACTGCTAGACGAAATGACAAATAAACACCTAACATATTGTTGAAATTGTCTATGCAACTAGTAGACAGGAAAAATTCAATTTATTTATACTACTCAATATTCTTATAATAATATACTAAATAATTTCTGATTATAAAACAAATTGTAAGTTTAATTTTTAGGTTTGTTATCAAATCTGACTAGCATTCCTTTTTTGGGGGGACGTGGTAAGAATCCCCATGATAATGAGTGCTACTTTTCACTCTGCTCATTGCTGTTAAACTCTCCATGATACCTACTTTTTTTTTTGGTAAACCACACCTTCTAATTTTTTTTGACTATACGACACCTTCTAGTTGTTGTATATATTCGGATGTATATTTTACCTAATACCCAAATTAATCCAAACTAGTATTTTGAAATATTTTTTAAAAGTTATTTTGAAATTTTTCTCGGTGGTTCAATTTTTTTTTTACAATTATTAGTAGTTAAATTGATTGGTTTTAGTAATTTCAGTAGATTATAGTAAATAATAAATTATATATCATTTAATATTAGTTTAATCATATTAATTAAATGATTAGATTATTAAAAAAAGTTATTTTGGAATTTTTGATTATGGCTGAGTTTTGTTGACGATTGTTAGTAATTAAATTTATTGATTTTAGCAGTTTTAATAGATTATAGTAAATAGTTAAAAAAAATTAAGAAAAAAAATGACAGCGCGTCAGTGCTTCAGTCTGTGTTAGTCTGTCTGCATCTTGTTTTTTTTGCGTGTCAACGTTATTTTTGTCATTTAGCGAGAAAATTACTTATTTGTCATTTATTAGATAGATTTTATTTTAAATTAGGCATGACAACTTAACCTGAACCCGCGGGTACCCACCCGACCCCACCCCGAGTTTGACGGGGAAAACCCGCTTTGACTGGGGACGGGGCAGGGTTCGGGGATGTTGATACCCACCCCGTCCCCGCCCCGAACTCGCTCGACAAAACATAAATTATTATTTTATTTTATTTTATGCATATTTACTCATTCATTTTGTTTCATAAATTTTGTTTATTTTTAATTTTGATCTATTTCCTATAGAAAAGTCTATTTTAATACTTTTAACTTTATTTTATCATTGTATAATTATTATGATTTTATTTTATTAATTATTATAAATATATGTTTTGTATTTTTCCTATAAATTTGTGGCGGAAACGGGTACTCACGGGGAACCCGTCTCCGTTTGGGACGGGTATGGGAGATGTGAAACCCGACCCGATAGATATAGGGGCGGGGACGGGGGATGCAAAACCCTGCCATGCCTAGATTAGATTATTAGAAGAGAGAAAGTGAAGAAAGAAATAAAGAAAGATATGAGGGAGAATAGAGATGATGAGAAAGTGTGTAAGAGAAAAAGTAAAAAGTGATAAAAAGGACATTTTTGTCTTGTAGTGACAAATTGACATTTTTACCCTTAGTTTTGGACATGTGGCAAGCTTGTAGAATGTCTAAAAATGAGAATTTGCTAGCACCTCTTTTTATTATAGTAGAGTAGAGAGTAGATAGATTGCCATGCCTATATTAGATTATTAGAAGAGAGAAAGTGAAGAAAGAAATAAAGAAAGATATGAGAGAGAAGAGAGATGATGGGAAAATGTGTAAGAGAAAAAGTAAAAAGTGATAAAAATGACATTTTTGTCTTGTAGTGACAAATTGACATTTTTACCCTTAGTTTTGGACATCTGGCAAACTTGTAGAATGTCTAAAAATGAGAATTTGCTATCACCTCTTTTTATCATAATAAAAAATGAGAATTTGCTAGTACCTCTTTTTATTATAATTATATAATAGGCTTAATTACAGTTTTGGTCCCCCTATTTTCACCAATTCACGATTTTGGTCCCCCAAGTTTTAATTTCACGAATTTGATCCCCCTATTTTCCCAATTTGTAAAATTTGATCCCCCTCTTAATTTGGTCAAAATTGAAACTCAATTTTGACTAACCTATCCTAAGTGGCAGTCTAACTGCCACGTAGGCGCACTGTTCATCTCTCTCTCTCTCACAGCCCTCTCCTGTTCATCTTCCTCTTCGCATATCCCCCCCTCACCAATCCTCCTCCCCCCCTCTCTCTCTCTCTCTCTCTCTCTCTCTCTCTCTCTCTCTCTCTCTCTCTCTCTCACAGCCCTCTCCTCTCTCACAGCCCCTCCCCCCTCACCGATCCTCCTCTTCGCATCTCCCCCCCCTCGCCGTTCTCTCTCTCTTCGCACCCCCCCTCGATTTCCCTTTCTCCTTCGCATCTCTCCTCTCCTCTCTGGTTCGCTCTCCCCTCCCCCCTCTCTCGCTGTTCTCTTTCTCGTCGCTCTCCCTCTCTCGCCGTTCTCTCTCTCTCGTCGCTCTCCCTCTCTCGCCGTTCTCTCTCTCGTCGCTCTCCCTCACTCGTCGTTCTCTCTCTCTCGTCGCTCTCCCTCACTCGTCGTTCTCTCTCTCTCTCGTCGCTCTCCCTCTCTCGTCGCTCTCCCTCTCTCGCCGTTCTCTCTCTCATCGCTCTCCCTCTCTCGCCGTTCTCTCTCTCTCTCGTCGCTCTCCCTCTCTCGTCGTTCTCTCTCTTGTCGCTCTCCCTCTCTCGCCGTTCTCTCTCTCATCGCTCTCCCTCTCTCGCCGTTCAGATCCAGATCGCAGAGGCGGGGGAGGGGTTCACGGAGGTCGCAGAGGAGGGACAGGAAAACGAGGTGGGTGGTGGCTGTGGGTGGTGACGGTGAGAGAGAAAGGAGAGAGAGAGAGAGAGAGAGAGAGAGAGAGAGAGAGAGAGAGAGAGAGAGAGAGAGAGAGAGAGAGAGAGAGAGATATTGTGAGGTGGGTGGTGGGTGGTGGTTGTTGGTGGCTGACGGAGGGAAAGGAAGAGGAGGGGTGAAGGAGGAACAAAGAGGAACAGTGCTGCCTACGTGGACTGCCACGTAGGATAAGTGAGTCAAAATTGACTTTTAATTTTGACTAAATTAAGAGGGCGATCAAATTTTACAAATTGGGAAAATAGGGGGATCAAAATCGTCAAATTAAAACTTGATGGACTAAAACTGTAATTAAGCCTATATAATATAATATAATATAATATAATAATATAATTATATAATATAATATAATATAATATAATATAATATAATATAATATAATAGATAGATTTATGTATCGAGTTGTATGAATTTTGAAACAATGAAGAAAAATAAAAGGTGAAAACTGAAAAGTAACACTGTATGATAATTGGCAGCATAAGACGACCCAAAGAAAACAACAAACCCTCTTTCAGGCCCATGTGGTCGGCCGGTGGGCGGCTAATGGCCCTAGTATACGAGGAGTTCCACGTCAGCTGCTATACATATTCCCAATGGGCGTGTGACACGTGGAGATCACATCACCGACTATCTAGTCATTTTGTAGCTGGATATTTTTTCTTTCTTTTTCTGATTCGGATTCTGATTTTTGGTGTGTGTGACCGTGATGAATGAATGAATAAATGGGACTATAATCCAAAATCAAAATTGGTGAATCATGTCCCACTTGACATATTGCGGGTAAAGATTTGTTAAACAGCTGCAAAGGATTCATTCATTTGCCTAAGAATAAGAATTCTTGCATCAAATCATCATCTATATTGGCATTATTTACCAAACCAACACATTTACTAACGTAAAAGCATCGCTGCTAGTATATGGCTATTCGGTGGAGCTGGGCTATCAAGTGAAAGGAGAGCAATTTAATATATCTATAGAGGTATTAAACTTTGGATCTCTCACTCCGGCATCCTGTGGAAGTCGCGCCTCAGAACTCAAACTCGGGTGGTGGTACCTACAATGACACTCTAACGCCCAAGTCAGCAGTGAAAAGTCATGTATTAGGTAATGAGAATAAATGTGTACCTAACACTCGGGTTGAATGTGTGGATACTGGATACTAAGAGCCACAATTTGATTTAAACTATTTTAACGCATTTGTTGTCAAAAAAATTTACAACAAAATATATCAGAATTTTGTGGTCAATATTCTACTTTTCATTGAAAAAATGGTACATATATTTTAGATACCATTTTTAATTTTTTTCGTATCTAAATTTCATACCCTATAAATAATTATCATAAAAATATGCTATTAATCTTCATTTCACATATATTTCATGAAATATTTAATAAAATATTAAAAAATTCTAAAATAATGCAGAAGATTCATTTAAAATTAAATTTGAATTATTTATTTATTTATCAAGTACAAGAAAAGGAGTTTTTTGATCAAAAGAGAAAAAGATTTTAAATTTCTCCAACTTTTGGGCTTTTTACAATTGCAATTCAAATTCATACGGCTTCTTTTGACACCTCAGTTTTTTCTTATATACCTTCCTTCAAAATACTCCTCAATGGATATTTCATATTGCTAAAACTACCCATTTTTACCTCCCCACTAACTTTAAACAAAAAACTCCATATTACCCCTCCCGTTCTCTTTCCCTTTCACACTAGTTGACTTTTTGCTAGAATTCCCTTGAACTCATTTTTCTATGTCTGAAAATTAGTTTTTCGACGCGCGAAAGCGTATCAAGCTGTTGTTGGGAAACTAAATTCTGAAAGAAAAAACTTATATTACAAAACAACTTTAGTTGAGTGGCTAAATACTTTATCTGATAACCTATTAATTGGTGTTAACAATTCCCCCTACATCTTTTTTATAACGATAAGAGGAATCTATATATATATATATATAAAGGAAACCCCAATGGAGCCTCCACAATTTTTCTCATAAATTTTATATATTAAAATATTTATTTAAAATTTAGAAATGAAGAGAAATTTAATTTTAATGAAAGCTAATAATTGCCACCAACTTATTAAATGATTCTCTTAGTGAAATATTAAAAAAAAATTATATTTACATTAAAATGATATTTTGTAATTAAAATATGAATGATTCCTTTAATTACCAATATATTCATTAGTTAGTGGAAAATAGAACACATAATTATTACAAATAAACTCATTATTTAGTAGAATAGAGTTCTAAATTTTTATTATATATTTAGTTCAAAATTTTTAGTGGAAAACACGTAATAGTACACTAACTTATTAAAATTTGTTCTTACGGAAATTAAATTATTACTTAATATTATATTCATATCAAAATAATTATATATATATATTTAAAGGAAGATTTTTTGGATCCTCTAGATGCTCCGCATCGTTTTCCTTTATTTTTCAATTTAGACATAAAGAAGACTTTTATTTTAATGAAAGCAAATATTTGCCATTTACTTATTAAATGATTTTTTTAGTGGAATATTAGTTAACTATTTGTAATACCCTAATTTTGTCCTATCCAAAAAAAAGAGAAATTTTATTTATTTTAATAAAAATAATTATTTTTTTTTCATGCCATGTTTTATTTTATTTTAGTTTGCTACAAGTTTTAATTTTTGAAAAAAATAATAATTAGAAGTGAAGAAATAAAAATAAGCCAAGAAGGAAGTGGGGGGGGGGGGTCTATTAATAATAAGGTGCTGTCATGGAAGCCCAACCCAGCAAAATAGCTAGCCCAATTCGCCTAGCCCACTCCTCCACCAAGCCCAATCCAACTCCTCCACCAAACCCAACCCATATCCTAACCCTAACCCATATCCAACCCATAACCCAACACCCAACTCCATCCAACCCACTCCAACTAAACCCTAATTCGCATACCCCCCCCCTTTAACCCTAAAATGTGTCTACATTCACTCTCCCCCCTAGCCTTAAAAATCATCCACATTCATCCCTAGAAATCCGCCCCCCACTCTCATTGATTCCCTCCTTGAAACTCTCAATCCCACTTCCACACACAACCCCACTTCCCCATTTTTTTTTCCTTCCCCATACAATCCCACTTCCACACACAACCCCACTTCCACACACAACCTCACTTCCACACATCTCCTTTCCCCATACACTCCACCCTTCCCATCACTCACTCTCACACACACTCACACACTCAACCTCCCCCCCCCCTACGGCCATCTCTCCCTCTCCCTCACATATCACTCAACTCACTCTCTCTCACACACTTCCCCTTGAAAAACCCTTCTTAGCTCTCATTTGGTCTCACTCTAAGATTTTGAGAATTCCTCTCCTCCTCTTCTCCTCTAAAACCGTAGCCTCACCTCTCCTAAACCACCTCCATTTTTTTCAATTTCTCTTAACCAATTCATCATCAAACTACCCCCAATCCATTCCTCTCACACTCAAGAAAAATCAAGCACATAATCCTTCTCCTCCTCTCCTCCATAAAAACCGTAGCTTCCCTTTATTTACCTCTCCCTCTACTTCCTCAATTTTCTACCTATTTTAGAGATAAGGTAAAATTCCTAATGTCTTAGCATCATTTTCAAACATTTTGCATCAAGATTTATCTTATCATCTTCATCTCATATTCTCCTCTTTATTTTTGATATACTCATCATTTTCACTTTTAAAATGTAGTTTGTTGTTGTTAGGGTGAGAAGTTGCTTCTCACCTTTGAGTAACTTAGCTTGTTGTTAGTTTTGTTTTGATCTTTGTTTTTTTTAAAAATGAAATAAGCATGTGATTTTATGTCCCTTATATTTCGCATTTTTCTTTTTTTTTTAACTTATCTTGTGGTTCCTTTTCACTTGAGGATGATTTAGTGTTTAAAGCCTTGTGTTAAATGTGATTTTTAGTCCTTGTGATGTTGATGATCTTACAACTTGACTCTCCCTTGTGTTTGGAACACTATGATTTAAGGGAGAAGATTTTAAGATAGGATTCAACTTTCTTTATGAATTTCTCTTGTTCAATATTTGTTTTAGTTGTTATTTGTTGATGATCTAGCCATATGAGTCTCCACTAGTGCCTAGTGCACTTTAATTTAAGTGGTGAAGATGGCTAGATAGGATTCAATTTTATTTTCTTGGTTCATATGTCCTATTTTGCTCATTGCTAGATGTTGATGATGGGGTAAGTTGATTTTCACTTGTGCCCATGACACTTTAATCTAAGTGAGAGGATTACTCTATATGATTCAATTTTGTTTAATGTTTACACTTTAAGGTGAAGTACTTCTCTAAATAATTAATAGGTCTTTTTATACCAAATACCAAAAAACACTTCATAAAAATCATTTCCTAGCAACTAATAAAAAAGGGGTAAATAAAACTTTTTTTAAAAAAATAAATAAACTGATTTTTGTTTTTTTCGTTTTTTATTTAATTTATTTATTCTTTTCCAACCAAAAATTATCTCAACCAAAAAATAATAACAAAAGAATCTCAAAAAAAAAAGAACAAAAAGCTTTCATTAGTAAAAAAGGGGAGTGGTAAGTAAAACTTTTTTAAGAAACAAGTAAACGCTATTTACACCCCCGGCAACCATTTTCTTTTAGCGTCAAAACGCTATTTGCACCCCCCGGTGACACTTTTTTTCTAGCGTCAAAACGCTATTCACACCTCCCTTTTTAATACAACTCCTTTATTATTTGCACCCCCCCTTTTATCACTTACTCCGCTTTTTTTCACAATGTGATGCTTCCGAACCGTTCTTTTTTTCTTTCTTTCGAAAAATCGAATTCGCGCAAAAAAATAGGTTGTCTATAGCGGTCACTCTGGGCCTGGCTTGTTTGAACGCTATAAATACCTTCTTTTCCGAATAAGCCATTAATGACGACCACTCTGGATTTATCTGTTTGGTCACCATGAACGGTCTCTAGTTTTCCCAAACTTTTCAAAAAAAATAAAAAATACCCAACACACAAATATTTTCTACCCAAGAACTACGTAGCTTTGATTTCTCCATCGCACCCGGAGATACGTAGGAGCGGGGGCCCACTCCCGTCGAGCGCAAAAAACTAAAATTTTTATTAAGTCTTCTTTTCCGTTTTTTTTTGCAAATAACAAAAAGGGTAAATAAAGTATCTTCTTTTAAAAACTAACTTTTTTTTCTACACATTAAATTAAAAGGTAACCTTTTTAGGATGTTGCGGGGTGCTAGTACCTTCCCCGCACTTAATCGACCCCCGAACCCAAAAACAAAGGTTTTTTCAATGTTTTCCTAAAAATAAATATTGATGGCGGCTCCATTGTTCCAAAGCAACGAGGAATCCCTCCTCCGGATTTTTCGGTCGCTACACTATTTCTATATTTATATGAAAATGAAATTTTCTTATGGAAATATAGAAATTGATAATAACAACTAACAATCTATATCTATCTATATACATATATATATATATATATATATATATATATATATATATATATATATATATATATATATATGTAAAGGAAATCCCAATGGAGCCTCCACATTGAATCTCAATATTTTTGTGTATTAAAATATTTATTTATAATTTATACATGAAGAGGAATTTAATTTTAATGAAAGCTAATAATTGCCACTAACTTATTAAATGATTATCTTAGTGGAATATCAAATAAATATTTTATATTTACATTAAAATGATGATATTTTCAAATTAAAATAAAAGTTGATAAGAACAACTAAAAATAGTTTAAGTATTATATAATATAATATAAAATAATATAATATAATATAATATAACATAACATAACATAATATAATATAATATAATATAATATAATATAATATAATATAATATAATATAATATAATATAATATAATATAATATAATATAATATAATATAATATAATATAATATATCTATATATATATATATATATATATATATATATATATTTGATCAAATATATTAGTATTTTTTATCAGGTTATTATCGGTGTTTAATTTTATTATATATTTAATTGATTTATTTGTATTGCATATACATCATATTAATGGTATAATATAATTGTAGATTTTTAATTTAACCGTAATTGATAATATTAATTTTTTTAAATATTATTACTGTAGAACTTATTTGTTTTAATATATTAAAAATAATTATTACATTTTTAACGAAACTAATATTATTATTTATATTATAAACATGTTGCAACATTAATATTAATTTTTATAAAAGAAGCTTGACTCTTGAATTGTGAGTTTTCCTCCTTTTTTTTTAATTTTACAAAACTTCCTCTCTTATTGATTACTCTTAATTCATTACTTGATGTTTTGATTTTGGTTGTCTTTTAGTGTCTCTAAATTATTATTATAATTAGTCCTAATTATTATAGTTGGTTTTTAATAGAGATATAGTTACAATCTTTTCATTTTCCTTCACTTTAGGTCTTCTTTAAGAAATACTATAAATACTTAAGAAGGGTGGTCTAAAATTTATTAAAAAATTAATAACAATATATATACTCCATAGAGTAGGAAGAAAATAAGATGTTATTATTTTATATCAATTATTTTAACGAAAATTAATTTTATAGGTGTCAATAAAACTTAAAAAAAAAACAAAATTAAGACTTATTATTGTCTAAACATGCATCTTTTCATATCCATTTAATTATGAATCATAAAGTAGCCACAATGAATAATAGTAAGACAAAAAGGCAAACACATTGAAAAATAAAATGAATGTTACATTTTTTAAATGGTAAAAAGGAATGTTACATTGATCATTTAAGTAAATAGTGGCTATATAAACAATAAAGTCTTGAACATTGTTGTCAATTGGACTCATTAGCACATCAGCTACAATGGGTTGTGATTTGTATTTCCATAAGCAATTGATGCATGGAAAGTATTTGGTGCATGAGGCTTATGAGATTTGGAGGTTTTAATTTGTAGAATATAGGGGTATGTATGGAATTGGAGATTAGAGCTATTACATGTAGTAGCTTGAAGTTTGATTAGTAAATAGGTGAAAATTTAGGATATAATTTTGAGGTTGTCACTCATATGGTCTGGTTGTTGTAATTGTAACATATATGAAAAGATTATTGATGTAACTTAGATTATAGGATGTTCAACTTCTTCTTCGGTTCTCTTCCTATCTTTTATTTAGCCTAGCTGTGTGTAATGATTGGCATAAAATATTATCATCTCATTTTTTTTGTGTAGAACCCCACCATCTAATGCTATTTTCTTTTATTTCTTTGGTTACCTTAAGGTGATTTAATATATATATATATATATATATATATATATATATATATATATATATATAATACTTATGATTATGTTTCATGTAATCTAATATTTTGTTTATAATTTACACATAAAGAAGATTTTGGTTATAACACTCCTTATTATTTTTACCTATATTTATTTATTGTAATTTTTATATAATTAAATATATATATATAAGAAAAGTTTTTATTTATAGTAAATTCATGAGGCTTATGAGATAACATTTTTATTTATTGTTTTCATTCCATTTTTAAAAGCGTATATATATATATATATATATATATATATATATATATATATATATATATATATATATATATAAACTTTAACGTATTTTTGAAATTATGTCTTTATTTACAAATAAATTATATGATTATGAGAATTTGTAAAAATATAAATTAGTTGAATAAAAATATTGCAATACACATGTATTTATTTTTTTAATCAAAATTAATATAAGTTGTTCTTGAAATAAGAAATAATTAGTTGACTTTAAAATTTACCATAAAATTTTTCTTTCAATTGACACAAGACTTATGGGATGATACTTTTATTTATTGATTTCTTTTATATATATATATATATTCAAAACACACACACACACACACACACACACACACACACACACACACACACACACACATATATATATATAGAGAGAGAGAGAGAGGGGGGGAAGGAGAGAGAGAGATAAATCTCAACATAGTTTTTGAAGTTATATTTTTTTTTTTTGAGATTCGAAGTTATATATTTATTCACAAAGAAATTATAATGTTATTAAAATTTATAAAAATCTAATTAATTATTTGAAAAAATATATTTATATATTATAATTATTTAGATGAAATAAAAATATTACAATACCATGTATTTCTCTTTTTCATCAAAATTCATATAAGCTGTTTTTGAAATAACAACTAATTAGTTGGCCTTTAAAATTAATTTTTATGTAACAATTATGCATTGAAAGAGAGGGGTTTCACCTTCATATGAATTATTTCTTTAGTTTACAATATTATCATGAGTTAGTAGAATATGAGAGGAAGAGGTAGAGTTTTAGTCAATTATAGCAAGAAATAACTATTTAAGAGAGACAATTTTGGATGGTCATGGAAGAGATTTTGCCAAATAAATATTCAAAATGAAAAATAAGAAGTAGGAGAAAGGAGCGAGTTTCGCGAAAAAATGTAGAATACACAAAAAATAAAGAGTTTCATGTTCTTGACAGCTTTGAAGTGGACAAAGAGGCAGAAAAATAAATTTGGATCACTTAGTGATTCATGCAACAATTTATGTGTAAAGTTATAGGCATTGAGAAATTATGTAATTTTAATATTGTTCGTTAAAGTTATGAGCATAAAGAAGTCATGATTTCGTTTTCATATCATTATAAAGAGTAAAAATAAAGAATAGATTTTTATTTTGATTATTTTCTTCTTATAAATTAAAATTAAAATAAATTTATTTAAACTTTAATTTTAAATTTTTTTTTATTGTTTTACTTTCAATTTATGATTTATTAATTGGTGCTAAAAATCAAAGAAAGAAAATAATAAAGATCAATATATTTTTGTTTACTACGATATATGTTTTGCCATACTCATCTGCCTTTACTATTAAAATTTGTGCACATAAACTTACATATAAAATAGAATTACAATTACTATTTCTAAGTCTAATGAAGTTTAATAAAATTCTTTTTCAACAATTAAGCTCATAAAAATATTTCCAGCTATTTATATTTATAAAAATAATACACTATATAAGATTTTTACTCAAAATAAATGATTTTTGAATATAAAAATCAACAATATATTTATGAAATACTATATTTTTAAAATACATCATTTATATCAACAACTTATATATCTTTATATAAAGGCTTTATAAATTTTAAAAAAATTAATATATCAACCCGTGCAACGCACGGGCATTCCCCTAGTTTGAGATGTATTATGTTAGCCAAACTTATTTCTACTGATTGCCTTGACTATTGGCAAATATTGTGACACCTATGGGAGACAAGGGGGGAGAGTGAACGTTGGTGAGGCGTGAACAAAGAGTTTCCCCCAGTAGGCTTTTAGATAAAAAGACAAATAAATAAGTTGAATTCACATCAGAATGAGAAGGGTCCTCAGATTGTGTAATAGGATTGTGTAGATGAAGGAAGACATATATGAGTTCATTAACAATAACTATAACAAGAGGATGTAACTTTTTTGGTTAGCTCATAACATGAGAACTCCATTGTTAAATGCCTGACTTGAGCACTTGTAGGATGAGTGAAGCTTTTGGGCAGTTTCTCAAAAATGTGAGTGCAGACAAAACACATCAAATAAACTCAAATCTGAAAAGCACTTTGATTCGTTACTAATGGTATCAGAACGACCTATCCTAATACAATGTGGTTCGAGGACGAACTATGAGAAAGCTTATAGACATGTGACACATGAGGATGACGAGGGTGGGCGATCGTCGGTGAATAAGGTATAGACAAAGAACAACTCCTAAAAGTGGGAAAAACGAATTTGAAACAATGAATTTCTAGTTTGAGAAGTATATATTCCTTTGAAAAAGATGACAAAAGGGTTGCTCTTAAGAGTGATTATATATCAATGGTGAATGAATGAATTCATAACCTAAGATATGTTTGAATGCCTATCTCAACAAAGTAGTTGAATTTAGCTCAACTACTCTTACGTAAGCTTATCATTGGTTTAGCAAATCTTGATTAAGCTAATCTTAATTTGGTTGATCGTGATTTAGTCGATCCCGAGTTAGCTAGTTGTGAGTTAGTAGGTCTCGAACTAGTCAATCTTGAGTTAATCGATTATAGTTCATACTATCACGATTGAGCTAATTGGCAATACGGGCACTTTAGCCTAGGGACTCAATAAGTCAATACATGCATCATCCTACAACCTAAATTTTTGGTGTCAACAAATTAAGTAATGCTTATTTAGTAGTAAATAGTAGGTTTAGATTTTTTGTTAATCCTAAACTATCTTTTATTGTGGAGCAACTCACCTTAGTCAATATTAGATTATTAGTATGTTAATGTTGTTTTATTCCGACCTAACAAACATTTCGGATCACCACATGACCATATCCTTATATTAACTACCTCCTAAAATGTTGAACATGTAAAGAAGTAATCCATTTGCTCAATGGAATATTCATTGGTTCTATTTGTTGTTTTTTTTACTGAAGTATAGTGAAATAAACCAGTAACATAAGTGGTAGTACATAAGTGCAGACCCAGCTGCTTGTCATTAAGTCATTGCTTATGTGGCAGATAGATATATGATGTAATTTTTATTTTTGAGTCAATTAGTCAACTGTCCATGTCAGAGGTTGTTGCTGAGTCAGTTGGGATTTACCAAACTATATATTGTTGACTATAACAGTTTCTGCTTAGTTGGAATACAATCATTTTCTCTAGATTCTCTTTGATTCTCAGTGTGTGTGTGTGTGTGTGTGTGTGCGCGTGCAAATTCTCTAAGAGTGAGGAGAGTTTCATCAATTGAGTGAAAACACAGTGAGATAGAGTGAAGTGAGTGATTGATTATGTGATTAAGCTCCAACAAACTGGTATTCAAAGCATCCGATCTTGGTGAAATTGTTACGCGGCGACGATGGCGAACACCGGTGGCAGCAACGGTCAGTTTCCGGCGAAGCCTCCGATTCTTGACGGAAGCAACTACGATCGTTGGATTATCCAAATGAAAGTAGTTTTCCGTTATCACGACATTCCTGAAGTAGTTCGTAATGGCATGACGGCGATCAGTGGCGATGCACTTCGGGATTAACAGAAGAAGGATAACAAGGCATTGTTCTTGATTCATCAGTGTGTGGATGCGGAGGCGTTTGAGAAGATCTCTCAATATGAGACGACAAAGGGAGCTTGGGACGCGTTGGCCACGACGTACTCCGGCGATGCGACGTTGAGGAAGGTGAGGCTTCAGACACTGTGCAGAGAGTTCGAATTGCTTAAAATGGAAGAGAAGGAGACGATTGCAGAGTATTTCAACAGATTAACACTATTGACAAACAAGATGCGCACAAACGGTGAAACGATCTCAGATGAGAAGAAAATTGAGAAGGTACTTTGAACCCTAACTCTTAAATTCGATCATGTAGTGGTTGCGATAGAACAATCTAGGAACCTAGAAACCATGAAGTTTGAGGAACTACAAGGTTCACTCGAAGCCAATGAAGCTAGGATTAGGGAGAGATCTGGTGATAAGGAGAAGGATAAATCTGGTGAAAAATCAGGAGAGCAGGTACTCCAGGCTCGATTTCAGAAGGGAAAAGGAAATTGGAGCAATAATAAGAGCAATAACTGGAAGAATAAGAAGGGAAAGGGGAATTGGAATAACAATAATGGTGTAGGTTCAAGTAAGAAATCAGAAAGTAACTCTAGTGACTATCAAAAGAAGAAGGAGACCTGGAAGAATAAGCAACAGGGACAGAAGAAGAAATTCAACAAGAAAAATATACAGTGCTATAATTGTGACAGGTTTGGACATTTTGCTGATGAGTGTACATCAAGCAAAGATGCCAATGGTGAAGGGAACGATGAGTACAATTTGCTAGAACTGATGACACAGATTCTGATGATGTGATACTGATGGCTATAACAGATATGGACTGTCCTGAGGCTAAGTTGTGGTACTTAGACACTGATTGTTCCAATCACATGTCAGGGAACAGGGAGTAGTTTCTCAGACTTGACTCAACAGTGAAGAGAAGGATTAAGTTTGGTGATAACAGAGTAGTTGTATCTGAAGGGATTGGGAAGGTACTGATTCAGAGAAAAGATGGCCAAGAATCAATAATTAATAATGTGTTGTATGTGCCAACTCTAAAGAGTAACTTGATCAGCTACTAGAGAAGAATTACTCTATGAAGATGGAGGATAGAGAGTTGAAGGTGTATGATGAAAGCAGCAAACTGGTCTTAAAGGCTCCTTTGTCAAGCAACAGAACCTTTAAGGTAGGAATTGAGGTGATAGAACAGAAGTGCTTAGCTGCAACAATTCCTAATGAAACCTGGAAGTGGCATCACAGGTTTGGCCATCTTAATTTCAAGAGCCTAATCTTGCTAAATTCAAAAGGCATGGTGCATGGTTTGCCAAAGATCATGGTGCCTAATGAAGTGTGTAGTGACTGTTGTAAAGCAAAGCAAGCAAGGAAGCCATTCAAGTCAGAATTGCCAACAAAATCAGTGAGGAAGCTGCAGATTGTACACTCATATGTGTGTGGTCCTTTTGAAAGAAAATCACTTGGAGGTAACAACTATTTCGTATCTTTTATTGATGAATTCACAAGATTTAGGTGGATCTATGTGATTGAGAAGAACAGTGATGTTCTCAATACTTTTAAAAGATTCAAAATTATGGTTGAGAAACAGTCTGGCTGTGATATTAGTGTTCTGAGAACTTATGGTGAAGGAGAGTATAAGTCCACCGAGTTTGAGAAATTCTGTGAAGATGAGGGAATAGAGCATGAGGTGATTGCTCCTTGTACACCTCAGCATAATGGTGTTGCTGAGAGAAGAAATAGAAGTGTTTTAAATATGGCTAGAAGTATGTTGAAAGCCAAGAGTGTGTTCCTTATCAATTATGGGCTGAAGCAGTTTCAACTGCAGTCTACATATTAAACAGGTGTCCAACCAAAAGATTGTTGAATGTGACTCCATTTGAAGCATGAAATGGTAAGAAACCTTCTGTTAAACACCTCAGAATGTTCGGTGCTCTGTGTTTCAGGCATGTGCCTGAGCAAACTAGGAAGAAATTGGATGATAGAAGCCAACCAATGATCCTAGTAGGCTATCATTCAACTGGTGCTTACAAATTGTTTGATCCAGCTGAAAGGAAAGTGATAATAAGCAGAGATGTTATGTTTGAAGAAGGAAAAGGTGGGATTGGAAAGCTAATCCTGTGGAATCAATTGCTGCAGAAGGAAGTGTTAACACAGGAACTGTCTCACTTGAGTTTGAAAGTGATGAACCAAGTTTAGAAGCCACTAATGATCAAAGTGTGAGAAGATCAACCAAAACCAGAACTCAACCAACTAGGTTGAGTGAGTATGATCTGTTTCCAGACTCTGCAGTAAATGATGATGGTGATTTACTTGAGCAAGCTATGCTTGCAGAGGTTAAACCTAAGGACTTGAATCAAGCCTTAGCTGATCCAAATTGGCTTGCAGCCATGAGGGAAGAGTTGCAGTCAATTGAAAGAAACAAAACCTAGGAATTGGTGGAGAAACCAGAGGGTAAGAAGTCTATTGATGTGAAGTGGGTCTTCAAGGTGAAGATGAGCCCAATGGTGAAGTAGCCAAGTACAAGGCAAGGCTAGTAGCAAGAGGTTTCTTGCAAAAATATGGCCTAGATTTCAATGAAATTTATGCACCAGTAGCCAGATTGGAAACAGTGAGACTTGTGGCAGCAGTAGGTCAGTGTATCAGCTGGATGTAAAGTCTGCATTCCTCAATGGACCACTTGAGGAAGAAATTTATGTAGGCCAGCCACCAGGTTTTGAGAAGAATGGTCAAGAGGACAAGGTGTACAGGTTATGGAAGGCACTCTATGGGTTGAAACAAGCCCCTAGAGCATGGAACAAGAAGATAGATGGGTTTCTAACTCAACTACACTTTGTCAAGTGTACATCAGAACATGGCTTGTATGTTAAACAAGTCACTACAGGCAAGTTACTGCTATTGTGCCTGTATGTAGATGATCTGTTAGTCACTGGTTCTGTTGAGAAAGAGATGGAAAATTTCAAGACTGATATGATGGGAGAATTTGAGATGTCTGATCTTGGAAATCTCTCCTACTTCCTTGGGTTGGAGTTTGTGACAACCAGAAAAGGAATTTTCTTGCATCAAAAGAAGTATGTAGAAGATGTGTTGAAGAGATTCAATATGCTGTAGTGCAACCCAGCTATTGTACCAATGGAAAGTGGAATCAAGTTGAGTAAAGAGACTGAAGGAGATTTGGTGGATGCTACCCTGTACAAACAGGTTATAGGTTCACTCAGATACTTGTGTAATTCAAGGCCTGATCTTGCATTCAGTGATGGAGTTGTTAGATTTATGGAGAAACCAAAGGCAATTCACTTAGCTGCTGCTAAGAGAATACTCAGATATGTTAAAGGAACAGTTGATCATGGTGTTCTGTTCCCAAAACGTAGGAGTAACAATGTTGTAGCTGAAGTATTGGGCTACACATATTCTAATTTCAGTGGAGATCCAGATGACAAGAAGAGTACAGCAGGGTACTTGTTTATATTCAGTGATGCACCAGTGTCCTGGTATTCTAAGAAGCAAGGAATAGTGGCTCTCTCTTCTTGCGAGGCTGAGTATTTAGCAGCATTACTTGCTGCATGCCAAGCAAAATGGCTTGGAGTATTGATGACTGAACTGAAGTTGATGAGAACAAGTGTTATGAAGCTGCTTATTGATAATAAGTCAGCAATTGATTTAGCAAAGCATCCCATGGCTCATGGAAGGAGCAAACACATTGAGAGGAAGTACCATTTTCTACGTGATCGAGTTACTAAAGAGAAATTGAAATTGGAATACTGCAAAACAGAGTTGCAGCTTGCTAATATGTTTACAAAGCCATTGAAGAGGGCGAGATTTGAAGACTTGAAGAAGAGAATTGGGATGCTGTCATTGACCAACATGGATTAAAGGGGTGTGTAGAGAAGTAATCCATTTGCTCATAGGAATATTCATTGGTTGTATTTGTTGTTTTTTTTTACTGAAGTATAGTGAAATAAACCGGTACATAGGTGCAGACCCACCTGGTGAGTCATTAAGTCATTGCTTATGTGGCAGATAGATATATGATGTAATTTTCATTTTTGAGTCAATTAGTCGACTGTCCATGTCAACAGGTTGTTGCTGAGTCGGCTAGGATTTACCAAACTATATATTGTTGACTGTAACAGTTTCTGCTTAGTTGGAATACAATCCTTTTCTCTAGATTCTCTCTGATTCTCGGTGTGTGTGTGTGTGTGTGTGTGTGTGTGTGTGTGTGTGTGTGTGTGTGTTGTGCAAATTCTCTAAGAGTGAGGAGAGTTTCATCAATTGAGTGAAAACACAGTGAGATAGAGTGAAGTGAGTGAATGATTACGTGATTAAACTCCAACTCCAACAGAACAGCCCCAACTCAAACATTTTCCCTTTGTGATCTCTCTTACCTTTTTTGCTTCTGGTTTATTCATTATTGTTGGGGTTATTTTGTGAGACATTGCAATATAATACCCTTCAAAAGGTTTTTGCATTGTTGCCTTACGTTAATTACGTAACCTTCTTGTTTGCCTAAGGGATATTTCTTCTCTTTTGGTCACCATTGTTATTATTCATTTCGATGTGAGTGTTAATGAGGTAATCACTTGGAGCTGATTCAAGTTCCAAAAAGATATGGGATTTAATGGAAAGAAAGAAACAGGTGAGAATTTGCACACACACACACCGAGAATCAGAGAGAATCTAGAGAAAATGATTGTATTCCAACTAAGCAGAAACTGTTACAGTCAACAATATATACTTTGGTAAATCCTAACCGACTCAGCAACAACCTACTGACATGGATAGTCGACTAATTGACTCAAAAATGAAAATTACATCATATATCTATCTGCCACATAAGCAATGACTTAATGACTCACCAGTTGGGTCTACACCTATGTACTACCACTTATGCTACCGGTTTATTTCACTATACTTCAGTAAAAAAACAACAAATAGAACCAATGAATATTCCTATGAGCAAATGGATTACTTCTCTACACACATATTTTGTGAAAATAGTAATATATTTACCGGCGGTTTTTTTTATTACCGGCAGTTTTTGAATCCCAAAAAAATTTCCGGCGGTTTTGTCTTTTACCAGCGGTTTTTAGTAATTACCGGCGGTTTTTTTAATAAACGAAAAATGTTTCTGGTGGTTTTTCTGTGTTACCGGCGGTTTTCGAATAAAACATAATAAATTAATCAAATCTTTACCGGCGGATTTGTCGTAGTTTCCGGTAGAATTTCCGTCGGTAATTTCCGACGGTTTGTTTCGTCGGTAATTTCCGTCGAAAAATATTACCTAAAGACGTTTTTCCGACGGATTTTGTCCGTCGGTACTGTGACATTACCTACGGATTTGGTACGTTACCGGCAGAAAAAATCCTTCGGAAAATCCTTTGGTAAATCCTTGTTTTCTTGTAGTGACGGGCCAATGGAATAATATGCTGGTGAGAGAACTTTTTCTGGACCAAGAAGCATCAACAATTCTTAACACACCTCTTTATTACAATGAAGGCGATGATAAGCTCATCTGGTGGAGAAGCAGGTCCGGCTAAAATATTGTAAAATCTGCGTACTATGGATTGATCGAAGATCTCATTGATAACATGTCTTTATTTTTTGAACTTCCAATGTTTATCTTTTCTTCTATATCTTTTTGTATTATAACAACCATATTGGCCTATTTGATTATTCTTTGGGCAACAAAGACTTCTTTTTTGATACCTATATATTTGTCTTTGATTTTTTGCTTGTAAACAATATTCTGTAATCATTTTATTGGCAAACCAAATTCTTGCTCCTAATAAGGGATTCTCTAGATTTTGGTTTCTAAAGTCATTTATTATCTTTGTCTTAAAGGATTCTGGTAACTTTTCATAATATAATTTGCTATAAAAATTATAATCAACCACTGTCGAAGATAATCTTGCTCTATAAAATAATTCACTAAACTCACAAGGTTCCTTGGGTTTCCTTGGTAAATATAGTTGACCAAGTTTTGATAAATTTCTTTGAACTTATCAACTGGTTCTCTATCAGGCGTACTTACTAGCTTGTCTTTGAAAGAGCTAACGAACTTTAGCTTTCTTGGTTCTCTTTTTTCGTTTTCCAAAAAACTGACACTTGGTTTTTCAATTGGTTTTTCTTTAGGAGATACTGGGTATTGATGTGATTCGAACACCTTAAGTATTTCCTTCTTGGTATTTATAAAGTATTCGGAAAAACTTTTCATCTTGGAGTCAATCTTGAAAAAATATTCATCTATTTTAGAGGCCATTTTTTTTAAAACAGTGAAAATTAAATATTTAAATTATTAATTAAAAGACAATAATATAATAAATTATAATTAGAATAGATAACGAGAATAGTTCAGAAAAGCGATAAACGTACAAAGCCGACAAAATACAAACCGACAAAGTACAAATTAAAATATGCATACATATAAATTCAAATAATCTGAATCTACTGTCCTTCGTCATAGTAGCCTTCTCTGGTCGGGTCTGTTAACCAATTATTAAAGTCATTGTCATTGAGATCAATATGCGTGTCTAGCTGAGGATCATGTTGGGACTGCTGCGAGGACTGCTGGTGTGGCTGCTGTTGGAAAGGAGGCTGCGGGGACTGCTGCCGAAAAGGAACCTGCGAGGACTGCTGCTGTGGCTACTGCTGGAAAGGAAACTGCTGAGACTGCTGTTGAGACTGCTGCTGAGAGTTGATGCTACCATATGGGATCTGGTAGGGAGGCGGGAAGAGACCATACGGCTGAAAAGCACCGCCGTAAGCCTGTTGCTGCAACTGGTACTGTGGTTGAAAAGACGATGATGGCACGGACGGCATCGGGGGTTGAGTCATATCGAAAAAACGCTTCCAGCGCTCCTCATTTATCTTAGTCTGCTCGCGCATCTGTTCAATTAGCATTCGTTGCTCCTGCATTTCCCGTTCATGACGCTCTCTCTGCTCATTACTTAGTCGTTGTTGCTAGCTCAACTGATTCTCCACTTCACTTAATTTACGCGTCAGTTGTTGAACATTTTGTAAGTCCGTAGCAGTAGGCATAACAGAGTGACCAGTACTACCAGAAGATGATTGACCCCGACTTGGAATAATACTTCTTGCTTTTTCGAAAATCGATGGACCTATACTACCCGTTCCTGCCAAACGACCACTTTTTTGTGGACCAACTGATTTCCTCCAAGCATCAAAAGCATGTTGTTGTTCCTCGATGGGATCACAAGTACTGTCAGTCTGTCACTGCTCTGCTGAGTCTCCCGATATTGGGCCATTTCACCCTCGTAGTTTTCCTAAAAATAAAAATCAACAAATGAATAAGTATTAATATAACAAAAAAGAAATCAATATATAATTAATAGGCTCAAAAGATTCACGAATCAAGTGTGGAAATAGGAACTGCCAAAAGAAAAGGAAGAATCCCTTTAATCACTAGAGATATAATAAATTCAGCCCTAAATAATTTAGGAAAAGAAAAAATATCTATTCTAATTATAATTTATTATATTATTGTCTTTTATTTAATAATTTAAATATTTAATTTTCACTGTTTTAAAAAAAACATTTTTTGGTTATTTGAATTTTTATAAAAAAATTTATTATATTATTTCCGGCGGATATTACTAATTACCGGCGGTTTTTTAGAAAAAAAATAGTAATATATTTACCGGCGGTTTTTTTCATTACCGGCGGTTTTTGAATCCCAAAAAAATTTCTGGCGGTTTTGTCTTTTACCGGCGGTTTTTCGTAATTACCGGCGATTTTTTTAATAAACGAAAAATGTTTCCGGCGGTTTTTCTGTGTTACCGGCGGTTTTCGAATTAAACATAATAAATTAATCAAATTTTTACCGGCGGATTTGTCGTAGTTTCCGGCAGAATTCACTACAAAAAAATTGGTTATTAGCGACGGAAATTTCCTTTGCAAAATGACCAAAATCCCTCGCTAATGGTCATTTGCGAGGGAATTAGCGACGGACTGGTTCCCTCGCTAATTCCCTCCTCGCTACTGGGATTAGCGAGGGAATTGAATCCCTCGCTAATTAGCAAGGGAATTTTCTCTCGCTAATTCCCTCGCTATTGACTGCAATTTTTCAAAAAAAATTGACACGTGTCCAGTGCTGAATGGCTGGTTTTTTTTATATATATTTATTATTAATACTGTTAAAAAATTATTATATTATTAATTTTGTGGTTTTGGTGGTTGTGGTGGTGGGGGTGGTGGTGGTGGTGGTGAAAGTTGGAAAGAAATTCGTATAGGTGAGAGAAGAGGAATTCGTAGGTGGAGAGAGGAGTTCATGGTGGTAGTTTCGTGGGTGGTGGCGGCGGTGGTGGTGGTTGTGTGGTGGTGGTGTGGTGGAAGAAGGTGGAGAGAAGAAGAGGGAAAGGGGAAATCATAAGAGAGAGAGAGAGAGGGAGAGGATGAGGAGCTCCGGTGGTGGTGGTGGTTGTGTGGTGGTTATGTGGTGGAAGAAGGTGGAGAGAAGAAGAGGGAAAGGGGAGAGTAGCTCCGGTGGTGGTGGTGGTGGTGGGTTAGGGTTTGTAGGTGAGAGAGAGAGTAAAGGAAGAGGAAGGGGAGAGTAGGTCGTAGGTTGGTTGTATGGTGGTGATGGTGGTGGTGGTTGTGTGGTGGTGGAGAGTAGAGGAAGAGGAAGGGAAGAGGAAGGGTGAAGAGGAGAGAAGAAGAGTGAGGGTGTTGTGAGTGAGAAAGAAGAGTGAGAGTGTAAACGGATTTAAAGAAAAAAAAAAGTAAAAAAATTTGTGAGGGAATTAGCGACGGAACTGTCCGTCGCTAATTTCTGCACATTTACCAACCCCTGCACTGTGTCCCATCATCTGAAAACTGTCAGAAATTAGCGAGGGAATTAGCGAGGGACTGAAATTTCGTCGCTAAATACCTGCAGAGTCCCATCATCTGAAAACTGTCAAAAATTAGCGAGGGAATTAGCGAGGGACTGAAATTCCGTCGCTAATTTTCAAAATTTCCGTTGCTAATTTTCAAAATAATTCCATCGCTAATTCTCAAAAATATGACAGCCCCTATTCCCTCGCAAATTCCGTCGCTAATTCCAGTTTTTGCGAGGGAACATTAGTCCCTCGCTAATTTCCGTCGCTAATGGGCAATTTTTTTGTAGTGATTTCTGACGGTTTGTTTCGTCGGTAATTTCCGGCGGAAAATATTACCTACGGACGTTTTTCCGACGGATTTTGTCCGTCGGTACTGTGACATTACCTACGGATTTGGTACGTTACCAGCGGAAAAAATCCTTCGGTAAATCCTTATTTTCTTGTAGTGACGGGCCAATGGAATAATATGCTGGTGAGAGAACTTTTTGTGGACCAAGAAGCATCAACAATTCTTAACACACCTCTTTATTACAATGAAGGCGTTGATAAGCTCATCTGGTGGAGAAGCAGGTCCGGCTAAAATATTGTAAAATCTGCGTACTATGGATTGATGGAAGATCTCATTGATAACAACAATCTTAATGAGGATGGGTATTGGATGAAAACTTGGAAATTGCAAGTTCCTTAAAATATCAAATTGCTCTTATGGCGTGCTGCCAGGGGGTGTCTTCCGGTGCGAAGAAATTTGAGAATTAAAAATGTGGATTGCGCCGAACACTGTCCCTTTTTGCGAAGATGAGATTGAAACGGAATGACTTATGTTCTGTCACAAAGCGAGATCGATTTGGGCTGAGAGCAGACTTTGGAATGAAGTTCATCGAGCACTAACCAATGTTGTGTCCATCAATGAAAGCATATTTAGTGTTCAGAATAATTTTTCTGTTGATCACAGCAAAAAATTTGCAATGATGTGTTGGGCCATATGGAAGAATAGGAATGACAAAATTTGGGAGAATGTTGCCACCTTCCCTTTGATCGTAGTGAGGAGAGCTTTAGATTACTTGAGTGATTGGGATGCAGCTAGAGTGTGTGGCTCTCATCAGTTTGGAGGTCCGAGGAGTGAAAATAATGTTGTGCAGTGGTGGTTGAATCGAATGAAGGCACTTTTAAATGCAATGTTGATGCTGCCATTTTCGATCAAGATGGAAGGTATGGGATCAGTTTATGTGTTAGGGATGATACTGGATCGTTTATTCAAGCTAAAACAATGAAATTCCCAGGTATTCCCCTACCCCAAGAAGCTGAAGCATTGGGGCTCAAACAAGCAATTATTTGGTTAAGTGAGCTTGGTTTCAATTCAATGACCATTGAGCTGGACGGCCTTCCGGTGGTGAATGGAACCAATCTTTACAATAACGAATTTGGTTTAGTTTTGGCCTCTTGTAAGTCCCTTCTTTCTGTTAATCATAGCTATAGGGTTAGCTACATTAGGAGACAAACAAATCTCGTCGCTCGTTCATTAGCGAGGGCGTCAAGATTTTATGTTGTTCCCATGTTCACGATGATTTCCCAAATTGCATTGAAACTTTTATTATAAATGAAATGCATTAAGCGTGTTTCTGGCAAAAAAAAGAAGAAGAGCAGTTCTTACATTTTCTTCTTACAACAACAACAACTAGATAATTTCTACTGGATTACATTTTCTTCTTAACACTTTAATAAGAAAAACGTTTATATTAGTGTTACTAACATTATAAGAGATAATATCACAAAGGATATTTCAGGTTTAAATCCTAAGAATATATATTTTAAACTAAATTAATATATATATATATATATATATATATATATATATATATAACATTTAAGAATGATCTCTCATAAATACTATTCCAAGTGTCATCTCATGGATTGCTTAGCATTAATGATGTTTTTTAAATTATTTTATTTTTTAATTAATTTAATGTAATAAATGTAAAGGATCCCACAATATATAAGTATGCAATTTAAATTAGAAAAGTTATTAACATAAACATGAAATAGGAAATTTATGTACTTCCTTAATCCTAATCTCAATAATTCTATTTGATATTCTCATATTCTCATTTCATGATTCTCATTTCATGGGTATTATTATTGTTCATAAAAACATTTAATTTTACAATTCTCATTCATTCTTATCGTTTAAAATGTGAGCGGTTCCCCTTAATATATACTTGGTGGCCATTAAACAATATGATTTATTTCAAACTACCATGACATCTCAGGTTGTTTAGAAGCATTTTCCTTATAATTTTGAATTGAATGTGATGGTGATATCTTGGATTATTTGTCATTTCTCTTAGTCATACCGAGTTATTTATTTCTGGTTGTAAGGATTTGTTTCTAGGTGCAAGAATTATTTGTCCTTACAAAAAAAATTGTTTAATTGTAAGTGCAAGGATACAAAATAAAATATGAGAGCGTCTTTTCATTTGTACCAAAAGGTAATAAATGCACCATATTTGAAAAATATAACTTATATTTAGTCTATGATTTTAGTAGTATGTATAGTTGTGTTTTTTCCACTTTAATTTTGAATAATTTAATTTTGTTTTATCTTCTTCCGATACTTCATAAATTTCGAATGTTCATTTTGGAATGGCAAATGATATAAAACAAATATCTCATATTTAAAGGAAAATAAATTCATAGTGAGAGTGATGGTTGCATCAACAAAGTTGCTATCTCTTGAGTGTCGAAAGGCATACATAATTGGTGATAGTAGACTTCATATTTTAGAGAAATTTATTAGTTATTTTTGCTCTTAACTGACATGGTCCAAAGGCTCGAGAACTTGGAGGCAAAAGCTTCTAGCGAAAAGCATAGCACTCAGTAATTTTTGTCTTCATTGTTTCGTGAGGTCGAAGATAAATTACATGTAAGAACAACACTTTAAGTCGTATATTAGCGTCTTCAACCCATCAATCTAATTTTGTTCTTTTCAGTTTCTATTTATTTACTTAGGCCTGTAGACTATAACTATTCTATGTTTTCTTCTGACTTACATAAACTCTTTGGCTTATATTTATGGCCGGTGAGAGCGGGAGTATGGGCCCATTTGTTACAGATTAAAAAAACAAGTGATTTTGATGTTAAATAATTTAGAGAGGAGGTCGGTGTAATTTCCCCTTATAGTAAAATACTTTTCTTTCAACTCCTTTTGGTACATTCTACAAAATTAAGATTGTTTGACTAATTTATTTTTTTTATTTTAATGAAGTCCTAATTAAATTCATTATATTTCTCTCTACAAAATTGAAATCTTTTTTATAATTTCCTAAAAAAAATTATTTTAAAACTTTTTTGTGAGTTTTTGATACATTTCTTATGAAATTTCTCATAATCATTCTTTTGTTATATTTTTTAAATATGCATCGTAAGTATGATATTTTTTAATACTAAATGAAATTAACAAATATTGAATAAGTAT
Organism: Astragalus membranaceus; assembly: GCA_039519185.1. Lineage (NCBI taxonomy): Eukaryota > Viridiplantae > Streptophyta > Magnoliopsida > Fabales > Fabaceae > Astragalus > Astragalus membranaceus. Next base: position 182,853,030 of record CM076849.1, read on the forward strand.
ATATATATATATATATATATATATATATATATATATATATATTAATTTCTAATCTTTATAGACACATTTAACCTAACACACAAATAAAAATAGAGATATCAGCGGAATGGGATGGGGACGGATAATATTTTTCCACTTCACGTCTCCACATCTTATATTATACCCCACATCCTCGCTCTCCACATTGGAGAGTTTTCCTCCCCCCATCCCCGTCCCCGCGGGACCCTATTGTTCATACAAAAATAGTAAATTATAAACTTAAATTCAGCATATTTTTGAAAATATATAAAAAACTAAAAAATATCATAAAGTTTAAAGTTATGGTAATAGGGATTATGTAATATTTTTGGTTTCTTAGCAATATTAATTTGATTTATATATATTTGTTAGAGTTTCATAATAGTTTTATTGGAAATTGAGACCCTGCGGGGTAGGGGTATAAACCCTATCCCCTTCCTACAATGCCTTCAGAGGTATTTAGTCATTTGTCCCCATCCCCATAGGTTAATAACCATCTTTAGGCCTTTAAACTGGACAATTTCCAATAGAATTTCCACGTATAAGGAGAAATTGACACCTCCAAGTATAACTACACCAAACAAATCTTATTGCATGAAAACATTAACATCTAAACATAAATTAACAAACAAAATATAATTTTTTTAACCAATTTTCAATTGGATAAGTATACCCGTGCATAGCACGGGTCAAACACTCTAATATATATATATATATATATATGTGTGTGTGTGTGTGTGTGTGTGTGTGTGTGTGTGTGTGTGTGTGTGTGTGTGTGTGATTCTCTAAAACTAATACCAAATATTTATTGATTCGACCAAAATTTTCCAATATCATAAATCAATAATATAAGTTTTTGGTTTAAAAATATTTTTCGTCTCTGCAAATATTGTTGTTTATCAAATATGCCCTTGCAAAATATTTTTTTTAAATACGTCCCTGCAAAATCAAATCGTTTTTAAAAATGCCCTTCTGTTAGTGATCCGTTAAAAAAATGCTGCGCTGGCTAATAAAGTCTGATGTGTATTTTTTTTTCATTTCTAATTTATTAGACATGAGTTGGCATGCCAAATCATCTTCTCCCTCATCTCTCCTTTCTCCATTGTTTCTTCTCTTCTCAATCACCACCATTTCCAGATCTGTTACAAAGTATAGTTATGCAACATAATCATAATTTTATTCCAAAGTATATATAATAGAATTTCAAATTGATTTATTATGGAATAAAATAAAATCAATTCCTTAATGACGCATAAAGGAAGAGAGTGGTGTATTTCAAAGTGTCAAAAAAAATAGAGAATCTCCAGAAACACAAAAATTGAGAAAACAATATTAAATTTTTAGATTGATCTCAAATTAATTGCTATCATGAATATGCGGAATTTTAGTCTTTGATTCATCTCAATTATTGTCACTCATTATTACTAGGTGCTGGTGTTTAGGAATTTTCTCCCCTAAAATTACTCAATCAATATTCATGTACATTAATTAATAGCCAGAATTATTAGCAATTTGAATTGTGAATGAGTTGCGTATATATCGATACATTTGAGGAAAAGCAATAGTACATTTGAAATTTTAGTGTGAGTGAAGAAAGCATTAAATTGTTTCTAAAAATGAAGATATCGATATTGTATAAAAGAATGGAGTATATAATATAATATTATTGTAGTATGTGTATTAAAATGATAGAGACTATATATATATAAACATGTGATGCTATGCTACAATTAAGGCTATAACTGGATGCTCAATTGATGCTCATAATGAGAGCAAGATATTCCTTCCTAGAATAATGTAGTGAGTTATAACAATCGGTATAATGCAGCAACGGAATAAGTGCAGGGATTTATTTACGGTCCCTATAATTCAGTAACATTTATTTTAATTGGTACAGCTAGCTGAATCATATTGGTCTCTAGAATGCTATATAAATGCACCCACTCGGACAGGCTAATGCCAAAGAGTTGCATTGCATCATACAATTTTTACTTCCTTTCATTCCCTCTCTCCTTGCTTCTATCTATCTCTCTCTCTCTCCATTTCTCAAAGAACCACACTAAAATGTTGATCTTTACGGAGGATGTGCCATTGCTTCAGGTCCTCCTCGTATGCGTACTTGTTTGCATCCTATTTGGCTATGTACTCGTCTATTTTTTAAAGAGGATAAAGAGGAGGAGGGCTGCTTTTGCTACAACCCAAGAGATCGAAATAGGGTAAGTGAGGCCTAAATATAAGTACTTGTTTCTCTACGTCTTCTCTTTTATTTTCTATTTATTCTTCTTTCTGCATCATCATCTCCTTTGACATATTCTTCTTTATATTTGCTTTTGCAGGACGACTGACATTGCTGTTGGTGAGGAGAAGCAGTCAGCTGTTTGAGAGTTTATTTTGAATGATATATTTGGTGTTGGAATTAAATTAGTTAGACTTTTATTTTAGTGTTATTTTAAATGTGTTTTTACTTTTTAATCCTTTATCCATTATTAGTTAAGATATATATGTAGTCTCCCGGGGACAATTTAAAGCACCAAAAATCAATGAAAGTATTTTATTTTTCTATAATGTGGTGGTGAACTACACACAACACGGTCATATATATCATGTAATCAAGCCTTTGCAGTTTTTTTGTCGAATAATTTGTTGTGTATTGTGGGCACCTGAAAGTCTGCAACTATCACTTACTTAATGAAATGCATAGGTGATTAGAAGCCAGCGGGTAATAAAATACCCATGTGATGTGCTGAAATCAGGAAAATAAATAAGAGTTTTTAAGATAACATTGTCATTTGTAGTGTTACATAGGTTCTACAAAACATGTCCTAACTCTAAACTCTAGATTAACTGTATTAATTGCTCAAACATGCAACGATAACAGACTTGAGTTAGCCACTATAGGTGATGATCAAAATTATGTTGCAGTTGCAAAATATGAAATGTGACTGAAGAAAGGAGTACATCAATAAAGACGAGATAGAGGAAGAGAAAGGAACATGTCAGAGGAGAAATGCTCAATGAGTGCCATTACATATATTACTAATCTATATGAATCAAACTACCACCACCCACCATGACAATGCAAGGTTATCAAAACTGGGCCAACCGCCTACTGAGAACCAAACCCATGTCCGATCTGAATAAACCTAAAAACTGCCTATCATAAAAACCAAACCAAAAACCAGAAAATTGGACTAAACTGGCGATCAACCGGTTTGTAACAGTTCATTAAATTTTTATTACTGACTTTACTAATCTCAGCAATCCTCTCAAACCATATTCATAGTCACTTCCCCTTCTTAGTTTGACTATTCAATGTGGGATTACTGCTAGCATAAATGTGAGGGTGGGGAAGACAGGCATGCGACCAGTTTGGGCTTCCATGGAGTTTTGGACCAAACGATGGATGTTTGGGATTACTTGATGACATTCTCATATATAGCAAAGACATTAAAGAACATAATAAGCACTTATTTGTTTTTATTACGACCAGTTTTGGACCAAACAATGGATGTTTGGGATTAATCCGTCGCTAATTCTGTCGCTAATTACTGCCACGTGTTAGCCTACGAATGAGCAATATTAGCGACGGATTTCCGTCACTACTGCCGTCGCTAATTACTGCCACGCGTTACCCTACGAATGAGCCAATTAGCGACGGATTTCCGTCTCTAATACCGTCGCTAATTGATGCCACGTGGTTGTGTCTGGTTAGCAATATTAGCGACGGAATTCCGCCACTAATTCCGTCGCTAATGACCCCTGAAATTTTTTAAAATTTTTCTGGAAAACCTGGCTTTTAATTTTTGGAAAACCTGCTTTTTAAAATCGAAATGCGAACAACCTGTCTATTGCACAAAACCCTGTCTATTATAAACACTATAATTAAGATAAATGCGAAAATCTGAATTAACAATAAAGTCGAAATCAACAATACAATCCCAAATAAAAAAAAATCCGAATCAAAATAAACAAGTTCAAACAAATCCGAATCAAAATAAACAAGTTCAAACAAATCCGAATCAAAATAAACAAAGTCCCGCATCTCTCCCAAATAACAAAGTCCTAATAGGGATTATCATCAGACCCCTCAGACTCAGACCCATTTGGATGTTTGCGGTTATAATACTTCAATATCTTCACTTGCGCACGGGTAAAATTCAAGAAGTCTTCCTGCAAGGTTGTCTGCACCTGTTCATGAGTCTGCAACCGCTGCTCCTGATCCTGAATGACCTGTGCCTGAGCCTGCACCTGCTGCCTAAGTTGCGCGGTCTCGTCAGCTGTAGCAGGAGGAGGAGGAGGAGGAGGAGGAGGAGGAGGTCCACTGCCAGAAGGCCCACTAGTGTCGAAGTGATCAACCCCAGAGTCCAATAACGGCGCCAAGGGCCCCGAACCATACAGGCGACCCTTATTCGGCCCGCCTACCGCCATCTTCCAATTGCGGTTCGCCAGAGCTATGATCTCAGGGGGAAGTGGACCAAGTGAGCCAGGGTTCCAGGTCCCCTGAGTCGGCTCAACCATTGTCTCACTAACATCCTCCTGTTTTCCATAACCAGATAACATAGCATAATTAGCGTTCCATTTTAAGAAAACAAAATTATTTAATACAAAACAAGTTGTATATACCTGAGTTTTCCTAGAGCGCTCATCAACATACTCCGTAGTACCCTTCCTCAAATGTGTTGCCCTGTGAAGCTCAGGAATAGTGATATCGCGTCCAGCCTTCTTACTCTGTAATAATGAAACACAATTTTAATTATTGCTAAATAAACTAAAATAACACATATTTAAAATAATTTACCAATCTGACAGCATGCTGAGCCTGGTTGACGGAGCCGCAACAGTGAAGCGAGCCACCCTTTTCAGAATTTCTATTCTGCTTGGCCTTTTCAGCTTTTTCTTTGTAGCTCTCAGTAGCCCAAAGTTCCTTGTAGGCATTCCAAACACGGTCAGGGATGTATTTTGGCTGCTTATCTTTACAACGCAGTTTGTAAAGCAAATCCGACAATTGCTTGCCCATTCTTTTGAAAAAAGCTTCTGCACAGCTACATCATGTTCCGGCAGCCACGTCAACTTAGACTGTATTAAGCAAAACAAAAATATGTATTATTATATATAACATAAAAAAATTAAAATTAACAATATATGTAATTACATAATTAACTAACAATTACCTTAAACAAATCCAAAAGTTTTCCCCTTTCCTCATCATTGACTTTTGTCCACTTTTCATGATAAGTTTTAAAATACATTTTCTGAATGACATATGTGATATGCGATGAAGCGGCCTTCGCAGGAAGCAACCTGCATAACAAAACATATATATCAAACAATAAAACACACACACATGTATATATATATATATATATATATATATATATATATATAAGTCATTGCATAATTAATTTAAACTAAAAAATTCAAACAATACTTACGCGTTACCATAGGGATAGATGACTTTGCGTTTGATACCATCATTGCCGACAACTACCTGCACATCCTCTTCATCAGTCGATGAATCTGAATCAGTAACACCAACATGGGGCTCATCAGTATACGCATCACCATGGGGCTCAGCTGGTGTAGGCATCGATAACCCTGGTGTAGGCATATACCCAGGTGGTATAGGCGTATACCCTGGTGTATGCAACCCTGGTGTAGGCATATACCCCCCTGGTGTAGGCATATACCCAACTGGTGGAGACGTAGGCTGAACCACCGGTGGGGCAATTGGAGAGGTGGTCTGAGGCGTTGCAATAAATGAGTTATTCCCAATATTAACTAATGTCACCTCACGTTGTCTACGACGATGATGCCTCTTCCCATGTCTCGATGGGTCCGAACTTTCTCCTGGATGCATATCTATGAACAATAACAAGACTCTAATAATAATGATAACAAGAACAATAATATAATCACGATAATTTCATCATTAATGTAATAATGATAACAACATTAATACTAATATAACGACGATAATTAGAACATTAATGTAATAATGATAACAACATTAATACTAATAAGACTACTCTAAATATTCATATTCTTCGTCTTCTTCATCTTCAGTATATTCTTCCTCCTCTTCATCTCTAGTCTCTTCTTCCTCTTCAGTCACTTCTGGTACTGGTTCACATGGTTCAACTTCTTCAACGGAGAGTCGATCATCACGTAAGGTATCAATTGGTTCAACTTCAAGTACCTCATTAACTCCCGACATTTCATCCACTTGATAAGGAACCTCATCCTCCGCATCAGTTGCTTCAATGCGACCCCGTGGTTTTGTCTTAATTGCAACACACCAGCCCCTCTTAGTTGATGGATATGAAACATAATACACCTGTCTCACATTTTCTGGCATGATAAACGGGTCATAAAGTTTATACCTTCTATCCATTCGAATGTCCACGGTATTGCATTTTGGATTCAATTTCGTTCCTCTAACCGATGGATCAAACCAACTACAATAAAATAAAACTATTCTCTTTTGATAGTCCAAATATGGGTATTCAAGTTCATATATTTGTTGGATCACACCATAGTAGTCACCTTGACCTCCTTCTGTTTCCCCTTTAACATATACACCACTATTAATTGTTTGTTTTCCCTCACTCCATGATTGTGTGTCAAATTTGTAACTGTTAACGAGGTACGTGTGCCACTCAGTCACCTCACGAAAAGGACCATCGGCTAAGTTCCTCAAGTGTCGGATTAAGGGAGTTGGTTCGGCTTCATAAACCTAAGTAATCACATATGAAAAAAATATGTCATGTCTCATAGTATAATCTACTTTAAACGTTTGACATTAAAACATTAATTTTATTTACTTACTCTAGCAGTAAACCATGATGGAAAACTTTCATGTATACGAACAGAAGATTCTTCAGCGCATATTCCCTCACTTCGTAAGAATGCACTGAATTGAATTGATCAAGACATGATTTAGCTTCATACTTTAATGGTGTATACAGATTAAAAATTGAATTGAAGCATACTTACTCAAGATATGGTTTAACTTCGGTGCAATTGATCAAGACATGAACATGTGCTGATTCATACTCTTTATCCGATAACCAGTTGGTCGACTTCTTTCCCGAGGGGCGACCAGGTTTGGTAAACACAGATAAAGTGAGTGCGTGTCTTTCTTCTTCAACCTCCATTTCGTTTCTATTATTTCTTGACAACATAAAGTTGTTGAAATAATGAGAACAAAAATAAATTGTTTCACGGTGTAAGTATGCTGCGCAGATCGATCCTTCAACTCTAGCTTTATTCTTCACAGATCGTTTATAATCACCCATTAATCTATATATGAAAGAAGAACGCTTGATTAAACAAATAGTCATACTAAAGGCCACTGTAATTAAAATGCGAAAATAGACAATTACCTCTCAAATGGATACATCCACCTATAGTGAACTGGCCCACCAAGTCTTGCTTCATATGGAAGGTGAACCGGGAGATGCTCCATGGAATCAAAGAAACCAGGAGGAAGTATTCTCTCCAACTTACAGATAATGAAAGCAATATTCTGCTCCATCTTAATAAGATCATCCTTTCTCATTGTTGAAGAGCACATATTCTTAAAAAATTGACTCACTTCAGTAAGTGGTTCCAAAACACTCTTTGGTAATGAACCAAAAGCAATGGGAAGCAAACACTCCATGAATACATGGCAATCATGACTTTTCATCCCATACATCTTCCCAGTGTTCACATCCGCACATCTTGCAAGGTTAGAAGAATAACCATCTGGCATCCTCAATCCCTTCAACCATCGACAAACATCAATTGCTTCTTCGGGTGTTAGACAATAATTAGCTTTAGGTTTTAACATCTTGCCATTAGTCATTTGCACCAAATTCAAATTGGATCGATGTTTGCTACAGTAAAGAGCAGAATCCATTCTAGCTTTATTATTGTCTTTGGTTCTATCTTTCACATTCATCACAGTGTAAAATATGTTGTCAAAGAAATTCTTCTCGATGTGCATAACATCAAGATTGTGTCTCAATTGATTATCTTTCCAATATGGGAGATTCCAAAATATGCTTCTTTTTGTCCAGTTATGCAGTCGTCCATAACCGTTCAATCGGGAGAGCTCACCTACCTCTGTGGCTTGTGGCAAATCGATAACTCTCATCCAGATTTCACCTGATGTCAACAAAGGCGGTGGTCTATCTCTTTCGACTACCCCATCCTTGAAGGCCTTCTTGTTCTTTCTAAATTCATGACCCGACGGTAAGAATCTACGATGCAAATCAAACCAAGAACTCTTCCCCCCGTATTTCAACGTAAACGCTTTTGTGTGTTCCATGCAGTGGGGACATGCCAATCTACCGTGAGTCCCCCAACCAGACAACATACCATAAGCAGGGAAGTCATTTATTGTCCACATCAATGACGCTCTCATCATAAAATTATTTTTTTGTGCTGCATCATATGTCAAAACACCACCCCACAATCTCTTGAGATCATCAATTAGGGGTTCCAAAAAGATATCAATGTTAGCTTTTGGATTGGTTGGACCAGGTATCATACAAGTCAAAAACATATAAGGTTTAGTCATGCACATCTCAGGAGGAAGATTGTAAGGGGTAACAATGACTGGCCAACAGGAATAGGGCGACGCTGATGCTTGGATATATGGAGTAAATCCATCAGAGCACAAGCCAAGTCGAACATTTCGTGGGTCTGAGGCAAAATCTGAATGCACTTGATCAAAGTGTTTCCACGCTTCACCGTCAGATGGGTGGCGTAAAATGTCTGAGGTACGCCTATTCTCATAATGCCACGTCATTTTCTTCGCAATTTCAGCCGATGCAAACATTCTTTGCAACCTTGGAATTATAGACAAATAGAACATCGACTTTACAGGGATGGGTTTATAATTACGTTTTCCCCCTTTACGAACATGATACCTTGGCTTTCCACAGAATTTACATTCCAGTAGTGCACCATCGTTTTTACCAAATTCGTTATTGTAAAACAACATGTGCCCATCCACACAACAATCAATCTTCTTACATTCCAATCCCAGTTTCGAAACTAACATCTTTGCTTCATAATAATTTTTTGGCAAATTGTAACACCCTGGTATTTTAGTTTGTTAAAAACACCCAAGTGCACATTAAACATACATCAGAGATAATATTTCCTGCTCAGACACTGAATACCACTATAAAATTTTTGCTGAAATATAACATAACAGTCTTATACACACTTAAGACCATACGGTTCTCAGACCGTAAACTGTCAGCAACCGTGGTAGTCAGGATCATACAAGAAAGCGGAATGAAAGATAAACATGACACTAATGCCATAGTGTTGTGATACATGGACAACAGAAGGAAAATAAACTAAAACATAAAGCTAAGTCATTATCCATTTCCCGGGGCCACCTACTCGTGCCTCTGAGGTTTCTTCTGTCCCTGTTTATCTGTAAAACAACAACATTTAAACAGTGAGATACAATCTCAGTGAGTTCTACCGAGACCCCTACTAACACTCTCGGTACTATTTTAAAACATTTTTTTTTAACTCAACACGACACCGACTGCGTAACCGCTACTCTCGATGAACCGCATTATTTTACACATAGCATTCCACCGACTGCGTAACCGCTACTCCCGGGGAATCTGCTATAACTCAGTACGACACCGACTGCATAACCGCTACTCCCGGTGAACCGCACAACCAGTAATTTAACATAACACCGACTGCGTAACCGCTACTCCCGGTGAACCCCCCTACCAATAGTACATTCTCCTATTGGCATGGAGCCTAGGGTAAGGGATCATGACTGCCCTGCCTAGTATGTTACACATGGGTCGTCACCCAACTCGATACATATACAAACATATATTTATAATCATATGAACCCATAGTCCATTTACATTATGCTTTACCACGTAGGACTCATAGTCCACTTTGTTATCAATAAAACATATCCGCACCCGTATGCTATTATTCGGTTTTTCGAAACGATTTGGATATCAAAAGTATTTTGTAAAAACCTTTTTGAGACATACCCAAAATCATGGCATTTTAAGCCTAATATCATTTTAGAAGGGTTAGGAAGAGATTAGGAAAGGATTGGGATTGAAACGGAATCATTTCGGACACTTTGAAAATTTTGGGCAGAACTAGGCGCACGGGTCGTGCCCCTGGACGCACGGGTCGTGTGCCCTGTTAGCCATTTTTGAACACGGAAACAGAACCAGGCGCACGGGTCGTGCCCCTGGACGCACGGATCGTGCGCATTTGACAGCATTCCAAAAATGGCCTGTTTTAAAAAAATTTGCTTTCCGATTAATCCGAAACTCGCCCCGATCGATTCCTAACTCAAAAACAGACAGTACCAAACAGTATACCAGTCCAATCAATATCAAACAATCAAGCAATTCAATCAACAACTCAACGATTACGAATTTCATTAAAACGCGATATATTTCAAAATAACGTTTTCGACTCAAAATCTTTCAACACCAAGTCACACAATTCATTTCAAAACGGAATAAGCCTAAACGTGAGTAAAACTCACCCTTGAAGCGAGAGTCGTTGCCGAAATCACCGAGATGTCAAAATCACCGGATCGAACCCAAACAACACCGAACCGCTCCTAACTTCGTTCCGAGCTTCCAATCGCGTTCAATCCGCTCCTAGCTTCGATCTTAAACATAACCCAATCACCAACACAACCTATTAATCCTTGATTTCAACAATTTTCCAATAAAACCCTTTAAATTTCGAAATCAAAAAGGAAGAGGAAAAATGGAGAGAAATCTTACCCAATTCTTGGGTTATGATGAGGGAGGAAAAATGATGAAAGTGATGAATTTTGGAGGGTTGGGCTTCACTCCTCTTCTTCCTTTCTCTTCTTCTTTCTCCTTCTTCTTTCTCTTTTCCTTCTCTTCTTTTCTTCCTCTGTTTCTCTTCTCTCTCTCGTGGACCTTTCTTTCTTCTTATTCTTTCACACTCACACACACATATATATTTATTAATATATAAGTGGTAACGTGGCCAATTACCATATTGATCTAAATCTCTTATTTCGATTTCAAAACTTCTTTGATCCGTATTATCCGGTTAACGATCTAATGCCATCCAATAAATAATTTTAGTACTCAATAAATTTACCAGTCAAGTACTAAGTTATTCCTATTGGGTCAACATCCAAATAATTCGCCTAATTATTTTGAGGATGTTACATTCTCCCCCACTTAAAAGAATTTTGTCCTCAAAATTAAACACAACGTACCTCAAGAAAACAAATACGGATACTGAGTCCGCATATCGTCCTCCAACTCCCAAGTAGCTTCCTCGACGGAAAAACCATCCCAAACCACCTTGACAATGGGAATTAACTTCGTCCGTAGCGTCCTCTCGCCATGTTCCATGATGTAATTTGGGTGAGGTTGGAAAGACAAGTCCGGTCGAAGGTCAATCATTTCAAAATCTAACGGTTGACTTGGATCGGGAATGTACTTCCGCAACTGAAATACATGGAATACATCATGCAAATTTGACAATGGGGGAGGCAAGGCAATGCGGTATGCAAGAGGCCCAACTCGCTCGATAATTTGGAAGGGTCCAATATACCGAGGACTGAGTTTCTTCACCCGTAATGCCCTACCTGTGCCAATTGTTGGTGATAATCTCAAAAACACATGATCACCCGTCTCAAACTCTAACGGCCTTCTCCTTTTGTCGGCATAACTCTTTTGCCTACTCTGTGCAGCTTTCATTCTTTCTCTGATCTGGAGGATATTTTCTGTGGTGTCCTGAATCATCTCAGATCCTAACAATCGGTTCTCACCGACTTCCCACCAACACAATGGAGTTCTACATTTCCTACCATACAACGCTTCAAAAGGTTCCATTCCGATACTGGAATGATAACTGTTGTTGTAAGAGAATTCCACCAATGGAAGATGATCCTCCCATTTCTTCCCATTATCAAGTACTGAAGCCCTAAGCATATCCTCTAATGTCTGGATAGTTCTCTCGGTCTGACCATCTGTCTGCGGGTGATAAGCGGTACTAAGAAGTACTTTAGTCCCCAATGCTTCATTCAGAGCTTTCCAAAATCGAGAAGTGAACTTCGGATCTCGATCCGATACAATACTGGCAGGAATCCCATGTAACCTCACTATGTTCTTCAGATACACTTCTGCTAATTTGGATACCTTATTGCTCGAACGAACTGGAATAAAATGAGCTGATTTAGTTAACCGATCCACAACTACCCAAATGGAGTCGTTACCAGCTTGAGACCTTGGCAATGCCATTACAAAATCCATAGAAATGTCTTCCCACTTCCATACTGGCACGTCTAGCGACCGTAACAGACCAGCAGGCTTCTGATGTTCTATCTTAACTCTTTGGCAAGTTAAGCATTGAGATACGAATTCAGCAATCTCTAACTTCATTCCATGCCACCAATACATCTGCTTTAAATCTCTATACATCTTGGTGGATCCAGGATGTACGGAAAACAAACTTCGGTGTGCTTCCTCTAGCACTTGCTTTTTAATATCTTCATTATCGGGCACACAGATTCTGCCGTTGAAACAAATCACTCCATCACTATCTTCGGTAAAGTCTGGCAACACTTTTTGTGATTGTAGCTTCACATCAATATCCTGCGCTAAGCGAATTGAATCCCTTAATGAACTGGAGATCCTCATATGGCTCAACACTAACCGGCTCTTCATTGATCTTGCATTCAAATTTAAGTCCCTAAAGGATTCCAACAATTTCATTTCATGCATCATAAACTCTGCTATGTGAATGGATTTCCTACTTAGTGCATCAGCTACAACATTAGCCTTTCCCGGATGATACTTCAATTCGAAGTCATAATCCTTCAGAAATTCCACCCACCTTCTCTGCCTGTTATTCAACTCCTTTTGGTCAAACAAATATTTCAAGCTTTTGTGATCACTAAAAACTTCGAAACGAGACCTATAAAGGTAATGTCTCCAAATCTTCAGTGCGTACACAATAGCTGCCAACTCCAAATCATGAGTCGGATAATTCTCTTTATGAGTCTTCAACTGTCTGGAGGCATAGGCTACAACTTGTTGGTTCTGCATGAGAACACATCCCAAGCCCCTCCCCGAAGCATCGCTGAAAATTTGAAAATCCAAAGACGGATCTGGAAGAATTAGGATTGGAGCAGAAGTCAACCTAACCTTCAACTCTTGAAAACATTCATCACAATCGGTATCCCATATAAACGGTTGGGCCTTACGAGTTAACCGAGTAAGCGGAAGAACCAATTGTGAAAAACCTTGAATAAACCTCCTGTAGTAACCAGCTAGCCCCAAGAGACTCCTTATTTCAATGACAGATGTTGGTCGTTCCCAGTTCAACACCGCTTCTACTTTAGCGGGATCCACCGCAACTCCCGATTGGGAAATCACGTGCCCCAAAAACTTCACTTCCGGCATCCAGAAGTCACACTTCGACGGCTTGGCATACAATTTCTTTTCTCGGAGTACGTTCAGAACAATGCGGAGATGTTGAACATGATCCTCAATGGTCTTAGAGTACACCAAGATATCATCAATGAAGACTACAACAAACTGATCCAGGTATGTGTGGAAAACTCGGTTCATGTAATCCATGAATACTGCCGGAGCATTAGTCAAACCGAAGGGCATCACTACGAACTCGTAATGTCCATACCTCGTACGGAAAGCTGTCTTCGGAATATCTAAGGCTCTCACCTTTATTTGATGATAGCCCGACCTCAGATCAATTTTTGAAAATACCACGGCACCTCGAAGTTGGTCAAGCAAATCGTCTATCCTTGGCAATGGATATTTGTTCTTAATTGTCACCTTGTTGAGTTGACGGTAGTCAATACACAATCTCATGCTTCCGTCTTTCTTCTTAACTAGCAACACCGGAGCACCCCATGGAGAGGCACTCGGTCGGATGAACCTCTTTGATATTAATTCTTCAAGTTGGGACTTTAATTCCTTTAATTCCAAAGGAGACATTCTATAAGGAGCAATAGATATTGATCCCGCACCAGGAATCAATTCTATTGAGAATTCTACCTCTCTGTCAGGAGGTAGGGATGAAACTTCTTCTGGAAAGACATCTAGAAATTCATTTACCACTTGCACAGATGACAAGTCTAAACCCGTTTCAGTAGATGCAGACAACATAATAAGAATAGCTTCCGCACCTTGGAATAATGACTGGCTTGCTTCGGTGTAAGAGATCGTTGCTTCAGAATCTGTCTGTGTCAACCCTACGGATTCGGAGGCGAAGCTAATAGTTCGATCGGCACAGTTGATTGTTACATGATTTTCAGCCATCCAATTCATACCCAGAACAATGTCCATGCTTCTCATAGGCAAGCAAATAAATTTCACAACAAACTGTCTGTCGCCTATGACAAGTAGGCAATTTTCACATAATGATTGGGTCTGGACACGACCCTTGGCAGCAGTTAAAATAGTTATCGGTTCGGATAGCTCAGACAATGCTAGTAGGGGTGTTCAGTGGTTCGGGCAAATCCAAACCAACCCACAATCCAATCCAAACCGATATATTTGGTTCGGATATTTTTTGTGTTCGGGTGAAAATCGAACAAATCCAAACCAATCCGAAGTTGTTTGGATCGGGCAACGGATTTTAAAAATCAAATCCGCGAACCCGAACCAACCCATATTAGGTCATAACAATTTTGTAATTTTAGATGTACACGATTTTATTTGCTTAGAATTTTTACCTTAATAATGTATGATTAAGTTTTAAAATTCTAATACTATGAATGAGAAGACTATTAGTGGATTTGAGTTTGATTTCGTTTGATTTTCAAATTTTTTAGCTATTTAAAGTGTTGGAATATCATAAAAAGTGTTGTTTTTTATATTTTAGAAAATTAATATTTTAGTGAATGACCCGTGAGCCCAATCCAAACCAACCCGTCCAATATCGGTTCGGTTTGGTTCGGATTTTGGAGAAAAAAATGTAAAATCCGAACCAACCCAAACCGAATAATTATAATTGGTTTGGGCAACGGATTTGGTCAAATCCGATCCAAACCGACCCGCGAACACCCCTAAATGCTAGTCCCAACCGATCCACACATGCTTGTGAGATAAAACAGTGAGTGGCACCGGAATCATATAAAATATTGACTGAATTATTAAAAAGAGATCCCGTACCCCTCAGAAGATTGTCAGTAGGTGTGATGGTCCGAGCATCCAAAGTGTTGATCCGTCCCTGACCAGGAGCATTCGGTGCTCTTTGGATGTTCCTCTTTGCTGGGCACTCATTTGCATAGTGGCCCTCCTCATTACAATGATAGCACCGAGTATGTCTTAGTTGACACTCACCTCGGTGATGTCTTCCGCACTTATGACAATTTTTAAACCTCGTTTGGTCGGTCGTTTGCACCTGCTTCCCTTTATAATTGCCACTCTTGCCTGAGTCATGCTTGGGACCTATCTGAGAACTAGATGACCCAGTGTTCCTCTTACTCTGATGGAACGCCTTCCTACTTGCATACAATCTTGCCAAATCACTTTCGGCAATATAAGCTTGTTGAACCATGGCTGCATAATTGGTCCTCGGAAAAGAACTTAGACTTTGAGCAATATCCTCTCTCAACCCATATTTATACCTGTCAGTTTTCCATCGGTCATTGGGGGCATATCCAGCTAAACCGAAGAATTGATGCTAAACCGAAGAATTGATACAACTCTTCAAATTTAGCCGTGTATTGGCCCACGGTCAAGCCTCCTTGTGTGAGAGCTAAGAACTCATTTTATTTATCAAACCTCATAGCCGTGGGAAAGAATTGTTCCAAAAATGATGTTCGGAAATTTTCCCAAGTCTGGGGAGTTTCCATTGTCTCCATCATGGCCCTAGTATTTGTCCACCAGTTATTGGCCTCTCCCTTCAACATATGGGATGCCAACCTCAACTTATCTTCATCGGTCACTTGCATTGTTAGAAAGATCTTTTCAATGTCATCTAGCCAATGTTGTGCCCTCATGACATCCGGCCCACCTCTGAACTCGGAGGGTTTCATTTTCAGGAATTCTGTAAAAATTCTCCTTGGGTTCACCTGTGGCTCTTGTGCTTGAGGCTGCTGAGCATTTTGCTGTTGGATCTGTTGCTGCTGATGCATAAGCATCATGTCTTGCATCATTTTCTGTTGGTTCTCAATGACGTTCTGCATCCACTCAAAATTTGGATCAACAGGAGGAGGAACGCCCCTACCTCTTCTTGCCATGATTCTGCGAAATATGCACAAAGTATTAAGTTGATCAAGCTCAATGTCTAATAGCATACTAACAAAATCACGACTGGAGAAAGCAAAGACCCTAAAAGCTAAGTCCGACTAGGTCGAACCGCTCTGATACCAACTGTAACACCCCGGTATTTTAGTTTGTTAAAAACACCCAAGTGCACATTAAACATACATCAGAGATAATATTTCCTGCTCAGACACTAAATACCACTATAAAATTTTTGCTGAAATATAACATAACAGTCTTATACACACTTAAGACCATACGGTTCTCAGACCGTAAACTGTCAGCAACCGTGGTAGTCAGGATCATACAAGAAAGCGGAATGAAAGATAAACATGACACTAATGCCATAGTGTTGTGATACATGGACAACAGAAGGAAAATAAACTAAAACATAAAGCCAAGTCATTATCCATTTCCCGGTGCCACCTACTCGTGCCTCTGAGGTTTCTTCTGTCCCTGTTTATCTGTAAAACAACAACATTTAAACAGTGAGATACAATCTCAGTGAGTTCTACCGAGACCCCTACTAACACTCTCGGTACTATTTTAAAACATTTTTTTAACTCAACACGGCACCGACTGCGTTACCGCTACACTCGATGAACCGCATTATTTTACACATAGCATTCCACCGACTGCGTAACCGCTACTCCCGGGGAATCTGCTATAACTCAGTACGACACCGACTGCGTAACTGCTACTCCCGGTGAACCGCACAACCAGTAATTTAACATAACACCGACTGCGTAACCGCTACTCCCGGTGAACCCCCCTACCAATAGTACATTCTCCTATTGGCATGGAGCCTAGGGTAAGGGATCATGACTGCCCTGCCTAGTATGTTACACATGGGTCGTCACCCAACTCGATACATATACAAACATATATCTATAATCATATGAACCCATAGTCCATTTACATTATGCTTTACCACGTAGGACTCATAGTCCACTTTGTTATCAATAAAACATATCCGCACCCGTATGCTATTATTCGGTTTTTCGAAACGATTTGGATATCAAAAGTATTTTGTAAAAACCTTTTTGAGACATACCCAAAATCATGGCATTTTAAGCCTAATATCATTTTAGAAGGGTTAGGAAGAGATTAGGAAAGGATTGGGATTGAAACGGAATCATTTCGGACACTTTGAAAATTTTGGGCAGAACTAGGCGCACGGGTCGTGCCCCTGGACGCACGGGTCGTGTGCCCTGTTAGCCATTTTTGAACACAGAAACAGAACCAGGCGCACGGGTCGTGCCCCTGGACGCACGGATCGTGCGCATTTGACAGCATTCCAAAAATGGCCTGTTTTAAGAAAATTTGCTTTCCGATTAATCCGAAACTCGCCCCGATCGATTCCTAACTCAAAAACAGACAGTACCAAACAGTATACCAGTCCAATCAATATCAAACAATCAAGCAATTCAATCAACAACTCAACGATTACGAATTTCATTAAAACGCGATATATTTCAAAATAACGTTTTCGACTCAAAATCTTTGTGAGTAAAACTCACCCTTGAAGCGAGAGTCGTTGCCGAAATCACCGAGATGTCAAAATCACCGGATCGAACCCAAACAACACCGAACCGCTCCTAACTTCGTTCCGAGCTTCCAATCGCGTTCAATCCGCTCCTAGATTCGATCTTAAACATAACCCAATCACCAACACAACCTATTAATCCTTGATTTCAACAATTTTCCAATAAAACCCTTTAAATTTCGAAATCAAAAAGGAAGAGGAAAAATGGAGGGAAATCTTACCCAATTCTTGGGTTATGATGAGGGAGGAAAAATGATGAAAGTGATGAATTTTGGAGGGTTGGGCTTCACTCCTCTTCTTCCTTTCTCTTCTTCTTTCTCCTTCTTCTTTCTCTTTTCCTTCTCTTCTTTTCTTCCTCTGTTTCTCTTCTCTCTCTCGTGGACCTTTCTTTCTTCTTATTCTTTCACACTCACACACATATATATATATTTATTAATATATAAGTGGTAACGTGGCCAATTACCATATTGATCTAAATCTCTTATTTCGATTTCAAAACTTCCTTGATCCGTATTATCCGGTTAACGATCTAATGCCATCCAATAAATAATTTTAGTACTCAATAAATTTACCACTCAAGTACTAAATTATTCCTATTGGGTCAACATCCAAATAATTCGCCTAATTATTTTGAGGATGTTACACAAATTATCCTTATTAGGTGTCGCATCGATCATCATTTTAGTCACATAATCTAAACCCAACTCAGAAATATTACTCATGGACTTGAGAGCTAAAAGCATCACAGAAATAGATAATTTTGACTCTGGCGAGCCTTCAAACAACGGTTTGTTTGACTCCCTTAACAAATTATAGAATCTCTGTGCTTCTTCATTTGGAAGTTCATCATGATCGTCATACTGAGGTTCATCAAATGGCACATTCACCCTGAGACCATCACAAATCATGTTTTCCATCGACTCAAATTGTTCATTAGATGGAACAACACCACCAGAATTACTTGAAGCCCCTACGTGAAAATTCGGAAGTACTTCTCCATGATCCACCCAAATCCAATAATTAGGCATAAACCCAAGACGATACAAGTGCTCCCTGACTTCATCATCAGTACTAATAGGTACACCCTTGCATTTAAGGCATGGACATCTAATCCCCCTTCCTCTTTAGTTAAATCATGTTGTACCCCCGGTATTTTTATTTGGTAAAAACACCCAAGTGCACATTAAACATACATCAGAGATAATATTTCCTGTTCAGACACTGAATACCATTATAAATTTTTCGCTGAATAAAACAAAACAGTCTTTTATACAAACAAGACTATACGGTACTCAGACCATAACCTGTCAGCAACTATGGTATTTAGCATCATACAAGAAAGCGGAAGAAAACCTAAAACTGGGGACACCATGTTGTTATACATAGACAGCCAAAAAGGGAAATAAAAATAACTTAAGCATAAACGCTAAGTCATCAGTAGTCGCCCGAGCCCAACCTACTCGTGTCTCTTGGATTTCTGTTGCCCCTGTGTCTCTGTAAAACAACAACATATAAACAGTGAGATACAATCTCAGTGAGTTCTACCGTAACCCCTACTAGCTCTCTCGGTACTAGTTTAAAACATTTTTAATCTCAACACGGCACCGACTGCGTAACCGCTACTCCCGATGAACCGCATTATTTTACACATAGCATTCCACCGACTGCGTAACCGCTACTCCCGGGGAATTTGCTATAACTTAGTACGACACCGACTGCGTAACCGCTACTCCCGGTGAACCGTACTACAATTAATTTAACATAACACCGACTGCGTAACCGCTACTCCCGGTGAACCCCCCTACCAATAGTACATTCTCCCATTGGCATGGAGCCTAGGGTAAGGGATCATGACTGCCCTGCCTAGTATGTTACACATGGGTCGTCACCCAACTCGATACCTATACACACACATGTCTGTAATCATATGAACTCAGGGTCCATCACCTCAAATAACCAGTTGAACAATTAACCCACGCTTTTATAAAATCAAGTTCACACTCGCACTCTAATTTACCTCTTTTCGACACAATTTTCAACTTCGAAAACAGTTTATTTTGCCTTAAAACTAGAATATTCAGTTAGGCCTCTGAATAAGCTTTTCAACGCATCTTAGAACACCTCAATCGGGTTCCCGGATCAAAAGATATCGCGAAAACAAAATCAGTGAAAAACTGTTGAAAATCTGCAAAACGTCGCGACGCGAACTGCTACCGTCGCGACGCGAAAAACGACAGAAACATTTTGCGTGACAAAACTGCACTTGGTCGCGACGCGATGCCCTGCGGGTCGCGACGCGATGGGGGTCTGTCTGGTGCAGATTTTGCGATTTTCGCGAAATCCGCTATTCCGCTCAATTCCGATTTCAGTTCCGATCGAAAACAGATCCAACAACCAGTATAATGAATCCAATACAAACCACACAATCAATCAATCCAATCCAAAACATAATTTAAACGGATTTTTATTCAAAGCGCTATTTTTCGAATAACGGTTTTGACTCAGAATTTCTCGAAACCAATCAACACACAAATTATACCAAAACAGAATAAACCTAAGCGTGAGTAAAACTCACCCTTGAAGCGAGAGTCGTTGCCGAGCCGAAATCACCGAGACACGAAAAATCCCCAATCGAACCCTAGGATCTCCAATCCGCTCCAAACTTCGAATTTAGCTTCAATCCGCTTACAACTGTTGCTGGGCTTACTGCTAGACATGATTCAACCATCAAAATCAACTCAAACTCGGTTCACTATTCATCATCCCTCTCAATTCCGAAATCAAGAGAAAAGGGGAGAAATAAGGGTATGAGCTTACCTAGCTTGAGGAAATGGAAGGTGAAACAAGGATGATGATGAGGATGGAACTTTGGGATGATGGGTGATGATCTTCTTCTCCTTCCTTTCTCTTCTCCTTTCTTCTTCTTCTTTCTCTCTTTTTCTTTCTCTTTTCTTTCTCTCTTTTCTCTTCTTTTCTTCTTCTGCTTCACGTTTCTTTCCTTCTTTTCTTTATTTCAACACACACACACACACATAATTAATTAATAATTAAGTGGTAGCGTGGTCCAATTACCATATTGATCTTGATCCCTTATTACAAATCCAAAACGCCCTAGATCCGTATTATTCGGTTAACGATCCTGTGACAGCCAATATATAATTTTAGCACTCAATAATTTTACCAATTAAGTACCAATTTACTTCAATTGGGTTAACATCCAAATAATTCGATTAATTATTTTGAGGATGTTACACATGTTGCCATGCTACCCTAATAAATTCTTCAACCCCATTTACAAAAGTTTCCTTTAAAAACGCTCTTCCCGGATATAACCGATCATACACCCAACCACGATTCAATTGACTCCAATTCATCTACACGCATTTAAAAAAATGTTTTACATTCTCATAACATTCCCAATATAAAACCAATAAAACCTCACCCTTTTCCATCAACAACACACAATAACAACATCAAATAGTCATCTAACCTAGGGTTCATCAAACATCAAAACAACAATTTAACATCTCAAACGACATACACATTACCATTACACATTTTTCAATTAACAACATACACATTTCAAAATTAACATACACTATCTCCAACAACATACACATTTCATACACTTACAATTACACTATCTCAAACACATACACTATTCAATTACATTTTTCAATTTCAATTCAATTCCAATTACTTCATTCAATTACAACTTTCTAATTAACAACAACAACAATTTTATTCTACCATTCTAAACACTATCTTAAACACATACATAAACCTTTCAAATTTCACAATCATAAATACTAATCTTAATATTTCTAACAATAAAATTTTATCCTATAACAACGGAACAAAAAATCAATTCGAAAATAAAAAATAAAAAAAACTAACCGTGACCGTGACTGTGGTGGCTGTCCGGTGCGGTGGTTGTCCGGTGAGGTGGTTGTCCGGTGACTTGCGAAATAGTGGTCCGGTGACTGTGTGAAATAGAGAGGCGGAAACAAAATTAGTGAAAAATAGAGAGAAAATTCGTGGAGACAGAAAAGAAACAAACCTTGGCAAAGTGGATGGTGGTGGTGCGGTGGCGTGAACGGTGGTGGTGCGGTGGCGGTGGCGTGGATGGTGGCGATGGCGTGGACGGTGGACGGTTCGGAGAGGGTGAGTCTGGGAGAAAGAATGGAGAAGAGGAAAGAATGGAGAGAAAAGGGGGCGGTGCGGCGTGGCCGGGGGACGGAGAGGAAGAGGGAGACGATTCGGTGGACGGTGGCGTGGAGACAGAAAGAGTGGAGAAGAGGAAAGAAAGAGAGAAAAGGGGGAGGGATCCGGCTTTAAAAAAATTTTAACACGTAGCGACGGAATTAGCGACGGAAATCCGTCGCTAACTTTGGCCCACGTGTCAAATAAAAATGTAACGGACAGTGGCACAATTTTCAAAGCTTAGCGACGGATTATTAGCGACGGAATTCCGTCGCTAAGCCTTGAGAATTGTGCCACGCGTCAATTAAACTGAAACGGTCAGTTGCGCAATTTACTATGATTAGCGACGGATTATTAGCGACGGATTTCCGTCGCTAATAAAATTCAAATTTTTCGTTTCTGCGCGCCTTGTCCAATCCGTCGCTAAATAAGCAGAATTCCGTCGCTAACTTTATAAAACCCGGTCCGTGGCTAATATTGTAAAATTCCGTCGCTAATGTTTTTATTTGCGACGGAATTTCGATCCGTCGCTAAAATCCGTCGCTAATCACTAGTTTTTTTGTAGTAAGCAAAAAGCCGAGATTGCAAAAGAAAAAATTGACTACCTAGGCTTAATTATAGATAAAGGAGTAATAGAACTCTAGTCACATATTTCTGAAAAAATAATAGAATTTTCAGATCAACTAGAAAATATTAAGCAAGTTCAATCCTTTTTAGGACATATTAATTATGCTTCTCAATTTATAAAAAATTGTGCAAAATTAAAAAATAAGTTACAAGATAAAACTAAGAAAGGAAAGGTTTTTGAATGGACCGATGAAGACACTAACCAAGTCCAGCAAATCAAGCAAAAGGTAAAGAATCTAGACAAACTACCTTTACCTAAAGAAGAAGATGAACTCTACATAGAAACTGATGCTTCTGATAAATACTGGGGAGCAGTATTAAGAAGACAATGTGATGACATTATCCTTAGATACACCTCAGGAACTTTTAAAGAAGCTGAACTCAACTATGACATAAATGAAAAAGAAGTTCTAGCAGTTATAAATACAATAGAATCTTTTAAAATATGGTTAGCCAGAAAAGATTTTATTATCAAAACCGATAATACCCAAGTAAAAGCCTTTTTAGAAAACAAAATCAAGGATAATATTGCCAATCGAAGAAGAATCAGATGGCAAATGAAAGTAAGCTCATTCACTTTTAGAGTAATATATATAAAAGGAATTAACAACTGTTTTGCAGATCAATTATCCAGACCAGATGGAGGATCAAAATCAATTTCAAGAGGACCAAAAGAAGGTCATATCCGACAAGCTTGACGAAATAAACCATCAATTTCATTTGATGGCCTCTAAAATAGATGAATATTTTGTCAAGATTGACTCCAAGATGGAAAGTTTTTCCGAATACTTTATAAATACCAAGAAGGAAATACTTAAGGTGTTCGAATCACATCAATACCCAGTATCTCCTAAAGAAAAACCAATTGAAAAGCCAAGTGTCTCCTAAATTGACTCCCTCTGAACAGCGAATTCCCCCCTCAAGTGCATAGAGCCTTTGCCTATGAGCACCATTAAGCTTATACAAAAAATATCCACCTAACACAAAAGAAACCCTCAAAATAATGCACAATACAGCTTTCAAATGAGCGTAAATATTGACATATATTTGTTTTCATTTGTGATAAAGCTCTTAACAACATTTTCAATGGCCTCTCGAAAGTAAAACCTGAATAGAAAATTGAGTTAAGTGTAAAAAAATTTCCCCTTGTCTTTGCTTGTCTAAAAGGCAAACCCAATAGTAAACTACAAATCCAAAAAAACACACTCTAGACACAACCATGCTTGTTTTGCCATTCAAAGCCATGTTTGAGTCGTTACCATCCACATAAGTATTTTGCATTCTTTCTTTAGCCTGATTCATGGCATTGAAAGTAAGTATAACGAAGAAATGAGAATTTTTCTAACTCCAAGAATGAAAATTAAGGGATTTTGTTAGTTGATAGCAATTCATGGAGCATTAAAGCCCCCCATAGCATGCTGCAGAATTGCTGGGTGTGGCATTGAACATGACCCCACTTTATGTCTCAAGTCGTAACATCTCATCACTTCAAATAACCCTTTAGAATAGATGAACAGCCATCAATATGTTACTAACTTCAAACATGGCAGTAAAATTTGTACCTAATGCACTCAAAATGCAAATTTTAACTCCTTGGACAATGAGCACATGATCACAATTGGATGTGCAGACTAATAGCGGAAGCAAATTTAAGACACCTTAACTAAATTAGTGTAATCAAACTAATAACAGAAGCAAAGTCTATGTAAGTCATAAAGAGTAATAGCATCAAGTTATGCACATTGAATCCCTAGGAAAGCTTTTCATTTACAAAGACACTACTAAGCATAATGATGTCAAAGAGGAGAACAAATATACTATCAGAAATAATCTATAGCACTACTCCCACTATAAACATTAAGTAAATGAATACATATTGAGCAAGCAGAGATGGGGAAACCTGACCTTTAAAACCTTATATAGAGAATTTAATGAAAGAATCTTTGAAGGGCATTCATGAGTCATGACTTACAAAATCAGTAACATGTCAACAAACTCTTGCTTGGCTGCAGAATGCATTCAAAAAAGAAACCAAAATCATCATCAAATAACCTATTATTTTTCTCTAATAGTCATCTGTCTCATTTTCCTATATCATCTCTCCCTATTTACTTTAATTGCTTCTTGAAAGATATTTCCTTCATCAGTTCGAGTCCATCAAGGACGACCTCAGCCTTCATAAAAAGGAAAAAACAATAAGTTAACATCATTTTTTGAGCAAAACCAGGATTAATGACTATCAATAGATATCGACATATTATAGTCAACATGGTCAAATAACTAAGAAGCTAATTATTAGAGTTGCTAGCTCCATACCTGGTGGAGAGTATGTTCAATGCTGCAGCCCTAGCTCACCTCAAGCCCCTATGTGAAGCATCCAAAATCCTCTACAAAAGCATTTCTTTTTCTTTAACTTGTTATCCATTTGTACTTGGAATATTTAATAATGGATCACACATTAGTAAAACTAATATTAAATTGAAGTCGATCCGGTGGCACCTGATCTCCTGTGTAGGAATGTGTGGCTATCATGGTTCCCTTCACAATTCCTAAAAATATAGACCAAATGGTAGTAAGTGACTTTGAGCCTGGAATGTTGTTCTTGCTCTTAAAGAAGATAACTTCTTGCTCTTAATCTAGAAAATTTAATGTAAATGAATACATAAAAGGAGAATTCTATGCTTGGAGTTCTCAATAAAAATCAAAATTTGATGTTCAATTATTGAAACCCAAACACACAAATACCTACTAACTATTAACATTATGGCAAATAAGCTAACTAAAATAGAAATACGGGTAAACAGATGTATCATAAAGGAATAACAACCACAGGTGTGCTGATCTTAGTTCAATACATGAATACTCCATAAACATGGTCCAATTTCATTGTTTTCCCATCCCTATCATTTTCATCAGGCCAAAACTTAAATGCCTCTAGAATAACCATCTTGTTAGAAAAAAGTCACTCATCTAAAAACAACAGTAAGTCACTGCAATTGAAAAATATATTGCTTCAAAAATAGGTTGTACATTAATGACGAAAGGATATCCACCAATAAATTTCAAAGACACTCATCCATTATATCATTGTGCAGCACATTTTAAGGAAGAAAATGATAAGGTAAACAATTCCCTCTCCATTCCCCATTTTTTATTATTTTCTATACAAAGTATCTATACAAAATTTGAATGACAGCAAGCTGATTCCTTCCCATATCCCTTGGTTCCAATAGAAACCATTGCCCTTAAGATATCCCTTTATTCAAGTATTCAAGTAAACAACATCAAGGTGAAGGCATAAAGAAGAGCAAAATAAATGATACCAAAAGTTTGAAGCATAAAGAAGAAAATCAGTAAATAAAAGCAACTTATAACAATGGTAAAAGTTGAAATACCAATAGTGGGAGAAAACTCAGCTATTATAAGGTAGTAAGAGAGAACAGTGAAACTTAAATTGAAATCTCAATTTCAGTTACCATAAAAGGAGCACACACCAAAAGAGACAATACAGTTATGATTTGTGGAAGGACATTTGAATTCAGCTCATATTCATTTGTTGAACATATGTGTCCAAGATAAACTATACCTTACTACCAGTGCCGAATGAAAACATTTTTTACAGTGGGGCTGAGATACACAATGATGTATGATGGAGTAAACAGTTTAGTAATAAGTGCATAAGTATATATGTGAAAAGGCATTAGCAATAGGTTGACATGCTAAACTATGGGATTGCATCCGGCAACAAAACTAAAGTGGCATGGGGGTACTACGTCCATTATTAAGTACTAACAAAACTGAAAATTACTCCAAAACTAAGCAAGTTATTGTACAATCTTCATGACTAATATTCAGTAGAAACCATTTGTTGCATGATTTAACAAACCAATAAGACTATGGTCGGCC
Source organism: Astragalus membranaceus (assembly GCA_039519185.1). Taxonomy (NCBI): domain Eukaryota; kingdom Viridiplantae; phylum Streptophyta; class Magnoliopsida; order Fabales; family Fabaceae; genus Astragalus; species Astragalus membranaceus. Next base: position 182,879,610 of record CM076849.1, read on the forward strand.
AGAATAACATTCAATATATTATGCTGACCATAAACAATGTCCTAAAGTTGTTCTATGCGAGGGGTGTGATAAGAAGGAACAGAAGATGGAGGCACAAAAATAAAATGCTCAAAGTCAATTAATCTGTGAAGAGGGCAGCAAGACAGAAGGACTAAAACAACATAGGTAATCATTCTCCTTCCATCCTTAACCATTTCCACTCAAATATATGATCAAAATGAAACAACTCATACAGATTTTGTATTTCTATCTTTATCGATGAGACCACCACAAACCACCATCGTATTATCTCTCTTCACCACCAAATCCTATCTTCTCACTCTCTTCATCGTTTCATGTCTCCTAGTCTCACGTTCTCTCGTCGCATTTCTCAAACCCCTAATAATTGAAGGCCCTTTTTTACATCATAAAAAATTGCACGCTGTGAGCTGAGTCACTTTAGTTTAACTGATAAAAAAAAGTAACTTTAGTTTAATGAATGCATATACAGGCCATACCCAAATTCACCAACAGGCTTCCTATCATAAATCAAACTATATGCCACTACAACTGCTAATAATTATTTGCTCGCTTTAATTACCGACTATAAATCATGTAAAACAATTTATAGTATATTATAGCATAATAGTGAGTTTTACCAATAGTATCAGAGATTTGAAATCCTTATCTATATTGTATGAGATATCTAGAACAATCATGCAAGTACACAATAGACAGCAAATGAAGAAATGGTAATATTTCAAGAATATGCTCTCAATGAAAAATGAATAACGTTCATAAATTCATTTATTAAAAGGGCATACCTGTTGTTTGAATAAAAGGGCATACTTGTTGTTGCCTTGTAGGGTAGGCTATGCCGTGTCCCTTAATTGCTTATCTGCAGTAAAATAATAGTATTAGGTTGTTATCATATTCGAGCTTTGAGTAAGGAATAAAATCAAACAATTGGTGGGCAGAGGTAAAACACTATCAGAGGTGAGCAGAATAATATCTCACATTTTTGTAATTCAGTAGCACTCTTGAATGAAACTTGTAATCATCCCTGCAACAGAAGTGAGCAAGTATAAAATTAGCACGCAACTGTTCGCCGTCGTGTACTCTTTTTACAGCAACCGCCCCATCTTGAAACCCCGTTGCGCTCCCCTTCACGTCTTGCTTTCGCCGGCCTTCGAAGCCTCTGGTTGACGCGCATCTTCTCCAGCGCCGCCACCATCTCTCTCACCACCGCATCTCTCCATCACCGTCACATCTCCCCCACTATCGGTTCCCTCTCTTTTCCCTCATCTCTCGGTATTCTCTACAAAATCAGAAGCGGAAATCAAATTCAGAATCAATATCAAAATCAAGATCAAAATAAGAAGATAAGAAGAAGGTAACAGGAAGAGGAAATATGTGCTACAGGGTTTCAAAATTTTCAATATAAGTTTCCTAAATGAAGAAGACAGCGAGAAGAAGAAAGGAATGAGAGAGCGGTGCGACAGAGCGGAGGTAGAAGAGAAGAAGGGAAAGAACGACGAGAAAGTGCAACGTTATACGAGAGGGATTGAAGGGTATTGGTTGTGTGCGGTAACAGGAAATGTTTCGCGCGAATAACTGCAGAGTGAATGCAGGACGGTATTTGCAGTATATATATATATATATATATATATATATATATATATATATATATATATAGAGAGAGAGAGAGAGAGAGAGAGAGAGAGAGAGAGAGAGAGAGAGAGAGAGAGAGAGAGAGAGAGAGAGACTAAAAAAACAGACCTTCAAAATTTGATTGATCTAAAAAAATTATATTAACTAACTCAATAAAACACTCAAAAAAAAGATCAGCCTATTTGTTCAAATTTATAAGTTTAAAAAAAAACTCTTTTTTTTTACAAAAAATTATCCACCACCTACCAAATTTTTTTTAATTAAATGTAGACATATTTTTTTTCACATTTCACTTATACCATTTTGTCTTAATTTATATATATATATATATATATATATATATATATATATATATATATATATATATATATATATATATATGTAAAGGAGACCCCAATGGAGCCTCCACAATGATTCTCAAGATTTTTAACTATTAAAATATTTATTTATTATTTGCACTTAAATGAGACTTTAACTTTTAATTAAACCATATAATTGTCACTATTATATTATTCTTTTAATTGCTTATTATTTAACCTTTTTTATATAGGTAGGAAAATCATATTTTCTTATAGAAATATAGAAATTGAAAATAACAATTGCCAAGATACTATAATATAAGTATAAATCCTATTTAAAATAAGTATCTATATTTTAATAAATTATATCTATATTATCATTAAAATTTGTAAAATTTCAAATAGAGGAATAAAAATATTTACGAATTAATGTTTTTTGATGAACTCAGATTATTTCACCATGCATGTATTTGCCTTTTCTTGATTCGTAACATTTTGTTAGGTAACTAAAATTCTAAGAAGAGAAAAATCCATATCACTTGAAGTTATATAATTTTTTGACAAATAAATTATAGTATTATCCAAATTGATACAAAATTAATTAAAAATATAATAGTGGATGTTTGAATTTCTTTTTCCTTTTAACAATAAATAATTTTCTTAAACTATTAAAGATATATTATTACCATTTTTAACCAAAATAATATTATTCTTTTCAAATAAAAAACAAAATAATTTTATTACTTGATTTGTATTTATGTTGCAACGGTTATGGAATTGAAAGGTTTCTAACTTTGAATTTATTTTCTTTGAAATTTAACTATTAAAATGTATTTTTTAATGAAATCTAATAATTGTCACTACCTTATTAAATGATACTCATAGTGGAATATCATTTAACTATGTTTATAATTTTATGAAAATGATATTTTCTAATTTCTGAGGGAAAAATTGAAATAATAATAACAATTAACAATATATTTATAATATAATATAATATATGTTTCATTAAATTTAATCTAAAACTATCTCTAAAATATAAAATAGTTAGTGGACTATTAACATTAAATTTAGTTTAACGGTTATTCATTATTTTACGTTATATGAATTTTTTTTTAAGAATCTGAATCATTTCTTTAATTGCTAATAAACTCAGAAATTAGTATGAAATGAGTAGAAGAGGTAGAGTTGTTTTCTTTCCATTTTTTAAAGCATAAATCTCAACATAGTTTTTGAAAGTATATATTTTTTTACAAAAGAAATTATATTATTATAAGAATTGGTAAAAATCTAAATTTAGTTAAAAAAAATATATTTACTAATTATAATTATTTGGATTAATTCAAAATATTCCAATACAAATATATTTCTTTTTTAATTAAAAGTAATATATAGATGACTTTTAAAATTCTTTTTAATGTAACAATTATACATTGAAAAGGAGAAGTTTCACATTCATATGAATTATTCCTTTAATTGATAATAAACTCATGAGTTAGTAGAATATGAGTGGAAGATGTAGAGTTTTAGTCAATTATAGCAAAAATTGACTATTTAAACAAGACATTTTTGGATGGTGAGGGGATTGGTTTTGACAACAAAATTCATAATGAAAAACATGAAGTAGAAGAAAGGAGTGAGTTTTGCAAGAAGAGGTGGAATGCACAAAAAGGGTAAATGGTTTCATGTTATTGACAATTTTGAAGTAGACAAAGAGGCAAGAAGATAAATTTGGATCAATTTGTGAATGAGGCAATGGAGACAACATTTATTTGTAAAGTTATAGGCATATTGAGAAATCATGTATATTTTAATATTATTATTGATAAAAATGTTTAATTTTATTTTCTTCGTTTCTACTATATAGATCAGGTTTATTTCTTGCTACCCTTTTATGTAGCGTAATGACTTTGTTACTTTATAAGTTTGTTTCAATTGGTTTTTCAATTTTCTTGCATGAGGATTATGTTAGACTATAGTATAACCTTAGAGGGGGGGTGAATAAGGTTATGTGTAAATCTTGGATTCTTTTCAAAATAAATGATAAGTTTGTTTTAAATCAAATGCGGAAACTTAGATTTAAACTTTATCAGATATATGCAAGTAGGCAGATTAGGCACAATGAGATATTATTCTATATTCAATATTTACAATAAGGTTGTTTTATAAGTAATGCAATGATATTGAATATAGCAGATCTACAGTAGTGATAGAGAAGATGATATATAAACAGATCTGTAGTACAACGAGTATAACTATAACCAGATTAACAGATTCAGATCAGAGTAGGGATATAGTTATACAACCAGATTAACAGATTCAGATCAGAGTAGGGATATAGTTATACAACCAGATTAACAGATTCAGATCAGAGTAGTGATATTATAAACAGATATAAACAGTAAATAAAGTAAAGAGAGAGGGATAGAGATACACCAGGAATTTTACGAGGTTCGGGATAAAAGCCCTACGTCCTCGGCCTCCGGCTTTGCAACCTTTGGACTTTGCTGATAACCACTATATGAAGAACCAATGTTTTACAAACAATCAACTTCAAATAGCAAATCTCAATTCCCCTGAATTGAGAACCTGAGCTCCCCGCTAAGGATTTCAACACCGCTTCAATCTCCTGATTGAACGACCCAAGAGCACCTCCCAGGATTTCAAAACCACTTCAATCTCCCCGATTGAACGACCCAAGATCACCTCCCAGGATTTCAAACCAACTCAATCTCCTGATTGAGAGACCCAAGAAAACTTCCCAGGATTTCAAAATGACCCCACAAAAGTAGATTACAATATAGAAGCTATGATCTAATCACCTCAGATAATATGACAATATAATAGCTGCGAGAGATGAGTAGATCTATAAAAATGATATGAAAGTGATAGCTCTATTTTTCTCTTTCTCAGATCTAGAAATTTCGTGTGAGAAGAAGAGAGACTTGTTGAGAAAATGTGGTGTGGATGAGTGAATTGAAAAGTGTTTCACACCTGCCTATTTATAGGCTTAGGAAAGTGTAGGATTTTGAAAAAAACATTTAATGAAATGATGAATCGATTGTTTGATGAAGTTAAAATGTTGATGAATCGATTCTTATCATTTTAGAAGACATAAGAATCGATTATATGGCTAGTTAAAAAATTGAGGAATCGATTCTTTACATATGGAGAACATAGGAATCGATTGTTTGTTTCTTTAGAAATAGGTGAGAATCGATTTTCAGGACATCCTGAATGTAGGAATCGATTCTTACTTTGTTTAAAATGAGGAGGAATCGATTCATAGCCTATAGGATTGCTTGAAAATCGATTTCATAGTCTTTTGAAATAGAAGGAAATCGATTCTTACCTTTGGCTTATGTATATGCATGAATCGATTACATACTTCAAACATAGGGCAAGGAAATCGATTCTTGGCCTATAGGTGAGCCTAAAATCGATTTCATAGCCTATATAAATTATATAAATCGATTTCATAGCCATTGGAACAAAATAGAAAATGATTTTTGATTTCCACAAAATCGTTTTTAGGTTTAGGTGCCACCTTATGCATGCATGCAAAAATATATTTCAAAACCCTAATTTTGTTGCATCATGCATGTTTTCAAAACTCATCTCTCAGCTACTAAAATGTCATATACCTTAAGTGATAGGACCTTACATTGTGTCCTAAAGAAAGCGGATAAACAATTAGGTCTTGAACTGCTGAGGTGGCTTCTTCTCCAAGCTGCTCCACTTTAATATTTCCTGCTCTTTGATTCATGTCTTGTACTTTATTTTGTCCCTGTACTTTTATACACTGCAACGATTAGTAGACTAAATGTAATTTGTTATCATACAAAACAAAGAGTGTTTGTCCTTGGTTCAACAGATTACTCTTCAATATGTGATTGTTGGATCATGTTGTGTGCCTCATGCTTTTCATGGAGACTTAATTGTAAGTGATCAAATTACTTGGAGGATTATTCTTCTATTTGTGATTTTTGTCTATTTTTCTTTAAAAACATCTCTCTCTCTCTCTCTCTCTCTCTCTCTCTCTCTCTCTCTCTCTCTCTCTATATATATATATATATATATATATATATATATATATATATATATATAAATATATATCATAGTTTTTGGAATTATATACTTTGTTACTAATAAATTATATTATTGGAATTTGTAAAAATTTAAATAAGTTGGATAAATATATTTACTAATTATAATAGTTTATTATATGAATTAAAAATATTACAATACAATATAAGTTTTTTTTGAGATAAAAAAAATAATTAGTTGACCTTTAAAATTCTTTTTTATGTAACAATTATGCATTGAAGGGGAGGGGTTTCACAATTTTGGATCAGTAGTGAATAATGCAACAGAGCCACAATTTTTTGTACAATTGTAGGTATTGAGAAATTGTGTATATTTTAATATTATTCTTTCAAGTTATAAGCATTGAAAAATCGTGAATTGGAATTTTCATTTCATTAGAAAAAATAAAAATAAAGTTTTTTTTTATTTTCCTATCATAACTTTGAATTAAATAAATTTATTTCGATAAATAATTAAATAATATTTTTTTAATTAAAATTTATTTTAAATTTAATTTATAGTTTTACTTTGAATTTATGATTTATTAATTGGTGATAAAGATCAAAGAAAGAAAATAATAAAGATGATTATATTTTTGTTTTCTATGATATATGTTTTGTCATACTCATCTGCATATATTTTTAAAATTTATGCCCATCAATTAAACATATTAAAAATAGAATACACTATATAATATTTTTTGCTTAAAATAAATAACTTTTGAATATTAAAAAAATTAAACAATATATTTATGTTATACTATATTTTTAGAATACATAATGTATTTTGTGAAAAAAAAAACAATACATAATGTTAATCACTAAAATTATATATCTTTATATAAAAATTCCATAAAACTTTAAAACGATATTATACAACAACCCGTGCAATAATGGGATTAATTTATTTGTTAGCTATTAAACTCTACTAAAGTTGAATACATCACTTTCAATTCAACATATATATATATATATATATATATATATATATATATATATATATATATATATATATATATATATATATTAGTCCCTTTTGTGCAGAAATACATCTAGGGTATTGCTTTTCCCACACTCCCTCCTACTCGAAACACACCCCATAAGGGTGTGAAAAGACCAAAAGGCCAGGCCAAACCTCTTTTTTTTCCACGAATTTTCACCTGTTCGAACACGGGCATTCGAACAGGTTCGAATGACATCGTTCGAGTGTGTTAAATTTTGACTTCACACCCTTTTGGGCGTTTTTCACCTGTTCGCATGACCTCGTTCGAACACATTCGAACGACATCGTTCGAGTGTGTTAAATTTTGACTTCACACCCTTTTGGGCGTTTTTAAACTGTTCGCATGAGGTCATGCGAACCTGTTCGAACAAGGTCGTTCGAACAGTCATAAAACACGTCCTCGCAGCGTCTCACGAGGTTATTTTTGGAATAAAATTTGTTAAGGGGTGTGAAAGAGTAGGAGGGGTGTGGGAAAAGCAAAACCCATACATCTATTCTTGGGGAAACCTGGCCCAAAGTCTAAGATGGTTACAGAAGCCCAAATAAATTTAATAAAGGCTCCACCAACCAACCATTAGGCCCATTTTGATTTTTTGAGTCTTGCACACCTTATGTATAGTTTTTGCATTATGGACATCAATATATTCTTTGTTTCAAAAGTTAAGATGATTTTGGCCTTACAATCGATGCCAGTTATTTATTTTCTACCCAAATACAGAAGCTCTTAACTAAATAATAATAATATATAGGCTAAATATCATTTTGGTCATTTATCTTTGCTCTAGGTTTCACTTTGGTCCTTTATCTTTTCTCTGGTCCTTTATCTTTTATTTTCGTTTCACTTTGGTCCCTGACGTTAGTTTTTTCTAACAGACGCCACGCTGGCAGTTAACTGCTGACGTGGCGACTCAAATTTATTAAATGACGTGGCAAAAATATATTATTTAATTCATACACATCAGCAATTAAAATTGATTAAACGAATCTAGGTTTTGTTGAACGAATCTGGGTTTTTACATTATTATATAAAATTGATTCAACAACAAATCTGGGTTTTGATGAATTAACAAAAAACCCATTTCGTTCTTCCATGAATTAACAAATCTGGAAGAACGAATCTGCGTTCTAATGAATTAACAAAAAACTAAAAACTTAAAAATCAAACAAAGAATTCATCTTCGTTCAACAACAAATCTGGAAAACGTTTTACTTGAACAGCAAAACGAAACCGAGATGAACAGCAAAATGAAATCGAAATGAGCAGCAAAACAAAACCCAAAATGAACAGCAAAACGAAACCCACATATGAACAACAAAATGAAAGAGCGATTTCATGGCGGAGAGAGAGAGAGAGAGAGAGAGAAATCGTTTTGTTTGATTTTCGATGGGTTTTGATCGCAAGAAAGAGATCTAAAGAAGCCCTAAATCAATTTCGTAAAACAACGAGTTTCTGGGTTTTCGCCATTGATGCATATCTGAGTTGCAGTTTCAATTTAGTTTCAGTTTGGTCCTCTACGTTTTCTTTTAGTTTCAGTTTGGTCCTCTACTTTTTCTTTTAGTTTCAGTTTGGTCCCCTATGTCTTTTTTTTAGTTTCATTTTGGTCCCCACTATCTCATTTTCTTCTCCCTCGTCTCTGTTCATCTTCACAGAAAACATCTTACCCAGAACGCGAACAGATTCAAAACCCAAATTCGTTCTTCCATTTCTCTCACTCTTTCGTTCTTCCAGATTCGTAACAGAATGCGAACAGATTCAAAACCCAGATTTCGTAACAGAACGCGAACAGAAAACGCAATGGAAAAAGAACGCAAAACCCAGATTTAATTAGAACGCGAACAGAAACGCAGTGGAAAAACTCTGGGTTTGAAGATGCTGAATGTTTTGGAAAACGAAAGAAAACCCAGATTTTGAATGTTGAATTAATGTTGTTAATTGTTTTTAAAATTTCTGGAATGTTGGTGTTGGTGTTGGTGTTGCTGGAAAACCCAGTGCAAAAATGGGATTAGAATTAGACATTTAAATTCAGGCGCTCAGATGCCTGACTACATAAGTAGACACGGTGGCAAACTTGTAATTAAGAGGCAAAACTTTATCTGGCACGCGAGTTTTAAAGTCAGGCGAATACACGGGGCTTCTAAAGTGAAAAAATAAAAAAAAACTTAGACTTTTAAAGTCATGCTCTCAGACGCATGACTACATAAGTAGATACAGTGGTAAATTTGTAATTAAAAAGTAAAGTTTTAAAGTCAAGCGTATACACGCCTGACTTCTAAAGTAATAAAATATCTTAGATAGATTATTCTATTGTGCTCCTCACACACACACTCCCTCACTCTCTCTCAGATACTGATCTTCTCCTCAACGCGCACACGCCTCTTCTCCTCTCCTCTCCGCTCCTCTCAACGCACACGCTCACTCCTTCACTCTCAGGCGTTCGTTCTTCTCTTCACTCAGTTCGTTCACCCTCTCCGTCACCGTCGTCGTTTCCTCACTGTCGCCGTTACCTCACTGTCGCCGTCGCCGTTTCCTCACCGTCGCTGTTTCCTCACCCTCTCTTCGTTTTCAGATTTCTGCTCTCAGATTTCTTTGTTGCTCTCAGATTTGAGTTGCTCTTCTATGGCTGATGATCCTCTCCTCTCAACGTCGTTCTTCTCTTCGTCTTCTTCACCTAGCTCTGCTAGGGTTTCACGATCTCAAACTGAGATGCAACGACGATTCACAACGAAGCTTCGCGGTGTTGCCAAAGGTGCCAAAGGTGCTGCCTTTGTCTCTACAGATCTCGAAGCACCGATCTGTGATGAACGTCGCGGTTTTTTGGACGAAGGAAAGGAAGACGACAGCGAGGAGAGAGGGATGGTGACGGATCTGATCATCGTACGGTGGCTGATAACATCTGCAAGTTTGCGAAGAAGGGTTTGACTCCATCACAGATCGGTGTCATTCTCAGAGATTCTCACGGAATCGCTCAGGTTAAGAGTGTTACTGGAAGCAAAATCCTCTGAATCCTCAAAGCTCACGATTTGTACTTTTCCCTTTGTAATTACGCATGGAGTTTGTGTTATTTGAGATTATGGAAAAATGATAATGCTTTGTGGTTGATTAATGACAGGACTTGCCCCTGAAATTTCTGAGGATCTGTACCACTTGATCAAGAAGGCAGTTTCAATTAGGAAGCAATTGGAGAGGAACAGAAAGGACAAGGACTCTAAGTTTAGGTTGATTCTTGTGGAGAGCAGAATCCACTGTCTTGCTCGCTATTACAAGAAGACCAAGAAGCTTCCACCTGTCTGGAAGTAGTAAGTAATAAGTATCATTACTTATGTTTTATTGCCGTTGGTATTCATTGTGTTGGTTTGCTTGTGTCTCTGATTTGGTAGTATTTGTTAATCTACATTCCAAACTTCAATGTTTTTCTTTTACTCATATTATCTATGTGTTTTGTCCCCTTTTCAGGTTTTAGATGTTCCTACTGAGCTAAGATGATATTGGTATCTGTCAACTTATGCCCTCAAGTCTTAATGATATTCTAGTTGTGTGCCCATGTCTTGCTTCAGCCTCTATGTCCTCCTTTAGGTAAGAGCTTCCTCATGATACTTGAATGATAATATTTGTTACTGCAGCAAAACTTAATTAAATAATAACTAACATGTGTTTTTGTTTGTGTTTGTGGCCAGAAAACCATTCGAAGTGAAGCTAAGTGTCTTATTTTAACTGCCGATGCCAAATACACTTTGCTAACTAGGTAACGATCTGTATAAATGTGATTTATGCAATCTCTTCATTAATCTATGGTCAATATTTGTTGAGGGGAACATGGTGTGTGCAACATATGGAGTTTTTTAGTGAAACCCTTGTTGTCAATTTGTGTAGTATGGATGTATGAACCTGTGAATTGATCTTGGTTTTGTTTTTAGTGACGTTTAGTTTGATAAATTATGTGTGTAATTCAGCTCTTGCTAGTACCATACAGACTGGTTTACATTAGGGAAGTAGAGAATCAGTTCGGATTGGGAAGTAGAGAATCAGCTCATTGTTGTGATTAGGACAAATTATCTATGTTCTGTTTTATGAATTTTAGTTCTGGTTTTTTAATGCTTTTGGTATGCTTCTATTTCTTATCTTTGTGATTAATTTAGTAATATGTTAGCTGAAATATGGGCTTAAGTTTTAGGGTCTTTTTACATGGGCTAGTTCATATAATGTTTGATTTATTGTTCTATTCTACTAATAATTTCTGTCACAGTTGTTCAAATAATCTCAGATTTAACTTTTTCTATCATTAGTATATTGATTTGGCTTATTATCTATGTTCTGTTTTATGAATTTTAGTTCTGATTTTTCAATGCTTTTGGTATGCTTCTATTTCTTATCTTTGTGATTATTTTAGTAATATGTTAGCTGAAATATGGGCTTAAGTTTTAGGGTCTTTTTTCATGGGCTAGTTCATATAATGTTTGATTTGCTGTTCTACTCTACTAATAATTTCTGTCACAGTTGTTCAAATACCCTTCATTGAATGTTTGAACAATGGCGGCACCGCAACAACAACCGATTTTCAGGGTCCACCATACCCTTTTGGTCGCCACGAAGGTTAAGTATAACGCTTTCTCCTTCTCTAAAATCTTCTCAGTTGCATACGGTTTGAAACCCTAGTTTCAACCACTGACTTTGCTTCTTTTTGGTTGTGTTTCTGGGTGAGATCTTGCTGGATCTTGATGCTACGCACAAGGATCTGCACAACGAAGGTAGAACCACTGCCTTTTTTGATCAGTATAGTGTTGCTGATTTGGTTTTCTCTAATTGATCTTCTTTGTGTTCGAATGTTTTCTTAAATGATTCTGAGAAAGTCTCTAAAATGGTTCTTGTATTTTCAAATTTGCTAGGATATTTAGGTAGTTTTTCTCATATAAGTTTTTTTATTGATGGTAGATTGCTTACTCGAATTAGTCCTGTGAAACACTACGGTTAATTATGTTTTCTTTTCTAAAAATTATTTAGGAATTTTACGAGGCCCTTGAATTGAGAGACGGAGGATCTGACTACCTTGGAAAAGGTGTTTCAAAGGTAAATAGCATTTCATTATACTAAATAGTGTCCTGTTTATGGATTTATCTGTGTATTTATGCTCACCTGGTTTATTTTGACACTTGCAGGCTGTTGACAATGTGAACAACATCATTGGCCCTGCACTGATCGGCCAGGTTAGTTAAAACTTATTGGAGACTAGTGTTTCACTGATCAATTCTCTTTTAAGTTGGAACTTCTTAGTTGTGCCCTTTATAGTCTAATTTGTCAGTTTCTTTTGTGACGATGCACAGGACCCAACTCAGCAGACAGCTATCGACAACTTAATGGTTCAAAAGCTTGATGGAACCGTTAATGAATGGGGCTAGTGCAAGGAAAAGGTGCTTAACAGACTATGCATGTATATTTTTGAATGGTGGGCTTGGTGCTTTTATGTGGTGTTGTAAGTGAGTAGTAATTCATTGTTGATTCATTCTATTTTGTAATAAGCAATTAAGACAATTTTAAGTCATGTTAGCTAGCTGGCTTAGTTAGTTAAATTTGTTAAGTTTCAGTTAGTTGAGTTTCTGCCTTTATCAGTTTTAACAGCAATATATAAGTTGTTGTATTGTAATAGTGCTACAGAGGGCATTTCAGTTAATAAACAAGTTTCTGCTATCAGTTGAATACATTCCTCTGAATCTCCTTCTTCTTCCTCTGCATAACAGAACAAATTTCTGTTGTTAGGGGGTCAAAATTAAATTTGGGTAATTAAATTTGAAAAAAAAAACTTTTAAAGTCAGGCGCAATAATGCCTGACTTAAGTATAGATTAGAAAGAAAAAAAAACTTACGAAGTCAGGCCATAAATGCTTGACTTTAAAACATACTTACGAAGTCAGGCAATAATACATGCTTGACTTTAAAGCATACTTACGAAGTTAGACAATAATAAATGCTTGACTTTAAATCAGACTTACGAAGTCAGGCGAATAAATGATTGACTTTAAATCAGACTTACGAAGTCAGGCTATCACTTGACTTTAAAACTCCTTACATACAAAGTCGACTTAATAAAAGTCAAGCGGGCGCCTGACTTTAAATCCCCTTTTCGCCTGACTTTAAATCCCTTTTTTGCACTAGTGACGCGAACAGAAACGCAAGGGAAAACGAAAGAAAACGCAGTGGAAAAATTCTGGGTTTGAAGATGTTGAATGTTTTTGAAAACGAAAGAAAACCCAGATTTTGAATGTTGAATTAATGTTGTTGATTGTTTTTAAAATTTCTGGAATGTTGGTGTTGGTGTTGCTGGAAAACCCAGATTTCGTTCTTCGTTTGATATTGGTGTTGGTGTTGGTGTTGCTGGAAAACCCTTGTTTAACAATTAAAATAGTTTAATTTCATTTAATGAATTTGAGACGCCACATCAGCAGTTAACTGCCAGCGTGGCGTCCGTTAACAAAAACTAACGTGAGAGACCAAAGTGAAACGAAATAAAAGATAAAAGACCAAAACGAACCCAAAAAAAGATAAAGCACCAAAGTGAAACCAAGAGCAAATATAAACGACCAAAATTGATATTTTGCGTAATATATAGGCTTAATTATCAGTTACCCCCTGCAAATATCACCATAATCCATTTACCCCCCTGAAAAAAAAAACTCTTCAAACAAACCCTGCAAAATGTAACTGTTTCCAGTTACCACCCTACTGTTAAATTTTCTGTTAAAATTTAACAGTGATGACGTCAGCACTGATGTCAGTGCCACGTGTCACCATATTATTGGGCCTCTGTGACACGTGGCACTGACATGCCACGTCAGCATCTATGTCAACAGTGCCACGTCAGCAACCAATGGATGGCTGCCACGTGGCACTAGTTATATCACTCAAAAATAAATATTTTTGTCCCCAATGAGTGTTGAACCCGTGACCAAGTACTCACACAGACACCTCCTAACCACTGAGCCATATTAGTATTTGTGATTAGTAACTCAACTACCAAATATATATTACATAATTGCTACTTAATTTTAAAAAAAAAAAAACTGGCATTTTTTTCCTTCGCTTCTGCGTTTCCTTTTTTCCTTCGCTTCTGCGTTCTTCCATTTTTTTTCTTTTTTCGTTCGTTTCTTCGTTTCTGTTTGCACTTCTTGTTCTGTTATTGTTATGTTCATCTGATGTTGTTAGCGTTAAAAAGAAAAAAAATGGAGTGAATCAACAGATCGATCTTCATCATTCATCTTCATTGGAAGGTTGCGTTTCGTTTTCCTCACACAGATCCAGGAAATTTGCGATTGAAAATTATAGATTCATCACACAGATCCGTTTCGTTTTCCTCTTTCTTCGTTTCGTTTTCCTCCAGATCTATCTTCATCACACAGATCCGTTTCGTTTTCACACAGATCTATCTTCATTTTGAAGAAGACGAATTTGAAGGAGCAGGTGGAGAAGAGAATTCTGTTGATGAATTTCGTTTTCCTCCAGAATTTCGTTTTCCTCTATGACCTTCGTTTCTGGGTTCCAAATTTCTGGTACTCTGTGTGACCTTCGTTGTTGAACGTTGATTATGATTTTTTTTTTTAATTTAAGTGCCAATGATGTATTATATTTTGGTAGTTGAGTTAATAATCACAAATACTAATTTGGCTTAGTGGTTAGGAGGTGTCTGTGTGAGTACTTGGTCACGGGTTCAACACTCATTTGGGACAAAAATATTTATTTTTGAGTGATATAACTAGTGCCACGTGGCAGCCATCCATTGGCTGCTGACGTGGCACTGTTGACATAGATGCTGACGTGCATGTTAGTGCCACGTGTCACAGAGGGCCCAATAATATGGTGACACGTGGCACTGACGTCAGTGATGACGTCATCACTGTTAACTTTTAACAGAAAATTTAACAGCAGGGGGTAACTGGAAACGGTTACATTTTGCAGGGTTTGTTTGGAGAGTTTTTTTTTCAGGGGGATAAATAGATTATGGTGATATTTGCATGGGGTAACTGATAATTAAGCCTAATATATATGATGAATTCCGTGATGGCTTGAAGGGGAATATTATCTATCTATCATAGATACTAACTCAATCAATATGCAATTACCTTTTACGAAAGGACGCGTAAAAGATTGGGATTGGAAGACCTACCTACTAAATCCAAGGGGTTGTAGAATCAGTGCCATCCTAGCTAGCTGCCACGTCACATTTGATAGCAATCTCTCATCTTCTCATTTATACAAAATATTAATTAATTACTCTTCAATATTCAACTTCTACTACCTATTTCTTCAATATATCTTCCTTTCCACCTATGCTTACTCTCTGAATCCCATTACTTTTACGATCAAATTTCAATTTACAAGCAAAGAACAACAGTATTGCCAAATTGGTGACGAGTTTGAATCCCTTAACTACTTACCATATATGTTTATCACATTTTCATGTGCGTGTGTTGGAATAAGTTAAATTAATTAAAAGGACTTGTTGTTTAACGATATTCATAGTCTGATTAGCCCATTGACAAAAGACTGGTTAAAACTAATTAATCTTGTAATTAATGCTAACAACAGTTCATCTGATAAAATCACCGATGATGATCTATAATTAGTCTAGTAGTACAGTACTTTCCAATATGGAAATAACTGTCCCCCATTATTTTTTTTGGCATTCTCTTTTTGTTTAGTGATTACATATACATGGTTTGATAGTGCCATATGTTAACTTCTTTCTTAGAACAATGTTACAATAATATTTAAATTCAATTTCAACCAATTGAAAGAAAGGAAAGAAAAGGGTTTACGTATTGGTGGTGTTTTCGTCAAAGAATAATTGAGCTGCTTTCATACTACGACAAACAGTCAAGTTGCTAATGCATGAGTCGAGTTACTATTTGTTCAATTGTGTGCCGGACAAAATTGCATTTAGAGTGTGTTTGGTTGAGGTGAAATAGGGGGGAGAGAGAAGGAATGATTCGTTTAGTGATTTTTGCAATCTCTCTGATCGTGGAGAGAAAGTAAGGAGAAATTGCTCTTAAATTATACTTTTACCATTTTATCCTTACTCCACGTAGACATTATGGTGGTTGAGACTATAAAGGATAATAGATATTGAGGAATATTGATTGAATATCACATGACTTTATATCAAATAGAAGTTTTTTAAAATCTCAGGTCTCGGTCGAGGTAGTTTTCTGTTTTCTGTTTTGAAATTTTTAAAAACCACAATCAGTTTTTGTTTTGAGTTTTAAAAATTTCAAAAACTAAAACCAAATTCAGTTTTTCATTTAAGAAATTTTCAAAAATCAAAGTCACTTCCAATCATAAACATAAAAATAAATATTCATCATAGACCTATCTTAATCAAAATAATATATAAAATTAGGTTTAAAAAAATTAAAATATTACAACTATATAATGTATTTATGGTAATAATTTTAATAATAAAGGTTGAAAGTACTAGTTGTCGACAGACGGCTCTTAGAGTAGTAATCGGTGGTGGTTGTCAGATATACTAATTATTTGGATGAAGTAGAAACATAAACAAAAATTATAAAACATATTATTTTGGTTTTGAGTTTTGATGAAAAATTGTTTCGAAATTAAGTAAAAAACCAACTCAATGCCATTTTATCCCAACATGCATGTTTTGGTTTTGAAATTGTCTTTCAAAACCAAAAACTTACAACCACCCCGAAGAGGCTCTTAATCAATACATTTATCATTAATCGTTTAGAGTTAGAGAATTCCACATGTAGACTCACAAAATAAAATACAATAAAAGGTACTTTACATATTAATTTGTTGAATTTACCCTAGGTTTGTTTGTTTTTTTTTTATAAGTAAATGTTAGTGGGGGTGGGAGAATGTTAGTTTTCAGGGTGATACGATTTGAGAATAAAGACGCAAAGGTGTAACTGAATTTCATCTTCTCATTGATTGAGTAATCCTGTACAGAACTGGCACTACAAAAAAAAGGTCATTTGCGACGGCAAAGTCCCTCGCTAAATCACCTTATTCCCTCGCTAAAAGTCATTTGCGAGGGAATTAGCGAGAGACAACTTCCCTCGCTAATTCCCTCCTCGCAAATGAGATTAGCGAGGGATTTGGGTCCCTCGCTAATTAGCGAGGGCAGTGTCCCTCGCTAGATCCCTCGCTACTGCTCAGCCACGTGGCCACGCTCCCTCGCTAATTCCCTCGCTACTGCTCAGCCACATGGCCACATTCGCTGGCTAATTCCCACGCTACTGCTCAACCACGTGGCCACGTTCCCTCGCTAACCCCCTCGCTACTGCTCAGCCATGTGGTCACGTTCCCTCGCTAACCCCCACGCTACTGCTCAACCACGTGGCCACGTTCCCTCGCTAACCCCCCTCGCTAATTCCCACGCTACTGCTCAACCTGATGGAATTTTTTTTTTAATTTATCTGCTTTTATACCTGTTTATTTTATTAATAAATAATAAAATCTAAAATACATAAAATAGTTTAAAATAAAAATTATCCAATAACATAAATTTTGAATCAACGACACTTAATCTGAAATGTTATAACAAAATATTTAATCAACAACACTAAAAGCTGCCACCATCAGACTCCTCAGCTTCCTCCTCAGCTTCCTCCTCATCTTCCTCTTCATCTTGCTGCTGCTCATTTTGCTGCATATTCTTAAAATACTTAAACATCAGCTCCTGCCTACGGGTCACCTTCTCATAATCTTGCTGCATCTTTCTCATCGCCTCAGAGGAGGTCCTGACCTCCTGTCGAGTCTCGTGCAGCTCCTGCTCCAGCCGCCTAATATGCTCTGTCTCCGCAGGAGTAAAAGCTGGTCGACTCCGTCTCCGCAGGAGTCCCCCAACCAGACAACATACCATAAGCAGGAAAGTCGTTAATTGTCCACATCAATGCGGCTCTCATCATAAAATTTTTCTTTCGTGCTGCATCATATGTCAAAACACCCCCCCCCCCCCACAATCTCTTAAGATCATCAATCAGAGGTTCCAAAAAGATATCAATGTTAGCTTTTGGATTGGATGGACCAGGTATCAAACAAGTCAAAAACATATACGGTTTATTCATGCACATCTCAGGAGGAAGATTGTAAGGGGTAACAATGACTGGCCAACAAGAGTAGGGTGACGCCGATGCTTGGATATATGGAGTAAACTCATCAGAGCACAAACCAAGCCGAACATTCCGTGGGTCTGAGGCAAAATCTGAATGCACTTGATCAAAGTGCTTCCACGCTTCACCGTCGGATGGGTGGCGTAAAATGTCGTCCGAGGTACGCCTATTGTCATAATGCCAAGTCATTTTCTGTGCAATTTCGGCCGATGCAAACATTCTTTGCAACCTTGGAACTATAGGCAAATAGAACATCGACTTTACAGGGATAGGTTTATAATTACGTTTTGCCCCTTTACGATCATGATACCTTGGGCTTCCACAGAATTTGCATTCAAGTAGCTCACCATCATTTTTACCAAATTCGTTGTTGTAAAACAACATGTTCCCTTTCTCACAACAATCAATCTTCTTAAATTTCAATCCCAGCTTCGAAACTAACATCTTTGCTTCATAATAACTTTTTGGCAAATTATCCTTATTAGGTGTTGCTTCCAACATCATTTCAGTCACATAGTCTAAACCCACCTCAGAAATATTACTCATGGACTTGAGAGCTAAAAGTTTCACACACATAGATAATTTTGAATGTGGCGAGCCTTCAAACAACGGTGTGTTTGAATCTCTTAACAAATTATAAAAAATTTGTGCTTCTTCATTTGAAAGTTCATCATTATCATCATATTGAGGCTCATCAAATGGCACATTCACCCTGAGACCATCACAAATCATGGTTTGCATCGACTCAAAAATTTCATTACGTGGAACACCAACACCAGAACTGCTTGAAGCCTCTATCTCAAAATTTTGAAATTGTTGTTCTCCATGGTCTACCCAAATCCAATAATTAGACCTAAACCCCCAATGATACAAGTGATCCCTGATTTCATCATCGGTCATAATAGGTTCACCGTCGCATTTTAAGCATGGACATCTAACCCCTTTTTCCTGTTGAGCCAATTCATGTCGGCACGCTACCACAAGAAACTGTTCAACCCCAATTACAAAAGATTCCTTTAAACCCGCTCTTCTCGGATATAACCGATCATACACCCAATCACGATTAAATTCATACAAATTCATCTACACGTATTTAAGAAAACGTGTTAGATAACATTCCCAATAATATTTCAAGTTAGTGGCATCAATATGATCTCAGTGGAGATGATTTCGAGCCGAATATGGGGGTTAAGGACAGCACAAAACCCTTTTCCATCCAAGTAGTGAAGGAAGTTATTTCATATAACTCCCAACCTTACCGTTGTTAGTATCGTCTCGCAATTATCTCAATGGAGATGATTTCGAGCAAAATATGGGGGTTAGGATGTCCCTCACCCTTTTCCATCAACAACACACAGTCATCTAACCTAGGGTTCATCAAAACAATAATTAAATATTTTTCAATTAAACTAACCGTTATGAGATTGACGTCTGGTGCGGTTGTTCGGTGACGATGCGCACTCTGGTGCGGTTCTTAAACTCCAAACACCAACGATGTCAATCCTAAATCAATCAAAAAACATAAATCAAAACAAATTTAAAAAATCAATATCAAAAAAATATCATAAAAAAATATCAAAACCTACAAAAGGGAGAGGGCAGAAATTCGTGGGGTGGTGGCGGCGATGGTGGTGGTGGTGGTGGCGGCGGCGGTGCACAGTTCAGGTTCGTAGGTGAGAGAGAGAGGCTGAGAGAGAGACAGACAGAAAGTAGGTGCTGGTGGTGGTGGGTGGTTGTGACGGTGGTGGTGGGTGGTTGTTGGCCGTAGGTGAGAGAGAGAGGCGGAGAGAGAGGGCGAGATGGCGGAGAGAGACAACGAGTAGAGAGAGGCGGAGAGGTGCTGTCGTAGGTAGGTGAGGATGGTGGTGGTGGTTGTGAGGGTGGTGGCGTTGGCGGCGTTTGGGTGCGCACCGTAGGAAGAGAGAGAGGCGGAGAGAGAGACTGTGAGGAGGCGAAGAGAGAGAGCCGGAGTGAGGAGGTGACGGAGAGAGGAGGTCGTAAGTAGGTGATGGTGGTGGTGGTGGGGTGGCCGTCGTAGGTGAGAGAGAGAGGCGGAGAGAGAGAGGTGAAGAGAGAGATGCGGTGAGGCAACAGAAATGAGGGGTTCTGTTCTGAGATTCAGATTTGGAAATCAATTTGACATTAGCGACGGCATGGGTTGTCGCTAACCGTTACAAACATTTCCACGTGGTGCCACGCGTTGAACGGTCAAAAAACCTTTGCGAGGGACACTATAGCCGTCGCTAATTTTTCCCGCCCAGGCCATTAGCGACGGCCTTGCCGTCGCTATTGCTAACATTGCCGTCGCTAACGCTTAAAAAAATTCGACAGCTCTATGCCGTCGCTAATATCAGTTTTTGCGAGGGACATAAAGTCCCTCTCTAATTCTGTCGCTAAAGGCAACATTTTTTGTAGTGTGGGTTTATATACAAGCTAAAAATAATTTGAAACTACTCTAACTAATTCAGTTTAACAGTAACTGAATGGTTAACTTACAATTACTAAACTAACTAGTTGAGTCAGCTTTAACTAAGCCTAGTTTAACTGTGGTTAAATATATATACATGTAATAGCCCCCTTCAAGTTGGACTATGTACGTTACAAAGTCCCAACTTGGGAAGAAATCATGAGAAAGAATTGGCATGGAGAGGTTTAGTTAGAATATCTGCAAGTTGTGCTTCAGAGGGTACTGGAAGCAAGTGAATGAGCCCCTTCTGAATCTTCTCCCTGACTACATGACAGTCAATTTCAATATGCTTTGTGCGCTCATGAAATGTAGGGTTGTGTGCTAGGCTGATTTGTTGTCGCAGTACACTGAAGTAGGGCCTGTGAGTGGCACACCTACAAATCTGCCAACAAATAGTGCAGCCACTGAATTTCACAAGTGAGACTAGCTAATGCACGGTACTCTGCTTCAGATGAAGATCTTGATATCGTGTTCTGTTTCTTAGATTTCCATTATACTAGAGCAGATCCTAGAAAAACACAGTATCATGTGATAGATTTCCTAGAATCTGTACAACCAGCCCAATCAAAGTCTGCAAAGCCTGATAGTGTTACTGAATTAGAGCTGGGAAAGAACAGTCCCTGTGCAGGGGCTGTTTTGAGGTACCGTAGTACTCTAGTTGCTATTTGAAAGTGTGACTCCATGGGCTTAGCAATGTATTGGCTAAGTCGTTGGACTGAAAATGCAATGTCAGGCCTTGTTGTGGTTAGATAGAGGAGTCTTCCAATAAGGCGCCTATAGGCCGATTCATCTGAATATGGTTTCCCCCATCACTGTTGAGGTTGCAGGAAGGGTCACAAGGTGTTGATGCAGCTCTAGCAGCAAGGGTGCCAGTATCTTCAAGCAACTCAAGAGTGTACTTTCTTTGATTAGGAAGGATACCTTTATTGGATCGTGTCACTTCAAGACCCAGAAAGAATCTAAGAGCACCAAGGTCTTTTATGCGAAATTTGGCATCAAGCAATTGCTTGACTCTAGTGATTTCTGTCATGCTTGTACCTGCCAGCACAAGGTCGTCAACCTACACCGGTAAAATTGTAATATCAGATGAAGAAGTTGTCTTTACAAAAAGGGAATGGTCTGCTTGAGACTGAGTGTAGTTCAGAGACAGAAGTGTGGAAGTTAACTTGTGATTCCACTGGCGACCGGCCTGCTTTAACCCATACAATGACTTATGTAATTTGCAAACTTTGTTTGTTAGATCTGTGTTTGTAGACTGAAAACCAGGGGGAATGGTCATGTAGACCTCCTCAGTGAGATCACTATGCAAGAATGCGTTGTTTACATCTAGTTGCTCAAGGAACCCGTTGCTAGGAGCAGCTAAGGCAAGAAGCACCCTCACTGTGGTCAGCTTTGCCACAGGGCTGAATGTTTCAAAGTATTCCACTCCTTCAAGTTGATTGTAGCCTTTGGCTACAAGACGTGCTTTGCGTCTCTCAAGAGTACCATCAGCACGATATTTGGTCTTGTAGACCCATTTGCATCCAATAGAAATTTTCCCTGCAGGAAGATCAACCAAAGACCAAGTATTGTTCAAGGCCAAGGCATCAAGCTCAGTTTGCATAGCCTTCTGCCAACAGTCATGTGGGGATGCTTGGGAATAAGTGAGTGGGTCAGTGTTGGTTGAGACATTATGGCAAAAGGTTTTATATGAGGGTGTGCATTTGTTATATAGGGTAAGGAATTTGAAATACCTGGAGATGGATTGGCCCAGCTAGTGAAACTGCAGTGATAATCTTTTAAGTAACTGGGCTTGCATGTAATTCTACTTGATTGTCTAAGAGGTGCTACATGGTCCAGAGAATCAGTAGGAATTGGTTCTGTGGTGTGTGAATCAGAGGAATGTTGATTTGAGGTTTCAGTTTGGGAACTGCTAGGTGTATCAATGTCTTGGTTGGTGCTGTCTTGTGTTGTGTTTGTGGTAGAAGAAGGTGTATTTTGTGAGTGTTGGTTAATTTCAGGTGGTGTGTGTGAATCCTCAGGGATAGTGTTTGTGGCAATGTCATCAAAGGTGAATGGGACATCAGTAGTAGAGAGGGGATTTGGTTCAACAGTGGCAGTTTTATTGTGAAAAGGAAAGGTATTTTCATAAAATGTTACATTTCTGGACTCTAGTAGTTGATGAGAAGTGAGTTCATAAAGGATGTAGCACTTGAGGCCTTGTTTGTATCCTAAGAATGTTGTTTTTCTGGCTTTTGGATCAAATTTGGTACGGTTAGCTGTGAGAGTGGAAGCATAGGTGAGGCATCCAAAGGTTTTGAGGTGAGAGAGATGGTGGCTGTTTATATAGTAGTTCATAAGGTGATTTGTTTTGGAGTACAGGTGTGGGCAGCCTGTTTATTAAGTGGACAGCATGTTGGACAGAAATTCCACAATGGTTTGGGAAGTTTGGCTTGAAAGAAGAGAGCTCTAGCTACATTAAGAATGTGTTGGTGTTTTCTTTCTACAATCTCATTTTGTTGGGGGGTTTCTACACAAGAGTGTTGGTGTATAATGCCTTTGCTAGCATAAAAATTATGCATGAGGAATTTAATGCCATTGTCACTTCTAAGACATTTAAGTTTGGTTTGAAATTGTGTTTCAATATAGGCAGTGAAATTAACAAGGTGTGTGTGTGTCTCTGATTTAGTTTTCATTAGTATGATCCAAGTGAACCTACTAAAATCATCCACAAGTGTCAAGAAGTACTTGTGGCCTAAAATTGAGGGATGAGCATAAGGCCCCCAAATATCAGCATGCAAAATTTCAAATATATGTGTGCTTTTAGATGTACTAAGGGGAAAAGACAGCTTTCTTTGCTTGGCAAAATGACAAATATCACAAGGTAAAGCATTATTATTGAAGTGTGTAAAGGGAAATTGTTGTGAAATACAATCACTACAAGAATAATGGGATTTTTCGGCCAGGACTTTCCGGCGGATTTAATCCGCCGGAAAGATTCCGGCGGATTTTAGGAATTTCCGGCGGATTTTATCCGCCAGAAAAGATTCCGGCGGATTTTAGGACTTTCCGGCGGATTTTATTCGCCGCAAACTTTTCCGGCGGATTTTTTGGCATTTGCGGCGGATTTTTTAAAAAAATTTTAAAAAATCCGCCGCAAAAGCCAATTTTTTTTTTTAAAAAAAATCCGCCGCAAAAGCCAAAAACTATTTTTTTTTAAAAAAATCCGCCGCAAAAGCCAAAAAAAATTTCAAAAAATCCGCCGGTAATTTCAAAAATCCGCCGGAAAATTCGGAGGGAAAAAATTCGCCTATAAATAAAAATTTCTCCTACACTCCTCTCATTCTCTCATTTCACTCTTTATTTCATTCTCATTCTCTTCTATATTTCTCGACATATCTCTCTTCTATATTTCTTATACTCTCATCTCCATAAATTTCTCTACATATCTCTCTTCTATATTTCTCCTTCCTTCTTCATTCTTTTTCATTCACTCCTTAATTCTTATTTCTTCTTACTTCTTTATTCACATTCTCTCCTATATCATTCTCTTCTAATATTCTCTTTCATTCTTATTCCTTCCTACTTCTACATTCTCATTCATTTATTTATTTTCATTCTTTTCTATATAATTTTTTCTCATATTCTACTTCATTTTCATTTTTTCTTACTTTTTATTAAAATACAAATTAAACATTACAATTCGAAAAAATTGAAAAAAAAATTCAAAAATTCCAAATTTTTAAAATCCGCCGCAAATGCCTTTAAAATCCGCCGGAAAATTCCAAATTTTTTGTTTTGAAAAATCCGCCGCAAAATGCTTTTCCGACGGAAAATCCGTCGGAAATTTCCGGCGGATTTTCCGCCGGAAAGCGTTTGCTGCGAGCTGGCTACCGGCGGCAAAAATCCGCCGCTGAGTCCAATTTTGCGGCGGAAATATGGCTTTTCCGGCGGATTTTGCCCGCCAGAAAATCCTATTTTTCTTGTAGTGAATGATGTCTGTCATTTGACAAGTGTCCTAATCTCATGTGCCAGAGTTTTGAGTTTTCTAATGTGGTGAATTGTGAACTATAGGAGGGAACAGAGACATTACAAGCAGATCTAGGTACAATCCCAGGCACAGTTACTGGAAGATAGAGCCTGTAGAGTCCATTGAGCCTAGCTGAGCCAATCATCTTCTTGGTATGTTCCTGTATAATAAAGCAATCATCATCATTAAAAACTGTAGATACATTGCTGGTCTTAGCTAATTGTGTTACTGACATGAGATTTGAATTGAAATCTGGTACATAGAAAACATTATACAGGATTAAATCTTTGGTTACATGAACAATTCCTATGCCAATGGCTAAAGCATTCGTTTGGTTAGGGCAATCTATGGTAATAGAATTAATGGGTGTGTATGAAGTGAAAAAGTGAAAAGTGCCAGTCATGTGATCAGTAGCTCCAGTATCTACTATCCAAAATATAGTAATCATACCAGAGATTTGAGTATTATTGGCTGAAGGTGTTTGGTAAGTGACTGTATTGGCAGAATGCACAGTAGGAAGTTTTTGCTGCCTTGACTGTTGAAGCAATTCCAGCAGTCCTTGATACTGACCTTGTGTGAGGGAAACAGGCCCATTCACTAGTGCAAAAATGACATTAGAATTAGACATTTAAAGTCAGGCGCCCAGATGCCTGACTACATAGGTAGACACGGTGGCAAACTTGTAAATAAGTGGCAAAACTCGCGAGTATTAAGGTCAAGCGGATACACGCCTGACTTCTAAAGTGAAAAAACAGGAAAAAAATTAGACTTTTAAAGTCAGGCGCTCAGGCGCCTGACTACATAAGTAGACACGGTGGCAAACTTGTAATTAAGAGGTAAAGTTTTAAAGTCAAGCGTATACACGCCTGACTTCTAAAGTAGTAACAGTATTTCACCCTTCGTTCGCAAAACGCAAACCCTCCTATCTTTTCGCGAACCTTCACTCTCAGAACACTCTCATGAGAACACTCTCCCCTTCGCGAACCTTCACTCTCAGATCTCCCCCTTCGCGAACCTTCACTCTCAGAACAATCTCACGCCGTTCTCCGCCCTAGCTTCCATTCCTTTTCCGTTTCTCTCTGGATCCAGACCCTCCTATCTCTTTGCGAACCTTCACTCTCAGAACACTCTCATGAGAACACTGTCCTTTTTCGCGAATCCTTCACTCTCACGCCGTTCTCCGCCCTAGCTTCCCTTCCTTTTCCGTTTCTCTCTGGATCCAGATTCTTCTTCTGGAGCGATTCTTCTTCTCACTGGTCCAAGCACGATTTGAACCCTAACCCTCTGAAACGATTTTATCCCAGGTACGATTTGAAATCTCTCATTGCTTCTCACTGCGATCGTTCACTTCTGGCTCCCTTTCGTTTTTCATTTCGTTTTTCTTGGGTTCATCTTCTTTGTTTAGGGTTTGTGGGATTTGGGAATTCAGAACTGAGTTTAGGATTTTCATTTCGTTTTTCTTCATCGTTCTTCTTCGTTTTCGTTTTCACTGCAGCACATCAGTTTAGGGTTTGTGGGATTTGGGAATTGAGAACTGAGATTTGATTGTATAAATTTTAGATGGAGGAGTTAGGGTTTATGAGGTTTTAAAACAAAATTTGGGAATGATTTTGTAGTTTCTCTGTATTAGGGTTTATGAGGTTTTAAAACATAATTTGGGAAACATTTATACGGTTTAGGTATTTGATTTGGCTGTTAACAAGTTTATTTGTTTTTATTTTTTTGTTTTCCTAGGGGATATGTATAATCATAAGACTCCACTATGGAAGCGAGCTGAACTTCTTCACAAGGCTGCTGCTATCTTTAGAAGGAGCACAAAGCTCCAATTGCTGAGTGCCTTGTGAAAGAAATAGCAAAGCCAGCCAAATATGCTGTTACTGAGGTGCATATTCAAGTGTTGTTTAGGAATATACTATTACTGAGAAATCATGAACATAACTGAATTTTTGTTTTATTTTTTGCCACGAAGGTTGTAAGATCAGGAGATTTGATTTCTTACTGTGCTGAAGAAGGAGTAAGGATTTTAGGAGAGGGAAAGTTCTTGGTATCAGATAGTTTTCCCTGGAAATGAAAGAACAAAATATTGCCTCACTTCCAAGGTGAATTGGCATGTGTTACCTTGTCTTGCTGTCTCAAAAATTGCTCCTGCACTTATTACTGGAAATTCCATTGTACTCAAGCCTCCAACTCAGGTAATTATATCCTTCATTAAGAAACTCTTCAATGTCACTACACATCAGATTCATACTCTTACCCTATCCAATTGTTCTTGTCACAAAAATTCATTTATGTCAGAATCTTCTAGTCTTCTAATTAACATGATTCATTTCCTTCAGGGAGCTGTTTCTGCTTTGCATATGGTTCTTTGCTTTCACTTGGCCGGCTTTCCCAAAGGCCTAATTAGCTGTGTTACTGGCAAAGGCTCAGAAATTGGTGTTTTCCTAACAATGCAGCCAGGAGTGAACTGCATAAGGTGATAGAATAGTAATTAATGTCCCCAATTTCCCATGTGTGATTTTACCTTTACTGAATTGTAACCTTATGATACGTCAGCTTCACTGGTGGAGATACTGGCATTGCAATTTCAAAGAAGGCAGGCATGATCCTTCTTCAAATGGAATTGGGAGGAAAAGATGCTTGCATTGTACTTGAGGATGCTGACCTGGATTTGGTTGCTGTAAACATCATAAAAGGTGAGACTGAATGAGGCTGTACAAGCAGCTGCTCAATATGAGGAGCCCATCCAAGTATGCTGATTAGTCCAACCTTATGGCTCTGAGCGAGTTTACTAGTACTTAATATTAGGTACATTAGTTATGTTTCTTTTTTTATGCTTAAACTTCTGCTGTAAGATTAATTTGACTTGCAATGCTTAAGCTTCTCCATATATATTAAGAATTCATGAAGTAGGTACAACTAAGTATAGAAGTGTTTGCTTTGGTCTGGTCTTTGAAACTTTATTTCAATACTTGACAATATTTCATTTGTTTATACTTGACAATATATTTCTTTCTGTTTAACTAGTCTGAATACTTCAACAACTGTTTGGATGATCTCCTTTGGACTTAGTGGAGCTGTAAGGTGAGCAGCTATTCTAAACTTCGACAGTTATGCAATAAACTCACCAAATTTTCTGAAGTGCATTCTCCTTTTCATATATACAACAGTTTTCAGCTACATCAGTTTTTTACTCTTCTACTCCTTTTTTACTGATCAAAGTTTTTTACTTTTAAGTTTTAATAATCTCTGTCTGTTGTTTTTGTTAGTTTTTTTTAGAAAATGCACCTGTCTATATCATATGGTGACAAGTGAGAGAAAGAGGAAGAAAGAGCATCAAATCATTAAGCAATAGAGTCAGAGAAAAACAGCAGCAATATGGCTTCTGGATACCAGTATTTCAAGTCCTTGCCAGCTTCAACCTTCTTTTATCACTTGTGGTTTGTGTCTGTCCCATTGATTTTCTGTCACAAAAAAGGAAACAATTCTAGCGGTTCCCTGTATTTGACTATCATCCATCTTTTGCTATTATGTTATACAAATTACAATTTACTCTTTTTCTTTCTTTCAATGCAGCCAGGCTATTGTGTTCAAGAGTATAGTGGGCATAGTTCAGCTATTATGTCCTTTGATTTCCACCCTAAGAAGACCGATATTTTCTGCTTCTGCGACAGTGAAAATAAAATACGGTATTGGAACATTAGTTCATCCTCTTGTACCCGTGTATCTAAGGTTGGCCAAACAAATGCATTCTGTCGTTTCCTTTTCGAACAATTTCACGCGTCCCTAATATTCATCACATTTGATTGTTTCAGGGAGGTAATTCAAAAGTGAGATTTCAGCCTAGAATGGGACAGTTACTGGCAGCAGCTTCTGATAAAGTAGTGTCTATTTTTGATGTCGAAACGGACAGACAGATTTACTCAATCCAGGTAAAATTTACATGTGTACTTGCTGAACTATAATATAATATAAAAATATCAATGATATATTTTATCCTTATAAAGATAGATAACTTGAACATGGTTGTTATTTTCTAACATGAACCCTAATTTGGTTCTTTGATGTTTGTGATTGTACGATTGAGGAACAAGACGATCTTCACACGCTGAGAAGTCACGAATGAGAAACTCTGAGTTTCAGGTAAAACTCCCTTCTTCACTATTACTTTCTTGTATTGAATCTATTGTATTTTTCAACACAAACCCTAACTGTTTGTGTTGATTGTTTGCTGCAAGTGCCTTTCAAACAGTGATCGTGGACATATCTTCACCACCTGTGAAGATTGCAGTGAACATACCATGTGAATATAGGGAAACTGCCTTTCAAACACTTAATTGTTTGATAAAAATTAACAGAATTCGAAATTTAATATAGGGAAAGTGAACATACCATGTGAATGCATACATAATTATCATCACTGAATGAATAGGGTAGAGACTAAGTAGAAAATAGGGTGAGTTTAGAGGCTAAATTGGGTACAATTTCTTCATGATGTGGTTAAGTATTAGATTGCTGATTTTGTTTAAGAAATGAGTATAAAACCTATGATAGTTATTGCATGCTTTTATATCTTTCTTCTCAAGTGTTTCATGAAGATGTTCAAATCAACCTGAGCCACTTTTGATTTGTTAAATTTGTAGGTAGAGAAGTTGAAGGATTTGTGCTTGAAACAAAGAGAAGAAATCAAATCACTGAAGAGTGCGGTACTGTTCCCAGATGTTATGAAATCCGAGCTTCAGGAACTTGTAGAAAAGCAAGGCCCAAAGCTGAAGGAAGCAAAACAAGTCATTCCAGCTCTACAACTGCAGGTTTCTTCTCTTACTGGTCAGCTTCTGAGCCTCGCTGAGGATCTCGCAGAGTATAATTTCCATTCTTTTATGACAGCAATTTTGAATTCATTGTCATTTGGCAAGTAAGGCTGGTCAATGAAACTTGTTTCTTTTTGGAGACTCATATTGAGATGAATATAATAGCTAAACATGATTGCTATTTCATTGAGTTACTATAAATTACAAAAACTGAATTCTTGTTTGTTTACATAGAAAGACATGTTATTATTAGCTATTAGGATGTAATAGGGATATGAATTGATTGTTCATTATATTTGATTTGCTTCATATAATAGTAGTAATAAATGTTGGTGTTATCATTTTCTATGTTTGGAAGGTGTGATAGTTTTACTTCTCACTTCACATTTCTGTCCACTTACCCAGGATAAGTAGTTTCAAATAGGGTAGGCATCATTTTGGTTGTTTTACAACAATCTTCATGTTTTCTGTGTGCAGGTTTTGGAGAGCTAGAAGTAACCACTTCTTGAGTTTGCTGAAGACAATATGTGCATGCCCTGCCATTTCAGTTTTCTACTTCAAATTATACTAAAAAGTGATGACACCTGGCTTTTTCTATTTATTTAGTGATAAAATATTTCTGCCCAATTTACTTTAATTTGGTTTTTTTAGGGGTAAATTTCATTTGGGGTATATCTACCTTTCATTTCCATTCCACGTGTTCAGATATACCTTTTATCTGATTTCTGATTTAAATGATTAATGAATTGCTCAATAATGGACTGGTTCAAATCTCATTAATCTTTCTGCCACAGTTTCTTGAAGACTCTGTTGAAGACCACATAGAGAAGGCCGGGGCCTTCCTTGCAAAAGCAGAAAAGGGCCAAAGGGGAATCCAGAGAGGAGGAGAATGATGAGAGTAAGGTATATTTTTGTTCTTAGTGTGCTTCTTTGAATCTGTTTCATGAATGCTGCTATTGGTAATCTAATTATGCACTTTTAACAAAGTTGTGCATTAGTATCATTTCAATATAATCACACTAATTCTGCAAAACCTTTTTTGCTTTTGTTTTCCAATTGTTTGTCTTCTAGAAAAGGTCAGTTGATGGAGGAAAGCAAGGAGGTTCTATAAAAAAGGTGAAAAGGGACAAGGCTGGAAGTGCAATAGGGAAAAGTGCAAAACCCGAAGCTAACTCTATATCTGCAGCACCTCGTGTTAAACCAGAACCCCCCTTGCGCTGCCTTCGGTTAACTTCTACACATTTCTCAACACGAATAATGGGTAATGTCTAATACTGGCCGAACAAGTATATTTTATGTTTTGGTTTAAATTGCGTTATGCTAAGATTTTGGTCAACTATCCCAGTTTAACCTGTTCATCAATATCCAATGATGGATCATTTGTTGCTGGAGGATTTTCTGACTCATCACTTAAGGTTCTTTCTCTTTCCTCCTCTCCAAAAGAAAACCCTCTCTCCTTTCGAGGCTTTATCTTATATAATATGAACCTGTGGTAATTTGTGTCTGTTATCTTTGTGCTACAGTGCCCAAAGTTTCCTCAAGTTTTGAGGAATTTAACGCTCTCAAATTAGCGCTCTATGTTTTACTTGCTAATGCTATAACAATTAAGTTGTTGCTGTTACAGCTCTTTATCGGGGAGGCAACGACACATCACAAAATGAACAAGTTATTGGCCTAAATGACCGGAAAAAGAACTACACGTTTCAAGGTCATTCAGGGCCAGTCTATGCAGCCACTTTTAGTCCCTTGGGGGATTTTATTCTTTCTTCTTCAGCAGAAAAAACAAGTATGTTTACTTGACCCCATTTGAATGTTCTTTCTAATTCCGTTTCTTGATCACTTTTGATAATATCTTTTATTTTTTCAATGTTATGTATGTCAAATAGTCCTCTTTGCAGCACTATAGTGTAGTGGATTTTGAGATCTCTGCTATAATAAAACCGTGGCGCTATTTGAGTTTCGTTTATTTTAAAACACAAAACAGTCGCTATGTGCACTGCACATGACTCTTAACAATACTTTATCAAACCATTTTTTGTGTTTGAATAATAATTTGTTCTGCTATTTTAGTTCTTACTTAAATTTTAGTGTAATTTGACATAGATTTGTGTTTGTGGTTTGTATTTCAGTATGTGATGATTTTATTGAATGGGGGACTGCCTATTGCATTTGCTGGCACAGAAGAGCCAGCTGCCTATGGAGAACTGATATCAATTGGGGGCCTTGGTCCAACTGTTAATGGGAAACTCAGTTCTACACTTGCTGAAATTCTTCAAACCAAACTATACATTGATAGTTCTCGATTCTACATCAAGTTTTATGACTCGGGTACATTTCTTTGAACTTAGAGGTTTTTTTATCTATTCAATCCATTCAATTATGAGTCTTATGATCTTTGTTGGAGAAAAGAAAAAAAATACGTACTAGATCAATTTCAAGACTGTTTTTAGGGAATTTGTTGCCAATAATACAGGTTATTAAAATAGATATTGTTTTTCTATGTTGTTTAGCAATTCTTTGTCTACAACATCTGAGAAAATATGTTTGCTAACTTAATCTAATTATATGGTGCTCTGATTCCTGTATTTTAATTAAGTGTTGGAATAATAGCATCAAATCAGTAGCTATGACCTGTAAGGATATTGTTCTTTAATTCCCTTTGCTTGTTTAAGCACTGCTAAACAAACTACCAAAAGTATAGATTTGTGTTGGATGATATGTGCTATTTTTCTTATGCAGGAGAATATGCAACAGCAAGAGCTGCATCAGCTACTGGAACAATCATGGTACTTCTCTCTTTATGTTTATATTCTTGTTAATTAAGGATTTAGAAGTTTACTTGATTAATCACCACATACTCTTTAAGACTTGTCAGTTTCATATGTTGGAACCTCTACATGTGGATTTATGACCACCATTTGAAAGTTTTTTATACTTAGTAAACTAATTAATATCAATTTTTTTCACACAGGGTTTGCAAGTGATGGCACTTTGGAGAGGAATGCTGATAGCTGCTATACAACTCATTTCAATGATAAGAAAATCAACTCGAGAGATTCTGTTTGGTGAAGCAAATGGATAGCTGCTATACAACTCATTTCAATACTACCTTGATGTTTCTTGCTTAAGATTTTTCATTGTTTTATATGTTTCTACTTAGTTACATGACTAATTTGTTTGAATAATGCTTCAAATTAGTTATGAATGGGATTATGTGGAAGTCATTATATGTTTGTATTTGTGTGAAATATATAATTTGATATTGTTGTAAGATTGTGTTGATATAAGATTATAAATGAAAAAAAAAATTGGTTTGATTTTGGTCTGTTGAATTAAAATTAGCAGTCATTATTTAGATTAGCTAAATAATTTTTTTTTTTAAAAAAAATTAACTTTTAACGTCAGGCGTCACTAAAGCCTGACTTTAAATCATACTTACGAAGTCAGGCAAATGATAAATGCTTGACTTTAAATCATACTTACGAAGTCAGGCAAGAATAAATGCTTGACTTTAAATCAGACTTACGAAGTCAGGCGATAATAAATGCTTGACTTTAAAACAGACTTACGAAGTCAGGCGAAATAAATGCATCACTTTAAAAATGACTTACGAAGTCACGCGAAATAAATGCATGACTTTAAAACAGACTTACGAAGTTAGGCGAAATAAATGCATGACTTTAAAACTGACTTACGAAGTCAAGCGAAATAAATGCATGACTTTAAAACTGACTTACGAAGTCAAGCGAAATAAATGCTTGACTTTAAATCAGACTTACGAAGTCAGGCTATCGCTTGACTTTAAAACTCCTGACATACAAAGTCGACTTAATAAAAGTCAAGCGAGCGCCTGACTTTAAATCCCCTTTTCGCCTGACTTTAAATCCCTTTTTTGCACTAGTGATTGTTTGCATTTGAAATCTCTGACTTGGTTGTTGGTTCACCTGCTACACCTGCAGAATTAGCAGAAGCACCAGATTTGTTGTTGGGGAAATCCATCTATAAAGTAGCAAGAGTCCACTGTGTGGTTGGTCTTGCCACAATTAGTACATAACCGAGTCGTGCCTTGTCCACGTCGTTGGCCACGGCCAAACCTCCCTCTTCCATCATTAAAGGTAACATTATTGGCCATAGCAGGTAACTTTACCTCAGTTTCTGTTGTTGAAGGAGTGGTAGCTGGAATACGTCTTTCTTGCTGAATCACCATGGAGTGGGCTTTGGATATGTGAGGGGGTGGCTCCATCATTTATTTGGCCACGAACGTGAGTGTATTCTTCATTCAATCCCTTCAAGAACTTGATCGTGTAATCTTGATCACGAAACTTCTTAGCAGATTTGGCTGCTTCACAAGTACAAGGAATAGCACAACAACATGCAACAATTGGCCTAAAACTGTCTAATTCATCCCACAATGACTTCAATTCTGTGTAGTAATCAGAAATATTTCTAGTTCCTTGACTTAATTTTGCTATGTCTTCTTGTATATCAGCAATTCTAAACATATCACCTTCATCAAATCTATCATGCAGGTCTTTCCATACATAAGAACCTTTATCAAAGAAGGCAATGGATCTAAGGACACTAGCACTTACTGACCTTTGGATCCAAGCAAGTACCATGTTATTGCATCTGAACCACTGGTTGTACAAAGAATGCGTCTTCGCCGAAGCAGTGATGGTTCCATCCACAAAGATCATCTTATTCTTCGAAATTAGGGCTATTCGCATCAAACGGATTCATGCCTGAAAATTTTTGCTTCCTTCCAGTTGCGGTTGAACAAGCGTCACCGTCGGGTTCTCATTTGGATGAATATAGAGTGGATTTGACGAATTTGTCGCAAAATCAGCATAAGCGTCGATTGTCTGGCTCGCCATGAAGGAAAAGAGAGCAAGATTTGAAGAATGAAAGGAATAAAGGAAGAATTGAAAGAATTTTGCGAATTTAGGGTTCTGGTGACAGATTGATTCGCGAGGAAAGAATTGAATGGAGGATGTATGAATTTGTGAGAATTTATATGGCATCAATGGCGAACCAGAGCTCAAGAATTGAGCTCTGATACCATGATACGATTTGAGGATCAAGACGCGAAGGTGTAACTGAATTTCATCTTCTCATTGATTCAGTAAATCCTGTACAGAACTGAGTTTATATACAAGCTAAAAATAATCTGAAACTACTCTAACTAATTCAGTTTAACAGTAACTGAATGGTTAACTTACAATTACTAAACTAACTAGCTGAGTCAGCTTTAACTAAGTCTAGTTTAACTGTGGTTAAATATTTTTTTTGATAAGCAATGTTAGTGGGGGTGGGGAATGTTAGTTTCCGGGGTTTGAACCCGGGACCTCCTTCTTGCACTCTTTTTGGTGCACTCCTTCGATATCCCTTAGCTCGCGAACTGAGCTACCTATTTGGGATACTGTGGTTAAATATATATACATGTAATACGGGGTTTGAACCCTAGACCTCCTTCTTGCAACTTTACCCTAGGTTTGTTTGTGTTTTGCAACCTATTATTATTGAAGTCAAACTTGCTTGTCTCTCACGTTGACTAAAAGGTTTTATTTCTCTTTCACAAGTGTTTTTCTATGTGGCATTTACTACACATTTCTTTTTAATTCATATGTTTAAATAGTCTCAAAGCAATCGCATACTTTTGATATGTCCCTTTGTTTATATATATCTATATATTTTTTTCAGATCGTAAATGAAAAACTACATTTAAACGATTTTGTAAGTTGAACTAGCCAGTTGTTATATCGCATGTGTTCATTATTCTTCATAATACGAAATCATAATTGATTAAACCACAAGAAAGCAGGTAATGCTATATAATTATTTTGAATAATTATATACAAGTTGTTCGTATGTCATTCCATGTGAACTAATTTGATATTGCTAACATTAAAGAAACGTCGATTAATATTTAATAAGCCGAAAAATGAACATATACACATACGATATTGAGAAACCAAGAGCACTTGGATGACATGGTAGGGGTCTCTTCCAGCTTAATCAAGGTTTTGGGTTCGAATCCAGTCTTGGGCATGTAGCAGTGTTAAATCTCTTGAGGGAGAGCTCTGTCACTCATTGTGGTCCTACCCGGCTCGAGGGATTAGCCTCTGCAGTTGCGCGTAGAAGATACCCGATTTATAAAAAAAATATATTCGGTATTGAGAAGGGGGAGGTGAATAGTGAGTACCAACCAAACTAGTGTCGGCGGTGGCTGATGTTGTCACGAAACGAAGGTTTTTCTTTTTATAAGCAATATTAGTGGGGGTGGAGGAAATGTTAACCTCCTTGTTGCACTCAGTTAGTACACTCCTTTGATATCATTTAACTCGTCAACTAAGCTACCTTCGTGGTATCGATGTGTGTGGGCGTTTTTGCCGAATAACCATTGTGAATGATTCCTCAACAGTTGGCATGGGGTTGTTGTGGGGCAAAGCATGGTGCAACAATTGTTACGGTGGGGTTTCCTTCTGCCTTTTGCTTGTGTAACCTTTGTGTCAATCTGTCAATGTATATATTCGTCTATGTTACAGCAATATAAATATATCATATGCGATATTCAATCTTGTTCTCACGATATTTTGATATATATATATATATATATATATATATATATATATATATATATATATATATATATGACGTCATGGCTATCACATGATCACAGACATACTTTGGTCCACCAGAGTGTTTTACACATATTATCATGTTCGTCAGGGATTATGTTTGTTAGCCTTAGGCCTTAAGATAGGATCATCAAATCTATCTACAGCAAGAAATTAATCTTCCATGACAATGTCAATTTGTTTGGGGGACAATCAATTACAAGATTTACAAAAAAAGGATAAGACCTTACACTACAAAAAAAGGTCATTTGCGACGGCAAAGTCTCTCGCTAAACCACATTATTCCCTCGCTAAATGTCATTAGCGAGGGAATTAGCGAGGGACAACTTCCCTCGCTAATTCCCTCATCGCAAATGCGATTAGCGAGGGCAGTGTCCCTCGCTACTGCTCAGCCACGTGGCCACGCTCCCTCGCTAATTCCCTCGCTACTGCTCAGCCACGTGGCCACGTTCCCTCGCTAATTCCCACGCTACTGCTTAACCACGTGGCCACGTTCCCTCGCTAACCCCCTCGCTAATGCCCTCGCTAATGCTCAGCTACGTGGCAACCTTCCCTCGCTAACCCCCACGCTACTGCTCAACCACGTGGCCACGTTCCCTCGCTAAGCCCCTCGCTAATTCCCACGCTACTGCTCAACCTGATGAATTTTTTTTTATTTTATCTGCTTTTTTATACCTGTTTATTTTATTAATAAATAATAAAATCTAAAATACATAAAATAGTTTAAAATAAAAATTATCCAATAACATAAATTTTGAATCAACAACACTTAATCTGAAATGTTATAACAAAATATTTAATCAACAAAACTAAAAGCTGCCACCATCAGACTCCTCAGCTTCCTCCTCAGCTTCCTCCTCATCTTCCTCTTCATCTTGCTGCTGCTCATTTTGCTGCATATTCTTAAAATACTTAAACATCAGCTCCTGCCTACGGGTCACCTTCTCATAATCTTGCTGCATCTTTCTCATCGCCTCAGAGGAGGTCCTGACCTCCTGTCGAGTCTCATGCAGCTCCTGCTCCAGCCGCCTAATATGCTCTGTCTCCGCAGGAGTAAAAGCTGGTCGACTCCGTCTTCTGCTGCTCTCGGCCCCAGACTGACTCATACATGGAGCCATGGGCCCCGTACCATACAGGCGACCCTTAGACCAACCTACTGTCTTCTCCCAATGTTTGTTTGCCAGATCTCTCATCTCAGGAGTAAGTTGGCCAAATGAATCAGGGTTCCAGCTCCCCTGAGTTAGCTGAGTCATGAACTCATTTATTTGCTCCTGTTTTGAATAACCACAAATTAGCGCTCCATTTTGACAAATGAACATTATATAATACAAATCAATATGTATATTTACCTGGGTCATCTTGGAGCGCTCATCAACATACTCGCCAGTGCCTTGACTACTTTGCGGGGTTAAAAACCCCGCTAATCGACAAAAAAAACCGCCGCAATCTATACTGTTTTTTGTAGTGTTTTAAAAATTTGCTAACTAATTAAATAATATAAAAAACACATAGATTGAAAAATAATTTACCATTCTAGCAGCATGCTGAGCCTGGTTGATGGACCCACCGCAGTGAAGCGAGCCACCCTTTTCCGAGTTTCTATTATTTTTGGCTTTTGCAGCAGTTCCTTGAAAGCCTCTGAAGCCCAATGGCTCTTGAAGGCATTCCAAATCTCATCACTCATGTAGGAAGGCTTCTTATCTTTACAGCGGAGCTTATAAAGCAAATCAGAAATTTGAGCGCCCATCCTTCTGAAAAAAATTCTCCGCACATTGTCATCGTCTTCTGTGTCCCAAGTTACCTTGGTCTGTATTATATTAAACGTTATTAAACATAAAATTTAAACAAACAATATAAGTAATGACAAAATAATTAACACTTACCCTAAAGAAGTCTAGCAGATCATTTCTTTCATCTTCTTCGACATTGCTCCACTTTTTATGGAACGTTTGAAAATATCGTTTGCGGATGACATGAGTGATGTTTGATGAAGCTACCTTTGCAGGAAGAAGCCTGCATATTGAAAGATATATCAAACAATTATCAAATATATATAAGTCGTTGCATAATTAACTTTAAAAAAACAAACAATATAATACTTACGCGTTACCACTGCTATAAATGACTTTGAGTCTGATACCATTAATAACAATCACCTCCACTCTCTCGTCATCAGTGGATGAATCAGCATCAACATTACCCCCACCAACATCATGTACATCATGCTGAATATCATCCTGGGGATCTGGTGTAGGCATAGATAACCCAGCTGATGGGCCTATATGTCCAGATGATGAGCCTATATGCCCAGGTGGTGCGCCAAACCCAGCTGCTGCGCCATACCCAGCTGATGCGCCATACCCAGCTGCTGCGCCATACCCAGCTGATGCGCCAAACCCAGCTGCTGCGCCATACCCAGCTGCTGCGCCATACCCAACTGCTGCGCCATACCCAGCTGTTGGGCCCGTATAATGCCCATGAGATGGTAAATGAAACCATCCAGGGCCAGATGGAGGCGAAGGTTGTGGGGGCAGTAGATGGTGGGCCCACAAACGAATTATGGCTCCTCATATTCCCAATATTAAGTTCCACCTCACGATTACGCCTCCTCTTAGGAGGTTCATCGGTCATAGTCTTCTTCCCTTTATTAGGACGTCTCGGTGGTGGGTCAGAACCTCCTCCTGGATCCATATCTATTAAAAAATAGAAACGAAATGTGATAAAGAACAATATTGATATATTAATTTAAAGACAACATAATGAGTCATAAAGAACAATATTGATATATTAATGATTCTAATAAATTTAAAGACAACATAAGGAGTCAACATAAGTAGACAACATATATAAGATTAATCATATACAACTAGGAGTCATCATCACATAAGGAGTCAATCGGTTCAAATTCATATTTCTCTTATTCATCTTCATTCTCTTCATCATCTTCATATTCATTCTGTTCTTCATCTTCATTCTGTTTTTCATCTTCATCAACTTCTTCAACTAGGTGTCGATCATCACATAAGGAGTCAATCGGTTCAAATTCAAGCACCTCATCTACTCCCGAAATTTCATCCACCTGATAAGGAACCTCATCCTCCGCATCAGTGCCTTCAATGTGACCCCGTGGTTTTGTCTTAATTGCAACACACCATCCTCTCTGAGTTGATGGATATGGAACATAATACACCTGCCTCACATTTTCTGCCATGATAAACGGATCATAAAGTTTATACCTTCCATTCATTCGAATGGCCACGGTATTACATTTTGGATTCAATTTCATTCCTCTAACAGATGGATCAAACCATCTACAGAAAAACAAAACTATTCTCTTTTCATAGTCTAACCGTGGGTATTCAAGTTCATATATGCGTTCGATCACACCGTAGAAGTAATGTTCACCTCCTCCTGTTTCACCCTTAACATATACCCCACTATTAATTGTTTTTTTCCCTCACTCCATGATTGGGTGTCAAATTTGTAACCATTAACTAGGTACGTGTGCCACTCGGTCACCTCAAGAAAAGGACCATTGGCTAAGTTCCTGAAGTGTCGGATTTGGGGAGTTGGTTCTGCTTCATAAACCTAAGTAAACCACATATGGAAAAAATAAGTTATGTCTCATATTTACTTTAAAGAATTATTCAGCGCCTTGGGGATTTGGTTACTTACTCTAGCCTTAAACCAGGATGGAAAACTTTCATGTATACGAATAGAAGATTCTTCAACGCCTATACCCTCAATTCGTAAGAACGCACTGAAAAAGAAATATTATTACTCTTTAGATTGAAAGTTGATCAAATTATTATTTAACTTCATACAGTATAGATTAACTGAATTGGAGCATACTTACTCAAGATATGGTTTAACTTCCGTGCAATTGATCAAGACATGAACATGTGCTGATTTATGCTCTTTATCTGATAAGTAATTGGTTGACTTCTTACCCGAAGGGCGACCGGGTTTGATAAACACAGATAAAGTGAGCGGGTGTCTTTCTTCTTCAATCTCCACTTCGTTTCTATTATTTGCTGACAACATAAAGTTGTTGAAATAATGTGAACAAAAATAAATTGTTTCACGGTGTAGGTAAGCTGTGCAGATCGATCCTTCAACTCTAGCTTTATTCTTCACCGATCGTTTATAATCACCCATTAATCTATTTGTTGAAAGAAAAATACTTCATTAAACTAATAATCATACTAATTAAGATAATTTTAAAAAAATGTTGAAATAGATAATTACCTCTCAAATGGATACATCCACCTATAATGAACTGGTCCACCAATCCTTGCTTCATACGCAAGGTGAACCGGTAAATGCTCCATGGAATCAAAGAAACCGGGAGGAAATATTCTCTCCAACTTACAAATAATGAAAGGAATATTCTGCTCCATCTTAATAAGATCATCCCTTCTCAATGTTGAAGAGCACATATTTTTAAAATATTGACTCACTTCAATAAGTGGTTCCAAAACACACTTTGGTAATGAATTAAAAGCAATTGGAAGCAAACACTCCATGAATACATGACAATCATGACTTTTCATCGCATACATATTCCCGGTGTTCACATCGGCACATCTTGCAAGGTTAGAAGAATAACCATCTGGCATCCTCAATTCTTTCAACCATCGACAAACATTTTTCGCTTCATCTGGTGTTAGACAGTATTTGGCTTTGGGTTTTAACATCTTCCCATTAGGCATTTCCAACAAATTCAAATCAGATCGATGTTTGCTACAATAAAGAGCAGAATCCAATCTAGCCTTATTATTGTCTTTGGTTTTATCTTTCACATTCATCACAGTGAAAAATATGTTGTCAAAGAAATTCTTCTCGATGTGCATAACATCAAGATTGTGCCTCAACAAATTATCTTTCCAATATGGGAGATTCCAAAATATGCTTTTTTTTGTCCAATTGTGCCACCGTCCATAACCATCCACCCGGGTGAGCTCCCCTACCTCTGTGGCTTCTGGAAAATCCATAACTCTGCTCCAGATTTCACCTGATGTCAACAAAGGCGGTGGTCCATCTGTTTCAACTGCCCCTTTCATGAAGGCCTTCTTGTTCTTTCTAAATTTATGATCTTGCGGTAAGAATCTACGATGCGAGTCAAACCAAGAACTCTTGCCCCCGTACTTTAGCGTAAACGCCTTTGTGTGTTCCATGCAGTGCGGACATGCATATTTACCGTGAGTCCCCCAACCAGACAACATACCATAAGCAGGAAAGTCGTTAATTGTCCACATCAATGCGGCTCTCATCATAAAATTTTTCTTTCGTGCTGCATCATATGTCAAAACACCCCCCCACAATCTCTTAAGATCATCAATCAGAGGTTCCAAAAAGATATCAATGTTAGCTTTTGGATTGGATGGACCAGGTATCAAACAAGTCAAAAACAAATACGGTTTAGTCATGCACATCTCAGGAGGAAGATTGTAAGGGGTAACAATGACTGGCCAACAAGAGTAGGGTGACGCCGATGCTTGGATATATGGAGTAAACCCATCAGAGCACAAACCAAGCCGAACATTCCGTGGGTCTGAGGCAAAATCTGAATGCACTTGATCAAAGTGCTTCCACGCTTCACCGTCGGATGGGTGGCGTAAAATGTCGTCCGAGGTACGCCTATTGTCATAATGCCACTTGTTAGACTATAGTATAACCTTTGAGGGGGGGGGGTGAATAAGGTTATGTGTAATTCTTGGATTCTTTTCAAAATAAAAGATAAGTTTGTTTAAATCAAATGCAGAAAAAGAGATTTGAACTTATCAGATATATGCAAGTAGGCAGATTAGGCACAATGAGATATTATTCTATATTCAATATTTACAATAAGGTTGTTTTATAAGTAATGCAATGATATTGAATATAGCAGATCTACAGTAGTGATAGAGAAGATGATAGATAAACAGATCTGTAGTACAACGAGTATAACTATAACCAGATTAACAGATTCAGATCAGAGTAGGGATATAGTTATACAACCAGATTAACAGATTCAGATCAGAGTAGTGATATTATAAACAGATATAAACAGTAAATAAAGTAAAGAGAGAGGGATAGAGATACACCAGGAATTTTACGAGGTTCGGGATAAAAGCCCTACGTCCTCGGCCTCCGGCTTTGCAACCTTTGGACTTTGCTGATAACCACTATATGAAGAACCAATGTTTTACAAACAATCAACTTCAAATAGCAAATCTCAATTCCCCTGAATTGAGAACCCGAGCTCCCCGCTAAGGATTTCAACCGCTTCAATCTCCTGATTGAACGACCCAAGAGCACCTCCCAGGATTTCACTACCGCTTCAATCTTCCCCGATTGAACGACCCAAGATCACCTCCCAGGATTTCAAACCAACTCAATCTCCTGATTGAGAGACCCAAGAAAACTTCCCAGGATTTCAAACCAACTCAATCTCCTGATTGAGAGACCCAAGAACAAATCCCAGGATTTCAGAGTGACCCCACAAATAGAGTAACGAATACAAACAGAGATCTATGATCCAATCACCTCAGATATAATGACAGTATAGTGACTAAGAGATGAGTGATATGGAAAATAGAAAATGATATGAAAGTTGAAGCTCTGTTTTCTCTCTTTCTCAGATTTAGAAGATGTATGTGAGAAGTAGAGAGGTTTAGAAAAATGTGGTGTGTGGTGTGATTGAAATGTGAATCGCACCTGCCTATTTATAGGCTTTAGAAAAATATAGGTTTCATAAATGTGACTTAAGAATCGATTCATGAGTGATGTTAAAATATAGTATAATCGATTCTTTATTTTTAGAAAACATAGGAATCGATTCCTTGGCTTTTGGAAATATGTAGGAATCGATTTTCAGGACATCCTGAATAGGTAAGAATCGATTTCAATATTTAGTTAAAGTAAGGAGGAATCGATTCATAGCCTATAGGATAGCTTGAAAATCGATTTCAAGGTGTTTTATAAAAGAAGGAAATCGATTCTTGGTTTGGCTTGAGATAAATGTAGAAATCGATTATTTGCTTTTATGGAAGTAATGGAAATCGATTGTTTTAAGAAAGGAAAACAAGTAATCGATTTCATAGTCCAATGTATTTAGTATATAATCGATTTTATACTCCTATGAGACAATATAAAATCGATTTATACTCCTATGAAACAATATAGAAATCGATTCTTTTGCTTTAAAATGTTTTTCCAAGTTATGTGTCTTTCTCATGCAAGCATGCATTTGAATAAAATATTTTTCAAACCCTAATTGATGCATGATGCATGTTTTCAAAAATCATCTCTCAGCTATTTAAACTATCATAGACCTTAAGTGATAGGACCTTACACCGTGTCCTAAAGAAAGCGGAAAAACAAATAGGTCTTGAACTGCTGAGGGCTTCTTCTCCAAGCTGCTCCACTTTAATATTTCCTGCTCTTTGATTCATGTCCTGTACTTTATTTTGTCCCTGCACTTTTATACACTGCAACCATTAGTAGACTAAATGTAATTTGTTATCATACAAAACAAAGAGTGTTTGTCCTTGGTTCAACAAACTCCCCCTTTTTGATGATAACAAATTACATTATGCATAGGGAGACCATAATAGAGAAACAATGGCAGAAGCTCCCCCTAAGCATAAGCATAACAAAATAAGCAGTATGACAGCAAGATAGCAGCAATTATTTTCTCCCCCATTAAATAATAACATGCATATTCTCTCCCTTAACATGCATATTCTCTCCCTTTTGCATACAATTTCCCCCCCTTTGTTTTCATCAAAAAAGGAGGTGGGGTGAATACATACAACATAAGCATTTTATAAACTTGCATAATAAATAAGCAGCATTGCATAGCATATGATATATCAAAATCAGTAGTTCATGCTATGCTCCCCCTTACTTGGTGATCCCCCATAATAATTTTAGAATGCAAGGCTTTAGCAAAAAGAGGGTGGATCATCACAGTTTAAAAAAAAATATTTAGAGAAAATAGGATACCCAAGATAATATGACAACAATATAGGTATCATATTTTAACTTAAAAATATGTTGCATCAAAGATTCATTACAATAGAGAGAAGAAAAAAAACTTTGATGCACACAAAAAAAATTTTGTTTCACAAAAGTAATAAATTATTCTTAAGGTGAATAGAACTTTCCCAATCTAACCTTCACCGGTGATTCTTCCTCTATTGTTGATATTACTAGTCACATGACTGCTGTTTCTGAGTATTAAGGATCTTTTTGCGTCTCCAGTCATGAACTTTGAGTCTCTGCTATCAAGGTATCGATCTGACCCCCATACCTTGTAGCACACCTGCACTAAGATCAAGTAGAAAATTTTGGTACCCAATTCTCTTTGGGTCCTTTGGGGTTAGTCATCAAGGGGTTTGTTTTCACAATCCACCTTGGTTTCTTACAAGCAGGTATAAGGGTACCAAGCTCACATAATTTACGGATAGGACATCTAGGTGAGCTATGGTTTCCCTTTTGACAGTAGGTGCATGAGAGAACAATGGGTT
Source organism: Astragalus membranaceus (assembly GCA_039519185.1). Taxonomy (NCBI): domain Eukaryota; kingdom Viridiplantae; phylum Streptophyta; class Magnoliopsida; order Fabales; family Fabaceae; genus Astragalus; species Astragalus membranaceus. The sequence goes on from CM076849.1 coordinate 182,924,205, forward strand.
TATAACTTGAAGTAGATGCAACAAAAGTTAATTTCTTGTTTAAAATGGAGGAGGTGGAATTTCCTTTGTACCCAATTCCTCTCCTATCAACATATTGATGTTGAGAGTGAAGCAACTGAGTCAAGGTCTTTTCACCAACCTCAAACTTTTTCAATGTTTCTTTCAAAAATTCATTTTCAACCTTGACTTTTTCAAAATTTTGTTTAAGCTCACAAAACTCAAGGTTGACAGATTTATGCAGTTCATTCTTTAATCTATCTACTTCATTTTCAAGTGTCTCAATTTGAGTGAGCATGCTTTTGTTACTCTTTGCCAATTTCTTAGATTTTAACAAATGAGTTTCATGTTCAAAATAGAGAGCTTCAAAAGCCTCACTCAAATCTTGACTACTACAACTATCATCAAGTAAATCATCATGCATAGAGGAATCAGAAAGACTAGAAGAGTTAAGGCTTACCTTAGATGAGTCATTTGCCATATGACAAACACCATTTGCAAATTGCTCTTCTTCGTCTGTGTCGCTATCAGTGCCAAGACAATCCCATATAGTAGCCTTAGGTGTTTCACATGCCGTGAGACAAATGGCATTTGCAACCTCCTCTTCTTCACTGTCAGTATAGTTGTTCCATGTAGCTTTCTTAGCTTTCTTGGATTTCTTTGAGTTATTTCTCTTTTCAAGTTTGTTGAATCTCATGAATTCTTCAAATAATTCAGCCATGTCTTCAGCATCAGATTCTTCATCAGACTCAACCTCTTTCCTTGCTACCTTAGGTGTTTTAGCAGCAAGAGCAAGAGATTTTCTTTCTTTTACCATTTCTGCTTCTTGATCTTTGTTAGCAGCCAATACAACCTCAAAGGCTAGAAGTGACCCAATCAAGTCTTCTTGGGGCAGAGTGCCAATATCTTTGGCTTTAGTAATTGCACAAATTTTTGGAAAGAACTCACCAGTCAGAGATGCAAGAATTTTCCCATTTATATCTTTTGTAGAATACCTCTTTCCCAGTGCCCTTAAGTTGTTTATAATCAGATTCAGTCTCTGGTGCATAGCTGCGACAGACTCACCTTCTTTCATTTTGAAGGCTTCATATTCAGAAGTGAGGATTCTGATTTTAGTATCCTTCACTTGGCTCGTACCTACATGAGTAGCTTGCAAGCAGTCCCAGATTTCCTTTGCTGTTTGACATCCTTTGACTCTACCATATTCTTCTTCACATAAGGATAAGTGAAGAATATTCATTGCTCTGGCATTTTGAGATATCTTATCCAACTCTGACTTTCTCAGCTCTTTCAGGTCAATGGTGTAGATATCCTCAACTGGCACTTCTTCTTCTTTGCCGGTAGCTTTACTTTTGATTTTCATTGGGATCAGTGGTCCATCTGCAATGATCCTCCATAAGGTGAAATCTATAGCCTGCACATGACACTTCATTCGACTACTCCAATAGTCATAGTTAGTCCCATCAAACAGGGGTGGCCTAAATAAAGACATCCCCTCTTTCAAAAAAGAACCCATAATCACAGATAGATAAATAAAATTTAAATTGCGAGATGTAAAGCTCTATATGCAATTTCTAGCTTTGATACCACTTGTTAGACTATAGTATAACCTTAGAGGGGGGGGGGGGTGAATAAGGTTATGTGTAATTCTTGGATTCTTTTCAAAATAAATGATAAGTTTGTTTAAATCAAATGCGGAAAAAGAGATTTGAACTTATCAGATATATGCAAGTAGGCAGATTAGGCACAATGAGATATTATTCTATATTCAATATTTACAATAAGGTTGTTTTATAAGTAATGCAATGATATTGAATATAGAAGATCTACAGTAGTGATAGAGAAGATGATAGATAAACAGATCTGTAGTACAACGAGTATAACTATAACCAGATTAACAGATTCAGATCAGAGTAGGGATATAGTTATACAACCAGATTAACAGATTCAGATCAGAGTAGTGATATTATAAACAGATATAAACAGTAAATAAAGTAAAGAGAGAGGGATAGAGATACACCAGGAATTTTACGAGGTTCGGGATAAAAGCCCTACGTCCTCGGCCTCCGGCTTTGCAACCTTTGGACTTTGCTGATAACCACTATATGAAGAACCAATGTTTTACAAACAATCAACTTCAAATAGCAAATCTCAATTCCCCTGAATTGAGAACCCGAGCTCCCCGCTAAGGATTTCAACCGCTTCAATCTCCTGATTGAACGACCCAAGAGCACCTCCCAGGATTTCACTACCGCTTCAATCTTCCCCGATTGAACGACCCAAGATCACCTCCCAGGATTTCAAACCAACTCAATCTCCTGATTGAGAGACCCAAGAAAACTTCCCAGGATTTCAAACCAACTCAATCTCCTGATTGAGAGACCCAAGAACAAATCCCAGGATTTCAGAGTGACCCCACAAATAGAGTAACGAATACAAACAGAGATCTATGATCCAATCACCTCAGATATAATGACAGTATAGTGACTAAGAGATGAGTGATATGGAAAATAGAAAATGATATGAAAGTTGAAGCTCTGTTTTCTCTCTTTCTCAGATTTAGAAGATGTATGTGAGAAGTAGAGAGGTTTAGAAAAATGTGGTGTGTGGTGTGATTGAAATGTGAATCGCACCTGCCTATTTATAGGCTTTAGAAAAATATAGGTTTCATAAATGTGACTTAAGAATCGATTCATGAGTGATGTTAAAATATAGTATAATCGATTCTTTATTTTTAGAAAACATAGGAATCGATTCCTTGGCTTTTGGAAATATGTAGGAATCGATTTTCAGGACATCCTGAATAGGTAAGAATCGATTTCAATATTTAGTTAAAGTAAGGAGGAATCGATTCATAGCCTATAGGATAGCTTGAAAATCGATTTCAAGGTGTTTTATAAAAGAAGGAAATCGATTCTTGGTTTGGCTTGAGATAAATGTAGAAATCGATTATTTGCTTTTATGGAAGTAATGGAAATCGATTGTTTTAAGAAAGGAAAACAAGTAATCGATTTCATAGTCCAATGTATTTAGTATATAATCGATTTTATACTCCTATGAGACAATATAAAATCGATTTATACTCCTATGAAACAATATAGAAATCGATTCTTTTGCTTTAAAATGTTTTTCCAAGTTATGTGTCTTTCTCATGCAAGCATGCATTTGAATAAAATATTTTTCAAACCCTAATTGATGCATGATGCATGTTTTCAAAAATCATCTCTCAGCTATTTAAACTGTCATAGACCTTAAGTGATAGGACCTTACACTGTGTCCTAAAGAAAGCGGAAAAACAAATAGGTCTTGAACTGCTGAGGGCTTCTTCTCCAAGCTGCTCCACTTTAATATTTCCTGCTCTTTGATTCATGTCCTGTACTTTATTTTGTCCCTGCACTTTTATACACTGCAACCATTAGTAGACTAAATGTAATTTGTTATCATACAAAACAAAGAGTGTTTGTCCTTGGTTCAACAGTTAGTATCGTCTCGCAATTATCTCAATGGAGATGATTTCGAGCAAAATATGGGGGTTAGGATGTCCCTCACCATTTTCCATCAACAACACGCAGTCATCTAACCTAGGGTTCATCAAAACAATAATTAAATATTTTTCAATTAAACTAACCGTTATGAGATTGACGTCTGGTGCGGTTGTTCGGTGACGATGCGCACTCTGGTGCGGTTCTTAAACTCCAAACACCAACGATGTCAATCCTAAATCAATCAAAAAACATAAATCAAAACAAATTTAAAAAATCAATATCAAAAAAATATCATAAAAAAAATATCAAAACCTACAAAAGGGAGAGGGCAGAAATTCGTGGGGGTGGTGGTGGTGGTGGTGGCGGTGGTGGTGGTGGTGGCGGCGGCGGTGCACAGTTCAGGTTCGTAGGTGAGAGAGAGAGAGGCTGAGAGAGAGACAGACAGAAAGTAGGTGCTGGTGGTGGTGGGTGGTTGTGACGGTGGTGGTGGGTGGTTGTTGGCCGTAGGTGAGAGAGAGAGAGAGAGAGGCGGAGAGAGAGAGAGGGCGAGATGGCGGAGAGAGAGAGGGCGAGATGGCGGAGAGAGACAACGAGTAGAGAGAGGCGGAGAGGAGTTGTCGTAGGTAGGTGAGGATGGTGGTGGTTGTGAGGGTGGCGGCGTTGGCGGCGTTGGCGGCGTTTGGGTGCGCACCGTAGGAAGAGAGAGAGACGGTGAGGAGGCGAAGAGAGAGAGCCGGAGTGAGGAGGTGACGGAGAGAGGAGGTTGTAGGTAGGTGATGGTGGTGGTGGGGTGGCCGTCGTAGGTGAGAGAGAGAGGCGGAGAGAGAGAGGTGAAGAGAGAGATGCGGTGAGAGAAAGGTGAAGAGAGAAATGAGGGGTTCTGTTCTGAGATTCAGATTTGGAAATCAATTTGACATTAGCGACGGCATTAGCGATGGCATGGGCTGTCGCTAACCGTTACAAACATTTCCACGTTGTGCCACGCGTTGAACGGTCAAAAAACCTTTGCGAGGGACACTATAGCCGTAGCTAATTTTTCCCGCCCAGGTCATTAGCGACGGCCTTGCCGTCGCTATTGCTAAAATTGCCGTCGCTAACGCTTAAAAAATTCGACAGCTCTATGCCCTCGCTAATGCCGTCGCTAATATCAGTTTTTGCGAGGGAGATAAAGTCCCTCTCTAATTCCGTCGCTAAAGGCAACATTTTTGTAGTGTATATATCTAATAAATTTAAAAATGCTGGCGTAACGAAATTAATAATATACAAGAAAATTTAAATAATATAACTAAAATAAAAGGTATTAATGAGGACGAAATAATTTATAGTATTAGAAAAATCTTTCAGCAATTAGAAAATCTTTTAGATCATGAAGATAATAATAACAATATAACAATAAAGATTTAGAAGAATTATTAAGTAACAAGCAAAACGGAATAAAAGACTTTGACTCATTAGTAAAACAAGAACCTTTAGAAAGTGAATCATTAATATTTATCAAACTAGTATCTTCATGATGAGGATAATAGATGAAAATATTGAATCACTAAAAATATTTAATGATATTGAAGAAATTAGTGAATTATTAGAACAATTAAAATAATTGAAGAAGAAAATAAAAACATAAAATAAAACAAATAGAAACTAAAGATGAAAATGAGAAAGTAATATTAAATTATAGTTGTTCAGAATCCGAATCGGATTATGAAGAAATATTTATGGAAAAAGGTGAAACAAGTAATACAAAAAAAAATGAGATGGATATTGGAGTCAGAGAGGTTATGTTAGAACAAATGGAAAATGGGCTAAAATTTAAGAAAAATATAAACTTTTTTTTTTGAGATTAAGAAAAATATAAACTTCATTATGAAGAAATTAGAATTGAAGTTTTTTCAAATGGACTAATTGATGAAATACTTATGTTGATAGAATATGTGCTTTTAAAATGGACTAATGAAATACTTATGTTGATAGAAACAAATGACAGATTTAATAATCATGAAAAATCTCAAATGGATGTCAATGAATTAATAACTTATAAGACATTAGGTAGGTTTTAATGAGGCCCTCCCCCTTTCTTATATCTCTATTGTAAGGGTTGGACACCCCTTGTGCTCCCTTCAATGAATTTTTTGCTTATCTAAACACTACGCCAGATTTAGAGAAAAAGAGCGCAACGTTTAGTAGCGCTTTAAGGAAAACACTACTAAAGACCAAAAAACACAATAGGATCCGTAGCGCCTTGTATGAAAACGCTACCCATGCCTAAACACGCTAGCTAATCCGTAGCGTTTTTCATAAAACGCTACCTATAGCCAAAACACGCTAGAGGAATAGGTAACGCTTTACAGTAAAACGCTACCCATTGCAGAGGGCGCTTAGGTTGATCCGTAGCGCTTTTACTGAAACGCTACCCATTGAAAAGAGCGCTTAGGTTGATCCGTAGCGCTTTTACTAAAACGCTACCCATTGAAGAGAGCGCCAGAGGATCCGTAGCGCTTTAGTGAGAAAGCTACCCATTGCCTTTTTATTAAAAATTTTCAGTTTCCTTTGTTTTTCGTTCGTTCTCTTCACACTTCACTCTGAAACACGTTCACCTGAAACCCTAACATTCACCAACGTCCGTTCTCTCTCACGTTCTCTCTCACGTTCGTTCCCAGCAGCCTCACATATTCACCAACGTTCACGTTCTCTCTCGCTCCCAGCAACCTACGTTCTCTCTTGCTCCCTCACACTCTCTCGCGTTCTCTCTCTCTGCCCCCTCCAATGTGTATATCAGAGCGAGTGGGTAACCGTTACTGTTATTAGAGCATATATCAGGTACTATGTCTTTTTATTATTTGACATTATTGATTTTTTTCTATTATTTCGTTAATTTAATTTATATATACTAGTATTACTATTAATCATGTTGTTGTGATTGAAGACATCATTGGTAGTCCTTGTAGATCCCATTTGAGCAGCTTTCTGTAACAGTGCAGTAGTACTATTATTCATGTATATTAATTATAGGTACTTGTACCATGACATATTGGTCCCTTTCCAACGGACACAAAGATTTGTGTTCTTATGCCCAGAGCGTACTTATGTGCGCAATGTTCCCCTCAATCAAAAAGGTGCAACCAAAATTGTGGAAACAAACAAGCGTGAAATTACAAGTTATATCAGGCAACGCTTGAGGCTTGCTCATAATACAAGCTTTGATACCATGTTTTTGGCACCGATTAACTTAAGGGGGTGAGAAATTTAATCCATCAATCATATATAAATTGCATTTTTGAAATACTTGTCATTTATTTATTCAAAATTTTAATTTGTAGGCAACATTGGATATTGTTGGCAATTGATCCTAAGATGTGGTGTACTTCTTAGATTCATTACAGGGTCATTACAACAACTACCCTAAGTTGACCGGGATAATAAATAGGTGTGTATTTGGATCTTTCTCATATTTCATAATTAAATTATATATGTATATATTTCGATTAATATAGTTATATATATGACGTTGTGTTCAGTTGTTTGGCAACATTTTGGGCACTGAGTGAAACTAGGACCATGTACAGGAAGTCAACATCTGAAACAAAATGGATGCCAATAATTGTAAGTTTGTAATCAATATTCATTATATATTTAATTAAATTTTTTGGTCAAAAAAATATATTTAATATAATTTAAATTAACTAATCTTTTGTTTTATAGTGTCCCAAACAACCAAATACCAATGATTGTGGGTACTATGTTATGAAGTATATGAAGGAAATCATCACTCACAATCAAATGGAAATTCCAAATGAGGTATCTAGTTAGATTTCTTTTTGATATTGATATTATAATAGTTTCTCCAATTTAGCCATTTTAATTCTAATTTTATTTTTTCAGTATTTTCCTGATTGTCGGTTCAAGGAATACTCTGATGAGCAACTTACTGAGCTCAAGGGAGAGTGGTGCCGCTATGTTACCGGTTTTATTAACTAGCCAACTTTGAATTTGATGTAATATTTTTAGATATATATAATGTAATGAAAGTTGTTCATTTGATTAATTTGTTTATATATGTTGATATGTATATATATTGGATGTTGTGTACATGTCCAGGGAAATGGATTTGAAATTGGTAATCTAAAAGGGAGAGCATCAGTAGTATTGGATACATCTTTTGGTGCATGATTTGGAAATATATATACACATATATGTTGTTTGCTAATTTGTTTATATATGTTGATATGTATATATATTGGATGTTGTGTACATGTCCAGGGAAATGAATTTGAAATTTGTAATTTAAAAGGGAGAGCATCAGTAGTATTGGATACTCGTGTAGATGAATCGTGTAGATGGTAGAGTTTCATTTGAAAAGCGCTACCTATTCTCTTAGCGCCTTTTGGGAATGAGTAGTGCTTTCAATAAAAAGCGCTATCAATTCCTAAGAGGTGTTAAGAGAATGAGTAGCGCTTCCAATTAAAAGCGTTACCCATTCTAAAGAGGTGTTAAGGCAATGAGTAGCGCTTTCTCCTAAAAGCGCTACCCATTCCTAAGAGGCGCTAAGGGAATGAGTAGCGCTTGTAAAGAAAGCGCTACGCATTCCTATCAATGAGTAGCGCTTTTAAAGCGCTACACATTGTGGGAGTGCAATCCGTAGCGCTAAGATTAGTAGCGCCCGAAAGCACTACCTATGACTAAAAAAAAGTGCTACCCATTCCTAATTCTGTTGTAGTGAAAAAAAAACTTATAAGACATTAGGAAATGTACATAAATTTTTAACAAATATTAAAGATGAAACATGACAAATTTATGCCAAAGCCGTAGAAAATGTCAACTTAACAATGGATCTTCTCTATCAAGAAGTTACGGGATAAAACACCGGTGAACATAAAATAGAAGTAAATAGATTTTTATATAAAAAGCTAAAGCACATTTAAATGGAATTCAAATATGCAATATGTGTGAAGTAGAAAGTTTTATCTGGGAATACCAAAAATATTATTATCAATTAAATGAAGAAATGGAAGAGATATATAAAGAAATATTTTTAGATAAAATTACCATATCCACTTAATTCAAAAAAAAAAGAACTATATGGAAATCACAACCAAATGAAACTATTAATACTCCAGGAGGAATTATACAAATTTGGGTTAAATATGTTTTTGGTCCCTATAAAATTTAGATTTTTTTGTTTTAGTCACTCAAAAAAATTTCACCAACTTATGGGCCCTATAAAATTTGGGTTTTTTGCTATTAGTCCCTCTCGACTTTTAATAGTGCTTCAAGACTTTTAGTAGCGCTTATAAAAGGGTAAAAAATCTCTATTAAAAGTCATGAAATGTTATTAAAAGTTCTGAGGGACTAAAAGAAAAAAACCCAAATTTTATAAGGACCAAAAGTTTCTGAATTTTTTTGAGGGACTATAAACAAAACCCAATTTTTATAAGGACCACAAACATATTTAACCCTACAAATTTTATATGAATTAACACAAAAATGTTTACAAAGAGAAACAATTATTAGACAATTAAATAGAGGAAGAACCATTATTTGTAAGGATATACTAGAATTAGATCGACCCATAAAATATGGTTGTGATCGACAAAGATCTAGAAAATATTATAAAAGAAACCGAAAACCTCAATAAAGAAAAACCTATCCAAAGAAATAGGCTAATAAAAATACTAAGAAAAAGTACTTTAGAAAAAAGAAACAAATACCTAGAAAATATTGCTTAAATGGTAAAAAGACATGTGTATGTTAGATATCAATTATGATTTGTCCTATCAATTAGTTTTAAATGGTATCAATTAGGTTTAGTTAGTCCTAATTGTAATTGATTCCTTATTTTATTATAAATAAATAATTAGTCTTAATGTGCTCTATTATAGACACACAAACACGTACAAATTAAACATGGTATCAGAACGGGTTCTCATCTTTTGACCTCGTCTCTATATTTTACATCTGTTGGCGGCGACATTTGTTGCGGCAACACCAATTTGGTCAGTTTTCAATTTATTTCCTTTTCAACGCTGCAATCATTTTTCTAGTGGTGGAAATCCTTCGATCTTTCCGACTCCAGAATCGCTGTCAACAGACGCCCTATCACATGTCATTTCTTTTCTGGCGAGTTCAACAACCGTCGTGAATATCTTGGAGATGAATTATCTTCAGAAGAAGTAGAATCTGAATAGTACATATATTAAAATTAAAACTGAAAATGAAAATTGTTCGGTACCGTATCTCCGGCTATGTATCCGGTCTTGGGTAAGTAGTCCGGTCCGAGATAGTTGGTACTTATGTCCTTGATCAATCCGAGTTGGAGCTCCGATCCGAGATGGGGTGGTACCTGCAATGACACCCCGACGCTCAAGTCAGTGAGTGAGTCAATTACAAGTGAGAGTATGTGAGAGATGAATACCATTAATGATAGCAATCAATGCTTATTTATAGGAATCTGGAGTGGAGGAGGGCCATTGGATCTAGGTCTGCGATCTCCACCGTTGAATGAATTGGGTCCTTTGCTGTTGGGCCTTTTTGGTGGATTGGACCATTGAGGCCCAATCCGTAACAGTAGCCCCCCAAGTTGGGTCGCCTTAAGGCGAGCTAGACTTGATGCTTTAGAGTTCGTGTCGCCCCTCCCAATCTCCGGGGTGAGAGACTCACGTCATACCGGGACGATCTGAGGGACTCAGTTCGTTTGGAGGGATTCCAGTTATGGCGGGGTCAAGAGACCGGGGCGAGCCGAGGGAAACGAAGCGATCCGGCATAGCTGTGTCGTGATTTCCTGTGCCAGCTAGCAACGTCATTGATGGGACACGTTGTTCGAAGATGATTAGGGTAATGATGGCGCTTGGAACGACGCGCCTGCCTAGGGGCTAGCTTTGGAAAACGTAGCCTAGGCCCAGGTCCCATCTGTGGCCTTCTTGCTCCCTATAAATAGAAGGGGGGATCCCCCTTATTTTGGACTGTTTTCTGCGAATTGCTCCGCTTCCGATCTTAAAGTCGTTCCGGAGCTTATTTCGCCTTTCAGAGTTGTGCTGAGTCTCAGTGAGACCTTTGCTGTTCGTGACCTGCTTCAAGTGTTCGACGAGCTTCCTTTTTCACAAGGTTAGTTTCCTCCTTTTCTTTATTGCTTCCGGCTTTAGATTACGGTCGGGTTCTCTCAGAACCCGTATTTATAGATACAGAGTGGGGGTCGTCAGGTCGGGTTCCGACTTGGTTGTGGACCCACTGTTTACGTATCAACCTGACTCGTCAAGCCCCCATTTCTGCAGGATCGATCTGGCGAGGACGAAACAAACCCGTCGGGTTGCTGACTCAGATCGCCCTAATCTCGCAAAAACATTGGCTTCCGGTATTGTAGAGTCGATGGAAATTCGTGCTAGTCCCCCCGGGTCGGTTGTTCCCGAGGTTCAAGATGACTTGGGCTCTGCTCCTACTCACGCAGAAGACCGCTCTCCCGGGGTTCCCAACAACAAGCCAGTGGATGAAGATAACACAGAGGTAGTGGTCCTTGATTCGGAAGATTCTGACGCCGAGCTTGACTGTGAAGAACAGGGAAGTACTAGCTGGAGCTCGGATGAGAGTGAGGCGGAGGTTGCTGAGAGTCGCAATAATGAAGACGGTCTTGGGCATCGCGGGGACCCCGCGTATGAGGAAGGTGATTCCGACCAATACCCACGAGCCGGAGTAGGGCCGGTCGATGTTCTCTTGTCCCAACCTCTCACTGTTCCCCGGGAGTATTCATGGGTGTCGGAGACGTTGAGGGGGATTTCGTCCCTCTACAGGACCGGGGATGACATGAGCTTCTTTGTCAATCGCCTTTCCCGGAAGGATCAGATCTGGAACGTGGAGGGAATGGCTGAAGACCAACACGTAGCTGTCTGGCCGAAAGCTCTGAAATTTGTTATGTACGGGGTGACGATCCTTGATATGCATATTAGCCCCCCTTTCACCGCCTTTCAGCAAGAGGCTTTGGAGATCTTGAACCTCGCTCCTTCCCAACTACATCCCAACTCATGGGCGTTCCTCCGGGCTTTCGAGTTGATGTGCAATCATTTGGGGAGGCCAATCTCCTGCGATCTGTTCTTCCACCTTTTTGAGGTCAATCGGAGGCATGAGGATGGCACCAAGGATCGGTGGGAGCACGTGAGCTTCCGGGCTAGGAGGGGCGTAAAGATTTTCATGCCCTATTCCGATTCTCTGAAGAACTGGAAGAACAAGTACTTTTTTGTCGAGCCCGTGAACGAGGAGGCAGTGAGGCACGTCGGCCAATATTCTGCGGACGGGAAATCACTGGAGTTCACTAAGTTTCAACTAGGGTGGTCTCTTTCTCATTTCAACCGGCGACCTCATTCCTACACCGTCAGCTTAGGGCGGCTATCCCCGGTTGATCAGGACTCGCTGGCGATCTTGACGAATTTCGCCGACCTGATTGTCTACCGGGATCCCAAAAAATTCGGGGCTGACGTAGCCCGATTGGTTGGGGCCGGATCGAAATCTCAAGTGGCCGGCGTTCTTGGTAGGTTTTTGATAGATAACCCCGCCCATAATTTTTTGACTGCCGTTTCTTTTAACATTGTTTATTTTCCTTATTTTGCAGATAGCATGGGGCCTGACAAGTTCTCCCGCTTGGCGGCTCTTGCGGAAAGGAAAGCCGGGGTTCAGCAGGAAAAGCCCGTTGTTGCCGTTCCGATCAATACAATCCCGGAGGCCAGCTTGGCTGGTGTAGAGGATCGTGCTGCTGATCTCTTACATCGGAAAAGGGAGCGCCCCCTGCCGCAAGCAGACCCTGCTTCTACTTCACATGCTCCGGCCGCCCGGGCTTCTAAAAAAGGTCGTCATGGGAAGCACCGAACTGCTAGGTCTTCCGGTATTTCGATTGACGCCGACTTCCAGCAGAAGCACGTGGAGGATTCCCGGGTCGACCCGGTCGAGGCGGCTCTCAGGTTATTTCGGTATCTGGTCGATGTGTCCAAGCTTCAGAGGGTCGAGGCTGAGACTCAGGCAAAAGGTGACACCAAGATCCGAGGTGTACTCTCTGATTTTTCTTTTTGGATATTTCTGTTCTTGACTTCCTTGTTTCTGCTATCACAGGGGCTCTGGTGGAGAGGGACAATGAAAGGAAGGCCCGGGAGGAGCTGCAGAAGAAATATGAGGTGCTGGAGAGGGACCAGACCGCGCTCAAGGTGGTTGCGGACAAACTTGAAAAGGAGAGGGACTCTGCCCTTAATTGGTGCATGGAACATGAAGTCCGAATCTCAGACCTTGAGAGTCAAGGGAGGCGGTCTGAAGAGGTGGTTTCTTCCCTGAAGGCCCGGATTTATGAACTCGAGGCCGATCTTGTGAAAGCGAGGCAGGCCCAAGTCGGGTCTAGCGTCGATTCCTCGCCTCGGATTGCTGAATTGGAAAAAGAGCTCCAGGAGGCGCGCGCCAAGGCCGAGGCCGTGGAGAACGAGATGGTGGAGGTGGCCCAGATGGCTGTGGAAGTGGCTGGGGAGAGTTTCGAAAAAGCGCTTGCTCAAGTCGCTGTTATCCATCCATCTCTGCCTTTGGACCGGGGGATTCTTCGTTTTGAGCATACCGTAGAAAGCGGGCGTGTTATCAAGCCCTACCCTGACTCTGAAGCGTTTGACGTCATTTACCCTCCCCCTTCCTTGCCGTGACTGTTGTTGATGGGGAAGCTCTGGATTAGCTGCTTTTTGGGTTCCGGGTGGAACCGGTGGGGGAGAAAAGCCCCGGGTTCCGGGCGGAACCGGAATTTGTAATATGTCACCACCTTTTTTGAACTAAAGGACCCGGCCGTATCCGGGGTAATTTGTAATAGAAATGTATTTTAATGTGCCTCCGGTTTCATTTACCTCGGTTGAGTCTTTATATTGTTGTTTTACATTTGTGCACTTGCGTTTGATTCGCTCAAGTGGTAAGCGTCGCCTTAGGGGCAGTTTACCGGGACTCGGCCCAGATCGAACTCGCCCCTTAGGGTTGTGGCAACCTCGGCCAACTAGTTGTTTTACGTAACGATGATCGCCTTCGGGGCAGTTTACCGGGACTCGGCCCAGATCGAACTCACCCCTTAGGGTAGCGACAACCTCGGTCAGCTAAAAGAAGATAAAATAGGTGATAAAATCGGTAGACATCGCAAACATAATTGATAACATCGGTATACACCGTTCTTTAGATAAGATAATTTATACCATCGGTATACGCCGTTCTCCAGATAAAATAAGAATAACGTCAGTATTCACCGTTCTTCCGATAAAATGAGTTACAACGTCGGTATACACCGTTCTTCAGATAAAATGAGTTACAACGTCGGTATACACCGTTCTTTAGGTAAGATGAGAGTCAGCTGTAGTACTTTTTTAGTTTAGTGGCGTTCCAAGTTCTTGGGATCGCCTTCCCGGCCAAGGTCTCCAATTCGTAGGCACCTCTGCCAGTTTTAGATAAAACTCGGTAAGGTCCTTCCCAGTTGGGGGCGAGCTTGCCCTGCGCGGCGTTCTTCAAACCGACATCGGCTCTTCGTAAAACTAAATCACCGACCTCAAGGTCCCTAGGGATCACTTTCGAGTTATATTCGTGCTGCTACCCTCTGTTTTATTATTGCTTCTTTAAGGGAAGCCTGGCCTCGGACCTCATCGACGAGATCGAGGTTTTCTTTCAACGCCTGGTTATTGTCTTCCAGGGGTTTCGGGTGGAGTGTCCTCCATCTCAGCTCCCTGATCTCTACCGGGATCACCGCCTCCGTTCCGTACGAAAGCCGGAAAGGGGTCTCCCCTGTTGAGCTCTGTGGGGTTGTTCTGTAGGCCCACAGCACGTAGGGTAGCTCTTCAACCCGGTTTCCTTTTGCTTCATCGAGGCGCTTCCTCAGTCCATTGAGGAGAACTTTGTTGGCAGCCTCTGCCTGTCCGTTTGTTTGTGGGTGTTCTACCGAGGTGAACCGGTGTTTGATCTGGAGATCGGACATGGGTTTTCTGAAACCTCTATCGGCGAACTGGGTTCCATTGTCAGTGATTATTACCTCGGGGATCCCGAATCTAGTCATTATATTCTTTTTGAAGAACTTGATGCAGTTCTTTGCGCTGATGATGGCTAGAGGCTCGGCTTCGATCCATTTTGTGGAGTAATCCACCGCCACTATTAGGTATTTGATCTGGCCGGGGGCAGTTGGGAACGGTCCCAGGAGATCTATTCCCCACCATGCAAATGGCCATGGCGAGCTGAGGCTGGTGAGCTCCGTAGGAGGTGCTATGTGGACCTTGGCGTGGATTTGACACTTACTGCATTTCTTTACATAGTTCCTTGCATCGGTCTCCATGGTGGGCCAGAAATATCCTGCTCTTAATGCCTTCCGAGCTAAAGAGCGAGCTCCAAGGTGTTGCCCGCAGATTGCCTCGTGGATCTCGGCTAAGACGTAGTCTGTCTCTCCTCCTTCAATGCATTTTAACAGTGGTGCGGACAAGCTTCTTCTGTAGAGGTTGCCATTGATTATGGAAAAAGACGAGGCCTTCCTCCGGAGGATCTTGGCTTCGCTCTGGTCCGGAGGCTCATCCCCCGTTCTGATGTAGTTCATTAACGGCGCGATCCAACCCTTGCTTTCGTCAACCACATTAACAGAAAAATTTGCTTCCGGGTTCGGGACTACGCTCGGCTTACTCAGCGTTTCCTGGATTATCGACCGGTGGTTCCCCGGAACTTTAGTGCTGGCAAGCTTGGAAAGTATGTCCGCCCTGATATTTTCCGATCTTGGAACGTGTTTTACTTCTGTGAATGTAAAGAGGGAGAGCAGCTCTTGCACACGGGTTAGGTACCTCTGCAAGATCGGGTCTTTAGTTTCGTATTGTTTCCCGATTTGAGATACCACCAATAATGAGTCGGTATTTAGGGAAAGCCGGGAGACCCTGAGGTCGATCGCAAGCCAGAGTCCAGCTATGCATGCCTCGTATTCCGCCTGGTTGTTTGAGGTAGGGAAGCCAAACGTGAGTGATACTTCGATTATAACGCCCGTCGGGCTTTCGAGCATTAGCCCTGCACCACTTCCTTTTGGATTCGAGGACCCGTCCACGTGGAGTGTCCATAACCCGTCCTCCGGGTCGGGGGATGCCATCTCCGTGATAAAGTCGGCAAGAATCTGAGCTTTCATGGCCGGTCTCGTTTCGTATTTGATTCCGAACTCGGAGAGTTCTACTGCCCATTTGATCATTCGTCCCGCTAAGTCGAGTCGGTGTAGGATCTGCCGGATTGGATAATTAGTCCGTACCACGATTTGATGGGCGACGAAGTAAGGTCGGAGACGGCGTGCCGAGATGAGCAGAGCAAAGGCAATTTTCTCTATTTTCTGATATCTCACTTCTGATCCATGCAAAGCTTTACTTACGAAGTATACCGGGCTTTGCCCAGTTTCGGTCTCCCTGATAAGCACGTCCCCGATGGCCTCATCCGAGATGGCCAGATACAAGAATAGGTCTTCCCCTGGGCTTGGCCGACTTAGTATGGGCGGTTCGGATAGGACCTTTTTGAGCTGGGAGAGGGCCTCGTCCCGCTCCGGGGTCCATTCGAAAGTTGCACTACAAAAAAATGAGAAAATTGTGGCGGTTAAAATTGTAAATTCTGGCAGTTTCAACTGACATTTTGTTCAACAGTGGCGGTTTCCAAAACCGCCAGAATCACGTCCGCCACCAGGTAAAATACGACGGTCAGATAGTGATCGCCACAATCGTCCATGTATAAAATGGCGGTTTCTTTTTTGCAAAAAATGGCGTTTAAAACAGCCAGAAAATACAAATAAAGTTGGTTGATTTTGTTGTAAATAATGGCAGTCATAACTGCCACATTTTGCAATTCTTTTTTTTAAAAATGTGTGCAAAATATGGCGGTCTTAACTGCCAGATTTTGCAATTCTCTTTTGTTGCTTTAACTCAATGATTTGATCAACTTGCACTAAATCAATCTAACAGCTTGCACTAAATCTATATTCCTTCTATAATATCATACTGCTACTACCTTCTAAACAGATAGACCAAATAATAAATTCTACTTCTCATCTCATCAACAATTATAATAAAGATGATCAAGTTTAATTAGAAACCATAAAATTTCACTAACATTACAGTCATCAAAACTAGTTAATGCAGCTCCATCTGTGACCAAACTATAAGTAAATCAAGGGGATATGGAAGCACTTGCTGTCCTGCAAAAAAACAAAGAGCATATTTAGAATCAAGAATATGGCTAACTAGAAAAGATCAAAATATGCATGCATATTAATTTATTGTTCTCGTGAATGCTTCAAAGTATACAAGCACAATTATGTGTTGAATAACCTCCAAATTGGTTTAAGAAATGAGAAAAATAACTAAATTGAAAGAAACAAGCACAATTATGTGTTGAATACCCCCCTCCCAAAAAAAGAGGATAGCATACCTAACAGTGTAGTAAATGCAACATATTGCAAATTTTGAAGATGAAATGGAATTCATTAGAAATACCCTGATGGATAATTGGGAGAAAAGGTGGCCAATTCATCTCCTCAAGAACAATTCCAGCTGCAAAACAAAATGTAAATACCTATTAAAGAATTCAGCAGAAGTAGTTTCAGATTTCAACAAAACAATGAAAAAAATTCCAAATTCCAATCAAACAAATCCCAAAAGGTGCAAGAGGTATAACAAATCTCATATTTACACACTCCACTTTAATACTAATCCAAGGTTCTTGTTAAAATGTTTAAAACCTTTATGATAGACGAATTTAAAGAAATTAACATGACCAACTAATCCAAGGTTCTTGTAAAGGGGTTCTTTTATAAGACAAGCAAGAGTGGGAGAGAATTTTTACATAGATGTAATCATGTTTCTGCATCAGGTTTATTTTATTTGCCAATATGAACTCTCAGCTAAAATGACAAGCCTTTTCTTTTGTTTCATCTTTCTACTTCACTCCTAATTAGCTTTTCTTGTAAAAAATAAACAAAGAGAGGCCTGCATGTTCCAATACTCTCAAGAACGAATATCAATTCCTAAATATGAATTGTAGTGACTGAAATATTTGGTATACAACTGACATTCAGCAATTCATGTGACAATATAATCTTTTAAATTAACAGTACCATAAATCACTCCAAAATAATAAAGGATTCTCATAATATTAGATATAAATGGAATATACCTTCACTGCTTCAATGATATCCTTGTCAGCTTGTTTGATATGGGGCCCACTAAAGTCGGTAATTTTTTCAGTAAAGCAACCATCATCATCAACAGCAACAACTAGTTTATCCTACAAGCCAACACAGTATTTGAGTAATGGTATTGGGAATGAAAGGTATCAAAAAACAAACAACTGAGCAATCAACAAAAGTAACTATTAGAAACAAATATGCAAACCCTAACTATCAGACAACAATTCAGTATCATATTAGCACTGACGCCTTTTTTTATCCTATTCAGGCACCGAAGAATTATAAAATAGGCAGATAGAGAAAAAAGGAATTGCAGCAGTAGGCAATACCACTGCTAGGAACCCAGAAATTCATATGAACAGAAAATGCTAGTTTATTAAAAAGATAGTAGAGAATAGGAGGGAATAGGAAATAATCTCACCTCCGAAGGAAATAAACTCTTTCAATATATGTAGCGAGGTGGCTACATATATTGAAAGAGTTGTTCTACTTCAATTTTTGGCAATGATTGAGTGTTTCACATGCTGGTTAGATAGCTACTGCATCTTGATATAAGAATGTATCAGATAGATATGTTGGAGAAAGAAGATATATACCTTTTCAATTAAGTCAATAGTTTTGCTATCTGTTATCTTTTTGCCACCAGAGGATATGTAAGCTTTGGTAATTGTGAAGTCAAGGTCTGTCAAGATTTGCACTACTTCCAGCAAAATTCCAGGTTTGTGAACACTATCAACCTGAAATAGTTTAACCATGGTACACTTACTTGGGGGAATCTAGATAGATTTAGAAGCTTGGAAAAGATAAGAACTTCCTCATCAGTTCTACAATATAATATTCATATAAGGGTGTGTTTTGGGGATTTTATAACAACTAACAATGACTATAATATATCTTACATTGTTGGTTTGCAGAAGACCAGGTGATCAAGCAATACAATTGTTGATGGAAACTCAGCACATAATTGCTCAATTTCAGATATATGCAAATCAAGTCCCTGAAATATCATTCAACTTGGTAATTTAGTTTCATCAGTTTCATTCTATGAAAACCGGACATGACACTGACACGGAGGAGAAGTTATAGAAGATAGTTCTTCTGTATTTAAAACAAAAGGAAGTTTTCAAAGAGAAATACCTTCATACACATGAAGCCCACTGGTATATTGAGTTCTCCAACCCTTTGGAAAATTGCCTTCCCAACTTCATTTGTCATCTGCAATGAGATCATTTGAATTTAAACTAGAAAAAGCACAATTTTGATACAAGTCAACAATAAAAACAAAACAAAAATTCCCATTTGGAAAGTCACTTTTTTTTTCTTTTGGAAATAGAATGCAGCATTTGGAAAACAACATCATAGTCAGAAAACAAAAAAAAATAACATAATATTGCAGCTATCTTGGTTCCTCAAGTATTGGATCAGAGAGAAATAATCCATAAGTCATGACCAAATAAAACTGAGATTAAAGACACAAAATCAAGTCATATTGACAAGCAAAAATAAGGCAGTAGTGAAATTACCTGTTCTATATCAAATCTTGATTCAAAGTCATACATCATCCTAGATTCAGCACTCCCTCTTAGTCTTCCACAAATTATTCTTGTACCTACAAATACTATGAAAGAAGCACTCATGCCAAAACAAAAACCCACATTGAAAAATAAAACATGAACCAAAACAAAAATGAGAACACTCAGGTACAGATCTGAAGAAATAGGAATTAAGTACCTAAAAACAAGAGATTCGTTTCTAGTTCTTCCTTCCACTTCTTCTTTCCCAGTACCAACTACTTCTTCTTTGTTTCAGATTCTTCATTCTTCCAGTATTCAAAAATACTCAGGTACAGATCTGAAGAAATAGGAAAAACGAAAATCTGGAAGAAATACGAAAAATGAAAATGAAAACTAACCTAAAAACTGAGATATTCATATGGAAGCTAGGTTAGTCAACTAGTTTGGTAGACGGTGGTCGTTGACCCGTTCACGCCGTAGCCTCGTCGTGCGCCACCATCAAGCACCATACTCCTCTCTCACAGCCTCGCCCTCGTAGTCGCAAACCGAACCCATCTCCACCATCAACAAAACCGTCAACCATCGTTAACCTTCCCCAAGCGCCCTCATTCTTCTCCCTCTTCGCTTTCCACCTTCACCGTCGCTATCGCTATAGCCATCGCCACCACGAAATGAGGAGATGAGAGATTAGGTTTACTTTTGGTTGTAAGGAGAGGGAGCTGGGACCGGTTCTGTGAGGAGGAGATGAAAGATTAGGGAGGAAGAGAACGATTGGAGGAACTGATTTGGGAGAGGAACGAGTGGAGGTTGGGTCAGAAGAATCGATTTAGGAGAGGAACGGGTTTGGGAGAGTGATAACAAAGCGCTGGATGCGAACGAAAGTGAAACAAGCGCGAAGACCAAAAATAGCGCGCGCCAATTAGTAAAAGAAGGGAGTAAATTCTGGCAGTTGAAACCGCCAATATTTTCATTCTTATTAGGGCGGTTCAAAGAACTGCCACATTTTACAGTATATAATGGCGTTTAAAATAAACCGCCATAATAGAACCGCCAGAATTTACTTGATTTTTTGTAGTGTTGCTTCTTTCTTGAGTAGTTTAAACAATGGGAGTGATTTGAAGGCGGCGTTGGAGATGAAACGAGATAGTGCAGCTATCATACCGTTGAGTTTTTGGAGCTCTTTCTTAGTGGACGGGGTCCGCATTTCTGTTACCCGCTCGGCATTTATCCGGGTTGGCTTCAATGCCCCTTTCCGTGAGATAGAAACCCAAGAATTTTCCAGCCCGGACCCCGAAAGTGCATTTTTCCGGGTTTAACCTCATATTGTTTCTTCTGATTTCAGTAAAAATCTTTTCCAGGTCGGATATGTGGAGGTCTTCCCTTTCGCCTTTTGCGATCATATCGTCGAGGTAGACTTCCACGTTACGGCCGATTTGATTTCGGAATACCTTGTTCATCATCCTTTGATATGTGGCCCCCGCATTTTTTAAACCGAATGGCATGACCCGGGTAGCAGAAATTGCCGCGGTCAGTCATAAAAGCCGTCTTTTCTTGGTCGGGGGGAAACATCGGGATTTGGTTATATCCGGAATAAGCATCCATGAACGATAGTAAACGAAAACCTGAAGCATTATCGACGAGCCGATCAATGCTAGGAACAGGGAAGGCGTCCTTAGGACAGGCCTTATTAAGATCAGTATAGTCAACGCACATTCGCCACTTTCCATTGCTTTTCTTAACAAGTACAGGGTTTGAGAGCCAAGTTGTGTACTTGACTTCTCTTACAAAATCAGCCTTAATTAAATCATCTACGACTTTGGCCGTAGCAGCTGCTTTTTCCTGGCTTTGAGCTCTTTTGCGCTGGGCGATCCACTTTGCCCCGGGGTTAACCGCTAGCTGGTGACAGGCGACCTCAGGGGGAATCCCGGGCATGTCTTTTGCCGACCAAGCGAAAAGATCGGCGTGAGATTTCAGGCAGAGGGTGAGCTTTGCTTTTACTTCGTCGGGGAGAACGGATCCAATTTGGACAGTTTGGGTCGGGTCCTCTCCCAGCTGGATTTGCATGAACTGTCCATCAGGTTGAGGTCGCCTGATCTTTTTTAGTTCCCATGCTAGCTCGTCGTCGCTTTCTTCCTCGGAGCTGTGGGTCGTGCCTTGCATCGAGGTCCGTGACGTT